>CM061239.1:4023750-5365000 GCA_030848705.1 Heracleum sosnowskyi | reverse complement strand
ACCAAACTAGCTTGATTTGAATTCTTACAGAGCAAAGCTAGACCCCCACTACGCCCCTGCGGCTCCACAACAACCATCCCCTCGTACCCCAGCATCACTCTTATTTGCTCCATCCTTTCTTTTTTGCTTATCGTTTCACATAAAAACACAAAAACAGGCTTATGATAACAGACCATATTTTTAAGGAACTGAAATTTCCGAGGTAGGCCCAACCCTTGGCAGTTCCAACTGATAGTACTCATAATGATAGGCGGGCCTGCAATGCAGTACCCGCCAATAGTCCATTTTTTTGGTTCTGGTTGCTTTCTTCCTGGTTTGTCATTTCTACATCATGGGTCCTATTTTCCATCGTGGGCTCAATATCTTGGCCCATACGCCTCCTTTTAGTCTCCAGAACAATTATTTCATTAGGCTCTGATACATTATTATCTCCCGCCTGTTTACTTACTTCCCCATTCTGCTCCGCATTTGTTGCTTCACTTGCCAAATTTGAATTAATAGTAATCCCTTTAATCTCCCCCCTTCCCTGAATCACTCCCAACGGCTTATCTTTCACATACCCTCCTACATTATCGCCTTGTAGTCCGCTGTTATCATTATTCACTGTAACGACTTCTCTCCGCCCTGTACCACTGTCTACCACCGTAAAGTTCCCCGGCCCTGACACCCCTGATCTTAACCATTTCGAACCTATTGTATGCGATCTCCTTCTCGGCTCCGCACGCATAAATGCACCATATGGTTTTTCAATAGTTTCCAAAGGCTCTTCAAATAATGTAGCACAGAACTTTTCACCATGTCCTACCATGCCGCAGATAAAGCAAAAAGTCGGAATTGCCTCATACATGAAGTTCACCCAACACCAGTTTGCATCGCTTTTCTTAAGTTTCATTCTCCTTTTCAACGGGACATCTAGATTCAATGAAACCCGGACACATAACTAATCCCTCCAAACACCCACAAAGTTGGATGCATCTGACTCAATAAAATTCCCAATATAATTAGCTATATCCTTCACCACCCTCTGTGACATAAACCCTGCATGCATTCCATGTAACTGAACCCAGACCTCCAATCTGTTAATAATCAACGATCTCGGGTTGTCTCCTTCTTTAAGTCTCTCGAAAATCAGATGAAACCGACCAAAAGTCCACGGACTTCCGTCAACAACTCGTTTAATATCTACCTCATGATAAAACTGAAAGATAAACCGATTTGGCTCCAATGGCTTCACGTACATACCTTTCCCAGGTCTCCACAAGGAGGCCATTTTATGCTGCATTGCTTGGAAGTCTATTGGGGATTCTGTCAGAAATCTCCCCACTAAACACCATCTTGTATCTATTTCACCTAAGTCCTCCGTTTCACCTTCGTACATTAAACCTCCTTGTTCTTCATCTTCTAAGCTAATCATTGCAAAGCTTTCCTCCATATCCTGAAGAGAATTATTTTGTCTGGCCATTGAAACAACTAACGATCATGAACAAAATCATCGATATTAGACAGAAACTAAAACATGTCAATAGACAAGACGCATGTCAATAGACAAGACGATTACCTTATGCTCAATCTTGTTTGTTTAAGTTATTGTAATGTGAATTAATCTTTATGCTGAGTGATTATGTACGTGACTTCAGTAGTCCACATTACTTTCTAGAGTTCTTCAATTGTGTTCGATTGCAACAGATCTATTTGTAAAACCAAATATTAAAAAGATTTATTTTAATAATATAAACCAAATATGAGTGGGTTTTCTAAGTTGACTAGAATTCTCAATTTAAAAAATCATAACTTCAAATTCTAAGTTGAGTAGATTCATTTGATTCTTGGTCTATACTTTAATCGTAAGTTGAGTTGGTTTTTTTATTTTAATTATATTCCTAAGTTGAATAGAACTAATGTAAAAATTCATTATTTTATTCTTTATTCAGTTTCAGAGTAGTTTTAATTGGAAATGAATTTGTTAAACAATCATTAAATTAAATATTATTTTGTGAATTTTATGTGGGCCGTAAATTTGTTTTTAAATCTGATTTTTAGAACTCAAGATAGAACATAAATAATGTATTAATAAATAATGTATTGAGTGTATAAAACGTAATAAATAAAATCTTAAAACTAATAACATAAAATTAATATAATTATAAATATTAAAAAAAGAGTCGTGCATTGCACGGGTTATAAGCTAGTATATATTAATATAATATAATCTATTCTTTATTATATAATATCATATGTTTGTAATATATAATAAATTATAACTTATTTATAGTAAGTTTTATATAATACGTACCTAATATAACGTAGATTGTGTTTTAAATTACATATGAATTTGTTTTATTTTTAATTTTATATTTTAAAATACATAATAATAAATATTTGTTAAATATATATATTTTTAAAAAGTTAATTATTATATGGAGAGTGTGAAAACGGGGCGGGGCGGGGCGGGAATTTAATGTTGCCCCGTGGGGCGGGGATGGGGATAAACAATAAATCCCTGCGGGGAAATGGGGCGGGGATGGGGCAAACTATTTTTATGTGGGGCGGGTATGGGAATGGTGATCCCCGCCCCGAACCCGCCCCATTGAGAACCCTAAAGGCAATCTTCGTTAAATATTATAACATTCAGGTTGATTACTTGACATGGTATCAAAATTTTCGATTAAATTTTCGGATCGGTTCAAATCAGTTTTCGGATTATTATCGGTTTAACTAATTCGGATACAAAATCGAATTCGATTATATGAATTTCGATTCGATTCTTCAGATCTGAACCCATTTTACCAAGTCTAGATATGAGTTCCAACGGAAATTTTGGAACTCGAAATAATTTGATTCACTCGAAAAAGACTACTGAAATTTAAAAAAAAAACGCAAGAAAAATGCTATATTCAAGCAGAGATGGTTCTTAGAGCAGCTCCAATGTTGGGCTGCCCAACTTACCTTTTTCTGGGGTCCGCATGTGCCACGTCAAATTGGGTTGGCCAAGTGAAATAAATGGCCAACTTACTCCAATGCTATGCCCACTTCCTTTAATATGTAGGACCCAATTTATTCATATTATATTATATTTTCAAATAATTTATTTTTTATTAAAGTAATTAATTATTTTTATTCGAATTTAATTTAATTTTATTATGTTGCAATTATAGTAATAAAATTAAAGTAATTTAAAAACATCTCACACAAAAATATTAAATTTAAAGGTTACATAATAATACTAAAAATGTAAAAACAACACATGAATGAAAAACATAATTATCAAAATACATCACACAAAAGCACTAAATTTAAATGTTACAAAATAAAAATTAACAATTGAATAAACAATTAAATTATCATAAACAATTGAAGTGGCCACTGCCCGGGAAAGTGGGCGTGCCCATTTCATTTCAATTCCTCCAATGTATATCTTATGTGTGTGCCCGTGTCAGTTTGCGTGGCCCAATGGGGAGTTGGGCACTCCATTGGGGCTGCTCTTATACCTCAAATTCAACTGAAAAAAGCGGTAGAATTGATGACTTTCTTTAACAAAGGTCTTGCCTGGCAGCTGGTTGCCCAGTCTCATTCATGCACCTAAACCCGCGACAGAATACAAAGATAATATAGATAGTCAAGTGGAAGCATTTCAAAAACCACTTACAAAGCCCACATCGCCCACATCGCCTTATTTTGAAAAAACTACGTCCTCTTATGTTCAATTTTTTTATTAACCTGCAAATATAAGCAGATTATTTTAACAAATTCTACACTTTTTAGCATCAATCATCTACATTTAATTTATTTAGGCCTCGTTTGTTTCGTCAATTTTATAATTACATAGAAACTTGAACTTCCCGGTAACTAATTTATAATTATAACTACAAATTACAAGATTAATTTTGGTAAGTAGTTAATGATTATATACTTGATAGCTATGTAACTTGTAGTGATCATGGTAGATCGTGGTAACTAAGTTCTCATGTTTTGTGATAACTACCAAAACCTTGGAACTTGGAGTTATTTTGTTCAATTTAAATTATAACAAACCAAACACTGCAACCAATTTTTAATCCAAGAAATTTTGAGTTACGTAGTTGAGTTACATCTAAACAAACGAGACCTTAAAGTTATTAAATTAATAAATAAGGGTTCCAAGGAAATCTTCGTTAAATATTATAACATCGAGATTGATTACTTGACATGATATCAAAATTCAGTTTCACTACTTCTATCAGAAGAGACTACGATTTTCCATTACAGGACGTAGTTTTAATCAAAATTTTATGTGGCACTTCAGTGGTTTCTAAGATACTTCCACTTGGACAACACATTACATGATTACATCAACTTGGACAATACATCCAAGCATTATCCGGGTTTCATGATAACATTATCAACTACAATTACTAGTCTCTCGGCTCTTTACATTTCAACTACATTTATGCTTGGTTTCTGTCAAAGAATATTCAGAAGAAAAAAATCGAAATGGCTGAAGCAGTTGTGTCAATTGTTATTGGAAGGCTCACTGATTTATTGACCGAAGAAGCTCAACTTCTGCATGGACTGAGTGATGAAATTCAAGGACTGGTGACCGAGCTCATGCGGATGAAGACATTCTTAAGAGATGCGGATTTAAGGATAAGTGAAAACAAAATTCGCATTTTGGTTTCAGACATACGAGACCTGGCCTATAATGCTGAACATGTTGTTGAAACTTATCTTCTCAAAGCTTCTTCGTCTCGTGAAAGAAACAGAACAAAACAAGCAATTAAGTACTCGATGAAGATCAAAGATATAGATAAAAAGATGTCTCTTATCTTCGATAGCTTTGATGATTTGAATATCAGATCAACATTAGAATCCGCGGGATCATCAAATTCTTCAAATGGAACATCTGGGAAGCTAAAGCGATTTTACTCTTACGCTACTCCTGAACCAGAGATATTTGTTGCATTTCATGGAGATGTTGATCTCTTGGTCGGACATTTGGTGAATGAAAGTGATGACTGTTACAAGCTTGTCTCTATTTGTGGAATGGGAGGTCTGGGTAAGACAACTCTGGCTCAAAAAATATACAATCATTCTACCATCAAGACTCACTTTGCTGGTTTAGCCTGGGTTTCCATATCACAGAAGTGGCAAACGAAACAAGTTTTGCAGCGAATTCTTATATGTCTTGTCCCGAAGAAAAGAAATGAAATCCTTAATTCTCATAGTGACAGGCTAGTAGAGAATCTACTAGAAATCCAGCAAAGCAAAAAATGCTTGATAGTCCTTGATGACATATGGTCAATCGATGCTTGGGATTCTTTAAAAGCGGCCTTCCCAGCTGAACTGTCAAGAAGCAGATTAATGCTTACAAGCCGTAATGTTAATGTTGCTGAGCATGCGAATCCAAATGGTTTCATACACCAACCAGTACTTCTAAACCTAGAACAGAGTTGGGAGCTACTTCAGTTGAAAGCACTTCCTAGAGGAGGAGATTGTCTAGGTATGTAACTTACTTGAATTTATCAATATACATTTCAAGAAAAGAATTCTTGATTGAATAACGATGATACATTAACATGCTAGATTATGAGACTATGAAATTCCATAAAAAAGGCAAAGAGTAGAAACTTGTAATACCTGTTGTCATGATTTGAGATGTCATATAATTACACAAAGGTAGCAAATCTCAATAATATTTGTAGCAAATCTATCTCCTAACAATTACATTTAATTACATTTATTTTATCTTGTATCTTTTATGTGTTACCGTGTTGCAGACATTACCAGAGATGTTAAAAGGATGGAAGAATTAGGAAGAGAAATGGTTGGAAAATGTGGCGGACTTCCACTAGCTGTAGTCATGTTGGGTGGAATACTTGTAACAAAACCTTCGTTAATAGAGTGGGAGAAGGTATATAATGATAGTCTCTCTTCCCCAAATAGGAGCAGAGGATTGGGACAAGAGTATGAAAGCCAAATATCTGAGATTTTAGTTTGGAGCTACAATGACTTACCCCTTCAGCTGAAGCCATGCTTTCTATATTTAGGTAAATATAATGAAGATGAAAATATTGATGCAGAGACTTTATATCAGTTATGGATCGCGGAAGGGATGGTACTGTCGAGTGATAAAACTGAAGGAGAAACAATGATGCAAGTAGCTGAATCATATCTGGGGGAACTGGTCCATAGGAGTATGGTTCAAGTGAGGTTTAATGATGTGAAATCATTTATAAATTTCGAATCTTGTTCACTTCATGACCTTATGAGAGACCTATCTATATCCCAAGCAGAAGCAGAGGAATTTTTCAAAGTAATTGATCTCCAAAGAAAAACTGATTCTCACCTTAGTGCTACAGCGGATTTCAGGTACTCTAACACTCGACAACTTGTAGTTCATTTTGATGATGGATATAAAAGTAAAAACAATCACTACTTTGGTAAGAAAGCCGATCAGCAAAGGTGTCGATCAATGTTACTACTCAATAAGTCTGGAACACGAAGTCTGCTGCCAGCACTTGGGTTACATATTGCCAATTTCAGGTGTCTACGAGTTTTATCTTTAGAGGTACAGGTTGATTTTACAATGATTTATTCATGTTCCCTTTCTCGTATTAATCTTGGAAGAGTATTAGGTAGCCTTGTTTACTTGCGATATCTCAGGGTAAGTGATGTTCATTTAATAATATTTCCATCCATACAAAAGTTGATGCTACTAGAAACTCTGAAATTAGATAGACAGTTTGATATTTATTATCCACCATGGCTGTCAAGAAATATTCTCAGTATGTTGAGACGTTTGCGACATTTGTATCTACCAGTACTAGGAGTTAAGTGCATAAGGAAGAACTCAAAACTGCGGTTTACTGGTTTGAGCAAGTTAGAGACACTAGAAAATTTTGTTACTGATTGCTGTGAGGTTAAGGATCTACCGAATTTAATCAGTCTTCAGAAACTAACGATAAAAGTTAGTTGTAACGATATGGAAGAGATGATGGAAAATTTAGCAGCTCTAGCCTTGTCACCATCTTCGTGTCTCCATGACATAAAACTCTCTATTTTCACCCATGATCAAGGGTTAAAATTTAGTGAAGAGATTCTCAGAAAGTTGTTGTGGACTTATAATTTCAACCTTCAAGAATTAGAAATTCGTGGCAAGCTCCCAGAGTTGGCTCTATTATTTGAGCAGCCACCGCAACAATCTCTTCATACTCATATGGATGTATCTTCTTTTTGTATCACCAGCTTAAGATTATGGATGTGCCGCCTAGAGGAAGACCCGATGCCAGTACTTGAGAAGATTGCTACATTGCGTGACCTTTATTTACATATATTTGCATTTGAGGGCAAGGAAATGGTATGCTCAGCAACGGGTTTCCCGAAACTCACCAATCTTACACTTGAGTTCCTTACCAACTTAGTTAAATGGAGGGTTGAGGAAGGAAGCATGCCTGTTCTATCTTGGTTGATGATTTCTGGCTGTTCTAAGTTGGAGGAGCTTCCAGAAGGAATAAAATTCCTGAATTCCCTTCAAACTTTAGTGTTATACTCGATGCCTTCAGATTTCTGTGATAAGGTCCGCACGGTAAATGGTGAAGAAGGAGCTGATTTTTACAAAGTGGCTCACATACCTTCCATCGCGATTCTTGAAACTGAATAATTTCATTTTATTCTTTGTAATACTTACTGAATGGATAGTGCATCATGATTTACATGAACCCTAGCCTGATTATATTTTAATGAGCGGTAAATGTACAAAGGTGGGTTCATCTCACAAGTTAGGATATTTATAGATTCTGCAATTATATCTAATGGACTCTGGTAAAGATTATGACTACTCTGTATGAATGTCGGGAGGAGAGTACAAATCTCATACCACTCGAGAGCTGACCTGATGCAACCTAAGATGCTTTGTTACGAGGATCTGAGACCGTTTAAATTTTATTACAATAGTTTCATTAGCTCCGGAGGTATTGCAAGGGGGCTATAACGACTCAAAATGTAAACTTTCTCCGTAAAACAGATCAAACTTTCTATTATCAAAAGAGTTCTTAGCTGACCAAGAAGGTTAATCCTGGGATCTAAATGAGTTCTTGTTGATGGGCGATAGCACCTTTGTCAATCAATCTGCACCTCCATCTCATTGTAGCCTTTTGATTGGTTTAATTTTCGATCTAGAGTTTCATTTTTAGATACTATGTGGTCGTATATATCTATAACCTTTATTAATAAGCGAACCATTTTTTATTAATACTGTATCAAATTATGAAGCTAGAGTTCATCAATAATTATAAAAAATTCACCATTAAAGACTTATTTTCGGTAACCTCAATAATCTCCCAAATTTCATAATATTTTCGATTGCCTCAATAAGCGGAAATATTTCAAAAATTACTAAAGTCTCGCCTTATATTTTGCAAGAACTGAAGCTAATAATAATTAAAACAACTTCATGCTCGTATGGATGTATTTTTAACTCGTATCACCCGCTTAACATTATGAAACATTAAGTTCAAACTCAATGCCTTCAGATTTATGTGATAAGCTTCGCATCATCAATGGTGAACAAGGAGCGGACGTTTTCACAGTTGCTCACATACCACAAGATTGCTAATCCTGATTCTCTTATAAGATTCTTTAAATTATATTTTATACATAACTAATTGAAAAGCCGCAGCGAAGCGTTATACTTTTTTTTAAAATTGTTATCAATTAAATTACAAAAATTACTCGGTTTTCTCTAATAAGCCGTCCTCCCGTGAAACACTTTTTCCTTTTTAATATCAAATTTTCAAATTTAATATATTGAATACTTGTGTTATATATTAATTTTCATATTAACATACTACTTTTTTAATGAGCTGCTATCTCGTTAGAAAAAATATTTCTATCAATTAAATTACAAAAATTACTCGTTCCTCCATAATAGTCATCCTCCCGTGAAACACGTTTTTCTTTTTAAGATCAAAATCCCAAATTTAATATATTAAATATATACTTGTCTTATATATTAATTTTTATGTTAACATACTTATCTCTAATGAGCCACTCTTTCGTTGAAAAAATACATATATAAATTCTTAATTCTATTATACTTCCGATACAACTTTTAATTATATATCTTTTCTATAAATCGAATTCTTCTCCTCTATAAATTCACACACCTTAGTATTCTCCTAAATTTTCTATTTAATTCAAATTTTGAAATTTTGAAAATTAAATATCAATCAATATCATTATACACACACACATATATTTTATTAAATTATTATTTTACCATGTAAAGTATGATTTAAATTAAATTTTAAGATATAATAAAATTAATTAATAGATGATATAATTTATTTAGTAAATTAGTTTGTTATCTATTTTGATTAGTAAAAACGAGAAAGCGTGTTGTGTTATTGAGAGAAAACATGTTTAACGATCTGAGCCAAAATTATAACGAGAGCGCATGTTATTGACAGAAAACATGTTTAACATGATATAATTTTAGGTAAGACATTCCTTATTTACACTCAACTAACTTAAATCATATTTAAGTTTTAATCAATTTTTTTAGAGTTTCACTATTTTAATTCAATTAAAAATTTTAGAAAAGACAATAATATATAAAAGTCAATCTTATTTAAAATTTAATTAAACAAGATTAATTTTTTTCTCAATTAAATTGAATTGTATTTAAGTTTTAATCTATTTTTTTTAGAGTTTCTCTTTTTTAATTCAGTAAAATTAAATTATCTTACTTATATTTGAATTTATAGGAAAGATAATAAATATATAAAAATCTTTTTTTTTAGAATTTAATATTCATTATAACTTTATATTATAATAATTTTACGATTTAATATTTATTAGATCTTTATATTATAATTCTATTTAGAATTTAATCTTTATTATATCTTAAATTGCCAAAAAAAATCATGACATGCTGATTAGTTTTCCTCACGTCACAAATTTGAGGATTTTACGATAACATGTGTGCATTAATAACATTGCATATTGATAATAACTGTTTGTATATTTTAATTTCTAAAAAAATTTATTATGACGTCTAAGAATATTTAAGAAATTTGTAATTTTGTGATAATACAAAATAGTTGAAGTTTGAAGCGGTAGTTAGTACTTCAAGTTTTATTATTCCGTAATTTTAATATTTTTAATTTATATGTATTTAGTGCAATAGGCGTTGGCTCAAGAAAGTAGGACACAAAATCGACATATAAAATTTAGGGATATTTAAGAAAGAGTTTGATGCATTTTGGTGCCAAAGTTTGCACCGGTTCCAAAATGGTGGCTAAGGTTTGAAAATTGCAAATCGATGGCCAAAGTTTTTACCAAGTTTCAAAATAGTGGCAATACTTTCAGATTTACAAATCGGTGGTCATACTTTATACCGTATTTCAAAAATGTGACTGTGCTTTAATAATTTCAAAAAATGGAAAAAACAAAAATAATATTGAAAAGTAATTAATTTAAAATTTTTAAAAATAATACTAATTCAACAGGAACACCAAAAAAATTCAACCGAAGTTTAAAAAAAAGATCATTGAGTCTAAATAATTCTCGAAAAAGAGTTATAGTCAAATTTTCAAAAATGTTAATATTTAAATTTTATTATTTATATATTATTAGTATATTTTGGTATATGTATTTATGCAACGGACGTCGGTAACACGACACAAAATCGGCGTATAAAGTCTAGGGAATATAAAGATATTTTTTGTGATAATACGAATGGCCGAAGAATTAAATGGTGGTTAATACTTAAATTTATATTACTGTATATTTTAGTATTTGTTTTATATTTATTTAGAGTAACGGGTGTCGTCTCAAGAAAATATGATACGAAATCGGCATAAAAATATGTTAGTAGTTTATTTTATTGTTTATGTATGTAATTTTGTAAAATATTGTGTTCACTATTTATATATACTAACTTATAACTCGTACCATGTACGAGTTTTTTTAATAAATTTTATTAATTAATAAACAATTAAAACATATATTTGGATGTATTAATAAGTTATAGATATTATTAACTATTGAAAGATTTCCCGTAAGGTATTAATGAGAGTGTATTAATGATTAAAAGATATTGTACAATTGGTATCTTTAGGTGTGTTTTGGAAAGATAATATTGTTTAATAAAAAGGTAACATTAATGATTGAAAGATATAATATAATTAATATTTTTAGATTTGTTAATAAAATATAGTATATTTTAATTAAAAGGTAACATGTTTTTAATGACTGCAAAATAAAACATAATTAGTATTTTTAGGTGTGTTTATAAAAGATAGTGTTTTTTTAATTAAAAAGTAATATGTTTTGGTTAGAAAATGCAATATCCTATTATTCATATTATTTATAAATTAAAATGACCGAAAACCAGATTACCAAAAAATCTGAAAACCAAAATTTTCAGTGAAATGGTTGTTATATAATAATATAAATTTTATATATTTTTTTCTTAAATAGTTAATACTTAAAATTTTACAAAAACATTATAGGGCCGCTGCGAACCGCGGCTTAGTCGACTAGTACTTATATAAAGGAGAAGACGGAGGCGGTGAGGTGGCGGCTCTCAAATCGCTCCGTTCTATTTTTCTAATTTTCTCAAATTTTCACAATTTTTAATATTAATAATTACAACTTCCTTTATTATTTTCGATTTTGTAGTCTCTTAACTTGATATATGTTCACACAAAATCACGCAAGCGTACGCGGTCACAAGTAATACAGGATTAAGTAGAGTTCGTTCTCACAGAGACTGCTTTGGTTATAATAGTTTAGCACTTATGCAACAATGTATGGTTATTATTCAATGCTAAGACAATTATCAAAGTTTTGTGTTTTAATTAACTAATTGGATTATAATTAACTAAAGAAGAGATTGCTGTAAATTTACTTATGAGAATAAAACATGGGATCCTAACTTCATTAGATACTTCATCAAGAGTCTTTTGTCTTTAATCAATGCATGTGACGGTTGTGACAACTAATCGGATAACACGAAATCAGTACACGCTACCTTTCAGTATACGTATACCAAACTACTCAAACATCCACAAAAGAGATAGAAGTTGAGCAGACACCAATTATGCTTAGACCCTATATGTCTATAAGATTTGAAAACATAACGGTTTAATGAGCAAGTTATCCATTCAGATTACATAGGGCAGGTAAGATGGTTAAAATCACCTACGAATCATGCATGACAAACATACATAAACCTATGCTAGCATGGCAAGTTCTAAATCTCTATATCCACTTTCGCAATCAATAGAGATTAACAAACATTCTTAGATGTTAGCTACGCATCCAAGAAGAATAAGCACAACCAAACTAGGAAATCGATTAGCCATCACACACACATCTTTAAAACAATTAACTACTAAGATCCATAAATAAATCCGTTAGAATCCCACGACGACGATTAGTTCATAATCGAACCGTTCATCATCGTGGGTTCTGATGAAAACATGATAGTAAACAAGTCTGGAAAACTGAATAAAAGTATTAGAGTTTAGAAAGAACAAACGAGAATCCAAAGTATCGCCTAATTTAGAAGAATACAAAGATTAGATGAAACTAGGTCTTCGTAAATCAGCTGTCTTCTTGTTCTCCTCACCGGTGGATGATTATGTATGTATGTATATTGATATATCTCAATGAAATCGTCCACCAATGATTCATATAGGCCTTAGGGTTGCCAAATAATCAGCAGGTTTCCTTTTCTGACCAAAAGCTGCCAAATTCCAGGATTTTGCAGGGGCGGGCGCGCCTGAATTGCTGTCATATAGGGCGCGGGCGCGCGTAGGGAGGCGCGGGGGCGCCTGAACTTCTGTCCGAAATCCTCAAATTGCTTTTCTTTGCCAATTCTTTGCACGTACAACCTCCGCAACCACTTGACCTTCACACAAATGCTTAAACACCACCACACAACCATAGAATCACCACAACTCTGCTGATAAAGCAACTCTACACACACTAACACAAAACACATTAAAAACACCACGTACTTGAGAACAAATAATCAATTTAAGCCGATTTAGAACGATCCAAGTAGATATGAAATCCACTTATCACACCCCCAAACTTAAACCGATGCTTGTCCTCAAGCATAAACAGACTCTATAGATACAATGCAATGCATGAATGCAACTATTATGAAAATGCAACTGATCCTCTCAAACTAACCATAACCAATCAACAAGCCAACATAACAAGGAATGCAATCTTTCAAACAGAGTTCGACCAAATTCCCGTATACTAACCATACAAACACAGAAACGTGCGTGTGTGCAATGCTCATCAATATACTCCCAAACTAAATCAAGACCATATCCTATTCTTCACCAAAACAACCACAAGGTTATAAACAAAATGAACTCTAGCCACAAGAAACCACTTAAAGACACCTCAATATCCACTTGAGTTAGACAGGAATTCATGCTTTTATTACGACTCACATGCTTATTTGACCGTGCAATGGTTGAGACCCCAAAAGACTTATACAATAATACCCTTGTAGCGAGCGTTAGGTTAGCGGATCCTAGACCGGAAAAGTCTTAGGTCACTAGGCACAAAGTCCCCTAGAACTTAATTGCTCGAGTATTAAAGAGCTCAACCTGATCAATTTTGCATAAAACAACTAACACAACTCTTTTTTTTTTCTATTTCTTTTTTTTTAATTTCTTTTTTTTTATTTCGGAATGAGTGCACTTTGCCTTTTTCTCATCCCACCCTAGACTACTCATCTTTTCAATGAGCCGGCTACTAGCCATTTGACGCCTAGCCTTTATTGACAACTAGCATGAAATCCCTGTTTTCCCCCAAACTTAGACTTAAGTGCTTCTTTCAATTTCAAGAGAATAGAAAACATTCTAAATATAAGCAAGCGGTTAAATTCTAACATCCAAACAAACATGGTCTGATCAAATCCAAAAGCAACCAATGAGACTTATGAAATTATTTTGTTTCTGGCATGCAAGTCAATTTCTTAGAAACTTAAATCATCCCTCTATTCAACAAAACTACACTCCCATCAACATCGACTCACTAACGGAAATAGTCAAATCCTAAGGGATCATGAAATATGCATGCTATGCAAATGCAACTAAATGGACTCACATGATAGATAAACAAATATGCAAAAAGAATGCTCTATATGACATAAACATGCAAAGATATGAATGAATTACTACTTATGCAATATGAATCCTATATGAACACACACTAACATTCCCTAATTACCACCCCCAAACTTACAATATTCAATGTCCTCATTGAAGGTAATAAAAAGGAAAAATGCAGAGAATACCTAATCATCAGCAGTACCACCCTCCTCGGGTAATGAACATCACCAAAGTCAGACCATCAACCTCTCGCCGAATCTCAGATGGATCCTAGGGGGAAACAACACAAACTTTTTTTTTTATCTTTTTTTTTTCTGAAGAATACTAATACTACATATTCGCGTGGGTTGCCTCCCACGAAGCGCTTGTTTTACGTCAATAGCTTGACGTGAATACTTTTTCATCCAGTCGCAAGAACGGTGAACGTCGACTCATGGTTCACCGTATTACCAACGTCATGTTTCAGCCACTGACCATTAACCTTGAACGCTTCATCCGGAAACTTATGGAAAATCTCTACTGCATCATACGGAAATGTTGATTTAACCGTGATAGGCATCGACCACCTCGACTTACGCTTTCCTGGAAAAAATCTGAAATGAGACTTGAAACGCATAACTAGCTGACCAAGCACAAATGAATGCTTCACCACCCCTCTTTCATGCCAGTCCTTAACCTTCTCCTTATATAGTCTGTTGCTCTCGTAGACTTTACCATACCTCAATTTATCTTGCAGTGGTTGGAGTTCAAGTGTAGGAGCTTCTTCCTTAGATTGTTTAAGTCGCTCCTGAGAATTATTCAGCTCTGCTAATCCAAGAGATTCGAATGACGCATCAATTTTTCTTTTCCACGGAGGTGCATTCAACAACTGAAGTCTCTCTGCTCTTTCTTCGTCTTCGATATCAGAATTCCCTATCAAGACTCTCTCCACTGTATCTGACTTCAGCGGTTGTTCAATCTCTGTATTGACGACAGAATCGACCATCTCCAATTTAAAGCACTCTTCTTCCTCTGTTGGAAACTTCATTGCATTGAACACATTAAAAGTGACCTTCTGATTTTGAACCCTCATTGTAAGCTCCCCTTTTTGCACATCGATCAAAGTTCGTCCTGTAGCCAAGAACGGTCTTCCCAAGATAATCGGAATCCTTTTGTCTTCCTCAAAGTCCAGAATAACAAAATCAGCAGGAAAAATAAGCTTATCCACTCTAACCAAAACATCCTCCACTATACCCCTTGGATATGTGATAGACCGATCAGCCAGCTGCAAAGACATGTTTGTAGGTTTAGGCTCCGGCAGCCCAAGTTGCATGAAGACAAACAACGGCATCAGATTAATACTAGCTCCCAAGTCACACAAACACTTGTTGAAAGATAGATTGCCGATACTGCACGGTATGGTGAAACTCCCTGGATCCTTGAGTTTTGGAGGTAACTTCTGTTGTAGGATAGCACTGCACTCTTCAGTTAGAGCAACGGTCTCCAAGTCTTCGAGTTTTAACTTCCGTGAGAGAATACCCTTCATGAACCTTGCGTAGCTCGGCATCTGTTCAAGAGCCTCCGCAAAAGGTATATTGATATGCAACTTCTTGAAAACCTCCAGAAACTTAGCAAACTGCTTGTCCAATTTCTTCTTCTGAAGTCGTTTAGGGAATGGCGGAGGAGGATAGACTTCCTTAGTCTCTGTACTTTGCTTCGGAACAGGTTTTTCTTTAGAAAGATCACGCTTTTCCTCTTCGTCTCCCCCCAAACTTGCTTCTTCAGTATTTTTCTCAATTTCTGGCAGAGGAGAGGGCGCGGGCGCGCTTGGTAGGGGGCGGGCGCGCCTGACTTCCTGTTCAGATTCCTGATTTTCTTCGTTTTCTGCCGTTTCTGAGTTCTGGTCAACTGTAACCTTCCCGGATCGCAAGGTAACTGCTTTGACATGTTCCTTGGTCTCCCGTTTGCCTGGATTAGCTTCCGTATCACTAGATAGAGTTCCCTGTGGTCTATTCAACAATGCATTGGCAATCTGTCCGATTTGATTCTCGAGAGTTTTGATGGAAACGGCTTGGCTCTTGCACATTAGCCTCAATTCCTCCAATTCAGATTTTTCATTTGAAGATTGACCAACATTGCCTTGATTTTGTTGAAACCCTTGTGGTTGATACGGTTGCCTTGAAGCATACTGTTGTTGGAAACCAGGTGGGTTGAATTGTTTAGCTACAAATTGTTGACCTTGAAACTGCTGATACGGTTGTTGTTGTTGACCTCCCTGATTGTTGCTCCAGCTGAAATTAGGGTGGTTCCTGTTATTGGGATGATAGACATTGGGCACTGGCTGCTGTGGCCTTTGAAAGTTGCTCACAAACTGTGCCGATTCACTTGATATGGCACACTGAGTCGTGTCATGTGCACCTGCACATAGCTCACACACACTAGCCACCTGCTGAACTCCAAAGTTCGACAAGGAATCCACCTTCATTGACAAAGCCTTCAACTGAGCTGCTATTGCCGTAGCTGCATCACTTCCAAAACCCCTGCCACCTTGCCTTGCGATAGCCTTCCAGTTGGATTATGGTATTCATTAGCAGCCATCATCTCAATCAGCTCATACGCTTCATTGTAGCTTTTGGCCCAAAGTGCTCCACCTGACGCCGCATCAAGCATTGGTCGAGATTGACCTCCCAGTCCATTATAGAAACAATTGATCACCATCCAATCAGGCATTCCATGATGAGGACACTTCCTAAGCATCTCCTTGTAACGCTCCCACGCTTCACATAAAGTTTCACCAGAATGTTGTGAAAACTGAGTAAGAGCATTCCTGATTGCAGCTGTTTTCGCCATGGGAAAGAATTTAGTGAGAAACTTCTGAGCAAGATCCTCCCATGTAGCAATAGAACCTGCTGGTAGCGAGTGCAACCAGCCCTTAGCCTTATCCCTCAGAGAAAACGGGAAAAGTCTCAACTTCACAGCATCTTCAGACACTCCGTTGAATTTGAAGGTGTCACAGATCTCGATGAAATCCCTAATATGCATATTAGGATCTTCCGTTGGAGCACCCCCAAACTGGACTGAGTTCTGCACCATCTGAATCGTGCCAGGCTTGATTTCAAAGGTATTAGCTGCAATAGCCGGCCTGACAATACTGGATTGAATGTCATTGATCTTTGGCTGAGAATAGTCCTTCAAAGCCTTCGTTTCTGTAGCTGCTGGTTCTCCCATATCTAGAGTCAATTCAAGTTCTTCCTTCCGAGATTGAGAACGTGTTCGCATACACGCTCACTAAAAGTACTGAAACACACCAAACAAAGTCAAATTGGTGAGTAAAATCCAAGTCAGTGAACTTTAACGACCACTGATGACAAGTACATAAACTATAAAAATAACACCGAGTCCCCGGCAGCGGCGCCAAAAACTTGTTCGCACAAAATCACGCAAGCGTACGCGGTCACAAGTAATACAGGATTAAGTAGAGTTCGTTCCCACAAAGACTGCTTTGGTTATAATAGTTTAGCACTTATGCAACAATGTATGGTTATTATTCAATGCTAAGACAATTATCAAAGTTTTGTGTTTTAATTAACTAATTAGATTATAATTAACTAAAGAAGAGATTGCTGTAAATTTACTTATGAGAATAAAACATGGGATCCTAACTTCATTAGATACTTCATCAAGAGTCTTTTGTCTTTAATCAATGCATGTGACGGTTGTGACAACTAATCGGATAACACGAAATCAGTACACGCTACCTTTCAGTATACGTATACCAAACTACTCAAACATCCACAAAAGAGATAGAAGTTGAGCAGACACCAATTATGCTTAGACCCTATATGTCTATAAGATTTGAAAACATAACGGTTTAATGAGCAAGTTATCCATTCAGATTACATAGGGCAGGTAAGATGGTTAAAATCACCTACGAATCATGCATGACAAACATACATAAACCTATGCTAGCATGGCAAGTTCTAAATCTCTATATCCACTTTCGCAATCAATAGAGATTAACAAACAATCTTAGATGTTAGCTACGCATCCAAGAAGAATAAGCACAACCAAACTAGGAAATCGATTAGCCATCACACACACATCTTTAAAACAATTAACTACTAAGATCCATAAATAAATCCGTTAGAATCCCACGACGACGATTAGTTCATAATCGAACCGTTCATCATCGTGGGTTCTGATGAAAACATGATAGTAAACAAGTCTGGTAAACTCAATAAAAGTATTAGAGTTTAGAAAGAACAAACGAGAATCCAAAGTATCGCCTAATTTAGAAGAATACAAAGATTAGATGAAACTAGGTCTTCGTAAATCAGCCGTCTTCTTGTTCTCCTCACCGGTGGATGATTATGTATGTATGTATATTGATATATCTCAATGAAATCGTCCACCAATGATTCATATAGGCCTTAGGGTTGCCAAATAATCAGCAGGTTTCCTTTTCTGACCAAAAGCTGCCAAATTCCAGGATTTTGCAGGGGCGGGCGCGCGTGGAGGGCGCGGGCGCGCCTGAATTGCTGTCATATAGGACGCGGGCGCGCGTAGGGAGGCGCGGGGGCGCCTGAACTTCTGTCTGAAATCCTCAAATTGCTTTTCTTTGCCAATTCTTTGCACGTACAACCTCCGCAACCACTTGACCTTCACACAAATGCTTAAACACCACCACACAACCATAGAATCACCACAACTCTGCTGATAAAGCAACTCTACACACACTAACACAAAACACATTAAAAACACCACGTACTTGAGAACAAACAATCAATTTAAGCCAATTTAGAACGATCCAAGTAGATATGAAATCCACTTATCAATATAACTTTCTTTTATTATTTTCAAACTTGATAGAACTTTCTTTTATTATTTTCAAACTTGATAATAATTACAACTTCTTTTATTATTTTCGATTTTGTAGGCTCTTAACTTGATAGAACTTTCTTTTATTATTTTCAAACTTGATAGGACTTTCTTTGATTTAGAAAATTAAAACTTCCTTATTATTTTCGAATTTGTAGGCTTGATAGAACTTTCTTTTATTATTTTCAAACTTGATAATAATTACAACTTCCTTTATTATTTTCGATTTTGTAGGCTCTTAACTTGATAGAACTTTCTTTTATTATTTTCAAACTTGATAGAACTTTCTTTGATTTAGAAAATTGAAACTTCCTTATTATTTTCGAATTTGTAGGCTTGATAGAACTTTCTTTTATTATTTTCAAACTTGATAGAACTTTCTTTGATTTGGAAAATTACAACTTCCTTATTATTTTCGAATTTGTAGGCTCTTATGTTAATAATTGCAATTTTCTCTTTTATTATTTTCAATCTTGATAGAACTTTCTTTTATTATTTTCTAACTTGATAGAACTTTCTTTGATTTAGAAAATTATAACTTCCTTATTATTTTCGAATTTGTAGGATCTTATGTTAATAATTGCAATTTTCTCTTTTATTATTTTCAAACTTGATAGAACTTTTCTTTTATAATACTTTTTGACTTTTAAACAGAATGGATTTCCATGTTATTCACCTAACAAACACCTATAAATTAAAGGCCATTCATAACAAAAAATCTACACCGAAACTTTTTTACATAGCTTCAAATTTTTACAATCATATTTACAATCAATACAACTATATCTACACCATGTTGGATGCTTTGAACGACAGCAACTATATCTGGATGATAAGAGTACGAGTGTGTAGAATGTGGGAATCTGTCAATCCAAATACCGAAGAACTGATCAGTCTTGACATGATTTTGATCGATGAAAAGGTTAATAAATCAATATACTTATAACTTATTAGTTTGTCAAATTGTATTATGTTATTAACTTTTCTAAGATATGTTGTATGACATGAAAATTTGATCCATGCTACGATCCCGAAAATTCTGGTCTCTTGGTTCAAAAATCTTTTAGAGGAAGGCTCCGTGTACAGCATCAAAAATCTGAAAGTTGTTTCAAGTACATGGAAATATTGACCACTATCACATGGGTCTAAATTGCTCTTATTTTCAAAATTGATAAAACTTTTTTTTTTATTTTTTTATTTTATTATATTATTATTTTTTATTGTTTCAAGTACAGGAAAATATAGGTCACTATCACATGGGTCTAAATTGTTCTTCATACACATAATGTCGCCTAAGAGATTGGAAGAAGGCATCGTCAACATATCACTGCACGGATTTCAGTTCATATGTCCGGATATGATTGATGCACGTATTAATGACACTAACATACTCTCAGGTATTTTTCATGCAGTAATAATATTATATAAGTTAAAATTCAAACTATCATGTTCTAATATTATTTTTTTCTAATAATACTATAAATATAAGTAATATTATATGTTTATATTGATTTTATCAATATAATTTTTTTAATATATATATATATATATATATATATATATATATATATATATATATATATATATATGGCAATGGTATCGGTCCAAGAAAATAAAAAATCAAACTCTATAAACAAAAGAAATATGTAAATAATTTATAATATTACTTACCCAAATGCAAATTTTACAAAATATATTTTATTTGATAATTTATATAATTTTGTAGATATTTATTTTATAAATTTTGATCTAATATTTTTTTTCTTAAAGAAATATATTCTAACGCCGCTGCGAAGCGCGGCTTAGTAACCTAGTTTATATGTAGTGTTAAAGTTTAAAATTCCTAATGCGTTTTTCTAATTCAAACTTTTCATGTAAAACATAATTAGATTACAATAATTGTAATTTAATCATTTAACACTTATTATATCCTAAATGTTAATTTTAATTACTATTTAAAATATAGTTAAGTTCTATGGAAACCGCTATTTCATTGGAGACCTCGAAGACCATACATGTTCTGCAAATAAAATATTGCAAAATGTAATATTTTATAAATTACGTTCTATGAAAATAACTATTTCATTTAAAATCTTTAAAATTATATATGTTTTGCAAGTAGAACATAGCAAAACATATTGTTCTGCAAAACATGTTCGGTTTGCAGAACATTCATGTTTAGTTTGCAGAACTTACATGATTTTCTATGAAATAGTGATTTTCATAGAATATACTTTGCAAAATAATACGTTTGACAAATTTTTGATTACAAAATATGATCTATTTTACCAAATTTAGATTGTAGAATAGATGTGGTCTCTAGGTAGGGGTGAGCAAAACCGAATATCCGGTCCGGTTTAAACGAGAACACTCTTTCATTAACTTCGTTCTAAAATTTTTACGAAGTTTTCACGTACAAATATATGGTATTGTGTTTATAAATGCGCACTCTAATATATAATTTTATGTGTATCATTTCGATTTTACACCTAAAATGTTTATAAACTCGATCAATGCACACAAACTTAGTAATTTATTAGTAATAATTTATTACTTAATCTAATATATCATATGTTGAATTTTTTGTCTTTAATATTATTTATTATACATATATACATATATTATTTTTTAAGATATATTGAAAACCGGATCGGATCCGGATATCCGATTTTATATAAAGTTGTGATCCGGATCCGAATTCAAATTTATAATAAAAAATCCGGATCGGATATCCGGTCCAATTTTTTCTACAACTTATTTTTAAAATTTTATTTTTCTAAATAAAAATTTAAATATTATATTTTTACTCAAAAAATAAAAAATTTAAAATAATTTATCAAAATATATATTAAATGAATATTTTAAAATACGTGCGAGGCTCGTCCCTCCGTGTAAAAATAATTGAGGGGGACCGACGAGTTTTTTTTAACTTCCAAAATTTGTCCGGTCCACCCATGTGATATGTATAGATATTTCTGTATTTAGTAAGGGATCTGGGCCGCCATATACGAACAGAACAAGACCTTGGGTTTGCAATATTACAACAAGTGTTTTTTTGCAATAATAAAAAAGATGTGGTTTCAAGTGACTGAAAGCAACCCAATATTCTGACTTACAGGTTATTATCAATCAATTTGATGGAAGATAAATCATTTTAATTGATGATATTGATGTGAATGCATGGGGTCCATTAATTTATAGCCAATTAAATAATGACACATGTCATTTTATACATATTTTTATACCCAATTTAATACCTCTAGCATTATTCAAGAAAGAAGGGTCCATAGGACCATATTTTTCCACTTGATCATCCATATGTTTTTTGTACTTATTAAATGAAGAAACTCAACTTCTAGATGTTGATGAAAACATCGTTTAGAGAAATGCGAATAATCTTTTTGAGATTTTTTTTCGAAAAATTGTTTTTCCCACAAACAAACGAAATTTAAAATTATATTCAAATTTTATTAAAAAAATATTATAAAATTTACATATCCAACATTTCCTAACCCTTCATTCAATAAAGATTAAACTCCTTACATTCAAATGAGATAAAGTTCAACCTAACCTAATCTGGTCTACCTCAATCGAACTTAGGCTAACTGAATCTGACTCTTCCCTCCCCAACCCGGTCCAAACAGGCCCATATATGCTGATTAACAAATTTTTTTTAACCAAATTACAAATTATTGTTATTAACTTTTATTTTATTTAAAATTGCTTTATAATTTATTGGTATTAATTTTTTATTTTACTTAAAATAGGTTAATATTAAATATTCCTAAAAATGAAACTGCTAACCAAACTATATTATTCTTGTTTATTATAATTTATTAAGTTTAGTAACACATTGGCTTTATTTTAATTATCTTTATTAATGCCCTATGGATTTATTATCAACGAATTGCTAAACTACAATAAAAAAAATGAATGTTGTTTAAGCCTTTACTTGTCAAAGAAAGAATGGTCCATAGGACGATATTTTTTCACGATATTTCTCCACTTGATCATCCATATGTTTTTTGTACTTATTAAATGAAGAAACTCAGCTTGTAGATGCTGATGAAAACATCGTTTAGAGAAATGTAACTAATTTTTTTGAGAATTTTTTTCCGAAAATTGTTTTTCTGGTAAACAAATAAATTTAAAATTATATTCAAATTTTAATTTTATCTTATTAAAAAAATATTATAAAATTTTCAAGCCACAGTATAAAATATGTAATGTATTTTAGCTGAAAAAAATAATTAATTATAAATAAATTGGTTATATATAGGTCCCGGTCCAAATTATAGATTATAGGCCCGACCGACCGACCAAAACTTTTAATGTTTAGTCTTTAATAATACTAGTTTAAAACCCGTGCAATGCACAGATTGTTAATTGTTATTTTATTATTTTATTTTTTATATTTTATTAATTGTGAGGGGTTTTAGTAAGGAAAAATAGAAAAACTAACATGTTTTAATTAAAAAAGGTAATTGCCATATTTAAAAAAGTAGGGGAATTTGTTAGAAAAAATAATGTATTTTAGAGAAAAAGGTAACTGGTTATAAATAGTGTTATGGATTAAAAAACGTGCTTGTATATTAATTGCTAGGGTTTAGAGAGCTTCGAGCTTTAATGGCCGCTCTTGTGTTTCGTGACTAAATCGGTCCTCACAAGATGCCTACGTATCTCAATTGGTGCTGAGAATCAAGCCAAAGACGTAGTTCTGATTGTAGGATCAGTTCCTTTATATAGGCGTTAGGAGCCTTGTATTTAAAGTAAGTTTATGAGTCTTAGCTAATAAGTCTCCTTTTTGATAATGGATAAACATTGTATTTCTTGCTGAATAAGTTTTTTCCTTGTTGATAAAGGCTATGACTCATTAATTGAGATTCTGGATCCTTCTTTGATAAATTTACCATATTATTGACTTTTTTTATGAGCTGTATATTTTCCATATTTATTAATTACGAAATTGATAAATAATCAGGGTTTTGGGCCTTGAATATTGGGACTTTCCAATGAATCATTAATTATATTTCTATAATTACTTTTCTGTCTATATCAAATAGGTAATATTATTATTTAATAATATATTTCTATAAATAAGTAAGGTTAATTAAGTAAAAACACGAAATACAGTTAATGGCAATTAAGTAAAATCACAACGTACCATACCGACCAACCAAACTTTTAATGTTTCGTCTATTATATTTGTTATGGAATAAAAACCGAGCTTGCGAAATTAATGCTAGGGTTTGAGAGTTTCGAGCTTTAATGGTTGTTCTCGTATTTCGTGACTAAATTGAAATTTACAAGATGCCTACGTATCTCAATTCGTAATTGAGAATCAAACAAAAAACGTAGTTCAGATTGATGGAGAATTGAAGAGGTTCGAATGCATAAAACCAAATAGATTATTAGGTTTATATTCTAAGAGTGTCTAGATAACATCTCCCAGAAAGCTTCTGAGCAAAATAGCCTTTGAAGAAATCTGCTTGGGGCAGGACCAAATTCTCCATCTAGCTTGGGGTTTAGAAATGTAGCAATCGACATTCTTTCCTTCACTGAGTTAACAACGCCTCTATGCTCAATGCTACGATAAATTCCATTAGTCACAACCTACAAATTAAATCATGTTATGCATTTCATTTAGTTAAAGAAGTTTAAGATAACATATACATGTTCAAGCAATGAAAATATATTTTTCTAATTAATTATACCTCCACAACATCTCCAATGTTTATTACAAAGGCAGAAGGCAACAATTTGATTGGAATCCAAATGCCGTCCTTTCTAATCTTGAGGCCTTCGATTTCATTAAGTTGAAAAAGGATAGTGAGACCAGTAGCATCACTGTGGGGGGAGAGTCCAATAACTTGTTCCGGTTGAGGGCATGGAGGATAGTAGTTAGTCCTCATTGATTGCATGCCTTCTTCAAACAGTACTTCAATATCCTTAGGATTCATATGTAGTGCCTTTGCCATTAGGTTGAGAATTTTCATTGCCAAGCTTTTCAACTCCCCCGAATAAGCCTCTATAGCATTTCTGCATAGTTAATATACTCATTTTAGATTAAATAAAAATTGTAATGGCTTGATGTATGTTGTCCGCGATTATAAAACCCTCTATACGGATAGAAAATTTCACTACCTGAATGATTGAGGTAGCTGTGGCAACAAGTGTGGTTTCCTGATATCTGTAGGAAGGGTGATCATGTAAAACAAGTCAGCCCAATCAAGCTTTTGCTCGTTAGAGACTACGAAGGCTTGTCCATATCCCTCAATATCTCCCTCAAGTTGTCCAAACTTTCTTTTTTCTTCCAGTGGCAGCTTAAAGAACTCCTCAATCTCTGTTTTCACTTTCTCCAGTAATGAATCGCTAACCCCATGGTTTATCAGCTTCAAAGAGGACGGAATGTACAAGTGTTGTTATTGAATCTTCTATCAAGTAGCATTAGAAAAAAAAACATTTGTGTAAAAAAAGCGATTCATACCTGAAAGAATCCCCACTCTTTACACGCTAGGTGCAATTTATTAAGCTCAGCTTGCATTAAATCTCCATCAAGTAAGATCTCCATATCGATTACAGGGACTTCAAGTAGATTTGTCGAACTGAGAATTACAGGGTCTTGATCCGATTGTACATATCGTAATGGAACTATAGCAGATGTTTCTCTGGCCAGTTCTTGTACTGAAGGTACTTGGAGAGAGCTAGCTATCTTTTTTACTTTCGCTACTTCCATTTTCTTCTATCCAATGCTCTCACCGCTCTCTTTCTTACTCTCTGTGTATGAAGTGAATATCTAAAATATATTGAAGAGCAATACTTTTTCATGTATTTATAGCTGAACTGAGCATTTACTTTTTCATGTATTAATTTGATAAGCAATATCTTATTATACAGTTTCTGTTGGAATATAGTATATGGATCCTGGTTAGGTCTCCCTATAACACCTTAAAATTTTAGACGAGTTGATTACTTAACTTGTTACGAGAGCTAAGTGTTGTGAGAGGTCGGTTTCTAACTTAAATAATACTCCTAAGCCTTTGCGATAATATTTAGGATATTGTGATGGTTTATAATGTACATCTAGTAAGAAAACATATAAATTATGTATCAGAACTTCATCCTAATTTTTCTGATAAATCGGAGATGTGTTCTCTGGAGAGTTCTACTGACCAGATGATGTAGGAACCTCACTAGAGATGGTTCCATGAATCCTTATCCGGAACTCTCAATAAGCTGTGTATTTCTGCTGTGTCTTCTTTGCATGGCAGTCTTCCTTGCATGGCTGTTGCCATGGTTTGGAAGTGCATTGTGTGATTTGGTTAACTGTACCATCATTGACGACTTTCAGTCCATGTATTATTTCTAATCTGATTGATTATTTTTCATTACAGAAGATACATTCTTCTGTGTGATCATGCAAGATATATTTTTGAATAGCTTTTATTAATTTATTTTGTTCTCTGTTCGATCATCAATCAATCCGTTAATATCCAGTAATTCATGTTTTTCTTTGTTTACAAATTTGACTGCAGGGACTTGACAAAAATAAAAAAATGAATGACGTTCTGAATCGATTGGTCCTGAAGAAACCACATAATGGAATCTGGGTTCAGCACATTCATCTTATCTTGGCTAGTATAATGGATGGGGGCTCTTTTGCCTCTCTAATCTCTGATGAAGAGCGCATTGTATGATATATTAAGTGGTCTTCATTCCGTATCGTAGCCATTGAACTATTAGAGCCCAAAACACAGTTATTAGATGTGAAGACTTGATAAATTAATTGATCATGAGTCTTTTCTTAAACATGCATGAAAAGCAATAAATATTTCCAGTCTGTTTACACTGTAAATATTATGGTAAAAATATTGTAACTGGTTGTTCACAAAAAATGCAAATGGGCGAAGCTGCATACCAACTGTTTCTGAAAGGGTCTTTGTTGTTTCTGAAATGATGTCCTCTGATAAATTTTTTCTAGGTGAGAGTAGCGATGAGCTAACCGATTGCTGAGCTCTGCGCACATGCTCATATTTAATATGCCATCTGAATCACAAAAAATTTCGGAAGTCACCTAAGGTAACTACTGAGTACTGATCACCAGGCCTTTTAGTGAAGACGAATGGATAGGTAAATTTAGTGAAGACGAATGGATAGAAGCAGAGGTCGTATATCAATTATGGATTGCAGAGTGAATGGTACTGTCAAGCAACAAAAGGGAAGCAGAAACAATGATGCAAGTGGATGAGTCCTATATGGGTGAACTGGTGCATAGGAGTAGGCATGGTTTCAGTGATATATAACGATGTCGAGTCTTCACTTACAAAGTTTAGATCTTGCTCACTTCATGACCTTATGAGAGACCTATCTCTAAACCAAGCAAAGACGGAAGATTTTTACAAAGTTATTGATCTTCGTAAAGGTAAAGATTCTCTTCTCAATGCTTCTCTGGACTTCAGGTCTGTGTACAAGCAAACAAGCTAATCACTACTTTGGCAAGAAAGCCAATCAACAACAGTGTCGATCAAAATTTGTTGCTCCTGCAAACTTTCAAATTAGACATGCAAAACGATATTTGTTTTCCACCATGGGTGTCGAAAAAAATCATGGGCAAGTTGGGGCGTTTGCAGCATTTGTATCTACCAGATTGGAAAGTTTACAGGGAAGAAATCAAAGTTACGGGCTCGATGGATTGAGCAAGTTAAAGACACTGGAGAACTTCAATACTAGTTGGTGTGAGGTTAAGGATCTACATTTAATGGTGTCACGCCTAGAAGAAGACCCAACCCCAGCATTGGAGAAGATTTAAACGTTGCGTGAGCTCTTGTTACACAGAAAAGCACTTATGGGACAGGAACTGGTGTGTTCTGCAGTTGGTTTCCCAAAACTTATCCGCCTTGTTCTGAGGAATCTTCCCAACTTCATAAAATGGAAGGTGGAGGAAGGCAGCATGCCTATTCTGTCACATTTGATAATTCGAAACTGTCCGAAGTTGAAGGAGCTTCCAGAAGGAATCAAATTTCTCCGTTCCCTACAAGAATTACAGGTAGAAGTATGCCTTTAGATTTCTATGAAAGCCTTAAAGTGGTAAAGGGTGCCAAGTATTCCATCATTGTCGACATCGATTAAAATGTCGACAATGTTCACACTTTATAACTGTCTTTTGTAGAACCCGAAATACTGAAATAGGATATCTTTTAGAATTTATACCAATTAATTTTACCATTGCTGAATTAACAAATTCGGTTCGAATTCGCCAATTAGAAAAATCAAACTCAAACTATCAACTCAGTAACAAGGGTTACTGAGTTAAATTAATTTATTTAAAGTGATTAAATTAATAAACAAGGGTTGTAAGGAAATCTTCATTAAATATTATAACATCCACGTTGATTACTTAACATGGTATCAAAATTCGGTTTCATGACTTCGATCAGAAGAGGCTACGATTTTCCATTACAGGACGTAGTTTTAATCAAAATTTTATGTGACACTTCAGTGGTTTGTAAGATGCTTCCACTTGGACAATACATTACATGATTACATCAACTTGGACAATACATCCAGGGGTCTGAGCCTCCAAGCATGACCCTGGTTTCATGATTACATTATCAACTACAATTACTAGTCTCTCGGATCTTTACATTTCAACTACATTTATGCTTGGTTTCTGTCAAAGAATATTCAGAAGAAAAAAATCGAAATGGCTGAAGCAGTTGTGTCAATTGTTATTGGAAGGCTCACTGATTTATTGACCGAAGAAGCTCAACTTCTGCATGGACTGAGTGATGAAATTCAAGGACTGGTGACCGAGCTCATGCGGATGAAGACATTCTTAAGAGATGCGGATTTAAGGATAAGTGAAAACAAAATTCGCATTTTGGTTTCAGACATACGAGACCTGGCCTATAATGCTGAACATGTTGTTGAAACTTATCTTCTCAAGTTTCTTCATCACTGGCATAGTCTTTGCATAAACACTGTAGTGCAGTGTTACTCTTGCCTTGTCTGTTATCTTTAGAAATCACCTTCTCTGTTCCCTCCTCTCTGTTCAGTGTCTTTTTCTTGACTGCGCAAATGTTTGCTTTCACGGAGCTGGTAATGAATGCAGCACGAGGTGTACCAGAAGTACCTTTGCTTTTAGAGCTTCCAAAAATACTACCTTCAGATATCAGTTGAGTAGGATTCCTAGTAAATTCCCCGGAAACAACCTTTCTTTTCTTCAAATTACAGTTACTTAAACGTTCACTAACAGGATACTCATCCCAATCATCTTCATCATCAATCCTCCTAACAAACTCTCCCTTTCCTCCTCGAAACCTAGACTCAATAACAGCTTCATCCTCAGCACACAACTGCTCCACCTCCTCCTTCTCCTCCTCTTCCTTGGAACGCAACTTCTCAAGCAACGAATCAACACTAACTTTTGAACGCCTCGAATTCATAGACTTAAGCTCATGTAACGCAGCAATCCTATCCATCTCTCTCTTCGAGTCCCGACTCCGTTTCTCTAAACACTCCATATAATCCCCAACCTCAACCTCCTCCTCATCTCCCTCCCTCCAAGGCTCAAAACACCGTGTCCCACCCGACTCCACCACATAGTCAGAATTCTTCGGGTCAGTTAACATTACAATCTCCGAAGAACAATTCGAGCACTTGGAATAAAACCTAAATATCTTAATAACACCTAAATATTCCTTTCCAGTAACCTCTTCTATTCGTTCATTAAACTTAGTCCCTTTATCAATATAATGTCCACAAGAATTACACCTAATTTTCATCGGACACATAGTCCGAATAACAGATTGCTTCGTATTGCCAATTTTTTTGGTAGGAATTTTAGCCGGATCAAAATCGGGGGGAATGTACTTGTTTACCACTTTTCTTTCTCCCATATTCTGAGGTTTCAAAATCAAACAAAACAAGTACAGTTTAAGATCTCTGATAAAATCTAGGATGAATAAATAAAAAATCAGAGACATGAATATATATATACACGCACAGGTGCAGCAGCGTGTTCTTTTTCGGTTTGTAATTGGAATATATATATATCTATAACCTTTATTAATAACTGAAACCCGTGTTCTTTTTCGGTTTGTAATTGGAATATATATATCTATAACCTTTATTAATAACTGAAACCCCTTTTTATTAGTACTATACCAAATTTGATTTGTACTTTTTTTTGTTTTCACCCCTAAAATCCTATCTAATGTAGAAATCATATTTTACTTGGAATTCTATGTTGTCTTTTAAGAAAAATAAAATTCTATCTTATAATGAAATCCTATCTCACATAGAATTATATCATAGTTTAGATCTTGCTCACTTCATGACCTTATGAGAGACCTATCTCTAAACCAAGCAAAGACGGAAGATTTTTACAAAGTTATTGATCTTCGTAAAGGTAAAGATTCTCTTCTCAATGCTTCTCTGGACTTCAGGTCCGTGTACCCAAAGCAACTTGTAGTTTATTGTAATGAAGGATGTACAAGCAAACAAGCTAATCACTACTTTGGCAAGAAAGCCAATCAACAACAGTGTCGATCAAAATTTGTTGCTCCTGCAAACTTTCAAATTAGACATGCAAAACGATATTTTTTTCCCACCATGGGTGTCGAAAAAAATCATGGGCAAGTTGGGGCGTTTGCAGCATTTGTATCTACCAGATTGGAAAGTTTACAGGGAAGAAATCAAAGTTACGGGCTCGATGGATTGAGCAAGTTAAAGACACTGGAGAACTTCAATACTAGTTGGTGTTAGGTTAAGGATCTACCAAAATCAACGAGTCTTCACAATCTTACATTTAATGGTGTCACGCCTAGAAGAAGACCCAACTGCATTGCAGAAGATTTATGGGACAGGAACTGGTGTGTTCCGCGGTTGGTTTCCCAAAACTTATCCGCCTTGTTCTGAGGAATCTTCCCAACTTCATAAACTGGAGGGTGGAGGAAGGCAGCATGCCTGTTCTGTCACATTTGATGATTCGAAACTGTCCGAAGTTAAACGAGCGTCCAGAAGGAATCAAATTTCTCCATTCCCTACAAGAATTACAGGTAGAAGTATGCCTTTAGATTTCTATGAAAGCCTTAAAGTGGTAAAGGGTGCCAAGTATTCCATCATTGTCGACATCGATTAAAATGTCGACAATGTTCACACTTTATATTTGTCTTTTGTAGAACCCGAAATACTGAAATAGGATATCTTTTAGAATTTATACCAATTAATTTTACCATTGTTGAATTAACAAATTCGGTTCGAATTCGCCAATTAGAAAAATCAAACTCAAACTATCAACTCGGTAACTCCACTCCAGTTCAAGGGCAGGATCTTAGATTTTGAACTAATCAAAATAGTTTTTACAATCATCATCATCAATTCAATTTAAAATAATTTGATTACTCGAAAAAGACAACTGAAATTTTTTAAAAACTTGTAAAGCAAAATGCATAGAGGAAAAAAGAATCTTTGACTGTTAGTATAACAACGTTGATAGGAGGAGACATGATAAATCGGATAATCGGTTCAGTTTGGGATCGGATCAATCTCGGATAGGATTAATGTTCGGTTATGATATAATTTTGGTATAATTCGGATCAGATCGGATTTGATTCGGTTCGGGTCTAATTCGGATTAAAATCGGATGAAATTTGGATTAAAATTGGATGAATTTGGTTCAGATCAAATTCGGTTCGGATCTTTTCGGATCATTACTCATTCATTTTTTTTTAATTTGTAAGACTTTAAAAATATATTATTATTAATATACTCATTTTAGATTAAATAAAAATTGTAATGGCTTGATGTATGTTATACAGTTTCTGTTAGAATATAGTATATGGATCCTGGCTAGGTCTCCCTATAACACCTTAAGATTTTAGATGAGTTGATTACTTAACTTGTTACCGGAGCTAAGTGTTGTCAGAGGTCAGTTTCTAACTTAAATAATACTCCAAAGCCTTTGCGATAATATTTAGGATCTTGTGATGGTTTATAATGTACATCTAGTAAGAAAACATATAAATTATCTATCAGAACTTCATCCTAATTTTTCTGATAAATCGGAGATGTGTTCTCTGGAGAGTTCTACTGACCAAGGTGGAGAAAATAATAACGAAGCATCATCTCAACCAAACGTAACTAATGAAGTAGTTATTGAACCTGACAAGATTTTGCAGCAAGAGAAAGATGATATTAATCTGGAAATGTTGGAAACTAAACTGACAAATCAAGTAATCGAACCAATGAGAACAGGAAATGATAAAGAGACGGCAACTTCAGAAGCAAATGTAGTGACCCCTGGTGAAGTGAAGACTAAGACTAGAGGAGTACCAGATGATGTAGGAATCTCACTAGAGATGGTTCCATGAATCCTTATCCGGAACTCTCAATATGCTGTGTCTTTCTGCTGTGTCTTCCTTGCATGGCAGTCTTCCTTGCATGGCTGTTGCCATGGTTTCGAAGTGCATTGTGTGATTTGGTTAACTGTACCATCATTGACGACGTTCAGTCCATGTATTATTTCTAATCTGATTGATTATTTTTCATTACAGAAGATACATTCTTCTGTGCAAATTTGACTGCAGGAACTTGACAAAAAAAAAAATTGAATGACGTTCTGAATCGATTGGTCCTGAAGAAACCACATATTGGAATCTGGGTTCAGCACATTCATCTTGGCTAATAAAATGGATGGGGACTCTTTTGCCCATCTAATCTCTGATGAAGAACGCATTGTACGATATATTAAGTGGTCTTCATTCCGTATCGTAGCCATTGAACTATTAGAGCCCAAAACACAGTTATTAGCTGTGAAGACTTGATAAATTAATTGATCATGAGTCTTTTCTTAAACATGCATGAAAAGCAATAAATATTTCCAGTCTGTTTACACTGTAAATATTATGGTAAAAATATTGTAACTGGTTGTTCACAAAAAATGCAAATGGGCGAAGTTGCATACCAACTGTTTCTGAAAGGGTCTTTGTTGTTTCTGAAATGATGTCCTCCGATAAATTTTTTCTAGGTGAGAGTAGCGATGATCTAACCGATTGCTGAGCTCTGCACAGATGCTCATATTTAATATGCCATCTGAATCACAAAAAAATTCGGAAGTCACCTAAGGTAACTACTGAGTACTGATAGGTAAATTTAGTGAAGACGAATGGATAGAGGCAGAGGTCGTATATAAATTATGGATTGCAGAGTGAATGGTACTGTCAAGCAACAAAAGGGAAGCAGAAACAATGATGCAAGTGGATGAGTCCTATATGGGTGAACTGGTGCATAGGAGTAGGCATGGTTTCAGTGATATATAATGATGTCGAGTCTTCACTTACAAAGTTTAGATCTTGCTCACTTCATGACCTTATGAGAGACCTATCTCTAAACCAAGCAAAGACGGAAGATTTTTACAAAGTTATTGATCTTCGTAAAGGTAAAGTTACTGAAATAGGATATCTTTTAGAATTTATACCAATTAATTTTACCATTGCTGAATTAACAAATTCGGTTCGAATTCGCCAATTAGAAAAATCAAACTCAAACTATCAACTCAGTAACAAGGGTTACTGAGTTAAATTAATTTATTTAAAGTGATTAAATTAATAAACAAGGGTTATAAGGAAATCTTCATTAAATATTATAACATCCACGTTGATTACTTAACATGGTATCAAAATTCGGTTTCATGACTTCGATCAGAAGAGGCTACGATTTTCCATTACAGGACGTAGTTTTAATCAAAATTTTATGTGACACTTCAGTGGTTTGTAAGATGCTTCCACTTGGACAATACATTACATGATTACATCAACTTGGACAATACATCCAGGGGTCTGAGCCTCCAAGCATGACCCTGGTTTCATGATAACATTATCAACTACAATTACTAGTCTCTCGGATCTTTACATTTCAACTACATTTATGCTTGGTTTCTGTCAAAGAATATTCAGAAGAAAAAAATCGAAATGGCTGAAGCAGTTGTGTCAATTGTTATTGGAAGGCTCACTGATTTATTGACTGAAGAAGCTCAACTTCTGCATGGACTGAGTGATGAAATTCAAGGACTGGTGACCGAGCTCATGCGGATGAAGACATTCTTAAGAGATGCGGATTTAAGGATAAGTGAAAACAAAATTCGCATTTTGGTTTCAGACATACGAGACCTGGCCTATAATGCTGAACATGTTGTTGAAACTTATCTTCTCAAGTTTCTTCATCACTGGCATAGTCTTTGCATAAACACTGTAGTGCAGTGTTACTCTTGCCTTGTCTGTTATCTTTAGAAATCACCTTCTCTGTTCCCTCCTCTCTGTTCAGTGTCTTTTTCTTGACTGCGCAAATGTTTGCTTTCACGGAGCTGGTAATGAATGCAGCACGAGGTGTACCAGAAGTAGCTTTGCTTTTAGAGCTTCCAAAAATACTACCTTGAGATATCAGTTGAGTAGGATTCCTAGTAAATTCCCCGGAAACAACCTTTCTTTTCTTCAAATTATAGTTACTTAAACGTTCACTAACAGGATACTCATCCCAATCATCTTCATCATCAATCCTCCTAACAAACTCTCCCTTTCCTCCTCGAAACCTAGACTCAATAACAGCTTCATCCTCAGCACACAACTGCTCCACCTCCTCCTTCTCCTCCTCTTCCTTGGAACGCAACTTCTCAAGCAACGAATCAACACTAACTTTTGAACGCCTCGAATTCATAGACTTAAGCTCATGTAACGCAGCAATCCTATCCATCTCTCTCTTCGAGTCCCGACTCCGTTTCTCTAAACACTCCATATAATCCCCAACCTCAACCTCCTCCTCATCTCCCTCCCTCCAAGGCTCAAAACACCGTGTCCCACCCGACTCCACCACATAGTCAGAATTCTTCGGGTCAGTTAACATTACAATCTCCGAAGAACAATTCGAGCACTTGGAATAAAACCTAAATATCTTAATAACACCTAAATATTCCTTTCCAGTAACCTCTTCTATTCGTTCATTAAACTTAGTCCCTTTATCAATATAATGTCCACAAGAATTACACCTAATTTTCATCGGACACATAGTCCGAATAACAGATTGCTTCGTATTGCCAATTTTTTTGGTAGGAATTTTAGCCGGATCAAAATCAGGGGGAATGTACTTGTTTACCACTTTTCTTTCTCCCATGTTCTGAGGTTTCAAAATCAAACAAAACAAGAACAGTTTAAGTTCTCTGATAAAATCTAGGATGAATAAATAAAAAATCAGAGACAGGAATATATATATACACGCACAGGTGCAGCAGCGTGTTCTTTTTCCGTTTGTAATTGGAATATATATATCTATAACCTTTATTAATAACTGAAACCCGTGTTCTTTTTCGGTTTGTAATTGGAATATATATATCTATAACCTTTATTAATAACTGAAACCCCTTTTTATTAGTACTGTACCAAATTTGATTCGTACTTTTTTTTGGTTTCACCCCTAAAATCCTATCTAATGTAGAAATCATATTTTACTTGGAATTCTATGTTGTCTTTTAAGAAAAATAAAATTCTATCTTATGTTGAAATTCTATCTCACATAGAATTCTATCATATATAGTTTAGATCTTGCTCACTTCATGACCTTATGAGAGACCTATCTCTAAACCAAGCAAAGACGGAAGATTTTTACAAAGTTATTGATCTTCGTAAAGGTAAAGATTCTCTTCTCAATGCTTCTCTGGACTTCAGGTCCGTGTACAAGCAAACAAGCTAATCACTACTTTGGCAAGAAAGCCAATCAACAACAGTGTCGATCAAAATTTGTTGCTCCTGCAAACTTTCAAATTAGACATGCAAAACGATATTTGTTTTCCACCATGGGTGTCGAAAAAAATCATGGGCAAGTTGGGGCGTTTGCAGCATTTGTATCTACCAGATTGGAAAGTTTACAGGGAAGAAATCAAAGTTACGGGCTCGATGGATTGAGCAAGTTAAAGACACTGGAGAACTTCAATACTAGTTGGTGTTAGGTTAAGGATCTACATTTAATGGTGTCACGCCTAGAAGAAGACCCAACCCCAGCATTGGAGAAGCTTCTGCCCAATCAAGCTTCTGCTCGTTCGAGACTACGAAGGCTTGTCCATATCCCTCAATATCTCCCTCCAGTTTACCAAACTTTCTCTTGTCTTCCAGTGGCAGCTTAAAGAACTCCTCAACCTCTGTTTTCACTTTGTCCAGTAATGAGTCGCTAACCCCATGGTTTATCAACTTGAAAGACAACAAATACAAGTGTTGTAATCGAATCTTCTCTCAGAGTAGCATTTGAACAATTTTTTTTTTAAAAATATCGTTACATGCTTGGTCTAATTTGTTTAGTTCAGCATCCGTTAATTCTCCATCAACTAAGATCTCCATATCAATAACAGGGACTTCAAGTAAATTTGTCGGACTGAGAAGTACAGGGTCTAGATCCGAATGTACGTATCGTAATGGAACCATGACTGATTTTTCCTTGGCTAGTTCTTGTACAGAAGGTACTTGGAGAGAGCTCCCTAGCTTTCTTACATTTTTTTACTTCCATTTTTTTCTATCAAATGCTCTGACTTCTGAGCTCTCTGTTTTATTTATTTTATGTGGAAGTAACCAACTACCCAACATTTTAAAGTGTTGAAACGAGATCCTATCTCGATCAAATATTATCTTCAACGTGGCCGAGTCAATTGTTGATGATTCAAGACATAAAAAAAGAGATATCGATGCACCACATGCTCAAATATTAATTTACAATGACGATCTTGGAATCATATTGAAGTCAACTAGAAAAACCAGTAACTAGATCTCTACTTTCAGGCACATTTTCTCTGGTTCTGTAAATTGTTGTGGGAAGCCTGAGTGGTTTATTAATTGAAGAGGTTCGAATGCATAAAACCAAATAGATTATTAGGTTTATATTCTAAGAGTGTCTAGATAACATCTCCCAGAAAGCTTCTGAGCAAAATAGCCTTTCAAGAAATCTGCAGCACCAATCCTTTTAAACATTGGAGGAGTTTCGGATGAGATAAGGCTCGGGGCAGGACCAAATTCTCCATCTAGCTTGGGGCTTAGAAATGTAGCAATCGACATTCTTTCCTTCACTGAGTTAACAACGCCTCTATGCTCAATGCTACGATAAATTCCATTAGTCACAACCTACAAATTAAATCATGTTATGCATTTCATTTAGTTAAAGAAGTTTAAGATAACATATACGTGTTCAAGCAATGAAGATATATTTTTGTCATTAATTATACCTCCACAACATCTCCAATGTTTATTACAAAGGCAGAAGGCAACAATTTGATTGGAATCCAAATGCCGTCCTTTCTAATCTGGAGGCCTTCGATTTCATTAAGTTGAAAAAGGATAGTGAGGCCAGTAGCATCACTGTGGGGGGAGACTCCAATAACTTGTTCCGGTTGAGGGCATGGAGGATAGTGGTTAGTCCTCATTGATTGCATGCCTTCTTCAAAGAGTACTTCAATATCCTTAGGATTCATATGTAGTGCCTTTGCCATTAGGTTGAGAATTTTCATTGCCAAGCTTTTCAACTCCCCCGAATAAGCCTCTATAGCATTTCTGCATAGTTAATATACTCATTTTAGATTAAATAAAAATTGTAATGGCTTGATGTATGTTGTCCGCGATTATAAAACCCTCTATACGGATAGAAAATTTCACTACCTGAATGATTGAGGTAGCTGTGGCAACAAGTGTGGTTTCCTGATATCTGTAGGAAGGGTGATCATGTAAAACAAGTCAGCCCAATCAAGCTTTTGCTCGTTAGAGACTACGAAGGCTTGTCCATATCCCTCAATATCTCCCTCAAGTTGTCCAAACTTTCTTTTTTCTTCCAGTGGCAGCTTAAAGAACTCCTCAACCCCTGTTTTCACTTTCTCCAGTAATGAATCGCTAACCCCATGGTTTATCAGCTTCAAAGAGGACGGAATATACAAGTGTTGTTATTGAATCTTCTATCAAGTAGCATTAGAAAAAAAAACATTTGTGTAAAAAAAGCGATACATACCTGAAAGAATCCCCACTCTTTACACGCTAGGTGCAATTTATTAAGCTCAGCTTGCATTAAATCTCCATCAAGTAAGATCTCCATATCGATTACAGGGACTTCAAGTAGATTTGTCGAACTGAGAATTACAGGGTCTTGATCCGATTGTACATATCGTAATGGAACTATAGCAGATGTTTCTCTGGCCAGTTCTTGTACTGAAGGTACTTGGAGAGAGCTAGCTATCTTTTTTACTTTCGCTACTTCCATTTTCTTCTATCCAATGCTCTCACCGCTCTCTTTCTTACTCTCTGTGTAATTTTCAAGTTATTATGACAGGGTTGTTAATTGATTCTCTAGGATGTCAAGGAATCTGCTCAATGTTTACTATGCTGTCCGCCTGTCCCCGTCTTAAGGATTTAGGTTAGAAAGTAAACTCTGATTCTTGGTGGAAATTATTTTTAAGAAACAAAGACAAATTGTGACAAGTAGTGCTAATGAGGTGTTTAAACTTATACATAAAGTTTTCATAATTTTATATAAAAAAGGTAGTTCATACATTGTCCAAAATATGTAATTGAAAGTGTTATCTACTTTGAATAATTCAAAGTACACCCTGGAGTTGAGCAATTGAATATTACAATTGGGATTAATTTGATAAGCAATATCTTGTTATACAGTTCCTGGCTAGGTCTCCCTATAACACCTTAAGATTTTAGATGAGTTGATTACTTAACTTGTTACCGGAGCTAAGTGTTGTCAGAGGTCAGTTTCTAACTTAAATAATACTCCAAAGCCTTTGCGATAATATTTAGGATCTTGTGATGGTTTATAATGTACATCTAGTAAGAAAACATATAAATTATCTATCAGAACTTCATCCTAATTTTTCTGATAAATCGGAGATGTGTTCTCTGGAGAGTTCTACTGACCAAGGTGGAGAAAATAATAACGAAGCATCATCTCAACCAAACGTAACTAATGAAGTAGTTATTGAACCTGACAAGATTTTGCAGCAAGAGAAAGATGATATTAATCTGGAAATGTTGGAAACTAAACTGACAAATCAAGTAATCGAACCAATGAGAACAGGAAATGATAAAGAGACGGCAACTTCAGAAGCAAATGTAGTGACCCCTGGTGAAGTGAAGACTAAGACTAGAGGAGTACCAGATGATGTAGGAATCTCACTAGAGATGGTTCCATGAATCCTTATCCGGAACTCTCAATATGCTGTGTCTTTCTGCTGTGTCTTCCTTGCATGGCAGTCTTCCTTGCATGGCTGTTGCCATGGTTTCGAAGTGCATTGTGTGATTTGGTTAACTGTACCATCATTGACGACGTTCAGTCCATGTATTATTTCTAATCTGATTGATTATTTTTCATTACAGAAGATACATTCTTCTGTGCAAATTTGACTGCAGGAACTTGACAAAAAAAAAAAATGAATGACGTTCTGAATCGATTGGTCCTGAAGAAACCACATATTGGAATCTGGGTTCAGCACATTCATCTTGGCTAATAAAATGGATGGGGACTCTTTTGCCCATCTAATCTCTGATGAAGAACGCATTGTACGATATATTAAGTGGTCTTCATTCCGTATCGTAGCCATTGAACTATTAGAGCCCAAAACACAGTTATTAGCTGTGAAGACTTGATAAATTAATTGATCATGAGTCTTTTCTTAAACATGCATGAAAAGCAATAAATATTTCCAGTCTGTTTACACTGTAAATATTATGGTAAAAATATTGTAACTGGTTGTTCACAAAAAATGCAAATGGGCGAAGTTGCATACCAACTGTTTCTGAAAGGGTCTTTGTTGTTTCTGAAATGATGTCCTCCGATAAATTTTTTCTAGGTGAGAGTAGCGATGATCTAACCGATTGCTGAGCTCTGCACAGATGCTCATATTTAATATGCCATCTGAATCACAAAAAAATTCGGAAGTCACCTAAGGTAACTACTGAGTACTGATAGGTAAATTTAGTGAAGACGAATGGATAGAGGCAGAGGTCGTATATAAATTATGGATTGCAGAGTGAATGGTACTGTCAAGCAACAAAAGGGAAGCAGAAACAATGATGCAAGTGGATGAGTCCTATATGGGTGAACTGGTGCATAGGAGTAGGCATGGTTTCAGTGATATATAATGATGTCGAGTCTTCACTTACAAAGTTTAGATCTTGCTCACTTCATGACCTTATGAGAGACCTATCTCTAAACCAAGCAAAGACGGAAGATTTTTACAAAGTTATTGATCTTCGTAAAGGTAAAGTTACTGAAATAGGATATCTTTTAGAATTTATACCAATTAATTTTACCATTGCTGAATTAACAAATTCGGTTCGAATTCGCCAATTAGAAAAATCAAACTCAAACTATCAACTCAGTAACAAGGGTTACTGAGTTAAATTAATTTATTTAAAGTGATTAAATTAATAAACAAGGGTTATAAGGAAATCTTCATTAAATATTATAACATCCACGTTGATTACTTAACATGGTATCAAAATTCGGTTTCATGACTTCGATCAGAAGAGGCTACGATTTTCCATTACAGGACGTAGTTTTAATCAAAATTTTATGTGACACTTCAGTGGTTTGTAAGATGCTTCCACTTGGACAATACATTACATGATTACATCAACTTGGACAATACATCCAGGGGTCTGAGCCTCCAAGCATGACCCTGGTTTCATGATAACATTATCAACTACAATTACTAGTCTCTCGGATCTTTACATTTCAACTACATTTATGCTTGGTTTCTGTCAAAGAATATTCAGAAGAAAAAAATCGAAATGGCTGAAGCAGTTGTGTCAATTGTTATTGGAAGGCTCACTGATTTATTGACTGAAGAAGCTCAACTTCTGCATGGACTGAGTGATGAAATTCAAGGACTGGTGACCGAGCTCATGCGGATGAAGACATTCTTAAGAGATGCGGATTTAAGGATAAGTGAAAACAAAATTCGCATTTTGGTTTCAGACATACGAGACCTGGCCTATAATGCTGAACATGTTGTTGAAACTTATCTTCTCAAGTTTCTTCATCACTGGCATAGTCTTTGCATAAACACTGTAGTGCAGTGTTACTCTTGCCTTGTCTGTTATCTTTAGAAATCACCTTCTCTGTTCCCTCCTCTCTGTTCAGTGTCTTTTTCTTGACTGCGCAAATGTTTGCTTTCACGGAGCTGGTAATGAATGCAGCACGAGGTGTACCAGAAGTAGCTTTGCTTTTAGAGCTTCCAAAAATACTACCTTGAGATATCAGTTGAGTAGGATTCCTAGTAAATTCCCCGGAAACAACCTTTCTTTTCTTCAAATTATAGTTACTTAAACGTTCACTAACAGGATACTCATCCCAATCATCTTCATCATCAATCCTCCTAACAAACTCTCCCTTTCCTCCTCGAAACCTAGACTCAATAACAGCTTCATCCTCAGCACACAACTGCTCCACCTCCTCCTTCTCCTCCTCTTCCTTGGAACGCAACTTCTCAAGCAACGAATCAACACTAACTTTTGAACGCCTCGAATTCATAGACTTAAGCTCATGTAACGCAGCAATCCTATCCATCTCTCTCTTCGAGTCCCGACTCCGTTTCTCTAAACACTCCATATAATCCCCAACCTCAACCTCCTCCTCATCTCCCTCCCTCCAAGGCTCAAAACACCGTGTCCCACCCGACTCCACCACATAGTCAGAATTCTTCGGGTCAGTTAACATTACAATCTCCGAAGAACAATTCGAGCACTTGGAATAAAACCTAAATATCTTAATAACACCTAAATATTCCTTTCCAGTAACCTCTTCTATTCGTTCATTAAACTTAGTCCCTTTATCAATATAATGTCCACAAGAATTACACCTAATTTTCATCGGACACATAGTCCGAATAACAGATTGCTTCGTATTGCCAATTTTTTTGGTAGGAATTTTAGCCGGATCAAAATCAGGGGGAATGTACTTGTTTACCACTTTTCTTTCTCCCATGTTCTGAGGTTTCAAAATCAAACAAAACAAGAACAGTTTAAGTTCTCTGATAAAATCTAGGATGAATAAATAAAAAATCAGAGACAGGAATATATATATACACGCACAGGTGCAGCAGCGTGTTCTTTTTCCGTTTGTAATTGGAATATATATATCTATAACCTTTATTAATAACTGAAACCCGTGTTCTTTTTCGGTTTGTAATTGGAATATATATATCTATAACCTTTATTAATAACTGAAACCCCTTTTTATTAGTACTGTACCAAATTTGATTCGTACTTTTTTTTGGTTTCACCCCTAAAATCCTATCTAATGTAGAAATCATATTTTACTTGGAATTCTATGTTGTCTTTTAAGAAAAATAAAATTCTATCTTATGTTGAAATTCTATCTCACATAGAATTCTATCATATATAGTTTAGATCTTGCTCACTTCATGACCTTATGAGAGACCTATCTCTAAACCAAGCAAAGACGGAAGATTTTTACAAAGTTATTGATCTTCGTAAAGGTAAAGATTCTCTTCTCAATGCTTCTCTGGACTTCAGGTCCGTGTACAAGCAAACAAGCTAATCACTACTTTGGCAAGAAAGCCAATCAACAACAGTGTCGATCAAAATTTGTTGCTCCTGCAAACTTTCAAATTAGACATGCAAAACGATATTTGTTTTCCACCATGGGTGTCGAAAAAAATCATGGGCAAGTTGGGGCGTTTGCAGCATTTGTATCTACCAGATTGGAAAGTTTACAGGGAAGAAATCAAAGTTACGGGCTCGATGGATTGAGCAAGTTAAAGACACTGGAGAACTTCAATACTAGTTGGTGTTAGGTTAAGGATCTACATTTAATGGTGTCACGCCTAGAAGAAGACCCAACCCCAGCATTGGAGAAGCTTCTGCCCAATCAAGCTTCTGCTCGTTCGAGACTACGAAGGCTTGTCCATATCCCTCAATATCTCCCTCCAGTTTACCAAACTTTCTCTTGTCTTCCAGTGGCAGCTTAAAGAACTCCTCAACCTCTGTTTTCACTTTGTCCAGTAATGAGTCGCTAACCCCATGGTTTATCAACTTGAAAGACAACAAATACAAGTGTTGTAATCGAATCTTCTCTCAGAGTAGCATTTGAACAATTTTTTTTTTAAAAATATCGTTACATGCTTGGTCTAATTTGTTTAGTTCAGCATCCGTTAATTCTCCATCAACTAAGATCTCCATATCAATAACAGGGACTTCAAGTAAATTTGTCGGACTGAGAAGTACAGGGTCTAGATCCGAATGTACGTATCGTAATGGAACCATGACTGATTTTTCCTTGGCTAGTTCTTGTACAGAAGGTACTTGGAGAGAGCTCCCTAGCTTTCTTACATTTTTTTACTTCCATTTTTTTCTATCAAATGCTCTGACTTCTGAGCTCTCTGTTTTATTTATTTTATGTGGAAGTAACCAACTACCCAACATTTTAAAGTGTTGAAACGAGATCCTATCTCGATCAAATATTATCTTCAACGTGGCCGAGTCAATTGTTGATGATTCAAGACATAAAAAAAGAGATATCGATGCACCACATGCTCAAATATTAATTTACAATGACGATCTTGGAATCATATTGAAGTCAACTAGAAAAACCAGTAACTAGATCTCTACTTTCAGGCACATTTTCTCTGGTTCTGTAAATTGTTGTGGGAAGCCTGAGTGGTTTATTAATTGAAGAGGTTCGAATGCATAAAACCAAATAGATTATTAGGTTTATATTCTAAGAGTGTCTAGATAACATCTCCCAGAAAGCTTCTGAGCAAAATAGCCTTTCAAGAAATCTGCAGCACCAATCCTTTTAAACATTGGAGGAGTTTCGGATGAGATAAGGCTCGGGGCAGGACCAAATTCTCCATCTAGCTTGGGGCTTAGAAATGTAGCAATCGACATTCTTTCCTTCACTGAGTTAACAACGCCTCTATGCTCAATGCTACGATAAATTCCATTAGTCACAACCTACAAATTAAATCATGTTATGCATTTCATTTAGTTAAAGAAGTTTAAGATAACATATACGTGTTCAAGCAATGAAGATATATTTTTGTCATTAATTATACCTCCACAACATCTCCAATGTTTATTACAAAGGCAGAAGGCAACAATTTGATTGGAATCCAAATGCCGTCCTTTCTAATCTGGAGGCCTTCGATTTCATTAAGTTGAAAAAGGATAGTGAGGCCAGTAGCATCACTGTGGGGGGAGACTCCAATAACTTGTTCCGGTTGAGGGCATGGAGGATAGTGGTTAGTCCTCATTGATTGCATGCCTTCTTCAAAGAGTACTTCAATATCCTTAGGATTCATATGTAGTGCCTTTGCCATTAGGTTGAGAATTTTCATTGCCAAGCTTTTCAACTCCCCCGAATAAGCCTCTATAGCATTTCTGCATAGTTAATATACTCATTTTAGATTAAATAAAAATTGTAATGGCTTGATGTATGTTGTCCGCGATTATAAAACCCTCTATACGGATAGAAAATTTCACTACCTGAATGATTGAGGTAGCTGTGGCAACAAGTGTGGTTTCCTGATATCTGTAGGAAGGGTGATCATGTAAAACAAGTCAGCCCAATCAAGCTTTTGCTCGTTAGAGACTACGAAGGCTTGTCCATATCCCTCAATATCTCCCTCAAGTTGTCCAAACTTTCTTTTTTCTTCCAGTGGCAGCTTAAAGAACTCCTCAACCCCTGTTTTCACTTTCTCCAGTAATGAATCGCTAACCCCATGGTTTATCAGCTTCAAAGAGGACGGAATATACAAGTGTTGTTATTGAATCTTCTATCAAGTAGCATTAGAAAAAAAAACATTTGTGTAAAAAAAGCGATACATACCTGAAAGAATCCCCACTCTTTACACGCTAGGTGCAATTTATTAAGCTCAGCTTGCATTAAATCTCCATCAAGTAAGATCTCCATATCGATTACAGGGACTTCAAGTAGATTTGTCGAACTGAGAATTACAGGGTCTTGATCCGATTGTACATATCGTAATGGAACTATAGCAGATGTTTCTCTGGCCAGTTCTTGTACTGAAGGTACTTGGAGAGAGCTAGCTATCTTTTTTACTTTCGCTACTTCCATTTTCTTCTATCCAATGCTCTCACCGCTCTCTTTCTTACTCTCTGTGTAATTTTCAAGTTATTATGACAGGGTTGTTAATTGATTCTCTAGGATGTCAAGGAATCTGCTCAATGTTTACTATGCTGTCCGCCTGTCCCCGTCTTAAGGATTTAGGTTAGAAAGTAAACTCTGATTCTTGGTGGAAATTATTTTTAAGAAACAAAGACAAATTGTGACAAGTAGTGCTAATGAGGTGTTTAAACTTATACATAAAGTTTTCATAATTTTATATAAAAAAGGTAGTTCATACATTGTCCAAAATATGTAATTGAAAGTGTTATCTACTTTGAATAATTCAAAGTACACCCTGGAGTTGAGCAATTGAATATTACAATTGGGATTAATTTGATAAGCAATATCTTGTTATACAGTTCCTGGCTAGGTCTCCCTATAACACCTTAAGATTTTAGATGAGTTGATTACTTAACTTGTTACCGGAGCTAAGTGTTGTCAGAGGTCAGTTTCTAACTTAAATAATACTCCAAAGCCTTTGCGATAATATTTAGGATCTTGTGATGGTTTATAATGTACATCTAGTAAGAAAACATATAAATTATCTATCAGAACTTCATCCTAATTTTTCTGATAAATCGGAGATGTGTTCTCTGGAGAGTTCTACTGACCAAGGTGGAGAAAATAATAACGAAGCATCATCTCAACCAAACGTAACTAATGAAGTAGTTATTGAACCTGACAAGATTTTGCAGCAAGAGAAAGATGATATTAATCTGGAAATGTTGGAAACTAAACTGACAAATCAAGTAATCGAACCAATGAGAACAGGAAATGATAAAGAGACGGCAACTTCAGAAGCAAATGTAGTGACCCCTGGTGAAGTGAAGACTAAGACTAGAGGAGTACCAGATGATGTAGGAATCTCACTAGAGATGGTTCCATGAATCCTTATCCGGAACTCTCAATATGCTGTGTCTTTCTGCTGTGTCTTCCTTGCATGGCAGTCTTCCTTGCATGGCTGTTGCCATGGTTTCGAAGTGCATTGTGTGATTTGGTTAACTGTACCATCATTGACGACGTTCAGTCCATGTATTATTTCTAATCTGATTGATTATTTTTCATTACAGAAGATACATTCTTCTGTGCAAATTTGACTGCAGGAACTTGACAAAAAAAAAAAATGAATGACGTTCTGAATCGATTGGTCCTGAAGAAACCACATATTGGAATCTGGGTTCAGCACATTCATCTTGGCTAATAAAATGGATGGGGACTCTTTTGCCCATCTAATCTCTGATGAAGAACGCATTGTACGATATATTAAGTGGTCTTCATTCCGTATCGTAGCCATTGAACTATTAGAGCCCAAAACACAGTTATTAGCTGTGAAGACTTGATAAATTAATTGATCATGAGTCTTTTCTTAAACATGCATGAAAAGCAATAAATATTTCCAGTCTGTTTACACTGTAAATATTATGGTAAAAATATTGTAACTGGTTGTTCACAAAAAATGCAAATGGGCGAAGTTGCATACCAACTGTTTCTGAAAGGGTCTTTGTTGTTTCTGAAATGATGTCCTCCGATAAATTTTTTCTAGGTGAGAGTAGCGATGATCTAACCGATTGCTGAGCTCTGCACAGATGCTCATATTTAATATGCCATCTGAATCACAAAAAAATTCGGAAGTCACCTAAGGTAACTACTGAGTACTGATAGGTAAATTTAGTGAAGACGAATGGATAGAGGCAGAGGTCGTATATAAATTATGGATTGCAGAGTGAATGGTACTGTCAAGCAACAAAAGGGAAGCAGAAACAATGATGCAAGTGGATGAGTCCTATATGGGTGAACTGGTGCATAGGAGTAGGCATGGTTTCAGTGATATATAATGATGTCGAGTCTTCACTTACAAAGTTTAGATCTTGCTCACTTCATGACCTTATGAGAGACCTATCTCTAAACCAAGCAAAGACGGAAGATTTTTACAAAGTTATTGATCTTCGTAAAGGTAAAGTTACTGAAATAGGATATCTTTTAGAATTTATACCAATTAATTTTACCATTGCTGAATTAACAAATTCGGTTCGAATTCGCCAATTAGAAAAATCAAACTCAAACTATCAACTCAGTAACAAGGGTTACTGAGTTAAATTAATTTATTTAAAGTGATTAAATTAATAAACAAGGGTTATAAGGAAATCTTCATTAAATATTATAACATCCACGTTGATTACTTAACATGGTATCAAAATTCGGTTTCATGACTTCGATCAGAAGAGGCTACGATTTTCCATTACAGGACGTAGTTTTAATCAAAATTTTATGTGACACTTCAGTGGTTTGTAAGATGCTTCCACTTGGACAATACATTACATGATTACATCAACTTGGACAATACATCCAGGGGTCTGAGCCTCCAAGCATGACCCTGGTTTCATGATAACATTATCAACTACAATTACTAGTCTCTCGGATCTTTACATTTCAACTACATTTATGCTTGGTTTCTGTCAAAGAATATTCAGAAGAAAAAAATCGAAATGGCTGAAGCAGTTGTGTCAATTGTTATTGGAAGGCTCACTGATTTATTGACTGAAGAAGCTCAACTTCTGCATGGACTGAGTGATGAAATTCAAGGACTGGTGACCGAGCTCATGCGGATGAAGACATTCTTAAGAGATGCGGATTTAAGGATAAGTGAAAACAAAATTCGCATTTTGGTTTCAGACATACGAGACCTGGCCTATAATGCTGAACATGTTGTTGAAACTTATCTTCTCAAGTTTCTTCATCACTGGCATAGTCTTTGCATAAACACTGTAGTGCAGTGTTACTCTTGCCTTGTCTGTTATCTTTAGAAATCCCTCCTCTCTGTTCCCTCCTCTCTGTTCAGTGTCTTTTTCTTGACTGCGCAAATGTTTGCTTTCACGGAGCTGGTAATGAATGCAGCACGAGGTGTACCAGAAGTAGCTTTGCTTTTAGAGCTTCCAAAAATACTACCTTGAGATATCAGTTGAGTAGGATTCCTAGTAAATTCCCCGGAAACAACCTTTCTTTTCTTCAAATTACAGTTACTTAAACGTTCACTAACAGGATACTCATCCCAATCATCTTCATCATCAATCCTCCTAACAAACTCTCCCTTTCCTCCTCGAAACCTAGACTCAATAACAGCTTCATCCTCAGCACACAACTGCTCCACCTCCTCCTTCTCCTCCTCTTCCTTGGAACGCAACTTCTCAAGCAACGAATCAACACTAACTTTTGAACGCCTCGAATTCATAGACTTAAGCTCATGTAACGCAGCAATCCTATCCATCTCTCTCTTCGAGTCCCGACTCCGTTTCTCTAAACACTCCATATAATCCCCAACCTCAACCTCCTCCTCATCTCCCTCCCTCCAAGGCTCAAAACACCGTGTCCCACCCGACTCCACCACATAGTCAGAATTCTTCGGGTCAGTTAACATTACAATCTCCGAAGAACAATTCGAGCACTTGGAATAAAACCTAAATATCTTAATAACACCTAAATATTCCTTTCCAGTAACCTCTTCTATTCGTTCATTAAACTTAGTCCCTTTATCAATATAATGTCCACAAGAATTACACCTAATTTTCATCGGACACATAGTCCGAATAACAGATTGCTTCGTATTGCCAATTTTTTTGGTAGGAATTTTAGCCGGATCAAAATCAGGGGGAATGTACTTGTTTACCACTTTTCTTTCTCCCATGTTCTGAGGTTTCAAAATCAAACAAAACAAGAACAGTTTAAGTTCTCTGATAAAATCTAGGATGAATAAATAAAAAATCAGAGACAGGAATATATATATACACGCACAGGTGCAGCAGCGTGTTCTTTTTCCGTTTGTAATTGGAATATATATATCTATAACCTTTATTAATAACTGAAACCCGTGTTCTTTTTCGGTTTGTAATTGGAATATATATATCTATAACCTTTATTAATAACTGAAACCCCTTTTTATTAGTACTGTACCAAATTTGATTCGTACTTTTTTTTGGTTTCACCCCTAAAATCCTATCTAATGTAGAAATCATATTTTACTTGGAATTCTATGTTGTCTTTTAAGAAAAATAAAATTCTATCTTATGTTGAAATTCTATCTCACATAGAATTCTATCATATATAGTTTAGATCTTGCTCACTTCATGACCTTATGAGAGACCTATCTCTAAACCAAGCAAAGACGGAAGATTTTTACAAAGTTATTGATCTTCGTAAAGGTAAAGATTCTCTTCTCAATGCTTCTCTGGACTTCAGGTCCGTGTACAAGCAAACAAGCTAATCACTACTTTGGCAAGAAAGCCAATCAACAACAGTGTCGATCAAAATTTGTTGCTCCTGCAAACTTTCAAATTAGACATGCAAAACGATATTTGTTTTCCACCATGGGTGTCGAAAAAAATCATGGGCAAGTTGGGGCGTTTGCAGCATTTGTATCTACCAGATTGGAAAGTTTACAGGGAAGAAATCAAAGTTACGGGCTCGATGGATTGAGCAAGTTAAAGACACTGGAGAACTTCAATACTAGTTGGTGTGAGGTTAAGGATCTACATTTAATGGTGTCACGCCTAGAAGAAGACCCAACCCCAGCATTGGAGAAGATTTAAACGTTGCGTGAGCTCTTGTTACACAGAAAAGCACTTATGGGACAGGAACTGGTGTGTTCTGCAGTTGGTTTCCCAAAACTTATCCGCCTTGTTCTGAGGAATCTTCCCAACTTCATAAAATGGAAGGTGGAGGAAGGCAGCATATATGCCTATTCTGTCACATTTGATAATTCGAAACTGTCCGAAGTTGAAGGAGCTTCCAGAAGGAATCAAATTTCTCCGTTCCCTACAAGAATTACAGGTAGAAGTATGCCTTTAGATTTCTATGAAAGCCTTAAAGTGGTAAAGGGTGCCAAGTATTCCATCATTGTCGACATCGATTAAAATGTCGACAATGTTCACACTTTATATTTGTCTTTTGTAGAACCCGAAATACTGAAATAGGATATCTTTTAGAATTTATACCAATTAATTTTACCATTGCTGAATTAACAAATTCGGTTCGAATTCGGCGAATTAGAAAAATCAAACTCAAACTATCAACTCGGTAACTCCACTCCAGTTCAAGGGCATGATCTTAGATTTTGAACTAATCAAAAAAGTTTTTATAATCATCATAATCAATTCAATTTAAAGTAATTTGATTACTCGATAAAGACAACTGAAAATTTTTAAAAACTAGTAAAGCAAATGCATAGAGGAAAAAAGAATCTTTGACGGTTATAACAACGCTGATATGAGTAGAACTGACAAATTGGATAATCAGTTCGGGTTGGGATCGGATCAATCTCGGATTGGATTAATGTTCGGTTATGATATAATTTTGGTATAGTTCGGGTCTAATTCAGATTAAAATCGGATAAAATTTGGATTAAAATCGGATGAATTTGGTTCGGATTAAATTCGGTTCGGATTTTTTCGGATCATTACTCATTCATTTTTTTAAATTTGTAAGACTTTAAAAATATATTATTATTAAATATATTATTTTTTATATAAAATAAAGTAATTTTTCAAAAGTATTGATTAAATATAATAGATATTTTTGACATGAAATTATTCTAATTATGAATTTTGATTATAAATAGATTAATTTATTGAATTAAAAGTGGTCTAATATATGTGGATTATGATCTGTAAATATCATAACTCAACTAAAATTGAATTCACCATTTTTTTTAGTTTGAATTTAAATCGGATCTCGTATTTCAAATCATATTCGGTTTGGATAATTTATTACTCGGTTATGATCGGTTCGGATCATAATCGGATCGGATAATTTTTAGTTAAATTTTCGGATCGGTTCAAATCAGTTTTCAGATTATTATCAGTTTAACTAATTCGGATATAAAATCGGATTCGATTTTATGAATTTCGGTTTGGTTTTTCGGATCTGGACCCATTTTATCAGGTCTAGATATGAGTTCCAACGGAAATTTTGGAACTCGAAATAATTTGATTCACTCGAAAAAGACTACTGAAATTTAAAAAAAAAACGCAAGAAAAATGCTATATTCAAGCAGAGATGGTTCTTAATCTTATACACCTCAAATTCAACTGAAATCCTTCATTTCCCAAATATATCACCTTAGTTATTTATTTTAAAACCTATTTTAATACTTTTAATTGACAATTACCTTTCACCTCTTTTTCTAGAAAAATAACGGGAATTACTTTTTTTAGCTAAAACATGTTATATTTTCTATTTTACTTACTAAAATCTCTCATTTTCCAAATATATCACCGGAAAACCCTTACTTATTTACTTTAAAATCTATTTTAATAATTTTAATTGACAATTACCTTTTTCAACTAAAACATGTCACTTTTTCTATTTTTTCTTACTAAAACCCCTCTTTTTTCAAAAATATCACGGGCAAATCGTTACTTATTTATTTTGAAACTTATTTAAATACTTTTAATTACGGGCACTTACCTTTTCAGCAAACACATGTTACTTATTCTATTTTTCCTTACTAAGACCCCTCCTTTTCCAAAAATATCACGGGTAAACAGTTATTAATTTATTTTAAAATCTATTTTAATACTTTTAATTATTTAAAAAGTTTAACACGCTTACTTATTTTTTTAGCAAATGCAAATTAATAGAATATTAAAACATAAATAATAAAAATAATAATTATTAATAACAATCTGTGCATCGCACGGATTTTAAGCTAGTATTACATTAAATTAAATTAAATCCTTATATATAATAAACGTAAGAGGGATCTTATCCAAAATTTTGATGTTGTACCGCCAAATCAATAAGGACTGTTGATGTTAAAATAAATGAATTAGAACCCTTAAATTTAATATTAAAAAGATTTATTTTAATAATATAAACCAAATATGAGTAGGTTTTCTAAGTTGACTAGAATTCTCAATTTAAAAATTCATAACTTCAAATTCTAAGTTGAGTAGATTCATTTGATTCTTGGTCTATACTTTAATCGTAAGTTGAGATACAAAATACAAAAACCCGTGAAAGAATACACCTAAACCCGTGAAAGAATACAAAATAAAAAGATAGGGAAATATAATAGATGGTCAAGTTGCAGCATTTCAAAAACCACTTGCAGAGCCCACATGGCCAGGACCGCCAAGGCTCATCCTGTAAAGTGAAAATCTATATTCTTTATTAATAAGCAAAATAATGTAAAAATGACGCGTCAAAGTATCAAAGTATCAAATTTGGTTATCACTAAATTTGGTTATCACGGTTCGATTCCTCGCAACTACATAATTATACAAGATTTATTTACTTTAAATTCTTTAGCATCATCCAAGGTTCGATTCCTTACAACTACGTAATTATACAAGATTTATTTATTTACTTTAAATTCAATAGTTTCATCGAGCGTTAGATTATTTACAGCTATGTACATACAAGATTTATTTATTTACTTTAATTTCTTTAGCTTTATGCAAAGTTCGATTGTCTATAACTACATAATTAAATAGTTATTTATTTATTATATATTTTTATCATTCAATTTTCGATAAATACATTTTTAAATCATATTTATTAATAACTAGGAGATAACCCGTGCGAAGCACGGGCGAGTGATTATTTTTGAAAATTTATTTAATTTATAGTATTTTTTAATTAATATTATCAATTATGTTATTTTAAATTTTGACTTAAAATTGTTTACAATTACATTATTTTTTCATGAAATTAGTTACTGAATTTTATAAATATTTTACTCATGAAAATATTATTATTATTCAGTTAATTGTAAAAAAAATTATATGTTATCCCTTTAGAATATAACATAATATAACAGAATCTCAATTAACTGTGGAGCATTATCAAATAAATGTTAATGGTAGATTATTTATATTTCAATATCGAAAGCAAAATCATTTTAGAATCTAAAACACCAACTTGTATTTAGATTCAAAAGATTCTCATCCAAATGAATTTCTTTATTTTCAGCAACAACTTTCTATTATATAGAAAACATAAGAGATTAATAATTGTAATTTTTTAATTATATATATAAGTAAGAGAAACTACGTCACCAATACATGTGTCATATATCTTTTTTGACGTTTCTCATTACGTTTATTTCGCTGCTCATTAATTCAGAATATCTTGTTTAATGACATCTTTTTATTCCAGCAGATCTTTTAACTTCCAATTTTGAAAGCGTAGTTATAAGGGATAATTATATAGGTAATAACAAATTAGACAAATGTAGTATACACCATGTATGTATACATAAGATCTAGAAGATTTCCATCCAGTTGATTTTCTTTATTTCTAGAAATAGCTTTTTTATTATATAGAAAACGTAATTAAAATCAAATTAATTTTAAAACTGAAACACCAACTTGTATATAGATCCAAAAAATTACCATTCAATTGAATTTTTTTTCCTTAAACAACCTTCTATTGTATAGAAATTATATAGAAATGTAATAGGTCATTAGTTGAATTGAAAAATTATATAAAAAAAAACAAAAAAAACTTCGTCACCAATACATGTGGTCATATATTTTTTGAGATGTTTATCATTGTGTTTATTCTACTGCTCAATAGTTTAAGAATCTCTTGTTTGACGATATCTTTCTCTTTCGACAGATCTTTACAATTCCAATTTTGGATGGCGTAATTGTAAGGGATAATTATAAGGGGACTAAGAAATCAGTCAAATACAGTGTAAACTATGTATATATAATTAAAATTTTGTATATACAACATGGGCTAAATTTTAGAAGATTGATATCCAGTTGAGTTTCTTTATTTCTAGAAATGACTTTTTATTTATACATAAAACACAAGAGATCATTATCTGAATCGAATAATTCTAAAAATTAAGAAAAAAGAAACTTTTGATAGTAATACCTGGGACATAATTTTTTTTGTGAATTTAATCATTACGTTCATCTCACTACTCAATAGTTTCAATAGTTTCAGGATCTCTTGTTTGACAATATCTTTTTTTTTTGTATGCACACCTTTTATCTTCCAATTATAAAGGCATGGCTAGAAGGAAAAAATATAGGGGACTAAGAAATTAGCTCAATGTCGTACAAAGTATGAATGATTTAAATATTTTAAGCCTATTCATGAATTAAATAACCGTACATGATATATATTGTTAAATTCATTTGGGACTATTTAAATATAATAAGGCTAGTCATGAATAAAGAATAAATATAACATGACAAATATAATTGTATTCAATTTATGCACTTGTGATTGGTGAGGTAAATATTCGAACCTTTTCTATGAAATTGATTCGCATGCAGATGGGAACAACTTGGCATGCTGAAAAGTGAATTTACTTCTACACAACTTGTATTAACAAAAACTTGACATGCTGAAAAGTAAATTTACCTGTCCATAACTTGTATTCGATTAGTAACTTTTTTTGTACTTTGGTGATGGACAATGATCACTTCATCGGTAATGACGACCTACATTCATATTCTAAGTTCAATTCACCAAGACACTAAGATTATAAAAGAATTAGAACTACAATAAGAATACAAACTTCTGATGGCCTAAACTACAAATTACACGTATTATAGTTTGCTTACGTTGTGATCTTATTGTGGGCCTGTATGTCAACCTAAATAAAAGGCAACTTATAGCTTATAATCTCATAATAGGGTGTTTGTCTACCCAACTTATAACTTATATGTAATGTTAGTAACAACGTATATATTTTCCTTAACTTATTGACTTATTACTTGATTTCTTTGTCTTTTAATACTTCTTATTTTTACATTTGTGTTTTTAAATATTTTTTTAATTTAAAATGTATGTATTTAGCTCATTGTATTTAATAATTATTTTTAAAATAAAAATTATCAAATTTGTAATTAACTTTTAAGTAAATTTATCCAAACACTTAAGAATTCATCCACTTATCACTTATATGACACTTATACTTATTCATTTTAAGGTATAAGTCAACTTTTTAAAGATATCCCAAACATGGACTGTAACTCCTCCGGCATGGGATAATATCTATTACATGATATAAAATATAATAATATAATATATTTTGGTACAATAGTAATATAATTTAATAACAATATAATATATTCGTACAATAACAATATAATTTATTGTAGATTTAAATTATATTATTATTATTATTAAAAACAACATAAAATTTTACGTAAAATAAAAGTTTATGGTATAATAACAATATAATCTATTTTAGATTAGAGAATTTTACGTGAAATAGCTCATTGCAAATGTGTTCATCATAACTGTGTCCGGTACAAACATGGGTTCTCAGTGCAAGTTATGACATTGGGTCTGTTTGGCTGAGGGTTTATAAGTCAGCTTATGACTTATAAACCCATTTCAGCTTATGAGTGTTGTTTGTGTACTCAGCTTATTTCATTAACTTATAAATTATAACTTATTTTTTTAGCTTATGACTTATGTGGGGTGTTTGTCTACCCAACTTATAATCTAACTTATAACTTATAAGATGATAAGTTGAATGTTAGAAAATACTAACATTGCTCAACTTATTTCATTTTTCATGATTTCTTTATCTATTTATACTTTTAAATGTTTATATTTAATCTAAAATGTTATTTTTATATTTTACTAACATTTTAGTAGTTTATATTTTTATATTTATACTAACATTTTAGTAGTTTATATTTTTATATTTATACTTTTAAATGTTTTTTAATCTAAAATGTATTTATCGAGATCATTATATTAATTAATTATTTTTTCAATTTAATTTAACAAAAAAATTATTAACTTATAAGTAAATTTATCCAAACACTTACATAACTTATAAGTTTGCATCAACTTATCACTTATATAAGGGGATTGGTCCAGATCCCCCGGGGGATATCCCCCTGCCCTCAATGTTTCATTGAGGGTGCCTCAATGTTTCATTGAGGGTGCCTCAATGTTTCATTGAGGGCGTACGTTTTTAAATAAATAATAAAAAATAGAAGAATACTAGAAAAAAATATAACATTCAGCACAAAAACAGTGGGACTGTTTTTCTAGATACGTATAAATTTAAATTCAAATTTTGTACAATTTTCTATTTTTATTTAATTTTTCAGGTAAATTTACAATAATAATAAATATCCCCCTGCCCTCAATGTTTCATTGAGGGTGCCTTAATGTTTCATTGAGGGTGCCTCAATGTTTCATTGAGGGCGTTCGTTTAAAAAAATTAATTTAAAAAAAAATAAAAAGTCAAAATTAAAATTAAAATTCATAAACACCCAAGCAATCGTAATAACTATTTTTCTGACGAATGTTATCTTATTTTTATTAATTTTTTAATTGTTGAATTTTTTTCACTCATTTTAACTACTTTGTAGATTTACTTGAAAAATTAAATAAAAATTGTAAAAAGGAAAATTTTGAATTAAAATTCATACACAACCAAGTAATCATACTCACTATAAACACTATCAACTATAAAAGATTCAAAGATTTTAGTTATATAAGATAAATATTAGAAATTTTAAAGTTTAGGGGTTACCCTAACCCCTAAACCATAAATCCTTTACCCTAAATCCTATACCCTATACCTTATACTCTAAATTTAAACATACTCAAGTAATCGTACTCACTCACTAATAACATTATAAGACAACTAAAAATAGTAGTAGTAATAACAATGTAAGTAATGATTCGAGGAGAATAAACAGGGTTCAACACCTCAATGTTTTATTACGGACAGTCACTTTGAAAAACCAAATAAAAATATAAGAAAAGGAAAAATTTGAATTTAAATTCATACACACCAAAGTAATCATACTCACTATAAACACTATCAACAACAAAAGGATTCAAATATTTTAGTTATATAAGATAAATATTAGAAATTTTAAAGTTTAGGGGTTACCCTAACCCCTAAACCTTAAACCCTAAACCCTAAATCCTATACCCTAAATTAAATTTAACATTCATACACACACAAGTAATAGTAGTTACCATTTTTGTGACGAATTTTACCTCATTTTCATTAATTTTCTAATTGTTGAATTTTTTTCACTCATTTTAACTACTTTGTAGATTTACTTGAAAAATTAAAAAAATTTGTAAAAAGGAAAATTTTGAATTAATCATACTCACTATAAAAACTATCAACTATAAAAGATTCAAAGATTTTAGTTATATAAGATAAATATTAGAAATTTTAAAGTTTAGGGGTTACCCTGACCCCTAAACCCTAAATCCTTTACCCTAAATCCTATACCCTATACCTTATACTCTAAATTTAAACATACTCCAGTAATCGTACTCACTCACTATTAACATTATAAGACAATTAAAAATAGTAGTAGTAATAGCAATGTAAGTAATGATTCGAGGAGAATAAACAGGGTTCAACACCTCAATGTTTTGTTACGGACAGTCACTTTGAAAAACCAAATAAAAATATAAGAAAAGGAAAAATTTGAATTTAAATTCATACACACCAAAGTAATCATACTCACTATAAACACTATCAACAACAAAAGGATTCAAATATTTTAGTTATATAAGATAAATATTAGAAATTTTAAAGTTTAGGGGTTACCCTAACCCCTAAACCTTAAACCCTAAACCCTAAATCCTATACCCTAAATTAAATTTAACATTCATACACACACAAGTAATAGTAGTTACCATTTTTGTGACGAATTTTACCTCATTTTCATTAATTTTCGAATTGTTGAATTTTTTTCACTCATTTTAACTACTTTGTAGATTTACTTGAAAAATTAAAAAAAATTGTAAAAAGACAAAAATTGAATGTAAATTCATACTCACTCTAAACACTATCAACTACAAAGGGCCGGGATTCAAAGATTTTAGTTATATAAGAGAAAGTTTAGAAATATTAAAGTTTAGCGGTTACCCTAACCCCTAAACCCTAAATCATATAGCCAAAATCCTAAACCATGTACCCTATGCTCTAAATTCACACCCAAGTCATGGTAATATATTATAATATATTTTTAATCAAAAAAAGAATAATATAATAAATAGCAATATAAAATGTAATAATTGAAAAAAATGGATTAATTATTATTTTTTAATTTTAATTAGTTTGTAGATTTATTTGAAAAATTAAATAAAAATATACGTATCTAGAAAAACAGTCCCACTGTTTTTGTGCTGAATGTTATATTTTTTTCTAGTATTCTTCTATTTTTAATTATTTATTTAAAAACGTACGCCCTCAATGAAACATTGAGGCACCCTCAATGAAACATTGAGGGCGTCCAGTTTTAGATAATTTGTAAATTTACATGAAAAATTAAATGAAAATAGAAAATTGTACAAAATTTGAATTTAAATTTATACGTATCTATAAAAACAGTCCCACTATTTTTGGGCTGAATGTTATATTTTTTTCTAGTATTATTCTATTTTTAATTATTTATTTAAAAACGTACGCCCTCAATGAAACATTGAGGCACCCTCAATGAAACATTGAGGCACCCTCAATGAAACATTGAGGGCGGGGGGATATCCAATGTTTCATTGAGGGTGCCTCAATGTTTCATTGAGGGTGCCTCAATGTTTCATTGAGGGTGCCTCAATGTTTCATTGAGGGTGCCTCAATGTTTCATTGAGGGTGCCTCAATGTTTCATTGAGGGCGTACGTTTTTAAATAAATAATAAAAAATAGAAAAATACTAGAAAAAAATATAACATTCAGCACAAAAACAGTGGGACTGTTTTTCTAGATACGTATAAATTTAAATTCAAATTTTGTACAATTTTCTATTTTTATTTAATTTTTCAGGTAAATTTACAATAATAATAAATATCCTCCTGCCCTCAATGTTTCATTGTGGGCGCCCTCAATGTTTCATTGTGGGCGCCCTCAATGTTTCATCGAGGGCGTTCGTTTAAAAACATTAATTTAAAAATAAATAAAAAGTCAAAATTAAAATTAAAATTCATAAACACCCAAGCAATCGTAATAACTATTTTTCTGACGAATGTTACCTTATTTTTATTAATTTTCTAATTGTTGATTTTTTTTCACTCATTTTAACTACTTTGTAGATTTACTTGAAAAATTAAATAAAAATTGTAAAAAGGAAAATTTTGAATTAATCATACTAACTATAAACACTATCAACTATAAAAGATTCAAAGATTTTAGTTATATAAGAAAAATATTAGAAATTTTAAAGTTTAGGAGTTACCCTGACCCCTAAACCCTAAATCCTTTACCCTAAATCCTATACCCTATACCTTATACTCTAAATTTAAACATACTCAAGTAATCGTACTCACTCACTACTAACATTATAAGACAATTAAAAATAGTAGTAGTAATAGCAATGTAAGTAATGATTCGAGGAGAATAAACAGGGTTCAACACCTCAATGTTTTGTTACGGACAGTCACTTTGAAAAACCAAATAAAAATATAAGAAAAGGAAAAATTTGAATTTAAATTCATACACACCAAAGTAATCATACTCACTATAAACACTATCAACAACAAAAGGATTCAAATATTTTAGTTATATAAGATAAATATTAGAAATTTTAAAGTTTAGGGGTTACCCTAACCCCTAAACCTTAAACCCTAAACCCTAAATCCTATACCCTAAATTAAATTTAACATTCATACACACACAAGTAATAGTAGTTACCATTTTTGTGACGAATTTTACCTCATTTTCATTAATTTTCTAATTGTTGAATTTTTTTCACTCATTTTAACTACTTTGTAGATTTACTTGAAAAATTAAAAAAATTTGTAAAAAGACAAAATTTGAATTTAAATTCATAAACACCCAAGCAATCGTAATAACTATTTTTCTGACGAATGTTACCTTATTTTTATTAATTTTTTAATTGTTGAATTTTTTTCACTCATTTTAACTACTTTATAGATTTACTTGAAAAATTAAATAAAAATTGTAAAAAGGAAAATTTTGAATTAAAATTCATACACAACCAAGTAATCATACTCACTATAAACACTATCAACTATAAAAGATTCAAAGATTTTAGTTATATAAGATAAATATTAGAAATTTTAAAGTTTAGGGGTTATCCTGACCCCTAAACCCTAAATCCTTTACCCTAAATCCTATACCCTATACCTTATACTCTAAATTTAAACATACTCAAGTAATCGTACTCACTCACTAATAACATTATAAGACAACTAAAAATAGTAGTAGTAATAACAATGTAAGTAATGATTCGAGGAGAATAAATAGGGTTCAACACCTCAATGTTTTATTACGGACAGTCACTTTGAAAAACCAAATAAAAATATAAGAAAAGGAAAAATTTGAATTTAAATTCACACACACCAAAGTAATCATACTCACTATAAACACTATCAACAACAAAAGGATTCAAATATTTTAGTTATATAAGATAAATATTAGAAATTTTAAAGTTTAGGGGTTACCCTAACCCCTAAACCTTAAACCCTAAACCCTAAATCCTATACCCTAAATTAAATTTAACATTCATACACACACAAGTAATAGTAGTTACCATTTTTGTGACGAATTTTACCTCATTTTCATTAATTTTCTAATTGTTGAATTTTTTTCACTCATTTTAACTACTTTGTAGATTTACTTGAAAAATTAAAAAAAATTTGTAAAAAGACAAAATTTGAATTTAAATTCATACGCACCCAAGTAATCATACTCACTGTAAACACTATAAACTACAAAAGGATTCAAAGATTGTAGTCATATAAGACAAAGATTAGAAATTTTAAAGTTTAGGGGTTACCCTAACCCCTAAACCTTAAACCCTAAACCCCAAACCCTATACCCTAAATTAAATTTAAAATTCATACACACACAAGTAATAGTAGTTATCATTTTTGTGACGAATTTTACCTCATTTTCATTAATTTTCTAATTGTTGAATTTTTTTCACTCATTTTAACTAGTTTGTAGATTTACTTGAAAAATTAAAAAAAATTGTAAAAAGACAAAATTTGAATTTAAATTCATACGCACCCAAGTAATCATACTCACTGTAAACACTATAAACTACAAAAGGATTCAAAGATTGTAGTCATATAAGAGAAAGATTAGAAATTTTAAAGTTTAGGGGTTACCCTAACCCCTAAACCTTAAACCCTAAACCCTAAATCCTGTACCCTAAATTAAATTTAAAATGCATACACACACAAGTAATCGTAGTTATCATTTTTGTGACGAATTTTACCTCATTTTCATTAATTTTCGAATTGTTGAATTTTTTTCACTCATTTTAAATACTTTGTAGATTTATTGAAAAATCAAAAAAAATTGTAAAAAGACAAAATTTAAATTTAAATTCATACTCACTCTAAACACTATCAACTACAAAGGGTCGGGATTCAAATATTTTAGTTATATAAGAGAAAGTTTAGAAATTTTAAAGTTTAGCGGTTACCCTAACCCCTAAACCCTAAATCATATAGCCAAAATCCTAAACCATGTACCCTATGCTCTAAATTCACACCCAAGTCATGGTAATATATTATAATATATTTTTAATCAAAAAAAGAATAATATAATAAATAGCAATATAAAATGTAATAATTGAAAAAAATGGATTAATTAATATTTTTTAATTTTAATTAGTTTGTAGATTTACTTGAAAAATTAAATAAAAATATACGTATCTAGAAAAACAGTCCCACTATTTTTGTGCTGAATGTTATATTTTTTTCTAGTATTCTTCTATTTTTAATTATTTATTTAAAAACGTACGCCCTCAATGAAACATTGAGGCACCCTCAATGAAACATTGAGGGCGTCCAGTTTTAGATAATTTGTAAATTTACATGAAAAATTAAATAAAAATAGAAAATTGTACAAAATTTGAATTTAAATTTATATGTATCTATAAAAACAGTCCCACTATTTTTGGGCTGAATGTTATATTTTTTTTCTAGTATTATTCTATTTTTAATTATTTATTTAAAAACGTACGCCCTCAATGAAACATTGAGGCACCCTCAATGAAACATTGAGGGCGGGGGGATATCCAACGGGGCTGTGGAACGCCCCCCCTTATATAATACTTACTCATTATTAGACATAAGTTCACTTTTTTAAGTTCTCCCAAACACTTATAAAAATCCATCAACTTATCACTTATAAAGCACTTACTCATTTTAAGCTATAATTCAACTTTTGTTTGATACCTCAAACGCCCACATTGTTATCTGCAATATTTAATCACATATCACCCATGCACAATAAAATTTTATTGTAAAACAAAGGTCTTGCCTGGCTGGCTGCCCAGGCTCATTCATGCACCTAAACCCGTGAAAGAATACAAAATAAAAGGCTTAGTAACCTAGTTTATATGAGTGTTAAAGTTTAAAATTCCTAATGCGTTTTTCTAATTCAAACTTTTCATGTAAAACATAATTAGATTACAATAATTGTAATTTAATCATTTAACACTTATTATATCCTAAATGTTAATTTTAATTACTATTTAAAATATAGTTAAATTCTATGGAGACCACTATTTCATTGGAGACCTCGAAGACCATACATGTTCTGCAAATAAAATATTGCAAAATGTAATATTTTATAAATTACGTTCTATGAAAATAACTATTTCATTTAAAATATTTAAAATTATATATGTTTTGCAAGTAGAACATAACAAAACATATTGTTCTGCAAAACATGTTCGGTTTGCAGAACATTCATGTTTAGTTTGAACTTACATGATTTTCGATGAAATAGTGATTTTCATAGAATATATTTTGCAAAATAATACGTTTGACAAATTTTTGATTACAAAATATGATCTGTTTTACCAAATTTAGATTGTAGAATAGATGTGGTCTCTAGGTAGGGGTGAGCAAAACCGAATATCCGGTCCGGTTTAAACGAGAACACTCTTTCATTAACTTCGTTCTAAAATTTTATTAGCTAAGATTACGAAGTTTTCACGTACAAATATATGGTATTGTGTTTATAAATGCACACTCCAATATATAATTTTATGTGTATCATTTCGATTTTACACCTAAAATATTTATAAACTCGATCAATGCACACAAACTTAGTAATTTATTAGTAATAATTTATTAGTTAATCTAATATATCATATGTTGAATTATTTGTCTTTAATATTATTTATTATACATATATACATATATTATTTTTTAATATATATTGAAAACCGGATCGGATCCGGATATCCGATTTTATATAAAGTTGTGATCCGGATCCGAATTCAAATTTATAATAAAAAAATCCGGATCGGATATCCGGTCCAATTTTTTCTACAACTTATTTTTAAAATTTTATTTTTCTAAATAAAAATATTATATTTTTACTCAAAAAATAAAAAATTTAAAATAATTTATCAAAATATATATTAAATGAATATTTTAAAATACGTGCGAGGCTCGTCCCTCCGTGTAAAAATAATTGAGGGGGACCGACGAGTTTTTTTTAACTTCCAAAATTTGTCCGGTCCACCCATGTGATATGTATAGATTTTTCAGTATTTAGTAAGGGATCTGGGCCGCCATATTACAATTTATTTGTTATTAAATTTTTTATTTTATAAACAAATTTTTTTCTAACCAAATGTTGTTGTTTAGGCCTTTACCTGTCAAAGAAAGAATGGTCCATAGAACGATATTTTTCCATGATATTTTTTCATGATATTTTTCCACTTGATCATCCATATGTTTTGTACTTATTAAATGAAGAAACTCAACTTCTAGATGCTGATGAAAACATCGTTTAGAGAAATGCGAATAATATTTTTGAGAATTTTTTTCGAAAAATTGTTTTTTCGACCAAACAAACAAAATCTAAAATTATATTCAAATTTTAATTTTATTTTATTAAAAAAATATTATAAAATTTACATATCCAACCCTTCCTAACCCTCCTTCTAACCCTTCATTCAATAAAGATTAAACTCCTTACATTCTCTGGCAAAAAAAAAAAAAAAACTCCTTACATTCAAATGAGATAATGGTTCAACATAACCTAATCTAGTCTACCTCAATCGAACTTAGGCTAACTCAATCTGACTCTTCCCTCCCCAACCCGATCCAAACAGGCCCGTAGATGCTGATGAACAATTTTTTTTTTAACCAAATTACAAATTATTGTTATTAACTTTTATTTTATTTAAAATTGCTTTATAATTTATTGGTATTAATTTTTTATTTTACTTGAAATAGGTTAATATTAAATATTCCTAAAAATGAAACTACTAACCAAACTATATTATTCTTGTTTATTATAATTTATTAAGTTTAGTAACACATTGGTTTTATTTTAATTATCTTTATTAATGCCCTATGGATTTATTATCAATGAATTGCTAAAGTACAATAAAAAAAAAAATGAATGTTGTTTAAGCCTTTACTTGTCAAAGAAAGAATGGTCCATAGGACGATATCTTTTCACGATATTTCTCTACTTGATCATCCATATGTTTTTTGTACTTATTAAATGAAATGAAGAAACTCAACTTGTAGATGCTGATGAAAACATCGTTTAGAGAAATGTAAATAATTTTTTTGAGAATTTTTTTCCGAAAATTGTTTTTCCGGTAAACAAATAAATTTAAAATTATATTCAAATTTTAATTTTATTTTATCAAAAAAATATTATAAAATTTTCATATCCAACATTTCCTCGCCCTCCTAACCCTTCATCCAATAAAGGTTAAACTCCTTACAAAATGAAATAAGGGTTCAACTAAGGCTGTCAAACGGATAATTCGGATACGGATCTGTCTGTATCCGAATCCGAATCCGAAAATCTGAATTCGTATCCGGATCCGAATTCGAATATATTTAAATAAAAATATCTGAATCCGAATTTGCCAGATATTATCCGGATACGGATAATATCCGAATCCAAATTTCAGTCAAAATTTTTTAGTTTTTATATTAAATTTTAATTCAATAAAATTGAAAAAATAATAAAAAAATTTAATTTTTTTTAAAAAAAAGTAAACTAAAACTTAAATTTATTAAAGTCTATTTTATTTTTTTCAAAAATTTACTTTTTAGTATAATTTTGTTTATTTGAAAATATTAAATTTGTAATATATATATATATATATATATATATATATATATATATATATATATATATATATATATATGTGTGTGTGTGTTTACAATTATCTACAACGTATATAAATATATTGTTTAATGATTAAATTATATATATATCTATATTTATATATATATATATATTCAGTAAACTTAAAATATAATTTATAAATAATATGTAACTATATATATATCTATATAATATTATTTATTTATCATATTTATTTAATTTCAGATTCGGATATTACAGGATACGGATGCGACTATATCCATATTCGTATCCGCAATTACCGAATTCGAATACGGATAATATCCGCTTTATTTCGGATACGGATAAAATCCGCTTTATTCCGGATACGAATACAGATATTTCGAACGAATATCGAAATTTTCGAATTTTTTTGACAACCCTAGGTTCAACCCAACCTAATCTACCTCAATAGAACTTAGCCTAACTCAACTCCCAACCCTGTCTAAACAGGCCCGTAGATGCTGATGAACATCGTTAAGAGATGCTGACGTAGTTTTATCAAACCAATTTGGTAAGATGCTGACGTAGTTTATGAAATTTCCTAGTCTCTCTAACTTGTATTCATTTGAAGTGGCCACTGGCCAGCCATGCCATGCACGAACTTTACTACTATAACTATAAGTAGTCTATTTAATACGACTGATGCATCTACAAATTCTCACTCAGCTGCTCTGGTTCATCTCAAGCCACAGTATAAAATATGTAATGTATTTTAGCTGTAAAAAATAATTAATTATAAATAAATTGATTATATATAGGTCCCGATCCAAATTATAGATTATAGATAGGCCCGACCGATCGACCAAAACTTTTAATGTTTAGTCTTTAATAATACTAGCTTAAAACTCGTGCGATGCACAGATTGTTAATTGTTATTTTATTATTATATTTTTAATATTTTATTAATTGTATTTGTTAAAAAAATAAGTAGACATGTTAAAATAGCTAAATACTTTTAATTAATTAAAAACATTAAACCAAATTTTAAAATAAATAAGTAAAGGTTTGTCTGTTATATTTTAGTAAGAAAAAATAAAAAATGTAACATATATTCAGTTTAAAAAAGTAAATTCCCGTGATATTTTTGGAAAATGAGGTTTTAAAATTTAATAATTAAAAGTATTTAAATTCGTTTTAAAATAAATAAGTAAAGGGTTTCCTATGATATTTTTGGGAAAAAAATGAATTTTAGTGAGAAAAATAGAAAAAATAAATTGAAAAAGACAATTTTCCGTGATATATTTAGAAAAAAAGGGACTTCGTTATAAAAAAATCTATAATGTGTTTTAGAGTAATTGGTTATAAATATGTATTTAATTATTTATATTTTAATATTCTTATTGATTGCATTTGTTAAGAAAAATAAGTAAACATGTTAAAATATGTAAACTTTTAAAAAATAATTATAATATTATAGGTTTAAAAATAAATAACTAAAGGTTTGTCCGTGATATTTTTGGAAAATGAGGGGTTTTAGTAAGGAAAAATAGAAAAATAACATGTTTTAATTAAAAAAGGTAATTTCCATATTTGAAAAAGTAGGGGAATTTGTTAGAAAAAATAATGTATTTTAGGGAAAAAGGTAATTGGTTATAAATAGGTAATATTATTATTTAATAATATATTTCTATAAATAAGTAAGTTTAATTAAGTAAAAACACGAAATACAGTTAAGGACAATTAAGTAAAATCACAACGTACCGACCAACCAAACTTTTAATGTTTCGTTTATAACAAAATTGTTATGAATTTATCTATACTATTTATACTATATTATTAAAGCCGAAACATTGAAAGTTTTGGTTTTCGGTTAATTTTTGGTTTTCGGTACTTTTTCTAATTAATAAATTAATAATATAATCAAAATTCGGGAAAGTTTTATTCTACATTAATATATCACTATATTTTACTACATAAAAATAAAATAATATTGAAATCTAATCAAAAAATGGAAATGTGGGATCTAATTTGTTTAAATTTAGGATACACTGCTACAAATATACTTATTTCTTTTTAGAATAACTAAAGTTACTACAAATCAAATTTTTATAGAATTGTATTATTGTGAAGCATATAAATGGTGGTAGGGTTGGACACATCGATCACGCAGAAGAAAAAAAAATTAAACCTTTTACGTCTGCTAAAGGTATTTATCGGCGGCAACTTCAAAATAATAAGCTATTATCCTTGAAAGTCATAATACACTTTGTAAAAAGCAAAAGAACAACATGAAGCAAGCACAAAAAAGATACGAATTAGAATGATCGATCTGAAGATGGAAAAAATATAAAGAGTTTTAAACTTATCGCATTTTGGTTCTACTTGGGCAGCTAAATAGAAGATTCAGTTTTATTATTATTTCACGTATTATAATTTATCACACTCTATAGTTTTAAATTTATTTAAATTATCTACTGTATTTGTATTATTTATTTATTTTTTTATGTTCTAATTAACATTTACAATTTCTCATTTTGTAATTTAACATATAAAATTTAATTCTTAATTTTTATTTTTTATTCCAATTAATTCTTTTAATTTGTCATTTTATAAAATATCCTTTTTACAATACGTATTATATAGATTTTTATTATTTATTTGTTACTTTCTCTTCCTATTAATATTTTTAGTTTGTCATTTTCTAAAATATCAATTTTTACATCCCATACCTTGAATATCTAAAATTAAAGAAAAAATTCCAAATAAGATAAAATATTTTAAATTATTTTTTAAAATATTTTTGAATATTTTTATTTTCTTTACAAATAAGAAAAAAATATATTTACAATCTAACTATATTTGACATTTTCTAAAATATCATTTTAATCTAACTATGTTTAACATTGAAATTTTTGGTTTTCGGTTATATTTACGATCTAACTATGTTTGACATTTTCTAAAATATCATTTTAATCTAACTATGTTTAACATTGAAAGTTTTGGTTTTCCGTTTTCGGTCTTTTATTCTATTTAATAAATAATAAAAAATAAAATAAAAATATTAACTAGATGATTGCATTTTATAATTAAAATATTTTTTTATAACAAAATCTACTTCTTTTCCAAAAATATCATTATAATTATCTTTAAATTAAAACATATTATCTTTTATATTTGTTATTACTAAAATCTATGTTTTTCAAAAATATGAGGTTCAATCCTTACTTATTTATTTTAAAACATATTTTAATACTCTATTTAATAAATAATAAAATAATATAAAAATAGTAACTAGCTGATTGCCTTTTATAATTAAAAAAAATCTAACAAAATCTACTTATTTTCCAAAAATATCACGACAATTACCTTTAAATTAAAAAATAATATATTTTATATTTGTTATCACTAAAATCTCTATTTTCCAAAAATATGAGGTGCAATCCTTACTTATTTATTTTAAAATCTATTTTAATACTCTATTTAATAAATAATAAAATAATATAAAAATAGTAACTAGCTGATTGCCTTTTATAATTAAAACATTTTTTTCTAACAAAATCTACTTCTTTTCCAAAAATATCACGGGCAATTACCTTTAAATTAAAATATATTACCTTTTATATTTGTTATCACTAAAATCTCTCTTTTCCAAAAATATCAAGTGCAACCCTTACTTATATATTTTAAAACTTATTTTAATACTTTTAATTATTTAAAAAAACTTACCTATTTTAACAAGTTAACGTATTTTTTTAACAAATACAATTAATATAATTAAAATGCATCTAAAAATATTATAGGTTGTTACTTTTTTTTAATTAAAATATGTTATCTTTCCTATTTGTCCTTATTAAAAAAACTTACTTATTTTAACATGTCAACGTATTTTTTTAATAAATACAATTAATATAATTAAAACACTTCTAAAACTATCACGGTTAATTATTTTTTTTAATTAAAATTTATTAGATTTTTTATCTGTCCTTATTATTAATATTATTTTATTATACAATAATATTAATAATACCTCATTTATCTTACTCAGCCCCATCTGTATTTTTTAATATTTTTTTATGTTCCAATTAATATTTAAGTTTCTCATTTTATAATTTATCATATTAATTTTCACTTTTATTTTAATATTTTCCGTTTATATTAAATTTTTTAGTTTATTATTTTTTATGGCATGTGCCTTGCACGTGTTATATGCTAGTATTATTAAACCCTAAACATTGAAAGTTTTGGTTTTTGGTTTTTGGTTTTTGGTTTTTAGTCATTTATTCTATTTAATAAATAATAAATTAATATAAAATAAGTAACTAACTGATTACCTTTTATAATTAAAACATTTTTTTGTAACAAAATCTACTAATTTTCCAAAAATATCACGGACAATTACCTTTAAATTAAAACATATTACCTTTTTATATTTGTATTCACTAAAATCTCTATTTTTCAAAAATATCCTCTCCAACCCTTACTTATTTATTTTAAAATCTATTTTAATATTTTTAAATACTTAAAAAGCTTACCTATTTTAACATCCAAACTTATTTTTTTATTAAATAAAATTAATATAATTAAAATACTTCTAAAAATATCACGAATAGTTACTTTTTTAATTAAAATATGTTGGTTTTTTTTAGAGAAGTTGTCAAAAATACTACTTTTTCTAAGTTTTTTCAATTTTTCTATTTTCTGAAATTATTTTCAAAAATACGGTCTATGCAACCAAAAAATATTTTCAAAAAATACGGTCTGCAACTGGATGAGCAACCAGATGCAACTAGATGCAACTTTTTAAAAAATAATTGAAAACACAGCTAAGAATTCAAAAAAATATATTAATAAAAGGGGTAAACTTGTGGTCTTGGCTTACCCTGGGGGTTAAATAGTTAACTTTTGGGTTCAATATTTCTATTTTGGATTTTAGAAATATTAAGAATGACGAATAATTGGTAGACTTAGGGTTTAGGGTAGTAAAACAACCCTAAACCCTAGACTCTAAACCCTAATTTTAGGGTTGTTTACAACTTAGGACTACGCTGTAAAAACATCATTACTAAAAAGTTGATTCTGCTTGCGCAGATGGTTGCATTTGATTCTGATTGCAAAAGTTGCAGTTGCATACCGTTTGAAAATAATTTCAAAAAGATAGTATTTTTACAAAAAGTTCAAAAAACCATAGTATTTTTGAAAAAAAACATTTAGGGGTGGGTATTTATGAAAAAAACTGTTTTTTTTATTTGTTCTTATTATTTTCCTTTTATAATTAAAACACTTTTTTTTAACAAAATTTACATATTTTCCAAAAATATCACGGCAATTACCATTAAATTAAAACATATTACCTTTTGTATTTGTTCTCACTAAAATCTCCATTTTTCAAAAATATCAAGTGCAACTCTTATTTATTTTAAAATCTATTTTAATATTTTTAATTACTTAAAAATCTTACATATTTTAACATGCCAACGTATTTTTTTAACAAATACAATTAATATAATTAAATCACTTCTAAAAATATCACGGACATTTAATTTTTTTTAATTAAAACATGTTAACGTTTCTATTTGTCCTTATTATTTGCCTTTTATAATTAAAATATTTTTTTCTAACAAAATCTACTCCTTTTACAAAAATATCACGAACAATTACCTTTAAATTAAAACATATTACCTTTTATATTTGTTGTCACTAAAATATCTATTTTTCAAAAATATCAGGTGCAACCCTTATTTATTTATTTTGAAACCTATTTTAATGCTTTAATTATTTAAAAAGCTTACTTATTCTAACATGTCAACGCATTTTTTAACAAATACAATTAATATAATTAAAACACTTTTAAAAATATCACACAATTGCTTTTTTTAATTAAAACATGTTAAGTTTTCCTTTTGTCCTTATTATTTATATTATTTTAATGAATAATAAAATAATATTCGTGGAAAAAGAATAATAATATTAATGATGCCACATTTATCTTCCTCAGCCCCATTTGTATTCTTTATTTTTTTAATGTTTCAATTAATATTTATGTTTCTAATTTGTTAATTTATCATATTGATTTTTTTCTTTATTTAATATTTTTCGTTCCCAATAATTTTTTTAATTTGTTATTTTTTAATCTTTTTTGATGGCACATACCTTGCACGAGTTATAGGCTCGTATAATTTATTTGTAGTGTTAAAGTTTAAAATTCCTAATGCGTTTTTCTAATTTAAACTTTTCATGTAAAACATAATTAGATTACAATAATGTTTCAACTGTTTATTTATCAAAATTCTTATTATATCCTAAATGTTAATTTTAATTATTATTTAAAATAATATACTAAATTCAAAACACATATTACATATCATGATTCATCAAATTAATATATTAAAATATAATGAATATTAATTTTAAAAAAATTAACATCTCCGATTCACGGTGGAAAATGGAAGCAAAATAATAAAAAAAATCCGGATCGGATATCCGGTCCAATTTTTTCTACAACTTATTTTTAAAATTTTATTTTTCTAAATATTATATTTTTACTCAAAAAATAAAAAATTTAAAATAATTTATCAAAATATATATTAAATGAATATTTTAAAATACGTGCGAGGCTCGTCCCTACGTGTAAAAATAATTGAGGGGGACCCACGAGTTTGTTTTAACTTCCAAAATTTGTCCGGTCCACCCATGTCATATGTATAGATTTTTCAGTATTTAGTAAGGGGTCTGGGCCGCCATATACGAACAGAACATGACCTTGGGTTTGCAATATTACAAGAAGTGTTTTTTTGCAATAATAAAAAAGATGTGGTTTCAAGTGACTGAAAGCAGCCCCTCTGAGAAGGAAATTCCAAAAGTTTATATTCCGCCTCAGAGGTTATTATCAATCAATTTGATGGAAGATAAATTATTTTAATTATTTTTTTTATTTAATTTAAGATGTGCTCCATAATTGTAATCTTGACAAATAAATTTAATTTGGTTTTTGTTATATACTAACTTACCCTTATTATAACCTATGCAGTTATCTTTCAATATTTTAATAAAATAATATGTGTTTGATTTAATTTAAATTTTATTTTAGAACAATTATAATAATTTTAATTATAATATATATATTTATAATAAATATTTTAATTTTAATATATTGTTGGTCAGATTCAGAATAACATGTATATTACAATTTATTTGTTATTAAATTTTTTTTAACCAAATTACAAATTATTGTTATTAACTTTTATTTTATTTAAAATTTATTTGTCTTAATTTTTATTTTACTTAAAATAGGATAATATTAAATATTTAAAATAATATAGTATAGATTATAAAATCTGGTCTACCTCAATAATAGGCCCGTAGTCGTAGACGCTGATGAACATCGTTAAGAGAAGCTGACGTAGTTTTATCAAACCAATTTGGTAAGATGCTGACGTAGTTTATGAAATTTCCTAGTCTCTCTAACATTTGAAGTGGCCACTGGCCAGCATGAACAGATGAACTTTACTACTATAAGTAGTCTATTGGTCTTTCTACATATTCACTACATTTGAGCTAATATCTCTCAAATTAAAAGAAAAAGATTAAATTCGAAATGGCGGAAGCAGTTGTGTCAATTGTTGTAGGAAGGCTCACTGATTTATTAAGTGAAGAATCTCAACTTCTTTCTGGAGTGGGAGTTGAAATTCGACAAGTGGTGTCCGAGCTCATGCAGATAAAGACATTCTTAAGAGATGCGGATTCAAGGATGGATGAAGGGAAAATCCGCAATTTGCTTGCGGAGGTACGTGAGGTGGCCTACGATGCTGAACATGTTGTTGAAACTTTTCTTGTCAAAGCTCTGTCCACTGGAATATCAATTCCGTGGATTAACGAAATCAAGTTTTCAAGAAAGATCAAAGATATACACACAAGGATGTCTCTCCTCATCAGACGCTTTCGTGATTCTAATATCAAATCAACATTAGAATCCGCGGGATCATCAAATTCTTCAAATGGAACATCTGGGAAGCTAAAGAGATTTTACTCTTACGCTACTCCTGAACCAGAGATATTTGTTGCATTTCATGGAGATGTTGATCTCTTGGTCGGACATTTGGTGAATGAAAGTGATGACTGTTACAAGCTTGTCTCTATTTGTGGAATGGGAGGTCTGGGAAAGACCACTCTGGCTGAAAAAATATACAATCATTCCACCATAAAGACTTGCTTTGCTGGTTTAGCATGGGTCACCATTTCGCGGAAGTGGCAAAGAAAACAAGTGTTGCAGCGAATTCTTAGACGTCTTGTTCCTGAGAAGAAAGACGAAATCCTAACTTGGGACGACGACAAGTTAGTAGAGAATCTACTAGAAATCCAGCAAAGCAAAAAATGCTTGATAGTCCTTGATGACATATGGTCAATCGAGGATTGGGATTCTTTAAAAGCTGCTTTTCCTGCTGGAAAAAGTCTAAGCAAATTAATGCTTACAAGCCGTAATATCGATGTTGCAAAGCATGCAAATCCAAACGGATTCATTCACCAACCAGCACTTCTAAACCCAGAACAGAGTTGGGAGCTTCTTCGGTTGAGAGCACTTCCAAAAGGAGGAGATTGTCTAGGTACGTAATTTACTTATTTCACAATCTCTCGCCTAAAATAAGTTATTAAGACAAAATTTGTTGTAGAAGTGACCTGTTATATAATCTTGATGACATTAATATCACAATTGTTTTTGTTTTTATTTGCGCTGAGCTACAAATTATTTCAGCTTGAATAATTATGTACGCTTTTATGCTTATATTACATTTATTTTATCTTGTATCTTTTATGTGTTACAGACATTACCAGAGATGTTAAAAGGATGGAAGAATTAGGAAGAGAAATGGTTGGAAAATGTGGCGGACTTCCACTAGCTGTAGTCATGTTGGGTGGAATACTTGTAACAAAACCTTCGTTAATAGAGTGGGAGAAGGTATATAATGATAGTCTCTCTTCCCCAAATAGGAGCAGAGGATTGGGACAAGAGTATGAAAGCCAAATATCTGAGATTTTAGTTTGGAGCTACAATGACTTACCCCTTCAGCTGAAGCCATGCTTTCTATATTTAGGTAAATATAGTGAAGATGAAAATATTGATGCAGAGACTTTATATCAGTTATGGATCGCGGAAGGGATGGTACTGTCGAGTGACAAAAGGGAAGGAGAAACAATGATGCTAGTAGCTGAATCATATCTGGGGGAACTGGTCCATAGGAGTATGGTTCAAGTGAGGTTTAATGATGTGAAATCATTTATAAATTTCGAATCTTGTTCACTTCATGACCTTATGAGAGACCAATCTATATCCCTAGCAGAAGCGGAAGAATTTTTCAGAGTAATTGATCTCCAAAGAAAAACTGATTCTCACCTTGGTGCTTCAGCAAAAACTCGACAACTTGTAGTTCATTTTGATGATGGAAATGAAAGTGGAAAACATGACTACTTTGGTGAGAAAGTCGATCAGCAAAGGCATCGATCACTGTTACTACTCAATCAGTCTGGAACACGAAGTTTGCCGCCAGCACTCAGGTCACGTATTGCCAATTACAGGTGTCTACGAGTTTTATCTTTAGAGGTACAGGATGATGGATCAATTAATCCGTGGTCCCTTCGTATTAATCTTGGAAGAGCATTAGGTAGCCTTGTTTACTTGCGATATCTCAGGGTAAGTCATGTTTATTTGAAATTTTTTCCATCCATACAAAAGTTGTTGCTACTAGAAACTCTAAGATTAGATAAACAGTATCAAATTTATTTCCCACCATGGCTGTCAAAAAATGTTCTTAGTAAGTTGGGACGTTTGCGACATTTGTATCTACCATCACTAGGAGTTAAGGGCATAAAGAAGAACTCAAAACTACGGTTTATTGGTTTGAGCAAGTTAGAGACACTAGAAAATTTTGATACTGATTGCTGTGAGGTTAAGGATCTTCCGAATTTAATCAGTCTTCGGAAACTAACACTAATTGGTAGTTGTTACGACATGGAAGAGATTATGAAAAATTTGGCAGCCATCGCCTTGTCGCCATCTTCGTGTCTCCAGTACTTGAAACTCTCTGTTTCTACACGTGATCAAGATTTACAAAACAGTCAAGATATGTTGAGGAAGTTGTTGTGGAATTATAATTTCAGCCTTCAAGAATTAGAAATAGCAGGCCCCCTCCCGGAGTTGGTTCGAATATTTGAGCCTCCACCGGAACTTCTTCATACTCAGATGGATGTATCCTCGTTTCGTATCACCCGCTTAATATTATGGAAATCCTACCTAGAGGAAGACCCGATGCCATTCCTGGAGAAGATTGCTACATTGCGTGATGTCTCTTTACAGTTTAATACATTTGTGGGCAAGGAAATGAAATGCTCAGCAACGGGTTTCCCAAAACTTACCAGTCTATTACTTGAGTTCCTCCCTAACTTAGTAAAATGGACGGTGGAGGAAGGAAGCATGCCTGTTCTATCCACATTGGATATATTTAGCTGTTCAAAGTTGGAGGAGCTTCCAGAAGGACTAAAATTCCTCACTTCTCTTCAAACTTTAACGTTATGGGCGATGCCTTTGGATTTTTGTGATAAGCTCCGCAAGGAAAATGGTGAAGAAGGAGCTGATTTTTACAAAGTTGCTCACATACCTTCCTTCAAGATGCTTGAAACTGAAAAAAGAAGCCAGTAGTATGCCTAGTCATCATCCATGTCAGCTTATTCTTGTCACCTCTGCATGGATCACCTATCATTTTCCATTCAGTTATTTATGTTTTTCTTTTTATGATTATAGTCTTGCTACGGTTAAGGAATATTCCCATGTATGACTATATAGCTGGATTGGTACTATTTATAATTACGTAGTTGCAAGGAATTGAACCGGATTTCGTGATAATCAAATTTGGTATTTAGTACAGCGCGACATTTTTACATTGTTTTGATAATTAATATTAATTTTAATTATTAAAAAAAATTATTAAAAAATATACTTATAGGTATTTGAATGATAGAAATCTATATACTATTTATTAATAAGCAAAACAATGTGAAAATGGCGCGCGGTACTAAAGTACCAAAGTACCAAATTTGGTTATCACTAAATTTGGTTATCACTTAACTCGGGTTCGATTCCTCACAACTACATAATTATACAAGATTTATTTACTTTAAATTCTTTAGCTTCATCCAGGTTCGATTCCTTACAATTACGTAATTATACAAGATTTATTTATTTATTTTAAATTCAATAGTTTCATCGTTAAATTTTTTGCAGCTATGTAATCATACAAGATTTATTTATTTATTATAATTTCTTTAGCTTTATGCACTGTCTATAACTACATAATTAAATAGTTATTTATTTATTATATATTTTTATCATTCAATTCTCGAGAAATACATTTTTAAATCATATTTATTAATAATTTATTAATACTAATATTTTAATATCGACTCATGTTCGGCTCGTGCTTGACACGGGTTATAAGCTAGTATATAATAAATAAATACTATTTAATTATGTGGTTATATGCAATTAATCTTGAATTTGATACCGCACGATATTTTAACAGTATTTTCTTTATTAATAAAGAGTATAGAAGTTATAGACAATTGAATTTTGAATGAAATTAAAGTAAATAAATAAACTCTGTATGAACGTCGAGAGGAGAGTACAAATCTCGTACCGCCCGAGAGCTAACCAGATGCAACCTAAGATTCTTTATTTCCAGAATTGAGACAGTTATTTTACTGAAATAGTTTCATTAGCTTCGGAGGCATTGTAAGAGGGCTATACGGACTTGAACATTTATAACATTTATAACATAACATAACATAACATAACATTTATTAATAAGTGAAACCCCTTTTAACATTGTATCAAATTTGGTTCGCACTTTTTTTTGGTTCCATATTTTTTTTGATTTCACCCTTAATTTATTTATATTTGAAATTATCTAATTTAAAATAGAATATATAATACCCTTACTTTAACTCAAAGTGAAATCCCCTTTAACATTGTACCTATATTTTAAATTATCTAATTTAAAATAGAATATATAATACCTTAACCTTAACTCAAAGGGAAACCCTTTTAACATGTACCAAATTTGGTTCGCACTTTTTTTTTTGGTTTCACCCATAATTTGTGTTTTTTAATTTGTTTTTCTAAAAAATATAATCTATAACATTTATTAATAAGCGAAACCCCTTTCTAATAGTACTACACCAAATTTAGTTCGCACTTCTTTTTTTGGTTTCACCCATAAAATCATATCTCACGTAGAAATCTTATCTCACATAGAATATTCTATGTTGTTAAAATAATATTAATCTAAAATATATTATAATAATATTATTGTACTAAAATATATTATATTATTTTTATAACCAGCAACATCACATAAGATCACCCAATAGACCCAATTTGGACAAAGATTCTAATCTCAATCTACTTTATACAATTTAATAATATTAATCTTATATATATATATATATATATATATATATATATATATATATATATGTTAGCTGATAGCGGTTAGCTGATTGAGTTAGCTGTTATTAGCGAATTCAATTAGTTGTTTTATATAAAATTGTTTGGTAATTAGCTGTTTGTATATCAACTAGACACACCACAACCATCTAATTGAAAAAAAAAAATAGCTTTTTGAAAATTAGCTTTTTGAATCCAAAAAGCTATTTCAATATGTTAACTACCAAACACTAATATTATAGGTTTCAAATGGTCAAACATCTAATTTGGCTCAAACCTCTAATTTTCTCTCAAACCTCTAACTTTCAAACATGGCCTATATATATTAAAAATAAAAGCTTTCCATTATTCAACCAGAGTCTGCAAATAATACACCAGAAAGGAAATCAGGAGAGTCAAACGACCACTCCTGCAACAAATCAGGCACCGAACGGCTAACCTTTAAATATATTTTAGTATTATTATTGTACCAAATATATTATATTATTATTGTACCATCAACGTCACAATCAGATCAAACACCAGACCCAATTATAATTACTTATATCAAGATACAAATCTCAATCTATTTTATACCCCTAAATTGTTTATCTTAATCTACCTTTGTACGAAACATGTACCCACCCTCAAAACTCTAGGTGTCGTTTTGTTCCTAACTCCCCCGATTATATTTTGAGTATAATACTTAGTTTCATGTTTGATATGTTAGCTGATAGCGGTTAGCTGATTGAGTTAGCTGTTTTGACTAGCGAATTCAATTAGCTGTTTTATATAAAACTGTTTGGTAATTAGCTGTTTGAGTTAACTGTTTGTATATCAACTAGACGCACCACAACCATCTAATTGAAAAAAGTAGTTTTTTGAGTCCAAAAAGCTATTTCAATCTGTTAACTACCAAACACTAATATTATAGGTTTCAAATGGTCAAACATCTAATTCGACTCAAATCTCTAATTTTCTCCCAAACCTCTAACTTTCAAACATGGCGTATATATATTGAAAATAAAAGTTTTCCATTATTCAACCAGAGTCTGCAAATAATACATCAGAAAGAAATCAGGAGAGTCAAACGACCACTCCTGCAACAAATCAGGCACCGAACGACTGACCTTTAAATATATTTTAGTATTATTATTGTATAAAATATATTATATTATTATTGTACTCATCAACGTCACAATCCGATCAAACACGAGACCCGATTATAATTACTTAAATCAAGATATAAATCTCAATCTATTTTATACCCCTAAATTTGTTATCTTAATCTAACTTTGTACGAAACATGTATCCACCCTCAAAACTCTAGGTGTCGTTTTCTTCATAACTCTGCCGAGTATATTTTGAGTGATAATACTTAGTTTCATGTTTGATCAAGCTAAAATATGTGCGATTTTAATAAAATATCGTTAAAAAGGGAATTCGCTTAGTAATAAAGTTTATAGATTTATATTATTTAAATAATTTAAATTTTTCTATAAATTAACTAGACCCGTGCTTCGGGTTATCGTCTAGTAAACTCTTAATTATCAAAAGAGCTCTTAGACATGATCAACAAGGTTATACTGGAATCTAAATTATAGAACCCTCTTATTTTGGTCAGGCTCACTATCTCCGGCACCAACAGCTAGTCTGAAACTATAGACATCAGATTTAATTGAGACTCGATTTCTCCTTCTCTAATGCAGCATACTAAAAGTCTCACATGATTATGGTGCTAAAGTTTATTTATTCCGAAAATTATGTTGATGTCTTTGTACAGTCCCTTCTTTTCCACCTTCCAAGATTTCCTAAAAGCAGCTGAGTGATATACAGTAAAACCTCTATAAATTAATAATGTTGGGACCGGGATATTTTATTAATTTAGAGAGATATTATTATATCGATAAATTAATAATTTATTAATTTAAAGAGGATTTACATAAGACCTTTAAATTTCCAAGTCTAATGTACTAGTTACAATATATATTAGTTAGAGATGAAAAATAAATTACAAAAATAAGTTCCAAGGCACATTCTATGAATGTACATTCACAAGTTAATTGAATTTATCAAGTTCATTGTTTTTGAATAAGTAAAAAGTTAGTTCATAGTACCAAAAAGTTGGTCCATGGTACCAACGCAGTACATTAAACATGGTTAGAATTTGATCACTATAAAATGTTCACTGAAAATTTTTAAAATCACATCAACTATGGCTCCTAAACTAAAAGGTGTTCAAAAATCAACCATGACCAATCAACAACGAAAACTGTTATGTGAGTATAAGAGAGATCACCAAGGATGCACTCAACAAGATTTGGTGCAGTGGGTTGACAAAACTTGCAATACGAGAAGACAATGCCCCAACTCTTAAGTGCAGTGAGGAGATTTAAAGATGAAGTCAATATAGATTTGAAGTTCAACAAAAAACAAGTGACTATAGATTCATTTTTTACTAGACAATCTTAGAATATGTATGAAATCTTTTAATGATTATTAATTTATAGTTTCGTTGGGACCAATATATATACTTTGGGATTTCAAAAAAGTTATTATCTTATTATTTTATCGATTGGGGTCCAATTTTATACTGGTCCCAAGTTGGGACTGGACAAATTATTAATTTTATCGAGATTATTAATTTATCGAGTATTAATTTATAGAGGTTTTACTGTATGAGCTTTACATTTCTTTCACTAACACACCAAAATTGTCGAAATAACTGGATTAAAAGTTAAATTGTAGAGTATTCAACATTCAATTTCTTCTTTAGAATTAGGGTGTAAACTAGATTCTCTTTCTTTATGCAGAACACATTTGTGAAGTTTATCTCTCCATGGTATTATCTTGAATTCTTGATCACAATACTTCACAGGTCTGATTTTTTTCAAGTGATATAGTCGCTGGACTACGTATAATTAGCCCTCATTTTGGCGTACAAATTTCAAAGAATTAAACCAATAGTCCGGGACTGTTGATCTCATATAACAAGCAGAACCTGTAGATCTAAAAATTGTTATCCTGGAATGAAAAAATATATTGATAACTGACATTTCTCGAAACAGAATATGGAAAAATCCTACTAAACAGATGTGGAGAAATCCAAATTAATGATTAGAAATTAACTAATTGAAAGATTTTAGAAGAAAGGTATAAATTTAATACTTAACATAGATTTAGCTGATATATACACCAACAGAGTTACAGAGATCTCCTGGTTTGTTCTCAACTGCAAAGAAATTTTTCCATTCATAGTCACAATTTCAGTTAAATTGCACTTACTATCTGGGGCCAAAATCTGTAAGACTAATGCTACTGGTTGTCCACGTTTTTGTTAAAGGATCTGTCATACTGTCTGAGGATTTGAAATTGTAGGCACCTGGTCGCATAGGCCTAGGCAGTTCAGTTTCGCAAGTCAACATTGACACCTTGTATGACATGCTCGGTCTGTCTTCCGGATAAGTGTTGACACACAATAAGCCTATCTGGATAGCTCGAAATGCTTCAAACTTATCATGTGTCTCCAAACTTTTGCTATCAAACAGTTCAGAAAGCTTTTCCTCTTCGTAAAGTGTCCAGGCCTGCACATGAACACATATAGTAGGGGTGGTGAGTGGATATCAAATTATCAGAAACATTTGTAAGATAGTTATATGGAATTGGGGACCGGGAAGCGTGGAAGGGAGACACTAATCCCTGACCCCATCCAATGATGCAAGTAGCTGAATCATATCTGGGGGAACTGGTCAAGTGAGGTTTAATGATGTGAAATCATTTATAAATTTCGAATCTTGTTCACTTCATGACCTTATGAGAGACCTATCTATATCCCTAGCAGAAGCAGAGGAATTTTTCAAAGTAATTGAACTTCGAGAAAGAAATGATTCTGGCCTCAGTGCTTCGGGGGATTCCAGGACCTCTAACACTCGACAACTTGTAGTTCATTTTGATGATGGATATAGAAGTAAAAAAAAGTCATCACTACTTTGGTAAGAAATCCAATCAGCAAAGGTATCGATCAATGTTACTACTCAATAAGTTTGGAACACGAAGTTTGCCGCCAGCACTTGGGTCACGTATTGCCAATTTCAGGTGTCTACGAGTTTTATCTTTGGAAGTTGAGGTTAGTCTATTAATTTCATGCTCCCTTTCTCGTATTAATCTTGGAAGAATATTAGGTAGCCTTGTTTACTTGCGATATCTTAGGGTAAGTGATGCTCATTTGTCGATTTTTCCATCGATACAAAAGTTGATGCTACTAGAAACTCTAAGATTAGATAGACAGTTTGATATTTATTTTCCACCATGGCTTCCAAGAAATATTCTTAGTATGTTGGGACGTTTGCGACATTTGTATCTACCATCACTAGGAGTCAAGGGCATAAAGAAGAACTCAAAACTATGGTTTATTGGTTTGAGCAAGTTAGAGACCCTAGAAAATTTTGATACCAACTGGTGTGAGGTTAAGGATCTACCGAATTTAATCAGTCTACAGAAACTAACAACTTACACTCACACTTAATAAAATGAAGGGTGGAGAAAGGAAGCATGCTGCTTCTATCCAATTTGTTGATTGTCAGATGTTCCAAGTTGAAGGAGCTTCCAGAAGGACTAATGTTTCTAAATTCCCTTCGAACTTTAGTGCTATACTCCATGCCTTTAGAATTCTGTGATAAGCTCCGGACAGAAAATGGCGAACAAGGAGCTGAGTTTTACAAAGTTGCTCACATACCTTCCCTCGAGATTCTTGAAACTAAATAATTTCATTCTAATATTTCTTACTTATTGAATGGCATAAACCCTAATTGAAAGCCGATCAGTGTTATAGCCAAAATTCGGTATCAGATTTTTAGGGTAAATTCGGGTCAAGTAATAATCAATTGGGGATATTCAAGATGCAATTAGGGATTGAATTGGTACAAGGGAAGCTCAGGGCTAGTCCTCTTGATGTGGACTGACAACTTTACATGAATGGATGACTTGACAGAGAATAACAGCTAGATTAAACATGAGATTAATATATGGAAGACTTGGGGCTTGCCCTCATAGAGGTAAGGGTGCGCTCCTTTAGGCCGTACACCCGTTAAGGGCGCGCCATCTTGGTTTGAAGTAGCTACTTGGTGGTGAAGGACGGCTCCCTTGGCTTGATACTGGCAAGATATTGAAGACTTCTCCTTCTTAGGATGAGCCCTAAGGGAGGGATGTTCGTTCTTGAAGGCCTCCAGGGGTTTGCCTGATGATTGAAGAATTCCCTCCTAGAATGTGCCTTAGGAGGGGGATGTCCGTGGTTGAAGGCCTACAGGGGTATGCCTGATGACTGAAGGCCTCCTCCTGTATTTAATGGGCGCGTCCTCATTGGAGATGTGGGGTGAACCTTGGTGTGTGCTTAGGGAGCTTTGTTCCTGTACTCAATGGGCGCGTCCTCATTGGGGAACTTTGGAGTAATCCTGCACTTTGCACCCAAACGCTTGGGATCACTTGTCCTGCAATCTGGTGGGTGCTTCTCATTCGGGGGACAAGGATGCGTCTAGAATTGGGGTAAGTCATGGCTATACCTGCAACTACTTTGGTCAGGGAGATAGCTGGTAGCGGTTAGTGTCGGCTCCTAAGTTGGGTCGATGCCGTATCCGTGAAGTCCATAGACTGTAGTTGAGCCTTGAGCCTTTGTGACTAGGCCTCATCGTTGGACATTCCTAAAGCGAGTCGAAGACCAATTCCAGAAGATGGATCAGGTATCCTAGTGGGCCTCTGAAATCAGAAACCAACCAATATAGGTTACTTGCTCCCCAAGAACTACGTAGGGCTTGATCCTCTATAAATACGGGGTACGTAGGCACATTGTAGGGGGTTGGAAGTGAAGAGCTCAACGAGCCACCACCAAGAAAACCCTTACAATCTCAGCCCCCAATTCATCACAACCACCACACTCTGGCGACTTTCCGGCGAAGAACCACCGTCATAGATCTTGATTCCGGCGATAAACCTCAAACTTTGTTAATACCAAATTCCTTTGTTAACAAATTGGCGCTAGAAGGAGGGGTGATGATCAAGATCATAATCTTAGGAGGAAGAGATATCTCGTCATGATGAAAGTTCTTAGAAGTAGGTCTGCCAGGATTCAGAGTATGGCCATGGGTACTACTTCATGCTGGCGGTAAGGAGGAAGATCCAAAGATGATGATTTCAAGACGATGATTCCTGACTGGGGATTCGATGATGATCTGGAGAAGAAGGTTTCAAGGAGATTCAGATCTGAAGGATATTTTCATGTATGCTTGAAGGCGGCAGTTTTCATGTATACTGAGGGTGATTCCAAACAAGATCTTCAAAAAGAAGGCGCAATTATCGGGAGCACGCCATCATCTTCTGGACGCGCCCTCAAGGTAACACCTAACTAGTTTTAGTTTTGCTCTTTGTTCCTTGAATTGTTGTAGGAAGAAGATTATGAAGGAAAATCCACAAGAACCCTTAGGGCGCGCCCTAAGAGTGATGCTCGAGGGTCAGATGACTTCCAACAACTTCTGGGAGAATTCGATGATGGAACACGTCCTCTTCTCCAAGATGCGTCCTCCAGGTAATCTCTGAGATTTTTCAAATTATTGAGTATTTCGATAGGTGGAAAATTCCTACTTTGAAGAATATCTCAAGAATTATCAAGCCATACGTCCCACCCCAAAAGGATGCGTCCTCTACTTCAAGGATGCCCTCTCAGCATGTCAAAGGTCCCAAGGATCGTTTCTCCCCGAGGACGCGTCCAATGGAAAAATGTCTACAAACAATTGTAATGAAGATAAATAATGATCAGACAAGCTCCAATAGTTGAGCCCCTTTGTCGTCTCTCAAATGTGTCCTTCATTCAGGGCGCGCACTCCGAAGATACTCCGATGTTCAGACAAATTCCAACGAGTACATGGAGAGCTGATTGATTTGTGCAGCTTCCTGGTCTTTCAGGACGCGTCCTTCCTCCATGGAGTGCTCTCAAGAAAAAGAACTACTGCTCAACATGAACTCCAACGATTTTTAGAGGAAGATAATAGGGAGGCGAGGCTCCTGATCCAAAGAGAGTGCCCCTTGGTTACAGGTTGAGGCCCCATGTATATGAGTGAGCCCCCTCATGTGACAACTCAATTGATAATATCGGAGAGCGGCCCCGTGATCCATAGAGTGCGCCCCCTGATTCTTGAAAAACTTACAGGTTGAGGCCCCATGGACATGAGCGAGCCCCTCCACGTGAAGAATTCATTACTTGAATTTCAGAGGAAAGGAAGCTATTGGAAGCAGAGGCCCCGTATTCCATAGTGAGAGTCCCCTGATTACAGGTCGAGGCCCCATGGATATGAGTGAGCCCCTTAACGTGATAATTCAATGGATTATATATGAGAGAGGCCCCCTGGTCCACAGTGAGTCCCCCCTGCTTACAGGTCGAGGCCCCATGAACATGAGTGAGCCCCTCCACAAGATAATGGATTATATTCAGAGGACGCATCGTCATATCCTCAATATGGTAAGGCTTCGACTTTAAACATGATTGTACAACCCTCAGGTTGCAGCAAGAAGAAGAATATTTGGAGTTGAGGCCCCATGGACTTTCGGATGCGCCCCCTGACCAGCAGGATGCGGCCCCAAGGTCATGAGTGAGCCCCTCCACAAGATAATGCTATTATAAAATGGACTAGAAGATTAGAAGGGACTTCGACATTGCCCTCGTCCATATAGGTCGTCCTACGCAAGAGGGTGCACCCTCACAATGCTGGGGTAGTACTGATGCATCTCCAGGCTCTTCCTATGAACAGAGTATCCTTACGGGGATGCTTATTCGTGAAAAGACATATTAGGTACAGGTTGATTTTACAATGATTTATTCGTGTTCCCTTTCTCGTATTAATCTTGGAAGAGTATTAGGTAGCCTTGTTTACTTGCGATATCTCAGGGTAAGTGATGTTCATTTAATAATATTTCCATTCATACAAAAGTTGATGCTACTAGAAACTCTAAAATTAGATAGACAGTTTGATATTTATTATCCACCATGGCTGTCAAGAAATATTCTCAGTATGTTGAGACGTTTGCGACATTTGTATCTACCAGTACTAGGAGTTAAGTGCATAAGGAAGAACTCAAAACTGCGGTTTACTGGTTTGAGCAAGTTAGAGACACTAGAAAATTTTGTTACTAATTGCTGTGAGGTTAAGGATCTACCGAATTTAATCAGTCTTCAGAAACTAACGATAAAAGTTAGTTGTAACGATATGGAAGAGATGATGGAAAATTTAGCAGCTCTAGCCTCGTCACCATCTTCGTGTCTCCATGACATAAAACTCTCTATTTTCACCCATGATCAAGAGTTAAAATTTAGTGAAGTGATGCTGAGAAAATTGTTCTGGAATTATAATTTCAACCTTCAAGAATTAGAAATACGTGGAAAGCTCCCAGAGTTGGCTCTATTATTTGAGCAGCCACCGCAACAATTTCTTCGTACTCATATGGATGTACCTTCTGTTTGTATCACCAGCTTAAGATTATGGATGTGCCGCCTAAAGGAAGACCCAATGCCAGTACTTGAGAAGATTGCTACATTGCGTGACCTTTATTTACATATATTTGCATTTGAGGGCAAGGAAATGGTATGCTCAGCAACGGGTTTCCCGAAACTCACCAGTCTTACACTTGAGTTCCTTACCAACTTTGTTAAATGGATGGTTGAGGAAGGAAGCATGCATGTTATATCTGGGCTGATGATTTCTGGCTGTTCTAAGTTGGAGGAGCTTCCAGAAGGAATAAAATTCCTGAACTCCCTTCAAACTTTAGTGTTATACTCGATGCCTTTAGATTTCTGTGATAAGGTCCGCACTGTAAATGGTGAAAAAGGAGCAGATTTTTACAAAGTGGCTCACATACCTTCCATCAAGATTCTTGAAACTGAATAATTTCATTTCATTCTTTGTAATACTTACTGAATGGATAGTGTATCAGGATTTACATGAACCCTAGCCTGATTATATTTAAATGAGCGGTAAATGTACAAAGGCTACAAGGAAAACAGCGTTTTACAACGGTTTTTGACCATTGTCTGAAGCTTCGAAAACCCGTTGTCTATTGAGATACCGTCTGTTACGTGTATCACACAACGGTACGTACCGTTGTATGACATTCCTGAAGACAACGGTTAGAGCTTCCAAAAGTGTTGTACAAAAGCCAGAAACAACAACGCTATTTCTGTAAAACTGTTGTTGAAAGCGCTTTGTATCAAGAGGATTGAATTAGAAAAGTGTTGTTGTTTTAGCATTAACACAAAGGTCTAGTAAATCTGTTCGTATTGTCTGAATAAAATGAACACAACGGTTCCTATAGAAGAAAAGAGTTGTTCTCCTTTCCTTTAGTCAACGGTTTCTATAAGCAAATACATTGTTTAAAACTTATTACTACAATGGTTTCTAATTACGAAACCGTTGGCTGTTATCTCTTGTTACAATCGTCCTGTTTTCCCCAACTGTTGGCTGTAACCAATTGTTACAAGTTTTTTTTCTTCAAAAAAGTGTTGTAAGAAATCTAATTGACAATAGTTCGGTCTAACGATTCACACATCACTTAATTTAAACATCTTCCTAATTTTTTATAAACAATGGTCAACCAAAATAAAAATACAAAATCAAAGCATTTTAAAATTTCAAATACTAAATGTACAAATATACAACTTTTTAAAAAAAACTAAATAATACATAACTTATACACATTAAGCCTACAAAATAACTACAATTAGGTGCCTCTGGATGTTGAAACAGATTAGGTTTTCCTTGTTGTTTCGCATAAGGGGAAGGTGCCACTTTAATCTGTGGCCTTACAGACATGTTCATCATATTTAGGGGGTTTATTGGTAACAACGTTGATGCTCCAGGCAACACTGGTGCAGGACCTTGTTGATAACTGCTCTGGATTGAGATGGGAAGCTGAACTCGAGGCTGTGTAGGGAAGAGTATAATTAATTTGAACCAGTGGATTTGGATGACCAGGGACTTCACCTTCTACGGCCTCTGTAAAAATTAGATATAGTCACATTAATATACATTGTCCACATATGCATATTTGGGACTATTACCATCACATTTCTAACAAATGAAAATAACATGCCAAGAGAGTACTTCCAATAGTTCAACAACAAAAACTAATATTTAAAGCAACAAGGGGGCATCATCTAGTTTCTTTCACCCAAGTTTTGCCACCATCTACAGATACCAATTACCAGGTATAGTTGTTCTGATACAACAGAACCTGATGAATCTGAAATCTGATATTCAACTCAATCAGCCTTCTGAGACAGAGAGTGACTACTTGTGCAAAACTTTTACATTAGAATCTGAACATAACCAGCTGAGCAAATTCAATCAAACATTTAAAATTCGGCTTCAATGATGCAATCAAATTTACCAAAAGCTCCTTAAAATTCAACTGAAGGCAAATCATACCTCGCAGCAGCATTACCAAAAAAAGGCCACATATGAGTTAAGTTGTTATAACTATATTTATAATGCACAAAATGTATCAGTATGATCAATATACACATGTCAACAAATTATATGGATGAAAAGTGTTGTCCATCATAAGCATTAACATAGCAAAATGCCCTGTTTTATTACAAAAATTGACCCTCGACCCTTGAAGCTTAAGCATTCATTTTTCATCTTGATAAATTTTAGACCCACCCCAAATCACATGCTAGAAGGAAATAAGTAAACTAGATCAGCAGTGATTATAGCACAACATGTGAATCAGCTACAGGTGTCAATTTTTGAAGGGAATATCAGACATACTTAAGAAAGCATGACACAATCACTTTGATCTATACATGCACCAGAAGCAGTACAATTAAAAACGAAAGGTGTACCAAAATGTCCATTAAATTAGACACAGCATCCCAGCAAGCAGAATCTACCTAACCCCACAGTTTATTGATGATAAAAAATAATTTAGAGTAGCTAACTAGCAACCAATACCAGGTTTCAGGTCACGGTGTATGATTCCGTGAGAATGCAAGCATTCCATTGCACGGGCTATGTCAAGTGCAAATCCAACTGCAACACGCAAGTCCAAGCATCTCGGACGCATGTTCACCAAGTACTTTCGCAGTGTTCCACCAACTAGAAGCTCGGTTACTATGACACTGACAGGTTCCTTACAAGCTCCAATAAACTGTAGAACCAATACAATCATTCTAATCAGTGCCTAAGAATAATTATAAGCAACTCAAAATCCTTATTGTCAAAAAATCATGAAAACATTACTCCGCAATTTGATACAGAACAGAAGTAACTAAGATATCACATCTGTACCGAAAAAAATTAACATTTAAAAATCCCACTTTAAAAAGTCAATAACAAGCTTGTAACAACCTTCACCAAGTTCTTGTGCTGAACTTTCGATAACATTGCAACTTCTCGGGCAAACCGGCCTTCCCTCTTTTTAATCTCTTCAGGGGTCTCTCCTTTATTCACAACTTTGATAGCAACATTCTTGTTTTTATATCTAAAAAACAATAATTTCACACATGAACATACACATATACAACAATCACCCAACAAATCAACAATCACCACATACATATATACAAACACAAACATACACATACACATATACATACAATTCAAAAAAAATAAGAACCTGGGAGTCAATAATTTTGCCAAAACGAGCAAAAGCATCTTCAAGCTGATGCTCAGTGACTTCCCACGATAATCCCCCAACAAATACTCGATATTATTGAGGCTCTTTAGCACCAGACATTTTCTTTTAATTATAACCTGAATTTCAACAAATTAATCAAAATTAGAACAATTAATTGTGTGAAAACGAAAGATAATATGTGTAATTGAGTGTGTGTGTGTATAGTTGTGTGTAATTAGAAAAATTAATTTTAAAGGTTTGTGTTTTGAGTTGAGAGGGAGGCAATAGAGATCGAGATAGAAAGAGAAAAGCAGGGTACTGAAAGAGGGGGAATAAAGATTTGGTTAAGGGGGGAAAGGTCGGGGAGGGGGAAATAAAAATTTGGTAAAGGTGGGAAATGTGTTTTTGTTATAAAGAGATATAACTTTGTATGTTATTTAAATTTTTTTGAAAAGTTGATTTAGACATTGATTACTTTTATAAAATTGAATATCATTAAAATATATATGGTTGGATCGTTGATATTTTTTTATAATCGAAACATTAATTTGGAACGAAACACTAGCTAGAAGTAATGGTCAAATCACTATTGACCGTTAAGATCTCAAGCCAAATAAATTTATTTTTTTCTAAAACTTTTGTAATATCATTAAATTACATAGATCTCGATATCCTTACGGTTGGATCGTCCATAAATATTTTTTAAAAAATCGAAACATCAATCCGGGTCGAAACACTAGTTAGAAGTACTGGTCAAATCACTATTGACCGTTAAGATCTCAAACCAAATAAATTTATTTATTTCTAAAACTTTTGTAATATCATTAAATTACATAGATCTCGATATCCATACGGTTGGATCGTCGATAAATATTTTTAAAAAAATCGAAACATCAATCCGGGTCGAAACACTAGTTAGAAATAATGGTCAAATCACTATTGACCGTTAAGATCTCAAACCAAATAAATTTATTTTTTTCTAAAACTTTTGTAATATCATTAAATTACATAGATCTCGATATCCTTACGGTTGGATCGTCGATAAATATTTTTAAAAAAATCGAAACATCAATCCGGGTCGAAACACTAGTTAGAAGTACTGGTCAAATCACTATTGACCGTTAAGATCTCAAACCAAATAAATTTATTTTTTTCTAAAACTTTTGTAATATCATTAAATTACATAGATCTCGATATCCATACGGTTGGATCGTCGATAAATATTTTTAAAAAAATCAGGGACGAAACACTAGTTAGAAGTACTGGTCAAATCACTATTGACCGTTAAGATCTCAAACCAAATAAATTTATTTTTTTCTAAAACTTTTGTAATATCATTAAATTACATAGATCTCGATATCCTTACGGTTGGATCGTCGATAAATATTTTTAAAAAAATCGAAACATCAATCCAGGACGAAACACTAGTTAGAAGTACTGGTCAAATCACTATTGACCGTTAAGATCTCAAACCAAATAAATTTATTTTTTTCTAAAACTTTTGTAATATCATTAAATTACACAGATCTCGATATCCATACGGTTGGATCGTTGATAAATATTTTTAAAAAAATCGAAACATCAATCCGGGTCGAAACACTAGTTAGAAGTAATGGTCAAATCACTATTGACCGTTAAGATCTCAAACCAAATAAATTTATTATTTTCTAAAACTTTTGTAATATCATTAAATTACATAGATCTTGATATCCTTACGGTTGGATCGTCGATAAATATTTTTAAAAAAATCGAAACATTAATCCGGGACGAAACACTAGTTAGAAGTACGGGTCAAATCACTATTGACCGTTAAGATCTCAAACCAAATAAATTTTTTTTTTCTAAAACTTTTGTAATATCATTAAATTACACAGATCTCGATATCCATACGGTTGGATCGTCGATAAATATTTTTAAAAAAATCGAAACATCAATCCGGGTCGAAACACTAGTTAGAAGTAATGGTCAAATCACTATTGACCGTTAAGATCTCAAACCAAATAAATTTATTTTTTCTAAAACTTTTGTAATATCATTAAATTACATAGATCTCGATATCCTTACGGTTGGATCGTCGATAAATATTTTTAAAAAAATCGAAACATCAATCCGGGACGAAACACTAGTTAAAAGTATTGGTCAAATCACTATTGACCGTTAAGATCTTTTAGGCTATAGTGCTCTAAACGAGAATCTAAAATTTTGTTAAATAAAAATTTCTTTCCTTTACAATAATCTTTTGATAGAACCTTATAACACCAGTATAATTTCGACAATAAGTATATTAGGCCAAACTAATCTTACACACAATAATATTTAATAGAAATCAACTTTATACAATAATCTTACACTAGCTCCGAATATTCTGGACCAACTCATCTTCATGCTAACCTCCTTTCCCTTCTATGTCCAAACTATTAGAGTTTGTTAAAAAAAATAAAATTATATAAAAAAATCCAAAAACATCATACAATGGTTTTTAATACGGACAAAAAAAGAACGTTGTATGAAAATAATACAAACAAACATTTTTATCTAAAACCATTGTGTGACATGTACTCGAATGATGCAACAGTAAAAGGAATTACACAACAGTTTTACCAGACAAACCGTTGTCTGATATAATTTATTACAACAGTTTCCGGCAAAATAAACCGTTGTAAATTCCTACAACGCTTTATTCCATAAAAAACCATTGCTAGAATCAATATTTGTCAACGATTTCGAATTCAGTCTAAATTCCTATGAAATTATGCTAAAAAAATGATTGAACAAAAAAAACGTTTGTTTAACATTTATCTAATTATATATTCTAATTCGACAAATTTATATATTAACATGTACAAACAAGAGAGTTTTAAAATATCATCGTATAAAGTGTGTTCCTTAAATTTATGTATTAAAACCAACATATAATTAAAGTTTGTTAAAAAAATAAAATTATACAAAAAAAAACTCAAAAACATCATACAATGGTTTTTAATACAGACAAAAAAAGAATGTTGAATGAAAATAATACAGACAAAGATTTTTATCTAAAACCATTGTCTGACATATAATCAAGTGATTCAACTGTAAAAGAAGTGAAACAATAGTTTTACATGAGAAACCGTTGTCTGAAAGAATTTAAGACAATAATTTATTTTGTTACAAACTGTTGTATGATATTTCGGTAAAGTAAACATTAATTGCCAAAATCTTTTTCGGGTTCGGTGTTTTTCTCCCTCTATTTCGATTTCAACTTCCCCCCTCCCCGAAATTTCGATTTCAAATCCCCCCACCCCACCCCCAAATTTCGATTTCAACCCCCCCCCCCAATTTCAATTTCAATTTCAATTTCAACTCTTTCCCCCCAAATTTTGATTTCAGACAACAGTACAAAAACCGATGTGTGTTAGGTTCCATTCAGACAACAGTATACAAATACTGTTGTGTGAATGCTTTTAAAACAACTCGGATAGAAAACACTTGTCTGATTTTAACAACGGTTTTAGAAAACATTGTCTGAAGGACTTCAGACAATGTTTTCTAAAACCGCTGTTAAAATCAGACAATAGTATCTAACTACCGTTGTGTGAATTATATTAAATCGATTGAAAGAAAAAACACTTGTCTAAGTTTAACAACGGTTTAAAAATATCTTGTCTGCGTACTCTTCAGACAATGGTTGATAGAAACCATTGTGTTGAAGCCAATTTTCGTCATGGACTAAGCTTCAAGATTGAATTTATAATCGGGTATTCGTATAGAGCTCTAAAATTAGGGATTTGATATCCATGGCAATTTTGGGGGAGAATTAGGGTTTATGTGATTTAGGGCTGAGCTTGAGAGAATTAATTCATAGATGGTCGAATTTCGGATCCCCTTCTCAAGGTGCCTACGTATCCTTTTATAAGGAATCAAGCCCACGTAGTTCTTTTCTTTTCAGTCTCAGATCCAGTTTAGGCCCATGCTCCTATTCTTTAGGAGCAAGTCACCTATATATGTTAAGTTTCCTCGTTTATTATGTTCCCAATTATATTGGGTTTCTTGCGAGGTAGGATTAATGACCCATTGGGCCTCTTCTATCCTTTATGTTTATCCACTAAAAGACCAGATTCATATTATGTATCAACAAGTCCCCAGTGTTTATCGGAGGTTTTACCTTCGGTGAACACTTTCTTAATTCAGTTTCGTCATCTTCCGATCAAACCTCTTAGCTTGTGATTATTCATCAATGTTTCTGTGCCTTTGGAGAAGAATGATGATATAGCTTTAGAGATAACACGTGACACTTTGTTTTTGTCAATGTGCTTTCTACTTTCGCTTGCATAGTATATGTTTCCAAGCGTCAAGTAATTTGATTTGTAAAAAATCTAACTTGATTTTGCTTGCGTGTTGATGGAAGGACGTTCGTAAGCCACAAAATTGTCCAAAGACTCTGCTTACTAATTTTTCATCTTCCGGTACAAAGTCCCCGGTATATGAACCATCATAGCATTAAACGCAGTTTTTCGGTTCAGCTTCTGCTTCCAATCCTCAAAGGTTCATTTAAGTACCTTTGGTTCAGATTGTGCAGCGATGAGATATATTCTGTGATCTATAAAATGTTAAATCTAAAAAACTGTAGATCACCACTTTCTCATCTCCCAACTTTGTAAGTTGGCGGGTGGACCATCATAGCTTCGCACTGAAGCATATATCTGGTCCGGTATATCCTCTGCCCCCAAGTGATTTATTACTTCAATTTTGAAGTGGTACATCACTAGTAGTAGGACCGAAGATTCTCTTGTCCCCAAGTGAGTGTCGGCAAATCATAAGTTAGGACTTGGATTGTTATTTGCCCCCAATTGATTGCCGATAGGTCACGAGTTTTGTGAGTGTCGATAAATCATAAGTTGAGGCTTGGTCAAATATTTGCCCCGAGTTGATTATCGATAGGTCACAAGTATAGGATTAGAGCATTTTGTTCCCCCCAAGTGTTGGACGATGGGTTACTTATGTTGAGGATTTCAACGAATTCGTTGCCCCCAAGTAACCTTCGTTGAACACTTGTTTGGGTCGGATTAATTTTTCTTCCATAATATATCTGCATAAAACTTGGGAAAAAGAATCGAATATTTGCATCATAGGAAATACTTAAATGCTAAAGAAAAATAGCACTTATCTGTAATTTGGTGAGTTTGTTGCCACATTTGGAGTTTGAATCTGTGAGATTGCAACCAGCTACTAGATAAAGTTTATTTGCACCGGTACTAGTGCAGAATTCCTCGAACTTTGGTAGAGTTTTTATGCAGTCCTCTTCGACACTTTCTTTTCACCAGGAGTGATCAAGCACATATTTTCGAGTTACTGAGCTGATTCTCGATGAAGAAGTCCGATATGAATAACTTTGCAACTCCCTAGTTTTTCAGTCCTGAATTCAAATAACTCTGCTACTGCATATAGAAGCTTCATTTATCTTCTTTTTTGTCTTTATTTTGCTGAGCCAGGAAGCCAGTTAATTTCAAGGCAATGTGCATGTTCCACTGCCTGTCAATACTTTTTACTCCTCTCTAGGTTCACACCTGTAGCAATGCAGTTGCACCATCTTTTGAAGGCTGTAGTAGTATTACTGAATTGACTGTTTTTATCCGGCTTTGACATATTGGTCCTTCAAGCTGTGTTTCCTTGTCCCTCATTTCTTTGTAGAGATCAAAAAGCTTAGTTCTCCTAAAATAAGAATTCTCTGGTATGCTCTAGTTCTTCCGTTGTTCACAATATCAACACGTCTTTTCTTCTGGAAATCTTTGCACCTCATGTTCTGTTCAGGTTTTTTTTTTCTATTTGAAATTGGAGCCAGCTGCTATCTGTCTCAATTGCTTTCTCTGTATCTGATTATACTGATGTTTCATGCGATTGCAAGACCTTGCTTTCTCGCCAACGAAATTCCTATCTGAAGCTTCTTTTTTTTAGCCAAGTGATGTACAACATACTCCTTCTGAATTACCTGCCGGTTATGATTTCCAAACAGTGTGCAACTTGATCAGAAAAATTATGTAGAGGCTGAGAGTTAGTGCTGCTTTCTTTGACTTGTATTGATTTCATTTTCTTTTCTTGCTAATGCTGGCATCTCTCCGTTGTATGTTGCTTTCCTCCATTTTCTAATTTCATCCAGTCATACACTCATGTATTGAATTCTTTTGTCATGTCGAACAAACTTGCATTTTTCTGCATATTTCTGCAAGTCTGGACAGCTTGACACCCCTTCAGTAAAATGGTTTTAAATTTCCGTAGAAAATTCCTTTTTACGAACCGTTTGTTGCATAATAAACTCGACTTCAAGGTCTTTCTAATAGTATATAATTCACTGCCCAGAACTTTCTCAATGGAAGCAGTTTATTCTTCAAACTCGGGCATTCTGCAGCTTTCAGATTTTTGTTTTCATTGTCACATTTTCTTCATTCCAATCGATTAAATTTAGACCCTCATTTTTCCTCTCCAGATTCTAGATCAGTTGTATTCCCAACATCCACTTTAGATATTACCTCTTTAGTTCATATTCTTCGTCCGGAAAGTAATGTAGAAGAAAGTTGAACATATTTACAAGTCCCCTTATGGCCGCAGTTGCTACGCGTATACTCTCTCAGGCCACATCAACTTCTTCATATACAAGCCTCTGAACTTGGCTATTCTAGTTTTTGTTTTTATTTTTCCTCCCTGGCCATCAAAAAAATGTAGAAAAAGTTGCAGACTACAAATCTGGACAGGTAGACCCTTTTTCACTAAAACAGCCATCACTTTCTGTAGAAAATTTATTTTCAGGCACCGTTTTTTGCATAATAAACTAGACTCCGGGATCTTTCCAACTGTGTATAACTTGCTGTCCAGAAATTTCTGTAGGACAGCAGTTTATTCCATGAAATCAGGTCTTCTGCGAATCTGGACAGTTTGATCCTTGCTCACTAAAACAGCTGTAACTTTATGTAGGAAATTGTTTTTTGCGAACCGTCTTTTGCATAAAAAACTAGACTCTTAGATCTTTCCAATGACATATGATTCACTACCCCGAACTTCCTAGATGAAAGCAGTTTATTCTTGGAAGTTATACACTCTGCAGTTTTCGGATTTCTGTTCCTTATGTCATGTTTGCATACCTCAATTGATTTATTTCAGCCTTCTGATTTCTCTCCAGATGTAACTAATATCGTAATTCTAACATCAACATCAGATGTAACCTCTGTAGGTCATATTTCTCTTTGTTGCCGTTTGACAAAAATCATGTGTTTTCTCTTTCAGTAAGCTCCTAGTACATGTTTTCTGGCGCCAGCACTTAGTTACCACCTTTTCGTAGTTCCGTATGTTGGAGCATTTTTTTTAATTCTCTTTTCAGGTGGTTGACTTCCGTAATTGTTTTGTAACGAAATCCGGTTTGTTTTCCTCTGGCAGTCTTCGTTAATAACAACTCGTTCTTCCATTTGCTCGCTGCTTCTTTCCTGTTAACCGGTTGATCTCCTTGCCATTTTTATAATTTTTAATCCCTCGGAGATGGATAGTTTCGGCATTGATATTAAATCTTTTTGTGTGCATTGTACCACTCTCATTTGCTAAGAAATGATCGTCACTGAATAGGTGGCCAGGGCTTTGTTTGCAGCCCTGCACTTGTCCTGGAATCTTTTTCGATGACTTCGGTATTGTTAATTCCAATGATAATCTGCATATCTTGCTTGCTTATTGAGGTTCTGGTCATTATATCAATTGAGATGCCACAGTACTCCATGGATGATCAGCAAGGAGTCGTCATTTTCAATAATTTCCTTCATAAAAACAAATCCAAGCGTCTTTTTATTTTTTTTTTAGGCCACTTTTCTTGTTTCTGGCCTCAAATAAGTGAAGAATTTTCCTTTTCTTGTCCAGAACTTTTGTGATGCATTTTTCTTGGCTGGTCATGAAAATTGATATAAATCATCAAAAATTTGTTAGCCAACACTCAGGTCTTAGCATCAGTTGTTTATGAAAGTCTTCATCTTTAACATTATGTGTCGATATTCCGGAAGGTTTTCTTTTCAGCAACGTCACATCACATGCACTAGCTTTCTTGTTTTTACTTTGTCTTTTGCTGCTACCAGATCGAGGTGTATTCTATAACTTCAACTTAGCATTGACTTGAAGGTGTGACTTTAACGCACTCACCATTGTCACCATTCCTTGCTAATTCACATATAGCATCAAGAACACACACTAGTGAAGCAATTGTTTCACCATAAGATAGTTTGCAAACTTCTCCCATTAATTTTTCTTTTTGTTGATCTGAACCGGTCACTGATGCCTCTAAGTTTTGCCTTGGAAATTGCTTGATGCTTTTCTTGACTATCAGAGGTATGCTAGCACCCGTACACACCATCTTAGCGTGACGACAATTTGGACCATAGCACATATTACAAGGTAATCAAGCTTTTCTGCAGTCTGCACCAAAGTCCGTTTATCTTTACAATTTTAATCAGCAACGACAGTGTTGTAGTTTGGTGATTCCAATGGCCAATTGTGTTTTTGTGCCTCAGGTAGCTAGTGTAACAGAATACAGTACTGGTCAGTCAGGTTTGGCCGATGAGAAAGCAACATGTCCAATGAATTAGCGGCCTTGACTCATCCAGCTTCTTTTCTACTCTCATACATGATCAATAGGTTTTGTCCCTGATAAAACCAATTATTCAGTTGTGATTTCTATCATATGCATATATATGTGTCCTCCAATGATCAATCCATGGTTAAACGCGTAATAAATGCTTAATGATCTTTTACACAAGTAATAAAAGATCTATGCATGGTACTATAGATAAATAAATAGTTTTATATCACACATCATGATATTTTTAAACATCCAAGATTGATGACAGTGGCTTGATTTGATGTACTGCATACATGCACATATATGAAAAATATTGGCAGGAAGTCAGGAACAATAGACGTATTGTTTTGGCAAAAGAAAGATGGGCCAACATATACGTACGAGGAAAATAAAAGAATAGTTGACATAAAACTTATCTTATGTGAATCGATGTTCATCGGTCTTTTATGAATTAAGATATTTGTTCATCAATTTTCTTGTTGGCCTCCCAGTTGTTTTCACCCATGGAGAATTATCTTTTTCTCTATACGATTCCCACAGACGGCGCCAAATGTTGAAGCCAATTTTCGTCATGGACTAAGCTTCAAGATTGAATTTATAATCGGGTATTCGTATAGAGCTCTAAAATTAGGGATTTGATATCCATGGCAATTTTGGGGGAGAATTAGGGTTTATGTGATTTAGGGCTGAGCTTGAGAGAATTAATTCATAGATGGTCGAATTTCGGATCCCCTTCTCAAGGTGCCTACGTATCCTTTTATAAGGAATCAAGCCCACGTAGTTCTTTTCTTTTCAGTCTCAGATCCAGTTTAGGCCCATGTTCCTATTCTTTAGGAGCAAGTCACCTATATATGTTAAGTTTCATCGTTTATTATGTTCCCAATTATATTGGGTTTCTTGCGAGGTAGGATTAATGACCCATTGGGCCTCTTCTATCCTTTATGTTTATCCACTAAAAGACCAGATTCATATTATGTATCAACACATTGTGTAAATGATATATGTTAAACAACACTACATTGAGAAAGCCTTGTCTAATTCGATCTAAATAGGAATAATAGACAATGGTTTTTGAAACTATTGTAAAGTATGTGGGATAGACAATACAATATTTTTGCTGAATTTTAAACCGTTGTCTAAAAATTTCAGGCAACACTTTTTCGTCTGAGCATTGTAGGATAAGTGTTGTCTGATTCAGTTTTTCTTGTAATGTGGGTTCATCTCACAAGTTAGGATATTTATAGATTGCCACATCTTTTGTCTTTGTTTTTTACAAAGATCGATTCTGCAATTTTATCTAATGGACTCTGGTAAAGAAAGGTGGAAGTAATTGAATCTGTAGTTAAAACGATTACCTAAGATTATGACTACTCTGTATGAATGTCCGAAGGAGAGTACAAATCTCATACCACTCGAGAGCTGACCTGATGCAACCTAAGATGCTTTGTTACGAGGATCTGAGACCGTTTAAATTTTATTATAATAGTTTCATAAGCTCCGGAGGTATTGCAAGGGGGCTATAACGACTCAAAATGTAAACTTTCTCGGTAAAACAGATCAAACTTTCTATTATCAAAAGAGTTCTTAGATGACTAAGAAGGTTAATCCCTGGATCTAAATGAGGGAACCCTCTTATTTTGGTCAGGCTCACTATCTCTCCAAGCACCAACAGCTAACTCAAAACTATAGACGTCAGATTTAGTACACTCTGATTTCTCATTCTTTATATCACCTTCCTATAAGTCTAACAAGATTATCAAAAATTATGAAAAATTCACCATCATTTGATTGACATTTATAGGAAACGAAATGATATGCTCAGTCTCGGGTTTCCCAGAACTCATCGTTCTTCCACTTGAATTTCTCCCAACATTGGTGTAATAGCTCATTGCAAATGTGTTCATCAGAGCTGTGTCCTGTACAAACATGGGTTCTCAGTGCAAGTTATGACATTGTTATCTGCAATATTTAATCACATATCACCCATGCACAATAATTTTATTGTAAAACAAAGGTCTTGCCTGGCAGCTGGCTGCCCAGGCTCATTCATGCACCTAAACCCGTGAAAGAATACAAAATAAAAAGATAGGGAAATATAATAGATGGTCAAGTTGCAGCATTTCAAAAACCACTTGCAGAGCCCACATGGCCAGGACCGCCAGGCTCATCCTGTAAAGTGAAAATCTATACTCTTTATTAATAAGCAAAACAATGTAAAAATGGCGCGCCAAAGTATCAAAGTATCAAATTTGGTTATCACTAAATTTGGTTATCACGGTTCGATTCCTCGCAACTACATAATTATACAAGATTTATTTACTTTAAATTCTTTAGCATCATCCAAGGTTCGATTCCTTACAACTACGTAATTATACAAGATTTATTTATTTACTTTAAATTCAATAGTTTCATCGAGCGTTAGATTATTTACAGATATGTACATACAAGATTTATTTATTTACTTTAATTTCTTTAGCTTTATGCAAAGTCCGATTGTCTATAACTACATAATTAAATAGTTATTTATTTATTATATATTTTTATCATTCAATTTTCGAGAAATACATTTTTAAATCATATTTATTAATAACTAGGAGATAACCCGTGCGAAGCACGGGCGAGTGATTATTTTTGAAAATTTATTTAATTTATAGTATTTTTTAATTAATATTATCAATTATGTTATTTTAAATTTTGACTTAAAATTGTTTAAAATTACATTATTTTTTCATGAAATTAGTTACTGAATTTTATAAATATTTTACTCATGAAAATATTATTATTATTCAGTTAATTGTAAAAAAAATTATATGTTATCCCTTTAGAATATAACAGAATATAACAGAATCTCAATTAACTGTGGAGCATTATCAAATAAATGTTAATGGCAGATTATTTATATTTCAATATCGAAAGCAAAATCATTTTAAAATCTAAAACACCAACTTGTATTTAGATTCAAAAGATTCTCATCCAAATGAATTTCTTTATTTTCAGCAACAACTTTCTATTATATAGAAAACATAAGAGATTAATAATTGTAATTTTTTAATTATATATATAAGTAAGAAAAACTACGTCACCAATACATGTGTCATATATCTTTTTTGACGTTTCTCATTACGTTTATTTCGCTGCTCATTAATTCAGAATATCTTGTTTAATGACATCTTTTTATTCCAGCAGATCTTTTAACTTCCAATTTTGAAAGCGTAGTTATAAGGGATAATTATATAGGTAATAACAAATTAGCCAAATGTAGTATACACCATGTATGTATACATAAGATCTAGAAGATTTTCATCCAGTTGATTTTCTTTATTTCTAGAAATAGCTTTTTTATTATATAGAAAACGTAATTAAAATCAAATTAATTTTAAAACTGAAACACCAACTTGTATATAGATCCAAAAAATTACCATTCAATTGAATTTTTTTTCCGTAAACAACCTTCTATTGTATAGAAATTATATAGAAATGTAATAGGTCATTAGTTGAATTGAAAAATTATATAAAAATAAACAAAAAAAACTTCGTCACCAATACATGTGGTCATATATTTTTTGAGATGTTTATCATTGTGTTTATTCTACTGCTCAATAGTTTAAGAATCTCTTGTTTGACGATATCTTTCTCTTTCGACAGATCTTTACAATTCCAATTTTGGATGGCGTAATTGTAAGGGATAATTATAAGGGGACTAAGAAATCAGTCAAATACAGTGTAAACTATGTATATATAATTAAAATTTTGTATATACAACATGAGCTAAATTTTAGAAGATTGATATCCAGTTGAGTTTCTTTATTTTTAGAAATGACTTTTTATTTATACATAAAACACAAGAGATCATTATCTGAATCGAATAATTCTAAAAATTAAGAAAAAAGAAACTTTTGATAGTAATACCTGGGACATAATTTTTTTGTGAATTTAATCATTACGTTCATCTCACTGCTCAATAGTTTCAATAGTTTCAGGATCTCTTGTTTGACAAATTTTTTTTTTTTGTATGCACACCTTTTATCTTCCAATTATAAAGGCATGGCTAGAAGGAAAAAATATAGGGAACTAAGAAATTAGCTCAATGTCGTACAAAGTATGAATGATTTAAATATTTTAAGCCTATTCATGAATTAAATAACCGTACATGATATATATTGTTAAATTCATTTGGGACTATTTAAATATAATAAGGCTAGTCATGAATAAAGAATAAATATAACATGACAAATATAATTGTATTCAATTTATGCACTTGTGATTGGTGAGGTAAATATTCGAACCTTTTCTATGAAATTGATTCGCATGCAGATGGGAACAACTTGGCATGCTGAAAAGTGAATTTACTTCTACACAACTTGTATTAACAAAAACTTGACATGCTGAAAAGTAAATTTACCTGTCCATAACTTGTATTCGATTAGTAACTTTTTTTGTACTTTGGTGATGGACAATGATCACTTCATCGGTAATGACGACCTACATTCATATTCTAAGTTCAATTCACCAAGACACTAAGATTATAAAAGAATTAGAACTACAATAAGAATACAAACTTCTGATGGCCTAAACTACAAATTACACGTATTATAGTTTGCTTACGTTGTGATCTTATTGTGGGCCTGTATGTCAACCTAAATAAAAGGCAACTTATAGCTTATAATCTCATAATAGGGTGTTTGCCTACCCAACTTATAACTTATATGTAATGTTAGTAACAACGTATATATTTTCCTTAACTTATTGACTTATTACTTGATTTCTTTGTCTTTTAATACTTCTTATTTTTACATTTGTGTTTTTAAATATTTTTTTAATTTAAAATGTATGTATTTAGCTCATTGTATTTAATAATTATTTTTAAAATAAAAATTATCAAATTTGTAATTAACTTTTAAGTAAATTTATCCAAACACTTAAGAATTCATCCACTTATCACTTATATGACACTTATACTTATTCATTTTAAGGTATAAGTCAACTTTTTAAAGATATCCCAAACATGGACTGTAACTCCTCCGGCATGGGATAATATCTATTACATGATATAAAATATAATAATATAATATATTTTGGTACAATAGTAATATAATTTAATAACAATATAATATATTCGTACAATAACAATATAATTTATTGTAGATTTAAATTATATTATTATTATTATTAAAAATAACATAAAATTTTACGTAAAATAAAAGTTTATGGTATAATCTGGGCCGCCATATACGAACAGAACATGACCTTGGGTTTGCAATATTACAAGAAGTGTTTTTTTGCAATAATAAAAAAGATGTGGTTTCAAGTGACTGAAAGCAGCCCCTCTTAGAAGGAAATTCCAAAAGTTTATATTCCGTCTCAGAGGTTATTATCAATCAATTTGATGGAAGATAAATTATTTTAATTATTTTTTCTATTTAATTTAAGATGTGCTCAATAATTGTAATCTTGACAAATAAATTTAATTTGGTTTTTGTTATATACTAACTTACCCTTATTATAACCTATGCAGTTATCTTTGAATATTTTAATAAAATAATATGTGTTTGATTTAATTTAAATTTTATTTTAGAACAATTATAATAATTTTAATTTTAATATATATTTATAATAAATATTTTAATTTTAATATATCGTTGGTCAGATTCAAAATAACATGTATATTACAATTTATTTGTTATTAAATTTTTTTTAACAAAATTACAAATTATTGTTATTAACTTTTATTTTATTTAAAATTTATTTGTCTTAATTTTTATTTTACTTAAAATAGGCTAATATTAAATATTCCTAAAAATGAAACTGCTAACCAAACTATATTATTCTTGTTTATTATAATTTAATAAGTTTAGTAACACATTTGTTTTATTTTAATTATCTTTATTAATGCCCTATGGACAAAAAAAAAAGAAGAAGAAGAATGTTGTTTAAGCCTTTACCTGTCAAAGAAAGAATGGTCTATAGAACGATATTTCTCCACTTGATCATCCATATGTTTTTTGTACTTACTCTCACCGTTACTTAAATTTTATTTATAATTATTTTGTTTATAATTATATTTTTATTATTCATGCAACACACGATTGTTTTTTAAATATTTATAATTATATTTATTATGAATATTTTAATATTTAAAAGTTATTAGTTTACATGATTAAATTATTGTAAAAAAAGATTTAGCCAAAAAAATTATAGTTAAAAATTTGATATTAATTATATTTTACAAGCTAAACTATTCTAAAACTAAAAAGAGAATAAAGTGACGAAATTTAATGTTGAGAATTCTATTCGATTTAGGAAATCTACTTATATGTAGTTTATATTATTAGAATACCCTTCATTAACCAAATACAGTTTTTTATGTTAAATTTAACGGTTTTCACCTATCTATTTAACATTAAACGATTTTGATTATTTTGGTATTAAATGAGTTTCTTTATTTAATTACAACTATTTTTATGTTTTGACTTTTTAGAAAATCCAATCATAATATAATATCTTTTAACTTATATCATTTTTAGACAATAACTTCTTTTTATATGATATAATCTTGATCATCTATTTTTAAAAGTATTGGATCTACCAGTTGAGAATGTTTTAGCGGTATTTAGAAACAAACTACCATGATAACATCATTAATTTTTCTTAATATTTATAATTTTTTTAATTTTTAATTTTTTTAAATATTTATTGCTAAAATATAATATACTCTTTTTTTGTAATATGTTAAAGATGCGGAAACTTTGAACTTTTGAGAAAATAAATTATCAATTAAAATATAATTTTTTTTTGTAATAGTTCTTCTTTTAAAGTAGTACACCGTGACGATCAAAATTCTGTATAAAATTCATTTTTTATAGTATATCCTATAAATATCTATGTTATTATATTAAAGACTAAATAATGAAAGTTTCCTTATAAGTTTGGTCGCTTTGTTTGATCACTCAATGATGTTTCAAATTAAAATTTTGAAAAACGTTAGATATAACAGTAAAATTATCATGTAGAATGATCTAAGGTTTGAATCTACCAACAACATATTAAAATTTAAAGGTTTTTTTTAAATAAAGAATTTTTTCATTTTTTTCTTGCAGACATAGGTTATTTGATAATATTTTTTGTAAAGTACGATTTTTCAGAAAAGTACTATACTAATTGATTAAGAAACTTTTAAAATTTCGAATTTAATAATTTACAATGTATATATGTTAAAAAAGTTTGACCTCTATAGCTGAGTCTAAAATTTCAAAATACGTTTTTTTTAATATGAATATAGGCCTGTTAACAATGAAATTATGTATCTATGAGTTCTTATAAAACAAAATCATCATTTACGTATAATTTATTATTTAATAATAAATAATATTTGATTAGTTATGATCTAAAACTTAATAAAATATGATTAAAAATATGCACAATTTTATAAAATTTTATTCTCGTATTATTATATTCTTTGTTGATTTGAATTTTTCTTAGATTGATTTTAATTTTTGAACATAGATTTCTAAATTTAAAATAGTTAGAAAAAAATAATTAAATTGGTATTAAAATAATGATGACATAATAATTATTATTAGAATTTAAATATTCATTTTACTAATTTGGGCTTTATCTTGTGTTTTAAAAATCAGATTTTGACGATTTTATACCCCACATGAAGATAACTAAATTATATTTAATTAAAAGATGGTTTAACAATTTTTATCTAACTGGAATTATCCATGGAAGAGAAAAGAAAGTCACAAATTTTTTACATGGAGAATTCTATTCAATATAGAAAACTTATTTATATTTGGTATATTTGGTTTAAATTATCAAAATACACCTTTTAGAATTTAAATATAATCCTATTATTAATAAAATACACTTTTTAAATATTTGATCTAACGATTTTCATTTATCTAGTTAAGATCTAATGGTCCTTATTAATTTGGTTGTCTACGACCAAAATTTTGGATAAGATCCCTATTATATTTATTATATATAAGGATTTAATATAATAAGGATATCAAGTATATACTGATATAAGTATCTTACTAACTGCTTTTACTTTTAATGTTTCGGTTTTATTTACAGTGTATATAAAATTTTAAAATACATTATTACTTAAAAATTATTAAACAGAATAAAGATTAATAAAAATTTTATTCTCATGTAATTATATTTTTTATCGATTTGAATTTGTTCTTAATTAATTTTTATACTTTTTTGAAAAAAACATAAAATTTCTCTATATTTAAAAGAATTAGTGAAAAAATAAATAAATTGGTGCTACAATAATAAAAAAATATTTATTAAAATTTAGATACACACTTTACTATTTGGGTTCTATCATGAGTTTTAGAAATTGAATTTTGACGATTTTACAACCCATGCGAAACTAACGAAATTATCTTTAATTTAATGATGGTTTAATAATTATTATCTAACTTGACCAGTTGACCTACTCATAAAATAAACTAAAAAGAAAATACGGTTAAGAAGTTTTACATAAAGAATTCAATTCAATATAGAAAATCAATTCATAATTGGTTTAAATTATCAAAGCACACTTCTTAGTATTTAAATATAATCCTACCTTTAATCAAGTACATATTTTAATATAAATATTATATTCAAAATTATCGTTTATGAATATGAAACCCTCAATATTTTAATAATATTTTGATATTATCCTTTTATGTTTGTTATATGTAAAATAATATAATTATAATTTGGATTAATCAAATTGTTATGTTCCTTCAGAAAAAAAAGTGTTTAAATTTATTCATGTACAGGAGTTCTCCTAAGTCTGTTATAACGTAAGGTCCACGTGTATCATTGTAATCGATATGAATTGTTATCTTGATATTTGGTTTAATAATTATTATCTAACCGGAACTATACATAATTAAATTCAAGAGAAAAGATATTTAAGAATTTTTACATATAAAAATTTTAAATTATCAAAATACACTTTTTAGTATTTAAATATAATTCTATTATTAATCAGATACATTTTTTAATATTAGATCTAACAATTCTCATCGATCTATTTAAGATCTAACTATAATTATTAATTTGGTCGTAATCGTACACGGACGATCGATTTTAATTTTTTCTTAAATTGATTTTAATATTTTATTGAAATAAAAATAGAATATATAAATTTAAAAGAATTAGGAAAAAAAATTAAATTGGTGCTACAATAATAAAAATATATTTATTAAAATTTAGATAATAACTTTAGTGTTTGGGCTCTATCTTGAGTTTTAGACAACAGATTTTAACGATTTTACAGCCCACGCGAAGCTTACAAAATTTTCTTTAATTTAATGATGGTTTAATAATTATTATCTAACTGATACTATCCATAAACTAAAGAGAAAATATAATAACGAATTTTTAGATAAAGATTTCTATTCAATATAGAAAACCTATTTATAATTGGTTTAAATTATCAAAATACATCTTTTAGTATTTAAATACTATCCTATTAATAATCAAATACAATTTTTAATATTATATCTGACGGTCCTCATTGATTTGAAGATTTATAGTTTAATAATCCAACGGATCGTATACTTTTGGTAGTACAGTAACCAACCAAAGTTTTGGATAAGATCTCCCTTACGCTTATTATATACAAGCCTATAACCCGTGCAACGCACGGACGACTTTAATATTAATTTTGAAATTTATTTTTAAATTTTTTGAGATTTTAATATTTTTGAAAATTTTACCTTTTTAAAAAGAATTAAAAGTACTACTTTAATAGTTTATTAGCTTAGTAAGCATATATAAATATAAATATTTTCTAAAAAAAGGTTGTGTTTTTAATTCTAAGTAAAGTATAATTGTAGTTATGTTATATATGTGAGAAAATCGAAAATCGCTATTATATAATAGTACAGATAGATAGATTAAATAGAATAAATTACCGAAAATTGAAATCAAAACTTTCAATATTTCGGCTATTATATAATAGTACGGTATAGATAGATATCGTCTGCGATAATTTTAGAAAATGAGAAATTTTAGTTAAAAAATATAAAAAAGAATATACGCTTTGCCTAACAAAGGTAATCGGTTAATTATTAGTATTTATAATATTACTATTTTATGTTAGTAAATGAAATTTCATGTGATATTTTTGAAAAATGTGATATTTTACTTGGGAAAAATTTTAGTTAGAAAATATAAAAAAGAATATACGTTTTGGGAAAAAAAAAACTAATCGGTTAGTTATTAGTAATTATAAATATTATTATTTTATTTCATTAAAAAGAATTGTCCGTGATATTTTTGGGAAATGAGAGGTTTTAGTTAGAAAAAATAGAAAAGTAAAAAATTTGGTTAGAAAATAAAAAAATATATATACACTTTGGCTAAAATATGTAATTGGTTAGTTATTAACAATTATTATTTTATTATTTTATTTTAATAAATGAAACTATCTGTGATATTTTTAGAAAATGAGAGGTTTAGTAAGCAAAAATAAAAAACTTATATGTTTTAGTTAAAAAAGGTAATTGCCCGTAATATTTTTGAAAAAGTAAGGGAAGTTTTCAGAAAAAGTAATACTCCCTCTGTCCCCCTCATTTCTTTACACTTTCCTTTTTGGTATGTCCCTCTCATTTCTTTACATACCAAAAATAGTAACATTTTATAATATAAAATCCAATCACATCCACTACTTTCCTCCACTATACCTACTTTATACCCACTTTATACATTAAATATTGATTGACCCCACCACTTTACTCATTTTTCTTACTTTTTCATATTAATTTACACTTTTTCTTAAGCTCCGTGCCGTCCCCCTACTTTAAAGAATTCAGAGGGACAGAGGGAGTATGTTTTAGGTGTAAAAGGTAATTGGTTATAAATAGGTAATATTATTATTTAATAATATTTTTTATAAATAAGTAAGGGTAATTAAGTAAAAACACGAAATACAATTAAGTAAGGGCAATTAAGTAAAATCACAACATACCAAAAAATATTTAGTATTATATCCAATGGCTCTCATTAATTTAATTTAAAAGATCTAACGGTTAGAGATTGGATGACCAAACTATGGAGGACCAGACTACAAACCGACTACAAACGGACTACAAAAACTTTTAATGTTTCGTCTTTAATATAATAGTATAGATAGATAAGGAGTTAATTAAATGAAAAAACTCAACTTGTAGATGCTGATGAAAACATCGTTCAGAGAAATGCAAATATAATATCATAAATACTAGAGTTCATAACTTTTCATTTGGTTGCGGTAACATTCAAGAAATATGTGTAGAACTCGATATAAATTATTTTTACTTTTCGAACACATATTTAGAGGTATCCGTTTGATATTTATGACGACTTTAGTGATTAAAGTGATACCTCGTTGAGTTCAGTGATGAAAGTGATATATGGTCTTCACTTCAGTGGCCACTTTGATATTTAACCCAATAATTTATTTGAGAATTTTTTTCCGAAAATTATTTTTCTGGTAAACAAACAAATTTAAAATTATATTTAAATTTTAATTTTATCTTATTAAAAAAATATTATAAAATTACATATCCAACATTTCCTTGCCTCCTAAATCCTAACCCTTCATCCAATAAGGGTTAAACTCCTTACATTCAAATGAAATAAAGGTTCAACCCAACCTAGTCTACCTCAATCGAACTTAACCTAACTCAATCTGACTCTTCCCTCCCCAACCCGGTCCAAACAGACCCGTAGATGCTGATGAACATCGTTAAGAGATGCTGACGTAGTTTTATCAAACCAATTTGGTAAGATGCTGACGTAGTTTATGAAATTTCCTCGTCTCTCTAACTTTATTCATTTGAAGTGGCCGGCCATTCCATGCATGAACTTTACCATTACATATGGCGGTAGATTTCGAAAATCGGAACAAATCGGTTGAGGTAACGTATAGCGATTTATCGATAAATCAGGGATTAATCGGAAAAAAAATCGGATAAATTTTAATATTTTAAATATATTTAATATATTAGCTTTATATATAATATAATAAACCATTTAAAAATAATTCATAGCGATAAATCGGATTTCAAAAATCGAATCGGTCAAATATTTTTTAACAATAAATCGGTGATTTCGGCGATTTTTAAAAAATCGAATAATTTTTAGAACACTTATTACATATAATAATATTAATAATTATATATAACAATATTACCATGTATTATATTTAAAACATGAGTTGTTTTAGTTAAAAAAATGTAATAAATATAAAGTGGTTTACGAAATTTCCTTGTCTCTGTATTTTCTTTTTCATCAACAACGTCTGGGCCGCCAACCATGACCTTCGTTTTACAATAACACTATCAACTACTGCTCTCTCCGTTCCATCTATTTGTTATCATTTCAAATGGAAAGTTTGACACGTATTTTCATATGTCACCATTTCAAATGGAAAGTTTGACACGTATTTTCATATGTCACCATTTCAAATGGAAAGTTTGACACGTATTTTAAGGCTCTTATAAAATATAGTTCCATTATTTATTTTTTAAAAATTTCTTCTTTGAATAAAAATTAAATGTTTGGATTTTTATTTAAAGAAGAAATTTTTTAAAAATAAGTAATGAAACTATATTTTATAGGGGTTAAATAGCAAAGTGCTCACTGAAGTGGGGGGTTGGTTTCAAATCGCTCACTCTAGTTATCGGCGTCTCATGTGTACCATTCTAGTAGCCAGTGAGGACATCGACGTTAACTCTGAATAGTTGACCTAACGGATCCGTCTTGACTTTAACGTCAAAATTACGTGGAGACAGGTGGAGTCAATCACTATTTGTTTAACTTTGAATTTCCAGGCTACCATTCCCCCAAGCACTCAGAAAATGAGATTTCTGACGAGGAAACCGAAACGAAGAATGATTTTAGCAATTTCTTCCAGGACATCAAAGCAGGACTACAAGAGATGATGAACAGCTTATCTGGTTTCTTTCAGAATCTTTTTGCTGGTCTAGGTGCAGTTGATGGAAGTGCTAAAGCAACCTCCGGGGACAAGGTTGTGGGTGCTTCAATGATGGGATTAGCCATCATGGTTATCATTGTAGCTATCCTTAGGCGTGGTTAAACTGCTAAAAAATTCGTCGAAGCTTCTGGACTTGTGGTTTTTATATGGACATTGTATTTTTAGTAGTTTGTTTCTTCGGGCACTGTATTATAACAAGATATGTAAGACTGCTTATCACAGCCTCACAGGGTGTGCAAGACTGGCTAGCCATCCAATTTGCATTGTACAGTTAAATAATTTAATAAGAGAATAAGAGAAATGGTCCTTGTTGAATCAGAACTTGTTTACTCGGTTTATGTCCTATCTTTTACAATACAGTTTTGAACAATTTGAAGTACGGGCAAGGGTAAAAAAAACTATAATAATCATACAACTCCCTTATTCATTAGTATTTTTGCTATCATCAGCTGTTCAAGGTATTAAATGGTGAATTAGAGGGTAATCTATAGGGGCTCTCCCCACGTCCTCCTGCATTGTACTTTTGTACCAAAGAAATTTCCATTGCGAGTCTAGGAGCTGATACAAAAACAACAAATCTCTGAATTGAGCTCAACTGCTCAAGTATGTAATGTCTTCTTTCATAATGCGCATTTTGCCTCTGTCTTTTCTACTGTTTGTCCGTGTTTGTTCTGGTTGGCCTCGCTGCAAAGCAAAGACAGTTTTACCACGAAAAGACCAATCAAAATTCAAACAGAAACAAGATAAACCAAGACTACATGGCATAGGACGCAAGTTCACAGCAGACTAGCACATTCAAAAGCAAGAACACCCATTGAGTGTATTGCATGTATTTTATATATATATATACACACACACACACACACACGCAGCAAAGAAGTAAGGCTAACCTTTCTCAAGACGTAAGCCAGATATAGGTAAGCAACCTCCCACTCATCTGGTGATAGTGTACCTTAATATCAAAAGGCAAAGTATGATACATCATACTATGCAAAAAACAAACAAAACAAAAGTATGAAGATGCACCAGGCATTGGATTGCATATATTTGCAGTTTGCCGTCACCCCCGTACGGGAGGTTGAGGGTTCAATCCGGCAACCCGGCAACGACAAAGTAGGTGTTAACAATGGGGAGAGTACTAGTGTTAAATAGCAAAGAGTTGTATGCCATGTGTGTCCACGTGTGTATACACGTATTGGGTGACATTGCAGTCAACCCGGTTCCGTTACGTCAAACAATAGATTTAACGTCGATGTCCTCACTGGCTACTAGAATGGTACACATGAGACGCCGATAACTAGAGTGAGCTATTTGAAACCATCCCCCCACTTCAGTGAGCACTTTGCTATTTAACCCTATTTTATAGAAGCCTTAAAATGCATGTCGAACCTCCTATTTAAAACGATAATAAATGGGTAAATGGGTGGGACTAGTGGTTTACGAAATTTCCTTGTCTCTGTATTTTCTTTTTCATCAACAACGTCTGGGCCGCCAACCATGACCTTCATTTTACAATAACACTATCAACTACTATACTATAATTAGTCTATTCGCCTCTCTACATATTTAACTACATTTGAGCTGGTTTTGTTTTAAAGAAAAAGATTAAATTCGAAATGGCGGAAGCAGTTGTGTCAATTGTTGTAGGAAGGCCCACTGATTTATTAAGTGAAGAATCTCAACTTCTTTCTGGAGTGGGAGTTGAAATTCGACAAGTGGTGTCCGAGCTGCAATCATGGAAAGAAATGTGGAGATGCCGCGAGATTGTAGGAAAACGTGTGAAGACCGGACTATTTATGGGAACATAAGATGGATTGATAATCCTTGGACTATTTATGGGAACATGAGGTGGATTGATAATCCTTGAGCTTTTTATGGGAACATAAATCTTGACTATTTTATGGGCTTGGACTGAATGGGCTTATCCAATGACTTGTTTTCCAAGAACTACGTGAGGCTTGATTAGGGCTGAGCAGAACCGAACCAGAACCGAAAAACCGAACCGAATAGTATAATTTCGGTTCGGTTCGGTTCTAATTTTCTGAAAATTCGGTCTTTTCGGTTCGGACCGAATAGACCGAAATAAATATCGGTTCGGTTCGGTTCTTTCAAAAAAAATTCGGTCCGAACCGAATAGACCGAATTTTTTTTTTAATTTTTTTTATATAATTTTTATAGATATAATATATTAATTTTATATGTATGTATATATTCAAAATTTTGCATAACTTATTTTTGGTTCGAGATTTGAAGTTTGAACTATTATATTACATTTCATACTTGTATTTCATTAGCTAATATTTTTATTTTTAGAAAAATCATATTTTTTGATTTTTTTGAAATAAAAATTTTTTATTTGAAAAAAATTCGGTTCTTTTATGAAAGAACCGAACCGAATAGCATTATTTCGGTTCGGTTCGGTTCCGGTCCAAAATACAATTTTGGTTCGGTTCGGTCCGAAAAAAAACGATAATTCGGTTCTCGGTCTATTCGGTTCGGTTCGGTTCTGGACCGAACCGACCGAATGCTCAGCCCTAGGCTTGATCCCTATATAAAGGGGTACGTAGGCACCTTGTATGATACACAATTGACACTCGGCAAAGAGCAAGAGAAAAAACTCATTCTCTATTCAATTTCTGAGGAGTCATCATACAAGTCCAGCCACAACTTTCCATAAACCTCCAACACACTGTTGTACGAAATTCTCCTTACAACAAGCAAAATAATGTGAAAATGGTGTGCGGTACTAAAGTACCAAAGTACCAAATTTGGTTATCACTAAATGTGGGTTCGATTCCTCGCAACTACATTATTTTACAAGATTTTTTACTTTAAATTCTTTAGCTTCATTCAGGGTTCGATTCCTTACAATTACGTAATTATATAAGATTTATTTATTCACTTTAAATTCATTAGCTTCATCGAGGGTTCGATTCCTTGCAACTACGCAATTATACAAGATTTATTTATTTACCTTAATTTCTTTATCTTTATCCACAATTCAATTGTCTATAACTAAATAATTAAATAGTGGTTATTTATTATATTATTTTTATCATTCAATTCTCGATAAATACATTTTTTAATAATATTTATTAATAATTTATCAATATTATTATTTTAATATCGACTCATATTCGGCCCGTGCTTGGCACGGGTTATCGGCTAGTTATTCGAAATAAAGTAGTCCAATTGTTCGAAAATCTCATTATAACAAAAGAACCCTTCATTTCCCAAAAAGCAATAAAGTATGTCATATTGCCCAAGCGATTCCATAGAAGAGAAACAACTGAAAGTTAAGCACAACATTTCAACATTTCATTTATACTTGAGCTCTCTCATAAAAAAAAAGAAGATAAAAACATTTCAACCATGACCTTCGTTTTACAATAACACTATCAACTACTATACTATAATTAGTCTATTCGCCTCTCTACATATTTAACTACATTTGAGCTGGTTTTGTTTTAAAGAAAAAGATTAATTCGAAATGGCGGAAGCAGTTGTGTCAATGGTTGTAGGAAGGCTCACTGATTTATTAAGTGAAGAATCTCAACTTCTTTCTGGAGTGGGAGTTGAAATTCGACAAGTGGTGTCCGAGCTCATGCAGATAAAGACATTCTTAAGAGATGCGGATTCAAGGATGGATGAAGGGAAAATCCGCAATTTGCTTGCGGAGGTACGTGAGGTGGCCTACGATGCTGAACATGTTGTTGAAACTTTTCTTGTCAAAGCTCTGTCCACTGGAATATCAATTCCGTGGATTAACGAAATCAAGTTTTCAAGAAAGATCAAAGATATACACACAAGGATGTCTCTCCTCATCAGACGCTTTCGTGATTCTAATATCAAATCAACATTAGAATCCGCGGGATCATCAAATTCTTCAAATGGAACATCTGGGAAGCTAAAGCGATTTTATTCTTACGCTACTCCTGAACCAGAGATATTTGTTGCATTTCATGGAGATGTTGATCTCTTGGTCGGACATTTGGTGAATGAAAGTGATGACTGTTACAAGCTTGTCTCTATTTGTGGAATGGGAGGCCTGGGAAAGACCACTCTGGCTCAAAAAATATACAATCATTCCACCGTCAAGACTCACTTTGCTGGTTTAGCCTGGGTTTCCATTTCACAGAAGTGGCAAACGCAAGAAGTTTTGCAGCGAATTCTTATATGTCTTGTCCCAGAGAAAAGAAATGAAATCCTTAGATTTCAAAATGACAAGCTAGTAGAGAATATGCTACAAATCCAGCAAAGCCAAAAATGTTTGATAGTCCTAGATGACATATGGTCAAAGGATGCCTGGGATTCTCTAAAAGCTGCTTTTCCTGCTGAAAAAAGTCTAAGCAAATTAATGCTTACAAGCCGTAATATCGATGTTGCTAAGCATGCAAATCCAAACGGATTCATTCACCAACCAGCACTTCTAAACCCAGAACAGAGTTGGGAGCTTCTTCGGTTGAGAGCACTTCCAAAAGGAGGAGATTGTCTAGGTACGTAATTTACTTATTTTACTTGTCAGTGATCCGTATTTCACAATCTCTCGCCTAAAATAAGTTATTAAGAGAAACTTGTAGCTTTCCTGCAACATTGACACAATTTTAATTTTAGTTGGAGAAAATGGTAGCTTTGCGAAAACTACAATCAACATTGTCTCGAGGTCATTTGATAAAGAGTAAATGAGTGAAACTGGATTGGAGAATGGAGTTAACATGATTGAGATCAATTTAAATAACTCTGAATTAAAAAATATAGAACTCTCTCATATGAAAAGCTCTATGAAGTGATAATTAATTTTCATTAATTATGTACATATTGTTTCTTTGGTATTTTTATGTGTTTACAGACATAACCAGAGATCCTAAAATAATGGAAGAATTGGGAAGAAAAATGGTTGGAAAATGTGGCGGACTTCCACTAGCTATAGTCATGTTGGGTGGACATCTTGTAACAAAACCTTCGTTAATAGAGTGGCAGAAGGTGTATAATGATAGTCTCTCATCCCCGATTAAGGGCAGAGGATTGGGAGAGAAGTATGAAAGCCAAATATTTGATATTTTAGTTGGGAGCTACAATGACTTACCCCTTCAGCTGAAGCCATGCTTTCTATATTTAGGTAAATATAATGAAGATGAAAGTATAGATGCAGAGACTTTATATCAGTTGTGGATCGCGGAAGGGATGGTATTGTCGAGTGACAAAAGGGAAGGAGAAACAATGATGCAAGTAGCTGAATCATATCTGGGGGAACTGGTCCACAGGAGTATGGTTCAAGTGAGGTTTAATGATGTGAAATCATTTATAAATTTCGAATCTTGTTCACTTCATGACCTTATGAGAGACCTATCTATATCCCTAGCGGAAGCGGAAGAATTTTTCAGAGTAATTGATCTCCAAAGAAAAACTGATTCTCACCTTAGTGCTTCAGCGGATTTCAGGTACTCTAAAACTCGACAACTTGTAGTTCATTTTGATGATGGAAATGAAAGTGGAAAACATGACTACTTTGGTGAGAAAGTCGATCAGCAAAGGCATCGATCACTGTTACTACTCAATCAGTCTGGAACACGAAGTTTGCCGCCAGCACTCAGGTCACGTATTGCCAATTACAGGTGTCTACGAGTTTTATCTTTACAGGTTGATGTTAGATTCAATTATCCATGGTCCCTTTCTCGTATTAATCTTGGAAGAGTATTAGGTAGCCTTGTTTACTTGCGATATCTCAGGGTAAGTCATGTTCATTTGAAAATTTTTCCATCCATACAAAAGTTGTTGCTACTAGAAACTCTAAGATTAGATAGACAGTATGAAATTTATTTCCCACCATGGCTGTCAAAAAATGTTCTTAGTATGTTGGGACGTTTGCGACATTTGTATCTACCATCACTAGGAGTTAAGTGCATAAGGAAGAACTCAAAACTACGGTTTATTGGTTTGAGCAAGTTAGAGACACTAGAAAATTTTGATCCTGATTGGTGTGAGGTTAAGGATCTACCGAATTTAATCAGTCTTCGGAAACTAACACTAGAAGGTAGTTGTTACGACATGGAAGAGATTATGGAAAATTTGGCAGCCATCGCCTTGTCGTCACCTTCGTGTCTCCAGTACTTGAAACTCTCTGTTTCTACACGTGATCAAGATTTACAAAACAGTCAAGATATGTTGAGGAAGTTGTTGTGGAATTATAATTTCAGCCTTCAAGAATTAGAAATAGAAGGCCCGCTCCCGGAGTTGGTTCGAATATTTGAGCCTCCACCGGAACTTCTTCATACTCAGATGGATGTCCTGCCTACTGGAAGACCCGATGCCATTCCTGGAGAAGATTGCTACATTGCGTGATGTCTATTTACATGTACATCCATTTGTGGGCAAGGAAATGAAATGCTCAGCAACGGGTTTCCCAAAACTTACCAGCCTAAGACTTGTGGACCTCCCTTACTTAGTAAAATGGACGGTGGAGGAAGGAAGCATGCCTGTTCTATCCACATTGGGTATATCTATCTGTTCAAAGTTGAAGGAGCTTCCAGAAGGACTAAAATTCCTCACTTCTCTTCAAACTTTATCGTTATACGGGATGCCTTTGGATTTTTGTGATAAGATCCGCAAGGAAAATGGTGAAGAAGGACCTGATTTTTACAAAGTTGCTCACATACCTTCCTTCAAGATGATTCTAACTCAATAAAGAAGCCAGTAGTATGCCTAGTCATCATCCATGTCAGCTTATTCTTGTCACCTCTGCATGGACCACCTATCATTTTCCATTCAGTTATTTATGTTTTTCTTTTTATGATTATTGTCTTGCTACCGTTAACTTGTATGTGTGGAGTTAGGGTTTTGTATCGTTATATAAACATTATGTTCTCTTTCCTCATTTTTTTGGTCAAAATTCGTAGGTCTTTTTCTATTAGAAATCAGTTGTCTTGTAAAATTCGTATTTAATTCATCGTAAGTCGGAATTTGATGATTCTGGACTTTTCAGAAATCTCTTTCAATTTCCTACAACATCTATTTCATAGTATTTTTCCAGATTATGCTCTGAACTGTTCTTAAAATCATAAAACACAAACAGAACTCGTTTTTCAGTTTTTATGCATATTCAGCGGACTTTTTATTCAATTCCCGAATCGTTATAAGTCCGATTTTGATGAGTCATATCTTTTCAGAAAGGTATTTTCGTTCTCTACGACTTTCGTCTTTTGAATTTTTCAATAAAACGTCGTTTAGAGGGTCAAAAAGAGTAAATACAGTTCTGGTCAGAAATACGTACGTCTCTAGGATGATTTGATTCTTGATTTTTGCGTCGAGGTAAGTTTTCGATTGTTCTTTCTAGTGTTTTCGAAATTACGTGTTGTGTATATATTTGATTATACAACTTGGGCTAATTGAGATTATATTTTGAAGTGATGTGTTTATTTGATATGTGTTATGTGTAAGCAATAGTCTTGAGATTCTGATTTGTGCCATGGTTTGTGAAAATATCGAATAAGAATAAGGACCGAGTCATCGGGTTGTAGTGACAGTTTTCTGAAAATTTAGGACCGTTATCACCGGGTTGTAGTGGTCGTGGCATGAATTGTGGGTTTCAGGTTATTGTTGTGATGTGGTGTCGTATCGTATCGAATAAGAATAAGAATATGTGTATCAAAGTTATGTATTGTATAAGATTATTGTATCGTATTGAATATTGTATTCTGTTTTGTATATATATGTTATTTGCCCGACTAGTTGGACCGATTGGTTTCTTGCTGGGCTGTATGACTCATTCCTTACAATTTTCAGGTTCGAGTTAAGATCGAGTGGATGTGCTTTCGAGTTCGAGGATCTTAGGTTTGGACTAGTTTGGCTTGGATTGTCATTGTTAGCTGCACTTTTGTAATAGTTATCTTTGTATAGAACTTTGTCACGCTTCCGTCTGTAATTGTAATTGTATAGTATTTTATTTAAGTTTTCTATTTAGATTTAATAGTCCGAAAAGTCGGGCTGTTACAGGTTCTGTTCTTCAAAAAGAGCTAATAATGACAACTCAAGGTCGTTTTAATTTATAGACATGCAAAGCCCTCTTTTTGTTCATCCATGTGATGGACCCTGTCTATTAGCGTGTCAAAGTTGCAGAGAGCTAGTGATTACAGGTCCTGGAACCGTTCTCTTGAAATACAGCTTTCATCAAAGAGGAAATTGGGGTTTGTGAATGGCACTGTCAAAAGAAGCACCACTGATGAGACACAAGCCTAACTCAAACCAACTCTTCCCTCCCCAACCGGGTCCAAACAGGCCCGTAGATGCTGATGAACATCGTTAAGATATGCTGACGTAGTTTTATCAAACCAATTTGGTAAGATGCTGACGTAGTTTATGAAATTTCCTAGTCTCTCTAACTTGTATTCATTTGAAGTGGCCAGCCAATAGCCATGCCATGCATGAACTTTACTACTATAAGTAGTCTATTGGTCTTTCTACATATTCACTACATTTGAGCTAATATCTCTCAAATTAAAAGAAAAAGATTAAATTCGAAATGGCGGAAGCAGTTGTGTCAATTGTTGTAGGAAGGCTCACTGATTTATTAAGCGAAGAATCTCAATTTCTTTCTGGAGTGGGAGTTGAAATTCGACAAGTGGTGTCCGAGCTCATGCGGATAAAGACATTCTTAAGAGATGCGGATTCAAGAATGGATGAAGGAAAAATCCGCAGTTTGCTTGCGGAGGTACGTGAGGTGGCCTTCGATGCTGAACATGTTGTTGAAACTTTTCTTGTCAAAGCTTTATCCACTGGAAAATCAATTCAGTAGATTAACACAATCAAGTTTCCAAGAAAGATAGAAGATATACAAAGAAGGATGTCTCTCCTCATCATCAGATGGTTCCCGAAGTTGGTTCGAATATTTGAGCCTCCACCGGAACTTCTTCATACTCATATGGATGTATCCTCGTTTCGTATTACCCGCTTAACATTATGGGAGTCCAGGCTAGGCGAAGACCCGATGCCATTCCTGGAGAAGATTGCTACATTGCGTGACCTCTATTTACATGTACATACATTTGTGGGCGAGGAAATGAAATGCTCAGCAACGGGTTTCCCAAAACTTACCAGTCTAATACTTGAGTTCCTCCCTAACTTAGTAAAATGGACGGTGGAGGAAGGAAGCATGCCTGTTCTATCCACATTGGGTATAGTTAGCTGTTCACAGTTGGAGGAGCTTCCAGAAGGACTAAAATTCCTCGATTCTCTTCAAAGTTTAATGTTATGTGCGATGCCTTTAAATTTTTGTGATAAGATCCACACGGAAAATGGTGAAGAAGGAGCTGATTTTTACAAAGTTGCTCACATACCTTCCTTCAAGATGATTCACCCTGAGATTCTTTATTTTCAACAAACCAGTTGTGGAAGGAATAACTACTCTGTATGAACGTCGAGAGGAGAGTACAAATCTCGTACCACCCGAGAGCTAACCAGATGCAACCTAAGATTCTTTATTTCCAGAACTGAGACAGTTATTTTACTGAAATAGTTTCATTAGCTTCGGAGGCATTGTAAGGGGGGCTATACGGACTTGAACATAAACTCTTAATTATCAAAAGAACTCTTATACATGATCAGGCTCACTATCTCCGGCACCAACAGCTAGTCTGAAACTATAGACATCAGATTTAACTGAGACTCGATTTCTCCTTCTTTAATGCAGCATACTAAAAGTCTCAAATGATTATGGTGCTAAAGTTTATTTATACCCGAAAATTATTCTGGAATTCATCTAGTCCTTGTTTTGATGTCTCTAAGGATCTTTGTACAGTCCCTTCTTTTCCACCTTCCAAGATTTCCTAAAAGCAGCTGAGTGATATATGAGCTTTACATTTCTTTCACTAACACACCAAAATTGTCGAAATAACTGGATTAAAAGTTAAATTGTAGAGTATTCAACATTCAATTTCTTCTTTAGAATTAGGGTGTAAACTAGATTCTCTTTCTTTATGCAGAACACATTTGTGAAGTTTATCTCTCCATGGTATTATCTTGAATTCTTGATCACAATAATTCACAGGTCTGATTTTTTTTCAAGTGATATAGTCGCTGGACTACGTATAATTAGCCCTCATTTTGGCGTACAAATTTCAAAGAATTAAACCAATAGTCCGGGACTGTTGATCTCATATAACAAGCAGAACCTGTAGATCTAAAAATTGTTATCCTGGAATGAAAAAATATATTGATAACTGACATTTCTCGAAACAGAATATGGAAAAATCCTACTAAACAGATGTGGAGAAATCCAAATTAATGATTAGAAATTAACTAATTGAAAGATTTTAGAAGAACGGTATAAATTTAATACTTAACATAGATTTAGCTGATATATACACCAACGGAGATCTCCTGGTTTGTTCTCAACCGCAAAGAAAATTTTCCATTCATAGTCACAATTTCAGTTAAATTGCACTTACTATCTGGGGCCAAAATCTGTAAGACTAATACTACTGGTTGTCCACGTTTTTGTTAAAGGATCTGTCATACTGTCTGAGGATTTGAAATTGTAGGCACCTGGTCACATAGGCCTAGGCAGTTCAGTTTCGCAAGTCAACATTGACACCACGTATGACATGCTCGGTCTGTCTTCCGGATAAGTGTTGACACACAATAAGCCTATTTGGATAGCTCGAAATGCTTCAAACTTATCATGTGTCTCCAAACTTTTGCTATCAAACAGTTCAGAAAGCTTTCCCTCTTCATAAAGTGTCCAGGCCTGCACATGAACACATATAGTAGGGGTGAGTGGATATCAAATTATCAGAAATGTTTGTAAGATAGTTATATGGAATGAAACTAATTGTCCTGAAGCTTACATAGCTAAGAAGATTAGGGCTGTGATCGGAATGATAGAATCGCCCCATTTTCTTTCCAGTAACTATCTCTAGTACAAGTACCCCAAAGCTATAGACATCGGATTTAACAGAAAATGTTCCGTCAAGTGCATACTCAGGGGACATGTAACCGCTGCAGGAACAATAAATTGATAAGAAAAAATTTCAGTTTAATAGAATTTGAAGTAATAGAATAGGAGGATTAAAATAAATCTTACAATGTTCCCACTACTCTAGTAGTATATGCTTCAGTTTGAGTTCCTGTAAAACTTTTTGCCATGCCAAAGTCTGAAATTCTTGGATTCATCTCACGATCAAGTAAAACATTACCAGCTTTAAGATCTCTATGTATGATTCGTAATCTTGAGTCCTGATGAAGATAAAGTAGTCCCCTAGCAATTCCGCAAATAATGTTTTGACGCATTGGCCAATCCAGTGTCTTGCTTAGTTCTTCGTCTGTTAAATTGGTCCACATCAGTTATTGTTACATTTTAAGATCATGAAGTTCAACTAAAAATAAAAATATTACACGAATCCAGGATTTAAGAGTAAAATATGAGTCTGAAGAAAAATTATTCAACCAATTAACTATTTAAGAAAGGCATACCAAAGAGAATTGCATCTAAACTTTTGTTGGGCATGTACTCATAGATCAACAACATTTCACCATCCTCAATGCAACATCCTAGAAGCCTCACAAGGTTTCGATGCTGAAGTTTGGCTATTACTGAAACTTCATTCTTGAACTCATCGAGGCCTTGTCTTGATTGTTTTGACAGCCTCTTCACAGCGATTTCTTGACCATCCTCCAAGGTACCCTGCAAGAATTGTAGACTAATGTCAGGCTTGAGTTCTCTAGTGAAATAAATTTTAATGAACACAGTCTCTTCAATAAATACTTCATATACTTCAGTAAGTATATATTCGATGCAACAAATAAATAATGCTACTATTATGTGAGATCCTGATCAATCAGTGTTCTGGTAACATGACATTTATTGTATACAAGTAGTTAATTTATACAATCTTACCTTGTACACAGGTCCAAAACCTCCCTCGCCAAGCTTATTGTTTAAAGAGAAGTTCCTGGTAGCTTTGGCTATGATAGCAAAGTCAACTAATGGCAAATCTAACTCCTCCCTCTTATTTTCACGTACAGAACCGTTGACTTCTAGTTTTCCTGCAGAGTGAAGGTAATTGTTAATTCCTTACCATATTAGCTGTTAGAGAAGTATGTCCGAGAGCATACCTTTTTTACTCCGCATTCTATTCCTGCACACACATTTCCAGAACAGACCTAATGATATTGCTAGCATTGCTGCTACTAGAGGAACTATAACTTTCATCTTTGAGCTCGAGGTCCCATCTATAGGAAAAAAGATTCCATGTTAGAAAACTACTTAATTGATAAAATAAAACGCTTCAGTTTTATGTAAAGCTAGTTTTCTTGAAACAACTCCAAGGTTTCGAATTGGAGACAAAAATGTCAATGAATGACACTTAGCAGTGTTGGTGATTAATTGTGAACAATCAGTTGGTGACTTGATCTACTTGACAGTAAAATGTAGGTACATTCAAAAATGAAATAATTTACCTGAATCAGCAGTTTTTACATAAAATTGGAGTCCAGGTCCATAGTAATCTCTGATATCGTTCAGATCATTGAACCATAACATGCACCCCATTCCACCTTGTCTGACATCTATATTTGAGTAAGCTGTGCAAGAGCAATTATTCAGGCACGCGATCTTACAGCTCTGAAGGTCCATGCTGGTATTATACTGTGCGGTCCGCGTATCAGGTAATTTTCCATTCATATACAGAAAAAATGTGTCTCCATTTCCACAGCTTAAAGGAGTCTTTCTTACACACCCATCTGACCAATTTCCTGATTTCCATTTCTTTGGATCTTTCGGCTCAAATCCTTTCACACAGCCACATACTTCGTCACCCCCTGCTTTTCTGCTGTCACAAGTACCAAATGGACCACAAAGTGCGAACTGCTCACAAACATCTTGCTCTGAATTCAAATTTGTTGTCCAAATTTGCTTTTTATCATTCCATGCTAAAATTTGGGCAACCCCGTCTGGAGACAGCACCATCCGCACAATAACAGGACTATTGGGAACATTGTAACTGTAGTAGATCTCCTCCTTATTTAAAGCCGAATCAGGTATGAAACTCTGATCAGGTTCCAAAAAACGCAGCCCACTAAACTCTACACTATCCCATGGTCCAATTCTGAAAATTACATTGGAATGGTTATACCCCATCAACTGTGGATATCCATCAATGTTAACGCGGAAGCTGTAATTGCCTGGAGCAGGATCATCAGGACTTCTCCACGAACTGAGGTACCGTTCCAGGCCCTTTCTAAAATCAAAGCCAATCTTCTGAGTTGGTAAAAGATGGTTTCCCGGATAATCAAAGCTTTCCCAAAAATAATTTTTAGGGTCTCCATCATTTCCATTCCTGATTACAAGATTTCCACTATCAAACAATTGTGCCACAGTAGTATTGTCAACCACCGATCTTGTTGAGTTTGTTAACCAGATTACCCTTCCACTTCCATCAGAAAGCACTAATCTTCCATTTGATTCCACGCGTAACACGCCTGAAGTATCAGACAACGGAGTGTCTCGATTAGCAACCCAAACAACCACCCTTGGTAATATCTTCATGTACCATATTCCTAAGTATCGATTCTTGGACTTTCCCGGGCTGAAAAATCCCAGTCGGAAGACTTCACTGGCTGAGTCGATAGTGCCATTACCTTCATCCGTAACAGTCTGATTTACGGTGATAATATCTACAGCAGTGGACATTAACAAGATTGCAGAAAATGCAAAGAAAAACAGAATGAATGCAGTGTTTGCCATTGAAATGCAAACCCTTCAATATTTTCTAATGCAACTTTTTGTTCTTATAAATCGGAGATGTGTTCTCTGGAGAGTTCTACTGACCAGATGATGTAGGAACCTCACTAGAGATGGTTCCATGAATCCTTATCCGGAACTCTCAATATGCTGCGTCTTTCTGCTGTGTCTTCCTTGCATGGCAGTCTTCCTTGCATGGCTGTTGCCATGGTTTGGAAGTGCATTGTGTGATTTGGTTAACTGTACCATCATTGACGACTTTCAGTCCATGTATTATTTCTAATCTGATTGATTATTTTTCATTACAGAAGATACATTCTTCTGTGTGATTATGCAAGATATATTTTTGAATAGCTTTTATAAATTTATTTTGTTCTCTGTTCGATCATCAATCAATCCGTTAATATCCAGTAATTCATGTTTTTCTTTGTTTACAAATTTGACTGCAGGGACTTGACAAAAATAAAAAAATGAATGACGTTCTGAATCGATTGGTCCTGAAGAAACCACATAATGGAATCTGGGTTCAGCACATTCATCTTATCTTGGCTAGTATAATGGATGGGGGCTCTTTTGCCTCTCTAATCTCTGATGAAGAGCGCATTGTATGATATATTAAGTGGTCTTCATTCCGTATCGTAGCCATTGAACTATTAGAGCCCAAAACACAGTTATTAGCTGTGAAGACTTGATAAATTAATTGATCATGAGTCATTTCTTAAACATAAAAAGCAGAGTAAATCTAAAGTTCCTATCCGTGCGTGGGCAGACAATAAAAATTAGTTTAACGACTCTTCCCCTTCCTGCACCCAGATTTAGTTCTAATGTAGGTGTCACTTGTGTCTATGATCAAGTACAATATTAACACCCACAACATTGTATGTTCATGTTCGGTAAGGTACTAAGGTGTATCCAATAAGTTTTAAAAGAACAAAAAGTTAGAAAATTATTAACTGGGAAGTCCAAAAAAAAAATTTAATATTTAAAAAGTATATGTTGGTCATCATCTGACTTCATAAAATACTTTGATGCAATCATTTTACAGTCTAAAAAACCGTGTATACTATCCGTAAATGCATAATAAAGTCAATGAAAACAAAATAAGCAGCTAATTATGTAAAAAGAATTTAATAAGGAGCCAAGGTGACAATTGAGATGATATTGGTTATACTGATACATGATAAAAACTAAGTGGGAGGCATTTTAATTGAAACCAAAATACACTAATCAATTTTTACAGTTATCTTTACTTTTTATAAAAAAAAACATAGGAGTATATATTTGTACCAGGTTTTGCCAACAAATTTACATTACCTTTACTGAGCTTTTACAATGGGCTTCTTTTGAGCGGTTTGAACTTTGATAGCCACCCTGCTTAGTCTTCTAAAACATCCGCAACAATTCTTTCTGTTACGTCATATTTTTGGTTGGCTCAATTATCTCCTAATTTTTCAATATTAATCATATAAAATATCTCCAAACGATTCTTTCAAATCAGGAAAGAATTACAACGCTGATATAACTCTAAAAAGATAAAATCAACTTATCTCAATATATCCCTTAACAATCACAGGGATTAAAAACACTATCATATCACAGAACTGCGTTGGCTTGATCCCTATATATAAACAGAGTACACATGCATCTTGGAATAGGATCCGACACATCTAACAAGTCGAGACACCTTTCAAGTTCAGCCCCAAACATCCAAAAATCTCAATTCCCCATATTTTCATAATTTTGTTATTCCAGTAATCTCCGAAATTTGTTATCACCAAATTCCTCCGTTAACACTTTCAATATATACTCTTTATTAATAAGCAAAACAATGTGAAAATGGCGCGCGGTACTAAAGTACCAAAGTACCAAAGTACCAAATTTGGTTATCACTTAACCCGGGTTCGATTCCTCGCAACTACATAATTATACATGATTTATTTACTTTAAATTATTTAGCTTCATCCAGGATTCGAATCCTTACAACTACATAATTATACAAGATTTATTTATTTACTTTAAATTCAATAGTTTCATACAAGATTTATTTATTTACAAGATTTATTTATTTACTTTAATTTCTTTAGCTTTATGCACAGTTCGATTGTCTATAACTACATAATTAAATAGTTATTTATTTATTAAATATTTTTATCATTCAATTCTCGAGAAATACATTTTTAAATAATACTTATTAATAATTTATTAATACTAATATTTTAATGTCGACTTATACTTGACCCGTGCTTGACACAGGTTATAAGCTAATATAATAATAATAGAAAAATATTTATATAAAGAGAAATTATTGTAGAGATCATTGTATTATTATTTGTTCTATGTATACATCTAATCATACACAATGCAATGCAAGTTACAAAGATCCGAAAAGCCAAAGATCACGATGAAAGATCAAAAGTCATCCAATTATTGAATAATAGTATAAGGGTAGTTTAGTCCATTTATGAATATTGGGTATGCACACGATATTGAATAATAGTATGAGGGTAGTTTAGTCCATTTATGAATAATAGTTTATAACCCGTGCCAAGCAGGGGCCGAGCATGAGTCAACATTAAAATATTAGTATTAATAATGAAGCTAAAGAATTTAAAGTAAATAAATCTTGTATAATTATGTAGTTGCGAGTAATCGAATCCGGGTTAAATGATAACCAAATTTGGTACTTTAATACCGCGCGCTATTTTCACATTATTTTGCTTATTAATAAAGAGTATAGATTGTGTATGCATCTATAATTTTAGAGCGTGCATATATGAGCTCCCAAAAATAATAGTAGCCGAGAACTATTCGAACATGGATTCCAGCTGGCAAGTTGCAACCTCTGTATCTACGGGGCGTCAATAACTATAACGGGGAGTCATTTCGTCTTTGTTTAATTAGATATTGTACACTAATAGATTGCTGAAATTTGTAAGAACTTGCTCATTATTTTCATGCCAGAATTATTACAAAAATATTTTCACCTAATTACCTCTACTACATCATTCGTTTCTGTCAAATAAGATCTAAAGAATTGCAAATGGCTGAAGCAACTGTGACAATTGTTGTGGGAAGGCTTGCTGATTTATTGACTGAAGAAGCTCAAATTCTGCATGGAGTAAAAGATGAGATCAAACAAGTTGTCAACGAGCTCATGCGGATGAAGACGTTCTTAAGGGATGCAGATTCAAGGATTAGTGAAGAACGAATCCGTAATTTACTTGCAGACGTAAGAGAGCTTGCCTATGATGCTGAAAATGTTACTGAAAGTTTTCTTCTCAGAACAAAACAAGGAGTCAAGAACGCAAAAAAGATGAAAAATGTACAAACGAAGATGCGTCTCCTGTTTAATCGCTTTGGTGATTATGGAATAAGATCTACACTAGAAACCGGTGAATCATCTGATTCCCCACATGCAACACCGGGAAAGCTAGAGCGATTTTATTCTTACACTACTGTTGAACCAGACATATTCGTTGGATTTCATGGAGTCGTTGATATTTTGGTCGGCCATTTGGTGAATGGAAGTGATGATTGTTACCCACTTATTTCTATTTGTGGAATGGGTGGTCTGGGTAAGACGACTCTAGCTAAAAAAATATACAATCATTCCGCAATAAAGACTTACTTTGCTGGTTTAGCTTGGGTTTGTATATCGCAAAAATGGCAAAGAAAACTTGTGTTGCAACGAATTCTTGTATGTTTGATCCCGGACCCGGAGAGAAGAGAAGAAATCCTTACCTTGGATGATGACAAGCTAGTGAAGAATCTGGTACTAATCCAGAAAAGGAAAAAATGTTTGATAGTCCTGGATGACATATGGTCAACCGAAGCCTGGGATTCTATAAAAGAGGCCTTCGCAGCTGAAAATTCCTTAAGTAAATTAATGCTTACAAGTCGCAAAGTTGATGTTGCTAAGCATGTAAATCCAGAAGGACTCGTTCACCAACCAGAATCTCTAGATGCAGAACAAAGTTGGAAGCTACTTAAGTTTAAAGCACTTCCAAGAGGAGGAGATGCTCTAGGTAACTGTATATTTGACAAACATTTTGTTGTCTAATTTACTATGTCCTATTTACAACTGAACTGATTTGAATACATGTAAATTAAAACTTACAGACTTCGAAAATCCCAAGAAGTACTCTTAAACTGCAATCTAATGAAAAACTTGGTGAAGTAGAAATATACCAGCCCTATCTTGTAGTATAATTTTTATTTCCTGTTTTTTGTTACAGACATAACTAGAGATGTTAAAAGGATGGAAGATTTGGGAAGAGAAATGCTTAAATATTGTGCTGGTCTTCCACTAGCAGTAGTGATGCTGGGGGGAATTCTTGTAACAAAACCATCCTTGATAGAGTGGGAGAAGGTATATTATGATACTATGTCATCTCTGGAAAGGGGAAAAGAATTGGGAGAAATTTATCAAAGTCAATTACTTGACGTTTTAGTTTGGAGTTACAATGATTTGCCACCTCAGTTGAAACCATGCTTTCTTTATTTAGGTAAATTTAACGAAGATGAATTGATAGAAGTAGAAACTTTATATCAGTTATGGATTGCAGAAGGAATGGTACTGTCAAGTGACAAGACGATGGGGGAAACAATGATGCAAGTGGCCGAAACTTATATGGGAGAACTGGTTCATAAAAGTATGGTTCAAGTAAAATATAACGATGTGGACTCATCGCTTACAAAGTTCAAATCTTGTTCTCTCCATGACCTTATGAGAGAACTCTCTCTAAACCAAGCAAAGAAGGAAGATCTATACAAAGTTATTGATTTTCGAGAAGAAGACAATCATCTAAATGCTTCCGTGGACTTAAATTCTGCTGACACTAGACAACTTGTAGTTTATTTTGATGAGGGACATACAAGCAAACAAGCTAATAACTACTTCCGCAAGAAAGCCAATCAACAACGATATCGATCAGTGTTACTGTTCAACGAGTTTAAATCGAGAAGTTTGCCACCAGTGCTGGGGTCATATGTTGCCAATTTTAGGTTACTAAGAGTTTTTGCTTTGGAAGAAGTCCAGTTTGATAAACAAACAATTTCAGGTACACTTTTTCGTATTAATTTTGGAAGGGAATTAGGCAGTCTTGTTTATCTGCGATATCTGAGTGTAAGGAAAACTAATTTATTGATATTGCCATCAATAAAAAATTTGGTGCTCCTACAAACTCTCAAGTTAGACATGCAAAATGAGATATTTTATCCACCATGGCTGTCAAGAAATATCATGGGAAAATTGGGACGTTTGCAGCATTTGTATCTTCCAGATTGGAAAGTTCACAGCTTAGGGAAGACAAAAAAGTTACGGCTTGATGGATTGAGCAAGTTAGAGACACTGGAGAACTTTAATACTAGTTGGTGTGAGCTTAAGGATCTACCGAAATTAACCAGTCTTCACAAACTTGTCCTAAGAGTAGATAATAGTTATGATGATGTCGAAGACATGATGAAATGCCTAACGACTATAGCTTTGTCATCAACTTCATGTCTCCGGTACTTGGTCCTCACTATTTGTGAATGTGATCTAGGATCCCGAAATGGTCCAGATATCTTGAGAAAGTTGTTGTCGGATCATAAATACAACCTCAAGGAATTAAAAGTAATTGGCCAACTCCCAGAGTTGGCTCAATTATTTCAGCAAGAGCAACAACTTCAAAATACTAGTATTGATTTATCCTTAATTCACATCACGCGCTTACATTTAATGGTGTCACACCTAGAAAAAGACCCAATGCCAGTATTGGAGAAGATTCAAACGTTGCGTGAGCTCTTGTTACACAGAAGAGCATTCATGGGACAGGAACTGGTGTGTTCTGCGGTTGGTTTCCCAAAACTTATCCGCCTTGTTCTGAGGAATCTTCCCAACTTCATAAACTGGAGGGTGGAGGAAGGCAGCATGCCTATTCTGTCACATTTGATGATTCGAAACTGTCCGAAGTTAAAGGAGCTTCCAGAAGGGATCAAATTTCTCCATTCCCTACAAGAATTACAGGTAGAAGTAATGCCTTTAGATTTCTATGAAAGGCTTAAAGTGGTAAAGGGTGCCAAGTATTCCATCATTGTCGACATCGATTAAAATGTCGACAATGTTCACACTTTATATTTGTCTTTTGTAGAACCCGAAATACTGAAATAGGATATCTTTTAGAATTTATACCAATTAATTTTACCATTGCTGAATTAACAAATTCGGTTCAAATTCGCCAATTAGAAAAATCAAACTCAAACTATCAACTCAGTAACAAGGGTTACTGAGTTAAATTAATTTATTTAAAGTGATTAAATTAATAAACAAGGGTTATAAGGAAATCTTCATTAAATATTATAACATCCACGTTGATTACTTAACATGGTATCAAAATTCGGTTTCATGACTTCGATCAGAAGAGGCTACGATTTTCCATTACAGGACGTAGTTTTAATCAAAATTTTATGCGACACTTCAGTGGTTTGTAAGATGCTTCCACTTGGACAATACATTACATGATTACATCAACTTGGACAATACATCCAGGGGTCTGAGCCTCCAAGCATGACCCTGGTTTCATGATAACATTATCAACTACAATTACTAGTCTCTCGGATCTTTACATTTCAACTACATTTATGCTTGGTTTCTGTCAAAGAATATTCAGAAGAAAAAAATCGAAATGGCTGAAGCAGTTGTGTCAATTGTTATTGGAAGGCTCACTGATTTATTGACTGAAGAAGCTCAACTTCTGCATGGACTGAGTGATGAAATTCAAGGACTGGTGACCGAGCTCATGCGGATGAAGACATTCTTAAGAGATGCGGATTTAAGGATAAGTGAAAACAAAATTCGCATTTTGGTTTCAGACATACGAGACCTGGCCTATAATGCTGAACATGTTGTTGAAACTTATCTTCTCAAGTTTCTTCATCACTGGCATAGTCTTTGCATAAACACTGTAGTGCAGTGTTACTCTTGCCTTGTCTGTTATCTTTAGAAATCACCTTCTCTGTTCCCTCCTCTCTGTTCAGTGTCTTTTTCTTGACTGCGCAAATGTTTGCTTTCACGGAGCTGGTAATGAATGCAGCACGAGGTGTACCAGAAGTACCTTTGCTTTTAGAGCTTCCAAAAATACTACCTTCAGATATCAGTTGAGTAGGATTCCTAGTAAATTCCCCGGAAACAACCTTTCTTTTCTTCAAATTACAGTTACTTAAACGTTCACTAACAGGATACTCATCCCAATCATCTTCATCATCAATCCTCCTAACAAACTCTCCCTTTCCTCCTCGAAACCTAGACTCAATAATAGCTTCATCCTCAGCACACAACTGCTCCACCTCCTCCTTCTCCTCCTCTTCCTTGGAACGCAACTTCTCAAGCAGCGAATCAACACTAACTTTTGAACGCCTCGAATTCATAGACTTAAGCTCATGTAACGCAGCAATCCTATCCATCTCTCTCTTCGAGTCCCGACTCCGTTTCTCTAAACACTCCATATAATCCCCAACCTCAACCTCCTCCTCATCTCCCTCCCTCCAAGGCTCAAAACACCGTGTCCCACCCGACTCCACCACATAGTCAGAATTCTTCGGGTCAGTTAACATTACAATCTCCGAAGAACAATTCGAGCACTTGGAATAAAACCTAAATATCTTAATAACACCTAAATATTCCTTTCCAGTAACCTCTTCTATTCGTTCATTAAACTTAGTCCCTTTATCAATATAATGTCCACAAGAATTACACCTAATTTTCATAGGACACATAGTCCGAATAACAGATTGCTTCGTATTGCCAATTTTTTTGGTAGGAATTTTAGCCGGATCAAAATCAGGGGGAATGTACTTGTTTACCACTTTTCTTTCTCCCATGTTCTGAGGTTTCAAAATCAAACAAAACAAGTACAGTTTAAGTTCTCTGATAAAATCTAGGATGAATAAATAAAAAATAAGAGAGTATAATTAGACTAAGTTTGTACAGGTGTATACGCGTACCTGGAATATATATATATACACGCACAGGTGCAGCTGCGTGTTCTTTTTCGGTTTGTAATTGGAATATATATATCTATAACCTTTATTAATAACTGAAACCCGTGTTCTTTTTCGGTTTGTAATTGGAATATATATATCTATAACCTTTATTAATAACTGAAACCCCTTTTTATTAGTACTATACCAAATTTGATTCGTACTTTTTTTTTGGTTTCACCCCTAAAATCCTATCTAATGTAGAAATCATATTTTACTTGGAATTCTATGTTGTCTTTTAAGAAAAATAAAATTTTATATTATGTTGAAATCCTATCTCACATAGAATTCTATCATAGTTTAGATCTTGCTCACTTCATGACCTTATGAGATACCTATCTCTAAACCAAGCAAAGACGGAAGATTTTTACAAAGTTATTGATCTTCGTAAAGGTAAAGATTCTCTTCTCAATGCTTCTCTGGACTTCAGGTCCGTGTACCCAAAGCAACTTGTAGTTTATTGTAATGAAAGATGTACAAGCAAACAAGCTAATCACTACTTTGGCAAGAAAGCCAATCAACAACAGTGTCGATCAAAATTTGTTGCTCCTGCAAACTTTCAAATTAGACATGCAAAACGATATTTTTTTCCCACCATGGGTGTCGAAAAAAATCATGGGCAAGTTGGGGCGTTTGCAGCATTTGTATCTACCAGATTGGAAAGTTTACAGGGAAGAAATCAAAGTTACGGGCTCGATGGATTGAGCAAGTTAAAGACACTGGAGAACTTCAATACTAGTTGGTGTGAGGTTAAGGATCTACATTTAATGGTGTCACGCCTAGAAGAAGACCCAACCCCAGCATTGGAGAAGATTTAAACGTTGCGTGAGCTCTTGTTACACAGAAAAGCACTTATGGGACAGGAACTGGTGTGTTCTGCAGTTGGTTTCCCAAAACTTATCCGCCTTGTTCTGAGGAATCTTCCCAACTTCATAAAATGGAAGGTGGAGGAAGGCAGCATGCCTATTCTGTCACATTTGATAATTCGAAACTGTCCGAAGTTGAAGGAGCTTCCAGAAGGAATCAAATTTCTCCGTTCCCTACAAGAATTACAGGTAGAAGTATGCCTTTAGATTTCTATGAAAGCCTTAAAGTGGTAAAGGGTGCCAAGTATTCCATCATTGTCGACATCGATTAAAATGTCGACAATGTTCACACTTTATAATTGTCTTTTGTAGAACCCGAAATACTGAAATAGGATATCTTTTAGAATTTATACCAATTAATTTTACCATTGCTGAATTAACAAATTCGGTTCGAATTCGCCAATTAGAAAAATCAAACTCAAACTATCAACTCAGTAACAAGGGTTACTGAGTTAAATTAATTTATTTAAAGTGATTAAATTAAGAGTAAATTTCAGGGTGGTGGCTAAATTTTACCCCAATTTTCAAAACATTGGCCGATCTTTCAGATTTTCAATTTTTTGGCTGGTGTTTTGTTCCGCCTTTCAAAAAGGTGGCTCCCGTCAAAGTCTGTTAAATATGCGCCGTTAACTTAAAATAAATGTAGACTAAATTTCAGGAAGGTGGCTAAACTTTACCCCAATTTTCAAAACATTGGTCGGTCTTTCAAATTTTTAATTTTTTGGCTGGTGTTGTGCTCCGTCTTTCAAAAAGGTGGCTCCCGTCAAATATCCCTAACGGGCCTAATGGAGCAAGGGGTAAAATTGGGTTTTTATAAAAATACAACGGGTCTCTGAACAATGTTTCGAAATCCCAAAACCCTAGCTCCTTGCGGCTGCCCTAGGTTTTAATCTCGAATTATGAAAAATCCGTTTTCAGCTTTAGGAGAACAAGAATATATAGAGGCTCCAGTAGGGATCATGGACAATTAGGTCGGGCCTCCCAATGACATCCTGGATCAAGCCCAATGTCATTAAATATTAATTCTATCCACTAACGAATTAATATTTGCACTACCTTTCCTAATACCGTAATTATTTTATTATTAAATTCGGCTCCTATATTATTTGCTTATTAAATTCCCCATGTTTAAGATATCGTATGTCCATTAATTAAATTAATTTCTGATAATTAATTTAATTAATATCTTTTTATCCTTGATCATCCACTCAACCTTATAATTATGCAAGAACAAATCTGCCTGCAGGACTAAAGCATAATTATCTTTATGAGCTTTCAAGAGGACATCATCAACCCGAATATTATCAGGACATGGTTTCCTTATGTAATTAATATCCCACTCTGCATGCAATGTCATTGCTCAATACATAATATTATAATCAGAAATTAATTACATCACATATGAATCAAAGCATGTGCATTGCAAACAAGTGTCAATCACTACACTTGGATTGAGAACCTAAACATTAATAATATCATAGAATCTTAGTTCTTCTTTATTGTCAGAATAGAAGAACAATTCTAATATTTCGATCCTGTTCAATATACACAAAGTATACAAGTATTATTTAATAGTCAAGATAAACTATTCCCAAATAATACTTCAGTTATTCCAGTGGTTTGTCTAATTCCACTTAAACTGTGAACCCTTTTCTTTATATTATATATAGACACTGATAATTTAATCTTCTGTTATCCCATTTGATACTAAATTATCCACAATATATAATAAACAGACAATGTAAAAATATGCAATCAAGATTCTCAATAAAATGGACAATGTTTATATACTACAAATGAATAGTTTAGTATAAAACCCAACAATCTCCCACTTATACTCAAGCTATTCTTTGAGTATATCAGTGTTTATTAATATAATCCGCTACCAGTTTAAATAACTATTCCGTGATCAGACATCTGACTCCTATCGCCTCCACGTGTTCTTCAAAAACCTTAGCTGGTAAACTCTTCGTGAAAGGATCAGCCCGGTTGTCCTTTGATGCTATATCAGTCACAATAATATCTCCTCGCTTAACGAACTGTCGTATGAGGTGATACTTACGCTCAATGTGTTTTGATGCCTTATGTTCTCGTGGTTCCTTTGTATTTGCAACAACACCAGTATTATCACAATAAATTGTGAATTGGGTTTCAAATTATATATGGAGTCTAGTTAAAGAAGGAAGTTTATTTTGTCGGTTCCTGGTTTCTACTTTGAATTCCTCTTTTACCCTTACTATAATACATTTATTTTAAGTTAAAGGTGCATATTTAACATACTTTGACGGGAGTCACCTTTTTGAAAGGCGGAACAAAACACCAGCCAAAAAATTGAAAATCTGAAAGATCGGCCAATGTTTTGAAAATTGGGGTAAAGTTTAGCCACCATCCTGAAATTTACTCTACATTTATTTTAATTTAACGGCGCATATTTAACAGACTTTGACGGGAGCCACCTTTTTGAAAGGCGGAACAAAACACCAGCCAAAAAATTGAAAATCTGAAAGATCGACCAATGTTTTGAAAATTGGGGTAAAGTTTAGCCACCACCCGGAAATTTACTCTTAAATTAATAAACAAGGGTTATAAGGAAATCTTCATTAAATATTATAACATCCACGTTGATTACTTAACATGGTATCAAAATTCGGTTTCATGACTTCGATCAGAAGAGGCTACGATTTTCCATTACAGGACGTAGTTTTAATCAAAATTTTATGTGACACTTCAGTGGTTTGTAAGATGCTTCCACTTGGACAATACATTACATGATTACATCAACTTGGACAATACATCCAGGGGTCTGAGCCTCCAAGCATGACCCTGGTTTCATGATAACATTATCAACTACAATTACTAGTCTCTCGGATCTTTACATTTCAACTACATTTATGCTTGGTTTCTGTCAAAGAATATTCAGAAGAAAAAATCGAAATGGCTGAAGCAGTTGTGTCAATTGTTATTGGAAGGCTCACTGATTTATTGACTGAAGAAGCTCAACTTCTGCATGGACTGAGTGATGAAATTCAAGGACCGGTGACCGAGCTCATGCGGATGAAGACATTCTTAAGAGATGCGGATTTAAGGATAAGTGAAAACAAAATTCGCATTTTGGTTTCAGACATACGAGACCTGGCGTATAATGCTGAACATGTTGTTGAAACTTATCTTCTCAAGTTTCTTCATCACTGGCATAGTCTTTGCATAAACACTGTAGTGCAGTGTTACTCTTGCCTTGTATGTTATCTTTAGAAATCACCTTCTCTGTTCCCTCCTCTCTGTTCAGTGTCTTTTTCTTGACTGCGCAAATGTTTGCTTTCACGGAGCTGGTAATGAATGCAGCACGAGGTGTACCAGAAGTACCTTTGCTTTTAGAGCTTCCAAAAATACTACCTTCAGATATCAGTTGAGTAGGATTCCTAGTAAATTCCCCGGAAACAACCTTTCTTTTCTTCAAATTACAGTTACTTAAACGTTCACTAACAGGATACTCATCCCAATCATCTTCATCATCAATCCTCCTAACAAACTCTCCCTTTCCTCCTCGAAACCTAGACTCAATAATAGCTTCATCCTCAGCACACAACTGCTCCACCTCCTCCTTCTCCTCCTCTTCCTTGGAACGCAACTTCTCAAGCAACGAATCAACACTAACTTTTGAACGCCTCGAATTCATAGACTTAAGCTCATGTAACGCAGCAATCCTATCCATCTCTCTCTTCGAGTCCCGACTCCGTTTCTCTAAACACTCCATATAATCCCCAACCTCAACCTCCTCCTCATCTCCCTCCCTCCAAGGCTCAAAACACCGTGTCCCACCCGACTCCACCACATAGTCAGAATTCTTCGGGTCAGTTAACATTACAATCTCCGAAGAACAATTCGAGCACTTGGAATAAAACCTAAATATCTTAATAACACCTAAATATTCCTTTCCAGTAACCTCTTCTATTCGTTCATTAAACTTAGTCCCTTTATCAATATAATGTCCACAAGAATTACACCTAATTTTCATCGGACACATAGTCCGAATAACAGATTGCTTCGTATTGCCAATTTTTTTGGTAGGAATTTTAGCCGGATCAAAATCAGGGGGAATGTACTTGTTTACCACTTTTCTTTCTCCCATGTTCTGAGGTTTCAAAATCAAACAAAACAAGTACAGTTTAAGTTCTCTGATAAAATCTAGGATGAATAAATAAAAAATCAGAGAGTATAATTAGACTAAGTTTGTACAGGTGTATACGCGTACCTTGCCAAAGACAGGAATATATATATACACGCACAGGTGCAGCAGCGTGTTCTTTTTCGGTTTGTAATTGGAATATATATATATCTATAACCTTTATTAATAACTGAAACCGTGTTCTTTTTCGGTTTGTAATTGGAATATATATATCTATAACCTTTATTAATAACTGAAACCCCTTTTTATTAGTACTATACCAAATTTGATTCGTACTTTTTTTTGGTTTCACCCCTAAAATCCTATCTAATGTAGAAATCATATTTTACTTGGAATTCTATGTTGTCTTTTAAGAAAAATAAAATTTTATCTTATGTTGAAATCCTATCTCACATAGAATTCTATCATAGTTTAGATCTTGCTCACTTCATGACCTTATGAGAGACCTATCTCTAAACCAAGCAAAGACGGAAGATTTTTACAAAGTTATTGATCTTCGTAAAGGTAAAGATTCTCTTCTCAATGCTTCTCTGGACTTCAGGTCCGTGTACCCAAAGCAACTTGTAGTTTATTGTAATGAAGGATGTACAAACAAACAAGCTAATCACTACTTTGGCAAGAAAGCCAATCAACAACAGTGTCGATCAAAATTTGTTGCTCCTGCAAACTTTCAAATTAGACATGCAAAACGATATTTGTTTTCCACCATGGGTGTCGAAAAAAATCATGGGCAAGTTGGGGCGTTTGCAGCATTTGTATCTACCACATTGGAAAGTTTACAGGGAAGAAATCAAAGTTACGGTCTCGATGGATTGAGCAAGTTAAAGACACTGGAGAACTTCAATACTAGTTGGTGTTAGGTTAAGGATCTACCAAAATCAACGAGTCTTCACAATCTTACATTTAATGGTGTCACGCCTAGAAGAAGACCCAACTGCATTGCAGAAGATTTATGGGACAGGAACTGGTGTGTTCCGCGGTTGGTTTCCCAAAACTTATCCGCCTTGTTCTGAGGAATCTTCCCAACTTCATAAACTGGACGGTGGAGGAAGGAAGCATGCCTGTTCTATCCACATTGGGTATAATTGGCTGTTCAAAGTTGGAGGAGCTTCCAGAAGGACTAAAATTCCTCAATTCTCTTCAAACTTTAAGGTTATACGCGATGTCTTTGGATTTTTGTGATAAGATTTGCAAGGAAAATGGTGAACAAGGAGCTGATTTTTATAAAGTTGCTCACATACCTTCCTTCAAGATGCTTGAAACTAGATAATTTCATTTTAATTTTTGATACTTTCTGAATGAATCGTGTACTCATGATTACAGAGTGCCACATTGACATTATTCGTCTTTGTTTACTTAAATTATCATTTGTTTTTGTACAAAGATTGATTCTGCATTATATCTAATGGAGTAATGGTAAGGAAAGGTGAAAGTAAGAAGAATCCTTCTTAGTTGAAACGATTACATAAAATTAGCCAACTCCATGCAACCTAAGATTCTTTATTTTCAACTAACCAGTTGTGAAAGGAATAACTACTCTGTATGAACGTCGAGAGGAGAGTACAAATCTCGGACCACCCGAGAGCTAACCAGATGCAACCTAAGATTCTTTATTTCCAGAATTGAGACAGTTATTTTACTACTTTGGTAAAATTGTAGAGTATTCAACATTCAATTTCTTCTTTAGAATTAGGGTGTAAACTAGATTCTCTTTCTTTATGCAGAACACATTTGTGAAGTTTATCTCTCCATGGTATTATCTTGAATTCTTGATCACAATACTTCACAGGTCTGATTTTTTTTCAAGTGATATAGTCGCTGGACTGCGTATAATTAGCCCTCATTTTGGCGTACAAATTTCAAAAAATTAAACCAATAGTCCGGGACTGTTGATCTCATATAACAAGCAGAACCTGTAGATTTAAAAATTGTTATCCTGGAATGAAAAAATATATTGATAACTGACATTTCTCGAAACAGAATATGGAAAAATCCTACTAAACAGATGTGGAGAAATCCAAATTAATGATTAGAAATTAACTAATTGAAAGATTTTAGAAGAACGGTATAAATTTAATACTTAACATAGATTTAGCTGATATATACACCAACGGAGATCTCCTGGTTTGTTCTCAACTGCAAAGAAAATTTTCCATTCATAGTCACAATTTCAGTTAAATTGCACTTACTATCTGGGGCCAAAATCTGTAAGACTAATACTACTGGTTGTCCACGTTTTTGTTAAAGGATCTGTCATGCTTGGTCTGTCTTCCGGATAAGTGTTGACACACAATATGCCTATCTGGATAGCTCGAAATGCTTCAAACTTATCACGTGTCTCCAAACTTTTGCTATCATACAGTTCAGAAAGCTTTTCCTCTTCGTAAAGTGTCCAGGCCTGTACATGAACACATATAGTAGGGGTGAGTGGATATCAAATTATCAGAAATATTTGTAAGATAGTTATATGGAATTGGGGACCGGGAAGCGTGGAAGGGAGACACTAATCCCTGACCCCATCCAATGATGCAAGTAGTTGAATCATATCTGGGGGAACTGGTCCATAGGAGTATGGTTCAAGTGAGGTTTAATGATGTGAAATCATTAATAAATTTCGAATCTTGTTCACTTCATGACCTTATGAGAGACCTATCTATATCCCTAGCAGAAGCAGAGGAATTTTTCAAAGTAATTGAACTTCGAGAAAGAAATGATTCTCGCCTCAGTGCTTCGGGGGATTCCAGGACCTCTAACACTCGACAACTTGTAGTTCATTTTGATGATGGATATAGAAGTAAAAAAAAGTCATCACTACTTTGGTAAGAAATCCAATCAGCAAAGGTATCGATCAATGTTACTACTCAATAAGTTTGGAACACGAAGTTTGCCGCCAGCACTTGGGTCACGTATTGCCAATTTCAGGTGTCTACGAGTTTTATCTTTAGAAGTTGAGGTTAGTCTATTTATTTCATGCTCCCTTTCTCGTATTAATCTTGGAAGAATATTAGGTAGCCTTGTTTACTTGCGATATCTTAGGGTAAGTGATGCTCGTTTGTCGATTTTTCCATCGATACAAAAGTTGATGCTACTAGAAACTCTAAGATTAGATAGACAGTTTGATATTTATTTTCCACCATGGCTTCCAAGAAATATTCTTAGTATGTTGGGACGTTTGCGACATTTGTATCTACCATCACTAGGAGTCAAGGGCATAAAGAAGAACTCAAAACTACGGTTTATTGGTTTGAGCAAGTTAGAGACCCTAGAAAATTTTGATAACAACTGGTGTGAGGTTAAGGATCTACCGAATTTAATCAGTCTACAGAAACTAACAACAATGAAAGAAAGTGGAGAGTCAGTACCGATTCCTTGTGATTCCAACGTATTTGGAAACGAGAAGATCATCTATATATTGCATGAGAATTTAAAAGCCTTGTTAGAGTTTGACATGATTGGACAAGCTGCAATAGCTTCTTATATAGCGTAAGTAATTTTTTTCATTCAAGTCATTCTCTATATTCCACAACGTTACTGTGAGCAATTAAATTTTCTCCCATACAGGCACTTGCAAACAATGATTCAGGAGGGTCGAAAGAATGATGATGCGATCCTATTTAGCTTTTTTGATCCTGGAGCCACATTTACCTTGAACAATGATTTTCAACAATATGTTGTTAGTCGAATGAGAGAGGGTAATCAAAATCGCATATTCTTCATGCCACATAATCATAAGTAAGTGTTTGTAATTAAGACTATTTTACTAATTAATTAATATATTTAGGTAAATTTTGAAAATTCTGACTTGTGTATATTTAATTTATAATTATTAAACATAGCCGCCACTGGATTTTGGTTGTAATATGGGATGGTGATATTTACATTCTGAATCCTTTGTCTCAACCAAAACATTTTGACGCATTGGAAAAAGCTTTATCAGAGTAATATATTCTTATTCCATCTTGGTCATAATTTGATTTATATATTAATAATTTTCTAGTAGAATTTAACAATTTGTGGTTCTCTTATATATGCAGGGCACTGAAATCTTACAATGCTCAAACTGGAAGAGGAAACAAACCTTGTAAAATTCAAAATCTTGGAGTAAGTATTTTATTTTAATTTTGTATTTCGTATTTTGTAAGTTTCATTTTTTCTGGATCTGATGTGTACTAAAATTGGAATAGGGATCTCCAAAACAACCTGGTGGAGTTGAATGTGGTTATGTTGTCATGCGGTACATGAAAGATATCATTTTTGATAATGAACTTTCTTTTACTACTAAGGTATGTGGCCCTGTTATTTGATCGTTGAAATAGTATGACCGATGAATTTTGAGCTAATTTTTATTTTGTGTATTACTTTTTAGTGGGCAACCAAGAGTCGGCAGACTTACAAAATGCACGAGCTGGATGAGGTGCGCTTAGATACTATCAAGTTTATTCAAGACAAAATGTAAAGCGCTTGGTTTGGTTCCTATGGAAGTACTTTTGTTTTACAATATTCTGGTTGTTAGATGTTTTTAGACAGTTCTTTTGGTTTACCCTATCAAGTTCTGGTTGTTAGACAGTTGGTCGTAGTTGTTGGATGTTTTTAATTTGGTTGGAATATCTGGTACTTTTGGCAATGTAGTTTATGGCTACTAGAATGTTTTTGGTTGCAACATGTTAGGTAACTTTGAATTGTTTGTGAATCCATTTTGAATTTGATAATTAGCTTTGCGATGCAAGTTTTTTTGCATTGGTAATTAGCTTTGCGATGCAATTTTTGTTGAATTGGTATTGAATTGGTAATCAGGGGCAATGTAAATTAACATCACAGCTATAATTTTGTACTGTTAAAACCGATGTGGAAACCAAACTTAACCAATTTCTAAAGTAACAAAGACATCAGTGTACACTCAAAAATCGATGTTAAATGAACTGTGTACGTAAAAATCAAACCAGAAAACCGAAATTAAATGGGACATATAACATTGCAACACCTTCAAAAACTGATGTTAAAAGGACCATTCAACATCGACAACAATTAAAGAAACCGATGTTAAATGGACACTCAAAAATTATACAGCAAAAAAACCGATGTCTTTAATATCTATTACATCAGTGTCTATACGAAATAGATGTCTTAAAGGCTTTTGACATCAGAGTAACATATCAAACCGATGTTAATTCCCTTATTAGACATCGTTTTTAATACATCATTTGATGTCAATATTTATTTTTAACTTGTGTGTCGTTTGTTCAAGAGGATCTAACCTTGATAACAAATCAATATTGAAGTGTTAATAATATACGTTTGTGATGAATTTGTGCCAATGACATCAGAATTTGTTATGTAAACGATGTGGTTTTATCTAATAGACATCAGTCAAAAACCGATGTCTAAACACTCGGACATTTAACAACACACGCGTAGACATCGGTTGGTTGTTTAGAAAGACATCGGTTTTTAGCCGATGTCTATTGCTATATTTCTAGTAGTGTCACACTTAATAAAATGAAGGGTGGAGAAAGGAAGCATGCTGCTTCTATCCAATTTGTTGATTGTCAGATGTTCCAAGTTGAAGGAGCTTCCAGAAGGACTAATGTTTCTAAATTCCCTTCGAACTTTAGTGCTATACTCCATGCCTTTAGAATTCTGTGATAAGCTCCGGACAGAAAATGGCGAACAAGGAGCTGAGTTTTACAAAGTTGCTCACATACCTTCCCTCGAGATTCTTGAAACTAAATAATTTCATTCTAATATTTCTTACTTATTGAATGGCATAAACCCTAATTGAAAGCCGATCAGTGTTATAGCCAAAATTCGGTATCAGATTTTTAGGGTAAATTCGGGTCAAGTAATAATCAATTGGGGATATTCAAGATGCAATTAGGGATTGAATTGGTACAAGGGAAGCTCAGGGCTAGTCCTCTTGATGTGGACTGAAAACTTTACATGAATGGATGACTTGACAGAGAATAACAGCTAGATTAAACATGAGATTAATATATGGAAGACTTGGGGCTTGCCCTCATAGAGGTAAGGGTGCGCTCCTTTAGGCCGTACACCCGTTAAGGGCGCGCCATCTTGGTTTGAAGTAGCTACTTGGTGGTGAAGGACGGCTCCCTTGGCTTGATACTGGCAAGATATTGAAGACTTCTCCCTCTTAGGATGAGCCCTAAGGGAGGGATGTTCGTTATTGAAGGCCTCCAGGGGTTTGCCTGATGATTGAAGAATTCCCTCCTAGAATGTGCCTTAGGAGGGGGATGTCCGTGGTTGAAGGCCTACAGGGGTATGCCTGATGACTGAAGGCCTCCTCCTGTATTTAATGGGCGCGTCCTCATTGGAGATGTGGGGTGAACCTTGGTGTGTGCTTTGGGAGCTTTGTTCCTGTACTCAATGGGCGCGTCCTCATTGGGGAACTTTGGAGTAATCCTGCACTTTGCACCCAAACGCTTGGGATCACTTGTCCTGCAATCTGGTGGGTGCTTCTCATTCGGGGGACAAGGATGCGTCTAGAATTGGGGTAAGTCATGGCTATACCTGCAACTACTTTGGTCAGGGAGATAGCTGGTAGCGGTTAGTGTCGGCTCCTAAGTTGGCTCGATGCCGTATCCGTGAAGTCCATATACTGTAGTTGAGCCTTGAGCCTTTGTGACTAGGCCTCATCGTTGGACATTCCTAAAGCGAGTCGAAGACCAATTCCAGAAGATGGATCAGGTATCCTAGTGGGCCTCTAAAATCAGAAACCAACCAATATAGGTTACTTGCTCCCCAAGAACTACGTAGGGCTTGATCCTCTATAAATACGGGGTACGTAGGCACATTGTAGGGGGTTGGAAGTGAAGAGCTCAATGAGCCACCACCAAGAAAACCCTTACAATCTCAGCCCCCAATTCATCACAACCACCACACTCTGGCGACTTTCCGGCGAAGAACCACCGTCATAGATCTTGATTCCGGCGATAAACCTCAAACTTTGTTAATACCAAATTCCTTTGTTAACAAATTGGCGCTAGAAGGAGGGGTGCTGATCAAGATCATAATCTTAGGAGGAAGAGATATCTCGTCATGATGAAAGTTCTTAGAAGTAGGTCTGCCAGGATTCAGAGTATGGCCATGGGTACTACTTCATGCTGGCGGTAAGGAGGAAGATCCAAAGATGATGATTTCAAGACGATGATTCCTGACTGGGGATTCGATGATGATCTGGAGAAGAAGGTTTCAAGGAGATTCAGATCTGAAGGATATTTTCATGTATGCTTGAAGGCGGCAGTTTTCATGTATACTGAGGGTGATTCCAAACAAGATCTTCAAAAAGAAGGCGCAATTATCGGGAGCACGCCATCATCTTCTGGACGCGCCCTCAAGGTAACACCTAACTAGTTTTAGTTTTGCTCTTTGTTCCTTGAATTGTTGTAGGAAGAAGATTATGAAGGAAAATCCACAAGAACCCTTAGGGCGCGCCCTAAGAGTGATGCTCGAGGGTCAGATGACTTCCAACAACTTCTGGGAGAATTCGATGATGGAACACGTCCTCTTCTCCAAGATGCGTCCTCCAGGTAATCTCTGAGATTTTTCAAATTATTGAGTATTTCGATAGGTGGAAAATTCCTACTTTGAATAATATCTCAAGAATTATCAAGCCATACGTCCCACCCCAAAAGGATGCGTCCTCTACTTCAAGGATGCCCTCTCAGCATGTCAAAGGTCCCAAGGATCGTTTCTCCCCGAGGACGCGTCCAATGGAAAAATGTCTACAAACAATTGTAATGAAGATAAATAATGATCAGACAAGCTCCAATAGTTGAGCCCCTTTGTCGTCTCTCAAATGTGTCTTTCATTCAGGGCGCGCACTCCGAAGATACTCCGATGTTCAGACAAATTCCAACGAGTACATGGAGAGCTGATTGATTTGTGCATCTTCCTTGTCTTTCAGGACGCGTCCTTCCTCCATGGAGTGCTCTCAAGAAAAAGAACTACTGCTCAACATGAACTCCAACGATTTTTAGAGGAAGATAATAGGGAGGCGAGGCTCCTGATCCAAAGAGAGTGCCCCTTGGTTACAGGTTGAGGCCCCATGTATATGAGTGAGCCCCCTCATGTGACAACTCAATTGATAATATCGGAGAGCGGCCCCGTGATCCATAGAGTGCGCCCCCTGATTTTTGAAAAAATTACAGGTTGAGGCCCCATGGACATGAGCGAGCCCCTCCACGTGAAGAATTCATTACTTGAATTTCAGAGGAAAGGAAGCTATTGGAAGCAGAGGCCCCGTATTCCATAGTGAGAGTCCCCTGATTACAGGTCGAGGCCCCATGGATATGAGTGAGCCCCTTAACGTGATAATTCAATGGATTATATATGAGAGAGGCCCCCTGGTCCATAGTGAGTGCCCCCTGCTTACAGGTCGAGGCCCCATGAACATGAGTGAGCCCCTCCACAAGATAATGGATTATATTCAGAGGACGCATCGTCATATCCTCAATAATAGAAGATATGCCCTTCAAGGCACGTCATAATGGTATCGGCCTCATATGGTAAGGCTTCGACTTTAAACATGATTGTACAACCCTCAGGTTGCAGCAAGAAGAAGAATATTTGGAGTTGAGGCCCCATGGACTTTCGGATGCGCCCCCTGACCAGCAGGATGCGGCCCCAAGGTCATGAGTGAGCCCCTCCACAAGATAATGCTATTATAAAATGGACTAGAAGATTAGAAGGGACTTCGACATTGCCCTCGTCCATATAGGTCGTCCTACGCAAGAGGGTGCACCCTCACAATGCTGGGGTAGTACTGATGCATCTCCCGGCTCTTCCTATGAACAGAGTATCCTTACGGGGATGCTTATTCGTGAAAAGACATATTAGGTACAAGTTGATTTTACAATGATTTATTCGTGTTCCCTTTCTCGTATTAATCTTGGAAGAGTATTAGGTAGCCTTGTTTACTTGCGATATCTCAGGGTAAGTGATGTTCATTTAATAATATTTCCATCCATACAAAAGTTGATGCTACTAGAAACTCTAAAATTAGATAGACAGTTTGATATTTATTATCCACCATGGCTGTCAAGAAATATTCTCAGTATGTTGAGACGTTTGCGACATTTGTATCTACCAGTACTAGGAGTTAAGTGCATAAGGAAGAACTCAAAACTGCGGTTTACTGGTTTGAGCAAGTTAGAGACACTAGAAAATTTTGTTACTAATTGCTGTGAGGTTAAGGATCTACCGAATTTAATCAGTCTTCAGAAACTAACGATAAAAGTTAGTTGTAACGATATGGAAGAGATGATGGAAAATTTAGCAGCTCTAGCCTCGTCACCATCTTCGTGTCTCCATGACATAAAACTCTATATTTTCACCCATGACCAAGAGTTAAAATTTAGTGAAGAGATGCTGAGAAAATTGTTCTGGAATTATAATTTCAACCTTCAAGAATTAGAAATACGTGGAAAGCTCCCAGAGTTGGCTCTATTATTTGAGCAGCCACCGCAACAATTTCTTCGTACTCATATGGATGTACCTTCTGTTTGTATCACCAGCTTAAGATTATGGATGTGCCGCCTAAAGGAAGACCCAATGCCAGTACTTGAGAAGATTGCTACATTGCGTGACCTTTATTTACATATATTTGCATTTGAGGGCAAGGAAATGGTATGCTCAGCAACGGGTTTCCCGAAACTCACCAGTCTTACACTTGAGTTCCTTACCAACTTAGTTAAATGGATGGTTGAGGAAGGAAGCATGCATGTTCTATCTGGGCTGATGATTTCTGGCTGTTCTAAGTTGGAGGAGCTTCCAGAAGGAATAAAATTCCTGAACTCCCTTCAAACTTTAGTGTTATACTCGATGCCTTTAGATTTCTGTGATAAGGTCCGCACTGTAAATGGTGAAAAAGGAGCAGATTTTTACAAAGTGGCTCACATACCTTCCATCGAGATTCTTGAAACTGAATAATTTCATTTCATTATTTGTAATACTTACTGAATGGATAGTGTATCAGGATTTACATGAAGCCTAGCCTGATTATATTTAAATGAGCGGTAAATGTACAAAGGCTACAAGGAAAACAGCGTTTTACAACGGTTTTTGACCATTGTCTGAAGCTTCGAAAACCCATTGTCTATTGAGATGCCGTCTGTTACGTGTATCACACAACGGTACGTACCGTTGTATGACATTCCTGAAGACAACGGTTAGAGCTTCCAAAAGTGTTGTACAAAAGCCAGAAACAACAACGCTATTTCTGTAAAACTGTTGTTGAAAGCGCTTTGTATCAAGAGGATTGAATTACAAAAGTGTTGTTGTTTTAGCATTAACACAAAGGTCTAGTAAATCTGTTCGTATTGTCTGAATAAAATGAACACAACGGTTCCTATAGAAGAAAAGAGTTGTTCTCCTTTCCTTTAGTCAACGGTTTCTATAAGCAAATACATTGTTTAAAACTTATTACTACAATGGTTTCTAATTACGAAACCGTTGGCTGTTATCTCTTGTTACAATCGTCCTATTTTCCCCAACTGTTGGTTGTAACCAATTGTTACAAGTTTTTTTTCTTCAAAAAAGTGTTGTAAGAAATCTAATTGACAATAGTTCGGTCTAACGATTCACACATCACTTAATTTAAACATCTTCCTAATTTTTTATAAACAATGGTCAACCAAAATAAAAATACAAAATCAAAGCATTTTAAAATTTCAAATACTAAATGTACAAATATACAACTTTTTAAAAAAAAACTAAATAATACATAACTTATACACATTAAGCCTACAAAATAACTACAATTAGGTGCCTCTGGATGTTGAAACAGATTAGGTTTTCCTTGCTGTTTCGCATAAGGGGAAGGTGCCACTTTAATCTGTGGCCTTACAGACATGTTCATCATATTCTGGGGGTTTATTGGTAACAACGTTGATGCTCCAGGCAACACTGGTGCAGGACCTTGTTGTTGATAACTGCTCTGGATTGAGATGGGAAGCTGAACTCGAGGCTGTGTTGAGGGAAGAGTATAATTAATTTGAACCAGTGGATTTGGATGACCAGGGACTTCACCTTCTACAGCCTCTGTAAAAATTAGATATAGTCACATTAATATACATTGTCCACATATGCATATTTGGGACTATTACCATCACATTTCTAACAAATGAAAATAACATGCCAAGAGAGTACTTCCAATAGTTCAACAACAAAAACTAATATTTAAAGCAACAAGGGGGCATCATCTAGTTTCTTTCACCCAAGTTTTGCCACCATTTACAGATACCAATTACCAGGTATAGTTGTTCTGATACAACAGAACCTGATGAATCTGAAATCTGATATTCAACTCAATCAGCCTTCTGAGACAGAGAGTGACTACTTGTGCAAAACTTTTACATTAGAATCTGAACATAACCAGCTGAGCAAATTCAATCAAACATTTAAAATTCGGCTTCAATGATGCAATCAAATTTACCAAAAGCTCCTTAAAATTCAACTGAAGGCAAATCATACCTCGCAGCAGCATTACTAAAAAAAGGCCACATATGAGTTAAGTTGTTATAACTATATTTATAATGCACAAAATGTATCAGTATGATCAATATACACATGTCAACAAATTATATGGATGAAAAGTGTTGTCCATCATAAGCATTAACATAGCAAAATGCCCTGTTTTATTACAAAAATTGACCCTCGACCCTTGAAGCTTAAGCATTCATTTTTCATCTTGATAAATTTTAGACCCACCCCAAATCACATGCCAGAAGGAAATAAGTAAACTAGATCGGCAGTGATTATAGCACAACATGTGAATCAGCTACAGGTGTCAATTTTTGAAGGGAATATCAGACATACTTAAGAAAGCATGACACAATCACTTTGATCTATACATGCACCAGAAGCAGTACAATTAAAAACGAAAGGTGTACCAAAATGTCCATTAAATTAGACACAGCATCCCAGCAAGCAGAATCTACCTAACCCCACAGTTTATTGATGATAAAAAATAATTTAGAGTAGCTAACTAGCAACCAATACCAGGTTTCAGGTCACGGTGTATGATTCCGTGAGAATGCAAGCATTCCATTGCACGGGCTATGTCAAGTGCAAATCCAACTGCAACACGCAAGTCCAAGCATCTCGGCCGCATGTTCACCAAGTACTTTCGCAGTGTTCCACCGACTAGAAGCTCGGTTACTATGACACTGGCAGGTTCCTTACAAGCTCCAATAAACTGTAGAACCAATACAATCATTCTAATCAGTGCCTAAGAATAATTATAAGCAACTCAAAATCCTTATTGTCAAAAAATCATGAAAAAATTACTCAGCAATTTGATACAGAACAGAAGTAACTAAGATATCACATCTGTACCGAAAAAAATTAACATTTAAAAATCCCACTTTAAAAAGTCAATAACAAGCTTGTAACAACCTTCACCAAGTTCTTGTGCTGAACTTTCGATAACATTGCAACTTCTCGGGCAAACCGGCCTTCCCTCTTTTTAATCTCTTCAGGGGTCTCTCCTTTATTCACAACTTTGATAGCAACATTCTTGTTTTTATATCTAAAAAACAATAATTTCACACATGAACATACACATATACAACAATCACCCAACAAATCAACAATCACCACATACATATATACAAACACAAACATACACATACACATATACATACAATTCAAAAAAAAATAAGAACCTGGGAGTCAATAATTTTGCCAAAACGAGCAAAAGCATCTTCAAGCTGACGCTCAGTGACTTCCCACGATAATCCCCCAACAAATACTCGATATTATTGAGGCTCTTTAGCACCAGACATTTTCTTTTAATTATAACCTGAATTTCAACAAATTAATCAAAATTAGAACAATTAATTGTGTGAAAACGAAAGATAATATGTGTAATTGAGTGTGTGTGTGTATAGTTGTATGTAATTAGAACAATTAATTTTAAAGGTTTGTGTTTTGAGTTGAGAGGGAGGCAATAGAGATCGAGATAGAAAGAGAAAAGCAGAGTACTGAAAGAGGGGGAATAAAGATTTGGTTAAGGGGGGAAAGGTCGGGGAGGGGGAAATAAAAATTTGGTAAAGGTGGGAAATGTGTTTTTGTTATAAAGAGATATAACTTTGTATGTTATTTAAATTTTTTTGAAAAGTTGATTTAGACATTGATTACTTTTATAAAATTGAATATCATTAAAATATATATGGTTGGATCGTTGATATTTTTTTATAATCGAAACATTAATTTGGAACGAAACACTAGTTAGAAGTAATTGTCAAATCACTATTGACCGTTAAGATCTCAAACCAAATAAATTTATTTTTTTCTAAAACTTTTGTAATATCATTAAATTATATAGATCTCGATATCCTTACGGTTGGATCGTCCATAAATATTTTTAAAAAAATCGAAACATCAATCCGGGTCGAAACACTAGTTAGAAGTACTGGTCAAATCACTATTGACCGTTAAGATCTCAAACCAAATAAATTTATTTTTTTCTAAAACTTTTGTAATATCATTAAATTACATAGATCTCTGTTAGATATAATTGCTGACGTTTGTTCATCAGTGTTTAAGCAACAGGTGATCATCAGAGTTTACATTGAAGCCAGTCAGAGTTTGTTAAAGTCTGACGTGGTGATAGTTGAATTAGCTGTCGGTGCTGAATTGAATATTCTAGAAGCAATATATTCTGAGGATGGAAAGAAGCAGAATATATTGATACAGCTAAGGAAACAGAATAGAAGATAAGAAGCAATCCTTAATTGATATGAATTGTATAGCTAACTTATAGGAATATCAATTAGAGATGGATTGTATGTAACTGTGTACTATATAAACACAGATAGGTTATCCCTAGAAGGGATGCGATTATAGAATTATTATTCTTGTAACCTAGTAGCTCTTTGTGATTCGTTAACATCACTAAGAGAGAATTATTTAATATAATTCAGTTTGTTGATTTACAAACCTGTGTTCTTGATTGTTATTCTCATACATACTTGATTATATATTGTGTATTCGGCCTAACAATTGGTATCAGAGCTTGAGCTGTTTAATATATACAGTTTTACGATTCAAACACAGTAATAATCATGTCTGAAGAAAATCAAGATCCTCCCAAGGCTGAACAGGTTAAACCTAATTCTGTGAGTCGATATGAAACAATCAGGGTTCCAATTCTCAGGCCAGTGGAGTATCCTATTTGGAAGGTGAAGATGACCATGTTTCTGGAGGCTACAGATCCAGAATATCTTGACAGAATTAATGATGGTCCTCATTATCCAACCAAACTAGCCCCTGTTGTTGCTGGCCAAGAACAAAAGACTGTTCCAAAGGAGAAGAAAGATTATACTCCTGAGGACATCTCATCTCTTGCAAAAGATGCAAAGGTTAGACATCTTCTCCACAGTGCTTTTGATAATGTTATGTCTAACAGAGTTATTGGTTGCAAAACTGCAAAAGAAATCTGGGATGCTTTGGAAGTCAGGTGTCAAGGAACCACTGCCATAAAGAAAAACAGGAAGACAATACTCACACAGGAGTATGAGCACTTTGATTCAAGACCTAATGAAACCTTGACTGAGACTTATGACAGATTTTGCAAACTATTGAATGATCTGTCTCTGGTTGATAAAGAATATGACCTTGAAGAGTCAAATCTCAAATTTCTCTTATCCCTACCTGAAAGATGGGATTTAAAGGCGACAACAATCAGAGATAATTATGATCTTGCAGATACAGATCTTGATGAGATCTATGGATTGTTAAAGACTCATGAACTTGAGATAGAACAAAGAAACAGGAGATCCAGCAAGAAGACAAAATCTGTTGCTCTCAAAGTTGAGGAGAAGCCCATCAAGAAGGAATCATCAAGGAAGAAAGCCAAGGGAAAGGCTTTAGTCATTAAATCTGAAAGTGAGTCATCAAACTCTGATGATGACTCAAACTCTGATGAAGCTTCTGACTCTGAGGATGATGAAGAACAAATGATGCAAATGGCTGCATTGATGGTGAAGACCTTCAAGAAGATGGGATTCAAGAACTTCAAGAAAGGAAGGAGATTCTCAAGGAAAGATTCAAACTCTGAAAGGAAAAGTTTTAGAAAGTCTGATGGAAGGGAGACCAAGTCTGGCAAGAAGGATAAATCTGAAATCCAGTGCTACAAGTGTAAGGAGATGGGTCACTATGCCCCAGAATGCAAGAAAGGAAAATCTGAGAAAGCACTCATCTCTAAAGGCAAAGACTGGGCAGATACTTCAGACTCTGATGATGGAGTAAATTATGCTCTTATGGCAACTGTCAAAGATGAGACTGAATCATCTGAAAATAAGGGCATAAAAGAGAGCACCCTTATCTTGGACAGTGGATGCTCAGGACACATGACTGGAAATAAAGCCCTACTATCAGATTTTGAGGAGAAGGCTGGCCCAAAGGTTTCCTATGGAGATGGCAACATAGGACGCACTATGGGATATGGCAATATCAATCTTGTAAGTGTCATCATCACTAATGTAGCTCTAGTCTCAGGACTCAAGCATAATCTGCTTTCTGTGAGTCAAATCTGTGACAGAGGAAACCATGTAGATTTTCATACTGAACACTGTGAAGTTATCAGTAAATCTACTGGAAAAGTTGTTCTAGTTGGACACAGGCGCAACAACATTTATGAAGCAAGTTTGGTAACAAACACTGATGGAGAAACAGTGTGTCTGACTGCAAGAATGTCAAATGAAGAGAGTTGGAATTGGCATAAGAAGCTCTCGCATCTCAATTTGAACAACATCAATGAGCTAATAAGAAAGGATCTTGTAAGGGGACTCCCAAAATCAATACTCAGTCTAGATGGCCTATGTGATTCTTGTCAAAAGGCCAAGCAAAGGAAGTCATCTTTCAAGAGCAAATCTGAATCTTCAGTAGTGGAACCTTATCATCTTCTACATGTTGATCTCTTTGGACCAGTGAATGTGATGTCTATGGGCAGAAAGAAATATGCTCTAGTAATTGTTGATGAATATACTAGATATACATGGGTGTATTTCTTATCAAAGAAAGATGAAACTGCTCAAACTCTGATGGATCATGTAAATCTACTGGACAAAGGATCACAGCACAAAGTCAAAATTATAAGGAGTGATAATGGAACTGAATTCAGAAACTCAATCATAGAAGCTTTCTGCAAGGAAAGAGGAGTGAAACAAGAATTTTCTGCACCTGGAACTCCACAGCAAAATGGTGTAGTTGAGAGAAAGAACAGAACTTTAATTGAAGCTGCCAGAACTATGCTTGATGAAGCAAAATTGCCAACTTATTTCTGGGCAGAAGCTGTTCAAACTGCTTGTTTTACTCAAAATGCTACACTGATCAACAAGCATGGGAAAACACCATATGAGATGGTGAAAAATAAGAAGCCAAATTTGAAATATTTTCATATATTTGGATGCAAATGCTTTGTGTTGAAGACTCATCCTGAACAGTTGACCAAGTTCGAGTTAAAAGCTGATGAAGGAATCTTTGTTGGCTATCCATTGTCAACAAAAGCATTCAGAGTCTACAATCTGAGAACTAAAGTGATCATGGAATCCATACATGTATCATTTGATGACAAGAAAGTAACTGGACTTGAAGATAAAAATGAATATGATCAACTACGTTTTGAAAATGAAGATTTATTCTCTGATGATGTAAACTCTGATGAAGCTGGTCTGACAAACTCTGACGAAGCATACTCTGAACCTCTACTGGTAAATACTGGAGAAACTGGAAATTCTCAAATTGAACAAAATAGAGAACCAGTTGAGGGGGAGCGTGAAGAAGCTCAACAAGACACAGCAAGTGAGTCAGTTGAGGAAACTGATTCAAACTCTGACAGTTCAAACTCTGAGCCATCCAATTCAGGGGGAGCCTCAGATGCTGCAGAAAGTCAACATATGAATCAGGAGAGCATGGATCAAGGGCGAGGATTCAATAATGATGCAAGAAACCACTTACCAACAGCAAGAAAGTGGACACAGGCACACACACCTGATCTCATAATTGGAGATCCTGATGCTAGTGTGAGAACTAGAAGTGCAACAAATAATGATTGTCTGTATCATGCTTTTTTGTCTCAAACAGAACCAAAGAAAGTGGAGGAAGCTCTTCAAGATGCTAATTGGATTACAGCAATGCAAGAAGAGTTAAATGAATTTGAAAGAAATGAAGTCTGGACACTTGTACCTAGACCAAAGAATAGATCAATTGTAGGTACAAAGTGGGTTTTCAGAAACAAGACTGACAGTGAAGGTGTGATTACAAGAAACAAGGCTAGACTTGTGGCTAAAGGTTATTCACAACATGAAGGAATTGACTATGATGAAACTTTTGCTCCAGTTGCAAGATTGGAGGCCATAAGAATTTTTCTGGCCTATGCTGCACACAAGAAGTTTAAAGTTTTTCAGATGGATGTGAAAAGTGCTTTTCTCAATGGGAAGCTTGAAGAAGAAGTGTTTGTTGAACAACCACCAGGATTTGTAGATCCCAAGCATCCAGATTATGTCTACAGGCTTGACAAGGCATTATATGGACTAAAGCAAGCACCAAGAGCATGGTATGAAACTCTTGCTCAATTTCTTTTAGAAAGTGGGTTCACAAGAGGTACAATTGATAAAACCTTGTTTCATTTCAATTCTGGTGATGATTTGCTTTTAGTTCAAATTTATGTAGATGATATTATTTTTGGATCTACTAATGACAAACTTTGTAAGAAGTTTGCAAAGCTTATGCAATCCAGGTACCAAATGAGCATGATGGGAGAGCTTAGTTATTTTCTAGGCTTACAGGTCAAGCAAACAGATGATGGGATTTTTATCAATCAAGCAAAGTATACCAGAAATCTTCTAAAGAAATTTGGTATGCTTGATAGTTCATCTGCCACAACTCCCATGGCTACTGCAACAAAGCTAGACAAAGACACAGGTGCTACAGTGGATATGACAAACTATAGAGGCATGATAGGGTCTCTTTTGTATCTCACTGCAAGTAGACCTGATATCATGTATGCCACATGTCTTTGTGCAAGATTTCAAGCAGATCCCAGAGAGCCACATCTAACAGCTGTAAAAAGGATTTTCAAATATCTCAAAGGAACCATAACCTTGGGTTTGTGGTATCCTAGAGAATCAGAGTTTAAGCTAATTGGTTACTCTGATGCAGATTTTGCAGGCTGTAAGATAGACAGAAAAAGTACAACTGGAAGCTGTCAATTTTTAGGTGACAGATTGGTTTCTTGGTATAGCAAGAAACAAAAGTCAATTTCCACATCCACAGCAGAAGCAGAGTATATAGCTGCTGGTAGCTGTTGTGCACAGATTTTATGGATGAAGAATCAGTTGCTGGATTATGGGTTAAGGTACTCTAAAATACCTATTTACTGTGATAACCAAAGTGCTATTGCTATGACAGGTAACCCAGTACAGCATTCCATGACCAAGCACATTAGCATAAGGTATCATTTTATCAGGGAACATGTGGAAGAAGGGAACATTGAGCTTCATTTTGTGTCTACAGACCAACAACTTGCAGATATCTTCACCAAACCTTTGAGTGAAGCTACTTTTACAAGATTGGTAAATGAACTTGGAATGATCTCTGGTTTTGACTAGAGATACGGGTTAGACTCAAAAACTATACATGTTTGATTTTAATGCTCATGATTCCTTGCATGTATTAACTGTTAAGAATACCAGTGTCATAAACTCTGAAAGTAAACTCTGATGCTAAACTCTGTTAGTCATAAAGTGTTGATCATACTCTGATAGTTACAGTCTAATGCTATACTCTGATTGTAATTTTGTCTGAAACATATGGACCAATGAAGAAATTTGTATGAGGCATAATTCTCAGTAAGTAATTATGAATCCTTAAGAGTTATATAGATTCTGATCTCAAATCTGTGCAGTAAGTTAACACAGCATGATACTGTCTCTATATTTATAGCATCTCTTAGTTTATTGATCCTATATACTGAGTTTGTATTAGCTGTTTGCATTCTCTCTCATAAATTAATTGTATTAACTGATGAAAAGTCTAAACTCTGATTATTAATTGCAAATAATTCACCCTCAAATCAAAAGATGCCAAAAAGAGCACAAATTCCTTTGAGATCATGTTGTGCCTAGGAAGATCCAGGAACTTATTGTATGAAATAAGGGCTAAAATCTTTGATTTTTGGTGACTAGTGCCAACCACTGATTACTGGAAAAATAAAATAAAAAAAAATAAAATATATATATATATAAAGGGGGTGAAAAATAAAAGATATATCCAAATGAAAGGATATCAGAATACAGAGTTTAGATATAAAATCAGATTTTATGTTATACATGAGAGTTTGGGCAATCAGTTTTTACTGTTTTAGTATGTGGATTTTATGCACTTTGAGATGATCTAAATATTTGATTTCAGTAAACTCTGCTATTGCACACACATATTTTCACACCTGTACAGTTTGAGAAAAGAGTTTATTGACAAAGAAGGACAAATGGTAAACACTGATGTATTGTGTGAAATAAGCCGAGGTAACTTTGTTTTAATCTCTGATGGTTAAAATGATTTCTTTGTTTCAGACATTTTATAATTTTGAGATTAGACATTTGTTTTGAAATTCGAAAGAGTATGATAACAAACGGTTCATATTTGTATTAAACAGAGGAGAGAGAAGTTGAGTGTTTTGAACAATGTGATAAGCGGTAATTATGGCTATTTTTACTGCGCGTGTGTATTGGAAGTTGTTACATACAGCTGTCAGCGTATGCATGTTTGACATCTGTCCCACTCACACACTTTTCAAAGACGCCTGATGTGTGTAGTAATGATTAAAACGATTGGGTTTTAATTTTCACAGTTATTATTTAAACTTACTACACATAAACGGTTCATTCTTTTACACACTTCATCCTTTCATAAGTTTTTACTCACAAACATTGTCTCAAACACTTTCACTGCATACATTCTACACTTTTCTCTGTCTTATTTCTTGCTTTCTTCTAAACTTTTCTAATGGCTACTACAATGTTTACTGCTTCTGGGTTAGAATTTGTTCCAAACAACTATACTGCTCCTTTGACAAATGAGAACGCACCGGAGGCGTTTCATTTGATTCAGAATTTCTTGTCAAACTCTGATATTGGTACTGCTCTCACCGCACCATTGAAGCTGTCTGCATCTCAAATCAGGACTTTTTGGCAGACAGGAACTTATGACGATGGAGGAGAGACTAGGTCTCCGTCCATAATCTTTGAATTTCAAGAAGCAGAATTTACAGTTACTCCAACAACTGTTCGTGATGCTTTGGGCCTTGAGGATTTCAATGCTTTCACAATCTCTGTTGGAGATTCTGAGTTGATTCGCATGATGAGAGAAATTGGCTACTCTGGACCACTGACAAAGATTGGTCAACTGAAAAGGCCGTTTTTGCGCAAGGAATGGAGTTTCTTTTTCGACTGCATTACTAGGGCTTTTGGAAAGAAGTGCACGAATTGGGATGCAATTCCCACTGATAGTCTGCAAATCGGGTATTCTCTTCTTTATGGAAGTAATTTTGATGTTGCTAGGCTAGTTTTAACTAATATTGGTGAGAAAATGCAAGAGAATAGGAATGTTGTTTATTTCTCTAGATTTTGTCAATTGCTATTCACCTTCTGCTGTCCTGATGTTGAGATCTTAGAGGATGATGTCATTCTCTCGTTTAAATTGCATAAACGCATATTCTCTGATCTAACTAATAAAGATAACAAGAAAGGTGATGTTGGTGTTTTGATGTTGCCTGAGTCTGTGCAACAATTTCTGATCAAGTCACAACAACCACAACTTGCAACCTCTGAAGCTGGACCTTCTGTGTCTCAAACACAGAGGTCAAAGAAGTCTAAGTTGAGAGCTGTTAAGTCTGCGAGAGTGAAGCCATCAGTAAATGAAGCTGGGGTATCAACTACTGCTGATATCCCTCAGGAGAAAAGGTTAAAGAAAAGAAGAGCCAACAGGGCAAAGTCTGATGCTGCTGATGAGGAGAGTGAAACTGATGATGAAACTCTTCATCAGAGGAAAAGGAGATTAGTAGCAGCACATTTATTTGGTGCTGAAAATATTTCTTCAAAAGTTGTTGAAACTCCTGAAGTTGAGTTTCAGGAGGATGAAGCTGTCAATGTGGACAGAGTTTCTATGGAAATTGTAGCTCCTGAAGTTGTGCCTGCTGAGGACAGAGTAAATGCTGATGCTGGCATGATGGATTTTGATAGAGAAGCTCCTACATCAAAAGCTAATGATGTAGTTGAGGAAGCTGCTGATCATTCTGACAGCAGAGTTTTTGAGAAAATGGATTTCTTTGTTGATGAAGATATTCTAGATACACATCCTACTATCAGTATTTGTGATACTGAGGATGTAGAAGCTGATCAAGCCACCTTAGTCATTGAAGACTCTGTTGCTTCTCACACAGAGATTCTTTCAGTTCACAATTTATATTCTGACAAAGGTGAGGAGGTTGATCAGAGGATAGAAGTTGCTAAAGAGCCAATTCTTGATGAATCTGTAGCAGAGAATGTACAAGAGGCTGCTGATAAGCTAAACTCTGAGGATATTATTTTTCTTGAAGCTCTACAACAATCTGTTGTTGAGATTGTTCAAAAAGAAGCAGAGTTTGATACTAATGCACACTCTGATAATCCAGAAAGAATGGCAGAGAATGTTCCTGCAGAGAATACAGCAGAGGATGAAAATGTTGAAGATAGTCCTGGTCATTCACATCCTGATATGCAAGTGGAGTTATCTGATATTCAAGCAAACTTTGATGAGGAAAGAGAGGTCAATCGAGCTACTGCTGACCATTTTCAGGATATGTACTACAAAAGATGGGCAGCTGCAGATTGTATCTTTTCTGCACAGAGGGCTGCTGATTTTCTTGGTGATTCTGTGAAGACAATTTCAAATCCTGATGTTCTTACAAGTCTAAAGGCCACTGTGGTTCAAGTCAAAGCCTTAAACAATAGGTTTGATGAAACACAAACAGTGGTTACAAATCTTAGGAATGAAGTTGGTATAAGGGATCTTACCTTAAAGACTGATAGGTCTTATTATTCTGCCATGTTCAAGCAGCAAGCCAAGGATTCTGATGAAATTAAGAAGAGGCTTGGGAAAGTTGAGGAGAATCAGACTGCAATGTCTGCACAATTGAATTCTATTTCTACTGCTCTAGAATTGCTGACATCAGTATTACTTTCTGATGATGTCAAAAAGGGGGAGAGTGTACCTAATGACAAATGCAAAGACACTTAAACTCTGAGACGGAGGGATGATTCTGCTGATGGTGGAAGCAAGGAAACTGAGAGGAAGCAAAGTTCTGCTCAAGGGCAAAGAAGATCAAGATTAAATTCTGATAGGTTGACAAACTCTGGTAAAGGAATCTCAAACTCTGCCAGTGGTTCAAGACTTAAGAGTTTAATTATTTCAGCCAATCCATTTACTGATGAAGAAATTGCTACAAAAATGTTTCTAGAAGAACATAATAATGAAGTTACAGTTGAAGACATGGAAGCTGAAATGCTGAGTCTTGCTGAAGAACATGAGAAGAAATTGAAGGATGGTACTTACAAAAAGAAAGCTGTCAAGGTTCCTAGGAAGAAAGAAATGGGTATTTCCATCAAGGAAACTTCTCAATCTCAACAGAGTATACAAGACTCAAGGAAGCCTATGATAGCAAATGCTGATAAGGGTAAGGGTAAACTGGTAGAAGAAGGACAGTTACCAAGGAAGGATTATTCAACCTCTGACAAAGCTCAAATTGAAGTTTTTGAAGCTAGATCAACCTCTGACAAAGCTCAAGTTGATAGATCTACTAAGGAATTGACAACCTCTGACAATCCTCATGTTGTGCAAACTAAATTAGCACCTCAACTCCAAGGTACTTTTAGAAGACCTGTACTTCCTGAAACTCTGAAGCCAGAAACTGTTAACTTCTCAGAAACCAGAACTGTATTGGGTAAAGAATCTTATGATAAATCTGGATTAGGCTCACACAGAGAGAAGAGAATAAACAACAGGCCTGGAGATCAATCATCACTGGCAGTATCTGGTATTATTACTCAAGAGAGTCTTGATATGCTAGAATTTGTTCAGATGATATCTCATAAAGTGTTAAAGAAAGAGTTTTTGTTGTATTTTATGGCTGATGGAAGAGTTTACAAGGTTGCAGAGTCTGACATCTATCTCAAATCTTATGAAGAATTGGAGTATGTTCTGTACTTGTTAAAAGTCAAGAATAGAAATACTCATGATGCTGCTTTAGTTATCAGAGAAAGGATGCTGAAGTCAAAGATAATGCTTGGAGGAGGAGTATCGAGTGCATATATTCCTAAGTACAGAGATGCTTATGGAAAGATTATAGAAATGAAAAGAAACAGTGCAAGACTAAGGACTGATCTGGGAGTTTAAGTCTTAGAATTCAATTTAGAATCTGATAAACCATATTTTATTAGGCTAGGGAATGAGATGAGGAAAAATTCCATCTATTCTTTGAGAGGTGCAATTTATCAGACTGGAGAATCTGATCCAGAGTTGAGAGAGTTGAAGAAAGTTATGGTTGAAGAGCTGGAAAGGGCTGAAAGAAGACTTCTCATGGATTATCTCAGAACTGTTCCTGATATTCAAGAAATCAAATAAAGTCTGACTGTAAGTTTTTAAAAGTTTTCTATTCTAAGTTAAAGTTAAACTCTGATATATTTTAAACACTGCATTTGTTATATGTTTTGACATCATCAATTATCTGTTTAACTTGTACATTTTTATTATGCACAAGTTGGGGGAGATTGTTAGATATAATTGCTGACGTTTGTTCATCAGTGTTTAAGCAATAGGTGATCATCAGAGTTTACATTGAAGCCAGTCAGAGTTTGTTAAAGTCTGACGTGGTGATAGTTGAATTAGCTGTCGGTGCTGAATTGAATATTCTAGAAGCAATATATTCTGAGGATGGAAAGAAGTAGAATATATTGATACAACTAAGGAAACGGAATAGAAGATAAGAAGCAATCCTTAATTGATATGAATTGTATAGCTAACTTATAGGAATATCAATTAGAGATGGATTGTATGTAACTGTGTACTATATAAACACAGATAGGTTATCCCTAGAAGGGATGCGATTATAGAATTATTATTCTTGTAACCTAGTAGCTCTTTGTGATTCGTTAACATCACTAAGAGAGAATTATTTAATATAATTCAGTTTGTTGATTTACAAACCTGTGTTCTTGATTGTTATTCTCATACATACTTGATTATATATTGTGTATTCGGCCTAACAATCTCGATATCCATACGGTTGGATCGTCGATAAATATTTTTAAAAAAATCGAAACATCAATCCGGGTCGAAACACTAGTTAGAAATAATGGTCAAATCACTATTGACCGTTAAGATCTCAAACCAAATAAATTTATTTTTTTCTAAAACTTTTGTAATATCATTAAATTACATAGATCTCGATATCCTTACGGTTGGATCGTCGATAAATATTTTTAAAAAAATCGAAACATCAATCCGGGTCGAAACACTAGTTAGAAGTACTGGTAAATCACTATTGACCGTTAAGATCTCAAACCAAATAAATTTATTTTTTTCTAAAACTTTTGTAATATCATTAAATTACATAGATCTCGATATCCATACGGTTGGATCGTCGATAAATATTTTTAAAAAAATCCGGGACGAAACACTACTTAGAAGTACTTGTCAAATCACTATTGACCGTTAAGATCTCAAACCAAATAAATTTATTTTTTTCTAAAACTTTTGTAATATCATTAAATTACATAGATCTCGATATCCTTACGGTTGGATCGTCGATAAATATTTTTAAAAAAATCGAAACATCAATCCGGGACGAAACACTAGTTAGAAGTACTGGTCAAATCACTATTGACCGTTAAGATCTCAAACCAAATAAATTTATTTTTTTCTAAAACTTTTGTAATATCATTAAATTACACAGATCTCGATATCCATACGGTTGGATCGTTGATAAATATTTTTAAAAAAATCGAAACATCAATCCGGGTCGAAACACTAGTTAGAAGTAATGGTCAAATCACTATTGACCGTTAAGATCTCAAACCAAATAAATTTATTATTTTCTAAAACTTTTGTAATATCATTAAATTACATAGATCTCGATATCCTTACGGTTGGATCGTCGATAAATATTTTTAAAAAAATCGAAACATTAATCCGGGACGAAACACTAGTTAGAAGTACTGGTCAAATCACTATTGACCGTTAAGATCTCAAACCAAATAAATTTTTTTTTCTAAAACTTTTGTAATATCATTAAATTACACAGATCTCGATATCCATACGGTTGGATCGTCGATAAATATTTTTAAAAAAATCGAAACATCAATCCGGGTCGAAACACTAGTTAGATGTAATGGTCAAATCACTATTGACCGTTAAGATCTCAAACCAAATAAATTTATTTTTTCTAAAACTTTTGTACTATCATTAAATTACATAGATCTCGATATCCTTACGGTTGGATCGTCGATAAATATTTTTAAAAAAATCGAAACATCAATCCGGGACGAAACACTAGTTAAAAGTATTGGTCAAATCACTATTGACCGTTAAGATCTTTTAGGCTATAGTGCTCTAAACGAGAATCTAAAATTTTGTTAAATAAAAATTTCTTTCCTTTACAATAATCTTTTGATAGAACCTTATAACACCAGTATAATTTCGACAATAAGTATATTAGGCCAAACTAATCTTACACACAATAATATTTAATAGAAATCAACTTTATACAATAATCTTACACTAGCTCCGAATATTCTGGACCAACTCATCTTCATGCTAACCTCCTTTCCCTTCTATGTCCAAACTATTAGAGTTTGTTAAAAAAAATAAAATTATATAAAAAAATCCAAAAACATCATACAATGGTTTTTAATACGGACAAAAAAAGAACGTTGTATGAAAATAATACAAACAAACATTTTTATCTAAAACCATTGTGTGACATGTACTCGAATGATGCAACAGTAAAAGGAATTACACAACAGTTTTACCAGACAAACCGTTGTCTGATATAATTTATTACAACAGTTTCCGGCAAAATAAACCGTTGTAAATTCCTACAACGCTTTATTCCATAAAAAACCATTGCTAGAATCAATATTTGTCAACGATTTCGAATTCAGTCTAAATTCCTATGAAATTATGCTAAAAAAATGATTGAACAAAAAAAAACGTTTGTTTAACATTTATCTAATTATATATTCTAATTCGACAAATTTATATATTAACATGTACAAACAAGAGAGTTTTAAAATATCATCGTATAAAGTGTGTTCCTTAAACTTATGTATTAAAACCAACATATAATTAAAATTTGTTAAAAAAATAAAATTATACAAAAAAAAACTCAAAAACATCATACAATGGTTTTTAATACAGACAAAAAAAGAATGTTGAATGAAAATAATACAGACAAAGATTTTTATCTAAAACCATTGTCTGACATATAATCAAGTGATTCAACAGTAAAAGAAGTGAAACAATAGTTTTACATGAGAAACCGTTGTCTGAAAGAATTTAAGACAATACTTTATTTTGTTACAAACTGTTGTATGATATTTCGGTAAAGTAAACATTAATTGCCAAAATCTTTTTCGGGTTCGGTGTTTTTCTCCCTCTATTTCGATTTCAACTTCCCCCATCCCCGAAATTTCGATTTCAAATCCCCCCACCCCACCCCCAAATTTCGATTTCAACCCCCCCCCCCCCAATTTCAATTTCAATTTCAACTCTTTCCCCCCAAATTTTGATTTCAGACAACAGTACAAAAACCGATGTGTGTTAGGTTCCATTCAGACAACAGTATACAAATACTGTTGTGTGAATGCTTTTAAAACAACTCGGATAGAAAACACTTGTCTGATTTTAACAACGGTTTTAGAAAACATTGTCTGAAGGACTTCAGACAATGTTTTCTAAAACCGTTGTTAAAATCAGACAATAGTATCTAACTACCGTTGTGTGAATTATATTAAATCGATTGAAAGAAAAAACACTTGTCTAAGTTTAACAACGGTATAAAAATATCTTGTCTGCGTACTCTTCAGACAATGGTTGATAGAAACCATTGTGTAAATGATATATGTTAAACAACACTACATTGAGAAAGCCTTGTCTAATTCGATCTAAATAGGAATAATAGACAATGGTTTTTGAAACTATTGTAAAGTATGTGGGATAGACAATACAATATTTTTGCTGAATTTTAAACCGTTGTCTAAAAATTTCAGGCAACACTTTTTCGTCTGAGCGTTGTAGGATAAGTGTTGTCTGATTCAGTTTTTCTTGTAGTGTGGGTTCATCTCACAAGTTAGGATATTTATAGATTGCCACATCTTTTGTCTTTGTTTTTTACAAAGATCGATTCTGCAATTTTATCTAATGGACTCTGGTAAAGAAAGGTGGAAGTAATTGAATCCGTAGTTAAAACGATTACCTAAGATTATGACTACTCTGTATGAATGTCCGGAGGAGAGTACAAATCTCATACCACTCGAGAGCTGACCTGATGCAACCTAAGATGCTTTGTTACGAGGATCTGAGACCGTTTAAATTTTATTATAATAGTTTCATAAGCTCCGGAGGTACTGCAAGGGGGCTATAACGACTCAAAATGTAAACTTTCTCGGTAAAACAGATCAAACTTTCTATTATCAAAAGAGTTCTTAGATGACTAAGAAGGTTAATCCCTGGATCTAAATGAGGGAACCCTCTTATTTTGGTCAGGCTCACTATCTCTCCAAGCACCAACAGCTAACTCAAAACTATAGACGTCAGATTTAGTACACTCTGATTTCTCATTCTTTATATCACCTTCCTATAAGTCTAACAAGATTATCAAAAATTATGAAAAATTCACCATCATTTGATTGACATTTATAGGAAACGAAATGATATGCTCAGTCTCGGGTTTCCCAGAATTCATCGTTCTTCCACTTGAATTTCTCCCAATATTGGTGTAATAGCTCATTGCAAATGTGTTCATCAGAGCTGTGTCCTGTACAAACATGGGTTCTCAGTGCAAGTTATGACATTGGGTCTGTTTGGCTGAGGGTTTATAAGTCAGCTTATGACTTATAAACCCATTTCAGCTTATGAGTGTTGTTTGTGTACTCAGCTTATTTCATTAACTTATAAATTATAACTTATTATTTTTTTAGCTTATGACTTATGGGGGGTGTTTGTCTACCCAACTTATAATCTAGCTTATAACTTATAAGATGATAAGTTGAATGTTAGAAAATACTAACATTTTGCTCAACTTATTTCATTTTTCATGATTTCTTTATCTATTTATACTTTTAAATGTTTATATTTAATCTAAAATGTTATTTTTATATTTTACTAACATTTTAGTAGTTTATATTTTTATATTTATACTAACATTTTAGTAGTTTATATTTTTATATTTATACTTTTAAATGTTTTTTAATCTAAAATGTATTTATCGAGACCATTATATTAATTAATTATTTTTTCAATTTAATTTAACAAAAAAATTATTAACTTATAAGTAAATTTATCCAAACACTTACATAACTTATAAGTTTGCATCAACTTATCACTTATATAATACTTAACTCATTATTAGACATAAGTTCACTTTTTTAAGTTCTCCCAAACACTTATAAAAATCCATCAACTTATCACTTATAAAGCACTTACTCATTTTAAGCTATAATTCAATTTTTATTTGATACCTCAAACGCCCACATTGTTATCTGCAATATTTAATCACATATCACCCGTGCACAATAAAATTTTATTGTAAAACAAAGGTCTTGCCTGGCTGGCTGCCCAGGCTCATTCATGCACCTAAACCCGTGAAAGAATACAAAATAAAAGGCTTAGTAACCTAGTTTATATGAGTGTTAAAGTTTAAAATTCCTAATGCGTTTTTCTAATTCAAACTTTTCATGTAAAACATAATTAGATTACAATAATTGTAATTTAATCATTTAACACTTATTATATCCTAAATGTTAATTTTAATTACTATTTAAAATATAGTTAAATTCTATGGAGACCACTATTTCATTGGAGACCTCGAAGACCATACATGTTCTGCAAATAAAATATTGCAAAATGTAATATTTTATAAATTACGTTCTATGAAAATAACTATTTCATTTAAAATATTTAAAATTATATATGTTTTGCAAGTAGAACATAGTAAAACATATTGTTCTGCAAAACATGTTCGGTTTGCAGAACATTCATGTTTAGTTTGAACTTACATGATTTTCGATGAAATAGTGATTTTCATAGAATATACTTTGCAAAATAATACGTTCGACAAATTTTTGATTACAAAATATGATCTGTTTTACCAAATTTAGATTGTAGAATAGATGTGGTCTCTTGGTAGGGGTGAGCAAAACCGAATATCTGATCCGGTTTAAACGAGAACACTCTTTCATTAACTTCGTTCTAAAATTTTATTAACTAAGATTACAAAGTTTTCACGTACAAATATATGGTGTTGTGTTTATAAATGCGCCCTCCAATATATAATTTTATGTGTATCATTTCGATTTTATACCTAAAATGTTTATAAACTCGATCAATGCACACAAACTTAGTAATTTATTAGTAATAATTTATTACTTAATCTAATATATCATATGTTGAATTTTTTGTATTTAATATTATTTATTATACATATATACATATATTATTTTTTAAGATATATTGAAAACCGAATCGGATCCGGATATCCGATTTTATATAAAGTTGTGATCCGGATCCGAATTCAAATTTATAATAAAAAAATCCGGATCGGATATCCGGTCCAATTTTTTCTACAACTTATTTTTAAAATTTTATTTTTCTAAATAAAAATTTAAATATTACATTTTTACTCAAAAAATAAAATAATTAAAATAATTTATCAAAATATATATTAAATGAATATTTTAAAATACGTGCGAGGCTCGTCCCTCCGTGTAAAAATAATTGAGGGGGACCGACGAGTTTTTTTTAACTTCCAAAATTTGTCCGGTCCACCCATGTGATATGTATAGATTTTTCAGTACTTAGTAAGGGATCTGGGCCGCCATATACGAACAGAACATGACCTTGGGTTTGCAATATTACAAGAAGTGTTTTTTTGTAATAATAAAAAAGATGTGGTTTCAAGTGACTGAAAGCAGCCCCTCTTAGAAGGAAATTCCAAAAGTTTATATTCCGCCTCAGAGGTTTTTATCAATCAATTTGATGGAAGATAAATTATTTTAATTATTTTTTTTATTTAATTTAAGATGTGCTCAATAATTGTAATCTTGACAAATAAATTTAATTTGGTTTTTGTTATATACTAACTTACCCTTATTATAACCTATGCAGTTATCTTTCAATATTTTAATAAAATAATATGTGTTTGATTTAATTTAAATTTTATTTTAGAACAAATATAATAATTTTAATTTTAATATATATATTTATAATAAATATTTTAATTTTAATATATTGTTGGTCAGATTCAGAATAACATGTATATTACAATTTATTTGTTATTAAATTTTTTATTTTATAAACAAATTTTTTTCTAACCAAATGTTGTTGTTTAGGCCTTTACCTGTCAAAGAAAGAATGGTTCATAGGACGATATTTTTCCATGATATTTTTTCATGATATTTTTCCACTTGATCATCCATATGTTTTGTACTTATTAAATGAAGAAACTCAACTTCTAGATGCTGATGAAAACATCGTTTAGAGAAATGCGAATAATATTTTTGAGAATTGTTTTCGAAAAATTGTTTTTTCGACCAAACAAACAAAATCTAAAATTATATTCAAATTTTAATTTTATTTTATTAAAAAAATATTATAAAATTTACATATCCAACCCTTCCTAACTCTCCTTCTAACCCTTCATTCAATAAAGATTAAACTCCTTACATTCTCTGGCAAAAAAAAAAAAAAAACCTCCTTGCATTCAAATGAGATAATGGTTCAACATAACCTAATCTAGTCTACCTCAATCGAACTTAGGCTAACTCAATCTGACTCTTCCCTCCCCAACCCGGTCCAAACAGGTCCGTAGATGCTGATGAACAATTTTTTTTAACCAAATTACAAATTATTGTTATTAACTTTTATTTTATTTAGAATTGCTTTATAATTTATGAGTAAAGTGCACTTTGTGTACCTGCATTTTGCGTGTCAGACCACTTGGGATACTGCACTTCAAATACTCTCACTTGCAATACCACACTTCCAAACTTTTTACAAGTTGTGTACTCCCGTCAAATATCTCTAACTCCGTTAATTTCTGTGGGGTATTTCAGTCATTTACTTTTTCTTTTGTCTTCTCTTTCCCCGTACGTCTCTCTCCTCACTCTTTCTCTCTCGTTCTTCTTCTTCATTTTTATTTTTTTCAAAATCAAACCCAGTTTTTTTCATGTTTTTGAGTTCTTGTCATCGAATTGACGGGATTTTGATCTCCTATATCATTCATCTGCCAATTTCGAGTTTTGTTCCAACTTAAAAATTGGGGTTTTTCAAAAAGGGTTATAATTGGGGGTTTTCAAAAAAGGGTTATAATTGGGGTTGATTTCGGGGTTTTCTTGAATCGATAAGGTGTATTGGTGCAGTAAGGATTAGTAACAGCAAGACCACCAATTTTGGGGCTTGCATGTGAAATTCCGACCACCGACAGTGAGACTGAAGTGTTCTGTATCACAATTTTTTGTCTTAAGATTTACGCTATGTTGCAAAGTCAGTTCAGGAGCAAAAGCTTTTGGTGCTGGAAATTTCTTTTCAGCCAGTTCAGGTGGCATTGGGACCATAAAGTTCAAAATTCTGGTATTGCTTGATAGTTATCATCCTTTAGTAGTATTTCTTGACGGTGTCAAGGTAAACTTAAAACTTCTGGTTTTGCACTTCAAATTATACGGAAATTTAAAATTTTGATGTAAATATATACACAAGTATACTCATTAATCCAGACTCCGCAGAGCTACGAGTTTGTGAGTATCTAAATTTATCCCATTGACTATTACCAAAAAGAAAAAAGTATCCAACATAGAGGATTTCAATGATCTTATTTCATCTTTAATATGATTCCAGCTACACAATCTACGGCCAACAGAGAGGCCTTAGCTTTCATGGTCAAGATTTTTTTCATTCTTTGGCAGCTTCACAAAATTGAGCTTCAGACACGAAATATGCCCTGATGGAAACATATAAACCTCATCTACACAAGATGATTGAGCTTCAGCTTACCAGTTTTTGCGGAGGATTTGATTTTGTTGCTCACATGTTAATTGATTCTGTGATGTTAGTGATGTATACGATCTGTAATAAATAGTGGAATGGCCGTGTGTTGGTTGTAGTGTGTATCTAATTAGGTTCAGTGAAGTGAGATAACAATGAAAAGAGAACGACAAAGTGTATAAATAGCTGAATTAACTGTGTTACGCAACAAATGACCGAAATACCCCCACAGAAATTAACGGAGTTAGAGATATTTGACGGGAGTACACAACTTGTAAAAAGTTTGGAAGTGTAGTATTGCAAGTGAGAGTATTTGAAGTGCAGTATCCCAAGTGGTCTGACACGCAAAATGCAGGTACACAAAGTGCACTTTACTCATAATTTATTGGTATTAATTTTTTATTTTACTTGAAATAGGTTAATATTAAATATTCCTAAAAATGAAACTGCTAACCAAACTATATTATTCTTGTTTATTATAATTTATTAAGTTTAGTAACACATTGGTTTTATTTTAATTATCTTTATTAATGCCCTATGGATTTATTATCAATGAATTGCTAAAGTACAATAAAAAAAAAACGAATGTTGTTTAAGCCTTTACTTGTCAAAGAAAGAATGGTCCATAGGACGCTATCTTTTCACGATATTTCTCCACTTGATCATCCATATGTTTTTTTGTACTTATTAAATGAAATGAAGAAACTCAACTTGTAGATGCTGATGAAAACATCGTTTAGAGAAATGTAAATAATTTTTTTGAGAATTTTTTTCCGAAAATTGTTTTTCCAGTAAACAAATAAATTTAAAATTATATTCAAATTTTAATTTTATTTTATCAAAAAAATAATATAAAATTTTCATATCCAACATTTCTTCGCCTTCCTAACCCTTCATCCAATAAAGGTTAAACTCCTTACAAAATGAAATAAGGGTTCAACTAAGGCTGTCAAACGGATAATTCGGATACAGATTTGTCTGTATCCGAATCCGAAAATCTGAATTCGTATCCGGATCCGAATTCGAATATATTTAAATAAAAATATCTTAATCCGAATTTGCCAGATACTATCCGGATACGGATAATATCCGAATCCAAATTTCAGTCAAAATTTTTTAGTTTTTATATTAAATTTTAATTCAATAAAATTGAAAAAATAATAAAAAATTTAATTTTTTTTAAACAAAAAGTAAACTAAAACTTAAATTTATTAAAGTCTATTTTATATTTTTCAAAAATTTACTTTTTAGTATAATTTTGTTTATTTGAAAATATTAAATTTGTAATATATATATATATATATGTTTACAATTATCTACAACGTATATAAATATATTGTTTAATGATTAAATTATATATATATATCTATATATATATATATATATATTCTGTAAACTTAAAATATAATTTATAAATAATATGTAACTATATATATATCTATATAATATTATTTATTTATCATATTTATTTAATTTCATATTCGGATATTACATGATACAGATGCGACTATATCCATATTCGTATCCGCAATTACCGAATTCGAATACGGATAATATCCGCTTTATTTCGGATACGGATAAAATCCGCTTTATTCCGGATATGAATACAGATATTTCGAACAGATATTGGAATTTTCGAATTTTTTTGACAACCCTAGGTTGAACCCAACCTAATCTACCTCAATAGAACTTAGCCTAACTCAACTCCCAACCCTGTCTAAACAGGCCCGTAGATGCTGATGAACATCGTTAAGAGATGCTGACGTAGTTTTATCAAACCAATTTGGTAAGATGCTGACGTAGTTTATGAAATTTCCTAGTCTCTCTAACTTGTATTCATTTGAAGTGGCCACTGGCCAGCCATGCCATGCATGAACTTTACTACTATAACTATAAGTAGTCTATTTAATACGACTGATGCATCTACAAATTCTCACTCAGCTGCTCCGGTTCATCTCAAGCCACAGTATAAAATATGTAATGTATTTTAGCTGAAAAAAATAATTAATTATAAATAAATTGGTTATATATAGGTCCCGATCCAAATTATAGATTATAGATAGGCTCGACCGACCGACCAAAACTTTTAATGTTTAGTCTTTAATAATACTAGCTTAAAACTCGTGCGATGCACAGATTGTTAATTGTTATTTTATTATTATATTTTTAATATTTTATTAATTGTATTTGTTAAAAAAATAAGTAGACATGTTAAAATAGCTAAATACTTTTAATTAATTAAAAACATTAAACCAAATTTTAAAATAAATAAGTAAAGGTTTGTCTGTTATATTTTAGTAAGAAAAAATAAAAAATGTAACATATATTTAGTTTAAAAAGGTAAATTCCCGTGATATTTTTGGAAAATGAGGTTTTAAAATTTAATAATTAAAAGTATTTAAATTCGTTTTAAAATAAATAAGTAAAGGGTTTCCTATGATATTTTTGGAAAAAAAATGAATTTTAGTGAGAAAAATAGAAAAAATAAATTGAAAAAGACAATTTTCCGTGATATATTTAGAAAAAAAGGGACTTCGTTATAAAAAAATCTATAATGTGTTTTAGAGTAATTGGTTATAAATATGTATTTAATTATTTATATTTTAATATTCTTAGTGATTGCATTTGTTAAAAAAAATAAGTAAACATGTTAAAATATGTAAACTTTTAAAAAAAAATTATAATATTATAGGTTTAAAAATATATAACTAAAGGTTTGTCCGTGTTATTTTTGGAAAATGAGGGGTTTTAGTAAGGAAAAATAGAAAAATAACATGTTTTAATTAAAAAAAGGTAATTTCCATATTTGAAAAAGTAGGGGAATTTGTTAGAAAAAATAATGTATTTTAGGAAAAAAGGTAATTGGTTATAAATAGGTAATATTATTATTTAATAATATATTTCTATAAATAAGTAAGGTTAATTAAGTAAAAACACGAAATACAGTTAAGGACAATTAAGTAAAATCACAACGTACCGACCAACCAAACTTTTAATGTTTCGTCTATAACAAAATTGTTATGAATTTATCTATACTATTTATACTATATTATTAAAGCCGAAACATTGAAAGTTTTGGTTTTCGGTTAATTTTTGGTTTTCGGTACTTTTTCTAATTAATAAATTAATAATATAATCAAAATTCGGGAAAATTTTATTCTACATTAATACATCACTATATTTTACTACATAAAAATAAAATAATATTGAAATCTAATCAAAAAATGAAAATATGGGATCTAATTTGTTTAAATTTAGAATACACTGCTACAAATATACTTATTTATTTTTAGAATAACTAAAGTTACTACAAATCAAATTTTTATAGAATTGTATTATTGTGAAGCATATAAATGGTGGTAGGGTTGGACACATTGATCACGCAGAAGAAAAAAAAATTAAACCTTTTACGTCTGCTTAAGGTATTTATCGGCAGCAACTTCAAAATAATAAGCTATTATCCTTGAAAGTCATAATACACTTTGTAAAAAGCAAAAGAACAACATGAAGCAAGCACAAAAAAGATACGAATTAGAATGATCGATCTGAAGATGGAAAAAATATAAAGAGTTTTAAACTTATCGCATTTTGGTTCTACTTGGTCAGCTAAATAGAAGATTCAGTTTTATTACTATTTCACGTATTATAATTTATCACACTCTATAGTTTTAAATTTATTTAAATTATCTACTGTATTTGTATTATTTATTTATTTTTTTATGTTCTAATTAACATTTACAATTTCTCATTTTGTAATTTAACATATAAAATTTAATTCTTAATTTTTATTTTTTATTCCAATTAATTCTTTTAATTTGTCATTTTATAAAATATCCTTTTTACAATACGTATTATATAGATTTTTATTATTTCTTTGTTACTTTCTCTTCCAATTAATATTTTTAGTTTGTCATTTTCTAAAATATCAATTTTTACATCCCATACCATGAATATCTAAAATTAAAGAAAAAATTCCAAATAAGATAAAATATTTTAAAATATTTTTTAAAATATTTTTGAATATTTTTATTTTCTTTACAAATAAGAAAAAAATATATTTACAATCTAACTATATTTTGAGAATCAACACCTAGAGGGGAGGGGTGAATAGGTGTTATGACTAACAATGACCGATTTTAAATATTACCAAGTTATGTGACTGAAAAAAGCAAAAACAGTCTGATTTTGCTGTCTGGCAGCTTACTGAGTTCACAGAATGTAAAGTGGCAGCTAGCTACGTTGTTTAATGCAGTATAGAAAATGTGCAGAAAGTAAAGAACACACAGCAATTTTAGCCAGGTTCGACCCCTATCTCCTATAGGTCTACGTCCTGGTCCTCTACCAACACGGCAAAGGAATATATTATTGATCAAAGTGAATTACAACTACACAATACAATAATATATCTCCCTGAACTCCCAGTTACTGTTTGCAGCTTGCTGAAACACCTTGTTCCTTGAACACAGCTCTCTAAGTACTATACTAATCCAAGTATAAACTCCTCTAACTATCAAGTTCCTTGAACCCTTGTTTCCCAAGCTCACAAAACCAGCAACTACCAACTTACAAGTTGAACAATACAAAGATATAATGAATTAAAACCGAAACTATGAACTCTAATCAAGAATATATATCGTATAATATATAAGAGCTCAAGTATGTAAAAGATTTTGCAAATCAGCCTTTGATAGTACTTGTGTTTTCTTTAAAACGTTGTCCAACCACTGAGAATGAAAACAACACAAGTATATTTATATGAAACAATGATTTTGAATTAATCGATCAACAACCAACGGTCTTGACTACCAAGTCTCACGTATTCTGTTCCTTGATTAATTCAAACCCAACGTTCATGAAATCAACGTTCAGAAACCAGAAGAATAGAGAACATAAGAACGTCAAGAAGACACGTTCAACTGGTTTTAAAAAGCCCAATAAAATAGAAGTTGTTAAAAGATAAAACGTTTATAAACAACTTCCTATAATATAGGAATTATATATATATGAAAATAAATTCGAAATTATTTGAGCCCATATACATATACACGACTTATATAACTGATAGAGTCCTTACAATTCAGTTCCTAGAAGATTTCCTATAAAATAGGACTGAAACTCTATCTGCTGGAAGTGTTGCCAGCTTGCTGCCTGCATACAAAATTTATCTGCCAGCTTGTTGCCTGCATAGAAAATTAGTCTGCCAGCTTGCTGCTACAACATGTTTTGTTAGAAAATACACAGTATTTATCTCCTTCAAAAACCATGTTAGTACAACACAATAAACCCAGCTTGCTGCTATAGTGTTATCATCAAAACACCAGGGTTTCAATCTCCCCCTTTTTGATGATTACACAACAATATTCAGGAGCAAAATACTCCCCCTAAAATTATGCTTCCCCTGCAAAAAGATTAGCATTCTATCCAAGCAGCTAAGCATATTTTCATGGAATCACATTAAAATTTTGCATTAGCATAAATTCATATTAAAAACATGTGACCCAAAGAGTAACTAAAAACTCCCCCTAAATTACACATGTTATGATCCTGAATTTTTTCCCCCTTATTCATCAAAAAGGTTATTCACATGTTATCAATAATAGAAAATTCAAATAAGCATGGATTATCATGTTAAGTAAGCTAATATTACCAGAAAACTGTAGGCAGCTTGCTGTCTAGACATTGCACATGCCAATTTCCCTACGAAGAACAGAAAATCTTTCTTCGGCCAATGGCTTAGTGAAGATGTTAGCTAACTGGTATTCGGATTCTTTGAAATGTTTATTGTGCTCGTATTGTCGCAATATATTGGAATCTTGTTGCACTTGATGCCATAGCCCTTGAGTGTTTGTATCATCCAAAGAATTTGGGCACAACAGCTGCCTGCAGCTAAATACTCACCTTCTGCAGTGGATAATGCAACAGAAGCTTGCTTCTTGCTTTGCCAAGACACCAAACTCTGTCCTAAAAATGCACAAACACCACTTGTACTCTTGCGATCAGTTTGACAACCTGCATAATCTGCATCACTAAACCCAACAAGATCAAAAGCATTTGTGATTGGATAAAATAAACCAAGAGTAATTGTGCCACTAAAATATTTGAATATTCTTTTAACCGCACTCAAGTGAGACTCTTTTGGTTTAGATTGAAACCTCGCACATACACAAACACTATACATTATATCAGGTCTAGAGGCAGTAAGATATAGTAAACTACCAATCATACCTCTATACTTGCGAACATCAACATCTATACCTTGTTCATCTGCTGTCAGCTTGCTGGCAGGAGTCATTGGTGTTGATTTCGGCTTGATATTTTCAAATCCAAATCTTTTGAGTAGATTCTTGATATACTTGGATTGATGCACATAAATACCCTCTGGAGTTTGCTTAATTTGAAGACCCAAAAAGTAATTAAGCTCTCCCATCATGCTCATGTCAAACTCACTATGCATACACTTAGAAAACCACTTGCACATATCATCATTACTAGATCCAAAAATAATATCATCCACATATATTTGTACAACTAAAATATCAGTACCATTATGTTTAGTAAATAATGTGGGATCGATTTTACCTCCAATGAATCCATTTTTGATCAAAAACGTACTTAACCTTTCGTACCATGATCTAGGAGCTTGCCGCAATCCATATAATGCCTTCTTCAACTTGAAAACATAATTTGGAAATTGCTCATTCTCAAAACCAGGGGGTTGCTTGACATAAACTTCTTCCTTTAAGAATCCATTAAGAAATGCACTTTTCACGTCCATTTGGTGTAGCTTGATCTTCTTGAAGCACGAAAATGAAAGTAGCATCCTTATTGATTCGAGCCTTGCAACCGGAGCATAAGTTTCCTCAAAATCTATTCCTTCTTGTTGATTATATCCTTGTGCAACAAGTCTTGCTTTATTCCGAGTAACCGTACCAAATTCATCAACTTTGTTCTTGAAGACCCATTTAGTACCAATGATTGAAGCATCTTTAGGTGGCTCCACAAGTTCCCAAACATCACATCTTTCAAATTGATTGAGTTCTTCTTGCATTGCCATAATCCAATTCTCATCTTGAAGTGCTTCTTTGACATTCTTTGGTTCCTCTTGAGCTAGAAAGGCCGCAAATGCACAAAAGTTAGCTTGACCCTTCCTTGTCTTGATTCCTTCTGATTTATCACCAATGATCAACTCTGGAGGATGGTTCTTAACTGTCCTTGTTGACTTTGACAATGAATGTTGAGCCATGACTTCCTCATGTACTCGAATTCTCTTGGATGGAGGAGAAGCTTCACCACCTTCATAGATAGGCATCTTTTCTTGTGATCTCTGACCTCTTGGACCTTCCAAGGTGAGCTTTGACAACTTATCAATAGTTTCATCTACTGGAGAAGAGGTTTCAGTTGGCGTTTCAGCTTCTGTAGTTGGCTTAGACTGGTTGGCAGCTTGCTGTGACACAGTAGTTGTTACTGGCAGCTGGCTGTCATCACCTGCACCTGCAATATCTTCCTCATCTCTTGACAGATCAACATTAGACTCTTGAAATGAAACATCTATAGACTCTTCAACAATACGTTTAGAGGTATTATACACTCTATAAGCACGACTTGTTAAAGAATAACCCAAAAATATTGCTTCATAAGACTTAGCATCGAATTTACCATCTCTATCAATAGTTTTGAGTAAAAAGCACCTGGAACCAAAAACCTTGAAATATCCAATGTTTGGCTTCTTATTCCTCAGCAATTCATATGGAGTTTTGTTGAGGATAGGCCTGATAAGCACTCTGTTCAGAACATAGCTTGCTGTGTTGACTACTTCTGCCCAGAAACTCCTTGGCAGCTTGCTTTCTTGCAGCAAAGTCCTTGCAGTTTCTTGCAAAGATCTGTTCTTTCCCTCCACAACTCCGTTTTGCTGTGGGGTTCTTGGAGCAGAGAATTCATGTGAAATACCTCTTTCTTCACAATAATCAATGAAGCCTTTTGAGATGAATTCACCTCCTCTATCACTTCTTATACCTATAAGTCTTGTATTCAACTTGTTCTCAAGTAAAGTGATTAGCTTCTCAAATTCACTAAAAGCACAATCTTTAGTACGAAGAAACAATACCCATGTATATCTAGAATAATCATCAACAATAACAAATGCATATTGTTTACATCCAATGCTTTTATATGCTTCCGGACCAAATAAATCCAAATGGAGAAGCTCTAAAGGTTTAGAAGATGATACCATTGTCTTTGTCTTATGTGGAGTCCTGATTTGTTTGCCTAATTGACAAGCTGAACAGGTTTCCGTCTTGACATACTTCAATTTGGGTAGTCCTCTAACTAGCTTCTTTGTAGACAGCTTGCTGAGTAAGTCCATATGAGCATGTCCTAGCCTTCTATGCCAAAGATCTGGGTTTGTATCAACAGTAGCTAAACAGCAGCCTACTTCCTGCATCTCAAAGTCCAACATATATATATTTCCTTCCCTTCTAGCAACTAGGGGGACTTTGTTAGTGCCAACATTAATAGTACATTTCTCTTTATCAAAAACAACAGTATGTCCATCATCATATAACTGACTTATACTAAGCAAATTATATTTAAGACCTTGAACATATTGTACTTTATCAATAGAAATGTTACTATTACCAATTGTTCCTTTGCCAAGTATACGGAGTGTTTTGCTATTACCAATTGTAACACTACCACCCTTTTTCATCTTGAGGCTAAGGAACTGAGATTTGTCACCACACATATGTCTTGTACATCCACTATCCAATATCCATTGATTTGCATTGACTTTGACCACAAGACATACCTACAAAACAAAGAACAAACATCTCAACGTTTTGGTACCCAAATTTGGTTGGGTCCAGCATGGTTAGTTGATAAAACATAAAGAACATTCAATTCAGATTTCTTGATCCACATTTGGACTACTTTGGATGCTCGATTTCCTGTTTTCTTTGTTCTTGCAGCTTGCTGCCTAGAAGCTGTCTGTCTGTTCCAGCTTGCTGGCTTAGCATTATGAGTCGGGCAGTGGTGTGACAAATGACCTTTCTTTCCACATTTGTAGCAAATTTTCCATGGCATAGCATAATTATATGGTATACCCTGTTTTCCTTCATAGTTAAAGGCCTTGGTCTTTGATGTAGAAGCCATTCCAAGTCCTTATTTATCCATAGGAACCTTTGTTTGTCTCATAATAGTCTTTAATACTTCCTCTCCTTGAACAAATTTTCCCATGCCTTTCTCAAGCTTTGCAACTTCAGCTTCTAATTCTTTTATCTTCTCAGCTTGTTGAGTAGCTTCAATTGAGATGGATTTTCTGATTTTGAATGTCTCAAGACATACATCTCTAGCTTCAATTTCTGCACATAGCTCGCTGAGTTCCTTCTTCAATGTATCATTTCTTTTGAGATGTAGTTTGTTGAACCCCTCAAGTTGTGTTAACTTTCCTTTGAGATCAGAAATAAGATCTTCATGATTGTTTGATGGAGTCTTTTCATCCAATAGCTCAGAAATCATCTTTCGAAGTGAAGCATTCTTTTTTTCAAGTTCATTGTTCTCATTCTTTAATTCCATGAACTCCACAATAGATATAGTACTATGTCTCTGCAAGGTTAGTTCATCTAATGAATGATTACTAGAATTTGAATCAGAATTTATAGAGTTTACCTCACTACATTCAACATCGGAGTCCGAATGTGATACATCACTATTTACAAGGACTTCTTCGGTGTTTCCTCGAACCATATCATCGTCAATGCCAACCAATGCAATATTTAGCATATCTTTTCTTGAGTTTTCATTGGAATTAAATTCCTCGTCACTCCAAGTGATTTGAGCTTTTGCTTTGTTTTCGTCTCTTGAGGCAGCTTGCTGGTTTGACTTGAAACATGCATCCTCTGATTTTGATGTAGCTTGATAATGTATTTTTAATGTATCCCATATATCCTTTGCAGTGCTACATGACGAGACCTTGTCAAAATCTGAATCTGAAAGACCACATATTAGTGTGTACTTTGCTCTTCCATCATAGCTTGATTTTATCAATTCTGTCTCGGTAAGATCATCAACATCTTTTGGCTTGCCATTATTATCCAAAAACGTGAATGGACCGTCCTTAACGACTCTCCACTCAAATGGATTTCTACTCAAGAACACCTTCATCTTTAGTCTCCATAAATCATAATTTTCTGCCCCATTGAGAAGTGGTGGCGTGTTTAATGATTCTCCCTCTACATAAAAGTGTGCCATAGGATCTGTACTTTCCTGTTACAGAAATGTTAGTACACCAAAGCTCTGATACCAACTGAGAATCAACACCTAGAGGGGAGGGGTGAATAGGTGTTATGACTAACAATGACCGATTTTAAATATTACCAAGTTATGTGACTGAAAAAAGCAAAAACAGTCTGATTTTGCTGTCTGGCAGCTTACTGAGTTCATAGAATGTAAAGTGGCAGCTAGCTACGTTGTTCAATGCAGTATAGAAAATGTGCATAAAGTAAAGAACACACATCAATTTTAGCCAGGTTCGACCCCTATCTCCTATAGGTCTACGTCCTGGTCCTCTACCAACACGGCAAAGGAATATATTATTGATCAAAGTGAATTACAACTACACAATACAATAATATATCTCCCTGAACTCCCAGTTACTGTTTGCAGCTTGCTGAAACACCTTGTTCCTTGAACACAGCTCTCTAAGTACTATACTAATCCAAGTATAAACTCCTCTAACTATCAAGAACCTTGAACCCTTGTTTCCCAAGCTCACAAAACCAGCAACTACCAACTTACAAGTTGAACAATACAAAGATATAATGAATTACAACCGAAACTATGAACTCTAATCAAGAATATATATCGTATAATATATAAGAGCTCAAGTATGTAAAAGATTTTGCAAATCAGCCTTTGATAGTACTTGTGTTTTCTTTAAAACGTTGTCCAACCACTGAGAATGAAAACAACACAAGTATATTTATATGAAACAATGATTTTGAATTAATCGATCAACAACCAACGGTCTTGACTACCAAGTCTCACGTATTCTGTTCCTTGATTAATTCAAACCCAACGTTCATGAAATCAACGTTCAGAAACCAGAAGAATAGAGAACATAAGAACGTCAAGAAGACACGTTCAACTGGTTTTAAAAAGCCCAATAAAATAGAAGTTGTTAAAAGATAAAACGTTTATAAACAACTTCCTATAATATAGGAATTATATATATATGAAAATAAATTCGAAATTATTTGAGCCCATATACATATACACGACTTATATAACTGATAGAGTCCTTACAATTCAGTTCCTAGAAGATTTCCTATAAAATAGGACTGAAAATCTATCTGCTGGAAGTGTTGCCAGCTTGCTGCCTGCATACAAAATTTATCTGCCAGCTTGTTGCCTGCATAGAAAATTAGTCTGCCAGCTTGCTGCTACAACATGTTTTGTTAGAAAATACACAGTATTTATCTCCTTCAAAAACCATGTTAGTACAACACAATAAACCCAGCTTGCTGCTATAGTGTTATCATCAAAACACCAGGGTTTCATATTTGACATTTTCTAAAATATCATTTTAATCTAACTATGTTTAACATTGAAATTTTTGGTTTTCGGTTATATTTACAATCTAACTATGTTTGACATTTTCTAAAATGTCATTTTAATCTAACTATGTTTAACATTGAAAGTTTTGGTTTTCCGTTTTCGGTCTTTTATTCTATTTAATAAATAATAAAAAATAAAATAAAATAGTAACTAGATGATTGCATTTTATAATTAAAATATTTTTTTTATAACAAAATCTACTCCTTTTCCAAAAATATCATTATAATTATCTTTAAATTAAAAACATATTACCTTTTATATTTGTTATTACTAAAATCTATGTTTTTCAAAAATATGAGGTGCAATCCTTACTTATTTATTTTAAAACCTATTTTAATACTCTATTTAATAAATAATAAAATAATATAAAAATAGTAACTAGCGGATTGCCTTTTATAATTAAAAAAAATCTAACAAAATCTACTTATTTTCCAAAAATATCACGACAATTACCTTTAAATTAAAAAATAATATATTTTATATTTGTTATCACTAAAATCTCTATTTTCCAAAAATATGAGGTGCAATACTTACTTATTTATTTTAAAATCTATTTTAATACTCTATTTAATAAATAATAAAATAATATAAAAATAGTAACTAGCTGATTGCCTTTTATAATTAAAACATTTTTTTCTAACAAAATCTACTTCTTTTCCAAAAATATCACGGGCAATTACCTTTAAATTAAAATATATTACCTTTTATATTTGTTATCAATAAAATCTCTCTTTTCCAAAAATATCAAGTGCAACCCTTACTTATATATTTTAAAACTTATTTTAATACTTTTAATTATTTAAAAAAACTTACCTATTTTAACAAGTTAACGTATTTTTTTAACAAATACCATTAATATAATTAAAATGAATCTAAAAATATTATAGATGGTTACTTTTTTTTAATTAAAATATGTTAGCTTTCCTATTTGTCCTTATTAAATACAATTAATATAATTAAAACACTTCTAAAAATATCACGGTTAATTATTTTTTTTAATTAAAATTTATTAGATTTTTTATCTATCCTTATTATTAATATTATTTTATTATACAATAATATTAATAATACCTCATTTATCTTACTCAGCCCCATCTGTATTTCTTAATATTTTTTTATGTTCCAATTAATATTTAAGTTTCTCATTTTATAATTTATCATATTAATTTTCACTTTTATTTTAATATTTTCCGTTCATATTAAATTTTTTAGTTTATTATTTTTTATGGCATGTGCCTTGCACGTGTTATATGCTAGTATTATTAAAGCCTAAACATTGAAAGTTTTGGTTTTTGGTTTTTGGTTTTTAGTCATTTATTCTATTTAATAAATAATAAATTAATATAAAATAAGTAACTAACTGATTACCTTTTATAATTAAAACACTTTTTTGTAACAAAATCTACTAATTTTCCAAAAATATCATGGACAATTACCTTTTTATATTTGTATTCACTAAAATCTCTATTTTTCAAAAATATCATCTCCAACCCTTACTTATTTATTTTAAAATATATTTTAATATTTTTAAATACTTAAAAAGCTTACCTATTTTAACATCCAAACTTATTTTTTTAATAAATAAAATTAATATAATTAAAATACTTCTAAAAATATCACGAATAGTTACTTTTTTAATTAAAATATGTTGGTTTTTTTAGAGAAATTGTCAAAAATACTACTTTTTCTAAGTTTTTTTTCAATTTTACTATTTTCTAGAAATTATTTTCAAAAATACGGTCTGCAACTAGATGCAACCAAAAAATATTTTCAAAAAATACGGTCTGCAACCGGATGCAACCAAAGCAACCAGAGCAACCAGATGCAACTAGATGCAATTTTTTAAAAAATAATTGAAAACACAGCTAAGAATTCAAAAAAAAATATTAATAAAAGGGGTAAACTTGTGGTCTTGGCTTACCTGGGGTTAAATAGTTAACTTTTGGGTTCACTGTTTCTATATTTTGGATTGTAAAAATATTAAGAATGACGAATAATTCGTAGACTTAGGGTTTAGGGTAGTAAAACAACCCTAGACTCTAAACCTGAATTTTAGGGTTGTTTACAACTTAGGACGACGCTGTAAAAACATCATTACTAACAAGTTGATTCTGCTTGCAAGCAGATGGTTGCATCTGATTCTGATTGCAAAAGTTGCAGTTGGATACCGTTTGAAAATAATTTCAAAAAGATAGTATTTTTACAAAAAGTTCAAAAAACCGTAGTATTTTTGAAAAAAAACATTTAGGGGTGGGTATTTATGAAAAAAACTCTTTTTTTTTATTTGTTCTTATTATTTTCCTTTTATAATTAAAACACTTTTTTAAACAAAATTTACATATTTTCCAAAAATATCACGAACAATTACCTTTAAATTAAAACATATTACCTTTTATATTTGTTGTCACTAAAATATCTATTTTTCAAAAATATCAGGTGCAACCCTTATTTATTTATTATGAAACCTATTTTAATGCTTTAATTATTTAAAAAGCTTACTTATTTTAACATGTCAACGCATTTTTTAACAAATACAATTAATATAATTAAAACACTTTTAAAAATATCACACAATTATTTTTTTTAATTAAAACATGTTAAGTTTTCCTTTTGTCCTTATTATTTATATTATTTTAATGAATAATAAAATAATATTCGTGGAAAAAGAATAATAATATTAATGATGCCACATTTATCTTCCTCAGCCCCATTTGTATTCTTTATTTTTTTTAATGTTTCAATTAATATTTAAGTTTCTAATTTGTTAATTTATCATATTGATTTTTTTCTTTATTTAATATTTTTCGTTCCCAATAATTTTTTTAATTTGTTATTTTTTAATCTTTTTTGATGGCACATACCTTGCACGAGTTATAGGCTCGTATAATTTATTTGCAGTGTTAAAGTTTAAAATTCCTAATGCGTTTTTCTAATTTAAACTTTTCATGTAAAACATAATTAGATTACAATAATGTTTCAACCGTTTATTTATCAAAATTCTTATTATATCCTAAATGTTAATTTTAATTATTATTTAAAATAATATACTAAATTCAAAACACATATTACATATCATGATTCATCAAATTAATATATTAAAATATAATGAATATTAATTTTAAAAAAATTAACATCTCCGATTCACGGTGGAAAATGGAAGCAAAATAATTCTTTTCGATCCTGACCTCTATTATTATAAGTAGAAATAATTTCGAACTCTTATCTTTTTCTCCATTTAAGAAAAAAAGAAAATTAATTGTAGAAGCCAATAATTCCCATGTGATATGTATAGATTTTTCTGTATTTAGCAAGGGATCTGGGCCGCCATATACGAACAGAACAAGACCTTGGGTTTGCAATATTACAAGAAGTGTTTTTTTGTAATAATAAAAAAGATGTGGTTTCAAGTGACTGAAAGCAGCCCCTCTTAGAAGGAAATTCCAAAAGTTTATATTCCGCCTCAGAGGTTATTATCAATCAATTTGATGGAAGATAAATTATTTTAATTATTTTTTTTATTTAATTTAAGATGTGCTCAATAATTGTAATCTTGACAAATAAATTTAATTTGGTTTTTGTTATATACTAACTTACCCTTATTATAACCTATGCAGTTATCTTTCAATATTTTAATAAAATAATATGTGTTTGATTTAATTTAAATTTTATTTTAGAACAAATATAATAATTTTAATTTTAATATATATATTTATAATAAATATTTTAATTTTAATATATTGTTGGTCAGATTCAGAATAACATGTATATTACAATTTATTTGTTATTAAATTTTTTATTTTATAAACAAATTTTTTTCTAACCAAATGTTGTTGTTTAGGCCTTTACCTGTCAAAGAAAGAATGGTCCATAGGACTATATTTTTCCATGATATTTTTTCATGATATTTTTCCACTTGATCATCCATATGTTTTGTACTTATTAAATGAAGAAACTCAACTTCTAGATGCTGATGAAAACATCGTTTAGAGAAATGCGAATAATATTTTTGAGAATTTTTTTCGAAAAATTGTTTTTTCGACCAAACAAACAAAATCTAAAATTATATTCAAATTTTAATTTTATTTTATTAAAAAAATATTATAAAATTTACATATCCAACCCTTCCTAACCCTCCTTCTAACCCTTCATTCAATAAAGATTAAACTTCTTACATTCTCTGGCCCCCAACCCGGTCCCGTATATGCTGATGAACAATTTTTTTTGACCAAATTACAAATTATTGTTATTAACTTTTATTTTATTTAAAATTGCTTTATAATTTATTGGTATTAATTTTTTTTTTTTTGCCACAAAAGAAGATGATTTTATTGAATCAAATCATTACAAATAATAGAAAGAAAATCCGAATGGATATCTTCCTTTTTCCATCTACGATCAGCTAAAGAAGAACTATAGCTCGCTAAATAGTGAGCTACGTTATTCGCAGATCGTTTCACAAACCTTAACATTACGTTTTGATCTTGTAAACTCAGCAGAAGTTGTCTACACTAATGTACCAACCTCCCTAAATAAGATAGAGTAGAAAAGGAGCTGCGAATCCACTGGACTACTGCTAGGCAATCCGTTTCGATAATCACATTTTGCTTCTTCTCCTTCTTAACCCAACTGAGGGCTTCACGAATCCCCATTGCCTCAGCCAACTCCGGAGACACAACACCTGAATAGCATCTGGACATAGCCTCAACGAGTTCTCCATTATGATCACGAACAACCTGGGCATGGCTAAATCTGTTTAGATTAGCAAAAATTGCTGCATCGGTATTAACCTTAACTCTATCTTGCGTTGGAGCTTGCCAAGTAACTCGCCCATCTTCAGGATTTAAAAATCCCAAGCAGGTATATAAGGTTTTATCTTGGACAAATTGCCATTGGTTAAGGACAGAAGATGCCGAAACAACCACTTCTGAAACTTCTAAACATTTTTGGTTCCAAACCAAATCATTCCGATTTTTCCACAGCATCCAGCATACCATTACTAGAGATAAGATTGTTGTTTTGGTCTCTTGAGCAAAAACTGCGTGCAACCATTCCCCGAAAGATTGAAAATCACCCTGAATAACTGGGAGAGCTGCTGAATGCCAACAACTCTCTGCAAACGGGCACGTAACTAAGATGTGCAGAATTGACTCTACTGCATTGTTACAAACTGGACACCTAGCATTAATACGCACCTGCTTAGCCCGCAGCATATCTTTAGAGGGCAAGCAGTTGTTCACAGCTCGCCAGAGGAAATTTTTAACCTTTGAAGGAATTTTTAGGTTCCAAAGTTTCCTCCAGAAACCTGAGTTGCTATCCTGGGAACCCCTCTTTTCATTTTGAAGAACGAGGTAAGCGCTTTTAACTGAATAAACTCCCATTTTCTCATGTCTCCAATACCAATTATCATCAGTTTCATCACCTAAGGGAATGGAAAAAATAAGACTTGCATCTCTGACGTTGAACATGTCAAAGATTAAATCAGTATCCCATTGTCTGTCACCTGTTATCATGAGAGAAGAAACTTTTTGATTTATGAGAGCCTCGTTGTTTGTCTGAACATACGGATTAGAAGCATCTGGGAGCCATGGCGTGTCCTTGATGAAAATAGATTGACCATCTCCTATTCTACAAGAAATCCCATGTTTAATTAGATTCTGAGCTTCAAGAACACTCCTCCAAACATAACTCGGGCTGCTACCAATCCTAGCTGTGAGAAAAGAACTGGTAGGGTAATATCTGGCTTTAAAAATACGAGACACCAAAGAATTTGGATGAACTAATAATCTCCAAGCCTGCTTTCCGAGTAAGGCAACATTAAAGTCTCTAATGTTTCGAAAGCCCATTCCTCCTTCACTTTTTCTTGATCCCATTCTTTTCCACGACATCCAATGAATTGATTTATCTTTTGAAGGATTCGTTCTCCACCAGAATTTACACATAGAGCTTTCTAAATCTCTGCACGTCTCCACGGGAAGAAGGAAGACACTCATTGTGTAATTAGGCAAAGATTGCGCAACTGTTTTGATCAAAATTTCCTTTCCTCCCTTTGATAACTTCTTTTTATCCCAACCATGGAGTCTTTCTTGCAGCTTCTCCTTGATGTAACCAAACACTGCAGTTTTTTTTTCTGTACATAAAACTAGGCAAGCCTAGATACATGCTGCTTTCGCTTGCTTCTCTAAAACCCAGCTGATGACATAAATCCTCTTTCAGGGAAGTACAGACATTTCTGTTAAAGATAACAGAAGACTTATCGATGTTTACTTGCTGTCCCGAGGCTTTTTCAAAACTACTGAGAATTGCCTGAATCTGACGGGCACAATCAACATTCGCTTTGCTGAAGATGTAGCAGTCATCTGCAAATAACATATGAGTAATAGCAGGGGCAGTACGAGCTATCTTGATACCTTGAATCAAACCTCTAGCTTCATACTGTTGAATTAGGGAAGTGAGTCCTTCAATGCATATCAGAAAAAGATACGAAGACAATGGATCACCCTGTCTTATACCTCTTGAAGGAGTAATAGAACCAAAAATTCGACCAGCATGAGCAATCTGATAAGTAACCGAAGAAATGCAGGCCATATAAAGTCTTATTACTTTCGAATCAAAACCCATTTTTGATAACACGGCTGCTAAAAATCCCCATTCAACACGATCGTAAGCTTTGCTCATATCAACTTTGAGAGCCATCCAACCAATTTTACCTGTGGTCTTTCTCTTCATAAAATGCATTAATTCATGAGCTATCATCACATTATCCGTAATCAGCCTTCCCGGTATAAAAGCACTCTGATTATTAGAAATGACTGGATCAATGATGCTCTTTAAACGATTAGCCAGCACTTTAGATATGACTTTGTAGATCACGTTACAAAGAGAAATTGGGCGAATGTCTGTCATAACTTGAGGATTCTTTTTCTTGGGAATTAGAGCTATGTTAGTACGCACCAGGTTTTCGTTCACTGTTTCAGTGTCAAAGAAATTTCTAACCTCGTTCACCACATCCTTACTAACCACGTTCCAAAATTTCTGGTAAAACCCAGGGGTCATACCATCTGGGCCTGGGCTTTTGTCCGGATGCATGTGAAATAAAGCTTTCTTGACTTCAATCTCTGTCACAGGACTTAATAAAAACTCATTATGTGCAGCAGTAACCTTACTATCAATGCCTTGAACTACATCCCTCCATTATGTGACCGAAGCTTTAAAGAGAGTTGAAAAGTACTCAGTTATAACACTCTCCATTCCAGAATTCCAATCCACCTCCTGACCTCCGCTATTTTTGAGATTTCTGATTTGATTAGTAGATCGTCTGTTCTTGACTGAGGCATGAAAGTACTTACTGTTTTGGTCTCCTTCCTTAAGCCAAAGTTGCTTAGATCTTTGACGCCAAAAGATCTCTTGCTGAGTATAGACTTCCGACAATTTTTTCTGCTCCTCCTTTAACAGATTTATCGAATTACTATCCCGTCTACCCTTTAGCAGCTTTATATTCTTCTTGCAATGACGTATTCTATTCTTAAAACTTCCCGTTATTTCACCACCCCAAACTTGAAATAATTTTTTATTTTTTATTTTACTTGAAATAGGTTAATATTAAATATTCCTAAAAATGAAACTGCTAACCAAACTATATTATTCTTGTTTATTAAAATTTATTAAGTTTAGTAACACATTGGTTTTATTTTAATTATCTTTATTAATGCCCTATGGATTTATTATCAATGAATTGCTAAAGTACAATAAAAAAAAAACCAATGTTGTTTAAGCCTTTACTTGTCAAAGAAAGAATGGTCCATAGGACGATATCTTTTCACGATATTTCTCCACTTGATCATCCATATGTTTTTTGTACTTATTAAATGAAGAAACTCAACTTGTAGATGCTGATGAAAACATCCTTTAGAGAAATGCAAATAATCTTTTTGAGAATTTTTTTCCGAAAATTGTTTTTCCGGTAAACAAACAAATTTAAAATTACATTTAAATTTTAATTTTACCTTATTAATAAAATATTAGCTTATAATCGGTGCAAGGCACAGACCATCGAAAAGAGATTAAAAATAACAAATTTAAAAAATTAATGGGAACAGAAAATATTAAATAAAGAATAAAAATCAATATGATAAATTATAAAATGAGAATCTTAAATATAAATTGGAACATAGAAAAAAAAAATACAAATGGGCCATTATTAATATTATTTTATTATTCATTAAAATAATATTAATAATAAGGACAAATAGAAAAACTACCATGTTTTAATTAAAAAAAGTAACTGCATGTGATATTTATAGAAGTGTTTTAATTATATTAATTGTATTTGTTAAAAAATACATTGGCGTGTTAAAATAGGTAAGTTTTTTTAAATAATTAAAAGCATTATAATATATTTTAAAATAAATAAGTAAGGGTTGCACTGATATTTTTGGAAAAGAGAGATTTTAGTGAGAGCAAATATAAAATGTAATATGTTTTAATTTAAAGGTAATTGCCCATGATTTTTAGAAGTGTTTTAATTATATTAATTGTATTTGTTAAAAAAATACGTTGTCATGTTAAAATAGGTAAGCTTTTTTAAATAATTAAAAGCATTAAAATAAGTTTTAAAATAAATAAGTAACGGTTGCGCATGATATTTTTGGAAAATAGAGATTTTAGTGAGAACAAATATAAAAGGTAATATATTTTGATTTAAAGATTATTGCCCGTAATATTTTTGGAAGTAATAGATTTTGTTAGAAAATGTGTTTTAATTGTAAAAGGCAATCATTTAGTTACTATTTTTATATTATTTTATTATTTATTAAATAGAATAAATGATCACCAAAATTTCAGCTTTAATAATATAGTATAGATTATAAAATTTACATATCCAACATTTCCTTGCCCTCCTATCCCTTCATCCGATAAAAGTTAAACTCCTTGCATTCAAATATAATAAGGGTTGAACCCAATCTGGTCTACCTCAATAATAGGCCCGTAGTCGTAGACGCTGATGAACATCGTTAAGAGATGCTGACGTAGTTTATGAAATTTCCTAGTCTCTCTAACATTTGAAGTGGCCACTGGCCAGCATGAACAGATGAACTTTACTACTATAAGTAGTCTATTGGTCTTTCTACATATTCACTACATTTGAGCTAATATCTCTCAAATTAAAAGAAAAAGATTAAATTCGAAATGGCGGAAGCAGTTGTGTCAATGGTTGTAGGAAGGCTCACTGATTTATTAAGTGAAGAATCTCAACTTCTTTCTGGAGTGGGAGTTGAAATTCGACAAGTGGTGTCCGAGCTCATGCGGATAAAGACATTCTTAAGAGATGCGGATTCAAGGATAAGTGAAAACAAAATTCGCATTTTGGTTTCAGACATACGAGACCTAGCCTATGATGCTGAACATGTTGTTGAAACTTATCTTCTCAAAGCTTCTTCGTCTAGTGAAAGAAACAGAACAAAACAAGCAATTAAGTACTCGATGAAGATCAAAGATATAGATAAAAAGATGTCTCTTATCTTCGATAGCTTTGATGATTTGAATATCAGATCAACATTAGAATCCGCGGGATCATCAAATTCTTCAAATGGAACATCTGGGAAGCTAAAGAGATTTTACTCTTACGCTACTCCTGAACCAGAGATATTTGTTGCATTACATGGAGATGTTGATCTCTTGGTCGGACATTTGGTGAATGAAAGTGATGACTGTTACAAGCTTGTCTCTATTTGTGGAATGGGAGGCCTGGGAAAGACCACTCTGGCTCAAAAAATATACAATAATTCCACCGTCAAGACTCACTTTGCTGGTTTAGCCTGGGTTTCCATTTCACAGAAGTGGCAAACGCAAGAAGTTTTGCAGCGAATTCTTATATGTCTTGTCCCAGAGAAAAGAAATGAAATCCTTAGATTTCAAAATGACAAGCTAGTAGAGAATATGCTACAAATCCAGCAAAGCCAAAAATGTTTGATAGTCCTAGATGACATATGGTCAAAGGATGCCTGGGATTCTCTAAAAGCTGCTTTTCCTGCTGGAAAAAGTCTAAGCAAATTAATGCTTACAAGCCGTAATATCGATGTTGCTAAGCATGCAAATCCAAACGGATTCATTCACCAACCAGCACTTCTAAACCCAGAACAGAGTTGGGAGCTTCTTCGGTTGAGAGCACTTCCAAAAGGAGGAGATTGTCTAGGTACGTAATTTACTTATTTTACTTGTCAGTGATCCGTATTTCACAATCTCTCGCCTAAAATAAGTTATTAAGACAAAATTTGTTGTAGAAGTGACCTGTTAAAAAGTAAGGGTGAAGACATTATATAATCTTGATGACATTAATAACACAATTGTTTTTGTTTTTATTTGCGCTGAGCTACAAATTATTTCAGCTTGAATAATTATGTACATATTGTTTCTTTGGTATGTATTTTATCGTGTATCTTTTATGTGTTACTGTGTTGCAGACATTACCAGAGATGTTAAAAGGATGGAAGAATTAGGAAGAGAAATGGTTGGAAAATGTGGCGGACTTCCACTAGCTGTAGTCATGTTGGGTGGAATACTTGTAACAAAACCTTCGTTAATAGAGTGGGAGAAGGTATATAATGATAGTCTCTCTTCCCCCAATAGGAGCAGAGGATTGGGACAAGAGTATGAAAGCCAAATATCTGAGATTTTAGTTTGGAGCTACAATGACTTACCCCTTCAGCTGAAGCCATGCTTTCTATATTTAGGTAAATATAGTGAAGATGAAAATATTGATGCAGAGACTTTATATCAGTTATGGATCGCGGAAGGGATGGTACTGTCGAGTGATAAAACTGAAGGAGAAACAATGATGCAAGTAGCTGAATCATATCTGGGGGAACTGGTCCATAGGAGTATGGTTCAAGTGAGGTTTAATGATGTGAAATCATTTATAAATTTCAAATCTTGTTCACTTCATGACCTTATGAGAGACCTATCTATATCCCTAGCAGAAGCAGAGGAATTTTTCAAAGTAATTGAACTTCCAGAAAGAAATGATTCTCACCTCAGTGCTTTGGGGGATTCCAGGACCTCTAACACTCGACAACTTGTAGTTCATTTTGATGATGGATATAGAAGTAAAAAAAGTCATCACTACTTTGGTAAGAAATCCAATCAGCAAAGGTATCGATCAATGTTACTACTCAATAAGTTTGGAACACGAAGTTTGCCGCCAGCACTTGGGTCACGTATTGCCAATTTCAGGTGTCTACGAGTTTTATCTTTAGAAGTTGAGGTTAGTCTATTAATTTCATGCTTCCTTTCTCCTATTAATCTTGGAAGAATATTAGGTAGCCTTGTTTACTTGCGATATCTTAGGGTAAGTCACGCTCATTTGTCGATTTTTCCATCGATACAAAAGTTGATGCTACTAGAAACTCTAAGATTAGATGGACAGTTTGATATTTATTTCCCACCATGGCTTCCAAGAAATATTCTTAGTATGTTGGGACGTTTGCGACATTTGTATCTACCATTATCAGGAGTTAAGGGCATAAAGAAGAACTCAAAACTACGGTTTATTGGTTTGAGCAAGTTAGAGACACTAGAAAATTTTGATACTAATTGGTGTGAGGTTAAGGATCTACCGAATTTAATCAGTCTTCGGAAACTAACACTAACAGGTAGTTGTTATGACATGGAAGAGATTATGGAAAATTTGGCAGCCATCGCCTTGTCGTCACCTTCGTGTCTCCAGTACTTGGAACTCTCTGTTTCTACACTTGATCAAGATTTACAAAACAGTCAAGATATGTTGAGGAAGTTGTTGTGGAATTATAATTTCAGCCTTCACGAATTAGAAATATTAGGCCTGCTCCCGGAGTTGGTTCGAATATTTGAGCCGCCACCACAACTTCCTCATACTCAGATGGATGTATCCTCGTTTCGTATCACCCGCTTAATATTATGGCAATCCTACCTAGAGGAAGACCCGATGCCATTCCTGGAGAAGATTGCTACATTGCGTGATGTATGTTTACATTTAAATACATTTGTGGGCAAGGAAATGAAATGCTCAGCAACGGGTTTCCCAAAACTTACCGGTCTAAGACTTGAGATCCTCCCTGACTTAGTAAAATGGACGGTGGAGGAAGGAAGCATGCCTGTTCTATCCACATTGCGTATATCTAGCTGTTCAAAGTTGGAGGAGCTTCCAGAAGGACTAAAATTCCTCACTTCTCTTCAAAGTTTAATGTTATGGGCGATGCCTTTGGATTTTTGTGATAAGATCCGCAAGGAAAATGGTGAAGAAGGACCTGATTTTTACAAAGTTGCTCACATACCTTCCTTCAAGATGCTTGAAACTAGATAATTTCATTTTAATTTTTGATACTTTCTGAATGAATAGTGTACTCATGATTTCCATGAACCCTAGCCTGATTATATTTTTTTGAGCTGTACTGTACAAATGCGGGTTCATCTCATAAGTAAAGATTTTTACAGAGTGCCACATTATTCGTCTTTGTTTACTTAAATTATCATTTGTTTTTTTACAAAGATTGATTCTGCATCTATACTCTTTATTAATACTAGCCAAGCCCCACACAATTTTAAGACTCATTTAAAACTCAAACAAAGTTGCAATGCTGAAAACGCAAATGCATTTTTACTGAAAAATTTTCATAAAAATTTGGAAAATTTGGAAAAGAGTCATTTTTTTTTTAATTTGAGGGTCCTTACAACTTGGGAAAAATGGTAGTTTAAATTAATAACTTGTTTTCATAGTCCATGCTAATGTTAGCTAAATGCTAATAATTCTCTAACTTCTTTTTGCTATTTAAACACAAGCACACACATGCTTGTTGATCGAATCACAACATGGAGCGATGACGTGTTTATTGAATCATAATAATGTTCTAACTTGTACGATTTTCTCATACTAATTTTTTTTGATCCGCTATAATTTGCTATTTTTGTTTCATACGACTTAATTATAAGTTTTATCACTTAAATTTATATAATTTATTGCGGATATTTAGATGAAAATTTTCAATGAACTGTGGAGCAGTATCAACTGAAATGTTAATGGTAGATTATTTATATTTAAATATCGAAAGTAAAATCATTTTAAAATCTAAAATACCAACTTGTGTTTAGATCCAAAAGATTCTCATCCAAATGAATTTCTTTATTTTCAGCGACAAATTTCTATTATATAAAAAACGTAAGAGATTAATAGTTGTAATATATATATATATATATATAACAGAAAGTACGTCACCAATACCTGTGTCATATATCTTTTTCAACGTTTTTCATTATGTTTATTCCGCTGCTCATTAATTTAGAATTTCTTGTTTGATGACATCTTTTTATTCCAGCAAATCTTTTAACTTCAAGGGTAATAACAAATTAGACAAATGTAGTATACACTTTGTATGTATACATATAATTAAAATTTTGTTTATTCAACATGAGATAAGATCTAGAAGATTTTCATCCAGTTGATTTTATTTATTTCTAAAAATAGTTTTTTTTAGTATATAGAAAACGTAATTAAAATCAAATTAATTTTAAAACTGAAACATCAACCTGTATATAGATCCAAAAGATTCTCATTCAATTGAATTTTTTTTATTTCCATAAATAACTTTCTCTTATATAGAAACGTAAAAGGTCATTAGTTGAATTGAAAATTTATATAAAATTAAACAAAAAAAACATCGTTATCAATACATGTGTCATATATTTTTTGCGATGTTTCTCATTAATGTTTATTCTACTGCTCAATAGTTTAAGAATCTTTTGTTTGACGATATCTTTCTCTTCCGACATATCTTTACAATTTCAATTTTGAAGACGTAACTGTAAGGGAACTAAGAAATCGGTCAAAAACAGTGTAAACTATGTATATATAATTAAAATTTTGTATATACAACATGGGCTAAAATTTAGAAGATTGACATCCAGTTGAGTTTCTTTATTTCTATAAACAAATTTTTATTTATACATAAAACACAAGAGATCATTATCTGAAATGAATAATTCTAAAAATTAAAAAAAAAAAAAAAACTTTTGATAGTAATACCTAAGACATAATTTTTTTTGTGAATTTAATTATTACGTTTATCTCAAATAGTTTCAGAATCTCTTGTTTGACGATATCTTTTTTTGTATGCATACCTTTTGTCTTCCAATTATAAAGGCATAGCTAGAAGGAAAAAATATAGGGGACTAAGAAATTAGCTCAATATCGTACAAAGTATGGATAATTTAAATATTGTAAGCCTAGTCATGAATTAACTAACCGTACATGATATATATAATTAAATTCATTTGGCATTATTTAAATATAATAAGGCTAGTCATGAATAAAGAATAAATATAATAGGACAAATATAATTGAATTTAACTTATGCACTTGTGATTGGTGATGTAAATATTCGAACTTTTTCTATGAAATTAATTCGCATGCAGATGGGAACAACTTGGAATGCTGAAAAGTGAATTTACCTCTACAAAACTTGTATTAACAAAAACTTGACATGCTGAAAAGTAAATTTGCATGTCCACAACTTGTATTCGATTAGTAACTTTTTTTGTACTTTGGTGATGTACAATGATCATTTCATCAATAATAACGACGTACAATCATATTCGTTGGTTTTTCATATTTTAAGTTCAATTTACCAAGACACTAAGGTTATAAAAGAATTGGAACTACAATAAGAATAAAAATTTCAGATGGCCTAAACTACAAATTACACGTACTATAATTTTCTTATGTTGTGATCTTATTGTAACTCCTCCAATGTGGGAAATCTATGACATGATATAATATAATATATTTTAGTACAATAGTAATATAATTTAATAACAATGTAATATATTCGTACAATAACAATATAATTTATTGTAGATTTAGATTAGATTATTATTATTATTAAAAACAACATAGAATTTTACGTGAAATATATAAGAGTTTAGGGTACAATAACAATATAATCTATTTTAGATTAGATAATTTTTTTTAATTTCAAAACAACATAGAATTAGTTTTTTCTTTAAAAAAATTAGAATTTTACATGAAATAGGAGTTTAGAGTACAATAATAATATAATCTATTTAGATTAGATAGTTATAATTTTTTTTATTTAAAAACAACATAAAATTCTAAAATAATATATAATATATGAGTCGAACATTGAAGTAGCAAGTATGTAGTAAATTTATACTTCAAAAAAAAAACTTTATACGAATGTTTAAATTTTATGGCCTAACTATCGATTGTATGTGATCACAGATAATATTGACATATGTATATCAATGTTATGACAATGCAAAGAAATGACAAAGAAGAAATGTAACCTTTTATCATGCAGACTTTTAATTGCTTGTATGTGTAAGACGAAAAGTCAAAAATAAAATATTATTTTTTGTAAGACGAAAAAGTCGAAATAATAATAGAATTGTTAGAAGATGGGTGAAAGTAGATCATTGAATAAAACAAAAATAATTTTAAAACAACATAAAGTTATACTACGTGAAATAGGAGTTTAGGATATAATAATTTTACTACATGAAATAGGAGTTTAGGGGTATAATATAATATATTTTAAATTAGATAATTATATTTTTTTTAAAAAGATAAATTAGGGGTGAAACCAAAAAAAAGTGTGAACCAAAAAAAGTGCAAACCAAAAAAAGTGCGAACCAAATTTGGTAGCATGTTAAAAGGGGTTTCGCTTATTAATAAAGGTTATAGAAGCAAAATAATGTGAGAATGGCGCGCGCGGTACTAAAGTACCAAAGTACCAAATTTGGTTATCACTTGACCCGGGTTCCTCGCAACTACGTAATTATACAAGATTTATTTACTTTAAATTCTTTAACTTTATCCGGGGTTCAATTTCTTACGACTACGTAATTATACAAGATTTATTTATTTACTTTTAAATCCAATAGTTTCATCGAGCGTTAAATTCTTTGCAGCTACATAATCATACAAGATTTATTTATTTACTTTAATTTCTTTAGCTTTATGCACAGTTCGATTGTCTGTAACTACATAATTAAATAGTTATTTATTTATTATAGATTTTTATCATTCAATTTTCGAGAAATACATTTTTAAATAATATTTATTAATAATTTATTAATACTAATATTTTAATGTCAACTCATGTTTGGCCCGTGTATAAGCTAGTTATATCTAATGGAGTAATGGCGAGGAAAGGTGAAAGTAATTGAATCCGTAGTTGAAACGATTACATAAAATTAGCCAACTCCATGCAACCTAAGATTCTTTATTTTCAACTAACCAGTTATTTATGTTTTTCTTTTTATGATTATAGTCTTGCTACGGTTAAGGAATATTCCTATGTATGACTATATAGCTGGATTGGTACTAAGTTGCAAGGAATCGAACCCGGATTTCGTGATAATTGGTACAACGCGTCATTTTCATATTGTTTTGATAATTAATATTAATTTTAATTATTAAAAAATATACTTATAGATATTTGAATGATAGAAATATATAATAAATAAATACTATTTAATTATGTGATTATTTGCAATTAATCTTGAATTTGGTACCGCATGATATTTTAACAGTATTTTCTTTATTAATAAAGAGTATATAAGTTATAGAAGTGTGAGATAACAGGTGCTCTCCTAGTTATTTGACATCCATGCAACAGTCCAGTTTCCTCATGTCTTCTCACAATAGCACTCAGGCCTTCTGCACATAAGATGTAGATATACGGTGACAATGGATCTCCGGTAGTATCGGGTTAGGGTGTGTGATCCGGGACGAACAGGGAAGATTTATTAGAGCTCAGTGTTTCCGAAAGCAAGGATCCTGGCAGCCCAAGGAGGCTGAAGCCCTTAGCCTTAAGGAAGCTTTGATGTGGGCTAAAGGCAATGGAATACATCATTGCATTGTGGAACGGACTCACAGATTTTAGCAAATGCTTGTAAGGGAATGAAGGGAAACGCATACTTTAACACAATTGTTTCTGATTGTGTTTACTTATTAAAGCACCTGGATAATGTGCTAATTGAGTTTGTGTATAGGTCTGCAAATAGTGTAGCGCATGTCTTAGCAAAAGCTGCATTATCTGAGTCAGGCTTAGGGGAGTGGAATGTTACTCCTCCTGATTTTATCCGTCATGTAATTGATTCTGAAATTTATTAATGCAAGTACGTTTATTTCAAAAAAAAAAAAAAAAGTTATAGACAATTGATCTTTATTAATAAAGAGTATATAAGTTATAGACAATTGAACTTTGAATGAAATTAATAAAATTAAAGTAAATAAATAAACTCTAAACGTCGAGAGGAGAGTACAAATCTCGTACCACCCGAGAGCTAACCAGATGCAACCTAAGATTCTTTATTTCCAGAATTGAGATAGTTATTTTACTGAAATAGTTTCATTAGCTTCGGAGGCATTGTAAGGGGGCTATACGGACTTGAACATAAACTCTTAATTATCAAAAGACCTCTTATACATGATCAACAAGGTTAATACTGGATTATTTTGGTCAGGCTCACTATCTCCGGCACCAACAGCTAGTCTGAAACTATAGACATCAAATTTCAAAGAATTAAACCAATAGTCCGGGACTTTTGATCCCATATAACAAACACAACCTGTAGATTTAAAATTGTTATCCTGCAATGATAAAATGTTCTGATAACTGACATTTCTCGAAACAGAATATGGAAAAATCCTACTAAACAGATGTGGAGAAATCCAAATTAATGATTAGAAATTAACTAATTGAAAGATTTTAGAAGAACGGTATAAATTTAATACTTAACATAGATTTAGCTGATATATACACCAACGGAGATCTCCTGGTTTGTTCTCAACCGCAAAGAAAATTTTCCATTCATAGTCACAATTTCAGTTAAATTGCACTTACTATCTGGGGCCAAAATCTGTAAGACTAATACTACTGGTTGTCCACGTTTTTGTTAAAGGATCTGTCATACTGTCTGAGGATTTGAAATTGTAGGCACCTGGTCGCATAGGCCTAGGCAGTTCAGTTTCGCAAGTCAACATTGACACCACGTATGACATGCTCGGTCTGTCTTCCGGATAAGTGTTGACACACAATAAGCCTATTTGGATAGCTCGAAATGCTTCAAACTTATCATGTGTCTCCAAACTTTTGCTATCAAACAGTTCAGAAAGCTTTCCCTCTTCATAAAGTGTCCAGGCCTGCACATGAACACATATAGTAGGGGTGAGTGGATATCAAATTATCAGAAATGTTTGTAAGATAGTTATATGGAATGAAACTAATTGTCCTGAAGCTTACATAGCTAAGAAGATTAGGGCTGTGATCGGAATGATAGAATCGCCCCATTTTCTTTCCAGTAACTATCTCTAGTACAAGTACCCCAAAGCTATAGACATCGGATTTAACAGAAAATGTTCCGTCAAGTGCATACTCAGGGGACATGTAACCGCTGCAGGAACAATAAATTGATAAGAAAAAATTTCAGTTTAATAGAATTTGAAGTAATAGAATAGGAGGATTAAAATAAATCTTACAATGTTCCCACTACTCTAGTAGTATATGCTTCAGTTTGAGTTCCTGTAAAACTTTTTGCCATGCCAAAGTCTGAAATTCTTGGATTCATCTCACGATCAAGTAAAACATTACCAGCTTTAAGATCTCTATGTATGATTCGTAATCTTGAGTCCTGATGAAGATAAAGTAGCCCCCTAGCAATTCCGCAAATAATGTTTTGACGCATTGGCCAATCCAGTGTCTTGCTTAGTTCTTCGTCTGTTAAATTTGTCCATATCAGTTATTGTTACATTTTAAGATCATGAAGTTCAACTAAAAATAAAAATATTACACGAATCCAGGATTTAAGAGTAAAATATGAGTCTGAAGAAAAATTATTCAACCAATTAACTATTTAAGAAAGGCATACCAAAGAGAATTGCATCTAAACTTTTGTTGGGCATGTACTCATAGATCAACAACATTTCACCATCCTCAATGCAACATCCTAGAAGCCTCACAAGGTTTCGATGCTGAAGTTTGGCTATTACTGAAACTTCATTCTTGAACTCATCGAGGCCTTGTCTTGATTGTTTTGACAGCCTCTTCACAGCGATTTCTTGACCATCCTCCAAGGTACCCTGCAAGAATTGTAGACTAATGTCAGGCTTGAGTTCTCTAGTGAAATAAATTTTAATGAACACAGTCTCTTCAATAAATACTTCATATACTTCAGTAAGTATATATTCGATGCAACAAATAAATAATGCTACTATTATGTGAGATCCTGATCAATCAGTGTTCTGGTAACATGACATTTATTGTATACAAGTAGTTAATTTATACAATCTTACCTTGTACACAGGTCCAAAACCTCCCTCACCAAGCTTATTGTTTAAAGAGAAGTTCCTGGTAGCTTTGGCTATGATAGCAAAGTCAACTAATGGCAAATCTAACTCCTCCCTCTTATTTTCACGTACAGAACCGTTGACTTCTATTTTTCCTGCAGAGTGAAGGTAATTGTTAATTCCTTACCATATTAGCTGTTAGACAAGTATGTCCGAGAGCATACCTTTTTTACTCCGCATTCTATTCCTGCACACACATTTCCAGAACAGACAAGTATGTCAAGGAATGATGACACTTAGCAGTGTTGGTGATTAATTGTGAACAATCAGTTGGTGACTTGATCTACTTGACAGTAAAATGTAGGTACATTCAAAAATGAAATAATTTACCTGAATCAGCAGTTTTTACATAAAATTGGAGTCCAGGTCCATAGTAATCTCTGATATCGTTCAGATCATTGAACCATAACATGCACCCCATTCCACCTTGTCTGACATCTATATTTGAGTAAGCTGTGCAAGAGCAATTATTCAGGCACGCGATCTTACAGCTCTGAAGGTCCATGCTGGTATTATACTGTGCGGTCCGCGTATCAGGTAATTTTCCATTGATATACAGAAAAAATTTGTCTCCATTTCCACAGCTTAAAGGAGTCTTTCTTACACACCCATCTGACCAATTTCCTGATTTCCATTTCTTTGGATCTTTCGGCTCAAATCCTTTCACACAGCCACATACTCCGTCACCCCCTGCTTTTCTGCTGTCACAAGTACCATATGGACCACAAAGTGCGAACTGCTCACAAACATCTTGCTCTGAATTCAAATTTGTTGTCCAACTTTGCTTTTTATCATTCCATGCTAAAATTTGGGCAACCCCGTCTGGAGACAGCACCATCCGCACAATAACAGGACTTTTGGGAACATTGTAACTGTAGTAGATCTCCTCCTTATTTAAAGCCGAATCAGGTATGAAACTCTGATCAGGTTCCAAAAAACGCAGCCCACTAAACTCTACACTATCCCATGGTCCAATTCTGAAAATTACATTGGAATGGTTATACCCCATCAACTGTGGATATCCATCAATGTTAACGCGGAGGCTGTAATTGCCTGGAGCAGGATCATCAGGACTTCTCCACGAACTGAGGTACCGTTCCAGGCCCTTTCTAAAATCAAAGCCAATCTTCTGTGTTGGTAAAAGATGGTTTCCCGGATAATCAAAGCTTTCCCAAAAATAATTTTTAGGGTCTCCATCATTTCCATTCCTGATTACAAGATTTCCACTGTCAAACAATTGTGCCACAGTAGTATTGTCAACCACCGATCTTGTTGAGTTTGTTAACCAGATTACCCTTCCACTTCCATCAGAAAGCACTAATCTTCCATTTGATTCCACGCGTAACACGCCTGAAGTATCAGACAACGGAGTGTCTCGATTAGCAACCCACACAACCACCCTTGGTAATATCTTCATGTACCATATTCCTAAGTATCGATTCTTGGACTTTCCCGGGCTGAAAAATCCCAGTCGGAAGACTTCACTGGCTGAGTCGATAGTGCCATTACCTTCATCCGTAACAGTCTGATTTACGGTGATAATATCTACAGCAGTGGACATTAACAAGATTGCAGAAAATGCAAAGAAAAACAGAATGAATGCAGTGTTTGCCATTGAAATGCAAACCCTTCAATATTTTCTAATGCAACTTTTTGTTCTTATAAATCGGAGATGTGTTCTCTGGAGAGTTCTACTGACCAGATGATGTAGGAACCTCACTAGAGATGGTTCCATGAATCCTTATCCGGAACTCTCAATATGCTGTGTCTTTCTGCTGTGTCTTCCTTGCATGGCAGTCTTCCTTGCATGGCTGTTGCCATGGTTTGGAAGTGCATTGTGTGATTTGGTTAACTGTACCATCATTGACGACTTTCAGTCCATGTATTATTTCTAATCTGATTGATTATTTTTCATTACAGAAGATACATTCTTCTGTGTGATTATGCAAGATATATTTTTGAATAGCTTTTATTAATTTATTTTGTTCTCTGTTCGATCATCAATCAATCCGTTAATATCCAGTAATTCATGTTTTTCTTTGTTTACAAATTTGACTGCAGGGACTTGACAAAAATAAAAAAATGAATCGATTGGTCCTGAAGAAACCACATAATGGAATCTGGGTTCAGCACATTCATCTTATCTTGGCTAATAAAATGGATGGGGACTCTTTTGCCTATCTAATCTCTTATGAAGAACGCATTGTACGATATATTAAGTGGTCTTCATTCCGTATCGTAGCCATTGAACTATTAGAGCCCAAAACACAGTTATTAGCAGTGAAGACTTGACAAATTAATTGATCATGAGTCATTTCTTAAACATAAAAAGCAGAGTAAATCTAAAGTTCCTATCCGTGCGTGGGCAGACAATAAAAATTAGTTTAACGACTCTTCCCCTTCCTGCACCCAGATTTAGTTCTAATGTAGGTGTCACTTGTGTCTATGATCAAGTACAATATTAACAATTTGAATTGAATTCTGGTTTGCCTTTTTTTATTATAGTATTTAGTACAAATGCATCTTACAGTTGCAGCATACACGTTGTTACGAGAGAGACAAACCTTGTTTGGATGTCCGATGGCACCTTGCTTCGACCTGAGATGCACCAATAAATATTTCCAGTCTGTTTACACTGTAAATGGTCTTTGTTGTTTCTGAAATGATGTCCTCTGATAAAAATTTTCTAGGTGAGAGTAGCGATGAGCTAACCGATTGCTGAGCTCTGCACACATGCTCATATTTAATATGCCATCTTAATCACAAAAACTTTCGGAAGTCACCTAAGGTAACTACTGAGTACTGATCACCAGGCCTTCTACATTTTAACTACATTTTGTTTATGTGACAGAAGAAGATGAAGAATTTTAAATGGCTGAAGCAATTGTGTCAGCTGTTTTGTTGGAGCAATTGTGTCAGCTGTTTTGTTGGAGAAGCCCATCTTCTTCGTGAAGTGAAAGATGAAATTCAACATAGTGGATGCAGACATTCTTAGGGGATGCCGATTTTAGGATAAGTGAAGAAAAAATTCCCATTTTGCCTGAGGACGTACGAGTGCTTGCCTGTGATGCTGAACTGGAAGTTTTCTTCTTTAAGTTTCCACTGCAAGAAACAGAACAAGAAAAGGAATAAAAAATGCAACAAAAATAAAAGATGTACAAACAAAGGTTTCTCTCCTCTCTGATAGCTTTGGTGATTGTGGAATCAAATCTACATTAGAATCCCAGGGATCATCAAATTCCACATACGAAACACCGAGAAAGCTGACGCGGTTTTACTCTTATACTACTGTAGAACCAGAAATATTTGTTGGATTTCAGGGAGTCGTTGATAGGTTGGTTGGGCATCTGGTGAATGAAAGTGATATGCTTACCTGCTTATTTCTATGTGGAATGGGAGGTCTGGGTAAAATGACTGTCGCTCAAAAATATACAACCATTCGACTATTAAGACTTACTTTTCTGGTTTACCTTGGTTTTCTATATCGCAGAAGTGGCAATAAAAATGTGTGTTGCGACGAATTCTAATAGGTCTCATCCCAGAAAAGAAAAAGGATATCTTGGCTTTTGATGATGATAAGCTGGTAAAGAATCTTTTACAGGTCCAGGAAAAGAAAAAATGCTTGATAGTCCTTGATGACATATGGTCAACTGATGCTTGGATTCTATGAAAGAGGCCTTTACAGCTGAAAAATCTTTAAGCAAGTTGATGCTTACAAGTCGCAAAGTTGATGTAGCTAAGCATATTCAGTTACCAGAATCTCTAAGCGAAGAACAACGTTGGGAGCTACTTAAAGTTAAAAGCACTTCCCAAAGTAGGAGATTCTCTAGGTGTAAATACATAATTCACATGCACTTATTATGTTTCACTTAACCTCAAATCCAGTATCGTAGGACTGCATAGAAGTGAAAGATTTAATGCCACTTCAGCTGATCCGAATACATGTAAAGCAAAACGTAGACTTCAAAAATATTCTATAGAACTGTAAAAATCGAAAAACTTAATTAATGAAGTAGAAAGTTGCAAAACATTGTACTATCAAGTTTTTTAAATTTCACAATGCACAAAGTTGCTAGAATGCCTGCTGACTTGGAAATGAAATGCCTGCTTCTCTGGACTTCAGGTCTGTGTACCCAAGGCAACTTACAGTTTATTGTAATGAAGGATGTACAAGCAAACAAGCTAATCACTTAAACGTTGCGTGAGCTCTTGTTACACAGAAGAGCATATATGGGACAGGAACTGGTGTGTTCTGCAGTTGGTTTCCCAAAACTTATCCGCCTTGTTCTGAGGAATCTTCCCAACTTCATAAAATGGAAGGTGGAGGAAGGCAGCATGCCTATTCTGTCACATTTGATCATTCGAAACTGTCCGAAGTTGAAGGAGCTTCCAGAAGGAATCAAATTTCTCCGTTCCCTACAAGAATTACAGGTAGAAGTATGCCTTTAGATTTCTATGAAAGCCTTAAAGTGGTAAAGGGTGCCAAGTATTCCATCATTGTCGACATCGATTAAAATGTCGACAATGTTCACACTTTATATTTGTCTTTTGTAGAACCCGAAATACTGAAATAGGATATCTTTTAGAATTTATACCAATTAATTTTACCATTGCTGAATTAACAAATTCGGTTCGAATTCGCCAATTAGAAAAATCAAACTCAAACTATCAACTCGGTAACTCCACTCCAGTTCAAGGGCATGATCTTAGATTTTGAACTAATCAAAAAAGTTTTTATAATCATCATAATCAATTCAATTTAAAGTAATTTGATTACTCGATAAAGACAACTGAAAATTTTTAAAAACTTGTAAAGCAAATGCATAGAGGAAAAAAGAATCTTTGACGGTTATAACATCGCTGATATGAGTAGAACTGACAAATTGGATAATCAGTTCGGGTTGGGATCGGATCAATCTCGGATTGGATTAATGTTCGGTTTTGATATAATTTTGGTATAGTTCGGGTCTAATTCAGATTAAAATCGGATAAAATTTGGATTAAAATCGGATGAATTCGGTTCGGATTAAATTCGGTTCGGATTTTTTCGGATCATTACTCATTCATTTTTTTAAATTTGTAAGACTTTAAAAATATATTATTATTAAATATATTATTTTTTATATAAAATAAAGTAATTTTTCAAAAGTATTGATTAAATATAATAGATATTTTTGACAAGAAATTATTCTAATTATGAATTTTGCTTATAAATAGATTAATTTATTGAATTAAAAGTGGTCTAATATATGTGGATTATGATCTGTAAATATCATAACTCAACTAAAATTGAATTCACCATTTTTTTTAGTTTGAATTTAAATCGGATCTCGTATTTCAAATAATATTCGGTTCGGATAATTTCCGGTTCGGATCATAATCGGATCGGATAATTTTTAGTTAAATTTTCGGATCGGTTCAAATCAGTTTTCAGATTATTATCAGTTTAACTAATTCGGATATAAAATCGGATTCGATTTTATGAATTTCGGTTCGGTTTTTCAGATCTGGACCCATTTTATCATGTCTAGATATGAGTTCCAACGGAAATTTTGGAACTCGAAATAATTTGATTCACTCGAAAAAGACTACTGAAATTTTAAAAAAAAACGCAAGAAAAATGCTATATTCAAGCAGAGATGGTTCTTAATCTTATACACCTCAAATTCAACTGAAAAAAGCAGTAGAATTGATGACTTTCTTTAACAAAGGTCTTGCCTGGCAGCTGATTGCCCAGGCTCATTCATGCACCTACACCCGCGACAGAAATACAAAATACAAAGATAAGCTGATTGTAGTCAAGTGGAAGCATTTCAAAAACCACTTACAAAGCCCACATCGCCAGTTGGCTACATAATATTTTGAAAAAACTACGTCCTCTTATGTACAATTTTTTTATCAACCCACAAATATAAGCAGATTATTTTAACAAATTCTACACTTTTTAGCATCAATCATCTACATTTAATTTATTTAAAGTGATTAAATTAAAAAACAAGGGTTCGAAGGAAATTAGGCTTCTCAATGGGGGCGGGGAAAATGGGGAACCCGCCCTTAACCCGCCCCAAATGGGGTTACCCCACCCCGCTTAAATGGAATGGGACAGTGACGGGGAATAAATATTTACCCCGTTTAAATACGGGGTGGGTTTGGTATTTCTACAATCCCCGCGGGGAAATCTGCCCCGCCCCGAATTAAATATAATATATATAAATATATATATATATTAAATCCTTATATATAATAAGCGTAAGGGAGATCTTATCCAAAACTTTGGTCGGTCATCAGTACCGCCAAAACAATCTCAACCTTTGGATCTACTATTTTTAAAAATAGACGATCAAGATTATATCACATACAAATAGAAATTATTATCTAAAAAGGATAAAAATCAAAGTGAAAGTATTAGTATTAGAATTGGATTAGAAGTAATTAGAAATTAATAAAAATACCAGTTCCATTAATACTAATATTCAATTCATCTATACTATTATATTAAAGACGAAACATTGAAAGTTTTGTAGTCTGGTCGTCAAAGTTTTTGTAGTCTGGTCACTCCATTCATAGCCGTTAGATATTTCTGATAAAATCGATGAGAACCGTTAGATAAAATATTAAAATTATTATATAGAATATCTTTTCTATTTTTCCTAACTAAAACATCTCATTTTCCAAAAATATCACAGGCAGTTTCATTTAATAAAATAACATAATAAGATTATAATTGCTAATAAATAAACTCATTACCATTTTTTGCCAAAGTATATATTCTTTTTTATATTTTCTAACTAAAATTTCTACTTTTCTATTTTTCTTAAATAAAACCTCCCATTTTCCAAAAATATCAGGGTGAAAGCCATGTTTACCTTTTTTTACAAAGTAAAATCCCAAAATACCCGGGAGCGGGAGGGAGCGCCCAAAATACCCACTGAACACGCATTCCTTACTTGCGTAGTCTATACACGCATTCCTTTCTTGCGTAGTCTACCTATTTGTCCAGCTATACACATTTGGTTCATGCGCACCTAGGTGTTACTTATTGCGTGCTCCTGTATACGCATTTGCTTCCTGCGTGTATAGACAACATAACACTTACAGCCCATTGGGTTTACACAGAGGGGTATACGCTGAAGCCTTATGCGTGGAGTGTATACGCATCGGCAATATGCGTGGTTCTGTGGAGGGGGTTTACACAGAGGGGCATACGCATCAGGGTTTTGCGTATACATCTATACACATTTAACATGTGCGCAGTCCATACTATTTCTCTTCTCGTATTGACATTCTATACGCCTTTTTAGCTTATGCGTATAGACCGTATACGCATTTCTTGTTTGCGTGTAGGATCTATACGCATTTACTGATTGCGTGTATAGAGTTGAGGTCTAACAAAAATCCCCAATTTTGTTTCTTTTGCCCCGACATCAGTTCTCTCTAGCTGCGGCTGCTCTCAGTTGTCTTACTCTTGACATCAAATTGTTCATGAGGTAATGCTATTTCATTTGTTTCGCTTCAAAATTCATATTATTTAGGTTTATGTTTGGAATGGCTTCTTCGAATGTGAATTATGTATGGGGATGGTTATATTTTGGTGGAAATATTATTCATGATAGCGTAATTGGTAGTGCATATGATCGAGATGTGATTGCCTCTGTGAAGCTGCATTTTGATTTGAAATATGAAGAGCTTTTGAATGTTGTTCACAAGAAACTCAATATAGATCCGAATTTGGGTAGATTAAGGGTATCACGTAGGTTCATGAATCCTACAACAAACAAATATGCAGTTGTCTTGCTTGTTGATGATGATGATTTAGAGTATATGTTCGAAACTTTGGATTGTTCATGTGGTAAAGTGCGTGTAGAGCTTTATATAGAAAAAATTCTTATTGGCTTGTCTGAAATTTCTACTGAATCTGCAAAATGCTCAAAGATTGGGGAAGATTGTGAAATTAGTTCAAGCACTCGTAGTTTAAAAAGTGTGTATTGGGGTAGTGTTTCTAGTGGGAGCTCAAGTAGGAATTTGTTTGTGAGTAGTGCTGACACTGAAGGAAATTCAAGGGAAAGCAATGAGCTAACAGATGGTGATATCCCATTCTATAGGTCATTTGATGGATCGTCAATGGTTGTTTCAGATCTAGAACATGGCATGCAGAAAATTGGCGAACTTCAGAATCCGACAGATTTGACAAAAGGGATGACATTTGAATCGAAAGAAAAGTTGTTGAGTGTGGTGAAACAGGTTCATATTGCAAATCATCAGGAGATAAAGGTGGTTAAATCTGATTCTATCACTTAGGAAGTGGTATGCAAACAGAATACTGAGGGTTGTCATTGGAGATTGAGGGCCAGGAAGAGGAAGTTGCGTGATTATTTTGAGATTATGGACACCAAGGGTCCGCATACATGTGTGAATCAGGCTATCTCACAAGATCACCGAAATTTGAGCTCTTCACACATTGCAGAGATCATTATGAACCTAGTTGCTGTGGATCCTACTGTCTCAGAGAAGGTGTTGGAGGCTGCAGTTGTGAAAGAAGTTGGCTATAAACCATCGAGCAAAAAGTTGAGAGATGGAAAAAAGATTGCAAGTCAGAAAGTGTATGGTTCTTGGGAGCAATCCTACCAGGATCTTCCTTTATTGATGAATGTTATTCAGAAAGTAAATCATGGCATGCATGTGGATTGGTACTTCAAGGAGCATGGTCTACGAGAGCCAATACTTAAGGTATAATCATTTACCATTATAATGTCATCTTCCCAACATATATAATTGATTGTTCATTTTTTTTGTTAGATTTGATTTATCTCGTTTTATTTTGTGGACATAATGATAGGTGGTGAGATTCAAACGATTATTCTGGACATTCAAGCCTTGCGTAGATGCCTTCAAACATTGCATTCCAGTACTTCAAATAGATGGCACACATCTATATGGCAAGTACGGTGGAGTCTTACTTACTGCTACAGTTGTTGATGGCTTCCACCATCTTCTACCAATAGCATTTGCAATTGTTGAAGGGGAGACTGTAGCAAGCTGGACTTGGTTCATGGAGAGAGTGAGGAAAATGGTTGCCCTGCAACGAACTGGTGTTTGTGTGATTTCTGACAGACATGCAGGAATCATGTCTACTATGAAGAATCCTAATCTTGGATGGTGCGAACCATATGGATATCATCGATTCTGTGTCAGACATCTAGCTGCTAATTTTGTCTCTACATTCAGGAAAAGTGGCTTGAAGGAAAGGGTGGTTACAATGTGTAGTCAATTGACAGTGGACAAATTCAATTTGCATTGGAAAGCATTGCTGGCAGTTAAACCTAGAGCAGATGAGTGGTTTAGTCACATACACCCCGAACACTCGGCTTTATCTTGTGACGGGGGCAAGAGATTCGGGATCATGACAACAAATATGGCTGAGAGCTGGAACAATGCCATAAAAGAAGCAAGAAGACTCCCAATATGTGCGTTGGTTAAAGCCTTATATTATAAGGTGGTTAGCTACTTTGATCAGCGTCGCTTGGAGATAGAGAAACAAGATGTTCATGGTAATGAGTTTACCAAACATGCCAATAAATTGATGAACAAATGGAAAAAGCGAGCAACTGGACACCATGTGACCAAAATTAATCGGGATACATGGGTGTTTGAGGTTGTGACAATGAAGCATGGTCTAAAGGGTGGGAAAAAGCAAATTGTTCGCCTACAGGAACGTTTGTGCACATGTAACAAGTGGCAAACATATCAGATTCCTTGTTCTCATGTTCTTGCATGTTGTGCCAGTGTAGGATTGCAACACACAAGCTTCGTTAGTGAGTGGTACAAGCTGGAAAATGCCAAAAAGGTTTATGCAGGTCACTTTGAGCCGATACCGGACAAGAAGGCATGGCCTTTATTGAGAGATTTTCCTACATTGATACCTGATGATGAAATTCCAAACAAGCCGGGGCGGAGAAAGGAAACAAGATACAAGAATGTAATGGATTATCAATCAAAAGGCAAAGGCAAAGGAGCTTCTTCTAGTGTTCCCTAGATTGATTCCATCGGTATGTTCTACTTTTTTAAATTGTAGTTTAGTTGAACTGGTATGTAGTACTTCATTAAATTAGTCTATATTCTAGTTTGTCAAGTAAGAGGTATTTTCTTGATTTTTTTTTCTCCAGGTTTAACAAATTTGGAGATCGAACAAGAAGGCAGTAGCAGCAATGGAAATGTTATATTATATTATCTATAAAAGTGTTATTTATGATTATGGGAATATGTCAAAACACACTGAAGTATTATTTTAGCAGAATTCAGATTTTATAGACCGCATAATCTGCTTATTTCTGCATATTTTTCTGCCCAGTTTTTAGTAATCAGATTTATTGCAGTGTTATTTTAGATTTATAGACTGCAGAATCTGCCTATTTATGCAGATTTAAGTACATTTTTCTGCCCAGTTTTTAGTGATCAGATTTATGCAGAATTGTTGTAGTTTGTTTCTGCAAAATATGCATATTTCTTGATGCAGATTGCATCATCTTTGTAGCAGAATGCAGACTTTAAGGAGTGCATAATCTGCCTATTATTTATTTTAGGGATCAGATTATGCAAAATGTGAAGATTTTTGTGTAATTCGCAGATTATGCAGATTATTCTTTGTATTAGTAATTGTCTGAACTGATAGTTTTTTGGGAATGTTTTGCTTTTAGACCATACCAGAATCCTGTAAAGATGTCCGTATACGCAGAAGCCCCATGCGTGGAGGATATGCGCATTGGTAATGTTCGTGGTTCAGTGGAGGTGTTTCTGTTTATACAGAGGGGAGTACGCATCAGGGTGTTGCATATACAGCTATACGCAATTAACATGTGCGCATTCCATGCTATTTGGCTTCTTGTATTGACATTCTATACGCCTTTACCTTATGCGTATAGACCGTCTACGCATTGTTTGTTTGCGTGTAGGATCTATACGCATTGCCTGATTGCGTGTATAGTTTTTAAAAGACTTTCATCTCTACATTCAAAGTTATTGGCTCTTGTTCCTGTTGTAAACTGGACACAACAAAGTTAAATGCATTGTGTAAACGGATTTGAAAACCAGATAAGACTAAAATATTCCACTCCTTGCATTTATAGATTTTATCAAAATCTTTAGAACAAATTACTACCACATCACTTTATATCATTACAAAACATCATCAATCAGAAATAGTTATAGCATTAACAGAATTTAGTTACCTAAATACTTGTCCAAAAACTACAGAAGTAATAGATTGTCTTAATCTGATACAGAATATGTTTTATATTCTTCAACTTTAATCTCTTGCTCTATAGAAGTTTCTTGCGCAAAAATATATCTCCGTGCATCTTCACGATTTGTAGTTGTTGCTATCTAATACCTTTCATGCGCCAAAATACAACTAAACTCATATGTCAATATAAAACACTACTATAATAAGAAACACTGCTCCGCAACTACAATGGAAAAAAATATCAATATGAGTAAAGTCAGGCTCACCTACATATTGTTCTTCATAACAAAAGGCAAGTTAAAAATGCTCTAATACTACTTCCTGCACAAAGCACAAAATTAGTAGAATCATCATACACTATGCAACAATTTCATCGCATCTTAAAAAGGTTTAAATTAAAAATAACATATCTTTCCTACACAAGACAGGAACAGTTAAACAAATTAAAATAAAAGTTGGGTGGAAGTCTAGCAAGTTTAAATATAGTGGAAATAACTCACTTAGGGCGTCTCGTATAGATATCTAACTTTTTACGACCAGTAGTTCCACAACATGTAGGAACACGCTTTCGAGGACGCAAATTCATTTGTTCTTGTATTGGCTGCTGTTGTGCGCACTGCTGGGCAGGTTGCTGCTGTTGGCCAGGCTGTTGTTGATGCGTTGTCTGTCGCTGTTGCACTGGCTCTTGCTGCAGTGGTTGTTGCTGCAGTAGCTGATCCTGCACTGGCAGTTCCTGCACTGGTTGCGAAATGCCTAGATCAAAAGTTGGATATGACAATGGTGGAGAATGATGAATGACAGCTTGATCTCCATGTAGTTGTGACATCGGAGGTGAATGAGGTGTAAGCAAAATAGAATTGTCAGACGGCAACAAGTTCCACTTAGGACAGTAATCCAGCGATGTACGAACTATGGTCTCCACCCTCGTCTCCGCCTCATTTTCATGTTCATGAGTGGATGTCTCACCATCAAACCCTCCCTCATCACCTAAATGAATATCTCCGGCATCACCAACATTATTACCTCCTTCATCCAAATGAACACCTCTATTATCAACATCCATTCCCCGCTTTCTTGGAGCATTCACACCTCCACGACCTCCTTTATGGCCAGTTTTTTTGGATTTCTTATTAATTTCAGTTTCTTTCTCTCGCCTATCTTCAATTGGGAAATCCTGAAAAAATCCACGGGTGAACTGATCTTGTAAGAGCTGTCTACCATTACTCGCAATAGAATCAATATAGCTCATATCTCCATCTATCACTCCCCTGGCAACTAAAGATATATGATCGAGCAACTGAACCTGTTAAAATAAGAACAAGACAAATTAAATATGTATTAGCAAAACAACTACTCGGTAACTACACTACTGATCACTAATAAATAAGTTATAATTACCGCGAACAAGTGAGATCCACCAACTCGTGTATGATACAAACGAGTAATGTGAGCATACCACTGATCATAACCATCGACCACACCAACACCAATAGTACCAGTAGCTATATGTTGGGCACGACCATCCCAAAGTGATACATGATCACGATGCAACAATGTCCAATCAGAATCTTGCTTACCTTGTAAGGTAATACTATGAAGTTCTTTCGAATAAGTGTCATTTGGCGGTATATCCTGAATGAAACCAAATTGACGAATGCATCTATTAGGCGCGTGTGGCTCCACAACGTGAAAACAGATAAGTGGACCCTTATAGCACCAAATAGCACTACCATCTACACAAGAATGAGGTAACGCTGCCAAAATCTCGTTTGAATAGGGCTGCCATTTGAAGTGGGAAGGCGCAAGGCCATCTAAAGACAATCTAATAGTGGCTAGTTCATGTGAAGTAGTATCAGTAAATGACAAATGAGAACACCACCTATACAACACATTAAAACATAAAAGCACATCATAATCGATTCTACACATATAAGACATTAAATCGAAAAAGTATAAAAACATTACTATATGATAGAATAGAAAGAATGACATAAATTAAATAACTACCTCATTCCATAAGGACCCGATCGGTCACCCCATATGACTGAATTGTCCAATGATGGACCACGAGGCACATGAGCTAAGGTAGGCAATCTAGTCCATGCCCATAGCTGCAGTAAGATAAGGCATCCAGCATTCTCCCTCACACCTATCTTACAAGCCTTGCATAACTCCCTATATAAAAAAGCAAGCACAGCTGATCCCCAAGCTAAAGTACGACATCGTCCAAAATCTTGAATCAACGGTAGATACATACAATGGATCTGACCACCTGAATGATCGGAGAATAATACCCCCGCAAACAACTGTAATAGATATGACTGGGTATATCGAATGAGCTCGACATCAGAAGCATCATCATGAAGTGTTTTGTAATTTGTAGTGAGCCAACTCAATAGTAATCGAGCACCTTTTAAACTTGTACCCGGGGCTTTTCCAAATATCTGCTTAACTAGGTTTTCCCACCCCCCATTAACTTGTGTACCGCCAGTCACCGCATCGCCATCAATCCTTAGTCCAAGAAGAACATTAACATCTTGTAGTGTGATGCTGCACTCTCCAACAGGCAGGTGAAACGTGTGTGTTTCAGGCCTCCAATGCTCTATTAATGCAGTAAGCAATCCCCAATCTAAATCAATGGATGCCAGCCTGCTAACACCATCAAATCTCAGGTCCGCCAGAATGGGAATCATTCTCTCATGTACCTTAAAGAATTTATTCTGAGTAGGATCACGCTTCCGCGATCTCTGACAATCTCCACCACCGGCCTTCCAAACAACATCAGATCTATGTTGGGATTGTAAATGCAATACAGAAGAATCCCTAGGTCCAGGATCCATAGACATCTCATTATTAGGATCCGTAACCTATAAACAAAAATATAATCATGACTTAATATAAATATTCATAAACAAATAATGACACTCTTTAAGCAACTAATTTAATTAACAACACTACTACGTCTACATTGAATAAATACAACTCATTCTACTAATTAATAAAGCAATGTACTGTACATAGTCCTAAAGACAATATATTTGGTATCTCTGCCATCATTCTAAAGACAAAAGTACTCAGAGTCTGTGAGTATCTCAGATCATTTCCAGGTTTCGTAGAAGCACACACCAGAAAACGCAATGTGCCTAGAAAGTAATAGTCAGAGACGTGAATGCATATAACTGTAAGTACCTTAACATGGTTGTTTGCATCCAACGATCATTAATATCCCTTACATCATAATAACCTACAACTACATTACTGATGTATCTATTAAACTACATATATCTACCGCTTAATTTGAGAAATTCATCTGTAATTCATCCATAATATACCGAAATTGGATTCAAATTCAGCTCGAATCTCTCAATCCTTCAAAACTAATCCAATTTCATTGCATATATAACACAAAATCAATTCAAATACATTCCACAATCATCGCAACTTCATCCAATAAAACACATAATTAAACATGTATGCTAAGCACATAATCAGGCCCTCAATTGAACATATTAAGAAAATAACACATAATTGTGACACATAGTTCATAGTAGAAATCATAAAATCAGTTTAGATAGTACAAATCGAAAACCCAACTTACATCAATACAAACCCTAATCAAAAAGTTTGGTGTGAGTATTGAAAAATCAAGAAAAAGTTAGATTAATTACAGAAGTAATAGAGGTAGCTTGCTTGAAGAGGGATGAATAGCTGAGTTCAGAGTGTTCAGTCGCCTTATTCAGCACCTTGTTGAATCGCCATATTAATCGCCTCGAGTTTATGTTTTGTGCAGTCTGTATTGAGAAGTAGTTGAAATAAAACATGGTATACGCATGTACTTGTGGCGCATACGGTGGGTAAAAAGGGCACTGACTTCCGCCCTGGGGTATTTTAGACAAACAGTAATTAAAATAAATGTATTTTGGGCATTTTCTCAAAATATCACGAACAGTTCTATTTAATAAAATAGAATAATAATATTATAAGTATTAACGACTAACCAATTAGCTTTTTTCCCAAAACATATATTCTTTTTTATATTTTCTAACTAATATTTCTCCTAACTAAAATCTCAAAAATATCACGGGCTATTCTATTTATTATCATAAAATACTAATATTATAAATCTATCTATCTATACTATCAATACTATATATATATACTTACTATATTATAAAAGACGAAATATTAAAAGTTTGGTCGGTACGGTACCTGTTTTTTGGTACTTTGTGATTTTACTTAATTGTCCTTACATATCTATAAAAATATATTATTGAATAATAAAACATATTTATAACCAATTATCTTTTTTCAACTAAAACACATTATCTTTTTTATTTTTTCTAACAAAATCTCCTTCTTTTCCAAAAATATCACGAACAATTACCTTTTTAAACTAAAACATGTTACATTTTCTATTTTTACAGCTAAAACATCCCTTTTTCCAAAAATCTATACTATATTATTAAAGACGGAACATTAAAAGTTTTGGTACCTGTTTTTTGGTACGGTACTTGCCTTATTTAATTGTTTATTTAATTATTATAAAAATTATTATAATCAGTTACCCTTTCAGTTAAAATATATTATCATTTTTTTCTAAAAAAATCACGGACAATTTCCTTTTCAGCTAAAACATGTTACTTTTTCTATCTCCCTTACTAAAATCCTTCATTTCCCAAATATATCACCTTAGTTATTTATTTTAAAACCTATTTTAATACTTTTAATTGACAATTACCTTTCACCTCTTTTTCTAGAAAAATAACGGGAATTACTTTTTTTAGCTAAAACATGTTATATTTTCTATTTTCCTTACTAAAATCTCTCATTTTCCAAATATATCACCGGAAAACCCTTACTTATTTACTTTAAAATCTAATTTAATAATTTTAATTGACAATTACCTTTTTCAACTAAAACATGTCACTTTTTCTATTTTTTCTTACTAAAACCCCTCTTTTTTCAAAAATATCACGGGCAAATCGTTACTTATTTATTTTGAAACTTATTTAAATACTTTTAATTACGGGCACTTACCTTTTCAGCAAACACATGTTACTTATTCTATTTTTCCTTACTAAGACCCCTCCTTTTCCAAAAATATCACGGGTAAACAGTTATTAATTTATTTTAAAATCTATTTTAATACTTTTAATTATTTAAAAAGTTTAACACGCTTACTTATTTTTTTAGCAAATGCAAATTAATAGAATATTAAAACATAAATAATAAAAATAATAATTATTAATAACAATCTGTGCATCGCACGGATTTTAAGCTAGTATTACATTAAATTAAATTAAATCCTTATATATAATAAACGTAAGAGGGATCTTATCTAAAATTTTGATGTTGTACCGCCAAATCATGTTGATCTTAAAATAAATGAATCAGAACCCTTAGATTTAATATTAAAAAGATTTATTTTAATAATATAAACCAAATATGAGTAGGTTTTCTAAGTTGACTAGAATTCTCAATTTAAAAATTCATAACTTCAAATTCTAAGTTGAGTAGATTCATTTGATTCTTGGTCTATACTTTAATCGTAGGTTGAGTTGGTTTTTTTATTTTAATTATATTCCTAAGTTGAATAGAACTAATGTAAAAATTCATTATTTTATTCTTTCTTCAGTTTCAGAGTAGTTTTAATTGGAAATGAATTTGTTAAACTATCATTAAATTAAATATTATTTTGTGAATATTATGTGGGCCGTAAATTTGTTTTTTAATCTGATTTTTAGAACTCAAGATAGAACATAAATAATGTATTGATAAATAATGTATTGAGTGTATAAAACGTAATAAATAAAATCTTAAAACTAATAACATAAAATTAATATAATTATAAATATTAAAAAAAGAGTCGTGCATTGCACGGGTTATAAGCTAATATATATTAATATAATATAATCTATTCTTTATTATATAATATCATATGTTTGTAATATATAATAAATTATAACTTATTTATAGTAAGTTTTATATAATACGTACCTAATATAAGGTAGATTGTGTTTTAAATTACATATGCATTTGTTTTATTTTTAATTTTATATATTAAAATACATAATAATAAATATTTGTTAAATATATATATTTTTAAAAAGTTAATTATTATATGGAGAGTGTGAAAACGGGGCGGGGCGGGGCGGGGCGGGGCGGGGCGGGAATTTAATGTTGCCCCGTGGGGCGGGGATGGGGATAAACAATAAATCCCTGCGGGGAAATGGGGCGGGGATGGGGCAAACTATTTTTATGTGGGGCGGGTATGGGAATGGTGATCCCCGCCCCGAACCCGCCCCACTGAGAACCCTAAAGGAAATCTTCGTTAAATATTATAACATTCAGGTTGATTACTTGACATGGTATCAAAATTTTCGATTAAATTTTCGGATCGGTTCAAATCATTTTTCGGATTATTATCGGTTTAACTAATTCGGATACAAAATCGAATTCGATTCTATGAATTTCGGTTCGATTCTTCAGATCTGAACCCATTTTGCCAGGTCTAGATATGAGTTCCAACGGAAATTTTGGAACTCGAAATAATTTGATTCACTCGAAAAAGACTACTGAAATTTTTTAAAAAAAAACGCAAGAAAAATGCTATATTCAAGCAGAGATGGTTCTTATACCTCAAATTCAACTGAAAAAAGCGGTAGAATTGATGACTTTCTTTAACAAAGGTCTTGCCTGGCAGCTGGTTGCCCAGTCTCATTCATGCACCTAAACCCGCGACAGAATACAAAGATAATATAGATAGTCAAGTGGAAGCATTTCAAAAACCACTTACAAAGCCCACATCGCCAGTTGGCTACATAATATTTTGAAAAAACTACGTCCTCTTATGTTCAATTTTTTTATCAACCCACAAATATAAGCAGATTATTTTAACAAATTCTACACTTTTTAGCATCAATCATCTACATTTAATTTATTTAGGCCTCGTTTGTTTCGTCAATTTTATAATTACATAGGAACTTGAACTTCCCGGTAACTAATTTATAATTATAACTACAAATTACATGATTAATTTTGGTAATTAGTTAATGATTATATACTTGATAGCTATGTAACTGACCATGGTAGATCGTGGTAACTAAGTTCTTTTGTGATAACTACCAAAACCTTGGAACTTGGAGTTATTTTGTTCAATTTAAATTATAATGAACCAAACACTGCAACCAATTTTTAATTCAAGAAATTTTGAGTTACGTAGTTGAGTTACATCTAAACAAACGAGACCTTAAAGTTATTAAATTAATAAATAAGGGTTCCAAGGAAATCTTCGTTAAATATTATAACATCGAGATTGATTACTTGACGTGGTATCAAAATTCAGTTTCATGACTTCTATCAGAAGAGACTACGATTTTCCATTACAGGACGTAGTTTTAATCAAAATTTTATGTGGCACTTCAGTGGTTTCTAAGATACTTCCACTTGGACAACACATTACATGATTACATCAACTTGGACAATACATCCAAGCATTATCCGGGTTTCATGATAACATTATCAACTACAATTACTAGTCTCTCGGCTCTTTACATTTCAACTACATTTATGCTTGGTTTCTGTCAAAGAATATTCAGAAGAAAAAAATCGAAATGGCTGAAGCAGTTGTGTCAATTGTTATTGGAAGGCTCACTGATTTATTGACTGAAGAAGCTCAACTTCTGCATGGACTGAGTGATGAAATTCAAGGACTGGTGACCGAGCTCATGCGGATGAAGACATTCTTAAGAGATGCGGTTTCCCAAAACTCACCAATCTTAAATGGAGGGTTGAGGAAGGAAGCATGCCTGTTCTATCTTGGTTGATGATTTCTGGCTGTTCTAAGTTGGAGGAGCTTCCAGAAGGAATAAAATTCCTGAATTCCCTTCAAACTTTAGTGTTATACTCGATGCCTTTAGATTTCTGTGATAAGGTCCGCACGGTAAATGGTGAAAAAGGAGCAGATTTTTACAAAGTGGCTCACATACCTTCCATCGCGATTCTTGAAACTGAATAATTTCATTTTATTCTTTGTAATACTTACTGAATGGATAGTGCATCATGATTTACATGAACCCTAGCCTGATTATATTTTAATGAGCGGTAAATGTACAAAGGCGGGTTCATCTCACAAGTTATGATATTCATCTCACATGAGAAAGTTGTGTTTTTTACAAAGATCGATTCTGCAATTTATATCTAATGGACTCTGGTAAAGATTATGACTACTCTGTATGAATGTCGGGAGGAGAGTACAAATCTCATACCACTCGAGAGCTGGCCTGATGCAACCTAAGATGCTTTGTTACGAGGATCTGAGACCGTTTAAATTTTATTATAATAGTTTCATAAGCTCCGGAGGTATTGCAAGGGGGCTATAACGACTCAAAATGTAAACTTACTCGGTAAAACAGATCAAATTTTATATCATCAAAAGAGTTCTTAGCTGACCAAGAAGGTTAATCCTGGGATCTAAATGACATTGTTATCTGCAATATTTAATCACATATCACCCATGCACAATAATTTTATTGTAAAACAAAGGTCTTGCCTGGCAGCTGGCTGCCCAGCTCATTCATGCACCTAAACCCGTGAAAGAATACAAAATAAAAGGATAGGGTCAAGTTACAGCATTTCAAAAACCACTTGCAGAGCCCACATGGCCAGGGCCGCCAGGCTCATCCTGTAAAGTGCAATTTTTTTATTAAACCACAAATATGAGTAGATTATTTTAACAAATTATACTCTTTTTAGCATCGATCATCCACATTCAATTTATTTTAAATGCTTAGATGAAAAAACAAGGGTCTGTCAGAAGGAAATCCTCATTCGGTTAGGTCTTAGATAAGTTGATTACTAAACATGGTATCAAAGTTCGGTTTATAGACAACCCGTGTCTCATGACTTCGATCTTGGCAAAGACAGATGTGTGTTTATGTATTACTATTTTTTGGTATTTGTCATTATCAGACAAGAATTAACAGGCTATGGTTTTGCATTACAAGACGTAGTTTTAATCAAAATTTATGTGGCACTTGAGTGGTTTCTAAGATACTTCCACTTGAAAAAGACATTACATGATTACATCAACTTGGACAATACATACAGGGGTCTGAGCCTCCAACTTGTCTTTAGGCTCTTTATATTTCAACTACATTTATTTCTGGTTTCTGTCAAAGAAGATACAAAAGAAAAAATCGAAATGGCTGAAGCAGTTGTGTCAATTGTCGTTGGAAGGCTCACTGATTTATTGAGTGAAGAAGCTCAACTTTTTCAATTATAATATAATGGACTAAGAAATTAGCTCAATGTCGTACAAAGTATGAATGATTTAAATATTTTAAGCCTATTCATGAATTAAATAACCGTACATGATATATATTGTTAAATTCATTTGGGACTATTTAAATATAATAAGGCTAGTCATGAATAAAGAATAAATATAACATGACAAATATAATTGTATTCAATTTATGCACTTGTGATTGGTGAGGTAAATATTCGAACCTTTTCTATGAAATTGATTCGCATGCAGATGGGAACAACTTGGCATGCTGAAAAGTGAATTTACTTCTACACAACTTGTATTAACAAAAACTTGACATGCTGAAAAGTAAATTTACCTGTCCACAACTTGTATTCGATTAGTAACTTTTTTTGTACTTTGATGATGGACAATGATCACTTCATCGGTAATGACGACCTACATTCATATTCTAAGTTCAATTCACCAAGACACTAAGATTATACAAGAATTAAAACTACAATAAGAATACAAACTTCCGATGGCCTAAACTACAAATTACACGTATTATAGTTTGCTTATTGTGGGCATGTATGTCAACCTAAATAAAAGGCAACTTATAGCTTATAATCTCATAATAGGGTGTTTGTCTACCCAACTTATAACTTATATGTAATGTTAGTAACAACGTATATATTTTCCTTAACTTATTGGACTTATTACTTGATTTCTTTGTCTTTTAATACTTCTTATTTTTACATTTGTGTTTTTAAATATTTTTTTAATTTAAAATGTATGTATTTAGCTCATTGTATTTAATAATTATTTTTAAAATAAAAATTATCAAATTTGTAACTAACTTTTAAGTAAATTTATCCAAACACTTAAGAATTCATCCACTTATCACTTATACAAGCCTGTAACCCGTGCGATGCACGGATGAATTTTAGTTTTATTTTATTTTATTATCTATATTTTGATTTATATGATTTTAAAAAGTAATCAAATATAATAATATATGTATGATGTTATTCTACGTTTTTTTAGCCTATAAGTTGTGAGATACACGGATGAATTTTGGTATTTTTGATTTTTGATTTTAGTTTTTTTATATGATTTTTTAGTATTTTTTATCTTATTTTATTAGCATTTATTTGTATTTTGATCTTAAAAATTCTTAATATGTTGTTGACGGAATAATATCTTAAACTTTTGAATGTAGCTTAGAAAAATAGATGATATAAATATTTAATAATAATATGTTGTTGACGGGATTCGACCCTTGAACCCGTGGGAGCATTTTAGATATCAAGAAAAGAATATTTTTTTAATATTACATCCAACGGTTCTCATTTATCGATATTTACATCTAACGGTTATTATTTAGATGACCAAACTACATATAACCAAACTACCAACCAAATAGATGGTTGTTACTCTAATTTAATTTATATTATTATTATTATTTTAATATTAAAATCAACAATCCTTATTGATTTGGCGGTACATGACCAAAATTTTGGATAAAATTTCTCTTACGCTTATTGTATATAAGGATTTAATATGTTTTGCAAACACCTATTCTACTTCTTATATGTATGTGTGTGTCGCGTGAGTGGAGGCGTATTTGGTATTCATTATTATATCGATTAACATAATCTTATAATACGTGAGATAATTTAACCATGAGATATTTTGTACATGGTTTGAACTGACTAACTTGCCCCTGTGTTTATTATTTATTAGAAAAAGTTGTTTGTAGAAATTGAACTTGAGTTTATCTATTAACTGAAACGTCTTTATATCGCTAAACTATAAAATCACAGATTTTTGGAACTTCGCTCGAAACGTGTGAGTATCATTTGATAGAAGACATTTTATTTAACTTCAAAATATATAAAAATAATTATGTAGCTAAATTGAACTTAGGTTATATTGTTGACGGGATTCGAACCTTGAACCTGTTGGAGCATTTTAGATATCAATAAAATAATATTTTTTTAATATTACATCCAACGGTTCTCATTTATCTATATTTACATCTAACGGTTATTATTTAGATGACCAAACTATCAACAGATGACCAAACTACCAACCAAATAGAGGGTGGTTTGCTTATAAAAGTATAGTATAAATTTCAATAATTAAATGTATTAAAATAAGTTTTAAAATAAATAAGTAATTATTTGCCCGTGATATTTTTGGAGCGAGAGGTTTTATTAAGAAAAAATAGAAAGAGAAACATGTTTTAGCTAAAAAGGTAATTGTCCATAATTAAAAATATTAAAATAGGTTTTAAAATAAATAAGTAAGGGTTTACCCGTGATATTTTTGAAAAAGTAGGGGTTGTAGTAAGGGAAAATAGAAAGAATAACATATGTCTTAGTTGAAAAAGATAACTGTTTGTGATTTTATAGAAAAAGAATGGACTTTGTTAGAAAAATAGAAAATATAATGTATTTTAACTAAAAAGTTAATTGGTTATAAATAATATTATTATTTAATAATAGTTTTCTTAAAAAATGAACAAATTTAAAAAATAACATGTTTTATCTGAAAAGGTAATTGCCCGTAATTAAAAGTATTAAAATATGTTTTAAAATAAGTAAGAGTTTGCTTGTGATATTTTTGGAAAATGTGGGGTTTTAGTAAGAAAAAATAGAAATAGTAACATGTTCTATTTTAAAAAGGTAATTGTCCATGATTTTTTTAGAAAATAGAGGATTTTGTTAGAAAATATTGAAAAGTTAATGTATTTTAGTTGAAAAGGTAATAAGTTATAGTTTTTTTTAAATGAAAAAAAATACAAAAAGTAACATGTTTTAGTTGAAAAGGTAATTGCCGTAATTAAAAGTATTAAAATAAATAAGTAAGGTTTGTCCGTGATATTTTTGGAAAAGGAAGGGTTTTAATAAGAAAAAATAGAAAGAGTAACATGTTTTCGTTGATTTTTTTTTTTGGAAAAAGAGAACCCTAACATTGACACATGATTACAGGACGTAGTTTTAATCAAAATTTATGTGGCACTTGAGTGGTTTGTAAGATACTTCCACTTGGACAACACATTACATGATTACATCAACTTGGACAATACATACAGGGGTCTGAGCCTCCAACTTGTCTTTAGGCTCTTTATATTTCAACTACATTTATTTCTGGTTTCTGTCAAAGAAGATACAAAAGAAAAAATCGAAATGGCTGAAGCAGTTGTGTCAATTGTCGTTGGAAGGCTCACTGATTTATTGCGTGAAGAAGCTCAACTTTTTCATGGACTGAGTGATGAAATTCAAGGACTGGTGACCGAGCTTGTGCGGATGAAGACGTTCTTGAGAGATGCTGATTCAAGGATAAGTGAAAACAAAATTTGCTTTCGGACATACCAACATTATTTTTAAAATAATGTATATATCTACTACTTATTTTTAAAATTTTATTTTTCTAAAGTAAAAATTTAAACATTATATTTTTATTCAAAAAAATAAAAAATTTAAAATAATTTATAAAAATATATATTAAAAGAAACTTTTAAAATACGTGTGAGGCTCGTCCTCCATGTAAAAAAAATTGAGGGGGACGGAGGAGTTTTTTTTAACTTCAAAATTTTGTCCGTGTGATATGTATAGATTTTTCTGTATTTAGTAAGGGATCTGGGCCGCCATATACGAACATGACCTTGGGTTTGCAATATAACAAGAAGTGTTTTTTTGCAATAATATATCTTTATTAATGCCCTATGGATTTATTATCAATGAATATATCTTTTTTTGCAATAATATATCTTTATTAATGCCCTATGGATTTATTATCAATGAATTACTGAACTACAAAAAAAAAAAAAAAAAAAGAAGAATGTTGTTTAAGCCTTTACCTGTCAAAGAAAGAATGGTCCATAGGACGATATTTCTCCACTTGATCATCCACATGTTTTTTGTACTTATTAAATGAAAAAACTCAACTTGTAGATGCTGATGAAAACATCGTTCAGAGAAATGCAAATAATTTATTTGAGAATTTTTTTCCGAAAATTATTTTTCCGGTAAACAAACAAATTTAAAATTATATTTAAATTTAAATTTTATCTTATTAAAAAAATATTATAAAATTACATATCTAACATTTCCTGGCCTCCTAAATCCTAACCCTTCATCCAATAAGGGTTAAACTCCTTACATTCAAATGAAATAAAGGTTCGACCCAACCTAACTTAATCTAATTGACTCTTCCCTCCCCAACCCGATCCAAACAGACCCGTAGATGCTGATGAACATCGTTAAGAGATGCTGACATAGTTTTATCAAACCAATTTGGTAAGATGCTGACGTAGTTTATGAAATTTCCTCGTCTCTCTAACTTTATTCATTTGAAGTGGCCGGCCATGCCATGCATGAACTTTACCATTACATAGGGTCGTAGATTTCGAAAATCGGAACAAATCGGTTGAGGTATCGTATAGCAATTTATCGATAAATCAGGGATTTATAAAAAAATCGGATAAATTTTAATATTTTAAATATATTTAATATATTAGCTTTATATATAATATAATAAACCATTTAAAAATAATTCATAGCGATAAATCGGATTTCAAAAATCGAATCGGTCAAATATTTTTTAACAATAAATCAGTGATTTATCGGCGATTTTTAAAAAATCGAATAATTTTTAGAACACTGATTACATATAATAATATTATTACATATAACAATATTAATAATTATATATAACAATATTACCATGTATTATGTTTAAAACAAAAAAATGTAATAAATATAAAGTGGTTTACGAAATTTCCTTGTCTGTGTATTTTCTTTTTCATCAACAACGTCTGGGCCGCCAACCATGACCTTCGTTTTACAATAACACTATCAACTCCTATACTATAATTAGTCTATTCGCCTCTCTGCATATTTAACTACATTTGAGCTGGTTTTGTTTTAAAGAAAAAGATTAAATTCGAAATGGCGGAAGCAGTTGTGTCAATGGTTGTAGGAAGGCTCACTGATTTATTAAGTGAAGAATCTCAACTTCTTTCTGGAGTGGGAGTTGAAATTCGACAAGTGGTGTCCGAGCTCATGCGGATAAAGACATTCTTAAGAGATGCGGATTCAAGAATGGATGAAGTAAATATCCGCAATTTGCTTGCGGAGGTACGTGAGGTGGCCTACGATGCTGAACATGTTGTTGAAACTTTTCTTGTCAAAGCTTTGTCCACTGGAATATCAATTCCGTGGATTAACGAAATCAAGTTTTCAAGAAAGATCAAAGATATACACACAAGGATGTCTCCCTTCATCAGACGCTTTCGTGATTCTAATATCAAATCAACATTAGAATCCGCGGGATCATCAAATTCTTCAAATGGAACATCTGGGAAGCTAAAGCGATTTTACTCTTACGCTACTCCTGAACCAGAGATATTTGTTGCATTACATGGAGATGTTGATCTCTTGGTCGGACATTTGGTGAATGAAAGTGATGATTGTTACAAACTTGTCTCTATTTGTGGAATGGGAGGCCTGGGAAAGACCACTCTGGCTCAAAAAATATACAATAATTCCACCGTCAAGACTCACTTTGCTGGTTTAGCTTGGGTTCCCATTTCACAGAAGTGGCAAACGAAACAAGTTTTGCAGCGAATTCTTATATGTCTTGTTCCTGAGAAGAAAGACGAAATCCTAACTTGGGACGACGACAAGTTAGTAGAGAATATGCTACAAATCCAGCAAAGCCAAAAATGTTTGATAGTCCTAGATGACATATGGTCAAAGGATGCCTGGGATTCTCTAAAAGCTGCTTTTCCTGCTGAAAAAAGTCTAAGCAAATTAATGCTTACAAGCCGTAATATCGATGTTGCTAAGCATGCAAATCCAAACGGATTCATTCACCAACCAGCACTTCTAAACCCAGAACAGAGTTGGGAGCTTCTTCGGTTGAGAGCACTTCCAAAAGGAGGAGATTGTCTAGGTACGTAATTTACTTATTTTACTTGTCAGTGATCCGTATTTCACAATCTCTCGCCTAAAATAAGTTATTAAGACAAGATTTGTTGTAGAAGTGACCTGTTAAAATGTAAGGGTGAAGACATTATATAATCTTGATGACATTAATATCACAATTGTTTTTGTTTTTATTTGCGCTGAGCTACAAATTATTTCAGCTTGAATAATTATGTACATATTGTTTCTTTGGTATTTATTTTATCGTTGCAGACATTACCAGAGATGTTAAAAGGATGGAAGAATTAGGAAGAGAAATGGTTGGAAAATGTGGCGGACTTCCACTAGCTATAGTCATGTTGGGTGGAATTCTTGTAACAAAACCTTCGTTAATAGAGTGGGAGAAGGTATATAATGATAGTCTCTCTTCCCCAAATAGGAGCAGAGGATTGGGACAAGAGTATGAAAGCCAAATATCTGAGATTTTAGTTGGGAGCTACAAAGACTTACCCCTTCAGCTGAAGCCATGCTTTCTATATTTAGGTAAATATAATGAAGATGAAAGTATAGATGCAGAGACTTTATATCAGTTGTGGATCGCGGAAGGGATGGTATTGTCGAGTGACAAAAAGGAAGGAGAGACAATGATGCAAGTAGCTGAATCATATCTGGGGGAACTGGTCCACAGGAGTATGGTTCAAGTGAGGTTTAATGATGTGAAATCATTTATAAATTTCAAATCTTGTTCACTTCATGACCTTATGAGAGACCTATCTATATCCCTAGCGGAAGCGGAAGAATTTTTCAGAGTAATTGATCTCCAAAGAAAAACTGATTCTCACCTTGGTGCTTCAGCGGATTTCAGGTACTCTAAGACTCGACAACTGGTAGTTTATTTTGAGGATGGAAATGAAAATGAAACACATGACTACTTTGGTAAGAAAGCCGATCAGCAAAGGCATCGATCACTGTTACTACTCAATCAGTCTGGAACACGAAGTTTGCCGCCAGCACTTGGTATTGCCAATTACAGTTGTCTACGAGTTTTATCTTTAGAGGTACAGTTTGATGATAGAGTAATTAATCCGTGGTCCCTTTCTCGTATTAATCTTGGAAGAGCATTAGGTAGCCTTGTTTACTTGCGATATCTCAGGGTAAGTCATGTTTATTTGAAATTTTTTCCGTCCATACAAAAGTTGTTGCTACTAGAAACTCTAAATTTAGATATGCAGTTTGAAATTTATTTCCCACCATGGCTGTCAAGAAATGTTCTTAGTATGTTGGGACGTTTGCGACATTTGTATCTACCAGTACTAGGAGTTAAGTGCATAAGGAAGAACTCAAAACTGCGGTTTATTGGTTTGAGCAAGTTAGAGACACTAGAAAATTTTGATACTAATTGGTGTGAGGTTAAGGATCTACCGAATTTAATCAGTCTTCGGAAACTAACACAAGGTAGTTGTTACGACATGGAAGAGATTATGGAAAATTTGGCAGCCATCACCTTGTCGCCATCTTCGTGTCTCCAGTACTTGGAACTCTCTGTTTCTACACGTGATCAAGATTTACAAAACAGTCAAGATATGTTGAGGAAGTTGCTGTGGAATTATAATTTCAGCCTTCAAGCATTAGAAATAGAAGGCCCGCTCCCGGAGTTGGTTCGAATATTTGAGCCTCCACCGGAACTTCCTCATACTCAGATGGATGTATCCTCGTTTCGTATCACCCGCTTAACATTATGGGAATCCTGCCTACAGGAAGACCCGATGCCATTCCTGGAGAAGATTGCTACATTGCGTGACCTCTATTTATATGCAGAGACATTTGTGGGCAAGGAAATGAAATGCTCAACATGGGATAAGATCTAGAAGATTTTCATCCAGTTGATTTTATTTATTTCTAAAAATAGTTTTTTTTAGTATATAGAAAACGTAATTAAAATCAAATTAATTTTAAAACTGAAACATCAACCTGTATATAGATCCAAAAGATTCTCATTCAATTGAATTTTTTTTATTTCCATAAATAACTTTCTCTTATATAGAAACGTAAAAGGTCATTAGTTGAATTGAAAATTTATATAAAATTAAACAAAAAAACATCGTTATCAATACATGTGTCATATATTTTTTGCGATGTTTCTCATTATGTTTATTCTACTGCTCAATAGTTTAAGAATCTTTTGTTTGACGATATCTTTCTCTTCCGACATATCTTTACAATTTCAATTTTGAAGACGTAACTGTAAGGGAACTAAGAAATCGGTCAAAAACAGTGTAAACTATGTATATATAATTAAAATTTTGTATATACAACATGGGCTAAAATTTAGAAGATTGACATCCAGTTGAGTTTCTTTATTTCTATAAACAAATTTTTATTTATACATAAAACACAAGAGATCATTATCTGAAATGAATAATTCTAAAAATTAAAAAAAAAAGAAACTTTTGATAGTAATACCTAGGACATAATTTTTTTTGTGAATTTAATCATTACGTTTATCTCACAACTGAATAGTTTCAGAATCTCTTGTTTGACGATATCTTTTTTTGTATGCATACCTTTTGTCTTTCAATTATAAAGGCATAGCTAGAAGGAAAAAATATAGGGGACTAAGAAATTAGCTCAATATCGTACAAAGTATGGATAATTTAAATATTGTAAGCCTAGTCATGAATTAACTAACCGTACAGGATATATATAATTAAATTCATTTGACATTATTTAAATATAATAAGGCTAGTCATGAATAAAGAATAAATATAATAGGACAAATATAATTGAATTTAACTTATGCACTTGTGATTGGTGATGTAAATATTCGAACCTTTTCTATGAAATTGATTCGCATGCAGATGGGAACAACTTGGAATGCTGAAAAGTGAATTTACCTCTACAAAACTTGTATTAACAAAAACTTGACATGCTGAAAAGTAAATTTACATGTCCACAACTTGTATTCGATTAGTAACTTTTTTTGTACTTTGGTGATGGACAATGATCATTTCATCAATAATAACGACGTACAATCATATTCGTTGGTTTTTCATATTTTAAGTTCAATTTACCAAGACACTAAGGTTATAAAAGAATTGGAACTACAATAAGAATAAAAATTTCAGATGGCCTAAACTACAAATTACACGTACTATAATTTTCTTATGTTGTGATCTTATTGTAACTCCTCCAATGTGGGAAATCTATGACATGATATAATATAATATATTTTAGTACAATAGTAATATAATTTAATAATAATGTAATATATTCGTACAATAACAATATAATTTATTGTAGATTTAGATTAGATTTATTATTATTATTATTAAAAACAACATAGAATTTTACGTGAAATATATAAGAGTTTAGGGTACAATAACAATATAATTTATTTTAGATTAGATAATTTTTTTTTAATTTCAAAACAACATAGAATTAGTTTTTTCTTAAAACAAATTAGAATTTTACATGAAATAGGAGTTTAGAGTACAATAATAATATAATCTATTTAGATTAGATAGTTATAATTTTTTTTATTTAAAAACAACATAAAATTCTAAAATAATATATAATATATGAGTCGAACATTGAAGTAGCAAGTATGTAGTAAATTTATACTTCCAAAAAAAAAACTTTATAGGAATGTTTAAATTTTATGGCCTAACTATCGATTGTATGTGATCACAGATAATATTGACATATGTATATCAATGTTATGACAATGCAAAGAAATGACAAAGAAGAAATGTAACCTTTTATCATGCAGACTTTTAATTGCTTGTATGTGTAAGACGAAAAGTCAAAAATAAAATATTATTTTTTGTAAGACGAAAAAGTCGAAATAATAATAGAATTGTTAGAAGATGGGTGAAAGTAGATCATTGAATAAAACAAAAATAATTAAAAAACAACATAAAGTTATACTACGTGAAATAGGAGTTTATGATATAATAATTTTACTACATGAAATAGGAGTTTAGGGGTATAATATAATATATTTTAAATTAGATAATTATATTTTTTTAAAAAGATAAATTAGGGGTGAAACCAAAAAAAAGTGTGAACCAAAAAAAGTGCTAACCAAAAAAAGTGCGAACCAAATTTGGTACCATGTTAAAAGGGGTTTCGCTTATTAATAAAGGTTATAGAAGCAAAATAATGTGAGAATGGCGCGCGCGGTACTAAAGTACCAAAGTACCAAATTTGGTTATCACTTGACCCGGGTTCCTCGCAACTACGTAATTATACAAGATTTATTTACTTTAAATTCTTTAGCTTTATCCGGGGTTCAATTTCTTACGACTACGTAATTATACAAGATTTATTTATTTACTTTTAAATTCAATAGTTTCATCGAGCGTTAAATTCTTTGCAGCTACATAATCATACAAGATTTATTTATTTACTTTAATTTCTTTAGCTTTATGCACAGTTCGATTGTCTGTAACTACATAATTAAATAGTTATTTATTTATTATATATTTTTATCATTCAATTCTCGAGAAATACATTTTTAAATAATATTTATTAATAATTTATTAATACTAATATTTTAATGTCAACTCATGTTTGGCCCGTGTATAAGCTAGTTATATCTAATGGAGTAATGGCGAGGAAAGGTGAAAGTAATTGAATCCGTAGTTGAAACGATTACATAAAATTAGCCAACTCCATGCAACCTAAGATTCTGGGTGTTGGCCCTATATGGCACAATTTTGAACAATAATGCCCTAAATGGCACAATTGGAAAAGATGGTCCTAAATGGCACGCTAAAACGCCAATGCGTGTAGCGTTAGTACATATTCATTTTTTTTACGTTGAAAACGCTAGTTGAAGTTGTGTTAACAACAAAAACGCTAGATGAAGTGGTGTTTTGACACTGAAAACGCTACTTCAAGTGGTGTTTTAGGGTCAAAACGCTACTTCAAGTTGGGTTTTCGGGTCAAAACGCAACTTGAAGTTGGGTTTTCGGGTCAAAACGCAACTTCAAGTTGGGTTTTCACGCGATTTTCAGAACGCTAGATGCATTGGCGTTTTAATGTGCTATTTTGGGCCATTTTTTTCAATAGTGCCATTTTGGTCCATTTGTCTTATAATTGTGCCATAGGGGGCCTTTTCTCAAGATTCTTTATTTTCAACTAACCAGTTATTTATGTTTTTCTTTTTATGATTATAGTCTTGCTACGGTTAAGGAATATTCCTATGTATGACTATATAGCTGGATTGATACTAAGTTGCAAGGAATCGAACCGGATTTCGTGATAATTGGTACAACGCGTCATTTTCATATTATTTTGATAATTAATATTAATTTTAATTATTAAAAAATATACTTATAGATATTTGAATGATAGAAATATATAATAAATAAATACTATTTAATTATGTGATTATATGCAATTAATCTTGAATTTGGTACCGCATGATATTTTAACAGTATTTTCTTTATTAATAAAGAGTATAGAAGTTATAGATAATTGAACTTTGAATGAAATTAATGAAATTAAAGTAAATAAATAAACTCTGAACGTCGAGAGGAGAGTACAAATCTCGTACCACCCGAGAGCTAACCAGATGCAACCTAGGATTCTTTATTTCCAGAATTGAGACAGTTATTTTACTGAAATAGTTTCATTAGCTTCGGAGGCATTGTAAGGGGGCTATATGGACTTGAACATAAACTCTTAATTATCAAAGAATTAAACCAATAGTCCAGGACTTTTGATCCCATATAACAAACAGAACCTGAATATTTAAAATTGTTATCCTGGATTGATTAAATATTTTGATAACTGACATTTCTCGAAACAGAATATGGAAAAATCCTACTAAACAGATGTGGAGAAATCCAAATTAATGATTAGAAATAAACTAATTGAAAGATTTTAGAAGAAAGGTATAAATTTAATACTTAACATAGATTTAGCTGATATATACACCAACAGAGATCTCCTGGTTTGTTCTCAACTGCAAAGAAATTTTTCCATTCATAGTCACAATTTCAGTTAAATTGCACTTACTATCTGGGGCCAAAATCTGTAAGACTAATACTACTGGTTGTCCACGTTTTTGTTAAAGGATCTGTCATACTGTCTGAGGATTTGAAATTGTAGGCACCAGGTCGCATAGGCCTAGGCAGTTCAGTTTCGCAAGTCAACATTGACACCACGTATGACATGCTCGGTCTGTCTTCCGGATAAGTGTTGACACACAATAAGCCTATTTGGATAGCTCGAAATGCTTCAAACTTATCATGTGTCTCCAAACTTTTGCTATCAAACAGTTCAGAAAGCTTTTCCTCTTCGTAAAGTGTCCAGGCCTGCACATGAACACATATAGTAAGGGGGAGTGGATATCAAATTATCAGAAATATTTGTAAGATAGTTATATGGAATGAAACTAATTGTCCTGAAGCTTACATAGCTAAGAAGATTAGGGCTGTGATCAGAATGATAGAATCGCCCCATTTTCTTTCCAGTAACTATCTCTAGTACAAGTACCCCAAAGCTATAGACATCGGATTTAACAGAAAATGTTCCGTCAAGTGCATACTCAGGGGACATGTAACCGCTGCAGGAACAATAAATTGATAAGAAAAAATTTCAGTTTAATAGAATTTGAAGTAATAGAATAGGAGGATTAAAATAAATCTTACAATGTTCCCACTACTCTAGTAGTATATGCTTCAGTTTGAGTTCCTGTAAAACTTTTTGCCATGCCAAAGTCTGAAATTCTTGGATTCATCTCACGATCAAGTAAAACATTACCAGCTTTAAGATCTCTATGTATGATTCGTAATCTTGAGTCCTGATGAAGATAAAGTAGCCCCCTAGCAATTCCGCAAATAATGTTTTGACGCATTGGCCAATCCAGTGTCTTGCTTAGTTCTTCGTCTGTTAAATTTGTCCACATCAGTTATTGTTACATTTTAAGATCATGAAGTTCAACTAAAAATAGAAATATTACACGAATCCAGGATTTAAGAGTAAAATATGAGTCTGAAGAAAAATGATTCAACCAATTAACTATTTAAGAAAGGCATACCAAAGAGAATTGCATCTAAACTTTTGTTGGGCATGTACTCATAGATCAACAACATTTCACCATCCTCAATGCAACATCCTAGAAGCCTCACAACCGTTGACTTATTTTCACGTACAGAACCGTTGACTTCTATTTTTCCTGCAGAGTGAAGGTAATTGTTAATTCCTTACCATATTATCTGTTTGACAAGTATGTCCGAGAGCATACCTTTTTTACTCCGCATTCTATTCCTGCACACACATTTCCAGAACAGACCTAATGATATTGCTAGCATTGCTGCTACTAGAGGAACTATAACTTTCATCTTTGAGCTCGAGGTCCCATCTATAGGAAAAAAGATTCCATGTTAGAAAACTACTTAATTGATAAAATAAAACGCTTCAGTTTTATGTAAAGCTAGTTTTCTTGAAACAACTCCAAGGTTTCGAATTGGAGACAAAAATGTCAAGGAATGATGACACTTAGCAGTGTTGGTGATTAATTGTGAACAATCAGTTGGTGACTTGATCTACTTGACAGTAAAATGTAGGTACATTCAAAAATGAAATAATTTACCTGAATCAGCAGTTTTTACATAAAATTGGAGTCCAGGTCCATAGTAATCTCTGATATCGTTCAGATCATTGAACCATAACAGGCACCCCATTCCACCTTGTCTGACATCTATATTTGAGTAAGCTGTGCAAGAGCAATTATTCAGGCACGCGATCTTACAGCTCTGAAGGTCCATGCTGGTATTATACTGTGCGGTCCGCGTATCAGGTAATTTTCCATTCATATACAGAAAAAATGTGTCTCCATTTCCACAGCTTAAAGGAGTCTTTCTTACACACCCATCTGACCAATTTCCTGATTTCCATTTCTTTGGATCTTTCGGCTCAAATCCTTTCACACAGCCACATACTCCGTCACCCCCTGCTTTTCTGCTGTCACAAGTACCAAATGGACCACAAAGTGCGAACTGCTCACAAACATCTTGCTCTGAATTCAAATTTGTTGTCCAAATTTGCTTTTTATCATTCCATGCTAAAATTTGGGCAACCCCGTCTGGAGACAGCACCATCCGCACAATAACAGGACTATTGGGAACATTGTAACTGTAGTAGATCTCCTCCTTATTTAAAGCCGAATCAGGTATGAAACTCTGATCAGGTTCCAAAAAACGCAGCCCACTAAACTCTACACTATCCCATGGTCCAATTCTGAAAATTACATTGGAATGGTTGTACCCCATCAACTGTGGATATCCATCAATGTTAACGCGGAAGCTGTAATTGCCTGGAGCAGGATCATCAGGACTTCTCCACGAACTGAGGTACCGTTCCAGGCCCTTTCTAAAATCAAAGCCAATCTTCTGAGTTGGTAAAAGATGGTTTCCGGGATAATCAAAGCTTTCCCAAAAATAATTTTTAGGGTCTCCATCATTTCCATTCCTGATTACAAGATTTCCACTGTCAAACAATTGTGCCACAGTAGTATTGTCAACCACCGATCTTGTTGAGTTTGTTAACCAGATTACCCTTCCACTTCCATCAGAAAGCACTAATCTTCCATTTGATTCCACGCGTAACACGCCTGAAGTATCAGACAACGGAGTGTCTCGATTAGCAACCCACACAACCACCCTTGGTAATATCTTCATGTACCATATTCCTAAGTATCGATTCTTGGACTTTCCCGGGCTGAAAAATCCCAGTCGGAAGACTTCACTGGCTGAGTCGATAGTGCCATTACCTTCATCCGTAACAGTCTGATTTACGGTGATAATATCTACAGCAGTGGACATTAACAAGATTGCAGAAAATGCAAAGAAAAACAGAATGAATGCAGTGTTTGCCATTGAAATGCAAACCCTTCAATATTTTCTAATGCAACTTTTTGTTCTTATAAATCGGAGATGTGTTCTCTGGAGAGTTCTACTGACCAGATGATGTAGGAACCTCACTAGAGATGGTTCCATGAATCCTTATCCGGAACTCTCAAAATGCTGTGTCTTTCTGCTGTGTCTTCCTTGAATGGCAGTCTTCCTTGCATGGCTGTTGCCATGGTTTGGAAGTGCATTGTGTGATTTGGTTAACTGTACCATCATTGACGACTTTCAGTCCATGTATTATTTCTAATCTGATTGATTATTTTTCATTACAGAAGATACATTCTTCTGTGTGATCATGCAAGATATATTTTTGAATAGCTTTTATTAATTTATTTTGTTCTCTGTTTGATCATCAATCAATCCGTTAATATCCAGTAATTCATGTTTTTCTTTGTTTACAAATTTGACTGCAGGGACTTGACAAAAATAAAAAAATGAATGACGTTCTGAATCGATTGGTCCTGAAGAAACCACATAATGGAATCTGGGTTCAGCACATTCATCTTATCTTGGCTAGTATAATGGATGGGGGCTCTTTTGCCTCTCTAATCTCTGATGAAGAGCGCATTGTATGATATATTAAGTGGTCTTCATTCCGTATCGTAGCCATTGAACTATTAGAGCCCAAAACACAGTTATTAGCTGTGAAGACTTGATAAATTAATTGATCATGAGTCTTTTCTTAAACATGCATGAAAAGCAATAAATATTTCCAGTCTGTTTACACTGTAAATATTGTAACTGGTTGTTCACAAAAAATGCAAATGGGCGAAGTTGCATACCAACTGTTTCTGAAAGGGTCTTTGTTGTTTCTGAAATGATGTCCTCTGATAAATTTTTTCTAGGTGAGAGTAGCGATGAGCTAACTGATTGCTGAGCTCTGCGCACATGCTCATATTTAATATGCCATCTGAATCACAAAAAATTTCGGAAGTCACCTAAGGTAACTACTGAGTACTGATCACCAGGCCTTTTAGTGAAGACGAATGGATAGGTAAATTTAGTGAAGACGAATGGATAGAAGCAGAGGTCGTATATCAATTATGGATTGCAGAGTGAATGGTACTGTCAAGCAACAAAAGGGAAGCAGAAACAATGATGCAAGTGGATGAGTCCTATATGGGTGAACTGGTGCATAGGAGTAGGCATGGTTTCAGTGATATATAACGATGTCGAGTCTTCACTTACAAAGTTTAGATCTTGCTCACTTCATGACCTTATGAGAGACCTATCTCTAAACCAAGCAAAGACGGAAGATTTTTACAAAGTTATTGATCTTCGTAAAGGTAAAGATTCTCTTCTCAATGCTTCTCTGGACTTCAGGTCTGTGTACAAGCAAACAAGCTAATCACTACTTTGGCAAGAAAGCCAATCAACAACAGTGGCGATCAAAATTTGTTGCTCCTGCAAACTTTCAAATTAGACATGCAAAACGATATTTTTTTCCCACCATGGGTGTCGAAAAAAATCATGGGCAAGTTGGGGCGTTTGCAGCATTTGTATCTACTACATTGGAAAGTTTACAGGGAAGAAATCAAAGTTACGGGCTCGATGGATTGAGCAAGTTAAAGACACTGGAGAACTTCAATACTAGTTGGTGTGAGGTTAAGGATCTACATTTAATGGTCCAACCCCAGCATTGGAGAAGATTTAAACGTTGCGTGAGCTCTTGTTACACAGAAGAGCATATATGGGACAGGAACTGGTGTGTTCTGCAGTTGGTTTCCCAAAACTTATCCGCCTTGTTCTGAGGAATCTTCCCAACTTCATAAAGAGGAAGGCAGCGGATTTAAGGATAAGTGAAAACAAAATTCGCATTTTGGTTTCAGACATACGAGACCTGGCCTATAATGCTAAACATGTTGTTGAAACTTATCTTCTCAAGTTTCTTCATCACTGGCATAGTCTTTGCATAAACACTGTAGTGCAGTGTTACTCTTGCCTTGTCTGTTATCTTTAGAAATCACCTTCTCTGTTCCCTCCTCTCTGTTCAGTGTCTTTTTCTTGACTGCGCAAATGTTTGCTTTCACGGAGCTGGTAATGAATGCAGCACGAGGTGTACCAGAAGTACCTTTGCTTTTAGAGCTTCCAAAAATACTACCTTCAGATATCAGTTGAGTAGGATTCCTAGTAAATTCCCCGAAAACAACCTTTCTTTTCTTCAAATTACAGTTACTTAAACGTTCACTAACAGGATACTCATCCCAATCATCTTCATCATCAATCCTCCTAACAAACTCTCCCTTTCCTCCTCGAAACCTAGACTCAATAATAGTTTCATCCTCAGCACACAACTGCTCCACCTCCTCCTTCTCCTCCTCTTCCTTGGAACGCAACTTCTCAAGCAACGAATCAACACTAACTTTTGAACGCCTCGAATTCATAGACTTAAGCTCATGTAACGCAGCAATCCTATCCATCTCTCTCTTCGAGTCCCGACTCCGTTTCTCTAAACACTCCATATAATCCCCAACCTCAACCTCCTCCTCATCTCCCTCCCTCCAAGGCTCAAAACACCGTGTCCCACCCGACTCCACCACATAGTCAGAATTCTTCGGGTCAGTTAACATTACAATCTCCGAAGAACAATTCGAGCACTTGGAATAAAACCTAAATATCTTAATAACACCTAAATATTCCTTTCCAGTAACCTCTTCTATTCGTTCATTAAACTTAGTCCCTTTATCAATATAATGTCCACAAGAATTACACCTAATTTTCATCGGACACATAGTCCGAATAACAGATTGCTTCGTATTGCCAATTTTTTTGGTAGGAATTTTAGCCGGATCAAAATCAGGGGGAATGTACTTGTTTACCACTTTTCTTTCTCCCATGTTCTGAGGTTTCAAAATCAAACAAAACAAGTACAGTTTAAGTTCTCTGATAAAATCTAGGATGAATAAATAAAAAATCAGAGAGTATAATTAGACTAAGTTTGTACAGGTGTATACGCGTACCTTGCCAAAGACAGGAATATATATATACACGCACAGGTGCAGTAGCGTGTTCTTTTTCGGTTTGTAATTGGAATATATATATCTATAACCTTTATTAATAACTGAAACCCGTGTTCTTTTTCCGTTTGTAATTGGAATATATATATCTATAACCTTTATTAATAACTGAAACCCCTTTTTATTAGTACTATACCAAATTTGATTCGTACTTTTTTTTGGTTTCACCCCTAAAATCCTATCTAATGTAGAAATCATATTTTACTTGGAATTCTATGTTGTCTTTTAAGAAAAATAAAATTCTATCTTATGTTGAAATCCTATCTCACATAGAATTCTATCATAGTTTAGATCTTGCTCACTTCATGACCTTATGAGAGACCTATCTCTAAACCAAGCAAAGACGGAAGATTTTTACAAAGTTATTGATCTTCGTAAAGGTAAAGATTCTCTGGATTTTTAGTTTGAATTTAAATCGGATCTCGTATTTCAAATCATATTCGGTTCGGATAATTTATTACTCGGTTATGATCGGTTCGGATCATAATCGGATCGGATAATTTTTAGTTAAATTTTCGGATCGGTTCAAATCAGTTTTCAGATTATTATCAGTTTAACTAATTCGGATATAAAATCGGATTCGATTTTATGAATTTCGGTTCGGTTTTTCGGATCTGGACCCATTTTATCAGGTCTAGATATGAGTTCCAACGGAAATTTTGGAACTCGAAATAATTTGATTCACTCGAAAAAGACTACTGAAATTTAAAAAAAAACGCAAGAAAAATGCTATATTCAAGCAGAGATGGTTCTTAATCTTATACACCTCAAATTCAACTGAAAAAAGTAGTAGAATTGATGACTTTCTTTAACAAAGGTCTTGCCTGGCAGCTGATTGCTCAGGCTCATTCATGCACCTACACCCGCGACAGAATACAAAATACAAAGATAAGCTGATTGTAGTCAAGTGGAAGCATTTCAAAAACCACTTACAAAGCCCACATTACATGATAACATCAACTTGATTACTTGACATCGAGATTATAACATCGAGATTGATTACTTGACATGGTATCAAAATTCAGTTTCTTGACTTCTATCAGAAGAGACTACGATTTTCCATTACAGGACGTAGTTTTAATCAAAATTTTATGTGGCACTTCAGTGGTTTCTAAGATACTTCCACTTGGACAACACATTACATTACATGATTACATCAACTTGGACAATACATCCAAGCATTATCCGGGTTTCATGATAACATTATCAACTACAATTACTAGTCTCTCGGCTCTTTACATTTCAACTACATTTATGCTTGGTTTCTGTCAAAGAATATTCAGAAGAAAAAAATCGAAATGGCTGAAGCAGTTGTGTCAATTGTTATTGGAAGGCTCACTGATTTATTGACTGAAGAAGCTCAACTTCTGCATGGACTGAGTGATGAAATTCAAGGACTGGTGACCGAGCTCATGCGGATGAAGACATTCTTAAGAGATGCGGATTTAAGGATAAGTGAAAACAAAATTCGCATTTTGGTTTCAGACATACGAGACCTGGCCTATAATGCTGAACATGTTGTTGAAACTTATCTTCTCAAAGCTTCCTCGTCTAGTGAAAGAAACAGAACAAAACAAGCAATTAAGTACTCGATGAAGATCAAAGATATAGATAAAAAGATGTCGCTTATCTTCGATAGCTTTGATGATTTGAATATCAGATCAACATTAGAATCCGCGGGATCATCAAATTCTTCAAATGGAACATCTGGGAAGCTAAAGAGATTTTACTCTTACGCTACTCCTGAACCAGAGATATTTGTTGCATTTCATGGAGATGTTGATCTCTTGGTCGGACATTTGGTGAATGAAAGTGATGATTGTTACAAGCTTGTCTCTATTTGTGGAATGGGAGGCCTGGGAAAGACCACTCTGGCTCAAAAAATATACAATCATTCTACCATCAAGACTCACTTTGCTGGTTTAGCCTGGGTTTCCATATCACAGAAGTGGCAAACGAAACAAGTTTTGCAGCGAATTCTTATATGTCTTGTCCCGAAGAAAAGAAATGAAATCCTTAATTCTCATAGTGACAGGCTAGTAGAGAATCTACTAGAAATCCAGCAAAGCAAAAAATGCTTGATAGTCCTTGATGACATATGGTCAATCGATGCTTGGGATTCTTTAAAAGCGGCCTTCCCAGCTGAACTGTCAAGAAGCAGATTATTGCTTACAAGCCGTAATGTTAATGTTGCTGAGCATGCGAATCCAAATGGTTTCATACACCAACCAGTACTTCTAAACCTAGAACAGAGTTGGGAGCTACTTCAGTTGAAAGCACTTCCTAGAGGAGGAGATTGTCTAGGTATGTAATTTACTTAAATTTATCAATATAATTCTAGAAGCAATGTACATTTCAAGAAAAGAATTCTTGATTGAATAACGACGATACATTAACATGCTAGATTAGCTGATAATTATGTACGCTTTTATGCTTATATTACATTTATTTTATCTTGTATCTTTTATGTGTTGCAGACATTACCAGAGATGTTAAAAGGATGGAAGAATTAGGAAGAGAAATGGTTGGAAAATGTGGCGGACTTCCACTAGCTGTAGTCATGTTGGGTGGAATTCTTGTAACAAAACCTTCGTTAATAGAGTGGGAGAAGGTATATAATGATAGTCTCTCTTCCCCAAATAGGAGCAGAGGATTGGGACAAGAGTATGAAAGCCAAATATCTGAGATTTTAGTTGGGAGCTACAATGACTTACCCCTTCAGCTGAAGCCATGCTTTCTATATTTAGGTAAATATAGTGAAGATGAAAATATTGATGCAGAGACTTTATATCAGTTATGGATCGCGGAAGGGATGGTACTGTCGAGTGACAAAAGGGAAGGAGAAACAATGATGCAAGTAGCTGAATCATATCTGGGGGAACTGGTCCACAGGAGTATGGTTCAAGTGAGGTTTAATGATGTGAAATCATTTATAAATTTCGAATCTTGTTCACTTCATGACCTTATGAGAGACCTATCTATATCCCAAGCAGAAGTTGAGGAATTTTTCAAAGTAATTGATCTCCAAAGAAAAACTGATTCTCACCTTAGTGCTACAGCGGATTTCAGGTACTCTAACACTCGACAACTTGTAGTTCATTTTGATGATGGATATAAAAGTAAAAACAATCACTACTTTGGTAAGAAAGCCGATCAGCAAAGGTGTCGATCAATGTTACTACTCAATAAGTCTGGAACACGAAGTCTGCGGCCAGCACTTGGGTTACATATTGCCAATTTCAGGTGTCTACGAGTTTTATCTTTAGAGGTACAGGTTGATTTTACAATGATTTATTCATGTTCCCTTTCTCGTATTAATCTTGGAAGAGTATTAGGTAGCCTTGTTTACTTGCGATATCTCAGGGTAAGTGATGTTCATTTAATAATATTTCCATCCATACAAAAGTTGATGCTACTAGAAACTCTGAAATTAGATAGACAGTTTGATATTTATTATCTACCATGGCTGTCAAGAAATATTCTCACGTAATATATTTAGGTTAAAGCATTTACACTGTAGTAACGCACGTTAGGATTTCCTTGATAAATATTAAGCGCATCATAACGTGCGTTACGACAATTAACCCCTACTGAATTTTGAGACTTGTGAACAAGAGAACTGGGCTGATTTGGGCCTAATAGAAATGGGCTGATTTGGGCCTAATTAGTATACTCTCCTGTTGTTTCACTTGTAAAACATATTGGTAGCATTTGTAGAGGAGGGGGTGGTTTTCTTTGTATTCTTTTCTTCTCTACTTCTTCTTCTATAGCTGCCTGCCTGCAACCTAGGCTTTGAATTACAATTTCAGATCTTACTCCAAAGATGGATTCAGACATCCAGTTCTCTCGTTCACAAGTCTCTGAAACTCGTGAGGCACTAACTAGAGCTTTTAAGGCTCATATTGATGCAATCCATTTAGCGGATTGCCAATGTGAGAATGCAGCCAAGGTAATATATTTAGGTTAAAGCATTTACACTTTAGTAACGCACGTTAGGATTTTCTTGATAAATATTAAGCGCATCGTAACGTGCGTTACTACTATTAACCCCTACTGAATTTCGAGACTTGTGAACGAGAGAACTGGGCCTAATAGAAATGGGCTGATTTGGGCCTAATTAGTATACTCTCCTGTTGTTTCACTTGTAAAACATATTGGTAGCATTTGTAGTGGAGGGGGTGCAACTTGAGGCTTAATTACAATTCAAAGAGAGGCAAAACTGAGGAGTAATAAAAATTCAAAAGCGATGAGAGACAAACATGGACCATCGTCTGAGTGAAGAATGGAAAATTACAATTCAAAAGTAGGAGGAATGCAATCAGATGAGCAAAAAGACACTAACCTAAAATTCGAATTGAAATTTGACATGTAATTTCAATGCAGGAAAATAAGATATAGGTTACCGGAAATTTGCTATATGTTATTATGCTTGTTGATACTAGCATTTTACTTGCGTTGGCTCATAACTGCGAAAAGCTATATTTGCCAAATAATTTCATCTTCGTAATCCCTATTTCAAGTAAATGTATCCACCTTGCTGTCATTTCTGTTCATGTTAATTTGCATTTAGAGCATCTCCAAGAGACTCTTAATGAAGCTTGAACATCCACCTTGCAGTATGGGTAGATATGCACTACATTAATGCAAGATGATTCACTGGGTCATTTGTTAAATCTGAATCAGTTTTCTGGATGAGTCGAATTTATGAAGGAGTCAAATTTCTGAATAAAAAAGGTTTCTGAATGAATAACTTTTTGAAATAACAAAATTACTGAATGGTTCCGATGAATATTTTTTTTAATTAACAAATAAAAGAAATCAACAAAGATATTTTTATTGTCCTGTCATTATCAACAAATTCATTTAAATATAAGTAATAGTAATATTTTGCAAATACAGTAGAACCTCTCTTCCTTAGAATAATAAAAAATTATGATTCGGACATGAAGGATGCCAACACAAAATACTCACAGCTTCACACGCATCGAGCAGATTGGGAGGTTTTATAAATTTATATATATAAATACATATAAAAAAGTAGAGGTCTATGCTTTTACTTACTTCAAAAAGTAGAGGTCTGTGCTTCTACTTACTTCAAAAAGTACCTTTATCCAAAAAAATATGACCGTTGATTTATTTTTAACAAATTAAAAAAATGAATCCCAACAATTCCAGATTGGGCCGGGTCGGACCGGGCTTGAGAAAAAAAGATTATATCATTAAAAAATAAATCTAATCTATTTTAAAATTCAATTTTCTGTTTTGTAAAATAATAAATGTATAATATTTAATGTTAAATGAAAAATTGGTCTATTTAACTCATAGAAAATCAAAATGGACGGACGTAGGAAATATTAGAGTGCCAGATTTTTTTCAAAAATATTTCCAAAATCCTTTTGTATAACATGTTTGAGGGATGATTTTACTAATAATTATATGGGATCTCTGAGCAGCATATTACTCAAAACATGTTTATATTAGCATCTCAAAATTAAAAGAACTATTAGGAATTACCCTTGATTCTGATTTTGATTTGGCCCTCAGAGCAACATGCAATACTCCATTGAGTGGAGAAGAGAAAGAGAGAAGATGAAAGAGAGAAGATGAAGCGCGGAAAAAAAAGGAGAGAAGTGCAGTAGCAGACTAACCTATGATTATCGAGCCTTGTGTTATAGCAGACTATTAAGTATGACTATTAAGTATGAGCCTTGTGTTTGATTTAATTAATTAATATGTAAATTATATTCAATTTCTATTATATAGCAAAATAATAAGGATCGTTAGATCTTAAAATAGAAAGATGAAAATCGTTAGATCTAATATTAAAAAGTATATTTAGGCTTTTTGGGTTAAAATTGACATGATCCACCGAAGTTAAAACACACAAAAAGTCCGGCCCAAAATCCCTAATTGTGAACTGGGTTGGGTTGAATAAGTGTAGTTTAAGATGGTATTTGGCCCAGTTAATACAAGTTTAGTCCATATTGATTAATTGTTTTTGTTTCCAGTCATCTATACTAGGCCTGTCAATGGATCGGATATCCGATCCGATCCGAAGTGATTTAAGTGGATATGGATTTCATATCTGACCCGAGATCTGATCCGATAAGAGTGATCCGATTAATAAATGGATTGGATATGGATTTAGGCCGATCCGATCTATTTATCCGCGACCCGATCCATTTATGTGTGTTTACTAAAACAAAGTCAGTGCTTTTGGCCCTTGTTTGAATAATGTGGATGTCTTGTAATGTCTTGTAACTAGGTTGAGTTATAAAGCTATGTGTTTATTTTCTTGATGCTTAGATAACAACCTGCAAAGCTAAGTGCTGTTCTTATAAGTTTGTTAGTTGTTTGCCTTTGATTTCTTGTACGTGCCAGCAAGTACTTAGTTTGGTTAAGAATGTTGCAATAGTATGTCAAGTTTCTATGCTTAGAACGAACCAGCATTCTATGTAAAACCAGCATAAATGGTATCATGCTTTGCTAAATTCCTAGTTGTTTTGCTACTAAATGGAAGTTGGTTTAAAATTTTATGTATCAGCCTTATTTAAACTGAAGATCTGGTCTATAAAACCCAACACCATTAGTTAAAATATAGGATAGATAAGTGTGTGTGCTAGGTACCTTACTGATTCATGTAAACTGAGGTTATAAAATGAGCATAACTCACTCAATTCTTATCTGAAAATTATGATCTAGTACTTGTTAGAAAGCTCTCTGTTTGACTGCTCTAATGACATGCTTACTTTGAAAAATCATATAAAATCGGATATTGATGCTCTGGTTATAAGTAATAGCAATCTAGAAAGCTTGTTCAAAGGTCTATTTAGTTGTGTAATTTATGTGGTAATATTATGTGGTTTGGTATTTTAAATATATTGTTATTTTCATGACATTAGGCAGAAACATGAATCTCTGAAACCCCTTTTTATTAGTACTGTACCAAATTTGATTCGTACTTTTTTTTGGTTTCACCCCTAAAATCCTATCTAATGTAGAAATCATATTTTACTTGGAATTCTATGTTGTCTTTTAAGAAAAATAAATTTCTATCTTATGTTGAAATCCTATCTCACATAGAATTCTATCATAGTTTAGATCTTGCTCACTTCATGACCATATGAGAGACCTATCTCTAAACCAAGCAAAGACGGAAGATTTTTACAAAGTTATTGATCTTCGTAAAGGTAAAGATTCTCTTCTCAATGCTTCTCTGGACTTCAGGTCCGTGTACCCAAAGCAACTTGTAGTTTATTGTAATGAAGGATGTACAAGCAAACAAGCTAATCACTACTTTGGCAAGAAAGCCAATCAACAACAGTGTCGATCAAAATTTGTTGCTCCTGCAAACTTTCAAATTAGACATGCAAAACGATATTTGTTTTCCACCATGGGTGTCGAAAAAAATCATGGGCAAGTTGGGGCGTTTGCAGCATTTGTATCTACCACATTGGAAAGTTTACAGGGAAGAAATCAAAGTTACGGGCTCGATGGATTGAGCAAGTTAAAGACACTGGAGAACTTAAATACTAGTTGGTGTTAGGTTAAGGATCTACCAAAATACAAAGATAATATAGATAGTCAAGTGGAAGCATTTCAAAAACCATTTACAAAGCCCACATCGCCAGTTGGCTACATAATATTTTGAAAAAACTACGTCCTCTCTTATGTACAATTTTTTTATTAACCCACAAATATAAGCAGATTATTTTAACAAATTCTACACTTTTTAGCATCAATCATCTACATTTAATTTATTTAAAGTGATTAAATTAATAAACAAGGGTTCCAAGGAAATCTTCCTTAAATATTATAACATCGAGATTGATTACTTGACGTGGTATCAAAATTCAGTTTCATGACTTCTATCAGAAGAGACTACGATTTTCCATTACAGGACGTAGTTTTAATCAAAATTTTATGTGGCACTTCAGTGGTTTCTAAGATACTTCCACTTGGACAACACATTACATGATTACATCAACTTGGACAATACATCCAGGGGTCTGAGCCTCCAAGCATGACCCTGGTTTCATGATAACATTATCAACTACAATTACTAGTCCCTCGGATCTTTACATTTCAACTACATTTATGCTTGGTTTCTGTCAAAGAATATTCAGAAGAAAAAAATCGAAATGGCTGAAGCAGTTGTGTCAATTGTTATTGGAAGGCTCACTGATTTATTGACTGAAGAAGCTCAACTTCTGCATGGACTGAGTGATGAAATTCAAGGACTGGTGACCGAGCTCATGCGGATGAAGACATTCTTAAGAGATGCGGATTTAAGGATAAGTGAAAACAAAATTTGCATTTTGGTTTCAGACATACGAGACCTGGCCTATAATGCTGAACATGTTGTTGAAACTTATCTTCTCAAGTTTCTTCATCACTGGCATAGTCTTTGCATAAACACTGTAGTGCAGTGTTACTCTTGCCTTGTCTGTTATCTTTAGAAATCACCTTCTCTGTTCCCTCCTCTCTGTTCAGTGTCTTTTTCTTGACTGCGCAAATGTTTGCTTTCACGGAGCTGGTAATGAATGCAGCACGAGGTGTACCAGAAGTACCTTTGCTTTTAGAGCTTCCAAAAATACTACCTTCAGATATCAGTTGAGTAGGATTCCTAGTAAATTCCCCGGAAACAACCTTTCTTTTCTTCAAATTACAGTTACTTAAACGTTCACTAACAGGATACTCATCCCAATCATCTTCATCATCAATCCTCCTAACAAACTCTCCCTTTCCTCCTCGAAACCTAGACTCAATAATAGCTTCATCCTCAGCACACAACTGCTCCACCTCCTCCTTCTCCTCCTCTTCCTTGGAACGCAACTTCTCAAGCAACGAATCAACACTAACTTTTGAACGCCTCGAATTCATAGACTTAAGCTCATGTAACGCAGCAATCCTATCCATCTCTCTCTTCGAGTCCCGACTCCGTTTCTCTAAACACTCCATATAATCCCCAACCTCAACCTCCTCCTCATCTCCCTCCCTCCAAGGCTCAAAACACCGTGTCCCACCCGACTCCACCACATAGTCAGAATTCTTCGGGTCAGTTAACATTACAATCTCCGAAGAACAATTCGAGCACTTGGAATAAAACCTAAATATCTTAATAACACCTAAATATTCCTTTCCAGTAACCTCTTCTATTCGTTCATTAAACTTAGTCCCTTTATCAATATAATGTCCACAAGAATTACACCTAATTTTCATCGGACACATAGTCCGAATAACAGATTGCTTCGTATTGCCAATTTTTTTGGTAGGAATTTTAGCCGGATCAAAATCAGGGGGAATGTACTTGTTTACCACTTTTCTTTCTCCCATGTTCTGAGGTTTCAAAATCAAACAAAACAAGTACAGTTTAAGTTCTCTGATAAAATCTAGGATGAATAAATAAAAAATCAGAGACAGGAATATATATATACACGCACAGGTGCAGCAGCGTGTTCTTTTTCGGTTTGTAATTGGAATATATATATCTATAACCTTTATTAATAACTGAAACCCCTTTATATTAGTACTATACCAAATTTGATTCGTACTTTTTTTTGGTTTCACCCCTAAAATCCTATCTAATGTAGAAATCATATTTTACTTGGAATTCTATGTTGTCTTTTAAGAAAAATAAAATTCTATCTTATGTTGAAATCCTATCTCACATAGAATTCTATCATAGTTTAGATCTTGCTCACTTCATGACCTTATGGGAGACCTATCTCTAAACCAAGCAAAGACGGAAGATTTTTACAAAGTTATTGATCTTCGTAAAGGTAAAGATTCTCTTCTCAATGCTTCTCTGGACTTCAGGTCCGTGTACCCAAAGCAACTTACAGTTTATTGTAATGAAGGATGTACAAGCAAACAAGCTAATCACTACTTTGGCAAGAAAGCCAATCAACAACAGTGTCGATCAAAATTTGTTGCTCCTGCAAACTTTCAAATTAGACATGCAAAACCATATTTTTTTCCCACCATGGGTGTCGAAAAAAATCATGGGCAAGTTGGGGCGTTTGCAGCATTTGTATCTACCAGATTGGAAAGTTTACAGGGAAGAAATCAAAGTTACGGGCTCGATGGATTGAGAAAGTTAAAGACACTGGAGAACTTCAATACTAGTTGGTGTGAGGTTAAGGATCTACATTTAATGGTGTCACGCCTAGAAGAAGACCCAACCCCAGCATTGGAGAAGATTTAAACCATATTCGGATCTCGTATTTCAAATCATATTCGGTTCGGATAATTTATTATTCGGTTATGATCGGTTCGAATCATATTTGGTTCGGATAATTTATTATTCGGTTCGGATCATATTTGGTTCGGATAATTTATTATTCGGTTATGATCGGTTCTGATCATAATTGGATCGGATAATTTTCGGTTAAATTTTCGGATCGGTTCAAATCAGTTTTCAGATTATTATCGGTTTAACTAATTCGGATACAAAATCGGATTCGATTCTATAAATTTCGGTTCGGTTTTTCGGATCTTGACCTATTTTACCAGGTCTAGATATGAGTTCCAACGGAAGTTTTGGAACTCGAAATAATTTGATTCACTCGAAACAGACTACTGAAATAATTTTGGAAATTTTTTAGTACCCTGACTTATATGGTGAAAAATGTAATTCAATTGTGCTAAAGGTCTTGTTGTAAAAAGCTGTAGAATTGATGACTTTCTTTAACAAAGGTCTTGCCTGGCAGCTGATTGCCCAGGCTCATTCATGCACCTAAACCCGCGACAGAATACAAAATACAAAGATAATATAGATAGTCAAGTGGAAGCATTTCAAAAACCACTTACAAAGCCCACATCGCCAGTTGGCTACATAATATATTTTGAAAAAACTACGTAATGTACAATTTTTTTATTAACCCATAAATATAAGCAGATTATTTTAACAAATTATACACTTTTTAGCATCAATCATCTACATTTAATTTATTTAAAGTGATTAAATTAATAAACAAGGGTTAGAAGGAATATTCATTAAATATTACTAGCTTATGACCCGTGCGAAGCACGGGCCGAGCGCATAAGTTGACATTAAAATATTAGTATTAATAAATTATTAATAAGTATTATTTAAAAATGTATTTCTCGAGAATTGAATGATAAAAATATATAATAAATAAATAACTATTTAATTATGTATTTATAGACAATCGAATAAATCTTGTATAATTACGTAGTTGTAAGGATTTGAACGAAGCTAAAGAATTTAAAGTAAATAAATCTTGTATAATTATGTAGTTGCGAGGAATCGAACTCGGGTTAAGTGATAACCAAATTTGGTACTTTGATAACCAAATTTGATACTTTGGTACTTTAGTACCGCGCGACATTTTCACATTGTTTTGCATTAACTCCTTATATATAATAAGCGTAAGGGATATCTTATCCAAAACTTTGGTTGGTCACTGTACTACCAAAAGTATACGATCCGTTGGATTATAAAACTATAAATCTTCAAATCGATGAGGACCGTCAGATATAATATTAAAAATTGTATTTGATTATTAATAGGATAGCATTTAAATACTAAAAGATGTATTTTGATAATTTAAACCAATTATAAATAGGTTTTCTATATTGAATAGAAATCTTTATGTAAAAATTCGTAATTATCTTTTCTCTTTAGTTTATGGATAGTTCCAGTTAGATAATAATTATTAAACCATCATTAAATTAAAGATAATTTTGTAAGCTTCGCGTGGGCTGTAAAATCGTTAAAATATGTTGTCTAAAACTCAAGATAGAGCCCAAACAGTAAAGTTATTATCTAAATTTTAATAAATATATTTTTATTATTGTAGCACCAATTTAATTTTTTTTCCTAATTTTTTCAAATTTATAAATTCTATGTTTATTTCAATAAAATATTAAAACCAATTTAAGAAAAAATTAAAATCGATCGTCCGTGTACGATTACGACCAAATTAATAATTATAGTTAGATCTTAAATAGATCGATGAGAATTTTTAGATCTAATATTAAAAATTGTATCTGATTAATAATAGAATTATATTTAAATACTAAAAAGTGTATTTTGATAATTTAAAAATTTTTTATGTAGAAATTCTTAAATATATTTTCTCTTGAATTTATGTATAGTTCCGGTTAGATAATAATTATTAAACCAAATATCAAGATAACAATTCATATCGATTACAATGATACATGTGGACCCTACGTGGAGAACTCCTATACATGAATAAATTTAAACACTTTTTTTTCTGAAGGAACATAACAATTTGATTAATCCAAATTATAATTATATTATTTTACATATAACAAACATAAAAGGATAATATCAAAATATTATTAAAATATTGAGGGTTTCATATTCATAAACGATAATTTTGAATATAATACTTATATTAAAATGTGTATTTGATTAAATGTAGGATTATATTTAAATACTAAGAAGTGTGCTTTGATAATTTAAACCAATTATGAATTGATTTTCTATATTGAATTCAATTCTTTATGTAAAACTTCTTAACCATCTTTTCTTTTCAGTTTATTTTATGAGTAGGTCAACTGGTCAAGTTAGATAATAATTATTAAACCATCATTAAATTAAAGATAATTTCGTTAATTTCGTATGGGTTGTAAAATCGTCAAAATTCAATTTCTAAAACTGAGGATATAACCCAAATAGTAAAGTTTGTATCTAAATTTTAATAAATATTTTTTTATTATTGTAGCACCAATCTATTTATTTTTCCACTAATTCTTTTAAATATAGAGAAATTTTATGTTTCTTTCAAAAAAGTATCAAAATTAATTAAGAACAAATTCAAATCGATAAAAAATATAATAATATGAGAATAAAATTTTATATAATCATAACATAATTTTTATTCTATTTAATAATTTTTAAGTAATAATGTATTTTAAAAATTTATATACACTGTAAATAAAACCGAAACATTAAAAGTAAAAGCAGTCAGTAAGATACTTATATCATTATATACTTGATATCCTTATTATATTAAATCCTTATATATAATAATCATAATAGGAATCTTATCCAAAATTTTGGTCGTAGATAACCAAATTAATAAGGACCATTAGATCTTAACTAGATAAATAAAGTGTATTTTATTAATAATAGGATTATATTTAAATTCTAAAAGGTGTATTTTGATAATTTAAACCAAATATAAATAAGTTTTCTATATTGAATAGAATTCTCCATGTAAAAAATTCGTGACTTTCTTTTCTCGATAATTCCAGTTAGATAAAAATTGTTAAACCATCTTTTAATTAAATATAATTTAGTTATCTTCATGTGGGGTATAAAATCGTCAAAATCTGATTTTTAAAACACAAGATAAAGCCAAAATTAGTAAAGTGAATATTTAAATTTTAATCATAATTATTATGTCATCATTATTTTAATACCAATTTAATTACTTTTTTCTAACTATTTTAAATTTAGAAATCTATGTTCAAAAATTAAAATCAATCTAAGAAAAATTCAAATCAACAAAGAATATAATAATACGAGGATAAAATTTTATAAAATTGTGCATATTTTTATTCCTATTTTATTAAGTTTTAGATCATAGCTAATCAAATATTATTTATTATTAAATAATAAATTATACGTAAATGGTGATTTTGTTTTATAAGAACTCATATATACCTAATTTCATTGTTAGCAGGACTATATTCATATTAAAAAAACCGTATTTTGAAATTTTAGACTCAGCTACAGAGAGACCAAACTTTTTTAACATATATACATTGTAAATTATTAAATTCGAAACTTTAAAAGTTTCTTAATATTTTTCTGAAAAATCGTACTTTACAAAAAATATTATCAAATAACCTATGTCTGCAAGAAAAAAAATGAAAAAATTCTTTATTTTAAAAAAAACCTATAAATTTTAGTATGTTGTTGGTAGATTCAAACCTTAGATCATTCTACATGATAATTTTACTGTTATATCTAACGTTTTTCAACAATTTAATTTGAAACATGCAACGATTATGGATTGAGTGATCAAACAAATCGACCAAACTTATAAGGAATCTTTCATTATTTAGTCTTTAATATAATAACATAGATATTTATAGGATATACTATAAAAAATGAATTTTATACAGAATTGTACTACTTTAAAAGAAAAACTATTACAAAAAAAATTATATTTTAATTGATAATTTATTTTCTCAAAAGTTCAAAGTTCCCGCATCTTTAACATATTACAAAAAAGAGTACATTATATTTTAGCAATAAATATTTAAAAAAATTATAAATATTAAGAAATATTAATGATGTTATCATGGTAGTTTGTTTCTAAATACCGCCAAAACATTCTCAACCGTTAGATCCAATAATTTAAAAATAGAAGATCAAGATTATATCATATAAAAAGAAGTTATTGTCTAAAAATGATATAAGTTAAAATATATTATATTAGGATTGGATTTTCTAAAAAGTCAAAACATAAAAATAGTTGTAATTAAATAAGGAAACTCATTTAATACCAAAATAATCAAAATCGTTTAATGTTAAATAGATAGGTAAAAACCGTTAGATTTAACATTAAAAACTGTATTTGGTTAATAAAGGGTATTCTAATAATCTAAACTACATATAAGTAGATTTCCTAAATCGAATAGAATTCTCAAATTTTTAACTATAATTTTTAACCGTAATTTTGTTGGCTAAATCTTTTTTAACAATAATTTAATCATGTAAACTAATAACTTTTAAATATTAAAATATTCATAAATAAATATAATTATAAATATTTAAAAAACAATCGTGTGTTGCATGGATAATAAAAATATAATTATAAACAGAATAAATATAAATAAAATTTAAGTAACCGTGCATCGCACGGGCTATAAGCTAGTATTAATAAAAACTATAAAGAACATTCACGTTGATTACTTAACATGGTATCAAAATTCGGTTTCATGACCTCGATCAGAAGAGGCTACGATTTTCCATTACAAGACGTAGTTTTAATCAAAATTTTATGTGACACTTCAGTGGTTTGTAAGATGCTTCCACTTGGACTATACATCCAGGGGTCTGAGCCTCCAAGCATGACCCGGGTTTCATGATAACATTATCAACTACAATTACTACTCTCTCGGATCTTTACATTTCAACTACATTTATGCTTGGTTTCTGTCAAAGAATATTCAGAAGAAAAAAATCGAAATGGCTGAAGCAGTTGTGTCAATTGTTATTGGAAGGCTCACTGATTTATTGACTGAAGAAGCTCAACTTCTGCATGGACTGAGTGATGAAATTCAAGGACTGGTGACCGAGCTCATGCGGATGAAGACATTCTTAAGAGATGCGGATTTAAGGATAAGTGAAAACAAAATTCGCATTTTGGTTTCAGACATACGAGACCTGGCCTATAATGCTGAACATGTTGTTGAAACTTATCTTCTCAAAGCTTCCTCGTCTAGTGAAAGAAACAGAACAAAACAAGCAATTAAGTACTCGATGAAGATCAAAGATATAGATAAAAAGATGTCTCTTATCTTCGATAGCTTTGATGATTTGAATATCAAATCAACATTAGAATCCGCGGGATCATCAAATTCTTCAAATGGAACATCTGGGAAGCTAAAGCGATTTTACTCTTACGCTACTCCTGAACCAGAGATATTTGTTGCATTTCATGGAGATGTTGATCTCTTGGTCGGACATTTGGTGAATGAAAGTGATGACTGTTACAAGCTTGTCTCTATTTGTGGAATGGGAGGCCTGGGAAAGACCACTCTGGCTCAAAAAATATACAATCATTCCACCGTCAAGACTCACTTTGCTGGTTTAGCCTGGGTTTCCATATCACAGAAGTGGCAAACGAAACAAGTTTTGCAGCGAATTCTTATATGTCTTGTCCCCAAGAAAAGAAATGAAATCCTTAATTCTCATAGTGACAGGCTAGTAGAGAATCTACTAGAAATCCAGCAAAGCAAAAAATGCTTGATAGTCCTTGATGACATATGGTCAATCGAGGCTTGGGATTCTTTAAAAGCGGCATTCCCAGCTGAACTGTCAAGAAGCAGATTAATGCTTACAAGCCGTAATGTTAATGTTGCTGAGCATGCGAATCCAAATGGTTTCATACACCAACCAGTACTTCTAAACCTAGAACAGAGTTGGGAGCTACTTCAGTTGAAAGCACTTCCTAGAGGAGGAGATTGTCTAGGTATGTAACTTACTTGAATTTATCAATATATACATTTCAAGAAAAGAATTCTTGATTGAATAACGACGATACATTAACATGCTAGATTATGAGACTATGAAATTCCATAAAAAAGGCAAAGAGTAGAAACTTGTAATACCTGTTGTCATGATTTGAGATGTCATATAATTACACAAAGGTAGCAAATCTCAATAATATTTGTAGCAAATCTATCTCCTAACAATTACATTTAATTACATTTATTTTATCTTGTGTCTTTTATGTGTTACCGTGTTGCAGACATTACCAGAGATGTTAAAAGGATGGAAGAATTAGGAAGAGAAATGGTTGGAAAATGTGGCGGACTTCCACTAGCTATAGTCATGTTGGGTGGAATTCTTGTAACAAAACCTTCGTTAATAGAGTGGGAGAAGGTATATAATGATAGTCTCTCATCCTCGGAGAGGGGGCAAGGATTGGGACAAGAGTATCGAAGTCAAATATTGGACGTTTTAGTTTGGAGTTACGTTGACTTACCCCTTCAGTTGAAGCCCTGCTTTCTGTACTTAGGTAAATATAGTGAAGATGAAAGTATAGATGCAGAGACTTTATATCAGTTGTGGATCGCGGAAGGGATGGTACTGTCGAGTGACAAAAGGGAAGGAGAAACAATGATGCAAGTAGCTGAATCATATCTGGGGGAACTGGTCCATAGGAGTATGGTTCAAGTGAGGTTTAATGATGTGAAATCATTTATAAATTTCGAATCTTGTTCACTTCATGACCTTATGAGAGACCTATCTATATCCCAAGCAGAAGCAGAGGAATTTTTCAAAGTAATTGATCTCCAAAGAAAAACTGATTCTCACCTTAGTGCTACAGCGGATTTCAGGTACTCTAACACTCGACAACTTGTAGTTCATTTTGATGATGGATATAAAAGTAAAAAAAATCACTACTTTGGTAAGAAAGCCGATCAGCAAAGGTGTCGATCAATGTTACTACTCAATAAGTCTGGAACACGAAGTTTGCAGCCAGCACTTGGGTTACATATTGCCAATTTCAGGTGTCTACGAGTTTTATCTTTAGAGGTACAGGTTGATTTTACAATGATTTATCCGTGGTCCCTTTCTCGTATTAATCTTGAAAGAGTATTAGGTAGCCTTGTTTACTTGCGATATCTCAGGGTAAGTGATGTTCATTTAATAATATTTCCATCCATACAAAAGTTGATGCTACTAGAAACTCTGAAATTAGATAGACAGTTTGATATTTATTATCCACCATGGCTGTCGAGAAATATTCTCAGTATGTTGAGACGTTTGCGACATTTGTATCTACCAGTACTAGGAGTTAAGTGCATAAGGAAGAACTCAAAACTGCGGTTTACTGGTTTGAGCAAGTTAGAGACACTAGAAAATTTTGTTACTGATTGCTGTGAGGTTAAGGATCTACCGAATTTAATCAGTCTTCAGAAACTAACGATAAAAGTTAGTTGTAACGATATGGAAGAGATGATGGAAAATTTGGCATCTCTAGCCTTGTCACCGTCTTCGTGTCTCCATGACATAAAACTCTCTATTTTCACCCGTGATCAAGGGTTAAAATTTAGTGAAGAGATGCTGAGAAAGTTGTTGTGGAATTATAATTTCAACCTTCAAGAATTAGAAATTCGTGGCAAGCTCCCAGAGTTGGCTCTATTATTTGAGCAGCCACCGCAACAATCTCTTCATACTCATATGGATGTATCTTCTTTTTGTATCACCAGCTTAAGATTATGGATGTGCCGCCTAGAGGAAGACCCGATGCCAGTACTTGAGAAGATTGCTACATTGCGTGACCTTTATTTACATATATTTGCATTTGAGGGCAAGGAAATGGTATGCTCAGCAACGGGTTTCCCGAAACTCGCCAATCTTACACTTGAGTTCCTTACCAACTTAGTTAAATGGAGGGTTGAGGAAGGAAGCATGCCTGTTCTATCTTGGTTGATGATTTCTGGCTGTTCTAAGTTGGAGGAGCTTCCAGAAGGAATAAAATTCCTGAATTCCCTTCAAACTTTAGTGTTATACTCGATGCCTTTAGATTTCTGTGATAAGGTCCGCACGGTAAATGGTGAAAAAGGAGCTGATTTTTACAAAGTGGCTCACATACCTTCCATCGAGATTCTTGAAACTGAATAATTTCATTTCATTCTTTGTAATACTTACTGAATGGATAGTGTATCAGGATTTACATGAACCCTAGCCTGATTATATTTAAATGAGCGGTAAATGTACAAAGGTGGGTTCATCTCACAAGTTATGATATTTATAGATTGCCACATCATTTGTCTTTGTTTTTTACAAAGATCGATTCTGCAATTATATCTAATGGACTCTGGTAAAGAAAGGTGGAAGTAATTGAATCCGTAGTTAAAACGATTACCTAAGATTATGACTACTCTGTATGAAGGTCGGGAGGAGAGTACAAATCTCATACCACTCGAGAGCTGGCCTGAGGCAACCTAAGATGCTTTGTTACGAGGATCTGAGACCGTTTAAATTTTATTATAATAGTTTCATAAGCTCCGGAGGTATTGCAAGGGGGCTATAACGACTCAAAATGTAAACTTTCTCGGTAAAACAGATCAAACTTTAGATCATCAAAAGAGTTCTTAGCTGACCAAGAAGGTTAATCTTGGGATCTAAATGAGGGAACCCTCTTATTTTGGTCAGGCTCACTATCTCTCCAAGCACCAACAGCTAACTCAAAACTATAGACGTCAGATTTAATACACTCTGATTTCTCTCATTCTTTATATCACCTTCCTATAAGTCTGACAAGATTATCAAAAATTATGAAAAATTCACCATCATTTGATTGACATTTATAGGAAACGAAATGATATGCTCAGTCTCGGGTTTCCCAGAACTCATCGTTCTTCCACTTGAATTTCTCCCAATCTTGGTGTAATAAAGGGTGGAGGAAGGAAGCATGCTCGTTCTATCCAAATTGTGTACAGTTATTTGTCTAAAGTTGGAGGAGCTTTCAGAAGGACTTGTACTAATCCTCAATTCCCTTCGGACATTAATTTTTAGACTCGATGCCTTCAGAATTCTCAATTCTGTGATAAGCTCTGCAAGGTAAATGGCGAACAAGGACCTGAATTTTTAGAGGGTTCTTGAATGAAATGAAAATCAGAAATAGCTCATTGCAAATGTGTTCATCAGAGCTGTGTCCTGTACAAACGTGAGTTCTTAGTGCAAGTTATGACATTGTTATCTGCAATATTTAATCACATATCACCCATGCACAATAATTTTATTGTAAAACAAAGGTCTAGCCTGGCAGCTGGCTGCCCAGGCTCATTCATGCACCTAAACCGTGAAAGAATACAAAATAAAAGGATAGGGTCAAGTTACAGCATTTCAAAAACCACTTGCAGAGCCCACATGGCCAGGGCCGCCAGGCTCATCCTGTAAAGTGCAATTTTTTTATTAAACCACAAATATGAGTAGATTATTTTAACAAATTATACTCTTTTCAGCATCGATCATCCACATTCAATTTATTTTAAGTGCTTAGATGAAAAAACAAGGGCCTGTCAAAAGTAAATCCCCTTTCGGTTGGGTCTTTAGATAAGTTTATTACTAAACATGGTATCAAAGTTCGGTTTATAAATAACCCGGGTCTCTTGACTTCGATCTTGGAAAAGGAAGACCGATGTGTGTTTATGTATTACTATTTTTTGGTATTTGTCATTATCAGACAGGAATTAACAGGGAACAGGCTATGGTTTTGCATTACAGGAGGTAGTTTTAATCAAAATTTACTAGCTTATAACCGTGCTTGGCACGGGCCGAACATGAGTCGACATTAAAATATTAGTATTAATAAATTATTAATAAATATTATTTAAAAATATATTTCTCGAGAATTGAATGATAAAAATATATAATAAATAAATAACTATTTAATTATGTAGTTATAAACATTCGAACTGTGCATAAAACTAAAGAAATTAAAGATAAATAAATCTTGTATGATTACGTAGCTGCAAAAAATCTAACGCTCGAAGAAATTATTGAATTTAAAGTAAATAAATAAATCTTGTATAAATTATGTAGTTGTAAGGAATCGAAACCTGGATGAAGCTAAAGAATTTAGAGTAAATAAATCTTGTATAATTATGTAGTTGCGAGTAATCGAACCCGGTGATAACCAAATTTGGTACTTTGATACTTTTGTACTTTAGTACGGCGCGCCATTTTCACATTGTTTTGCTTATTAATATAGAGTATAGATGCGGCACTTGAGTGGTTTCTAAGATACTTCCACTTGAACAGTACATTACATGATTACATCAACTTGGACAATACATACAGGGGTCTGAGCCTTCAAGCATGACCCTGGTTTCATGATCACATTATCAAATATATAAACTTGTCTTTAGGCTCTTTATATTTCAACTACATTTATTTCTGGTTTCTGTCAAAGAAGATACACAAAAGAAAAAATCGAAATGGCTGAAGCAGTTGTGTCAAATTCTTCAAATGGAACATCTGGGAAGCTCAGTCTCGGGTTCCCAAAACTCATCGTTCTTACACTTGAATTTCTCCAAAACTTGGTGTAATAGAGGGTGGAGGAAGGAAGCATGCCTGTTCTATCCCTTCTAACACTAATTTTAGACTCGATGCCTTGAGAATTCTGTGATAAGATTCGCGAGGTAAATGGTGAACAAGGACCAGACATTTTCAAAGTTGCTCATGTTGATCCTGATTTTCTTAGAGGGTTCTTTGGATGAAATGAAAATCAGAAAATAGCTCATTGCAAATGTTTTAATCAGAGCTGTACAAACGTGGGTTCATAGTGCAAGTAATTGCATTGTTATCTACAATATTTAATCACATATCACCCATGCACAATAATTTTATTGAAAAACAAAGGCCTTGCCTGGCAGCTGGCTGCAAAAACCACTTACAAAGGCCATATGGCCAGTTAGCCACATAATATTTCAAAAAAACTACATCCTGTAAAGTACAAATTTTTTATTAACCCACAAATATGAGTTGAATATTAGGTAGCCTTGTTTACTTGCGATATCTTAGGGTAATTAAGTGATGCTAATTGGTCGATTTTTCCATCCATGCAAAAGTTGATGCTACCAGAAACTCTAAGATTTAGAAATATGTGGCAAGCTCGCGGAGCTTGCTCTTGTATTTGAACAGCCATCGCAACAACTCCCTACTCATATGGATGTATCTTCTGTTCGTATCGCGCGCTTAATATTATGGAGGGTGGAGAAAGGAAGCATGCTGCTTCTATCCAATTTTTTTAAAAAAATTGTTCGTTTCATTATTCGTTTCAACTGTTCATTTATCAAAATTCTGAATAAATATAAAAAATTATAAATTAAATAAATGAAGGTGACATGACTCAAATACATATGCTTGATACCTTGTTACTAAATCTGCTTCTCATGTGTCACAGTATCCCAAGATCTTATGTTATAACAAATATTATTTAATAATGTATATATATATTAACCAAATTGTTTTTTTTTTTTTTTTTTTGAAGAAAAATGGACTTCCATTAAAACGATGCATCATACAAAAGAGTCTCCAACAACATTTCTGGAGGAGACAAGAATAAATTGTAGCAATTAACTAAACAAGGCAATCTTGCAAACTCATGTGCAACCTTGTTAACATGCCTTTTAACAAACACAACCTCAAAACTAGGCTCCTTATCTAACCAAACCAAGCAAGAACGAAGAGCATGACCAACTTCCAACTGGTTATCCACCCGATGCTGCAATCCTTTCACTGTGAGCAGAGAATCAGTTTCGAAAGTAACTTTTCTGAGACCCTTAGCAGCTATCCACGAAAGAGCTTCAGCCATCCCCATCGCCTCAGCTGCAAAGACTGATTCAGGACTGCAAAAACTCATAACCTTACCTTCCACGAAGCTACCAGTGTGATCTCTAAGCACCATTCCCACCGTATATGTGTCCCCCCCTTCAACTATAGAAGCATCTACGTTAACCTTATAACCTCCTGTCTCTGGTGGTTGCCATCGATTCACCTCATGCTGCTCTGTTCTGTCTGATTCTCTACTTTGTTTCTTCTTATTTTCATTCACCCTTCTCCAATCCTGAACCATTTTGACACTCCAGTCTACTGCTAGTAAAGGTGATACCACAGAGTTCTCCCAGACCTTTTTATTTCGCCAAAACCAAATACCCCATAGGACAGTTGCAACTCTAATGATCTCTTCTGTACTTCCCTCATTGATTTTCTGAATCAACCAATCTGGTGCATAGGAAATCGCTTGCATATCATAACTGAGACCCGCATAATTCCAACATTGAGTTGCAAAATGACAGTCGAAGAAAACATGAACCATATGCTCTATATCCCTGTTACACATAGGACATGTTATGGGAAGGGAAACTCCTTTAAAAATCAATCTATTCCTGACTGGGACATTGTTTCGACAAAATCTCCACAAGAAAATTTTCAACTTATGAGGAATTGCCAACTTCCAAATTCTACTCCAGCCCCTGCTTTGAACTACATTAGTGGTTCCCAAATGTTGCTCATGCCAAAGCTTGTACCCTGATTTCACATCATAATGCCCATCCTGTGATAAAGACCAAGCCACACGGTCAGCAACCTCCCTTTGAGGTATATAAGTAGCAAGAATAGCTCTTGCATCCTCCTCATGAAACTGTGCTTTGATAAGTTCCTCATTCCACTGTTTTGTACCTGGAGTAAAAAGACTGTCAACACGTTCAGCACGCCCTTCATACCTATGCCAGTTCTCCACTTTAAAATCAACTTTCTTCCGAAGCCAGGGGTCTTTTACTGCCACTATGTCTTTGCCATCTCCTAATACCCATCTGTATCCCTTCAATAACTCTTCCTTTGCAGTGTGAATCCCTGTCCAGATATAGCTTGAACCTGTTCCTTTCGAGGCTCTTAACAGGTGAGAGTCCGCAAAGTACCTAGCTTTAAATATTCGAGAAACTAAAGCTTGAGGCTGATGTATGAATTTCCAGCAATGCTTCCCTAGGAGAGAGATATTAAAACCTTGTAAACTTCTAAAACCCAGCCCCCCTTTACATTTTGACGAACTCATAGCATCCCACGATAGCCACTTAATGCCCTTAGTATTCCCATTCCCCGAACTCCACCAAAATTTGTTAAGCATTCTTTCTATATCTTGACATAAAGATTTCGGCAACAAAAAACAGGACATACAATAAGATGGTATCGATTGAGCCACATTTTTAATTAAGACTAGCTTACCTGCTCGAGATATGGGTTTAGACATCCAACTTTGGATACGTTGCCATACTTTATCTTTAACAAACTCAAACACCTTCTTCTTTGATCGTCCAACTAGTGACGGAAGTCCCAAGTATTTACTGTCCTCTAAAGCCTCAGATACCCCCAGAATTTCAACGAGCTCTCTCTGCTTATCTCTTCTTACGTTAGAACTGAACAAGACCCCAGATTTTTGAAAATTAATTGACTGGCCAGACCTCATTTCATACTCATTCAGTAGCGTTTTAACAGCCAAAGCTTCCTCCTTATTCGCCTTAAAAAACAAGAAACTATCATCTGCAAATAAGAGGTGCGTGATAACAGGTGCCGTAGGACTGATTTTACACCCATGAATCGTTCCTGATATGGCTGCTAGATCCAAAGAATTAGATAAACCTTCGACACACAAAAGAAACAAGTAAGGGGACAAAGGGTCCCCTTGTCGAAGCCCCCTCCCAGGGATGATTGGACCTATAGAAGAGCCATTAAAACACACATCATATGACACCGTCTTGACACACATCATGATCCAACTAATCCACTTACTACAGAAACCCAACCTTTCCATACGGTGCTTCAAAAAATTCCAATCCACTCTATCATACGCCTTGCTAATATCGAGCTTCAACGCCACTTCACCATCACTGCCCGTCTTCTTCCTCTTCATATGATGGATTACCTCAAAGGCAATGAGGACATTATCCGTGATACTACGTCCGGGGACAAAGGCAGATTGAGTTTCTGAAATTAAGTCAGGAAGTATCAACTTGAGACGATTTGCTAATACTTTCGCCAAAATTTTATATAGCACGTTACACAAAGCTATAGGACGAAAATCTTGCATACAACTTGCACCCACCTTCTTAGGAATCAGAACAAGATTAGTGTTATTGAAATCTGCTGGAACCGCACACTTGACCAGCCAATCCTTACAGCATTCATACACCTCCCTTCCTAACATAGACCAAAACTGTTGAAAAAAAGCAGGGTTTAACCCATCTGGCCCGGACGCTTTGTCCGGGTGCATTTGTTTAACAGCTAATGAGAATTCCTCGAAAGACATTTCCTCCACCAACCTGTTTCTGCTCAGTAGAAACTAGATTACCATACCCATAATCCTCCCCCAACTCATTTGAAGATCCTCCAAAAATCTTCTCGTAATAGTTCCTCACAATCTGACACATCCCTTCATGATCAGTCGTGCGAATCCCCTCATCAGAATGCAAACATAAGATACGGTTGGTTTTCTTCCTAGTAGTTGCAGTTGCATGGAAAAATTTCGTATTAGCATCTCCGTCCTCCAACCAAAATATCTTAGCCCTTTGTTTCCAATAAGCTTCCTCATGATACAAAAGAGAGTTAAGTTTCTCCTTCTCTTCTAAATATCGTTTGACACCTTCTTCATCCGTTCTATTAACCAGACCTGCTATCACCTCCTTAATCTTTTTTATTTTCTCCCTGAATTTATTAAAAAAATCCCTGCCCCACTTAGCCATAAACGTAGAGACATTCAACAACTTGGGAAGAAGATGAATAGGAGGAATTGACGACCAATGTTCAGCCACCTCCTTATGAAAATTGGGATCTTTTAACCACGTATTCTCAAACTTGAAGCGAAAAACCTTCTTCGAGATTGAAGTAAAAACAAAATCTACCATGATTGGATCATGATCAGAGACCGAAGTGTGATGTACTGAGAGATTACAGAGAGGGAACAACTTCCACCAAGAAGCTGTAGCAAAAGCACGGTCCAATTTTTCACGAACCCAATCCTTCTTGCCTCGACTTTTCTCCCACGTATACTTACCACCACACAAATCTAGTTCAGTTAACAAACTGTCATCTATAGCTAGCCGAAAACCTTCCATCAAACTTTGCGGATGAGAGACATTCCCCCACTTATCTGACTTATACAAAAGATCATTAAAATCTCCAAGGATTAACCACGGAAGTTGAGATAAACCAGCAAGATACCTAATCAAATCCCATGAATTCTTACGTCTACTTCGCTCAGGGTACCCGTAGAAACAAGTAAGTCTCCAACTCACAAAATTATTATCCAAAAACTCCAGGTCAATATGATTTTGAGAATAACCTAAAATTTGACAACTCACATTAGCCTTCCAAAACACTGCTAACCCACCACTACGTCCCACTCTGTCTACTACGAAACATTGAGCAAAACCAAATTTAACACGAAAAACTTCTATACTCCTAGCTACTGAAATAGTTTCTGATAAAAAGAGAACATCTGGGTGACGATCTTTTAACAAATCGCCCAAAACTCGAACTGTCCGGGAATTCCCCAACCCCCGGCAGTTCCATGCTAAACAATTCATAATGTTCGGCTAGCTTGCATCGCAAGCGTAGCCAAATCTGTACTGTTAGATTCCATACAATCAGCATTAGAAAGCATGGTATCTGTAGATGTTTGTTCGACACCAACTATCTCCATATCAACAGGCTTTGTTGGTCCATATCTTTTCCTTTTTCTTTCTTCCAAATCCAGCCCATCTAGCTCCTCTAACCCAGGCCCAATGACAAAACTAGCATTTAAATTTTCCCTCTCAATATTTGAAATCCCTGGCTGCAATCTTATCTGTCCCTTTAATTTAGCTCTATCCACTCCAACCTCCCCTTGTTTACGTACCTGATTTCCAGCTATCACAATGCTCTGTGATTGACCCACCGAAAAATCCTGATTTCTGTTATTCCCTCCGTACCTGTCCCCCCAATCCTCGCCTTCATCGCGTAACCACTTACTCTTCTCCTGTCCTGCCACCCGACGTGGTGGTGCACGGAGCCAAGCACCCCAGTCCTTAACCACCTCACCTGACTGTCCATCAAATTTCTTCTGGCAAAATCTTTCCGTATGTATGTGACAACATTCCACATATGAAACAAAAGTCACCAAGGCGTTCATACTTGCACTGGACAACGAAATCTTCCCCATTCTTCCTAGTTATCTTCTTTTTCCTCCTTAATGGCTTCCGAATATCTACTTTTATCTTAACTCGCATATACTCTCTCCAAATGCTCGATCGAGTTGTTCTTAGAATCATACTCAACAAATGTCCCAAAGAAATTGCCTAACTGCTTCCCTACCCCTTCCGCCATATAGCCTGTAGGCAGGTCATATATCTGGATCCAAAAATTAACCTCCACCAATGGCACTTTCAATGGATCTTCACCACTTTGTATCTTATTAAGCACCAAAACTGCTCCACCAAACGACCAAGGTCCCCCATTTTGCACCCACTTGACATCATCCTCATGATAGAACTGAAACAAGAATAACCCATCTCTCAATTCCTTGATATTAATCCCCATTGCAGGACGCCACACATCCGCCATCTTAGACCGCATAGCTCTGCTATTAATGTTCTTTTCCGTCAAGAATCGCCCCACCAAGCACAGCTCAAACTTATTCGAGACCACCTCAATCTCATTATCAAAACACAGCTCTTCATTCTCCTCAGCATCAATATCCATCTCTGCCATCTGTACCTCAATATTGCTTACGTCTGCCATGAATGAAAACGCTCTCACACACTCAATAAGAATACGGAGAGAAAATCACACCTCCCACGTAAAATACGGAGAGAAAATATGTTAACCAAATTGTTATGAATTTATATAATTTATATGTAGTGTTAAAGTTTAAAATTCCTAATGCGTTTTTCTAATTCAAACTTTTCCTGTAAAACATAATTAAATTACAGTAATTGTAATTTAATCATTTAACACTTATTATATCCTAAATGTTAATTTTAATTACTATTTAAAATAGAGTTAAATTCTATGGAGACCACTATTTCATTGGAGACCTCGGAGACCATACATGTTCTGCAAATAAAATATTGCAAAATGTAATATTTTATAAATTATGTTCTATGAAAATAACTATTTCATTTAAAATCTTTAAAATTATATATGTTTTGCAAGTAGAACATAGCAAAACATATTGTTTTGCAAAACATGTTCGGTTTGCAGAACATTCATGTTTAGTTTACAGAACTTACATGATTTTCAAGATCTTCGATGAAATAGTGATTTTCATAGAATATACTTTGCAAAATAATATTTTTGATTACAAAATATGATCTGTTTTACCAAATTTAGATCGTAGAATAGATGTGGTCTCTAGGTAGGGGTGAGCAAAATCGGATATCCGGTCCTGTTTATAAAAATCGGATCAGATATCCGGTTTTTCGGATTGTGAAAAATCTATTCTCGTTCCGGATCCGGTTTAATCGGATATCCGGAATTCGGATATTCGTTTAAACTGGATCGGAAATCGAATAATTTGGATCTGAATTAATTAATTAAAATATATTTTGAGTTGTAAAAAAATAATAAATATTATTATATTTTGATAAGTTATCGTTAACTTCACAAATTTTAAATTGATTAATAACATTTTAGACATCAAAATCTCATATATTAACATTTATAAATTTATTTTTTCCTAATTTTTATTTTAACCCATCAAATTATCATTCATTTGTTTAATATGTACTTCTACGTACTTTTTTAGAGACATTAATAGCACGTTCACTCTCGAATTATTTTATTAAATGAAATAATAATATTAAACGAGAACACTCTTTCATTAACTTCGTTCTAAAATTTTATTAACTAAGATTAAAAAGTTTTCAAGTACAAATATACGGTAGTGTGTTTATAAATGCGCACTCCAATATATAATTTTATGTGTATCATTTCGATTTTACACCTAAAATGTTTATAAACTCGATCAATGCCCACAAACTTAGTAATTTATTAGTAATAATTTATTACTTAATCTAATATATCATATGTTGAATTATTTATCTTTAATATTATTTATTATACATATCGAGAAAAGTTCTATGGAGACCTAAACTTAATTGGAGACTCTGGAGACCACATCTTACACCATTAGTTTGTATCTAATCCAAAAGTACATCTTATTTTGTTTTACACAGTTATAAATTGATTGTACGTAGATTTGCAGAATTTTAATATTCTATGTTATTTTGTTTGCAAAACTTTTTACTTTCAATTATTTTATTCATAATTCTTTAGTGCAATATATTATTATTTTAATTTAGTGCATTACTTTAGTTGCAAAACATTATTATTTTACTATTTTATTCATTATTTTTGCATAATTTAATTTTTTACACATTTTTTTCATTGTTATGCAGTAAGCATTGGTTTTTTTTTTATTTGCAAAACATATTTTTTATATGCAGAATTTTTTGTTTATAATATATGCAGTACGATGTTTAATGATATAGATCCTCCCAAATCCTCTCAACTTGCTAAATAAAATGTGGGATGTTGTAGGTTTTAAGAACGTGGATGGTTAAAAAGAACAAAATGTGTAATTGTGTATAATAATATAATTTTGTTATGTTAAATTTTATGAAGTATAATAAAAAATGATGACCATTGAATTCAAGTTAATCTAACGGTGTAGAATTGGTCTTCAAGTCTCCACCTTTTTGTTAGTCTCCGCTGAACCCAACTCTATAAATATATTATTTTTTAAGATATATTGAAAATCGGATCGGATCCGGATATCCGATTTTATATAAAGTTGTGATCCGGATCCGAATTCGAATTTATAATAAAAGAATCCGGATCGGATATCCGGTCCGATTTTTTCGGATCGGAAATCTGGTCCGATTTTTTCGGATCGGATATCCAAATTTCCGGATTTTTAAAATCGGATACCGGATCGGAAATTAGGATAATCCAGTTTTTGGATTTTTGTGCTCACCCATATCTCTGGGTCTCAACAAAATATATATTAAAAGAAGCTTTTAAAATACGTGCGAGTCCCTCCATATAAAAAGAAATGAGGGGGATCAAGGAGTTTTTTTTAACTTCCAAAATTTGTCCGGTCCACCCATGTGATATGTATAGATTTTGGTCCACCCATGTGATATGTATAGATTTTTCTGTATTTAGTAAGGGATCTGGGCCATCATATACGAACATGACCTTGGGTTTGCATTATTACAAGAAGTTTTTTTTTTGCAATAATAAAAAAGATGTGGTTTCAAGTGACTGAAAGCAAGCCCCTCTTAGAAGGAAATTCCAAAATTTTATATATCAATCAATTTGATGGAAGATAAATTATTTTAATTGTTTTTTATTTAATTTAAGATGTGCTCAATAATTGTAATCTTGACAAATAAGTTTAATTTGGTTTTTGTTATATACTAACTTACCCTTATTATAACCGATGCAGTTATCTTTGAATATTTTAATAAAGTAATAGGTGTTTGATTTAATTTAAATTTTATTTTAGAACAAATATAATAATTTTAATTTTAAAATATATATTTATAATAAATATTTTAATTTTAATATATTGTTGGTCAGATTCAAAATAATATGTATATTTCAATTTATTCGTTATTAAATTTTTTATTTAATAAACAATTTTTTTAACCAAATTATAAATTATTGTTTTTAAATACTATTTATTTTATTTTATTAACTAAAATCTCTCTTTTCCAAAAATATCATCTCCAACCCTTACTTTTTTATTTTAAAATCTATGTTAATATTTTTAAATATATAAAAAGCTTACATATTTAAAATGCAAACGTATTTTTTTAACAAATAAAATTCATATAATTAAAACACTTCTAAAAATATCACGGATAGTTACTTTAAGTTCAAAAGAAAGTTTAAGAAAATATCAACATGGTAATTTGACTTAAAGATAAATTTTATGACAATATTAAGATAGTAATTTGACTTAAGAAGAAAGTTTAGGAGAATATAAGTTAATTAATATTTCCATTACTAAAGATTTAAAATCCAATTTAGATATTTTCTACTCAAATCGTCTGGCACCTCATAAATCGTCTTTTTTATTATTTTTCTCGATTAAATGATATTAAATAAAAATTAGTAAATAAATTGGACTCCACGTAAGTTTAAGATAATATTAATATAGTATACTTAGTTTCCTTTGAAGATTTTTTTTTTGACAGTCAAGCAAACTATTTTTAACATAACATAACATATTTAACTTCCTTGCTTGAAAAATAGTATTAAAGAAAGTGATAATTATCAAAGTCATCACTCATTTGGTTCAAATGTATCAAATTAGTCACTCATTTCAAAAAATGACTCAATTATGTAACTAATTTGAAAACTATATTTATAGAAGTATAGATTGAAACGACTTGAGAGGTGTCACGTCACCGCTCTCGTCTTCTCCTTTATATAAGTATATTCATTGGATCAATAGAGAGCGTTTATGAGAATATTAACTTACTATATTTACTTTCCTCCATTAGTAAAAATTTAAAAGGCAATTAAGATATTTTCTGATAAAATAATTTATGAGACTATTAAAATTGTAAATTTAGTTTCATCCATTAGTAAAGATTTTAAAGGCAATAATATTAGAATTATATATTTAGTTTCCTCCATTAATAAAGATATTGAAGACAAAAATATTATAATTGTATATCTAGTTTCCTCCATCGGTAAAGATTTTAAAGTCAATTCAGATATTTTCGAATCTTTAACATTAATTATTCAATAAATTTAGAAAATTAGAAAAATAGATCGAAGCGATTTGAGAGGTGTCACATCACCGCCCTCATTTTCTCCTTTATATAAGTATATTGATATTGATGATTGAATCAATATTAGAGGGCGTTTATGAGAATATTAACATATTATATTTAGTTTCCTCCGTTAGAAAATAGTAAGAAAGAAATTGAGAATTTATCAAATATTATAAAGTCAAGAATATTAAAATTGTATATTTACTTTTCTCCAATAGTAAAAACTCAAAAGGCAATTAAGATATTTTCTAATAAAATAATTTAGGAGGCTATTAAAATTGTAAATTTAGTTTCTTCCATTATTAAAGATTTTAAAAGCAAGAATGTTAGAATTGTATATTTAATTTCCTCCATTAATAAAGATTTTGAAGGCAAGAATATTACAATTGTATATTTAGTTTCCTCCATTAGTAAAGATTTTAAAGTCAATTGAGATATTTTCGAATCTTTTACATTAATTATTCAAAAATTTGAAAAAATTAGAAAAATAGATCGAAGCGATTTGAGAGGCGCCACATCACCGGCCTCGTCTTCTCCTTTATATAAGTATACTAGTTGAAAAAGCCGCGCTTCACGGCGGCGTAATAATTTTTTTTAAAAATTCTATCAAATAAATTACGTTCGGTCCTCGCTAATAAGCCGTCCTCCCGTGAAACACGATTTACTTTTTTTATATCCGAACTCTTCTCCTCTATAAATCGAAACACCTATTCTACTTCAAATAGAACTTTGCAAGTACTTATTTTATATTTGAATTCTTCCCCTCTACAAATTCAAACACATATTCTATTTTAAATAGAACGTTTAATTTTATGTCTTCGCTATAAATTCGAACTCTTCTCCTCAATAAATTCGAACATCTATTCTACTTATAATATGTTAAAGGATATTTTTTTTATTTATCAATATTTAAAATTCTAAAATTCTAGAAAATTGGAAAAATAGATTGAGACTATTTTAGGGGCGCCACCTAACCTCACGCGTATCCTGCTTTATATATATATATATTGATTGATACTTTTTTCTAACAAAATCTACTACTTTTACAAAAATATCATGGACAATTACCTTTAAATTAAAACATATTTCCTTTTATATTTGTTGTCACTAAAATATCTATTTTTCAAAAATAACAGGTGCAACCCTTATTTATTTATTTTGAAACATATTTTAATATTTTTAATTATTTAAAAAGCTTACTTATTTTAACATGACAACACATTTTTTAATAAATACAATTAATATAATTAATACACTTCTAAAAATATCACGGACATTTACTTTTTTTAATTAAAACATGTTAAGTTTTCTTTTGTCCTTATTATTTATATTAATTTAAAAAAAATTAACACATCCGATTTCATTCGGGGATACCCATTTGCCATTCACGGTGGAAAATGGAAGCAAAATAATTCTTTTCGATCACCCGACATTTATTACCAAGTAGAAATCATTTCGAACTCTTATCTGTTTCTCCATTTAAGAAAAAAAGAAAATTAATTGTAGAAGTCAATAATTCCCATGTGATATGTATAGATTTTTCTGTATTTAGCAAGGGATCTGGGCCGCAATATACGAAAAAAGAAGTGTTTTTCTGCAATAATAAAAAAGATGTGGTTTCAAGTGACTGAAAGCAGCCCCTCTTAGAAGGAAATTCCAAAATTTTATATATCAATCAATTTGATGGAAGATAAATTATTTTAATTGTTTTTTTATTTAATTTAAGATGTGCTCAATAATTGTAATTTTGACAAATAAGTTTAATTTGGTTTTTGTTATATACTAACTTACCCTTATTATAACCTATGCAGTTATCTTTCAATATTTTAATAAAATAATATGTGTTTGATTTAATTTAAATTTTATTTTAGAACAAATATAATGATTTTAATTTTAAAATATATATTTATAATAAATATTTTAATTTTAATATATTGTTGGTCAGATTCAAAATAATATGTATATTACAATTTATTCGTTATTAAATTTTTTATTTAATAAACAATTTTGTTAAACCAAATTACAAATTATTGTTATTAAATTCTATTTTATTTAAATTTGGTTTATGATTTATTGGTATTAATTTTTTATTTTACTTAAAATAGGCTAATATTAAAATTCCTAAAAATGAAACTGCTAACCAAATTATATTATTCTTGTTTATTACTATAATTTAATTTAATAAGTTTAGTAACACATTGGTTTTATTTTAATTATCTTTATTAATGCCCTATGGATTTATTATCAATGAATTGCTAAAAAAAAAGAATGTTGTTTTAGCCTTTACCTGTCAAAGAAACAATGGTCCATAGGACGATATTTTTTCACGATATTTCTCCACTTGATCATCCATATGTTTTTTTTTGTGATAGATTTATTGAGAATTCAAATCCAAATCAATACAATTTTGAATCGAATTCGGAACATTATTCATATCGAAAATACGACCAGACAGACAATATGATTCCCTTGCCAATTGATGAGCAACCATATTAACAGATCGTTTGACAAAAAACAAACTAACTTTGTTCAAACGTTACAAACTACACCGACACTTCTCAATGATCAGACCAAAATAAGACCTCATGGGCACACAGCTTCTGATTGCTTGCACCATTTTTAAACAATCGGACTCAACAATGGCATCATGCCAACCTCGTCTATCCATATGTTTTTTGTACTTATTAAATGAAGAAACTCAACTTGTAGATGCTGATGAAAACATCGTTTAGAGAAATGCAAATAATCTTTTTGAGAATTTTTTTTTTCCGAAAATTGTTTTTCCAATAAACAAATAAATTTAAAATTACATTCAAATTTTAATTTTACCTTATTAAAAAAATATTATAAAATCTACATATCCAACATTTCCTCGCCCTCCTAACCCTTAATCCAATAAAAATTAAACTCCTTACATTAAAATGAAATAAGGGTTGAACCCAACCTGGTCTACCTCAATAATAGGCCCGTAGTCGTAGATGCTGATGAACATCGTTAAGAGATGCTGACGTAGTTTTATCAAACCAATTTGGTAAGATGCTGACGTAGTTTATGAAATTTCCTAGTCTCTCTAACATTTGAAGTGGCCACTGGCCAGCATGAACAGATGAACTTTACTACTATAAGTAGTCAATTGGTCTTTCTACATATTCACTACATTTGAGCTAATATCTCTCAAATTAAAAGAAAAAGATTAAATTCGAAATGGCGGAAGCAGTTGTGTCAATTGTTGTAGGAAGGCTCACTGATTTATTAAGTGAAGAATCTCAACTTCTTTCTGGAGTGGGAGTTGAAATTCGACAAGTGGTGTCCGAGCTCATGCAGATAAAGACATTCTTAAGAGATGCGGATTCAAGAATGGATGAAGTAAATATCCGCAATTTGCTTGCGAAGGTACGTGAGGTGGCCTACGATGCTGAACATGTTGTTGAAACTTTTCTTGTCAAAGCTTTGTACACTGGAATATCAATTCAGTGGATTAACGAAATCAAGTTTTCAAGAAAGATCAAAGATATACAAACAAGGATGTCTCTCCTCATCAGTCGCTTTGGTGATTGTAATATCAAACCAACATTAGAATCCCCTGAATTCTTCAAATTTAACTAAATTTGACTAAATTTAACTAAATTCGACCAAATATGCTTTGGTCGTTTTAAAGCTAGTCAAATTTAGTAACTCGGTCGAATTTATTAAACTCGACTGAGCAAATTCGACCGATCAAATTCGACTAAGTTTAGTCGAAATTAGGCCCGCCAAAATTCACTTGAAAAATTCAAATTCTTGCCAAAATTTGAAAATCCCGCCAAAAAATATATATTCGACTAAGTTTAGTCGAAATTAGTCCCGCCAAAATTTTCACTTGAAAATTTCAAATTCTTGCCAAAATTTGCGAATCCCGCCAAAAATCATAAATTCGACCATTTAGAGTCAAATTTTAAATTCGACCTTTTTTGGTAAAAAACTAAATTTGACTCTATTTGGTCGAGATTTAAATTCGACTGTTTTTAGTTCATTCCTAAATTCGACCTTTTTTATCACCACTATATTCGACCAAAAAAGGTCAAATAAATACGACCTGAAAACAAAAAACACCCTATAATGGTATGATAAATTCAACTTATAATGGTCGAATTAATCATTTGCAAACAAGTTGAAGCTATAGTCAGTTTTACCACTTGTATACCTGTATCCTAATCAAGCATTTGCAAAATGCTAAAATACAAGTAATTCTAACAAAATAATAAAAACATATTCATATTTAAGTTAAAATAGATATCAATACGTTACACCCAACAGCCCTTGGGAGTTCGACAAAAGAGTGAAGCTGAATACGCTAAAGTCTTATACAAAAGGGTGAAACTGATATATATTTCCAGTTCAATTCACGATTAGGCTAACAAGTACTAAAACAACGGGTAGTTATGTGCATCCATATCTTCATCTTCCTGGTTCACTGCGCCGTCCACCTCCACAGACTTGTGCACCTCCACAGCTTTCTCAGACTGAGTCTCCTAGATAGGTAAATAATTAATTAGGAAAAATTTAAGAAAACAAACTTGAGCAGGTCCTAATCATAATATACAATTTTAGCGACACAAATACTTAAACATGATCAATTCCACTAAAATTTTAAGAACATAGATAGTAAATAACAGTTCACTATTTTAACGTGTATTTGCTTCCTAACTTATTATTATCCTATTGGCTTATAATTAGAAAAATCAAATGAGAGAAGCTCACTCAAAGAATCCATATAAAGAACCCCGTTTACCACAGTATTAGATCTCACGTAGCGTTCCTTCTGTTTTTTCCTAATAGAAGGCTGAAACTCTGTCCAAGAATCAGATTTAGTGGGATACACATGGACTATAGGTAGACTATTATACATCATAATGACCTTGTAGTCATCAGAGATAGAATCATAACCAAACCCTGGAAACTTTGAAGGCCATCCAAATACAGGTGTAGGGGGTACTGATGGAAGTTGCTTAAACATCCTAATTACTGTCCAGACGTATAAAACATCAGTTCCCCGAGAAAAATCAAACAAACAGATAATACCATTATAACAATTAACAATCTTAGAACCAAGGTACACAAGACTTGGCAAAACTACAGTAAGGCCAGCTATTTCCATCCATGGCTACAACTATTTATTCACGAAAAAATTTCACGAATAGGTCAATACGAGAAATTGATGCAAACACGGGGTGTGTCACTCTATCCATCATATATTTTTATATTTTAGTTTTTTCTGTATTACAAAAAAAAAATTGGCACAAATAATTACCCATGATTATTGACCAGTGCGCAATTATAGAATTAACAATTATTTTCGAGTGGGGGAGTGAAAACTCACTAGCACTTGTATACCATAGATAAATACTAAAGCATGTTAGGGTTAGCGTAAGAACTCTTACTCCATTTTAAATAAATAAAAGAATCGTACCTCTAAAATGATCTTATCGGTATTCTTCACGATCTGACGAAGTAAAGCATCTGCGGTCCGCATATAACGTGTCTGCAACGACGGATCCGGAGATGCAGCAATGGCTAACTTATGGATTTCCTCATCCAAAACAGAACGTTTCACTTCATGCGCAGGGAGGGAATGGAGAAGCTGCGACACCTCATCAAAGACTGTTGACATCATCACATAAATGTCACCAGAAACATCATCTGCTGGATCACGAGACTTTTCCGCCATTTGTTTGGCCCACTATGTTGCTTCCATGGCTCCGACAAGCTCTCCTACAGTTTGTTGGGGATAAAGATTGAGCTTCCCCCTCGTCGGAGGTCTAGCCTGCATCATCACAAATATATCCTTCTTTCGCTGAATTTCTTTTAGGGTAGACGGAGATGGCGGCTCATCAGAAGGTGTCTCAAGTGTTAATTCAGGCATAGAAGATCGCACCTTTTTCATTTTCTCCTGCCACATGCAACATATGAAATGAATTACAAAATAACAATTATCAAGTGCCATTAACTATTAAAAAACCCTTTAGTATTACTCTTTTTACTCTAGCATTTTATTCTGTAAAAACCCTTTAGTAAACGAATTATAAAATCCACGACCTGCAAATCTTTCACTGCTGGGTCAGTAGGGTCGTAAGCCACACTTAAAAATTCTTCATCAGTGATAGGCATCTCTCCTTTCGCCTCTCTTTGTGCATCTATTTCCTACAAAATGAAAAAAAGACAGAACGATACGGATAAACAACTGAATAACTAATATCCAGAAGAAAGATTAATCTAGAGAATCATACCTCCCGTCTCTGATCAAAGGGTTTGGCCCCGGTGCGGGGGGTAAACTCCACCTTCATTCGAGAATTATGGCCTTTTTCCGACTTGTTTGCAAACTCTGGTGTCTCCCGGTGATCGCAAATAGCATTCCATGCGCGCTGGGAGAAGTAGTAATGCCTCATTAACCTAATATTGATAACACTTTCAGGATATCCACGTTTCAATATCTCATTTACATCTTGCATTAGTCGACCCCTCTCCGCATTAAGATAACTCTTGAAATTTCTCTTCAAATGCGCTCTTAAAACTCTATCCCCATCTTCAGGATCATAAATCTTGGGATATGCATAATATTCCTGCAAACCAGATTCTATATATTATAACAGTGGAAGTACACAAGCACAGTATTCAACTGATAGAATAAAAAAAAAACACAAGTATTTATATTACCTTAAAATTTTTTATGCAACTGTCATAAAAAGCTTCACGCTTGGCTCCTTTTGTATTGAGTGTATGTTCATCCAATTTTAAACGAACAATATGGCCCAGCGTTTTCTTGGGTGTAGCCTGGAAGAGACTACATTAACATAATGGAAGACAAAAGATTAGACAAAATTAATCACAAGAAAAACATAAACTAAGTAAATCACTACAAATAATATTATTTCAGATTTAATACAGAATTGTAGATGTGAATTTATCATGAACACTAATCAAGTCGAATCAGCAACCTTGTTAATAAGAATAATGGTGTCCTATGTACTCCCCTGCATTCCTAGACCTTAACATATTTAGTGCACTTACATAGCGACAATTAAATTATCCAGAAACATACCCTTTATCGTTCTTAAGAAAATACACTGTCGGCCTCGCATCCCAAGCTGGTTTCTTTCCGTAATCCCCTTCGGAATTGCTGCGTCTTTTTCTCTCAAATTTAATTGGGCAACTACTTTCTCCCACCTCGTAGCACCCTTCCACATGACTCTCTTCTTCACTACCCTCATGCGCTTCACCACCCTCTCCACTGGTAATAACCTTGTTGTTCTTATGCTTGTTTTCTCTACCCTTCGGCCCAGCCCATGTCACCTGTAAAATCAGATGATACCCATCCAATTGTAGGTTTAATACAAGTCCAGTAAATATTTAAAAGCATAATTACCTTTGCAAGGGTGTGTGTGTAACATCGAATATAATGATTCCTAGGTGTAACTACATGTTGCACCGAGGTACAAAAGCCCAATTCGAATCAACTAAAATTACACTCAATACAACAAAATATAAACACGAGAACATCGAATTGGGCTAATGAACTGCGATAAATGACTGCAATTAGGCAAACAAGTGATAATTATAATGAACTACTACGAATTGAGAGAGAGAGAGAGAGAAAGATAGATACCTGCGAACTCCTCTTAAATTTGAACCCCTGGTCTGAGATTTTAGTTCGATCCATCGGCTGCGTGAAAAGGAGGATGAGAAACCCTAATTTAGAGAGAATTGGGGAGAAACTGTAACACGATGGAAATGAAAAAAGTGAGAAATAAATATATATAATAAACTTATTTTTTATGGATAACAGTCGAAATTAGCCGACTTAATGTTTCGACCGCTTTTGGTCGAATATAAAAAACCATATTCCCCCCTGAGCTACTGCCTAAAAACCTCCTGTAATGATTTACTATAACATAAATCCCACAAATTCACTTAAATTTACAAAAATTTGAATAATTAAAAAATTAAAAATGTTCCACATCAATAGATAACTTGTTTAATACAAATTTGATTGAAAATGACAAAATTATACTAAATCATCATTATCACTTAATTCATCATTTTCGCCATCATTGTCATCTTTGTCTTCATCTTCGTCTTCCTTGTCTTTTCGATTTTCTTCTTCATCATTGTAATCAATCGAATAATCATTTTCAAACATTCTCAAGTCAACAAAAAAATTTGAAGGATCACGGATAAAAACTCTTTCAACGTGTGATAAAGAAGCATTTGACACTTCATTTTGTAAGGCATCATCGTTGATTTTGGTCTTTTCTTTTGTTGAGACACTTTCATCAACTTGTCGGCTCTTTGTTGTTAAAACCGTGTACCATGATGATTTTGCATTTAAAATATTTGGTGCATAATACACTTGATGGGCTTGGCTAGCCAACACAAACACATCTTCGGCATTAAGTTTTGACTTAACATCCACGGTAGTAATCCGATGTCTATCGACTTTCACATGTTTTGTATGATCAAACCAATGACATTTGAAGACGACAACTTGATGTCCATTGTGATAATTGAGTTTCATAACTTCTTCTAATCTTCCGTAATAGTTTCCAAAACTTTCTTTGTAAGAAGTCCCTACAAATAAAAATGTATTAAATTTGGATACAAATAACTAAGAACAAATGCATAGATATTAGGTATAAATTAAATTTCTCACCAATGACAACTACGCCGGAATTCGATGAAGTGAGCTCATTAACATTTGCACAACCAAATTTATAGCCATTGCACTTGCATGATTTATATGACTCCACCTTAAATATCGGACCTCTTATTAGATCTAAATTTTTTTTCTTGAGCTCATCATCATTTTGTACCTTTAAAAATGTGGAAAATATAATACATAAGTTTGTGAATAAAATTATGCATATATATGTGTTTATGTATAAGATGAAATACATACCCTTCTTTCAAACCAATCTCTAAATCGTTCTTTTTGAAATTGTTCTTTTTCTGCATCATTGAGATGTGGGTATTGTTGTTGCACCAACTTTTGAAATCCACTACATATTCAAGTTGAACAATAAAAAGTTTAAATTGTAAACTAATTCATTTTATTAAAGTAAAGATGGTCTAAAAAAATCTTACCGCAAGTACTTTCCAACTTCCGGCGAGTTAATAAGAACATAGTATGCCACGATTTCATGCTCATCATCACTCAAGATTCTATCTCTACTCCGTAGACTAGTATGTGTTGGATACGTGTAAACTTCTAACAAATCTACATCATCATGAAACATTTGAGGTACCTCGTTTCGACGTAACCGATTATGCCCTTTTTCGATTTTGGAATCGAAATATAACGAGCAAAAGTGTACACATTCCTCCTCAATGTAGTGTTGTGCCATTGAACCTTCCGCTCTTGCTTTGTTTCCCACTTTCAATTTCAAATTGTGTAAATATCTTTCAACAAAATACATCCAGCGCCAATTAGCCGGGCCACCCAACTTACACTCGGTAGCTAAATGTATTGGCAAATGCTCCATTGGATTAAAAAACCCAGGAATGAAGACGGTTTCAAGCTTGGACATGATCCTCACTATATCTTTCTCCATTTTTTCCAAATCTGTGTATTTGATATTCGACGAACATAAATCTTGAAAGAAGTTGCACAACTCAATAATAGGATCAGCTACCTGCTTTGGAAGTAAGTCACGATAAACAATAGGCAATAATTTTTGAAAGAAAACATGACAGTCATGTGATTTCATCCCGCGAATACAATTTTTCTTCCAATTCACACACCTTGATATATTTGAGGAATACCCATCAGGAAGTTTCAATGCGACAATCCAGTTGAACAACTCTTTTGCTGTTGCATTTGGTTCTTCCTCAAAATCTTCACAATCCTCAAAATCATCATCATGTGCATCATACATAGCATCATCATCATCATCTCTGTGGTTAGTGTTAACAGAACTCGTTCCAACTTCATCATGTGGCTCATCTTTCTCTCCATGACAATCCCATATAGTATACCATTGCATGATACCATGTCGATACAAATCAAGTTTCACGGTACTAGGCTTCTTATAGGTACCATTTCCACAATTTCTACACGGACATCTCATAAGACCGTTGTCTTCTTCTCGTAAATGATCTATAACAAATTGGATGAAATTATCTACACCAATTTTGTATTCATCCGTTAAGTATTTTGCCTCATTATATCGATTACGACCAATCCAACTACGATCGGATGCCATCTACAAATGTACACACATTAATACAACACAAATGCAATTATTTATATATCAAGCTAAATTACCTATATAATTGTTACCAACTAATAATATCTTAAGTTACTCAACATATAATTATCAACATATTTCACTCATTATCATACAAATATGGCCAACACAAAAATAAAAATCATAATTATATTATTTCTACTAACAAATTAAACTACTCAAATTCATTCATAAACACATAAAATTATCATAATTACACTAATCAAAACAAAGATGATCATATTTACATTATTAAGAATTTAAAATTTCACTTACTTGATGATTTAGGATTGTCACATGAAGCAAAAATGGTGGAAGAAGAGGAAAAAATGATGAAAGGGGAAGAAACACCGGCACGGGAAAAAAAGTTGAAAAACGGCCACCGGAAAGCGATAAGCAGTAGGGTTTCTAAATTCGACACGGGTAAATTCGACCGAACAACCGTGTTCGGTCGAATTTAGAGAACGACTAAATATGACCAAATTTAGTTGAATTTAGAGCAGGACTATATACGACCCAGGTTAGTCGAATTTAATATGACTGTATTTGACCCAATTTGGTCGAATTTAGTGTTAAATTCGATCAACTAGGTTTTCTAGTCAAATTTATTGTAAAAATATAAACAATTGATATAATTTCTATGAAATAAATATTAATTTTTTTTTTGCATACGCTCTTTAGTTACTAAAATCTCGACATCCGTACGGTTGGATTACTTAAATTAATTTTACATAAATTAAAAACTCGAACCCTAAGTTATCCCTAAACCCTCTATTTTAACACCACTATCTCATTATTGCAACAAATTATGAAGAATACTTTTATTTACTCAAAATTATTTTCTCAAAAAATTAAACTTAATATGATATGTCTTATCGGTTCTCACATTTTTATTTTTTTGTATTTTCTCAAGAAATTAATTTTTTTTAAGTATGTAATAAATTAAAATTCCACTTTCTCCTATCATATTAATAATTTTTTGTACAAACTTAAGTTGTAACATATGATAAATGATATCCTTGTATTTATTGATATTTTTCATAATATATATAAAAATTTAAAAATTTAATAAAAAATTTCAAAAATTTTGAAATATTTTTTCCTTTCACAAAATTCAAAAAGTCTGGCGGCAAAATTCCCACCAAAACTAGAACATGAATTCGAACAAATTCGAACATGAATTCGACCGAAATCGGTCGAATTTATATCATTTCTAGCGGGAAGTTTCCCTCCTTCCTTGACCATGTAACAAATTCGACCATATAAAAAATTCCTTTGAATTTAGCCTTAAATTCGACCGATTATATTCGACCGAGGTCGGTCGAATTTAGCCGATGAACATAGGTTTGACCGATTTCAGTCGAATTTAATCGCAGTCGAATTTGTTTGGTCGAATTTAGCCTTATTTTCTTGTAGTGTCTATTTACATGTACATACATTTGTGGGCGAGGAAATGAAATGCTCAGCAACGGGTTTCCCAAAACTTACCAGTCTAATACCTGAGATCCTCCCTGACTTAGTAAAATGGACGGTGGAGGAAAGAAGCATGCCTGTTCTATCCACATTGGGTATAATTGGCTGTTCAAAGTTGGAGGAGCTTCCAGAAGGACTAAAATTCCTCACTTCTCTTCAAAGTTTAACGTTATACGTGATGCCTTTGGATTTTTGTGATAAGATCCGCAAGAAAAATGGTGAACAAGGAGCTGATTTTTACAAAGTTGCTCACATACCTTCCATCGAGATGCTTGAAACTGAATAAAGAAGCCAGTAGTATGCCTAGTCATCATCCATGTCAGCTTATTCTTGTCACCTCTGCATGGATCACATATCATTTTCCATTCAGTTATTTATGTTTTTCTTTTTATGATTATAGTCTTGCTACGGTTAAGGAATATTCCTATGCATGACTATATAGCTGGATTGGTACTGCGTATAATTACGTAGTTGTAAGGAATCGAACCCGGATTTCGTGATAATCAAATTTGGTACTTTAGTACCGCGCGCCAGTATTTTCTTTATTAATAAAGAGTATAAAAGTTATAGACAATTGAACTTTGAATGAAATTAATGAAATTAAAGTAAATAAATAAACTCTGTATGAACGTCGAGAGGAGAGTACAAATCTCGGACCACCCGAGAGCTAACTGGATGCAACCTAAGATTCTTTATTTCCAGAATTGAGACATTTATTTTACTGAAATAGTTTCATTAGCTTCGGAGGCATTGTAAGGGGGCTATACGGACTTGAACATAAACTCTTAATTATCAAAAGAGCTCTGATACATGATCAACAAGGTTAATACTGGAATCTAAATGATAGAACCCTCTTATTTTGGTCAGGCTCACTATCTCCGGCACCAACAGCTAGTCTGAAACTATAGACATCAGATTTAATTGAGACTCGATTTCTCCTTCTCTAATGCAGCATACTAAAAGTCTCACATGATTATGGTGCTAAAGTTTATTTATACCCGAAAATTATTCTGGAATTCATCTAGTCCTTGTTTTGATGTCTCTAAGGATCTCTGTACAGTCCTGTCTTTTCCCCCTTCCAAGATTTCCTAAAAGCAGTTAAGTGATATCTGAGCTTTACATTTCTTTCACTAACACACCAAAATTGTCGAAATAACTGGATTAAAAGTTAAATTGTAGAGTATTCAACATTCAATTTCTTCTTTAGAATTAGGGTGTAAACTAGATTCTGTTTCTTTATGCTGAACATATTTGTGAAGTTTATCTCTCCATGGTATTATCTTGAATTCTTGATCACAATAATTCACAGGTCTGATTTTTTTCAAGTGATATAGTCGCTAGACTACGTATAATTTGCCCTCATTTTGGCGTACAAATTTCAAAGAATTAAACCAATAGTCCGGGACTGTTGATCTCATATAACACGCATAACCTGTAGATCTAAAAATTGTTATCCTGGAATGAAAAAATATATTGATAACTGACAAAATCCTACTAAACAGATGTGGAGAAATCCAAATTAATGATTAGAAATTAACTAATTGAAAGATTTTAGAAGAAAGGTATAAATTAAATACTTAACATAGATTTAGCTGATATATACACCAACAGAAATCTCCTGGTTTGTTCTCAACTGCAAAGAAATTTTTCCATTCATAATCACAATTTCAGTTAAATTGCACTTACTATCTGGGGCCAAAATCTGTAAGACTAATACTACTGGTTGTCCACGTTTTTGTTAAAGGATCTGTCATGCTTGGTCTGTCTCCCGGATAAGTGTTGACACACAATAAGCCTATCTGGATAGCTCGAAATGCTTCAAACTTATCACGTGTCTCCAAACTTTTGCTATCATACAGTTCAGAAAGCTTTTCCTCTTCGTAAAGTGTCCAGGCCTGCACATGAACACATATAGTAGGGGTGAGTGGATATCAAATTATCAGAAATATTTGTAAGATAGTTATATGGAATTGGGGACCGGGAAGCGTGGAAGGGAGACACTAATCCCTGACCCCATCCAATGATGCAAGTAGTTGAATCATATCTGGGGGAACTGGTCCATAGGAGTATGGTTCAAGTGAGGTTTAATGATGTGAAATCATTAATAAATTTCGAATCTTGTTCACTTCATGACCTTATGAGAGACCTATCTATATCCCTAGCAGAAGCAGAGGAATTTTTCAAAGTAATTGAACTTCGAGAAAGAAATGATTCTCGCCTCAGTGCTTCGGGGGATTCCAGGACCTCTAACACTCGACAACTTGTAGTTCATTTTGATGATGGATATAGAAGTAAAAAAAAGTCATCACTACTTTGGTAAGAAATCCAATCAGCAAAGGTATCGATCAATGTTACTACTCAATAAGTTTGGAACACGAAGTTTGCCGCCCGCACTTGGGTCACGTATTGCCAATTTCAGGTGTCTACGAGTTTTATCTTTAGAAGTTGAGGTTAGTCTATTTATTTCATGCTCCCTTTCTCGTATTAATCTTGGAAGAATATTAGGTAGCCTTGTTTACTTGTGATATCTTAGGATAAGTGATGCTCGTTTGTCGATTTTTCCATCGATACAAAAGTTGATGCTACTAGAAACTCTAAGATTAGATAGACAGTTTGATATTTATTTTCCACCATGGCTTCCAAGAAATATTCTTAGTATGTTGGGACGTTTGCGACATTTGTATCTACCATCACTAGGAGTCAAGGGCATAAAGAAGAACTCAAAACTACGGTTTATTGGTTTGAGCAAGTTAGAGACCCTAGAAAATTTTGATAACAACTGGTGTGAGGTTAAGGATCTACCGAATTTAATCAGTCTACAGAAACTAACAACTTACACTCACACTTAATAAAATGAAGGGTGGAGAAAGGAAGCATACTGCTTCTATCCAATTTGTTGATTGTCAGATGTTCCAAGTTGAAGGAGCTTCCAGAAGGACTAATGTTTCTCAATTCCCTTCGAACTTCAGTGCTATACTCCATGCCTTTAGAATTCTGTGATAAGCTCCAGACAGAAAATGGCGAACAAGGAGCTGAGTTTTACAAAGTTGCTCACATACCTTCCCTCGAGATTCTTGAAACTAAATAATTTCATTCTAATATTTCTTAGTTATTGAATGGCATAAACCCTAATTGAAAGCCGATCAGTGTTATAGCCAAAATTCGGTATCAGGTTTTTAGGGTAAATTCGGGTCAAGTAATAATCAATTGGGGATATTCAAGATGCAATTAGGGATTGAATTGGTACAAGGGAAGCTCAGGGCTAGTCCTCTTGATGTGGACTGACAACTTTACATGAATGGATGACTTGACAGAGAATAACAGCTAGATTAAACATGAGATTAATATATGGAAGACTTGGGGCTTGCCCTCATAGAGGTAAGGGTGCGCTCCTTTAGGCCGTACACCCCTTGAGGGCGCGCCATCTTGGTTTGAAGTAGCTACTTGGTGGTGAAGGACGCCTCCCTTGGCTTGATACTGGCAAGATATTGAAGACTTCTCCCTCTTAGGATGAGCCCTAAGGGAGGGATGTTCGTTATTGAAGGCCTCCAGGTGTTTGCCTGATGATTGAAGAATTCCCTCCTAGGATGTGCCTTAGGAGGGGGATGTCCGTGGTTGAAGGCCTACAGGGGTATGCCTGATGACTGAAGGCTTCCTCCTGTATTTAATGGGCGCGTCCTCATTGGAGATGTGGGGTGAACCTTGGTGTGTGCTTTGGGAGCTTTGTTCCTGTACTCAATGGGCGCGTCCTCATTGGGGAACTTTGGAGTAATCCTGCACTTTGCACCCAAACGCTTGGGATCACTTGTCCTGCAATCTGGTGGGTGCTTCTCATTCGGGGGACAAGGATGCGTCTTGCATTGGGGTAAGTCATGGCTATACCTGCAACTACTTTGGTCAGGGAGACAGCTGGTAGCGGTTAGTGTCGGCTCCTAAGTTGGGTCGATGCCGTATCCGTGAAGTCCATAGACTGTAGTTGAGCCTTGAGCCTTTGCGACTAGGCCTCATCGTTGGACATTCCTAAAGCGAGTCGAAGACCAATTCCAGAAGATGGATCAGGTATCTTAGTGGGCCTCGGAAATCAGAAACCAACCAATATAGGTTACTTGCTTCCCAAGAACTACGTAGGGGCTTGATCCCCTATAAATACGGGGTACGTTGGCACATTGTAGGGGGTTGGAAGTGAAGAGCTCAGCGAGCCACCACCAAGAAAACCCTTACAATCTCAGCCCCCAATTCATCACAACCACCACACTCTGGCGAATTTCCGGCGAAGAACCACCGTCATAGATCTTGATTCCGGCGATAAACCTCAAACTTTGTTAATACCAAATTCCTTTGTTAACAAATTGGCGCTAGAAGGAGGGGTGCTGATCAAGATCATAATCTCAGGAGGAAGAGATATCTCGTCATGATGAAAGTTCTTAGAAGTAGGTCTGCCTGGAGTCGGAGTATGGCCACGGGTACTACTTCATGCTGGCGGTAAGGAGGAAGATCCAAAGATGATGATTTCAAGACGATGATTCCTGACTGGGGATTCGATGATGATCTGGAGAAGAAGGTTTCAAGGAGATTCAGATCTGAAGGATATTTTCATGTATGCTTGAAGGCGGCAGTTTTCATGTATACTGAGGGTGATTCCAAACAAGATCTTCAAAAAGAAGGCGCAATTATCGGGAGCACGCCATCATCTTCTGGACGCGCCCTCAAGGTAACACCTAACTAGTTTTAGTTTTGCTCTTTGTTCCTTGAATTGTTGTAGGAAGAAGATTATGAAGGAAAATCCACAAGAACCCTTAGGGCGCGCCCTAAGAGTGATGCTCGAGGGTCAGATGACTTCCAACAACTTCTGGGAGAATTCGATGATGGAACACGTCCTCTTCTCCAGGATGCGTCCTCCAGGTAATCTCTAAGATTTTTCAAATTATTGAGTATTTCGATAGGTGGAAAATTCCTACTTTGAAGAATATCTCAAGAATTATCAAGCCATACGTCCCACCCCAAAAGGATGCGTCCTCTACTTCAAGGATGCCCTCTCAGCATGTCAAAGGTCCCAAGGATCGTTTTTCCCCGAAGACGTGTCCAATGGAAAAATGTCTACAAACAATTGTAATGAAGATAAATAATGATCAGACAAGCTCCAATAGTTGAGCCCCTTTGTCGTCTCTCAAATGTGTCCTTCATTCAGGGCGCGCACTCCGAAGATACTCCGATGTTCAGACAAATTCCAACGAGTACATGGAGAGTTGATTGATTTGTGCAGCTTCCTGGTCTTTTAGGACGCGTCCTTCCTCCATGGAGTGCTCTCAAGAAAAAGAACTACGGCTCAACATGAACTCCAACGATTTTTAGAGGAAGATAATAGGGAGGCGAGGCTCCTGATCCAAAGAGAGTGCCCCCTGGTTACAGGTTGAGGCCCCATGTATATGAGTGAGCCCCCTCATGTGACAACTCAATTGATAATATCGGAGAGCGGCCCCGTGATCCATAGAGTGCGCCCCCTGATTCTTGAAAAAATTACAGGTTGAGGCCCCATGGACATGAGCGAGCCCCTCCACGTGAAGAATTCATTACTTGAATTTCAGAGGAAAGGAAGCTATTGGAAGCAGAGGCCCCGTATTCCATAGTGAGAGTCCCCTGATTATAGGTCGAGGCCCCATGGATATGAGTGAGCCCCTTAACGTGATAATTCAATGGATTATATATGAGAGAGGCCCCCTGGTCCACAGTGAGTGCCCCCTGCTTACAGGTCGAGGCCCCATGAACATGAGTGAGCCCCTCCACAAGATAATGGATTATATTCAGAGGACGCGTCGTCATATCCTCAATAATAGAAGATATGCCCTTCAAGGCACGTCATAATGGTATCGGCCTCATATGGTAAGGCTTCGACTTTAAACATGATTGTACAACCCTCAGGTTGCAGCAAGAAGAAGAATATTTGGAGTAGAGGCCCCATGGACTTTCGGATGCGCCCCCTGACCAGCAGGATGCGGCCCCAAGGTCATGAGTGAGCCCCTCCACAAGATAATGCTATTATAAAATGGACTAGAAGATTAGAAGGGACTTCGACATTGCCCTCGTCCATATAGGTCGTCCTACGCAAGAGGGTGCACCCTCACAATGTTGGGGTAGTACTGATGCATCTCCCGGCTCTTCCTATGAACAGAGTATCCTTACGGGGATGCTTATTCGTGAAAAGACATATTAGGTACATGTTGATTTTACAATGATTTATTCGTGTTCCCTTTCTCGTATTAATCTTGGAAGAGTATTAGGTAGCCTTGTTTACTTGCGATATCTCAGGGTAAGTGATGTTCATTTAATAATATTTCCATCCATACAAAAGTTGATGCTACTAGAAACACTAAAATTAGATAGACAGTTTGATATTTATTATCCACCATGGCTGTCAAGAAATATTCTCAGTATGTTGAGACGTTTGCGAAATTTGTATCTACCGGTACTAGGAGTTAAGTGCATAAGGAAGAACTCAAAACTGCGGTTTACTGGTTTGAGCAAGTTAGAGACACTAGAAAATTTTGTTACTGATTGCTGTGAGGTTAAGGATCTACCGAATTTAATCAGTCTTCAGAAACTCACAATAAAAGTTAGTTGTAACGATATGGAAGAGATGATGGAAAATTTGGCATCTCTAGCCTGGTCACCATCTTCGTGTCTCCATGACATAAAACTCTTTATTTTCACCCATGATCAAGGGTTAAAATTTAGTGAAGAGATTCTCAGAAAGTTGTTGTGGACTTATAATTTCAACCTTCAAGAATTAGAAATTCGTGGCAAGCTCCCAGAGTTGGCTGAATTATTTGAGCAGCCATCGCAACAATCTCTTCGTACTCATATGGATGTATCTTCTGTTTGTATCACCAGCTTAAGATTATGGATGTGCCGCCTAGAGGAAGACCCGATGCCAGTACTTGAGAAGATTGCTACATTGCGTGACCTTTATTTACATATATTTGCATTTGAGGGCAAGGAAATGGTATGCTCAGCAACGGGTTTCCCGAAACTCACCAATCTTACACTTGAGTTCCTTACCAACTTAGTTAAATGGAGGGTTGAAGAAGGAAGCATGCCTGTTCTATCTGGGTTGATGATTTCTGGCTGTTCTAAGTTGGAGGAGCTTCCAGAAGGAATAAAATTCTTGAATTCCCTTCAAACTTTAGTGTTATACTCGATGCCTTTAGATTTCTGTGATAAGGTCCGCACTGTAAATGGTGAAAAAGGAGCAGAGTTTTACAAAGTGGCTCACATACCTTCCATCGAGATTCTTGAAAATGGCGCGCCAAAGTACCAAATTATCAAATTTGGTTATCACGGGTTCGATTCCTTGCAACTACATAATTATACAAGATTTATTTACTTGCGTTAGATTATTTACAGCTATGTACATACAAGATTTATTTATTTACTTTAATTTCTTTAGCTTTATGCAAAGTCCGATTGTCTATAACTACACAATTAAATAGTTATTTATTTATTATATATTTTTATCATTCAATTTTCGAGAAATACATTTTTAAATCATATTTATTAATAACTAGGAGATAACCCGTGCGAAGCACGGGCGAGTGATTATTTTTGAAAATTTATTTAATTTATGGTATTTTTTAATTAATATTATCAGTTATGTTATTTTAAATTTTGACTTAAAATTGTTTACAATTACATTATTTTTTCATGAAATTAGTTACTGAATTTTATAAATATTTTACTCATGAAAATATTATTATTATTCAGTTAATTGTAAAAAAAAATTATATGTTATCCCTTTAGAATATAACAGAATATAACAGAATCTCAATTAACTGTGGAGCATTATCAAATAAATGTTAATGGCAGATTATTTATATTTCAATATCGAAAGCAAAATCATTTTAAAATCTAAAACACCAACTTGTATTTAGATTCAAAAGATTCTCATCCAAATGAATTTCTTTATTTTCAGCAACAACTTTCTATTATATAGAAAACATAAGAGATTAATAATTGTAATTTTTTAATTATATATATAAGTAAGAGAAACCACGTCACCAATACATGTGTCATATATCTTTTTCGACGTTTCTCATTACGTTTATTTCGCTGCTCATTAATTCAGAATATCTAGTTTAATGACATCTTTTTATTCCAGCAGATCTTTTAACTTCCAATTTTGAAAGCGTAGTTATAAGGGATAATTATATAGGTAATAACAAATTAGCCAAATGTAGTATACACCATGTATGTATACATAAGATCTAGAAGATTTCCATCCAGTTGATTTTCTTTATTTCTAGAAATAGCTTTTTTATTATATAAAAAACGTAATTAAAATCAAATTAATTTTAAAACTGAAACACCAACTTGTATATAGATCCAAAAAATTACCATTCAATTGAATTTTTTTTCAGTAAACAACCTTCTATTGTATAGAAATTATATAGAAATGTAATAGGTCATTAGTTGAATTGAAAAATTATATAAAAAAAAACAAAAAAAACTTTGTCACCAATACATGTGGTCATATATTTTTTGAGATGTTTATCATTGTGTTTATTCAACTGCTCAATAGTTTAAGAATCTCTTGTTTGACGATATCTTTCTGTTCCGACAGATCTTTACAATTCCAATTTTGGAAGGCGTAATTGTAAGGGATAATTATAAGGGGACTAAGAAATCAGTCAAATACAGTGTAAACTATGTATAAATAATTAAAATTTTGTATATATAACATGGACTAAAATTTAGAAGATTGATATCCAGTTGAGTTTCTTTATTTCTAGAAATGACTTTTTATTTATACATAAATGATAAAACACAAGAGATCATTATCTGAATCGAATAATTCTAAAAATTAAGAAAAAAGAAACTTTTGATAGTAATACCTGGGACATAATTTTTTTTGTGAATTTAATCATTACGTTCATCTCACTGCTCAATAGTTTCAATAGTTTCAGGATCTCTTGTTTGACAATATCTTTTTTTTTGTATGCACACCTTTTATCTTCCAATTATAAAGGCATAGCTAGAAGGAAAAAATATAATGGACTAAGAAATTAGCTCAATGTCGTACAAAGTATGAATGATTTAAATATTTTAAGCCTATTCATGAATTAAATAACCGTACATGATATATATTGTTAAATTCATTTGGGACTATTTAAATATAATAAGGCTAGTCATGAATAAAGAATAAATATAACATGACAAATATAATTGTATTCAATTTATGCACTTGTGATTGGTGAGGTAAATATTCGAACCTTTTCTATGAAATTGATTCGCATGCAGATGGGAACAACTTGGCATGCTGAAAAGTGAAGTTACTTCTACACAACTTGTATTAACAAAAACTTGACATGCTGAAAAGTAAATTTACCTGTCCACAACTTGTATTCGATTAGTAACTTTTTTTGTACTTTGATGATGGACAATGATCACTTCATCGGTAATGACGACCTACATTCATATTCTAAGTTCAATTCACCAAGACACTAAGATTATACAAGAATTAAAACTACAATAAGAATACAAACTTCCGATGGCCTAAACTACAAATTACACGTATTATAGTTTGCTTATTGTGGGCATGTATGTCAACCTAAATAAAAGGCAACTTATAGCTTATAATCTCATAATAGGGTGTTTGTCTACCCAACTTATAACTTATATGTAATGTTAGTAACAACGTATATATTTTCCTTAACTTATTGGACTTATTACTTGATTTCTTTGTCTTTTAATACTTCTTATTTTTACATTTGTGTTTTTAAATATTTTTTTAATTTAAAATGTATGTATTTAGCTCATTGTATTTAATAATTATTTTTAAAATAAAAATTATCAAATTTGTAACTAACTTTTAAGTAAATTTATCCAAACACTTAAGAATTCATCCACTTATCACTTATACAAGCCTGTAACCCGTGCGATGCACGGATGAATTTTAGTTTTATTTTATTTTATTATCTATATTTTGATTTATATGATTTTAAAAAGTAATCAAATATAATAATATATGTATGATGTTATTCTACGTTTTTTTAGCCTATAAGTTGTGAGATACACGGATGAATTTTGGTATTTTTGATTTTTGATTTTAGTTTTTTTATATGATTTTTTAGTATTTTTTATCTTATTTTATTAGCATTTATTTGTATTTTGATCTTAAAAATTCTTAATATGTTGTTGACGGAATAATATCTTAAACTTTTGAATGTAGCTTAGAAAAATAGATGATATAAATATTTAATAATAATATGTTGTTGACGGGATTCGACCCTTGAACCCGTGGGAGCATTTTAGATATCAAGAAAAGAATATTTTTTTAATATTACATCCAACGGTTCTCATTTATCGATATTTACATCTAACGGTTATTATTTAGATGACCAAACTACATATAACCAAACTACCAACCAAATAGATGGTTGTTACTCTAATTTAATTTATATTATTATTATTATTTTAATATTAAAATCAACAATCCTTATTGATTTGGCGGTACATGACCAAAATTTTGGATAAAATTTCTCTTACGCTTATTGTATATAAGGATTTAATATGTTTTGCAAACACCTATTCTACTTCTTATATGTATGTGTGTGTCGCGTGAGTGGAGGCGTATTTGGTATTCATTATTATATCGATTAACATAATCTTATAATACGTGAGATAATTTAACCATGAGATATTTTGTACATGGTTTGAACTGACTAACTTGCCCCTGTGTTTATTATTTATTAGAAAAAGTTGTTTGTAGAAATTGAACTTGAGTTTATCTATTAACTGAAACGTCTTTATATCGCTAAACTATAAAATCACAGATTTTTGGAACTTCGCTCGAAACGTGTGAGTATCATTTGATAGAAGACATTTTATTTAACTTCAAAATATATAAAAATAATTATGTAGCTAAATTGAACTTAGGTTATATTGTTGACGGGATTCGAACCTTGAACCTGTTGGAGCATTTTAGATATCAATAAAATAATATTTTTTTAATATTACATCCAACGGTTCTCATTTATCTATATTTACATCTAACGGTTATTATTTAGATGACCAAACTATCAACAGATGACCAAACTACCAACCAAATAGAGGGTGGTTTGCTTATAAAAGTATAGTATAAATTTCAATAATTAAATGTATTAAAATAAGTTTTAAAATAAATAAGTAATTATTTGCCCGTGATATTTTTGGAGCGAGAGGTTTTATTAAGAAAAAATAGAAAGAGAAACATGTTTTAGCTAAAAAGGTAATTGTCCATAATTAAAAATATTAAAATAGGTTTTAAAATAAATAAGTAAGGGTTTACCCGTGATATTTTTGAAAAAGTAGGGGTTGTAGTAAGGGAAAATAGAAAGAATAACATATGTCTTAGTTGAAAAAGATAACTGTTTGTGATTTTATAGAAAAAGAATGGACTTTGTTAGAAAAATAGAAAATATAATGTATTTTAACTAAAAAGTTAATTGGTTATAAATAATATTATTATTTAATAATAGTTTTCTTAAAAAATGAACAAATTTAAAAAATAACATGTTTTATCTGAAAAGGTAATTGCCCGTAATTAAAAGTATTAAAATATGTTTTAAAATAAGTAAGAGTTTGCTTGTGATATTTTTGGAAAATGTGGGGTTTTAGTAAGAAAAAATAGAAATAGTAACATGTTCTATTTTAAAAAGGTAATTGTCCATGATTTTTTTAGAAAATAGAGGATTTTGTTAGAAAATATTGAAAAGTTAATGTATTTTAGTTGAAAAGGTAATAAGTTATAGTTTTTTTTAAATGAAAAAAAATACAAAAAGTAACATGTTTTAGTTGAAAAGGTAATTGCCGTAATTAAAAGTATTAAAATAAATAAGTAAGGTTTGTCCGTGATATTTTTGGAAAAGGAAGGGTTTTAATAAGAAAAAATAGAAAGAGTAACATGTTTTCGTTGATTTTTTTTTTTGGAAAAAGAGAACCCTAACATTGACACATGATTACAGGACGTAGTTTTAATCAAAATTTATGTGGCACTTGAGTGGTTTGTAAGATACTTCCACTTGGACAACACATTACATGATTACATCAACTTGGACAATACATACAGGGGTCTGAGCCTCCAACTTGTCTTTAGGCTCTTTATATTTCAACTACATTTATTTCTGGTTTCTGTCAAAGAAGATACAAAAGAAAAAATCGAAATGGCTGAAGCAGTTGTGTCAATTGTCGTTGGAAGGCTCACTGATTTATTGCGTGAAGAAGCTCAACTTTTTCATGGACTGAGTGATGAAATTCAAGGACTGGTGACCGAGCTTGTGCGGATGAAGACGTTCTTGAGAGATGCTGATTCAAGGATAAGTGAAAACAAAATTCGCATTTTTGTTTCGGACATACGAGACCTGGCCTATGATGCTGAACATGTTGTTGAAACTTATCTTCTAAAAGCTTCTTCGTCTAGTGAAAGAAACAGAACAAAACAAGCAATTAAGTACTCGATGAAGATCAAAGATGTAGAAAAAAAGATGTCTCTTATCTTCGATAGCTTTGATGATTTGAATATCAAATCAACATTAGAATCCGCGGGATCATCAAATTCTTCAAATGGAACATCTGGGAAGCTAAAGCGATTTTACTCTTACGCTACTCCTGAACCACATATATTTGTTGGATTTCATGGAGATGTTGATCTCTTGGTCGGACATTTGGTGAATGAAAGTGATGACTGTTACAAGCTTGTCTCTATTTGTGGAATGGGAGGCCTGGGAAAGACCACTCTGGCTCAAAAAATATACAATCATTCCACCATCAAGACTTACTTTGCTGGTTTAGCTTGGGTTTCCATTTCACAGAAGTGGCAAACGAAACAAGTTTTGCAGCGAATTCTTATATGTCTTGTCCATGAGAAGAAAGACGAAATCCTAACTTGGGACGACGACAAGTTAGTAGAGAATATGCTACAAATCCAGCAAAGCCAAAAATGTTTGATAGTCCTAGATGACATATGGGCAAAGGATGCCTGGGATTCTCTAAAAGCTGCTTTTCCTGCTGAAAAAAGTCTAAGCAAATTAATGCTTACAAGCCGTAATATCGATGTTGCTAAGCATGCAAATCCAAACGGATTCATTCACCAACCAGCACTTCTAAACCCCGAACAGAGTTGGGAGCTTCTTCGGTTGAGAGCACTTCCAAAAGGAGGAGATTGTCTAGGTACGTAATTTACTTATTTTACTTGTCAGTGATCCGTATTTCACAATCTCTCGCCTAAAATAATTATGAACGCTTAAGTGTTTTACTTTGTATTTTCATGTGCTACTGTGTTACAGACATTACCAGAGATGTTAAAAGGATGGAAGAATTGGGAAGAGAATTGGTTAAAAAATGTGGCGGTCTTCCACTAGCTGTAGTCATGCTGGGTGGAATTCTTGTAACAAAACCATCGTTAATAGAGTGGGAAAAGGTATATTCTGATAGTCTCTCATCGGCAAATAGGGGCAGGGGATTGGGAGAGAAGTATGAAAGCCAAATATCTGAGGTTTTAGTTTGGAGTTACGATGACTTACCCCTTCAGCTGAAGCCATGCTTTCTATATTTAGGTAAATATAGTGAAGATGAATTGATAAGAACAGAGACCTTATATCAGTTGTGGATCGCGGAAGGGATGGTATTGTCGAGTGACAAAAAGGAAGGAGAAACAATGATGCAAGTAGCTGAATCATATCTGGGGGAACTGGTCCATAGGAGTATGGTTCAAGTGAGGTTTAATGATGTGAAATCATATATTAATTTCAAATCTTGTTCACTTCATGACGTTATGAGAGACCTATCTATATCCCTAGCAGAAGCAGAGGAATTTTTCAAAGTAATTGAACTTCGAGAAAGAAATGATTCTCGCCTCATTGCTTCGGGGGATTCCAGGACCTCTAACACTCGACAACTTGTAGTTCATTTTGATGATGGATATAGAAGTAAAAAAAGTCATCACTACTTTGGTAAGAAATCCAATCAGCAAAGGTATCGATCAATGGTACTACTCAATAAGTTTGGAATACGAAGTTTGCCGCCAGCACTTGGGTCACGTATTGCCAATTTCAGTTGTCTACGAGTTTTATCTTTAGAAGTTGAGGTTAGTCAATTTATTTTATGCTTCCTTTCTCCTATTAATCTTGGAAGAATATTAGGTAGCCTTGTTTACTTGCGATATCTTAGTGTAAGTGATGCTCATTTGTCGATTTTTCCATCGATACAAAAGTTGATGCTACTAGAAACTCTAAGATTAGATAGACAGTTTGATATTTATTTTCCACCATGGCTTCCAAGAAATATTCTTAGTATGTTGGGACGTTTGCGACATTTGTATCTACCACGAGGAGTTAAGGGCATAAAGAAGAACTCAAAACTACGGTTTATTGGTTTGAGCAAGTTAGAGACACTAGAAAATTTTGATGCTAATTGGTGTGAGGTTAAGGATCTACCGAATTTAATCAGTCTTCGGAAACTAACACTAAGAGGTAGTTGTTACGACATGGAAGAGATTATGGAAAATTTGGCAGCCATCGCCTTGTCGTCATCTTCGTGTCTCCAGTACTTGGAACTCTCTGTTTCTATACGTGATCAAGATTTACAAAACAGTCAAGATATGTTGAGGAAGTTGTTGTGGAGTTATAATTTCAGCCTTCAAAAATTAGAAATAGAAGGCCCGCTCCCGGAGTTGGTTCGAATATTTGAGCCTCCACCGCAACTTCTTCATACTCAGATGGATGTATCCTCGTTTTGTATCACCCGCTTAATATTATGGGTATCCTACCTAGAGGAAGACCCGATGCCATTCCTGGAGAAGATTGCTACATTGCGTGATGTCAATTTACGTTCACATACATTTGTGGGCAAAGAAATGAAATGCTCAGCAACGGGTTTCCCAAAACTTACCAGTCTAATACTTGAGTTCCTCCCTAACTTAGTAAAATGGACGGTGGAGGAAGGAAGCATGCCTGTTCTATCCACATTGGATATAATTAGATGTTCAAAGTTGGAGGAGCTTCCAGAAGGACTAAAATTCCTCACTTCTCTTCAAACTTTAATGTTATTGGCGATGCCTTTGGATTTTTGTGACAAGATCCGCAAGGAAAATGGTGAAGAAGGAGCTGATTTTTACAAAGTTGCTCACATACCTTCCTTCAAGATGCTTCTAACTAGAGAAGCAGATTTTCATCCAGTTGATTTGATTTATTTCTAAAAATAGTTTTTTTTAGTATATAGAAAACGTAATTAAAATCAAATTAATTTTAAAACTGAAACATCAACCTGTATATAGATCCAAAATATTCTCATTCAATTGAATTTTTTTTATTTCCATAAATAACTTTCTCTTATATAGAAACGTAAAAGGTCATTAGTTGAATTGAAAATTTATATAAAATTAAACAAAAAAAAACATCGTTATCAATACATGTGTCATATATTTTTTGCGATGTTTCTCATTATGTTTATTCTACTGCTCAATAGTTTAAGAATCTTTTGTTTGACGATATCTTTCTCTTCCGACATATCTTTACAATTTCAATTTTGAAGACGTAACTGTAAGGGAACTAAGAAATCGGTCAAAAACAGTGTAAACTATGTATATATAATTAAAATTTTGTATATACAACATGGGCTAAAATTTAGAAGATTGACATCCAGTTGAGTTTCTTTATTTCTATAAACAAATTTTTATTTATACATAAAACACAATAGATCATTATCTGAAACGAATAATTCTAAAAATTAAAAAAAAAAAAGAAACTTTTGATAGTAATACCTAGGACATAATTTTTTTTGTGAATTTAATCATTACGTTTATCTCACTACTGAATAGTTTCAGAATCTCTTGTTTGACGATATCTTTTTTTGTATGCATACCTTTTGTCTTCCAATTATAAAGGCATAGCTAGAAGGAAAAAATATAGGGGACTAAGAAATTAGCTCAATATCGTACAAAGTATGGATAATTTAAATATTGTAAGCCTAGTCATGAATTAACTAACCGTACAGGATATATATAGTTAAATTCATTTGGCATTATTTAAATATAATAAGGTTAGTCATGAATAAAGAATAAATATAATATGACAAATATAATTGAATTTAACTTATGCACTTGTGATTGGTGATGTAAATATTCGAACCTTTTCTATGAAATTGATTCGCATGCAATGGGAACAACTTGGAATGCTGAAAAGTGAATTTACCTCTACAAAACTTGTATTAACAAAAACTTGACATGCTGAAAAGTAAATTTACATGTCCACAACTTGTATTCGATTAGTAACTTTTTTTGTACTTTGGTGATGGACAATGATCATTTCATCAATAATAACGACGTACAATCATATTCGTTGGTGTTTCATATTTTAAGTTCAATTTACCAAGACACTAAGGTTATAAAAGAATTGGAACTACAATAAGAATAAAAATTTCACATGGCCTAAACTACAAATTACACGTACTATAATTTTCTTATGTTGTGATCTTATTGTAACTCCTCCAATGTGGGAAATCTATGACATGATATAATATAATATATTTTAGTACAATAGTAATATAATTTAATAACAATGTAATATATTCGTACAATAACAATATAATTTATTGTAGATTTAAATTAAATTATTATTATTATCAAAAACAACATAGAATTTTACGTGAAATAAGAGTTTAGGGTACAATAACAATATAATATATTTTAGATTAGATAATTTTTTTTAATTTCAAAACAACATAGAATTAGTTTTTTCTTAAAAAAAATTAGAATTTTACATGAAATAGGAGTTTAGAGTACAATAATAATATAATCTATTTAGATTAGATAGTTATAATTTTTTTTTATTTAAAAACAACATAAAATTCTAAAATAATATATAATATATGAGTCGAACATTGAAGTAGCAAGTATGTAGTAAATTTATACTTCTAAAAAAAACTTTATACGAATGTTTAAATTTTATGGCCTAACTATCGATTGTATGTGATCACAGATAATATTGACATATGTATATCAATGTTATGACAATGCAAAGAAATGACAAAGAAGAAATGTAACCTTTTATCATGCAGACTTTTAATTGCTTGTATGTGTAAGACGAAAAGTCAAAAATAAAATATTATTTTTTGTAAGACGAAAAAGACGAAATAATAATAGAATTGTTAGAAGATTGGTGAAAGTAGATCATTGAATAAAACAAAAATAATTTAAAAACAACATAAAGTTATACTACGTGAAATAGGAGTTTAGGATATAATAATTTTACTACATGAAATAGGAGTTTAGGGGTATAATATAATATATTTTAAATTAGATAATTATATTTTTTTTAAAAGATAAATTAGGGGTGATACCATGTTAAAAGGGGTTTCGCTTATTAATAAAGGTTATAGAAGCAAAATAATGTGAAAATGGCGCGCGCGGTACTTAAGTACCAAAGTACCAAAGTACCAAATTTGGTTATCACTTGACCCGGGTTCCTCGCAACTACGTAATTATACAAAATTTATTTACTTTAAATTCTTTAGCTTTATCCAGGGTTCAATTTCTTACAACTACGTAATTATACAAGATTTATTTATTTACTTTTAAATTCAATAGTTTCATCGAGCGTTAAATTCTTTGCAGCTACATAATCATACAAGATTTATTTATTTACTTTAATTTCTTTAGCTTTATGCACAATTCGATTGTCTGTAACTACATAATTAATTAGTTATTTATTTGTTATATATTTTTATCATTCAATTCTCGAGAAATACATTTTTAAATAATATTTATTAATAATTTATTAATATTAATATTTTAATATCAACTCATGGCCCGTGTATAAGCTAGTTATATCTAATGGAGTAATGGCGAGGAAAGGTGAAAGTAATTGAATCCGTAGTTGAAACGATTACATAAAATTAGCCAACTCCATGCAACCTAAGATTCTTTATTTTCAACTAACCAGTTGTGAAAGGAACAACTACTCTGTATGAACGTCGAGAGGAGAGTACAAATCTCGTACCACCCCAGAGCTAACCAGATGCAACCTAGGATTCTTTATTTCCAGAATTGAGACAGTTATTTTACTGAAATAGTTTCATTAGCTTCGGAGGCATTGTAAGGGGGCTATACGGACTTGAACATAAACTCTTAATTATCAAAAGAGCTCTTATACATGATCAACAAGGTTATACTGGAATCTAAATTATAGAACCCTCTTATTTTGGTCAGGCTCACTATCTCCGGCACCAACAGCTAGTCTGAAACTATAGACATCAGATTTAATTGAGACTCGATTTCTCCTTCTTTAATGCAGCATACTAAAAGTCTCAAATGATTATGGTGCTAAAGTTTATTTATACCCGAAAATTATTCTGGAATTCATCTAGTCCTTGTTTTGATGTCTCTAAGGATCTTTGTACAGTCCCTTCTTTTCCACCTTCCAAGATTTCCTAAAAGCAGCTGAGTGATATATGAGCTTTACATTTCTTTCACTAACACACCAAAATTGTCGAAATAACTGGATTAAAAGTTAAATTGTAGAGTATTCAACATTCAATTTCTTCTTTAGAATTAGGGTGTAAACTAGATTCTCTTTCTTTATGCAGAACACATTTGTGAAGTTTATCTCTCCATGGTATTATCTTGAATTCTTGATCACAATAATTCACAGGTGTGATTTTTTTGAGAAATGGTCCCGTATGACACAATTATTTTGATTTCTCGAACCGAGAGATCCATGACACAATTATAAGACAAATGACCCAAAATGACACTATTGAAAAAAATGACCCAAAATAGCACATTAAAACGCTACATCGTCTAGCGTTCTGAAAATAGCGTGAAAACACAACTTAAAGTAGTGTTTTGACCCGAAAACACAACTTAAAATAGCGTTTTGATCCGAAAACACTACTTAAAGTAGCGTTTTGACCCGAAAACACCACTTGAAGTAGCGTTTTTAATATAAAACTCAACTTAAAATTCAAAGTTTTTAAAAGCGAAATTATCAAAAACACTACTTTTTCTTAGTTTCTACCTGGGGGTTCAATAGTTAACCTTTGGGGTTCAATGTTTTTATTTTGGGTTTTAGAAATATTAAAAATGGCGAATAATTCGTATACGGACTTAGAGTTTAGGGTTGTTTACAACCCTAAAATCAGGATGCCGGAAAAACATCATTATTAACAAGTTGCATCTGTGGTTGATTTTGGTTGCGTTTTACCTTTAAAACACAACTTAATCTTGCGTTTTACCTTTAAAACACAACTTAATCTTGCGTTTTAGGTGTATTTTTTGAATAAATTAGAAACACTAGACGCTTTGACGTTTTAGCGTGCCATTTAGGGTCATCTTTTCCAGTTGTGCTATTTAGGGTATTATTGTTCAAAATTGTGTCATATGGGGCCAACACCCGATTTTTTTCAAGTGATATAGTCGCTGGACTACGTATAATTAGCCCTCATTTTGGCGTACAAATTTCAAAGAATTAAACCAATAGTCCGGGACTTTTGATCCCATATAACAAACAGAACCTGTATATTTAAAATTGTTATCCTGGATTGATTAAATATTTTGATAACTGACATTTCTCGAAACAGAATATGGAAAAATCCTACTAAACAGATGTGGAGAAATCCAAATTAATGATTAGAAATTAACTAATTGAAAGATTTTAGAAGAACGGTATAAATTTAATACTTAACATAGATTTAGCTGATATATACACCAACAGGGATCTCCTGGTTTGTTCTCAACTGCAAAGAAAATTTTCCATTCATAGTCACAATTTCAGTTAAATTGCACTTACTATCTGGGGCCAAAATCTGTAAGACTAATACTACTGGTTGTCCACGTTTTTGTTAAAGGATCTGTCATACTGTCTGAGGATTTGAAATTGTAGGCACCTGGTCTCATAGGCCTAGGCAGTTCAGTTTCGCAAGTCAACATTGACACCACGTATGACATGCTCGGTCTGTCTTCCGGATAAGTGTTGACACACAATAAGCCTATTTGGATAGCTCGAAATGCTTCAAACTTATCATGTGTCTCCAAACTTTTGCTATCAAACAGTTCAGAAAGCTTTTCCTCTTCGTAAAGTGTCCAGGCCTGCACATAAACACATTTATGAAGGGGTGAGTGGATTTTAAATTATCTGAAGTATTTGTATGTTAGTTATATGGAATAAAGCTAATTGTCCTGAAGCTTACATAGCTAAGAAGATTAGGGCTGTGATCGGAATGATAGAAACGCCCCATTTTCTTTCCAGTAACTATCTCTAGTACAAGTACCCCAAAGCTATAGACATCGGATTTAACAGAAAATGTTCCGTCAAGTGCATACTCAGGAGACATGTAACCGCTGCAGGAACAATAAATTGATAAGAAAAAATTTCAGTTTAATAGAATTTGAAGTAATAGAATAGGTGGATTAAAATAAATCTTACAATGTTCCCACTACTCTAGTAGTATATGCTTCAGTTTGAGTTCCTGTAAAACTTTTTGCCATGCCAAAGTCTGAAATTCTTGGATTCATCTCACGATCAAGTAAAACATTACTAGCTTTAAGATCTCTATGTATGATTCGTAATCTTGAGTCCTGATGAAGATAAAGTAGCCCCCTAGCAATTCCGCAAATAATGTTTTGACGCATTGGCCAATCCAGTGTCTTGCTTAGTTCTTCGTCTGTTAAATTTGTCCACATCAGTTATTGTTACATTTTAAGATCATGAAGTTCAACTAAAAATAAAAATATTACACGAATCCAGGATTTAAGAGTAAAATATGAGTCTGAAGAAAAATGATTCAACCAATTAATTATTTAAGAAAGGCATACCAAAGAGAATTGCATCTAAACTTTTGTTGGGCATGTACTCATAGATCAACAACATTTCACCATCCTCAATGCAACATCCTAGAAGCCTCACAAGGTTTCGATGCTGAAGTTTGGCTATTACTGAAACTTCATTCTTGAACTCATCGAGGCCTTGTCTTGATTGTTTTGACAGCCTCTTCACAGCGATTTCTTGACCATCCTCCAAGGTACCCTGCAAGAATTGTAGACTAATGTCAGGCTTGAGTTCTCTAGTGAAATAAATTTTAATGAACACAGTCTCTTCAATAAATACTTATTCGATGCAACAAATAAATAATGCTACTATTATGTGAGATCCTGATCAATCAATGTTCTGGTAACATGACATTTATTGTATACAAGTAGTTAATTTATACAATCTTACCTTGTACACAGGTCCAAAACCTCCCTCGCCAAGCTTATTGTTTAAAGAGAAGTTCCTGGTAGCTTTGGCTATGATAGCAAAGTCAACTAATGGCAAATCTAACTCCTCCCTCTTATTTTCACGTACAGAACCGTTGACTTCTATTTTTCCTGCAGAGTGAAGGTAATCGTTAATTCCTTACCATATTATCTGTTAGACAAGTATGTCCGAGAGCATACCTTTTTTACTCCGCATTCTATTCCTGCACACACATTTCCAGAACAGACCTAATGATATTGCTAGCATTGCTGCTACTAGAGGAACTATAACTTTCATCTTTGAGCTCGAGGTCCCATCTATAGGAAAAAAGATTCCATGTTAGAAAACTACTTAATTGATAAAATAAAACGCTTCAGTTTTATGTAAAGCTAATTTTCTTGAAACAACTCCAAGGTTTCGAATTGGAGACAAAAATGTCAAGGAATGATGACACTTAGCAGTGTTGGTGATTAATTGTGAACAATCAGTTGGTGACTTGATCTACTTGACAGTAAAATGTAGGTACATTCAAAAATGAAATAATTTACCTGAATCAGCAGTTTTTACATAAAATTGGAGTCCAGGTCCATAGTAATCTCTGATATCGTTCAGATCATTGAACCATAACAGGCACCCCATTCCGCCTTGTCTGACATCTATATTTGAGTAAGCTGTGCAAGAGCAATTATTCAGGCACGCGATCTTACAGCTCTGAAGGTCCATGCTGGTATTATACTGTGCGGTCCGCGTATCAGGTAATTTTCCATTCATATACAGAAAAAATGTGTCTCCATTTCCACAGCTTAAAGGAGTCTTTCTTACACACCCATCTGACCAATTTCCTGATTTCCATTTCTTTGGATCTTTCGGCTCAAATCCTTTCACACAGCCACATACTCCGTCACCCCCTGCTTTTCTGCTGTCACAAGTACCATATGGACCACAAAGTGCGAACTTCTCACAAACATCTTGCTCTGAATTCAAATTTGTTGTCCAAATTTGCTTTTTATCATTCCATGCTAAAATTTGGGCAACCCCGTCTGGAGACAGCACCAGCCGCACAATAACAGGACTATTGGGAACATTGTAACTGTAGTAGATCTCGTCCTTATTTAAAGCCGAATCAGGTATGAAACTCTGATCAGGTTCCAAAAAACGCAGCCCACTAAACTCTACACTATCCCATGGTCCAATTCTGAAAATTACATTGGAATGGTTATACCCCATCAACTGTGGATATCCATCAATGTTAATGCGGAAGCTGTAATTGCCTGGAGCAGGATCATCAGGACTTCTCCACGAACTGAGGTACCGTTCCAGGCCCTTTCTAAAGTCAAAGCCAATCTTCTGTGTTGGTAAAAGATGGTTTCCAGGATAATCAAAGCTTTCCCAAAAATAATTTTTAGGGTCTCCATCATTTCCATTCCTGATTACAAGATTTCCACTGTCAAACAATTGTGCCACAGTAGTATTGTCAACCACCGATCTTGTTGAGTTTGTTGACCAGATTACCCTTCCACTTCCATCAGAAAGCACTAATCTTCCATTTGATTCCACGCGTAACACGCCTGAAGTATCAGACAACGGAGTGTCTCGATTAGCAACCCACACAACCACCCTTGGTAATATCTTCATGTACCATATTCCTAAGTATCGATTCTTGGACTTTCCGGGGCTGAAAAATCCCAGTCGGAAGACTTCACTGGCTGAGTCGATAGTGCCATTACCTTCATCCGTAACAGTCTGATTTACGGTGATAATATCTACAGCAGTGGACATTAACAAGATTGCAGAAAATGCAAAGAAAAACAGAATGAATGCAGTGTTTGCCATTGAAATGCAAACCCTTCAATATTTTCTACTGCAACTTTTTATTCTTATAAAATGGCCTCTCTGAGTGTATGTGCATTCGAGATGCATCCGAAAATTCGAAGTCAATGTGAAAATTCGAAGCACGTATAATTTAAAGATTGCATTAGCACGTACCTTTCATTGAATCAGTTTCTTACTTAAATATTAACGTGAGAAGATATCTCAGCACGTTAACAACTAAGTCTTTGTATCTTGAGATTTATCTAATCAAAATTTTTAATTTTTTAATTAGAGGAGATCAAATATTACTCTGACTTTACCACATTTTGTAGTACATTTGTGTGAATGTTAAGCCTGACTTGTAACATTCTTCAATAATTACAACTGAAGTTGAGTAAAGATGATGACATCTAAGATTGTTTGAATAATTGCAATATTTTACTAAACTGCTGACAATCTTTGAATATCAAGAGCTTTATGAACTGTTCATAATCTGATCTCTAATGGCAGGGATGTGGAAGATGTGGTACCTGGAGATTATATTTACTGGATCTTCCAGCACATTTGGCAATATTTGAGAATCAAATCCATTAGCCACGTACATGGGCCAATATATTTCCAGTTCCGGAAAGGACCAAATACAAACTAAATTAAAATGTTCGATCAAGTTACTAGTTTTCTAAAACGTCAAGGTGTTCTGAAATGTACTTTTGTTACATCTTCAATATTTTCAACATACGTACCTTATATTGAAAATGTTGAACCTAGTCGTTCTCGTTTATTATTTTCAGTACATCTCGACCCTCTCTATAACTATTTTTCGGACTTTTTTCGAGGGAGTGGCAAGTTCTTGAATTTAGATTTTTGTTCAAGATTGAAATATTTGATCTAATTTGAGAAACATATAGATTTTGCTTGATATACATGCACATAAATAATAGGTTTATTCATGTTGTGACACGTCTGAGACATGTAAGATGCATGTAATGGTAACGGTGGGTTTAGTTAGTGAAGGAACTAAGACATGTTCTCAAATCAACTCCTGGAGTCCTGTAAGATTATTTTTATTATTAAATGAGTTTGTTTACGAAATCTATACTCTATATTAATAAGCGAAATAATATGAAAATGGTGCGCGTTACAAAAGTACTCAAGTATCAAAGTACCAAATTTGGTTAACACAAAATTCGGGTTCGATTCCCTACAACTACATAATTAAACAAGATTTATTTATTTGATTTAATTTCTTTGTTTTCACCCCGGTTCGATTCCCTATAACTACGTAATTTAAAGATTTATTTTTTTGAATTTCATCCAGGTTTCGATTACTATTTTAATCTCGACTGATGCTTCGCACGGGTTATCAGCTAGTAAATAAAAATAGTTATCGATTGCTAGCTCGGGGTTTTCTTAGAAAGCCACTTGAAATATAAAAATGGAAGTTTAATTGACTAATTGCCAACTAATTCTACGTGACTGCATTTTATATACTTTGTGGTCTAAAGAAACACCGAAAGTATAGAATAAACAAACGCGGTAGGGATAACTTTGGACCTGTATAAACAGTATTGTTATTCGAAAAATGTTGACTGTGATCTGCCATTTACCAGGAAATAGCTGGTATGTAAAACGTTTCAAGTTACCAGGAAAGAAAAATGTTGACTGTGATCTGCGATTGCATGAGAAATGAATGACCAAATATATGCGCCGTATACTACGAAGGTTTAAACATTACTGAAAACTAGCATGAAAACCGTGTAAGGCACGAGTCATTTTCTTGCATAGCTGTTAAAGTTAGTTGCAGTGTTTATGATAATTTGTAGATCGTCGACGCCTCATTGTTTATACACTGCAGCGGCGGGGACTGGAGGGAAAAGGACATCGTCGGAGAACAATGTCGTGGACAGGGTGAAGCTGGACTTGATAGAAGCTGGACTTGATCTCTGTATAGTTGGATAGTTATCTTTGAAAAACATCCTTAATTGAGATGGTTTTGAGTTGAAAAATGAGTAACATTGATAGGGTAGATGTTTTGTGTGTGGAAAATTTATGTAACATGATATTTTGCATATTAACCTATGTAATTTTAGTAATTTAAAAGTTTGGTCGGTAGTTCGATTTTACCTAATTAACCTTACTTAAAAAAATATTATTAAATAAAATTTATAATCAATTATCTTTTTCAACTAAAACCCATTACTTTTTCTATTTTTTCAATAAAACTTTCTACTGTTGAAATAATATCACGGGTAATTACCTTTTTTTAACTGAAACATGTTATTTTTTCTATTTTTCTTACTAAAACCTAGACCGGGCAAAATGGGTCCGGATCCGAAGAACCGAACCGAAATTCGAACGAATCCGATTTTGTATCCGAATTAGTTAAACCGATAATTATCTGATATTTACAGATCATAATCCACATATATTAGGCCACTTTTAATTCAATAAATTAATCTATTTATAAGCAAAATTCTTAATTACAATAATTTCCTGTAAAAAATATCATAGATATTTAATCAATACTTTTGAAAAAGTACTTTATTTTATATAAAAAATAATATATATAATAATAAGATATTTTAAAAGTATTACAAATTAAAAAAAATGAAACAGTAATGATCCGAAAATATCCGAACCGAATTTGATCCGAACCAAATTCATCCAATTTTAATCCAAATTTCATCCGATTCTAATCCGAATTAGACCCGAACCGAATCAAATCCGATCTGATCCGAACTATACCAAAAATATATCATAACCGAACATTAATCTGATCCGAGATTGATCCGATGAAACTGAACCGATTATCCGATTTGTCAGGTCTACTAAAACCCCTACTTTTCCAAAAATATCAAAGACAAATCCTTACTTATTTATTTTAAAACATATTTTAATGCTTATAATTATTTAAAAATATTTACATATTTTAACCTACCTACTTATTTATTACTTTTTTTTCGATAAAATTTCCTCATTTTGAAAACATATCACGGGTAATTACTTTTTTTAAACTAAAACATGTTATTTTTTTTATTTTACTTACTACAACCCCTCCTTTTCCAAAAATATCACAGACAAACTCTTACTTATTTATTTTAAAACTTACTTTAATGTTTTTAATTATTTAAAAATATTTACATATTTTATATTATTAAAGACGAAACATTAAATGTTTTGGTATCTGTTTTTTGGTAAGGTACGGTCAGTGTTCTAAAAGTCGGTGATTAATCGGGATTAATCGCCGATTAATCTCTAGACGGCGGGTCACCGAACTGATTAAGCGAAAATCGGTCAATTAATCGTTTTTTCAAAAATCGGTTGAATCGGTCAAAAATCGGATTAATCGGTCAAAAATCGGGCTAATTATTAAAAAATAGTAAAAAATAGTTATAAAAAAAAAATAAAAGGTAGAAACTTGATTAAACAATAGGAAAAAATATTTTTTTTGTACATATAATTATAATTTTAGATGCCTAAATCGTAAATTCTCTTAAGTTTTCCTCTTAAATTAATTTCTAATTGAAAAGTTAAATATTCAAAATTTTATTTATTACAATTATATAACATTTTTAACATATTTGCATAAATATATGATAATAACATATGTTTAGTTGAAATAACGAAACAATTTTATAATTGTATATAAAAAATATTATTAAATTTATTCCGATTAATGATCTGATTAATCATTCCGATTAATCCCCGATTACCCGATTAATCCCTGGACGGTACCTTCACCGATTAACTCCGATTCCCGCCTTTTACAACACTGGGTACGGTACTTGCATTGTTTAATTGTTTTACCTTTAATAATATAAAACACTATTAGACCCACTACTTTCTTCACTATCTCTATTCTATAATAATATAAAACACTATTACACCCACTATTTTTATCCACTATCTCAAATCTATTATTAAATATTGATAGATCCCACCACTTTACCCAATTTTCTTCTAATTTTACTCATTTTTTATATCTTTTTTTGATTTCTGTGCCAAGCCCCAATGTATATAAATCACTGGGACAGAGGGAGTATATACTTAATGCGGAGGTTAAACATCTTGGTACGTAGTGAACCAAAAAATTACTCAGTGTACGTTTTTAATATTTTGAACATTGTAGGTACATTAAAGTCAATTTTCAGTTGTTCATACATGTTGTAATTATTGGTACAAATTTTAATATCAAGGGCGAGTATCATTTGGTATGCATAAGCTAAATTCTAGACATCTTCTTATGTTGTAACACTAATGACAACTTTATTTTAGTGTTTTTGCAGTTTCATGAAATAACACACTATGTTTTATGCTGGAAGAGAATTAAAAAATTAAATTGTTGGTTATTTATGTTATTCGTTAAAAAATGAAATTGTTGGTTAATAGTTGCAAAAGAAAAAAAATGTAGGTTATCATAACTAATACCTTATATATAACTTTAATTATGCACCATGTAGGATATGCATTAACCATGATTAATTCTTGCCATAAAAATAACTCTAGTTAATTGTTTTCTTGTATTTAATAAAGTTCATTGGGGTGGTTGGTGAAAAAAAAATTTAAAGCTTTTTTGACAAAAAACATGTAAGTTTGTTGGCTTTTTTGGATAATAGCTCATTAATTTTATGTAACTTTTGCATAGCTTTATCGAAAATTATAAATATATATAATAATCTTGAAAAATCTTTAGTAATGATGACAAATATTTCCAAATAATACAATATCTTTTAATATCTGACAAAATCAATCTTTATAGTAAGATGTTCAAATGTACCAACAAAATCAACGTATTTAATTCGGTTATTTGGGAAATTTTCATGGACAATAATTGTCTATAAAATATCCAAAATAACAATTCAACAATGCAATCAATTATCGATTGATTATTGTGGCCAAAAAGCAAGGCGACGGTGTTTTGGGAAATTATGTAGGTTACATCTATGATGACGTATGGTTTAATGTAATGAAATACATTTCCTTAAGCCCTCTGCAAAAATCAGTTTATGTATGAAGGTGATCTAATACTATATAGTATCTAAATCATTATCATGTTACAGTGAAATTTGATATTATGTGATTAAATACAGTATTGACTTGTGTCTTGTCCATATATTCATGTCCATGGGATTTCATATCCTATTAAAAATGTTTAATTCTAGTACTATCTATCTTAATCATATAACACATAATATTGTGAAAACGAGGATATTATGCTTCTTTTTTTCGAATTAATTTGTAAACAAAAGTATTTGAAAATGACCAATATCTACGAAATTAAACATGTCGTGATTGTCTCGATAATAATACATACTTTATTCGCCAATATTAACAAAAATGAAAACAAGAATAAAAATAATAACATAACACTGGAGTTAATATATCAAAATTGAAAACTAATAAAATTATTATATTTAAAAAAATAATTATTATTACACCTTTTACTCTTCTATGAGAACTTTACCTTTTAATAAATTATTGAGAATAATGGGCCTGAGATCACCTTATGTAGCTCCTTAATTATAAGTTTATAAAGATCTTTTTTATATTATTTTAACAGCATATATGTAAATTTAAACATGAGGGATACAATTAACAAGATACTCTTGTGTACTATATGAGAAAAGAGTAATCTTACGTACCCCAAAAAAGTTCTTAAATAAAGTTTTGGCATTTTGAGAGTTTTAATTGATGAAATTTATGTAAATGTAGGGAAATTCATCGTAATTAATTGAATTAGTACTAATTTGATTGTGACACGTGTTAGTTGAGAACAATTTTAGAGACTCTAGCATTTTCTTATAATTTCAAGATAATGCCCCATGAGGTCACCATCACCTTTTTCTTTATAGGAATAACAATAGTAATGCTAATAGTAAATGAAGAAGGAAATGTTAATATTTTTTATTATACAAAATATTATTTTTAACTTAACAATGTATTTATTTCTTAAATTTGCAAGTGTTACATTGTCATACTTTCTTTAAAAACGAAAGACGTTCTCACTTTCATACGAATTACATAGCATATATTTCCTAAGATTGTAAAGATTCAATTATCGTGCAATGATTTTTTTTCTGATTTTGTTTTATTTGTGTCTGGGTACAGTTAACGGTAAAGTGGTATTAGAATGCACTAAATTTGAATCTGGGTGATATACTGTTAAATGGGTATGAATTATTTTAGAAAAATGTCAGAGAACCCAAAATATTGTCCTAAAAAATCTCCCAAATGTCCTTTATTTGATAACCTTTCTAATATAAATATAGGACCCGCGTGCATATGCGCCCACGAATACACGTCATTTTGTACAAGTTTTCGGACATATTTTTGGGGTCCTAGCATTACTCTTTATTTTAATATGTAAAACTTTCAAGTAGTTAATCATTTTCTAATAGTATATTGAGATAGATAAAATTTATTGAATCTATATAGTAATGTGTTTGAATGGGGTTAACTATTTTGATTAAATTTATGTGTATAATTTTGTTACAGCTTATAAGAGTTTTGATAAATTTAAACAATGTAAGTAAGTTGGCTATAAATTTACATTAAAATTTTATTTGATTGAAATTTCATAACCAATATAAATTATATATAATATCTGTTACGTAATTTTTTTTTTTTACTAAGTACTTCTCCCCTGGAAGATGCTCTTAAAAAATATATATTGTTGTGTTTCGGTCTCCTAAAACCCTTGGAGGATTTACTAATATAAGTTTACTCTGTAATGTAATGCAACAAGAGGTTATTTTATTATAAGTAATCAAATATTATGTCTCCAACTTTGGCGCCTTGAGAATGACGTGGATTTGTGAAATATCGTGATTTTGTATACTAATATTAACTAGCTTTATAACCTGTGCGAGGCACATGCATGCTCTAGACTTACATGTTACTAAAGTTTGTACATATTGTATTGTAAAATGCAATTTCTTCCATTTTGTACATGGACTTGTCGTGCTAATGAATAACATTAGTTAGTGATATACCTTGAAAACGTTTTAAAGTTTTGAATTCTACAGTTGATGTCACTAAGCATAGACATTTCATAGACATTTATTGGTTTGGCAAGATCCAATTAGTGATAAACGGCAAGTTTATGCAGATATTATTTAAATACTGCTATTAAAATTATATTTTTAGTCCTACATACGGGCATGCTCTAGATATGAATATATTTATTATTCTTTTTTCAAAATATATTGTACACCTAAACCTTAAATGTGCGCTAAATCAATTATATGATAGTTAATATTGACATCGGTATTGTTGTGAAGTTAACGATCCCTTGATTTGTGAAGTGTTATGCTTATATATATATATATATATATATATATATATATAATTTTGATAATTGTAGTCTCTATCTGAGTTTAAGCTTAATAGCAGATATATTGAATTTGATAATTGTACAATTGTGGATATACTTTATTTTATAAAACTATTCACTTTTTTAAATTAAAACATGTTAGATTTTCTATTTGTCCTTATTATTTGCCTTTTATAATTAAAAAACTTTTTTTAACAAAATCTACTCATTTTCCAAAAATATCATTGGTAATTACCTTTAAATTAAAACATATTATGTTTTTTTAACATATTTTTTTTAAACATATTTTAATACTTTTAATTATTTAAAAAAGTTTACCTATTTTAACACGCCAGCGTATTTTTTAACAAATACAATTAATATAATTAAAACACTTCTAAAAATATCTGGGTAAAAGCCCGGAATATCCTTTTTTAGTGAGCAAGTCTGAAATACCCAGCGTTGACTGTCGCCCAAAATACCTGCCTACTACGCATTCCGCACATGCGTATACTATACAGGCATTCCAAGCTTGCGTATATTGTCTTGGTTATAACATCGAGTTTGTCCAAGCATGTTATGCGCATCACGGAAATACGTACAGGGAAAGTTATGCGCATCATAGACATGCATAGTCCAATCAAATACGCATTTATTTCTTGCGTATTCCCCGTAAAACAGGACAAGTACCACATACATTGTTACACATCACCGGTCCACCACCAATTGCTGCCACCGCGACTAGACACCCATCACCATCTCCTATATCACAAACTAACAGCCATAAATACAAAATCACATAATTACTCTCACATATGCGCAATATACAAGCGATACATTTATAAAAAGTCAAAAATCTAAATTCACCATGATCAATCTCGCCATTTTAGCTTCCAACAGAATCCAACAAGACACTCATTGATCTATGTTTTTACCCTTTAAAGATCACAATTCAACTAAGCCCCAAATTTCGAATAATTGATTACTTGATCTAAAACCCAGTAAGACACCACTTGTTTTAAAGATATGATTATAGGTAATCTATTTTATTATTGAGTCTATGATCAGAACAATAAATCGATAAATATTTGAGATTGAAATTGTAAGAGAAAGAAGAAAGCGAACATATATAACATGTATGTATACACAACTGAGGAACACTGGAAAAAATGGGTTGGAAAGTATAACTTAACTTAAGGTCATTAACTTAGAATACGCATTTTTGATTTGCGGGTCCAGTGGGTATTTTGGGCACCAGCAACCAACAAACTGTATTTTGGGCTGAACATGTTGAATAGTAAGGTATTTCGGTCATTCTTTCAAAATATCACGAGCAGTTACTATTTTTAATTAAAACATGTTAGTTTTTCTAATTATCCTTATTATTAATATTATTTTAATGAATAATAAAATAATATTAATAATGACCCATTTGTATTGTTTTTTTTTCTATGTTCCAATTTATATTTAAGTTTCTCATTTTATAATTTATCATATTAATTTTTATTCTTTATTTAATATTTTCGGTTCCATTAATTTTTTTAGTTTGTCATTTTTAATCTATTTTTGATGATCCGTGCCATGCACGGGTTATAGGCTAGTATTATTAAAGATGAAACATTAAAAAGTTTGATCGATTGGTCGGTTAGTACTTCGTGTTTTTACTTAATTAGCCTTATTTATTTGTAAAAAATATTATTAAATAATTACATTACCTATTTATAACCAATTACATTTTCAGCTAAAACACATTACTTGTTCTATTTTTTTCTAACAAAATCCCCTCATTTTCTCATGATAATTACATTTTTCAACTAAAACATGTTTTTATTTATAACCAATTACCTTCTTCAGCTACTTTTACTATTTTTCTATCAAAATCCCCTTTTTCCAAAAATATCACTGGCAATTACCTTTTTCAACTAAAACACGTTACCTTTTTTATTTTCTCTTACTAAAATCTCTCATTTTCAAAAATATCACGGACAATCCTTATTTATTTTAAAACTAGTTAAATGCTAATAATTATTTAAAAAGTTTACCTATTTTAACATGCCTACTATATCACGGACAATTACCTTTTTCAACTAAAACATGTTACCTTTTCTATTTTTCATTAATAAAACCCCTCCTTTTTCAAAAATATCACGGAAAAACATTATTTTTAAAAAAAAACACATTTTAATACTTTTAATTATCTAAAAAAGTTTACCTATTTTAACATGTCTACTTATTTTTTTAACAAATACAATTAATAAAAAATATTAAAACGTAAATAATAAAATAACAATTATTAAAAATAATATGTGTTATGTATTGCACGGGTTTTAAGCTAGTTTACTGAAAATTAATATATAGAATAAATTTGCTAGTATGTCTATGTGCAGTAACTAAAAGTTAATATATAGAAACAATTTGTTAGTATCGTTGCAGAAGTATGTTATATTCAAGTAGTAGTAAAATTTTGCAAGTTTAAATATCTATCACAAATTCACAATTTTTTGAGTTATATGTGCATTTGCGGACACTTATTATAATTATTCATAAATTAAAAATTGACAACTGTGAAAACTTGTGTTAGAAATAGACTTTCAAAATATTTTATTTTCTGCTTGATGCACGGTCACCTTTACTTCGTTAATCGATCGTTATAAGATTATGAAATTTTCCATTTGGTACCACTCTGTGGCACCATTTTACTTTGCGCTTCAGCTCCAAAATATCATTTTTTTAATGAATATGATGAATATGTTCAAACTCCTTGATTTTATGCCCCTCAAAATATTATTGAACATCTTTTTGCCTACTAAAAGCTAGGAGTTTGAATAGATCCTTCAAATTTATCAGATTCATTAATATAGTGATATTTTGGAGTTGAAATCCAAATTAGAACGGTGCCACTTGAAAATAAAAAATTTCGGATGGTACCAAACAAGAATTTTCATAATTTTATAATAGTCGCCCCATAAGGTAATTTTAATGTGGCTGATTTCCCTTCTTTTGCAATCAGTTCTGTTCTAGCTAATCGTCCACCCCTTTCACGTGTGATTTCTATGTTATGTATGGATGTGCCTAATATGTTATGTATGGACGTGCCTAAGGGCATATCGGTTGAAGTAGATTTTTCTAATCAAAATCTCTTCCCAAACCGTGTACTCTATGCAGCGTGTCGAAGAACGGTGTGGTATTATGTGGATGAAGTCAAAAATACAATGGTGCTACAATGGTATGTGGTATCATATGAAATATCTTTTACATAATTATTCAAGTTAATTATTTATTTAAATTCAACTTATTTGATTTCACTCGATTATCTGTAATTACATAATTAAATAATATTTATGTATTATAGACTTTCACCTTAATTTAATGTTTTAATTCAAATTATGAAATTAGAAGTTATTAGCTTATAACCCGTGCCAAGCACGACCCGAGCATGAGTCGACATTAAAATATTAGTATTAATAAATTATTAATAAATATTATTTAAAAATATATTTCTCGAGAATTGAATGATAAAAATATATAATAAATAAATAACTATTTAATTATGTAGTTATAGACAATCGAATTGTGCATGAAGCTAAAGAAATTAAATTAAATAAATAAATCTTGTATGATTACGCAAAGAATCTAACGCTCGATGAAACTATTGAATTTAATGAAACTATTGAATTTAAAGTAATTAAATAAATCTTGTATAATTACTTAATTGTAAGTAATCGAACCCTGGATGAAGCTAAAGAATTTAAAGTAAATAAATCTTGTATAATTATGTAGTTGCGCGGAATCGAACCCGGTTAAGTGATAACCAAATTTGGTACTTTGGTACTCCATTTTCACATTGTTTTACTTATTAATAAAGAGTATAGATGCCAAGAGAATAACATGCATTATGTCGGGACAGCGCATTAAGTCTTTTGACAAAACTTATCTCCCGGCAAGTGTATATCGAGTTCTGACAACCAAACTGATATTGTCGATATGCTTTAGATTAATCTATTCACGAATTTTTACATATATTTTTCAAACAATAAAAATTATTCATCTGCTCTACCAAAGTACTGGCTGGCAACGCTCTTGTAAACAGAGCAGTTGTCAGCAATGGTAGCGTTGAGCTCAGATTTTCAATATAAAAAGTTACTCACCATTGAATTTATTCAGACGACTATCTCCCCACATTCGTCCTCAATGTCCAGGTTTTACAACAGATAAACATGGCAGTCATTCACTAATTAAACATGGATCATCCTTAAAGATCACATTTCAACTGATACAAAAATTAACAGTGTAAAAGCAAGATGACAACAAAATTGGACACATACAAACAGTTTAAGTAACATCCTCGATCCTTAGAGAAGAGACATGAGAAACTTTGTAAAAGTCGGGTCCTTGAAGCCTACTACAGAAATCTGCAGGCATGTCTAGTAACTCTAATTCTTGAAGTGCGTTGAGGAATTTAATTTGTTCTGGGAGCTCAACTAACTTGCAACATCTTCCAATCTCCAAGCAGGAGAGATTAGGCATGCATCCTTGGTACACCCTCCATTTTTCAAAGTTGTCAAGGTTCCATAGGGCAAGACTTGTGAGTTGGGGAAAACCGGTGCCAGAGCAAACCATCTCCTTCCCCAAAAAGGAGTTCTTATCTAACCTCAGGTTACGTAACGTAGGAACCTTCTCTAGTAATGGCATCGGGTCTTCCTCAAGCTGAGAGTACCATAAAGCTAAGGTGGTGATACGACTAGAAAAGAGATTGGGATGATTATTTCCGGGATGAAGCTTCTGCTGGTTATATAACATTGGTAACTCTGAAATCGCACCGTATATAAATAGTCGATATACAAATAATGGCGGATCAATGTTGAAACAATGGTCTGAAAATAATTGGCTCAGTACAGATGGACCATTTCAAATAAGATCGCATTTAATATCCTTCACCTCATACCAACTAGGATCAAAGTTCTACAGGGTTTCCAAATTTGATAAACTCTCAAATCTTAATTTAATTTTACTTTTTAACTCCAAATAATGGTAAACACAAATGCCTCGATCAATCGTCCCGTAGGGCTTATGAACTTAAACAAGAAAGAAAATAAATTTTCAATATTTGATAAATGAAATGGATTGATGTAAGAAAATTAATGGAATTGTGGAAATAAATAATTTAATGCATGCACAAGTCCTAATTTCCATGCTTGCTTGAATTGTAGGTTACAATGTGAACAAGTACTCTAGGCCTTGAGTGATAAAATGAAGATTTCAAACATTAACAAGCAACAGGCTTGGTAATAAAAAGATTGATGTGAAATTTACCGTTTAAGTACGAGGGAAGGGACATTAGAGACTTTGTAAAAGTCGGGTCCTTGTTCACCATTTGCCAACTGAAGCCTCTCATAGAAATCTGTAGGCATATGACTTATGGTTACTTCTTGAAGGTTATTGAGGAATTTCAGTCCTTCTGGAAGCTCCGCCAACTCTCTGCAGTAAACAATTGATAAGAGGGAAAGATTAGGAATGCCTCCTTCCTCCACACTCCATTTTTTAAGGCTAAAAAGATTCTCCAGTTTAAGGCGGATGAGCTGGGGGAAACCTGTGGCTGAGCATACCATTTTCTTCCCCGCAAAGGAATTTCTATATAATTGGAGGTTACGCAGCATAGGAAGCTTTTCCAGTACAGGCATTGGGTCTGTCCCTAGGTCAGATAAATGTAAATATAAGGTAGTGATACTACTTGAAAAGAGGTGATCAATATCAAATAATGGCACTAGCTCCGGGATTTCCCCCCATATTGTTAATTTGTGAAGGTTTAAGGGATCAGACAACAACTGTCTCAAGATATCTGGACGGATTTGTGGAATTGGATTCCATGATTTAAAAAAGTTATACGAAATCTCTGTTAGAAAATGGAAAGTTTGAGCCATATTTTATATATGTTCTTGATGGAATTTCCGGAAACTAACACTTGGAGGTTATTCCTTGTAATGAGGACTTAAACTTTCATGTTTGGATCTAAGACATTTTCTTAGTGTAATCCATAAATAAATTGAGTTGAAATAGGTTGCTTGAAATGGGTTATGTGGGTTGGTTATATTGAAATAACTTGTATCCCACATAGAATTGGTAATGAGAGGTTGGTGGGTTTATATAGAAACATGTGCAAGAGTAGTGTACAACTACTAAGGCATGTGGATGTGCATGGTGTTAGTATGTGCCTCACGCGCACACACACACACACGCGCGCCGCCGCCGCCCGCCTCGCCCCGCCACGTCACGACTCGACTCGGGTCGGGTCGAAGGGCGATTTGGGCGAATGTCTCGGCGTCTCGCGTACGCGAGGCGACCTGGGCGAGGAATTTTATTATCTGTTTATTTAATATTATTTATTGATTTAATTTAACAGTATCAGTATTTATTTATAACAGCTAAACGAACTGGGTCAGGATTTATATTAAATCCTGATGGACCAGTTCTTGGATCAAATCCTGATGGCCTGGTCAGTACTTGGAGTGAAATCCTGATGGCCTGTGTCAGTATTTGAATCCTGATGATGGTCCAGTCCTGACGAAATCCTGATGGTCGATCAAGTACTGATGCCACTCCTGATGGCTTGGAGTACTGATGATGATCAAATCCTGATGGACCAGGAAATCCTGACTGAGCTGTAACTGTTATTAAATCCTGATGACAACTGTTATGGTAATTAAATCAGAATATTTAGTATTAAATTTCATATCTTCAGTTACAATATTTTGTCTGTTTACGTTTTATTTTGTATTTTATATAGATACAAAACATAACGTTTGACAAGGGTGTGACAGATACGTAACTCTCTGAAAACCCTAGCAACTATAATCTTCTCTGTAATCTCTCAACACATATAGAATACATAGTTCTTGGGCGAAGTGAGGTGCAGGTCGCTGTTGATCATTGCCATATCTGTGAGTGGATTGATCTGTGCTGTTTTATCCTGGGAGTGATATTGCTGCAACCCAACACAGCGTAAGTGGGGCAATAATCTCTTCAAGAACAGTCAAGACTTCTCGAAGGCTTGGCGACTCAGCTGTTTTATTTATCTATCAGTATTTGCTAAAGCTCCTGAGAGATAAGTGTTCTTTCTTGTCTTGTTATTTTCAGTCTCTGATTATACTTTTGTTTCGACCTTTGTGTTTGTTTCGTTATTTGGTATTTTTGCATGTTCTTGTTAATTCGAAATATATATATATAACTGCCCTATTGTTGCTGTGTAGTTAGTAATTATACCCAACAATCTTGAAGAGATTAGTTTTCTGTGTTATATATTGTTAATTAACAAGATGGTTAACGGAACTGTAACTCCTGATGTTGTTATTGCTTCTGGTTCTGGTGTTACTGTACCTACCATAGATTGGACCACGTACCGTTTCCCACAGCCTATTGATTTGTCAGGAATGCCTGATAAATTCGGTGGGGGTGTTGGTTTTTCTCGTTGGCAGAAAAAAGATGAAACTGTGGTTAACGGTAAAGGGTCTATGGCCGGTGGTGCAGTATGAGAAACCGGTTATCGATCAGGAAAAGGCTGAAACTGTTAAGGCCTATGCTATGTGGGAGGAAAAAGATGGGGTGGCTAGGGCTGCTATACTGGCAGCTTTAGCGAACACTCTATTTGATGTGTATTCATCTGACTCCTTCACTGCTAAGCTTTTATGGGAGAAGCTGGACCAGACACACAATACTGACTCGCAAGGGTTGGAAAAGTATTCTGTGGCTAGGTTTCTTGATTTTAAACTGGTGGATACAAAGTCCATGACCGAGCAGGCACATGAGTTTGAGATGTTGGTTCATGCTTTGAAGGAGTCCGGAATGGACCTTCCTGAGAAGTTTCAGGTTATGGCTGTGATTGAAAAGCTCCCTAAGTCTTGGGAAGAGTTTGCTCTCTCCCTGAAAAGACAGAAAGGAGAGATCACTTGGACAAACCTGATGTTGGACATCTCTGTGCAGGAACAACACAAGTCCAAACAGGGACATGTGATGCCTGCTGAACATGGGGGTTCAAAGGTTAATGTAGTGACTGTTGGACAGAAAAGAAAGGCTGTCACTAAGAAGGATAACACTAAACCTAAAAATGACAAGAACAAGGCTAAGAAACCAAAGACAAACAAACCATGTTGGTCTTGTGGACAGGTTGGTCATTGGAGCAAGGACTGTCCTACAAAGAAAGCAAAGAAAGCTGTTGTGGTAGCACAAGCTAATACTGTGCTTGCAACCACTGATGGGCCTAAGGTTAACATGGTTGTTGGTGAGGTTGTTACCTCTGGAACCAATGACGGGTATGTTACCTACAACCCTGTACTTCTTTCCACTTATCTGTCACATGAATGGTTGATTGATACTGGAGCTAATGTACATATTTGTACTGATATTAGTTTATTTGTATCTTATCAACAGAGTCATGGAGTGACAGTGACGATGGGGAATGCTAGTGCGGCTCAAGTTCTTGGAATAGGAAACGTGGACCTGAAGTTTGCTTCTGGGCGTGTTCTATCCCTCACTAGAGTGCACCATGTTCCTGACATTCGTAGAAATATTATAAGTGGAAGTTGTTTAGTTAAAAATGGTTTTGAACTTTCTTTGAAATGTAATAAAGTAGTTATTACACATACTGGTACATTCTTTGGCAAAGGTTATTTGTCTGATGGTTTATTTTTAATAAATGTTGAACCTGTTTTGGGCAGTTTTATTAATGATAGTGTTGCACCTTCTGTTAATTGTGTTGAATCATCTGATTTATGGCATGCTAGACTTGGTCATTTAAATTTTGGTGCTCTAAAGAATATGATGAACTTAGAGTTGATTCCAAAATATGCTATTGAAAAGAAATCTAAATGTCAAGTATGTGTGACTGCTAAACAAACTAGGAAACCCTTTCATAATGTTGTTAGGGATTCAGGAGTATTGGATTTAGTACACACTGACATATGTGAATTTGGTGGCATGTTGACTAAGGATAATAAACGATATTTTATTACCTTTATAGATGATTGTAGTAGAAATTGTTATGTTTATTTACTTAGACATAAGGATGAAGCACTAGAAAAATTCATTATGTTCAAAACTGAAGCTGAAACACAAACTGGTAAAGTACTTAAACGTTTGAGATCTGATAGAGGTGGTGAGTATACTAGTACCTTGTTTAATGAATTTTGCGCAAGCAATGGTATAGTTCATGAGGTGACTCCACCATACACACCTGAGTCTAATGGGGTAGCTGAACGAAAGAACAGAACTTTTAAAGATATGATTAACAGCATGCTTATTAATTCTGGGTTGCCTAAGTACATGTGGGGAGAAGCTTTGAATACGGCTTGCCATATTCTGAATAGAGTTCCTCTGAAACATATGGACAAGACACCTTATGAATTATGGAAAAGTAGAAAGACAAGTTTAAAGTATCTTCGTGTGTGGGGGTGCCTTGCAAAGGTGCTTGTCCCTGAACACAAGAGAAAGAAACTAGGTCCGAAAACTGTTGATTGCATCTTTCTGGGCTATATTGAAACCACTACGGCTATGAGATTTTTAGTATTAAAATCTGACATAGACGGGATAGTGGCTAATACTATAGTTGAATTTCGTGATGCAACATTCTTTGAGGATGTGTTCCCTATGAAGACTGGCATACCTCAAGATATTTCTAATGATGATCCTACTCACACATCGAGTTCTATTCCTGATCATGTGGAAAAGATGACAAATGTGGGGGTAGATCCTGATAGTAGTTCTACTCCTGACGAAGTAGATGAACCTAGAAGGAGTAAGCGTGCAAAGGTAGTCAAGGACTTTGGAAGTGATTTTGTCACTTACAATGTCGAGGATGAACCTTTAACTTTCAGACAGGCCATGGATTCTTCGGAGTCAAGGCACTGGAAAGGTGCTGTAAAAAGTGAGATTGACTCTATTATTTCTAATGGAACATGGGAGTTGGTTGATCTTCCTCCTGGGTGTACTACTATAGGATGTAAATGGATCTTCAAAAGGAAGATGAATCCTGATGGCTCAATAGATAAGTATAAAGCTCGGCTGGTAGCTAAGGGTTTTAGGCAAAAGGAAGGCATTGATTACTTTGACACATACTCTCCTGTTGCAAGGATGACAACAATCCGAATGCTTATAGCATTGGCTTCCGTACATGGTCTTATCATCCATCAAATGGATGTAAAGACAGCTTTTCTTCATGGTGATCTTGAAGAAGAGATTTATATGGATCAGCCTGAGGGATTTGTTGCTTCGGGTAACGAGAGGAAAGTATGTAAGTTGATCAAGTCTATATATGGCTTAAAACAAGCTCCTAGAGACTGGCATAAAAAGTTTGATGACACTGTTTTAGAATCAGAATTTGTAGTTAATGAAAGTGACAAGTGTGTCTACTATATGGTTAAAGGAAATGAATGTATTATCGTATGCCTATATGTGGATGACATATTATTGTTTGGAACCAATATTGAGATTATTAACGAGACAAAAAGTTTCTTGAGAAGGCACTTTGAAATGAAGGATATGGGTGAGGCTAGTGTGATTCTTGGAGTCAAGTTGACACAGTCAACTGATGGAATAACATTGTCACAATCTCATTATATAGAGAAATCTATACTTGAGAAGTATGGTTATTCAAATTGTAGAATCGCTAGTACACCATACGATCCTAAAGTTGCCCTAGTCAAGAATAGTTCAGGTATACCTGTGTCTCAGTTAAGGTATTCTCAGATTATTGGGAGTTTGCAATATCTTGCTAATGTGACTAGACCAGATATTTCTTATTCTGTGTCTAAGTTAGCTAGATATACAAGTTGTCCGAACAAGACTCATTGGGAGGCACTAGATAGAGTTCTTAGATATCTTAAGGGAACGATTTCCCTTGGGTTGCATTATCGAAGATTCCCTGGAGTACTCGAGGGATATAGTGATGCAAGTTGGATAGCTAAGAAATCTGGTACCAATGGAGTGACTGGATATTTGTTTACCCTAGCAGGTGGAGCAATATCCTGGAAGTCTACTAGACAGACTTTAATAACTCGGTCTACTTTTGAGGCTGAGTTGTGTGCACTAGATGCCACGGGGACGGAGGCTGAATGGTTGCATGGACTTATGTCAGTGTTACCTGTAGTAAGCAGACCGCTTCCAGCCATTGCTGTTCATTGTGATAGCCGTACAACTATCGACAAGATCAGTAGTGAAAAGTATAATGCTAAAACAAAGAGACACATCCAAGTTAGACTTAAGTCTATAAGGGGTCTTGTGTCTGAGAGGATTATTGCTGTAGAGTTCATTGGAACTCAGGATAATATAGCTGATCCTTTGACTAAAGGACTTGAGCATGCAGTAGTCCTTAAGTCTAGGTTGGGGATGGGACTGATAGCCCATCATGATTCATCAGCAGCGGGAACCCAATACACCTGAGAGGAGATCCCTTGAAGTGTATTCAATGTGGTAATAACAAGCTGTGAGGGTGAGTTGGTAGTACCTTTACTATATACCTTGATACGCACGTATCTGAGTCTATCCCCTGAAAACCTAAAAGGTACTGTTACTGCCAGTATAGCAAGAGTTATTTAAACTCTGAATGGGGTCAAGTCATTTGACGAGATGATCGCAGTACATCTCTGGAGATGCCCAGCTAAGCGAATGTAATTGTGTGGTCGCAATTAGAGGAAAGGGTTATTCCTTGAAGCATTCGACGAACAGGATCGAGACAGGACCATTAACGTCTCAAAGCCGTAGATCAGCACCATAGCCTTTGATTTGTCGTCGTCTATGGAGTGTGGTTACACCAAACGGATAAAGATTCAAGGTGAAACATTCCATCTAGATCCGGTAGCCATCGAAGTAGAGGACTTAGGAGGGTTCAAACCCGGAAGGGTACCGACTCTGAAAAACAAGTCATGATAAGGACCGATATGTAAGCATTTCTGTATGGATTTGTGGGGGATTGTTAGAAAATGGAAAGTTTGAGCCATATTTTATATATGTTCTTGATGGAATTTCCGGAAACTAACACTTGGAGGTTATTCCTTGTAATGAGGACTTAAACTTTCATGTTTGGATCTAAGACATTTTCTTAGTGTAATCCATAAATAAATTGAGTTGAAATAGGTTGCTTGAAATGGGTTATGTGGGTTGGTTATATTGAAATAACTTGTATCCCACATAGAATTGGTAATGAGAGGTTGGTGGGTTTATATAGAAACATGTGCAAGAGTAGTGTACAACTACTAAGGCATGTGGATGTGCATGGTGTTAGTATGTGCCTCACGCGCACACACACACACACGCGCGCCGCCGCCGCCCGCCTCGCCCCGCCACGTCACGACTCGACTCGGGTCGGGTCGAAGGGCGATTTGGGCGAATGTCTCGGCGTCTCGCGTACGCGAGGCGACCTGGGCGAGGAATTTTATTATCTGTTTATTTAATATTATTTATTGATTTAATTTAACAGTATCAGTATTTATTTATAACAGCTAAACGAACTGGGTCAGGATTTATATTAAATCCTGATGGACCAGTTCTTGGATCAAATCCTGATGGCCTGGTCAGTACTTGGAGTGAAATCCTGATGGCCTGTGTCAGTATTTGAATCCTGATGATGGTCCAGTCCTGACGAAATCCTGATGGTCGATCAAGTACTGATGCCACTCCTGATGGCTTGGAGTACTGATGATGATCAAATCCTGATGGACCAGGAAATCCTGACTGAGCTGTAACTGTTATTAAATCCTGATGACAACTGTTATGGTAATTAAATCAGAATATTTAGTATTAAATTTCATATCTTCAGTTACAATATTTTGTCTGTTTACGTTTTATTTTGTATTTTATATAGATACAAAACATAACGTTTGACAAGGGTGTGACAGATACGTAACTCTCTGAAAACCCTAGCAACTATAATCTTCTCTGTAATCTCTCAACACATATAGAATACATAGTTCTTGGGCGAAGTGAGGTGCAGGTCGCTGTTGATCATTGCCATATCTGTGAGTGGATTGATCTGTGCTGTTTTATCCTGGGAGTGATATTGCTGCAACCCAACACAGCGTAAGTGGGGCAATAATCTCTTCAAGAACAGTCAAGACTTCTCGAAGGCTTGGCGACTCAGCTGTTTTATTTATCTATCAGTATTTGCTAAAGCTCCTGAGAGATAAGTGTTCTTTCTTGTCTTGTTATTTTCAGTCTCTGATTATACTTTTGTTTCGACCTTTGTGTTTGTTTCGTTATTTGGTATTTTTGCATGTTCTTGTTAATTCGAAATATATATATATAACTGCCCTATTGTTGCTGTGTAGTTAGTAATTATACCCAACAATCTCAAGTGACAAGTACCGGACACATGAAGTAGTACTACCGGAAGATGAAGACGAGGATGAGACCATGGCTTTTAAGTATTTTATTATCTCTTCTAAATCATCATAACCATCTACAACGTGTAGTGACAGTTTCTGAAGATTGGTTAACTTGGCGAGATCCTTCACCTCAAAATAACGAGTATCAAAGTTTTCCAGTGTCTCCAACTTAGTCAGCCCATCAAATCTTAACTTTGTTCTATTCATTAGGTTGCCAACCTCCGGTGGTAAATATAAGTGCTGCAACTGTTGAAAGTTTTTCAGAATATTTTTTGACATCCACGGTGGAAAGTGTAACCTCCGCTGGTAAGTACAAACGGTGTCTAACCTCAGAGTTTGTAGTAGCTCTAACTTTTGTATAGTTGGAAACACAAACAGATCAGTGTTTCTTAGACTCAGATATCGCAAGTGAACCAGGCTGCCTAATACTTTTCCAAGGTTAAAATTGAAAAGATAAGTGGTCACAATTTGTCTATAAAAACCAACTCCTTCCAGAGCAAAAACTCTTAGGAACCTAAAATTGGAAACATGTGATCCCAGTATTGGTGGCAAACTTCTATCAAGCTCCTGATCAAAGAGTAAAACTGATCTGATACGTCGTTGACTGGCTTTTTTGATTAGAAAGAACTTATGTCTAATACTCGTATATACATCTGTATCAAAATAGACTACAAGTTGTCGTGTGTAGGAGGCCGCCAACTCCACAGATGAATCAAGATGGGAATCATCAACTCTTTGAAGATTAACGACTTTGAAAAAATCGTTCTCTTTAGCTATGGAAAGAGATAGGTCTCTCATAAGGTCATGAAGAAGACAAGATTTGAACTTTCTTTGTGAGCCTTCGTCGTCTTCAAATTTCACTTGAACCATACTCTTTTGGACAAGTTCCCCCATATAAGATTCAGCCACTTCCATCATTGTTTCTCCTTCGCTTTTGTCACTTGATAGTACCATTCCTTCCGCAATCCATAACTGATATAGGGTCTCTGTTTCTATCTCTTCATCTTCTCCAAATTTACCCAAATATAGAAAGCACAGTTTCAATTGACTAGGCAAAACATTGTAACTCCAAACTAAAATGTCAAACACTTCACTTTGATGATCTTCTCCAAGACCTTTGCCTCTTTTTAGGGAGGATAGACTATCATAATATACCTTCTCCCACTCTATAAAGGTCGGTTTTGTTACAAGAATCCCAAGCATCATTTGACCATATATCATCAAGAACTATCAAACAATTTTTCCTTTGCTGAATTTCAAGTAGATTCTCCACTAGCTCGTCAACTTCAAACTTAAGGATTTTATTTTCGTTCTCAGGGACAAGACTGACAAGAATCCGCTGCAACACATCTTTTGGTTGCCACACACGGGAAATGCAAACCCAAGCCAATCCCGCAAAGTATGACTTAATGGTGGAATGATGGTAAATTTTTGTAGCAAGAGTGGTCTTTCCCAGACCACCCATTCCACAAACAAAAACAACTGGGTAGCAATCATCACTTGCATTGACCAAATGATCTACCAATATTTCAACTTCCCCTTCAAACCCAACAAAGAGTTCAGGTTCAACAACAGGATGCAAGTAAAATCGTTCTAGCTTACTGGGTACTGTTTCACTTAATGCTGAAAGTCCGCCTTCTAGGGTAGATGTGAAGTGGTAATCACTAAAAGACTTAAAGAGATTCTGCATCCTTCTTCGTATTTGTTTCATCTCCTTACGGAACTTGTAATGACATACATTATCATGAAGAACACAAACATGTCTCTTTACTATGTTCTGGATTCCTCCTTGTGTTCTATGTCTTTCACTAGAAAAAGCGTTCAGTAGAAAACATTCAACTATGTTTTCAGCATCATACACTAGATCTCGTACTTGTGCAATTAAAATTCTGACTCTCTCTTCGTTGGTCCTTGAATCCGCATGTCTTAAGAATGTCATCATCCGCCTGAGCTCGGTCACTACTTGCTGAATTTGATCGCTCACCACGTCAAGAAGTTGAGCTTCATCCGTCAATAAATCAGTGAGCCTTCCGACAACAGTCAACACAATTGCTTCAGCCATTTGAATTCTTTTTCTTCTTTGAAAGCAGCACAGATATGTTTAAAATGCAGAGCGGCAACCAGACTAGTTATAGTGATTTAGTGTTCGGTTGGAGTTGCTCTGAGTACAAAGTTCAGAAATCACCAACAACACTTATAAAAAATTGGGTTATGGCCAAAATTACCTTTTTTTTTAAAACTGGTGACAAGAATAACCATTTTCGTACATGTTGGCCAAAAATACCGATCTATTACGCATTTATAAAATGGGTAACACTATTACGCATTTGAGAAATGAGTAACACATGTTTTTTTGAAAAAATTTGCAAAAAAAAAAAAAAAAAAAAATTGAAAAAAGTGTTACGCATTTTGGAAATGCGTAACACCTGTTTAATCAAGGTGTTACGCATTTCCAAAATGCGTAACACTTTTTTCAGTTTTTTTTTAAATTTTTTTTTTTGCAAATTTTTTTGAATTAATTACATGTTACCCATTTCTCAAATGCGTAATAGTGTTACCCAATTTTAAAATGCGTAATAAAATGGTATTTTTGGCCAAAAAATTTAAAAATGGTATTCTTGTCACTTAGTCTAAAAAAAGTGGTATTTATGTCATTTTTTCTAAAAAATTACCCGCTCCCTTTTCGAATTATAGTCTCTGACATTCTGCACATGTTTGAAGCAAATAACTGGTTTTAAGAAATTGATTTTCATACAAGAACGGAATACTTATGTGAAAGCATTTTGAAGACTTATCGATGTCTTAAAGACTTAAACTAACCCATATCATTTTTTAACTTTACATTAATGCACACTTATCGATGTCATCTGGAGTTTTCTGAAGAACTCCTACATATCGACAAATGAAGTCCCATGTGAAATAGCATGGGAATCCAATCCCATGTGGTATGGCACATATAGCATGGAAATCTAGCATGGTTTTCTTTGGTAAGCTAACCCCCCACTCCTTCCGGTTGAAGACTGCATCTGAAATTTCTGAATTGTTTATGCAAACTATGTTAATTCTTGGTTTATGATGATTAATCGCATTCAACAACATTGGACATTGGATTATGCAATGGAGTTAGAATAGGATAAGATAAATTGTACATTCTAGTTTGACCGATTCTATACTTATCTTTCCTAAACAAACTTCTTGAGATAAACCTAGTTTGAACTTTTCAAAGACTTATCTTTTCAAAGGTTTATCTTTATAACAAAACTAACGGATTGTTTTCTAAAGACTCATTCAAATACTTTCAAACAAATCTTTTTAACAAATCTTATCTTGTTTATTGTTTGAAAGATTCTATCCGTTATATTGTTTCTATATATATCCAAACTCATTCTTTTTCAGAGAGATTACTTACAACCTATTGTTTTCGAAGCTGAATTTATTCTCATCTTTCTTTCTGAAAAATACATTCTTGTTTCATAATCTTTCAAGATCATTCAGTCAAACAAGAATTAGTTTGAGTTGTAATCTTAATCTTTTCTTTGTGTGTATTGTATTTATATCAACTTGTTGCCGGGTTGTGGCAAGGTATTGGTTTCAAAGGTTAGTCAAGGTAGCAAGTGTGCTAAGTAGCAAGTGTGCTAAAGGAAATGGTTTCTTTCAAGGGACTATCCTATTGTAATCAAGGAAAGATTGTAAGTTCTTTATTAAAGTTGATATAATACATTCTCTATGCTAGTTGGCATGGGGACTTGGATGTAGGACATAGACTAGAGTTAAGGGCCGAACCAAGTGAAAACTTCTGGTGTTCTGCAGTACATTTATTTTTAATTATAACTGTTCATACTGCTCATTATTCTGTAACTCTGTTTATAATTGAGACTGTCCCATTGTCTGTCTCAATTAGAAAGAGACCGTCTCATTTGCTATCGTAATAGTAATTTTTAATATATAGATTGTGCCATTCAAATTTCATTTGGTATCAGAGCAGGTGCATTTAATTCTCTGTTTAGTGTTTATTTTGCTAGCGATCCATGGCTCAATCAGATAGGCATTCGAATAACATACCCCCAATGCTTCACGGTGCTGAAGATTACAATGACTAGAAATTTCGCATGAAAATATTTCTCCAGCGAGACATATTCGAATGGGATGCTGTTGAAAATGGTCTCGTAGTTCCGATGAAAGATGGAAAGCCAAAACCAGTCAAGGAACTCACCCCTGAGGAAGTGAATTCTCTTAACTATAATGCTAGAGCCATGAACTCATTGCTCAATGGAATGGTGGCTACTGAGTTACGAAAAGTATCAGCATGTACAACGACAAAACAAATTTGGGATACAATCAAAGTCAGCCACGAAGGTACATCCAAGGTACGTGAAGTAAAACTAAGTATGCTAATGAGTGATTATGAAGCTTTCAGGTTGGAAAGAGATGAAAACATAAACGATGCTCAAGGAAGATTCTTGACATTGATGAACTCAATAGCTCTTTTGGAAAGAGTCATTCCTCAAACTAAGATCAACAGGAAAATTCTCCGAGCTATGCCAAAGAAATTTGCTCCTAAGGTTACCATACTCCAGGATTCTGTCAGTCTCTCTACTATGGATACTCTTACTGTATTCAGCGAGTTGGAAGAATTCGAGAATCAACTACGTAGGTATGATGAAGAAGAGACTGCTCCTCGCAAAAAGACATTGGCACTTAATGTAGATGCTGATGAATCTCCTGATGACTCTGATGAGGAAATAGCTCTCCTAACTAAGAAGTTTCACAAATTTCTGGCTAAAAGGAATACATCAAAGCAACCAATGAAGTCTCAGTTTCCAAAGAAAGATTTTAAATCCTCTTCAAATAAGGCCAACAAAGCAGATCCAAGCAAGGACGCATGTTTTGAATGTGGAAAGAAAGGACATTTCAAGAAGGACTGTTACAAACTCAAAGCTAAACGAAAAGCTTTACTTACATGGAGTGATGACGAATCAGATGTGGAAATTGACTCCAATGATGAAGTAGCTCAATTGTGCTTTGCTGGATTTGAAGATAGTGCAAGTGATAACGATGAGGTACAAACTGTTCAAGATCATTTACATACGAAAATATCTCCTATTGTACTAACATTGCAGGCACAAAACAAGAAGCTTAAGGAAAAGAATGCCTACTTAAAACAAGCTTTAAGTGAAGTTCTAAATGAAATCGACGATTCACTTAAAGATGAAGCAGTAATGGCAGAAAATCGATCATTAGTCGCAAAGGTGGCTAAACTCACGGAAGAAAACATCTACCTCAAAAATGAGATCGAAATGAGAGATGCATGTCTTGAAGCTCTCAAGAAGGAACCAATGACAACTGCATCTGAAAGTGTCAAAGAAGAAAAAGTTTCTGATCCCTTAGTTCCCGAACTAAAACAGAAAGTGGCTCAGTTAGAGAAAGATTTAGCTAAATGTTTCCATGGTGAAGGAACTCTAAATGCTCTCCTTGCAGAACAGAAATCATCCCTGGACAAAGAAGGAATAGGTTGTGAATCAACCAAGAAAAGTGCATTTCAAAGTGGATACAAAAGAACACCAATGAAGTACAAAATGCCTTATGAAAAATGTCGAGATTGTGGCAAACCAGGTCACACTACATCAGAATCAAGATTGTGTGGTATCAAGGGCCACAATTCTAACTCATATTATAGACACTCTGTTCCTACATCTGTTAATGTTGTTCAAATGTGGATTAAGAAATCAGAAAGACATTATATAAGATCTGTGATACTAACACATCAGGACCCAAAGTCAAATGGGTACCTAAGAGATAGAACGATTTTTGCAGGTGTGTTTGAAAGTCCATGTTCCTAGTAACAAATGGATTATCGACAGTGGATGTTCTCGTCATATGACTGGGGACAAATCCAAGTTTCTCTCTCTCGAAGCTAAAGAAGGAGGTCTAGTTACACTTGGTGATTCAAATACTGTTCGCATCATTGGTAAAGGCACTATTGGTAACAACAGGTTTGCTATTACAAATGTTCGTTTAGTTGATGGTTTAAAATATAATCTTATTAGTGTGAGTCAACTTACTAATGCGGGTCACGAGGTAAGTTTTGGTAAAGATGTATGTTATATTGGTATGAAATCTAACAAAGCTTCCTTAGTAGCCAAACGAAAAGGAAATATATTTGTGTTAGATTTTGATGAACAGCATTCAGAGATTTGTCTCGCCTCTGTTCAAGAACAACAGACCTTATGGCATCGACGTCTTGGACATGTTCACATGGATTTGATTCATAAGATATCTTCCCATGACTTAGTTCGAGGTTTACCAAAGCTTAAATATAAGAAGGTGGAACCATGCTCAGCTTGTCAACTGGGAAAACAGGTGAAGACATCTTTTACTAGTAAGAACAAAGTGTCAACAACAGTTCCCTTGCAACTTCTTCATTTAGATCTTTTTGGTCCAGAACGATATGTAAGTCTTGGTGGTAAGAATTATGCTTTTGTGATAGTAGATGACTATTCTCGATTTACTTTGGTATTATTCTTACGTACTAAAGATGAAGCTTTTGTTGAGTTTAAGGATTTAATTACTAATCTGGAAACTAAGTATTCTTTCAAGCTCAACACTATTCGTAGTGATCATGGTGGTGAATTCGAGAAAGATTTCATAACTTACTGCAAATCTAGATGAATCACTCATGAATTCTCGGCTCCAAGGACTCCTCAACAGAATGGAGTAGTTGAACGCAAAAACAGGACTTTACAGGAAACAGCTAGAACGTTACTTCATGAGAGTAAGCTTCCAAGAAAGTTTTGGGCTGAAGCGGTACACACTTCCTGTTATGTTTTAAATAGAGTACTTATTCGTCCTATTTTACTTAAAACTCCTTATGAATTGCTTAATAAGAGAACTCCTAACATCAATTATTTTCGAGTTTTTGGTTCCAAATGCTTTATTTTAGATACACAAAATACTCGAGGTAAGTTTGATCCAAGATCAACAGAAGGAATCTTTTTGGGTTACTCTACTACAAGCAAGGCATACAGAGTTTATAATTCTCTCAAACACAAGGTGGAAGAATCTATCAACATCACCTTCAATGAATCTACTCGCAATATCTCTCAACTTGAAGAAGATGCCCCAGAAATACCGTCTCAATTCCAATTGAGGCAGTCTCAATCCCAAAAGAGTCCGTCTCTTTCTGGTCAATCAGGCAGTCAAGATACTCCTGGCTCATCTCGGTCACATATCTCTTCACCAGGTTCTTCTAGTAATTCAGAATCATTGTCAGGCTCTCCTCAGACACCTGAATCAAGCTCTCGTTTGTACACTAATTCTCCAACTAAAATGAGACAGTCTCATTCAAATGAGACACCTCTCAATCACTCTCAAACAGATAATTCCAATGAAGAAGAAATGAGTAATATTCACTGATAAGTCGTTCTACCGTCGGGCTCTACTTTCTTAGTATTATGCTGGAACAGGTGTTTGCTTGGCTTGTTGGGCTTGCAATGCTTGTTTGGCTTTGTCGACCTTGTTGGGCTTGTAATGCTTATTCGGCTTTGTTGACCTTGTTGGGCTTGTCCGGCTTGCTGAGCTATGTTGGCCTTGTTGGGCTTGTCCGGTTTGTCTCCGAGCTCCCTGAAACGGAAATGCCCGCGGGGGGTTATGTCCCCGTAAGCACCTCCGGCGTGAGAGTAAGTATCCGGTGAACGGAAAACATAATACAGATATGTAGATAGGTATTAATTTCTAGAGAGAGAAAGTAGAGAGAAGGTAGAGCAAAACCTATCAGAATTTGAGTATAGTGAGAATGTAGTGAATGTTGTGAACCCCTTCCACTGAAGTGAGTAGGGGGTATATATAGGCTCATGTCACGTGCATTGCACATGACTGAGTGTCCACGTGGGGGCATGAGCTGCAAACTAGGGTCTTGGTCGGGTGTCAGTGTCCACCTTGTGTCAGTTGCATGTTGTCCTGACGTTTGGGACCATGTACTTGCACCAGCTTTGTTGTGTTCGTACTTGTCTGTTGTGCAACGTGTCATGCCCAATCCCTATGGGCTTGGTGGACATTGCAGGCTTGTGGCCTTGTAGGCATCGTGGGCCTTGCAGGTATTGTGGACCTTGCGGGCACTGTTGGCCTTGCAGGCATTGTAGACCTTGCATTCTCTGTTTTAGACTTGGGCTTGATTTTAATAGATGAATTGGCCATTTACAAATTGCATACTATCATTTGCCCCCCACTCCTTCATTCCTCTTTAGAGGGATAGAGGAGTATTAAGAGATTTAGGTTGGATTCGGGTAGGATGGTCGTTTGAGGGGACAAGCAAATTCAAGGGGATCTTTTTGAGCTGGAGGTGCTTTTGTAAAAAGTTTGTTGCCCCCTACTTAAGTTTGGATATGTCCAAGGACTTAAGTAGGAGTACTGTCCGAGAGGACAAGTCGATCCGAGAGGACCTTGTTGACCCGGGAGGGTCGTTGTAAAAAGTTTGTTGCCCCCCACTTAAGTTTGGATAGGTCCAAGGACTTAAGTAGGAGTACTGTCCGAGAGGACAAGGCGGTCCGAGAGGATCTTGCTGACCCGAGAGGACAAGGCGGTCCGAGAGGATCTTGCTCTTATGGCATGAAAAAATGAAACATGAATCATGGTTAGTGGACAAGCAACTTCATTTTATATCAGCCACTCAACTTTGTATCAAAGACTACAATAACTTGCCACTTGCTTTTTTGTTTTCTTGCTTTGTACCCATGGGTGTGTATGCACCACGTGCATCCGAGAGGGATGCCAAACGTGCTCGGATGTCTTGCATGCAGATACTGACTTTGCATTATTAACAAGTACATAAAACTACACAGCTGAAAGTTGAACTGGCCACCTCATCCATCTGAAACGAATTTGCAATAGCAAATGGTTCATTAGTGCATATTTGTACATTGCTTATAGTGTCACGGTGTTCGTCCTCGTATAGATCAAGTACGTCACCATCTTCATCACTGTGCTCACGCTTCAGACGACATGTATGTTGAAATTCATACGGATCGTAGTAAGATGGCAAGCCACCAGATTTGACAAAAACAATTGGGTCGAAAACGATGCAAAGTATTCAAAATATCATCATATATTTCAGCAACATGACGAAGTGATAATAGGACAAGATGGTGGAATGAACACCATTTTTCTTCCTTCTTAGGGTGAATGATTTTTTTTTTTCTCCATGTCATCATTCAAATAAAGCTCTTGCAACCGTTCAAAACGATGCTTATCCTTATAAATATGTTGCCAAAACTGATATGCTGCAAAATTTCCCACTTGAGCATGTTTGTGTACTATCTCCAGAGTGATAGCTAGCAGTGTACTCGGTCAACAGATCATTCTGCCTGAAAGGACGGAGAATAGGTGAAGGCTGCATATTCATCAAAATACCAAGCAAAATACCTTCCCGTAGCATTCCTATCACTCCAGAGCCAACTAATGGCAGCCGTTTTCTATTTGTCCGGCAATAATGCCATCCTGTGTATACACGTTTGCTAATGTCTCCAGCTTCAACTTGTTAACGTGTTGAATGAGTGTAGTGGCTCGTTGAGCAACATACGGATGGCGAGGCTCAGATGGTTGACGTTGTATACTTTTTGTTCAACATCAATGCACGTCTTTCTGCTTCTTCATTTACTGCAGAAAAGTCTGGGAACATGACTAATAAGAGCGAACAAGAGCAACAGAAGTTCAAGCTGTTTACACCATGCGAACAGCCAACGTCGAAATTGGCTTGGCACTGTTTTCGTCTTGCCCTTGCTTTGCTGCTTACGTCCTGTGTCTGTGTTTTTTCTTTTTCATCTTTTACATTGTATACATGTGTACATTCACGTAGCTAGAGTATTTACTCCTTCAAAACTGAATACTAGCTTGCATAGACGAATGTGAAGGCCTGGCACTTGTTTTGTTTTTCTTTTTTGTGTGTTTTTCTTCTGCGTTTTGTTGTTGACTTGTGACATGTAGATGCATGTATCCATTCTGCTAGGTTAGCAACTTACTTCTCTTGCCTTCGTCTTTTGCGTTGGTATAAATGACTGCATGCACGCTTCTCCTTGCGTAAGTTTTAGTTCACTCTTTGCCTGATTTTGTGTGCTCAGGGTATTTTCTAAGTTTGACTCTGTTGACTGATTGGAAGGTCCAAGATTTTGTATAACGAATCCCATTGCTCATTTCAGCAAAGCAAGTTTTGTACCTGCCATGCTCCCACTGACATCAAGGACAGTGACAAGATCTATTGGAGCACGAGAGTTCTGAGGTATTAAAAACGGATTTGCCTGGTCTGTTTGTGGCTGGTAGACTATTCCTGCAGAGTCTATTTGCATTGTATGCTCATTGCGTTGGCTCTCGGACGCTCGGACGCTTTGCATGCTCGGACGCTTTGCATGCACACACTGATTTGTTCGAATTATCACTTCACTGATATGTCACTACGCATGCTCGGATACTCCTTTAGCTAGCAAGTTCGTGGGGTTGTCTACACCTTATTGCAGCAAAGTATTATAAAATAATTATATGGTTTGTAACTATCCAACAAACCAGCTTTTAATTAGTCATTCCCGTGACTCCTTTGTCACTGTCATTTTTCTTCTTTTTGGTTGACAAATGGATAGAGCATTCTTTTCTTCTTTCTGACTAGTCACTATCATTAGTCATTATTTTCTTCCACTGCATGCACGTTACACACCCGTGATAATACAATTAGTATTGTAAATTGCTTCGGTTGTTAGCAATATAGAGCATTCTTGTCTCCTCGGGACAAGCAGTTCCCCTTTTATATACATATAAACATAGATACAGTCACCTATGATTATAGGCCTTATCTATTTTCCGGATTATGTGGTGTGTGTGCAGTTTCCCGAGACATTGACATGAGTTACATATATACACATGCTTAGTTTTCATGTGAACATATTGTACCCGCATAAACTGTCTTCAGTTTCACCACCAACCACATTCTTGTTTACATTGTCCAAGCAGCTAATATTTGCATGTATATCAACGGAATTTGAAGTTCCTTCTTGCCGAATCCTGGACCACTCACGCTGAATTCCAACTCATTTCTCTCGGCTTTGAGGTATTGCTTCATCTTTTCTTATTTCAAAGTTGGCCCGTCTTACCTCTTTTCAAACCTTTGCTTTCTTTGCGACGTTCAGTTTGAACATATATAAATATGTTTGTGTTTCATGTAATTTTGATGGTAGAAATGTGTAAATCCATTTCATTTTGTACATATGAGCATGACAGTAGATGGGGTTTTTTAGATTTATAGGTTAAAAATTTTCTAGAGGTTTCATTTATGTATGTATATGTAATTGTATATCGAATGGACAGGCTAAATATTTAAGTGTTTTGAATGTATATGGATATGCTAAATATTTGTGTTGATTTTTGGTGGGTGTTTTGAATGTTGGTGGTGGAGATGAGTTTCAGATTTTTGGTTGGTTTTGGGAGTGGGTTTGGGGCAAGAAATTTTTTGCAAATTTTGCACTGCGTAGAGTCTGCGTGAGTTGAACCCTGTTTTTGACTCCGTTTACTCTCTTTTCGTTATAGGTAGAGTGCGGGAGGGTTCTCGAGCTTGGATGGCCAGGACCATGAGTTTACCACGAGGTCAGACACCATATGATCGAGATCGTGGAGGGACCTCGACAGGTCTTGCAGGTCCGAGAGAGGTTTCTTTTTGTGACATTCCTGAGGGTCACAGTGAGTATTTCAGGGCTAAGCCCCGTCCTAGGGCATCTGACCGCCCGCCTCTTCGAGGTGTGATGGGGGGATGGAGTGAGACGGGGAGGCTGTTTCCTCCAGTTCCCGAGGATGAGAGCACCGTTCGGCCGTCTTATTTCCAGACTTTTGAGAGAGAGTTACAGAGACAGGGCGTGTCTCCTCCTAGATATGATAGTGGTCGCATGGATAGGAGGTTTGGACATTTGGAGTATGCCACGGTTCCTAGCCGATGTGCGCTGGGTCTTGGTCCGATGCGCGCAGCTTTCAGTATTCCGCCTGAGTATGAGATTGAGCTTCCTGGACGCGATGACGTTCCATTTAGACCCCGCGGAGAGGGTTATGTTGCACTCCCTTTGGCTCATCTTCGTTTAGGGCTCCGATTTCCTATGCACAAGTTTGTGTATTATCTTCTTCGCAGGGATCTTCGTTGTGCCTTGTATCAGTTGGCACCCAACGCCTTGTGGTCTATATTATGTTTCATTGTGCGTTGCGCGGAGCTTGGCATTGCTCCGTCTCGCCGACTGTTTTGGTCATTGTTTCAGGCTAGTTGTAATAGCTCTCGTCCCATATTTAGTTTCACCTGGAGAGATAAGAGGTTTGGTGAGAGATGGACTGAGTTGGACAGCTCGCATAGGCTGTGGCATTGTGAGTGGGTTTGGATTCGGGGAGGGGACTTGGCCTGGTTGCCTTTGTTTGTCGAGGATATTCACGTTGCCACCCCCGATCTTGATTATAGTGGCACAATCTTGAGTTCGATACGGACGTTTACAAACGTCTACAAGGGGAATAAATGGAAGCCCCGTCTCTTTCGTGACAACACATTCTTGTGCTACTATAACTGTGAGTGTCATATTTGCTTTGTTTAACTTGTGTGATTCTGCACACCTTTTATGCTTTGCATTTCTTTCTCACCTTGCACGCCTTGTATGCTTTGCATCTCTGTTTCACCTTGCGCACCTTGTATGCTTTGTATGCTTTGCATCTCTGTCTCACCTTGCGCACCTTGTATGCTTTGCATGCCATATCTTGTTTCTTAAATAGATAGTTATCTTGAATAGTTCATGTATGACTTGCATTCATTGCGTAGCTTGCACCACTTGTAGGTCATAGATATTCATGGCTAGTGTATTGACAGTTGTTGTGCCTTGTTATTGCAGTGCTTCGTGAGGTGATACCCACTGATATGGATATTGACAGCTTGACTGCATGTTTCGCCGGCCAGTCGGTTCGTGGCTCTAAGGCTGGTGGGGTTGTTAGTAAGAAGAGGCATGCTGAGTCTGGTACTTCTCGGGGAGTGAAGAAGGTGGCCAGGAAGAGATCCAATGTGGTGCAGACTAGCTCTGAAGATGTGGATACCAATGAGGATTCTGTATCCCTCGAGCAGCATGTTGAGGTCGTGTCTGTGCCCGCAGGGTCATCGGTTGCTGCTGAGTTAGGGGCCTGTGGACAGGTTGAGGCGATCGGGGGATCAGGTGTTGGTTCTGATTCTGCTGATTCTGAGATTGCTCCGGGGGTGAAATCTATCATCCGTGGTCCACGACCGCCTATTTCGTGGATGACTGAGCCTGAGGGGGATGTTGGTTGGTCTACTCTGGATATTCGGACTCATGATGGCTGGACCGGGGAGGGTCGTAAGCCGTGGGATACATTGAAGGCGTTTCGAATTCCAGCGGATAGGGAGCGTTACGCAAGCATGGGGGACGCAGAGTTTATCAGTGCATTCCGGTCTCGCAATGCAGAGGTATGACTTTGTAAATGTTTAATATTATGTACCTTGCGTATATTGCCCATATTGCACATATTGAACACATTGATCATATTGCACACATTGTGTACATTGTTGTGCCTTGGCTATGTCACGTAGTTTTTCATGCCTTGTCTTTGTTCACTTGTGTAGGCATTTTCCATCAGTTGTGCGGTGCCAGACATGCTCTCGAAGTACAAAGACCGTGCAGAAAAGGCGGAGGAGCTTGCTGAGGGTAGTGGGTCAAAAATAGCCCTACTAGAGAGTGATCTTGAGAAGGCAAAGGGTGATCATGATGGATTGCTTGCTTCTCTTCGACAGCTTGAGGAAGAGAAGGCCAAGTTGGCTGCGGAGCTTGCTACGGTTTGGGCGAACCATGCTAGGGAGTTAGAGGATGTTGAGTTGAAGAAGAAAGAGGTTGTTCAGTCCAGGGATGCAGAGATTGCCCGACTGATGCACATGGTTACGGATGACTACCGTAAGCATGTGGAGATTTTCCTTAACACCAAGGGGTGTACTGCCTTTGTCATCAAGAAAGGTTCTCCTGCTTTCCGTCTCGGATATACTGCCTTAGAGGAGTTCATTGGGGAGGGTAATGTATACACTCCTGAGATGCACAACTTCATGGAGTTTGTAGCAGACCGACAGGCCAAGAAGGCCGCGACTACTGATGGTGCCTTAGCTTCTGGGGGGACTAGTTCATCCCGGGAGATGGTTCCGTTTGATGGAGACGGAGAGTACGAGATCCCTTTGGATGACTTGCTTTCATATGATAGATCATTTGCTGGACAGAGTGTCGATCCAGTTGCTGAGGATGATGACGCAGAGGGTGTTTCCGATGAGGAGTAGCTGACCCGGGCTGCGTCCCGTAGTATTTTATGTAGTAGACTAGCATGTTGTTGTGTTCAGACATTCAGTCATTTATCCGGGCTGTGTCCCGTAGTATTCTATGATGTTATCCTTTCATATTCAGACATTCAGCGTTTGTACTTGACTCGCATTGGTTACAGATTTGCACGTCTTGTTGATCTTGTAGTATGATTCGCTTGGTACTACTTCTAAGCGCTTAGTCTTATCTTGCATGTGTATCTACTTATCACTTCATGCTTTTGTAGTGCAAGGCTTTGTTTGTGAAACTGACAAGGTCTTGGCTTGCTTTGCCTTGTGCATGAATATTATCGAATATTAACAAATATGCAAGTGAATGATGCAATAGACACAAGTATTAATAAAAGGAGACTAGGGTCTCAAATTTCATTAACAAAGCTGATTACAAGCATTCCGGGCGAGAGCCCTTGCTCAGTTGGCATGTAGGGGACTTGGGTCCGCGAACAATTGAGATTTGACAAGTTCTTATTTTTATAATTCTAAAGGCACCCCGGGGCCTTATAAGTTCGACCGTGGGGAATCCTTTACAAAAAACGTACTAAGTACGTGAGCCTAGATATAGAACTTACGGAGACGAAGTCCATGCCAAGTGTTGGTAATCTCCACTCCGTCCATGGTAGATAGCTTGTAAGTTCCTGGTCGAACAACTTGGGTAACGATGTAGGGGTCTTCCCAGTTCGGGCTCAGCTTGCCTTGGTGCCCGGGATCAGACACTTCAGTTGCCCTTAGGACAAGGTCTCCCTTAGAGTACTGACGCTGCTTGATCTTCTTCCCGAAATAGGCTGCAGTCTTTTGCTTATAGTTTGTTATACGAAGCACAGCTCGGTCTCGAACTTCATCTAACAAATCCAAATTGGTTCTTAGTCCTTCCGAGTTTGTTTGCTCATTGTAGTTGATGATGCGGAAGGAAGGAGAACCCATCTCAATGGGCAAGACAGCTTCAGTGCCATAACATAATTTGAAAGGAGACTCACCGGTGGAAGTCCGGGGAGTGGTTCTGTAAGACCACAAGACATTGGGTAACTCTTCGGCCCACTTCCCCTTAGCATCTTGGAGTCTTTTCTCGAGTCCGCGGAGTAAATTTCGATTGGTGACCTCGACTTGGCCATTGGTTTGAGGATGAGCGACGGAAGACCGCTTGTGTACAATGCCAAAGTCATCAAGAAACTCCACAAAATCATTGCTCACAAATTGAGTCCCATTGTCTGAGATCAAGGTGTGTGGGATTCCAAACCTACGAATGACTTGGCTATGGAAGAACTTTATGCATTCTTTGTCTGTAATGTGCGCAAGTGCTTTGGCCTCTGCCCACTTTGTCATGTAGTCCACGGCCACGATCACATACTTGAGTCGTCCTGGGGCAAGTGGGAAAGGACCCATGAGATCAATGCCCCAAGTGGCAAAGGGAATAGGGGAGAGAATTGAGGATGGAGGAGCCGGGGCTTGTTTTGGCACATTGCTGTAGAACTGGCATTGCTTGCATTTTTGCACATAGCTAAGGGAATCCTTGAAGAGAGTAGGCCAATAATAGCCTTGCCTTAAAATTTTATGCGCCAGCGCCTTGCCCCCCATGTGGTCACCGCACATGCCTTCGTGCACTTCTTTCATACAATACTCAGCCTCGGATGGGGCAAGGCATTTAAGTAAAGGGTCATGAAATCCCTTGCGATACAAGGCTCCGTCAATCCAACTGAAACGAGTGGACTTTGCTTTCACAGATCTAGCTTCTTTGGAGTCGGATGGCAAGGTTCCATGTTGAAGGTAGCTGATGATAGGGGTTGCCCAACTTGACTCTGTGTTAATGTTGGAGACCCAAGGGCCTTCTTCTACACTTGGTTTTTCAAGGTACTCGAGGTAGACTGCTCCCTCTAACTTCTCCAAGTCGGAGGTTGCCAATTTGGAGAGGGCGTCAGCTACCGCATTGCTGCTTCGTTCAACTTGCTGAAGTTGGAAGTGTTCAAAAGTTTCAATGGCCACTTTGGCAAGACGTTGGTACTTGATCATGATGGGGTCTTTGGCTAGGTAATCCCCCTTAATTTGGCGCACCACTAGTTGAGAGTCACTATGAACGAGCACCCTTGAAACTTTTAGGTGTTGAGCCAACCTGAGACCCGCAAGAAGGGCCTCGTATTCAGACTGGTTATTGGTGGCCTTAAACTTGAAACGCAGGGCTTGCTGGATTTGAAAACCATCAGGACTTGATAAAATGATTCCTGCACCGCTCCTCTCTAAGGTAGCAGACCCATCTACGTAAAGCTCCCATGTATCAGGTATGAGCTCGACCATGTCTTGGTCTGAACTAGGTGCATTGTCAGATCTAGAGGATTGGCCTTCAAGAGGCGCAACATGGTCAGGGAATGTGCATTCCATGATGAAATCGGCGAGGGCCTGACCCTTGATGGCTGTGCGAGGAATGAAATCAAGTTGAAATTGGCTTAACTCCATAGCCCAGTTTACAACACGGCCAGAGATTTCGGGTTTGTGAAGAATCTTCTTGAGTGGCTGGTCCGTGACAACTTTGATCTCGCGCCCTTGAAAGTAATGTCTGAGCTTTCGACTAGCCATGACAAGGGCGAATGCAAATTTCTCCAAGTTAGGGTACCTTGTTTCTGCGTCTTTGAGAACTTGGCTTACATAGTACACGGGCTTTTGGATTCCGTCTTCCTCTCGAACAAGAGCTGCGCTAACCGCGAGGGGTCCCGCAGACAAGTATATGTAGAGAGGTTCTTCCGGAAGTGCTTTGGTCAGGACCGGGGCTGAGACCAAATAATGCTTGATTCCTTCAAATGCTTCTTGACACTCCGGCGTCCAAGTTAGGCCCTTAGAATTTTTTGCTCCCTTTAAAACTTCAAAGAATGGTAGACATCGTTCTGCAAGCTTGGAGATGAATCTTCTAAGAGCGGCAAGGCGCCCTGTAAGTTTTTGGACCTCCTTTTGAGTCCTAGGGGCTTTCATTTCTAGGACTGCCTTGATTTTATCTGGGTTGGCTTCGATTCCCCTGCTGCTAACAAGGAAACCGAGGAACTTTCCCGCGCTAAGCCCAAATGTGCACTTTGACGGGTTGAGTTTCATCTTGCATGCTCGGAGGTTCTCAAAACATTCTTTAAGATCTTCAAGATGTGTTTCAGCAAGAAGTGACTTGACGATCATGTCATCTACGTAAACCTCCATGTTTCGGCCTAGTTGGCCTTTGAAGATTTTGTTCATAAGCCTTTGGTACGTTGCTCCCGCGTTGACAAGTCCGAAAGGCATGAATTTGTATGCAGAGACGGCTCTGTGAGTGATGAATGCAGTTTTGGGAATGTCTTCCTTAGCCATGGGGACTTGGTTGTATCCCGCATATGCGTCCATGAAGCTTAGCATAAGGTGACCGGATGTAGCATCGATGAGTTGATCAATGATGGGGAGAGGATAGGAGTCTTTTGGACATGCTTTGTTGAGGTCGGTGTAGTCGACGCATATCCTCCACTTGCCATTAGGTTTCTTGACCATGACAACATTGGCTAGCCATTGCGGGTACTTGATCTCAAATATAATGTCTGCTGCTAAGAGCTTTTCAACCTCAGCGTCTATCGCCTCTTGTCTTTCCGGGGCGAATGTTCTACGCTTTTGTTTGACTGGCTCGCGATTGGGATCGACATCGAGGCGATGCACAGCAACGGACTCGTCCAATCCGGGCATATCAGATGCACTCCATGCGAAGATGTCTGCATATTCTCTTAACAGGTGAATGAGGCCTGCTCGCAAAGTCTCATTGAGTCCAGTGCCTATGCTGACCACTTTCTCAGAGTCTCCTTGGACAAGTTCAATTTGCTCGGTCTCTTCCACAGGCGAGGGCCTTGCGTTTGGATGACCAGCAGGCTCCGGTGGATCCCTCATGCAGGGGTCTGTCTCACTGCAAGTATTTGTCCAAACTTTCGCTTTTTCCTTTGTTCGGCTACGCGAGCTTGGTGCGCAGCCTGTCTCGCTGCTTTCTTAGTGACACGCAGTGGCGCAGATTCTTGTTGTTGTCTGAGTGCAGCCCTCTTTTTGTTGGTTTTGTGGGTTTCTCCCATTGCGATGGCGGCCCCGTAGCATCGTTCTGCAACTTCAGGTTCCGCCTTGAGTATTCCTACCCCTTGGGGGGTTGGGAATTTCACCTTGAGGTGTGGTGTAGACGTTATTGCTCTAAGTTTTGACAATGTGGGTCTTCCAAGGATGATGTTGTATGGTGATGCAGAATTTATAACATAGAACTTGATCATGTGATGGACCTGTCTTGGCTTGGATCCAAAAATGACGGGAAGTCGGACAGTCCCGTCGACTTGCACAGCATTGTGTCCGAACCCATATAGTGATTGTTCACTTGGTTCCAGTTTGTAAGGCTCTATGTTCATTCTTTTGAGTGCATGGAGAAAGATAATGTCCACAGAGGATCCATTGTCCACCAATACTTTGCGAACATCATGATTGGCTACGTCTAGAGTAATGACGATGGCTTCATTGTGATTTGGATCCACACCCTCGTAATCCTCATCACTAAAAGAGATGACATTGCAAACTGATGGACTATGCTTAACCTCCATGACTTCGTCGTGCCCGGATGTGTCATGTCTATGTGGTCGTGGTGGAGAACCTCCGACCACTACGTTGATCACAAGCTTCTTAGATCCTTCTGGCTCTGCTCTCTTTGCATTCTTTTGTGAGAGGTAGTTGTCTAATTTTCCGGCCTTAGCCTGTCTCTCGAGGAAGTACTTGAATGATACACAGTCATTGGTCGCATGCCCAACATCTTCATGATAGTCACAAAACTTGGTTTGGTCTCTGCTTGTTATGGGGGCTGTCATGGGCCTTGGTTTTTCAAAGAATGGTTTGCCTTTGATTTCTTGAAGTATGACCGCAGTGCTCCGGTTGAACCTTGTCCATTCTTGATTTGGTTTCGGAGGCAACCTAGGTGCGTTCTGGGTTTGGGGCCGGACATTTCGATTGAATTGTGCATCACGGTGTGGACCATGATCACGTGTAGTATTGTTATGATGGCCGGAGACATTAATTTTATGCTTCTTGTCTTTGTGATGGTTGCTGAACTCTTTAGGAGCATGGTGTTCAACTTTTGCTTCGTAGTGCTCTCTTTGTCGGGTAAGCCTCATGGCTCGAAGCGCATTGTCTCCGGTAATGTACTCGGAAGCCATTGCGTAGACCTTGGCTAAGTCTTTAGGGTCTTTGCGAATGAGATCAAGGACATAGTCTTTGTATTCGTAGGAGTCCAGACCTCGTCTAAAGGCGCTGATTGCTTCGCCTTGATCTACAGAAGTGACACGATTTACTCCTTCTTTGAAACGAAGAATGTAATCGTCAAGGCTTTCACCTTTTTTTTGAACAATTCCTTCAAGAGAGACAGTGTGGATATCGTGTGGGCGGTTTGCTCGAAACCTCCGGAGAAAAGCAGCTCTGAATTCCATCCATGTATCGATGCTCCGTGGAGTTAACAGGGAGAACCATTTTTGAGCATGGCCCTCGAGGGTGGAAGCGAATAACCGACACTTAGTTAGATCATTGTAGTCATGCAGCGCCATTTGTTGATCGAAAAACTGGGTATGATCGCCCGGGTTCTTGTCCCCATTGTAGAACCTGAGTTGAGGGTGCTTTGCTTTCTTGTCTCGAGGTTGTGCTTCCAGCCTTAATGTGAACGGAGACTCAATTATCTCAAAGTCGGGATCCCCATCGACTTTCTTATGGAGTTGGTCAAGTTGTTTTTGAAAACGAGCGTTCTGCTCCGCCAGTTGCTCAGCTGCGATCCCATCCCTTGTGTCGTGAATTCGCTCCCGAGGGGGAGTTCTTTGTTCATTGCGTCTCTGTGGGATAGGGCCTCTTGGGGGACTTTGCTGCATGTCTCTTGGTTGCTCGGACTCTGCGCGTCTTTGTTGACGGCGATCGTCGAGTTGGTGTCTCAAATCGTACTCGCGGTTTCTCCTATAATGAGCCCAAGTTATATCTCTGTGGTGATCCCCATTGTGCCTTTCATGATCAGGATCACGCGAGGATCCGAGGCGACTGTGAACGTTTGACCTTGATCTTTGCGGCAAGGGTGGAGCACGAGAGTGCCTTGAGTTTCCTTCAGAATCACCTTCGTTTGGATCGACTAGAGGTTGTATGACCGGGGCTGCCGGTTGCACCATGGATTGGAGGAAGGCAATGAGCGCATCCTTTTGTTGAGAGTTCATCTGTTGGACCTGTTGTTGTGTCAAGTGTTGAGGGTTCAGGGCCATAGGTGCGTCCGGGGTTGCTGGGGCAATGACAGGTTGAACCTGCTCCGGTTGTTGGACACGAACCGTTCGGGCAGCCGGAACCTCTTGACTTTGGTTGATCACATTCCTTAGGTCTCTAGAAGCTATGCGACTAGCATTGAGGGTTGAGTCGGTGTCGGCATTACGGACTCGGACGTAGTTAGGGTGACTAGGGCCACCAACCTCCTGGATGACAGGGGGTTGTTGATTAGAACTACGCGTGACAGGTGCCATGTTTGTTGGTTTGGAGAGCGTGGGAAGTCCCCTCCTTCTAGCGCCAAATGATAAGTCGTTCTACCGTCGGGCTCTACTTTCTTAGTATTATGCTGGAACAGGTGTTTGCTTGGCTTGTTGGGCTTGCAATGCTTGTTTGGCTTTGTCGACCTTGTTGGGCTTGTAATGCTTATTCGGCTTTGTTGACCTTGTTGGGCTTGTCCGGCTTGCTGAGCTATGTTGGCCTTGTTGGGCTTGTCCGGTTTGTCTCCGAGCTCCCTGAAACGGAAATGCCCGCGGGGGGTTATGTCCCCGTAAGCACCTCCGGCGTGAGAGTAAGTATCCGGTGAACGGAAAACATAATACAGATATGTAGATAGGTATTAATTTCTAGAGAGAGAAAGTAGAGAGAAGGTAGAGCAAAACCTATCAGAATTTGAGTATAGTGAGAATGTAGTGAATGTTGTGAACCCCTTCCACTGAAGTGAGTAGGGGGTATATATAGGCTCATGTCACGTGCATTGCACATGACTGAGTGTCCACGTGGGGGCATGAGCTGCAAACTAGGGTCTTGGTCGGGTGTCAGTGTCCACCTTGTGTCAGTTGCATGTTGTCCTGACGTTTGGGACCATGTACTTGCACCAGCTTTGTTGTGTTCGTACTTGTCTGTTGTGCAACGTGTCATGCCCAATCCCTATGGGCTTGGTGGACATTGCAGGCTTGTGGCCTTGTAGGCATCGTGGGCCTTGCAGGTATTGTGGACCTTGCGGGCACTGTTGGCCTTGCAGGCATTGTAGACCTTGCATTCTCTGTTTTAGACTTGGGCTTGATTTTAATAGATGAATTGGCCATTTACAAATTGCATACTATCATTCACCTTCCAAAGTCTTCCAGAACAGTGAAGAATCATCCTCCCGACAATCTTCTTACAGACATAGATCAAGGTATTTCTACTCGAAGCAGACTTAGAAATTTCTGTGCTTTCAGTGCTTTTGTTGCTGAGTTCGAACCAAAGAATGCTCAAGAAGCTGTGGCAGATGAACACTGGTCAGTAGCAATGCAGGAAGAACTGAATCAGTTCGAACGTTGTGATGTATGGGAACTTGTCCCACCTCCTAAAAATGTCAAAGTCATAGGCACTCGTTGGGTTTTCAAGAACAAACAAGATGAAGCTGGAAACATCATTCGAAATAAAGCTCGTTTGGTCGCACAAGGATACAATCAATAGGAAGGCATCGATTTTGATGAAACATACGCTCCTGTTGCTCGCTTAGAAGCTATTCGAATTCTGATGGCATTTGCAGCTCATAAGAACTTCAAACTGTATCAGATGGACATTAAAAGTGCGTTCCTTAATGGTTATCTTAAGGAAGAAGTTTTTGTCAAGCAACCTCCAGGTTTTATTCATGAAAAATATCCTGACTATGTTTATCGACTCAAGAAATCAGTCTACGGTTTGAGACAATCTCCTAGATGCTGGTATGATCGTCTCAGTCAGTTTCTTGTTCAAAATGGCTTCATTCGTGGTACACTCGATCCAACTTTATTTATTTTTCATAAATGTAGTCATTTGTTATTAGTACAAGTTTATGTTGATGATATTGTGTTCGGATCTACTAACGAATCGCTGTGTAAGTGGTTTTCTGATTGCATGCATAAAGAATTTGACATGAGTTTAATGGGCGAACTTCAATACTTTCTTGGGTTGCAAATAAATCAAACTGCGACAGGAATATTTATTCATCAAGGCAAGTACATTGCTGATCTTCTCAAAAGATTTGCTCTTGATCATGTTTCACCTAAGTCTACACCTATGAGCACATCTATCAAGCTCACTAAGGATGAACAAGGTACTTCTGTAGATGTTACTAAATATCGAGGTATGATTGGTTCTCTGTTATATTTAACTGCCTCTCGTCCTGATATCATGTATAGTGTGTGCTTGTGTGCCCGGTTTCAATCTCAACCTAAAGAATCTCACTTAAATGCTGTTAAACGTATTTTTAAATATTTGAAAGGTACTAGTGACTTGGGATTGTTTTATCCAAGCTCTTCTTCCTTTGACTTAATTGGTTTTTCAGATGCTGACTATGCAGGGTCACAGGTTGATCGAAAAAGTACTAGTGGTGCTTGTGAATTTTTAGGTGATTGTTTAGTTGCATGGCACAGTAAAAAGCAAACATCTTTAGCTCTCTCTACTGCTGAAGGTGAATATATCGCAGCTGGTAGTTGCTGTGCTCAGATTTTATGGATGCAACAAACACTCCAAGATTTTGGTATTTCTGTATCTCATATTCCTATTTATTGTGATAATACCTCTGCCATTAATATCTCTAAAAATCCTGTCATGCATTCTCGTACTAAGCATATTGATGTTCGTCACCATTTTCTTCGAGATAATGTGTCTAAAGGTAATATTGAGCTTATATACATTCCTACTGAAAATCAGCGTGCTGATATTTTTACAAAACCCCTTGCCGAAGACAGGTTTTGTTTCCTCCGTCGTGAACTCGGTATGTGTTCTATATGACAGTTATTCAATGATTTTATGCTTAGCTGATTTTGTGCATTTAATTGATTTGTTATTCAATTTTATATTGGATTGTATGTGAATTATATATTTATTCCATGTTTATCTCTGGTGATATACATGCATTGTATTGTCAAATCGATTCATATTTCCTCACCTTGTTTCTCGCGCCTGTATTCATTCTGGTCACGTCTTTTCAGACTTTTCTACCTTCTCAACTTCTTCTACTTTATAACTCTCTCTCTCTTTCTTCTTTATTCTCTTTAACTCTATCCCTTTACATTCTCTCTCTCTCACCATACTCATGGCTCGTCGAAACACTAAATCTCGTGCTCCCGGATCGTCGTCAGCTTTCAACAAACGTCGTCGTACAATGAAAGCAGATTCCGAGCAATCTGCTGCTTCTCCAGAGTCTTTCCCACCTCATGCAACTACTAGCACCAAGGCATTGTCCAAGCAAATCCTGAAAGAAAGACTGGTTGATTTAGATGTTCTCACTCGTGCCGGGGTTGTCGACCTTTTCAAGACACAGGGATGTTTACCTCTCCTTTTTCACTCAGAAATAATATACCCAGATTTGGTCCGAGAGTTTTATTCGAATTTCAAGCTAATGGAAGACAATATGGTATTTTCGACTGTTCGTGGCAATCCAATCGTTTTCAAAGCAGACATCTTGGCAACAATTACTGGTATCTCGCACAGTGGTGTGTGTCCTCATACAACGCATCAACCGTTCTTGGCAATTGAAGCTTTGAATTACGAAGCTCAATTAAAGACTATATTGGGTGATCACTTCATCTCCATTTCTATAAAACCACCGGTATCTGAACTTTCTCCTCTCTCTTTGCTTCTTTTCAAGTTATTTCATACCAATGTTTTGCCTCGCAAGAGTGGTCGTGACAGAGTCACTTATCAAGATACCATTTTATTATCAGTGTTTGTGAATCGTATTCCTTGTGATATTGCCTCTTTGATTATTCTGTCTATGTCTCATTGCTCATCCCATGAGTCAATGCATTTGCCTTTTCCTGGTTTGTTAACGTCAATTTTTCAATACTTTTTGGTCCCTTTAAAATCTGAAAAATCTGAGCAATTGTCTACTATGTTTGATCTTTCTGTTCTAAATGCTAATCATCTAGTGTTTACTGAATCTAATGAATTGGTATTTGATGATGATCATCGCTCTTTTGGTGGTCTTCCTAATTCTCCAAACTATGCTTCTGATCCTCTAGATCAGAATAATTCTACTGTTCTTAATTCTTTGTTAGTCAAACTCAATGAAAACTCTGCTGCAATTGAATCTCTTAATCGTAAGCTTTCGTCTGTTGAGTCTCTTGCTTCACTGACTTCTCAAGTCAGTATGATTCGTGCTTCTTATGAGATGTTTAATAAACATGTTTCTAATTCACTTGACAACATCAATGCCAAATTATCTGTGCTTTATACCCATGACAAACGTCTGGCCAAGACAGTTGATTTTGAGTTTAGCACATTACAAGAAGGCATGACTTCGACTGCAAAGGCATGGGAGAAGGAATTTGTCAAGCTTTTCTTCAAGCTCGGCTCGGAAACGCAATTTTTGTCTAAACAACTTACTACTATGCAGCATAAGGGTTCAATGCCGTGGCATAAGAAGAAGGATTGGATTGGTGACTGTACTTTAGAAGAAATCACTGCAACCCTACCTCTTCCAGCAATCCCACCTCCGTCCGTTTTTGGTATGACCCGTGAAGAATACAAGGATAAAATCTTCGAGTGGCTAGAAGAACGTGATGGTAAGGCTCCTGACAAGACGACTTTGGACAAGATTTTCTCTGAATACGGTCAAGAACCGGTGTATCCGACATCCAAGAGTCAAGGCAAGAGGAAGGCAACAGTTGACGTCTCAGATTCTGAATAAACTTTACCCTTTTATGATGAAGGGGGAGGAAGTTTAAGATGAAATTATTATTTATGTTTTGTTAAACAGTTAAACATTGTGTTTTGTGTTGGTTTGATTGATGACTTGTTTTTGGTTTGGTGATCTAAACATTTATTTGGTTTATCCATGGTTTATGGGATAATAGTTCGTAATGATGCATATGTTTATTTCCTGAATTTTTTTTTTTTTAACTGTCTCATTCATTCTATCAATGTTTATTGAACTGTTTCATTGCATAATGTTATATATTGCATATAGTTTGTTGTTGATTGAACAGGTATCAAAGTAACTTTGAAAGGGGGAGCTTCTATTCCTTTTCATCGGTATCATCATAAAAGGGGGAGATTGTTAATTCTTGGTTTATGATGATTAATCGCATTCAACAACATTGGACATTGGATTATGCAATGGAGTTAGAATAGGATAAGATAAATTGTACATTCTAGTTTGACTGATTCTATACTTATCTTTCCTAAACAAACTTCTTGAGATAAACCTAGTTTGAACTTTTCAAAGACTTATCTTTTCAAAGGTTTATCTTTATAACAAAACTAACGGATTGTTTTCTAAAGACTCATTCAAATACTTTCAAACAAATCTTTTTAACAAATCTTATCTTGTTTATTGTTTGAAAGATTCTATCCGTTATATTGTTTCTATATATATCCAAACTCATTCTTTTTCAGAGAGATTACTTACAACCTATTGTTTTCGAAGCTGAATTTATTCTCATCTTTCTTTCTGAAAAATACATTCTTGTTTCATAATCTTTCAAGATCATTCAGTCAAACAAGAATTAGTTTGAGTTGTAATCTTAATCTTTTCTTTGTGTGTATTGTATTTATATCAACTTGTTGCCGGGTTGTGGCAAGGTATTGGTTTCAAAGGTTAGTCAAGGTAGCAAGTGTGCTAAGTAGCAAGTGTGCTAAAGGAAAGGGTTTCTTTCAAGGGATTATCCTATTGTAATCAAGGAAAGATTGTAAGTTCTTTATTAAAGTTGATATAATACATTCTCTATGCTAGTTGGCATGGGGACTTGGATGTAGGTCATAGACTAGAGTTAAGGGCCGAACCAAGTGAAAACTTCTGGTGTTCTGCAGTACATTTATTTTTAATTATAACTGTTCATACTGTTCATTATTCTGTAACCCTGTTTATAATTGAGACTGTCTCATTGTCTGTCTCAATTAGAAAGAGACCGTCTCATTTGCTATCGTAATAGTAATTTTTAATATATAGATTGTGCCATTCAAATTTCAAACTAGCTACTCCTTAAATTTTTAAATTACTAGATAAGTAAATAGTGTAGACAGAGGTTGTGAAATCTATGCTTGCAAAAAACAAATTGTTTTGATTGGCAAATTATCATCTGTCAAATGAAAAATTCTCCAAAAATCTTAAATTATGGTCTTAGGCTATAGAACTGAACGCTGAGCAGTAAGTTTTTTCTTATGCACCCTCCCTCCACCATCTCCTCGTGATCAGTTACTGAACTCTGCGTTTTTATTTAATTACAGAGTTCCCCGACATGGATGTCCACATTGGATAGTTACCTCTGCTCATTGGTTAATCTGCTCATTGGTTAATGAACTTTGCAGGTAAACCATAAACTAATACGTAAGAACTTAGTTCCCAAATATTGTTTTTAATCTTCAAAAAGATGGGTAAGAGCCATTTTTTTAAGATTTTTTTTTCAAAAAAGTGGTCCTTAGCCATTTTTTCGAAAAATAAAAGTAATGTTCAGCTCCTATATTATAAATTTGAAAATTCGGCCACCAAACCAAAATGAGGTTAAGTATGGTCACAAATTTGCAATTTAGTGTTTTAAAAAACTGAGTGCCCTGGTGAGTGAGTCTTTTTTATATTTTGAAGAATATGCATGTGCCCCCTCCACAATCTGCTCATCGGGTAGTGAACTCTGCAAGGCTTTGCTCATTAAAACAAAAGTAAATTAAAATTTCAATACAGAACTTTAGCTTAGTTACTTTTATTACCACTATTTTGATGAAAAACAAACCTTTTGGAACGAATATAATTTAGTTCCCGAAATGTTTTCACATGCATGTTAACGTTTTCCTTGGTAAATTAAAAACAGAATTCTTGAAGATCAGCGAGTGACCTTGGTTTTACAACTATTTGCCAAGCTCCTTACTTTTAAACTACATTGTGGTTTTGTCAAGAAGTTAACAACGGAATCCAAATGGCTGAAGCAGTTGTGTCAATTGTTGTAGGAAGGCTCACTGATTTATTGACTGAAGAAGTAGTGAGAGATGAAATTTAACAAGTGGTAACAGAGCTCATGCGGATGATGACATTCTTAAGAGATGCGGATTCAAGGATTAGTGAAGAAAAAGTCTGCATTTTGCTTGCAGATGTAAGAGACCTTTCCTATGATGTTGAACATGTCATCCAAAGTTTTCTTGTCGAGGCTTCTTCGTTACCTGTGTACAATAACATAAAAAAAATAAAAAAATATTAAAAAAATATTAAAAAAATAATAAAAAAATAGTCGTGCATCTGCACGGGCTATAAACTAGTTAATAAAGAGTATAGATTTAGTTACGTAGTTATAAGCAATCGGATCCTGGATAAAACTAAAAAAATTAAATTAAATAAATAAATCTTGTATAATTACGTAGTTGCGAACCCTGATGAAACTAAAGAATTTAAAATAAATAAATAAATCCTTTATATTCACGTAATTACAAGGAATCGAACCGAACCAGGTTTAGTGATAACCAAATTTGATACTTTGACACATTGTTTTGTTTATTAATAAAGAGCATAAATGCACGTGTAAAAACTACCAAGAAAGCAAACACCATTCACAATTCCATTTTAAAATTACTTCTATTTAAACCCGGCAATAATGTCATTTCTGTGTCGTGTATATAAAATTGTCTGATCTATGTTGAGCTACCAAAGTATCAGGAGTTAAGACTCTGGCAACCAGAATAGTTGACAGCCTCCTCAATGACTCCACTCAATAATCTACCATAGTGATTACTCCACTCAATAATCATGGCATCATCCTTAAACAGATCATATTTCAACTAATACGAATTATTAACATTGCAAAAGCAAGATGACAAAAAAAATGGGCTTACAGGCAGTTTAAGCCAGAAATAAGTGAACGAATCAGTTTGACAAAATTTTAGTTTACTAATTTAGGCATGAACTAGCTTAACAAACCTAACCTCTCCAGAACATTTTCTGATGAGAAAACAACCAGTTCTCTCATCTTGAACAGCATTGCGGATACTCATGCTCCAAACCTATTTACCGTTTACATAACATCCTCGATTCTTAGGGAAGAGACATGAGAAACTTTGTAAAAGTCGGGTCCTTGAAGCCTACTACAGAAATCTGCAGGCATGTCTAGTAACTCTAATTCTTGAAGTGCGTTGAGGAATTTAATTTCTTCTGGGAGCTCAACTAACTTGCAACATCTTCCGATCTCCAAGCAGGAGAGATTAGGCATGCATCCTTGGTACACCCTCCATTTTTCAAAGTTGTCAAGGTTCCACAGTGCAAGACTTGTGAGTTGGGGGAAACCTGTGCCAGAGCAAACCATCTCTTTCCCCAAAAAGGAGTTCTTATCTAACCTCAGGTTACGTAAGGTAGGAACCTTCTCTAGTAATGGCATCGGGTCTTCCTCAAGCTGAGAGTACCATAAAGCTAAGGTGGTGATACGACTGGAAAAGACATTTGGATGATTATCCCCAAGCGATAACTCTGGAATCGCACCATATATAAATAATCGATGTACAAACAATGGATCAATGTTGAAACAATTGTCACAAAACAGTTGTCTCAGTACAGATGGACCATTTCGCTTAAGATCACATTTTATAATGTATAGGGAAAAGTAACGGAGGGATGAAAAGGATGAACCCGAGGCTATGTCTGTTAAGTATCTCGTCATCTCTTCACTGTCATCGTAATTTCTTTCCACGCGCATGGTTAATTTCCGAAGATTGGTTAATTTTGAAAGATCCTTCACCTCACACCAACTAGGATCAAAGTTCTCCAGGGTTTCCAAATTTGTTAACGCCTCAAATCTTAATTTAATTTTACTCTGAACTCCGAATAACGGTAAATACAAATGCTGCAATTTTCCCAAGTTTCTCAAAATGTTTCTGGACATCCCTGGCTGAAGGTACATTTTCCCAGATGTTTGTAGTTTAAGGGTTTGCAAAAGCTCCAATCTTTGTATAGGAGGGAAAATCAATATTTCAGTTTCCCTCACACTGAGATACCGCAAGTATAAAAGGTTCCCCAGTACATGTCCAAGATTATTTCGAGAAAAACGACTTGATACAGTTTGTTTGACCAGCTTCACTCCTTCTAAGGCTAAAACTCTTAGTAACCTGAAACCTGCAATATGTGATCCGAAAGTTGAAGCTACCAGACTTGCATTCTGAAACTCATCAAAGTATAGGACTGAACGTAAACGCTGTGTATTGGCTTTGTTGACATGGAAGGGAATAGCTTCATCACTTGCATTTCCACCATCCAAGTAGTTTACAAACCTTCGAGTGCCAGGTAAGGTATCCAGTGATTTATTGAGATAATAACCGTTTCCTTTCCGAAGATCAATAACCTTAAAAAATTCTTCATGTTCTGCTTGAGATATAGATAAATCTCTCATAAGGTCATGAAGACGACAAGATTTGAACTTTCTAAGCGATGATTCCACTTCTTCAAAATTCACTTGAACCATACTCTTGTGCACCAGTTCTGCTAAATAGGATTCAGCCACTTCCATCATTGTTTCTGCATCCCTTTTGTCACTTGACAGTACGATGCCTTCTGCAATCCATAATTGATACAGAGTCTCTGCTTCTATCTCTTCATCTTCTCTAAACTTACCCATATATAGAAAGCATGGCTTCAGTTGAGGGGGCAAATCACTATAACTCCAGTTTAAAATATGAAATACTTCACTTTGATGTGCTTCTCCCAATCCTTTTCCCTTCTTTAGCGTTAATAGGCTATCATAATATACCTTCTCCCATTCTATGAAGCTTGGTTTCGTCACTAAAATTCCACCAAGCACTACAATAGCTAATGGAAGCCCTGCGCATTCTCCAACCAGTTTTCTTCCTAACTCTTCCATCTCTTCGATAGAGCTTACACCTAAATAACCAATACCTGAACGACAAAAATGACGAGATTAGTCAGCTAGGATCACTGATATAAAATATAAAACACATTGAGTTGGACTTGCAAGAGTGATGACTTATTCCCTAGATTCCATAGTAAGAATTGTGACATAGTCTGTACTATATTCGAGATATGTTTATCTCACACTTTGTACTAAACCAAGTGTCCAATCATTGAACTTTCAGTGAAAGATACTAACACTTTTGTGAAAATCATTAGCTGAACTTTAACCAAAATGTAAGGACTCTAGCATCGTAGTTTAGTAAAGATCAAGGGAAACAGTACATGGAAAGCGAAGAATACAAGCAAAATTTTCATACCTAGATAATCTCCTTTTGGAAGTGCTTTCAGCCGAAGCAACTCCCAACTTTGTTCTGCATCAAGAAGTTGCGGGTAGTGAATCAAGTGTGTGGGATTCACATATTTAGCAACTTCAACATTTCGACTTGTAATCATTAATTTGGTTCGAGAATTTTCAGTTGGAAATGCTCCTTTTAGGCAGTCCCAGGCTTCATGTGACCATATGTCATCCAGAACTACCAAGCATTTTTTTGTTTGCTGGATTTCAATTAGATACTCCTCTAGCATCGTTTCTTCCATCTTCAATATCTCATCTCTTTTTTCTTTGTCCGGGATAAGATTAATGAGAATCCGCCTGAGCAGATCTTTTCTTTGCCACTTCCGCGAGATGGAAACCCATGCTAACCCTGCAAAGTGAGTCTTAATGGTGGAATGGTTGTATATTTTTCTAGCTAGGGTTGTCTTGCCAAGACCTCCCATTCCACAGATAGAGATCACCGGATACGAACCATCACTTTCATCCACCAAAGTGCCTACCAACCTTTCGACATCTCCCTCAAATCCGACAAAGAACTCTGGCTCAACAATTACATGAGAGTAAAATCGCTTAAGCTTACCAATTTGTCCATACGAAGAACCTGATGCTCCCTGACCTTGTGATGTAGATGCTATACTATAATCACCAAAAGTAGTAGAAAGTTCCGACATCCTCGTTTGTATCCGCTTAATCTCCCTGTTAAATTTGTTACGATGTAAATAATCATCATGAACACAGACTGATCGCTTAACCCTATTTTTCATTCCTCCATGCATTCTCTGTCTCTCACTAGACAAAGCTTTGAGGAGAAAACTTTCAACTACATCTTCAACATCATACGCGAGCTCTCGTACTAGTGCAACCAAAATTCGAACTCTATGTTCATCGATCCTCGAATCAGCATCTCTTAAAAATGCCATCATCCACCTGAGCTTAACAACAACTTGTTTTATCTCATCACTCACACCATCAAGAAGTTGAGCTTCTTGAATCAGTAAATCACTTAGCCTTTCGACAACGATCGACACGATTGCCTCAGCCATTTCGAAAACTTCCTGATTCTTTTACATTGACAGACAAGAAGAGCAAAAGATTGATAGTTTATAGACTTGGTACTTTTCAAAGAAGTATAAAGTTAGCAAGTTGCAATTGCAGATCATGTAGGCAGCAAGTCAACGCACTGAATTATTGGACCCGCGTGAATTCTTATCAGCCACACCTTTAATCTACAGAGCTTCTATAGAAAAAAAACAAGAAAAAATAATATATTACCTTTTGTTTAATATCGAGAAAAAAGATCATGAGGTTGTAAATTAGAAAATTTTTGAAATTTGGTTATCATTAATTTCTTTTGCTTTATTCAGAGTTCGATTGTATATAACTACATAATTAAATAGTAGTTTATTTATTATATTATTTTTATCATTCAATTCTCGATAAATACATTTTTTAATAATTTATCAATATTAATATTTTAATGTCGTCTCATGCTCGGTCCGTGCTTGGCACGGGTTATCAGGGGTTATGGTTATCAGTTAGTATTTATAATATATAAAAAAAATTACAATTACAATTGTGTGATGTACATTTACATGAGAAATTTATTGGGAAATTACCAAAAATACTACTTTTTCTAAGTTTTTTTATAATTTTACCATCTTCTGAAAATATTTGCAAAAATACCAAAATATTTGCAAAAATACGGTCTGCAACTACTTTCAACCATATCTGCAACTGCAACCAAAATCAACCACAGATGCAACCAAAAATCGTTTTTATTAAAAAGTTGCATGTGTGGTTGATTTTGGTTGCAGTTGTAGATATGGTTGAAAGTAGTTGCAGATCGTATTTTTGCAAATATTTTGGTATTTTTGCAAATATTTTGGTATTTTCGCAAAAAATTTAAAAAACACATAGTATTTTTGCAAAAAAACATTTTTGGGTTGGGTATTTATGAAAAAAGCCCAAATTTATTTAATCTCGAGTAGTTTAGCTGAAATTTATCTCAAGAACACGAAATAATTAAAATTTTGGTTTGAATTATATTTTTATTAGTTTATTAATTTTAGCAGTGATTTTTTAGCATCTCATATCTTTAATCTTAATTTTATTTGGAAAATCTTGTGAGCACTGTAATGATTACAAGATGATAGACAAGAAATGAGTTGTTTAAATTTTAGTGGATTGTGGATAAGATAACAATATACCCTAGCTCTAACTCTCATCACTCACTCTGCAGATACTCTGTTTTTTCATACCTCTTTTTCTTCTTTAACTCTCAAGTCTTTCATGCAAAACCCACAATTTTGAGATGAGTACTTACTCACAAGCACATATTTGTCAATGCTTGACACGCATTTCAACTCTCCGTCGCAATGCCACCGTAACTATCACAGGAACTCGACGAAAAACCGGAGAGAAATTTGTCGAAAATGTTCTTAGTTTGGCTAGTGGACTTGTTGAAGTTGTTGGTCTTAAGCCTGGTGATGTTGTTGCCATTTCTGCACTTAATAGGTATGCGTGTGTTATAAAAAGATGTATTATTATGAATTTTCGAGATTGTCGTTGATTTTTGTTTTGGTTTTATTTCAGTGATTTGTATTTGGAGTGGCTACTGGCTGTTACTTATGCTGGTGGAATATGTGCTCCTCTCAATTACAGATGGGTATGTATATGACTTGTGAGATAATGCGTTTGTGTGTTTTTCGGTACAAATTAATTTAGTTTACAAATTGCAAAGTGGTGATTCGGCTTACTGACAGTAGAGATTTATACTACTGTGACTCTGAGGGTAATTTATACCAGGTGCATGGCTGTAATTTGAGTCGGGTAGCTCGCGAGCTATCCCGGTTCGAACTCGTTTAATAGGGCTCGGCTCGGCTCGAACTCGTTAACGAGCCGAGCTCGAACACAAGACCGGTAAACGAGCCGGCTCGACTCGACTCGTGAAATTAAAGTAATTTTCATACATTCATATTGTGCATCACTTGCTCTAGTAATTGGTAATTGAGGCATTTTTCTGCATGTAGAGCTTGGAAGAGGCAAAATCAGCAATGGAAATTGTGAGACCAATATTACTGGTGACAGATATAAATTCTACTTGCTGGCACTCCAAATTTCAAGCTGATACTATCTCTTCTATAAGGTGGCATGTTCTGATGGATCATGCAGTAGAGTTGGACATCACTGCAAATGGTAGTTCTCTTAATTTAACCTTAACATTAATATAGAAATATGAACTTGCCATACACACCCTTTGCTTATACGCTTATCGTCTTACTTAGGAGTGCCTTCTTCTCCAATGTTTACTACCGAGATGCTTAAGACGTCATGCATGAAATCAAAATCATTAAACTACATCTGGGGGCCTGATGGTGCTGCCATTATATGCTTCACTTCAGGTAAAGAATTTTGGTACCATTTCGATGTTCTTTTTGCATAAAGAGGTTTCTTCTTTAACCTTACAAGATGTTCTTTTTTAGTTTTAAATCTCGATCCCTGCCTATAGGAACCACTGGAAGGCCAAAAGGAGTTACTTTAAGCCATTCAGCTTTTGTTGTACAATCCCTAGCAAAGATAGCAGCTGTTGGCTACGGTGAGAATGATGTACGCCTGTTATCATGAATGTTTTACTCGTAAAATAAAATGAGATAGAAATTTATAATTATTCTGTGAGAGCTGACAAGATCAAATCAGATGTATTATAGTGAATTTGTGAATGTTGCTGACTTAATAAAGGTAAAGGAAAATGAGACTGTTGTTTACTCGAACATATTTTTGCAGGTATATCTGCATACTGCTCCATTGTGCCACATTGGTGGATTATCATCAGCCATGGCCATGCTAATGGTAGGTGGTTGTCATGTTTTAGTGCCCAAGTTTGAAGCTAGGTTGGCTCTCGAAGCCATCGACAAACATGAAGTGACATCCCTTATAACTGTCCCTGCAATGCTGGCTGACATGGTCTCCGTAATCAGGTATGCAGAAAATAAGGAATTCGTTTTGAAGCTATTGAGGAGATTTTTAACACATGAAGTTGAACTTGAAGATATTTAATCCTCCATTATATTGTCTTCTACTTTCTTCTTCTCCTAACTGGACAATTTCAATCTCCATACTTGTGTTGATTGTATTTATGGTCATATCGGAAGCTTCTGGCAGGACAACAGAAACATGGGACAGATTATTAACTGTAACTAAAATCTTAAATGGAGGTGGAAGCCTTTCAGTTGAGCTACTCAAAGATGCAATTCAAATTTTTCCAAGATCGAAAATTCTCTCTGCTTATGGTGGGTTTTCTTCCAGTTCTCCAGATTTTATATAAATCAAGTTCTCCATTCCGTTGCATCAGAAATTTTTTTACAGAAAACCATCCTATTGACATGCAACTTTTGTTAAATCCTTGACTACCTATGAACTTGACAAACAAAGTTTAATCCTTGCATGAAGTTAACATTTTAATGGTGACCACCTTGCAGGATATCCAAAGCGTTATCCTTATTTCCAGAGCAGTTTTAAAAAAAGACTAGAGTTGCTCTAGAAATGAGCACAGTGCTCTGGATGTACACTAACCTTCATTTTTCATAACACGTTTTACTTCATTAGTGTTCTTAAATTAGACGTCATCCAGACAAAAACCTTATCTATCTTGTATCTGAGTTATCAAAGTTTTATCTGCAGGCATGACAGAGGCCTGTTCTTCTCTCACCTTTATGACCCTCTATGATTCAAAAGAAGAAAATTATGTCCAGTCCTTTATGAATGAAGAAACAAAATCGAATTTGCATGAACCACGCGGAGTTTGTGTTGGAAAGACTGCTCCACATGTTGAACTAGAGATTAATTCCGAGGATGTTTCTCATTCTGGACGGATATTAGTAAGGGGTCCTCACATGATGCTTGGTTATTGGGGTCAAATACCAATTAAAGAATCTGTTCCTGGTATTGAGGGTTGGTTTGATACGGGTGACATTGGGAGACTAGACAATGATGGAAATGTCTGGCTCGTTGGGCGAACAAATGGGAGGATTAAGAGCGGAGGGGAAAATGTGTACCCTGAAGAAGTAAGCATAAAAGTATCACTTTCACTTATGTTCTTGCTTTGCATGCTGCATGAAATGGAATCAAATACTTCTATTATTGTAAATAAGAAATCTAAAAGACCTTCTGAGATGCTCAAATTCTCCCATTTCATTTATCATTAACTTTTTTAGGTAGAAGCTGTCCTATCAATTCATCCTGGAGTTGCCCGCGCTGTTGTTGTTGGACTCCCTGACGCACGCCTCACAGAAATAGTAGTCGCTTGTATTCAACTAAAACCTACATGGACGTGGGCCGATTATAGTTCAAAACCCTCAGCTAAAGACAATTATCAATGTCTGTCCAGTGAGATACTCCAGAACTTCTGCAAAGACAAGAATTTAACAGGGTATCTCTCTAGAACTTACTCTACATCTGGAGGGGTATGCGAAACTTAAATATAGTTAATATTTTTATTTATAAATTCGCTACTAATTATTTTATGCTTTTCTTCTACCTTCCCACAGGTTCAAAGTACCTAAATATTGTATTATATGGACAAAACCATTACCACTGACAACCACAGGAAAATTAAGAAGGGACCAGGTAAGATCAGAAGTTATATCTCATACTCAGCTTTTGCCAAGCAGACTGTAACAGTGTGTATCGAAATCTATCAACTAGAGAAAGACTGATAGGGATTAGAGACAGAGAAACGGTCCTGAATCCATCAAGAAAATTTCTTCCCTTCAGCATAAAACTTCAGATTTCAATGTAGCAAAGCTATGGTCCGACTGATCTTGGTTTAACCTCATGGAAATTCTCTACCATTTCGAACATTAGAAGTGACTTGGCGATTGATGCATACAAATATTAAGAGCACTGGTGCTGCATGCTTCCAAACCAGCTTGGACAAAAAGGCACCAGGATGTGCACATTGTGCATCATCTGTGATTCAAAACAATTTTGTATAGTTATGTTTGGTAACTGTCTGCAGACTTAACTGTCGAATAACGTTATCACTGTAAAAGAACAGTGATGTTATTGGAATATTTCAATATACCAAGACATGTTAACAGTTATAGTAACCTCCTGTTTGTGTGTTATAACAAGCTCAGCAACAAGACATGTAAGAAATTACTTTTGCGAAATGGAGTCCCAGGCTAAACCCGCAAAGTAAGTCTTTACTCTATACCATGTTGTCATCATAATGTAGATAGTTTTTGTGCCCAATTTGACAACTAATAATCTAATATTCCAATATTATACATTAATGTCAAGAAGCATGATAGACTAGAACAAATTTAATCAGCTGTCTCGATTCTGATATCAGGTATGTGAGCAACTTTGTAAAAGTCTGGTCCTTGTTTACCATTTACCACGCGAACCTTGTCACACAAATCTGAAGGCATTGAATACAGTACTAATTTTATAAGAGAACTGAGGAATCTCAGTCCCTCTGGAAGCTCCTCCAACTTCGGACAAACAGCAAGATTCAATTCGGATAGACTGGGCATGCTTCCGTTTTCCACCCTCCATTTTACTATGTTTGGGAGACTATACACTATAAAAACGGTGAGTTTCGGGAAACCCATGGCTGAGCACACCATTTCCTTCCCCACATATGCTTCCACCAAATGGAGCTCCCTCAACATAGGAATCTTCTCCAGTACTGGCATTGGGTCTTCCTCTAGGGAAGAAGAACATAATCTTAAGCAGGTGATCCGAACTAAAGATACGTCAGCATGAGAGATTTGAAGTTGCTGCCTAAATACCTGAGCCATCTCCGGGAGCGGGCCAACTATAAGTAATTCCTGAAGAATGTAATTTTGATCACAGAACAATTGTCGCAGAATGTCAGGACCATTAGGCAACGCTAGTTTCTCTGAAAAAATAGAAAGGGCCAAGTAGCGCAGACATGGATATGGTATAGCGGCTAAATATTTCATCATCTCTTCAACATCATAATTCATTACTGTTATCGTTAGCTTCTGAAGATTGATTAGTTTAGGTAGATCCTTCACCTCACACCAATCAGTGTTGAAGTTTTCTAGTGTTTCTAACTTGCTCAACCCATCAAACCTTAATTTAAAATTCTTCTCCACCTTGAAAGCATTGTAACCTGGTAGATGCAAATGCCGCAAATGTCCCAACTTGGCCAGAACATTTTCCGAAATTGATGCTAGAAAAGCTAAATCACCAGCTGTGTCTAGTATAAGAGTTTGTAGTAGCACCAACTTTTGTATCGATGGAAAAATCAATAATTCAGTATTCCTCAGACTAAGATATCTCAAGTAAACAAGGCTTTCTAATGCTCTTCCAAGTTTGAAAATAGGCGTATCTCCATCGAACCCAACTTCTTCCAAAGAGAAAACTCTCAAAAGCTTAAAATTGAAAACATGTGATGACAGTACTGGTGGAAGATTTCCCGTTCTTGACTTGTTTAAAAGTATCATTGAACGATATTTTTGTTGATTGGTTTTCTTAACAAAGTAGGAAATAGCTTGATCGCTTGCATGTCCCGCGTTGTAATGAACTGCAAGTTGTCGGCCATAACCAGGAAGGAGCACAGAAGGATTGAGATCAAAATCATTTCCTTCTCGGAGATCAACAACTTCAAATAAATCGTTCGCTTTTGCTTGAGATAGAGATAGGTCTCTCATAATGTCATGAAGAGAACAAGACTTGAATTTTCCAAGTGATGATCCTACCTCATAATATCTCACTTGAACCAAACTCTTGTGTACTAACTCCCCCATGTACGACTCAGCAACTTGCATCATTGTTTCTCCTTCCCTTTTGTCGCTTGACAATACCATCCCTTCTGCGATCCATAACTGATATATAGTATCTGTTTCTATCCATTCATCTTCACCAAATTTTCCCAAGTATAGAAAGCATGGCTTCAATTGAGGCGGCAAATCATTGCAACTCCAAAGCAATACATCAAATAGTTCTCTTTGATAATCTTTTCTTAATCCTTCCCCACTCTTTAGGGATGAGAGACTATCATTGTATACCTTCTCCCACTCATTCAAGCTCGGTTTTGTTACAAGAATTCCCCCCAAAATGACTATAGCCAGAGGAAGACCACCACAATTTCTAACCATTTTTCTTCCCAAATCTTCCATCTTCTTAACATCTCTTGTAATGTCTGTACGTACCACACAGTAAAGGTGTTTCAAGTAACCAAAAGGAAGTGAAGACACATAATGTAGATAAAGTAGAGCAATATACTGTGAGCAAATATAGTTTGGAGCATGTAAACGTCTTTTTAAAAATTTACGCATGATCAATTAAATTTAATTTTTCAGAATATCTTTATACAATTATTTTAAAGGGAGCGAGAAAGATAAGGCCGGACTAATATCAGCATAGTTTAGAGAATTAGTAAATGAAACATTATAGATGCAAATGCAAGAAACTTACCTAGACAATCACCTCCTCTAGGAAGTGATTTCAACTGAAGTAGCTCCCAACTCTGTTCTGGGCTTAGAATTGCTGGTCGGTGAATGAAACCATTTGGATTTGCATGCTCAGCAACATTAACATTACGGCTCGTAAGCATTAATCTGCTTCTTGACATTTCAGCCGGGAATGCCGCTTTTAAAGAGTCCCAGGCATCAGTTGACCATATGTCATCCAGGACTATCAGGCATTTTTTGCTTTGCTGGATTCGTAGCAAATTCTCCACTAACTTGTCGTCGTCCCAAGTAAGGATTTCATCTTTCTTCTCATGGACGAGACATATAAGAATTCGCTGCAACACTTGTTTTCTTTGCCACTTCCGCGAAATGGTGACCCATGCTAAACCAGCAAAGCAAGTCTTTATGGTGGAATGATTGTATATTTTTTCAGCCAGAGTGGTCTTTCCCAGACCTCCCATTCCACAAATAGAGACAAGCTTGTAACAATCATCACTTTCATTCATCAAATGTCCGACCAAGAGATCAACATCTCCATGAAATGCAACAAATATCTCTGGTTCAGGAGTAGCGTAAGAGTAAAATCGCTTTAGCTTCCCAGATGTTCCATTTGAAGAATTTGATGATCCCGCAGATTCTAATGTTGGTTTGATATTATAATCACCAAAGAGACTGATGAGGAGAGACATCCTTGTTTGTATATCTTTGATCTTTCTTGAAAACTTGATTTTGTTAATCCACTTAATTTTTCCGGTGGATAGAGCTTTGACAAGAAAAGTTTCAACCACATGTTCAGCATCGTAGGCCACCTCACGTACCTCCGCAAGCAAACTGCAGATTTTTTCTTCATCCATCCTTGAATCCGCATCTCTTAAGAATGTCTTTATCTGCTTGAGCTCGGACACCACTTGTCGAATTTCAACTCCCACTCCAGAAAGAAGTTGAGATTCTTCACTTAATAAATCAGTGAGTCTTCCTACAACAATTGACACAACTGCTTCCGCCATTTCGAATTTAATCTTTTTCTTTAAAACAAAACCAGCTCAAATGTAGTTAAATATGCAGAGAGGCGAATAGACTAATTATAGTATAGGAGTTGATAGTGTTATTGTAAAACGAAGGTCATGGTTGGCGGCCCAGACGTTGTTGATGAAAAAGAAAATACACAGACAAGGAAATTTCGTAAGCCACTAGTTCCACCAAATTTGTGAAGGATTCATGAATGGCGGCCAACAACTCTGAATGAATACAAACTACAATAATAATTTATCAATATTAATATTTTAGTATCGACAGTCTGTGCTTGACACGCATTACCAGCTAGCATACTCTCATTGTGTCACTAGTTTCGAATTGGCACACAGACAAGACCAATAAGTCTATATTAAAACACAAGCCCAAAAAATAGAATTCCATGATTTATTTAAAAAGAACCGAGAAATCAAAAACAAGGGGGAAAGTTGACTCCATGTGAAGAAATTATACAAACGGAAAAGAAAATAAAACAGTTGGAGATACAAATGAATCCAAGGACATGCAAAAAAAATTCACTTCCTGTGCAATCACTTGTTTACTGCCTCCGTAATATAATTTTTTTAATTTTTTTCAATTATCTGATACACGTAAAATTCAGTCAAAATTTGATAAAATTGACTGGTTAAAAGTCAAAATGAACATGTAATTAGGGACGAAGAGAATAGTTATTATCTTGTTGAGAACTAGTTGATTTCTTAAAATCATAAATCATTATAGCAGAAAACCATACCAGAAAAAAACAACCATTCAATGAATGGTTACAAAGAAATTAATCTAGAATCTCGATGGAGGGGGAGGTGAACAACTTTGTAAAAGTCAGCTCCTTCTTCACCATTTACCACGCGGACTCTAGGACAGAATTCTGAAGGCATTCTCTGCAGCACTAAACTTCGCAGGGAATCGAGGAATTTCAGTCCTTCAGTTCAAGGGTTCGGGAGGAATAATAGCAATTAGCAATACTAGGATTTGGTGTTTCGTTATGTTTAAGCTGTTTTCCAAAACTAATGAAAAATAATGAAAGAAAAGAAAAGAATAGAAAATGAGTAATTTTATTTTCTCTTCGAATCTTTCCGAAAGTGAGAACAAGATTTTGGAGACAAATATACAAGATCTTCTCTCCCAATTTTTTTTTTTTTTTTTTTTTTTTTTTGCCAAAAATCTTCTCTCCCAATTAATCATTAGAAATCTTTTCTTTTTTTTTTCCACAAAAATCTTTTAGGAATGGGTTAAAGAAATCAAATCATTAAATTTTTTTTTTTCAAAAAATAATTTCTGAAACACAATATTACTCATGTTAAGATGGACTTTGAGGCCTTAGGATGGTCCAACAGTGATGTTACTCATGTTATTTAGGCCTGGGATATTTCACATTTAGGCCCAATAAATATAGAATCAGAAAGACGGCACGCAGCCTACAGCCAATTTGGCAAATCCTACCTGCTTAATACAGTATGTTGATACAGTAATAAATTAGTCTAATTTATGCAAACTTGAAGATGTTTACTTTTTAAAATTTAAAAACTATCATTTTTTTGGCATGGAGGAAATACTATTTATTTTAGATCCAGACGGGTTTGATTTTGAAATCTTTCTCCCAAAATTTATACTATTAAAATAAATTATTTATTTATATTTAAAATATATATTTTAAACCCATGATCTAGAACTTGACTTCACACTTCAAACTCCAAAATTACTAAGATTACAACACCGTAAGAGTCTAAGAGATGTCTCAAATTTGGTGGCATGTATAAATTATGATATAATCGAGAAAAATCGAGTCAAACGTTGACATGCTCGAATTTGAACTTAGTTAAAAATTGATGTTGGAATTTGAGTTTGATGAAATTTTAATATTAAACTCGAAACTCGGCTTATAAAAAATTTGATACACAATTGGAATGAATTTTATTAAATATTAGCGAAAACTCGAATATCAACCGTTTGATTTGAATTGAACTTGATTAAATATATAAATAAACATATTAAATATTTATATAAAAATATATTATGTTAAAATTGAAAAATTATAAAAACTCAACAAAGCTCATGAAATCTTACGAGCCGAGTAATTTGAGACCCAAATTCCGCTCAATTAATTATTCAAATAGCCTAAATTCGAGCAGAGCTTGATTATTATTAATATAAATACAAATTCATCATCGTACCGTTAGCATGACACGACACGTTCTTTGTAAAGATCTCAAAAATGAATGACTATGGTCCACCCACATAGGACAAATATGCCAATATGCTAGAGGGTTTTTAACCCACCACGTATGTGCATCCTCTACGTTGACTTTATTTATTTATTTATTCTTTTAAATCGCATCTTTTAGCTACAACTTCTGAATTAAATGGGTTGGCTAACGTGTGCCCTTAGGATAAGCTGTATTATAATATCTAGTTTTTCGTTCCCAGAATAATACTTATTACTTTTCGTGCTTAACAGAGTTGTTAGGGGTCGTTTGGTTCACGGAGTGGTATGGGTTTGGAATTAGGAATCGGGTTGAGGTGGGATGGGGTTGAAAGATCATTTATGATATTACGTGTTTGGTTCAGTTCTGGAATGATCTTTAAAATGATATTAAGTTATATATTAAATAAATTTATTATATTATAAAAAAATTTAAAAATATTTTATTGTTATTAATAACATTTGTTTGTATGTAAAATAATTTTTAATATTTATAATATTTTTTTGCATGAAATTAATAAAATGATATATAATTGATACCCATACCTCCATTTTCATACCCACATCCCCCCTAGGGTATCAAAATTTCATACCTTGGGGGTTTGAGGTATGAGTTTGATAATAAAAAAATTTGAACCAAACATGAGGTATGAGTTTTGCTCATTCTAAACTCATTCCTGATTACTCGTACCAGCGAACCAAACGACCCCTTATTTACTTTTCTTTTTTTTTTACCATTTTTCGAACTACTTTTATATTTATTTTTTGACTTTTGCTTTTTTAATACTAGTACGTATTATTTTTACTTTTTTTTTCTAAAATTTTAATAGAGAAAAATTATAAATTAATAGAGAAAAGTAAGAAAAATGAGTAAAGTGGTGGGACCAATCAATATTTAATGTATAAAGTGGGTATAAAGTAGGTATAGTGGAGGAAAGTAGTGAATGTGATTGAATTTTATATTATAAAATGTTACTATTTTTGATATGTAAAGAAATGAGAGTAACGTACTAAAAAGAAAAGTATAAAGAAATGAGAGAGACAATAATTTATTATAATGAAATGTAATATTACTTCATCTGTACATGTATGGTTCTAAAAGAGAATTGATCAGCTGAGGATCATATTATGTCAGCAAGAGCTAGTATTAAGTATTAATATGTCCCCGTACTTTTTCACACCCTTTTAAACTAACACTTCAAACAATAACATATTACTAAAATTATAACATTGTAAGAGATATCTCCAATTTGGTAGTATGTAACTTCAATTTACACTTCAAACTTCAACGTACTACTAAGATTACAACACAGTATGAGATTTAGTTCACGAAATGATATGAGATTGTAATAAAGATGGGATGAGGTTGATATATTAAACTAGAATTTATTGCCCGCTACGCATGGTTGGAAAAGAATTTTTTTAAAAAAAAAATTTATTTGTTTTTGATATAAAAAAACTTATGCATAAAAAATAGGGAAAAATACACCGTAATATTTGTTACAATTGACTTAGTTTCCAATTTATGATACAGCTCCATTTTCAACTGTTACAACCCTTGGACAGTTAAACTCTCTGATGTAATCATTATTTCATATTAAATGTACCTACCTGTTTATTACAGTATTGAGTTCAACTAAATCTGTTTAAATTTCCTTCATCACTCAGTTACTGTCTATTGCATATATATGTATTTGGTTATCAGAATCAAATTGTAATGGAATCTGAGTCCCAAATTTGTTACACTACTCCGAGATGTTGATTGCCTTTGTAATGAGCTGGTAATTTGTTTTCCCCCTTTTATGATATATTCCAAGTTTACATCTCCTTTTATGTATAATTCTAAAAACAATTTTGTCAGGTTGTTCCTCGTTCATTTTGTGTGAACCATTCTGCAAAAATCCCACTCGGGAACTCAGCATCCGAAATGGTTATAGATATGGAAAGACCGAAAATATATTTATTGTATGTTTCATTTTTTGACTGAAAAGTTAGCTAGAATATAAGCTTGCGGACACATAACAGTATTTGCTGAAAAGTAAATAAAAAATTATTTGATAAATTTCAAATCTTGAAAACTTTTTTAGTTTCAAAAACTGTTTTTCGATAAAGGAGCGGAATCAGGTTTCAACATCAATGCATACACAAAAAATGTACAAATCAATTTATTATTATTTTCATAAAAGAATTTATATAACATTATATTAATGACATTATTGTTTTTTAAAGTGTATAACATTATATTTATCGAGTGTGAATTTTGAAAAGATTTGTAAACAATAATTTACATAACTAATCTTAAAAACACATGTTAATACTCGGCGTAATTTGTGCCTTGATATAAATGTGATTATAAAATTAGAGTTTTATTATTTGTATGTTTGACTCGTGGGAATAAAGCTGGTAAAGTTTGAATATTTTTGGATTTATCAAATTTTGTTTGTGTCGAAAGATCCTAAAAATAGATATTAACTGATTTTCAATTAATTTAATTCGTTATTAAGAATTTATTTTTAAAAAATAACATTTTATATATGAAATTTTGGGTTAAAGTTATAAAATTCCCGATGCTTTATTATTGTTAAGATAAATTTCTTTTAGTTATATATAGTAAAATTTCTCGTCATATTTTAAATTTTATAAAATTCTCTAAAATTTGAAATTGTAGCTTTATGTAAATATAAGATTACAAATAAATTTAGTCGAGTTCATATATCATATAACAATATAAATTTCCAAATAACACATGCATGATTGAGCCATAATATATATAAAATAGTTAGCATAATTATTATAGCGAAATAGATTCTGTATTTGATTTTATTATTTTACAAATACATTTTTATATAATACTATCATGTGGTTTCATGAAATCTCATATTGAAAATCAAAAGCTTCCCACCTTTTTGGTGTTCAAAACACAAATAAAACTGGAAATATAGTTAAAATAATAATATGTTCGATGATACATCATTTTTAAATATTTAAATACACATAACTGGAAATATAACGTTCTTTATTAATATTATTCCATATATTCTTTATCTTTTAAAGGGAAACTTCAAGTGGTTTTCCACTTTATTATAAGTACGCCTAGACAATCAAACAAATTATGTTTTACTGGTGTAACATCACCCTTTTATGAGTCATATGTGAGAACGCGGCCATCTATACTAAGAATACATGTACCCATAGGCCTTCCTGAGATATCCTCATTTCGAACCAATTCTGTGAAATCAGGGCAGTAAGCAAGAAATGTAGAAGCCTACCATGTGCCTATGTCAAGTAAGACAGATCACATTTTCAATATTAAGAAATCTCAGCAAATCAAACAAAAAACATTAAAAAATTAATAAGGATTTAATATAATAAGGATATTGTATGATTTAATGTCCAAGGTCCTTATTATACTTATTATATATAAGGATTTAATATAATAAGGATATCAAGTATATACTGATATAAGTATCTTACTAACAGCTTTTACTTTTAATGTTTCAGTTTTATTTACAGTGTATATAAAATTTTAAAATACATTATTACTTCAAAATTATTAAGCAGAATAAAAATTATGTTATGATTATATAAAATTTTATTCTCATATTATTATATTCTTTATCAATTTCAATTTGTTCTTAGTTAATTTTAATACTTTATTGAAAGAAGCATAAAATTTCTATATTTAAAAAAATTAGTGAAAAAATAAATAAGTTGGTGCTACAATAATAAAAAAAAATTTATTAAAATTTAGATAGTCACTTTACTATTTGGGTTCTATCCTCAGTTTTAGAAATTGAATTTTGGCGATTTTACAACCCATGCGAAACTAACGAAATTATCTTAAATTTAATGATGGTTTAATAATTATTATCTAACTTGACCAGTTGACCTACACATAAACCGAAAAGAAAGATGGTTAAGAATTTTTACATAAAGAATTCAATTCAATATAGAAAACCAATTTATAATTGGTTTAAATTATCAAAGCACACTTCTTAGTATTTAAATACAATCCTACCTTTTTTTTTGCTAAGTAAAATATAATCCCACCTTTAATCAAATACACATTTTAATATAAGTATTATATTCAAAATTATCGTTTATGAATATGAAACCCTCAATATTTTAATAATATTTTGATATTATCCTTTTATGTTTGTTATATGTAAAATAATATAATTATAATTTGGATTAATCAAATTGTTATGTTACTTCAGAAAAAAAGTGTCTTAGGGTCCACGTGTATTTAGTATGATATACATGAGCATTATTGATAATTTTTAATATTGTAATCGATATGAATTGTTATCGTTTAACAATTATTATTCAAAAGAAAAGATATTTAAGAATTTTTATATAGAAAATATTTAAATTATCAAAATACACTTTTTAGTATGTAAATATAATTCTATTATTAATCAGATACACTTTTTAATATTAGATCTAACAATTCTCATCGATGATCTAACTATAATTATTAATTTGGTCGTATAGTGATCGTACACGGACCAGATTGATTTTAATTTTTTCTTAAATTGGTTTTAATATTTTATTGAAATAAACATAGAATTTATAAATTTAAAAAAATTAGGAAAAAAAATTAAATTGGTGCTACAATAATAAAAAAAAAATATTAAAATTTAGATAATCACTTTACTGTTTGGGCTCTATCTTGAGTTTTAGACAACAGATTTTAACGATTTTACAGCCCACACGAAGCTAACAAAATTATCTTTAATCTAAGATGATTTAATAATTATTATCTAACTGGAACTATCCATAAACTAAAGAGAAAAGATAATTACGAATTTTAACATAAAGATTTCTATTCAATATAGAAAACCCATTTATAATTGGTTTAAATTATCAAAATACACATTTTAGTATTTAAATACTATCTTATTATTAATGAAATACAATTTTTAATATTATATCTAACGGTCCTCATCTATTTGAATATTTATAGTTTTATAATCCAACGGATCATATATTTTTGATAGTGCAGTGACCGACCAAAGTTTTGGATTAAATCTCTCTTACGCTTATTATATATAAGGAGTTAATGATAAATAGTTTATATTAAAAATAATTATTTCGTATCTCAACTCCTTGATAATTTTAAATGAAATAAAAGTTATTTAAAATTGTAAGATTTGAAATTTGTATTTGTTGACTTGCTACATGTACTTGATTACACATACAGTTAAATTTCTGATTATTATCAGCAAACAAATTTGAAAGGAAAAAAACCCACACCCCGTTGTGAGGAGTGTGGTAAAAACTTTATTATAATTAAATATTACAACAACAATTGAATTTTGAAACTTGTTGTTTGAGACAATGGTTCCTACTTCCTCTGTCAGAAGAAATAATTTGAGCATTGTCCGGCACATTCATGTATAGTAAAATTTCTCAAATTAGGCATATTTTAAAGTGAAAACTAAATAAGTTGCATCAAGTAGTTGCTTACTCTAAATTAGCGAACTACAGCATGATCGATTGCTTTGCTTATTCTAAATTAACGAACTACAGCATGGATCGATTGCTCTATCGATCATGATTTCCAATCTCCTTGTTCAATATTTTTCTGTTTTCTCAGCATCCTGCATCCTACAATCGAAGGGATGAGGGACGGTATTATGTGAAGCAATTATTGAAGTTAAACAAATGAACTTGATAATCACTTTGTATTATAGACATTTAATATACACAATGATATAAATTAAAAAAATGTTATTCGTTAATATATATTCAAATCACGGATAAAATCTATACCAAATGATGTGATATTATAAGTTCAAATAAACTCCAAACACAAATAAAGAAAATTTTAGAACTCGTTTGGAACGTCCATTGAAAATTGATGTTCTCAAGAACTTTTATCAAACTACAATCATCACAATGGTACCAAATAAATTATGAAAATGCAATCTACCAGTAACCAAAGCCTCTAAATATTAAGAACATAATCTTATTTGGTCGGAATACCATAGACATATCTATATACCTATAAATCAAAGAAACAATTGAAAACTTTATCTAATCTTAATCAAACACTTAATTTTAAAAAATCTAAACACAATAGATAATAGACAAAACGCTACTCACATTTTGAAAAAGTTATAAAATAAAAAATACAATAGAATCGTAAAGAAACTACCCGATTTTCTATCTCTTGTCTTAATTTCTCACATTGGTTGTCTTCGTAATGATCATCATATATCCATCTGAAACAACATCGAAAAAGAATATAAACATGCGAATAACAGATAAACACACACATAAAAAGTAATTGAACACTCTTTCAAAACTTTAAGCAAACATCTGGTTTACAAAATTCTCATAGAACTCTCATTAAACACGGGTTTTTTTTAACACATATAACTACTTCAAAGTTCTCACATAACTTTGATCAAACACTTTCAGTACAACAAATAAAAATCATCATAATATCGATGCTGAAAATTTAAAAAGCTGCAAACTAAGTAAATAATAGCATCTTGAAAAAAAAAGAGTAAATAGTAGCATAAACGAATACTAAGAAGCTAGTGGAGTATATTTTAAAGATGATAAAGAAGAAGAAATGATGATACAAAAATTTGAATTTCAAATCGAATTGTTAATTTTGGGGGAAAGCTAATGGCTTTTCAAAGAAACTTCGTATGTTGTGCCAAATTGTCAACTTATACATTTAAGTGTATGTATTTTAATTTAAAAAGTGTGAAGCATGTACAGTTAGAACGTAATGAATGACAGACAGCAAGGATCACACGTGCAAAGCTCTAGAAGTCATCATTTCTAGCGGCAAAATACTGTAAATACGATCTAAATTAGGAGGGCAAAAAAGTAAACAAACAGCAAAAAAGCCTTCAGGCTTTATAATTTAAATAGATTTGATATCATGTGTTTGGTTGAGTATTGTAATAAATATTTTTAATTTAAAATATTTTTGCATCATTAATTTATTTTGTATTAAAAAATTACATTTAAATGCTTAAATAAAGATGAAAATAGTAAAAATAAAATGATTCACAATAACCCACACTCATACCCACCTCCTTCATAGGTATCAAAAACTTATATTTTGAAGGTTTGGAGAATGAGTTAAAATATTTTATTTCTCAACTAAATACCATGTATGGGGTTGAAATGAACGAAACTCATACATGATTTCAAAAAGACACAAACCAAACGACTCCTAAGACATATTTGGAATTTGGTAGCAAGTACGAACTAGGGTATAATTGAGACGGTCAAGTCAAATTCTCGAGTTCTACTTCATTAAAATTTGGGGCTTACACTCGAGTACGGTCAAACTTTCAATTTAAACTTAAAACTTGACTTGTAAAAAGTTTAATATGTTTGAATTCGGCTAAAAAACTCAAATCGATTTTATCAACTATTGACGAAAACTCAAATATAAGCTATTAAATTCGAGTTTGACTTAATTGTACATACAAATTATATAAAAACATATTAAATATTTATATAAATATTCTTTCAAAAAAAATATTTATTTAAAATATATTTACAATGTTCAAAAATTAAAAAAATGATAATTGCTCAATGATACTCGTGAATCTTACGAGTCAAGCAATTTGAGACTCAAATTCAACTCGATAAATTACTCAAATAAGCCAAATTCGAGCTCAACTCTATTATTATCAAAGCAAATATGAATATTTTACTAGTCAAATTTTTAAATATGTATAGAAATATGGAGTTAAATGTGATTGTAAGTTGCCATATTTAGGAGTTCTTTTGTACAGCTAGTTCTAGGTTGTTATTTTCTTCCAGGTTGTTATTTTCTTTCCTTATTTTGTCAGATTGTACACACCACTATATATATGATAAGATGTTAATATTTTAAGGTTGAGAACCCTAAGTTATTTGCAGCCGTCTCCAAGTTTCTTCTAAACAATGAAATCATCAAATAATGGTTGATGCTTACATTGATAATTTAAGCATAGTAATATAGTCAGAGGTTCATTTTGATAATCTGGATCTGAAATTTCACATGGTATCAGAGCTGGCGGTGTGATTTGGAAATTAAAATGTGTTCTTTTTATCTAAACACAATTTTTATGGCTGGTGAAAAGGTTGAGAAGGCAATGGTGATTCCTTATGAAGATCCTTATTATTTAAGGAGTTCAGACAATTTTAATGCTCCATTAGGAACCATCATTCTTAACGGCAAGAACTACAACAACTGTAGCAGGAGTGTAAAGTTGGCTTTGGGGGCGAAAAACAAACTCGACTTTCTAGATGGTAAGATCGTAAAACCTGCTGCTACTTCTGATGATTATGATAAATGGATTAGAAATGATTATATGTTTAGTTGTTGGTTATCCATAACTGTTATTCCCAGTATAGCTGAGCAAATGTTATTGGTGAACTCTGGTAAAGAGTTTTGGGAATAATTAAGTGAAATGTCCGGTCAATCCAATGCACCAGAACTTTATTTACTTAAGAAGGAATTAAGTGATTTAAAACAAAATAACTGACCGTGCCTGATTATTATGGCAAGTTGAAGGGATATTGGGACAAAATTAGTAGCATCGAACCATTTCCTGAATGCACTTGTGAAGCTCTGGGAAAATACACATGTGGCATATTAAAGAAAATGATGGATAAGGATGAGAAAAACAAGGTGATCGATTTTCTCATGGGAATAAATGACGATATGACAATCTGAAACAGAACATTATAGGAATTGACCCTTTACCAAATGTCAATAAGACATATCAGATGGTTTTGCAGGTTGAAAAACAAAAAGAAATTGGTGGAATGTTTCAACTCAGAGCTGAGGTGAGTGTTTTGTCCGCTACCAAACAAAATTATCCGCAATATCAACACGCTTCTGGCCCTCATCAAAAAGGAAGTTATGATGGTGGAAATAGTGGATATTATCAAAGGAGAGAAACTAAAGAGGAGAAGAACAAGAAATGGTGTGATCACTGTAAAATGAATGGGCATACTGTAGATAATTGTTTCAAGGAGCTTCCGATCACATGGCTAGTCATATTGATTTTTTTAGCGAGTCAAGAGATTTAAGCAAAGAAATAATTGTGGGAATGCCAGATGGAAACGTGAAAACAATAATTGTTTTGAGTCTTGAACTTGTCTTAAGAGATGTGTTGTATTTATTAGAATTTAAACACAATTTACTTTCTGTGAGTAAACTTGTGGAAAATAGAAGAGTGAAGATGTCGTTCACTGATACTTGATGTGTTTTTCAGGACCATTCTAGTGGAAAAGTACTTGCTATTGGAAAAGAGAATGAAGGTCTTTAGAAGCTGAAGGTGGAAAAATTAAAGGAGGAAGATGCTTTGAAGAATAAGAATGTAGGAAATAGTAATAAAGAAGCTATGAATTGTAATAATGAGAACAAATTAAGCTTGATTCATGAAAGGCTGGGACATACATCTTTGTCAAAGATGAAACATCTGTCATTTTGTGATTATAAAAATTTGAAAGATTATTATTGTGATACTTGGCATGTCAAAGCATCATAAGCTGCCTTTTACTCCTGGCACATCTGTTGCAGAGAATATTCTTGATTTGGTCCACATTGATATGTGGGGACCGTATAGAACCAAGAATGTCACATGAGCATCTTATTTTCTAACTATCTTAGATGATCACTCATGGGCTACTTGGGTATATTTGTTGTCAAACAAGGAACATGTGAAATGGATCATAAAAGATTTTATCATTTATGTTGAAAATCATTTCAAAACTAATATTAAAGTAATAAGAAGTGATAATGGAATAGAGATATTACGGAATGATTGCAGGTCTATGTTTTGCAGAAAAAGAAATACGTCATCAAAGAAGTGTGGCAGGTGTTCCCCAGTAGAACGACAGGGTCAAAAGAAAGCACAGACGTCTAATTGAGACTTCAAGAGCGATCAAAATTCATGCAGGCATACCTAACTATTTATGGGGAGAATGTGTCCTGACAGGTACACATATTATTAATCTACTGCCATCTTCAGTGCTGAATTGGAAGACTCCGTATGAAAGGTTAATAAAGAAAATACCCAGCTATGATCATTTGAGAGTGGTGGGATGTTTATGTTACGAATTGAACACTCACAGGAAAGGAGATAAGTTTGCAGAAAAGGGGACAAGATGTATATTATTGGGTTATCCTGGTGAGCAGAAGGCATATAAGTTGTTTGACTTGGAAACAAAACGAATTATTGTCTCAAGAGACTTGGTGTTTAAAGAAAAAGTATTTCCTTTTAAGAAGGATCTAGTACATGCTGAAAATAATTATCAAGATCTGGGGAAAGTATCAGATTTTACAGTTGGGGGATGACCAGAATTTGAAGAGATGTACACATCTAGTGCAAACGAAGAAGGAACGAAAAAAGAAAATGATGTAGAGACTTCAGTAGTGGAAGAAACAGAAGACACAACACAAAACCATGAGTTTGAAAACAATGGTAATCACATGGAAGAAACTGATGTGATTATGCAATCGGTGGAGAATCCAAGAAGGACGATCAGAGAGAGTAAAATTCCTTTGAATTTTAAGGAATATGAAAGTGAATTTCTAAAAAGAAAGAAGGAGAGTGCTACGAGCACAAGTGCTAGTGCAAATCTGATCCATACAGATTTAGACAATTTGCATTATTACAATTTAGATTACCAGACCTCCTTGAATAATGTGATGAAAATTGATGAGCCAATGGGTTACAAAGAAACAACTGGACAAAAGGAATGGGTAACAACAATGGAAGAAGAGTTAAATGTTATAGAGAAGAACCAAACATGGGAGGTAACTGATTTAGCCGCTGACAACAAAGCTATCAACACCAAGTGGGTATATAAAGTAAAGTTTCGTCCAAATGGAAGCATTGAGATATTGAAAGCAAGATTGGTTGTGAGAGGAGATAAACAAGTCGAAGGAAAAGATTACAAGGAAACATTCTCACCTGTAGTAAAGTTTATTACTGTGAGAACTTTAATTGCATTAGCAACACAAAAGAACTGGAATTTACATCAATTAGATATCAACAGTGCGTTTTTACATGGAACTCTTGAAGAAGATGTTTATATCAAGGTTCCGCAAGGATATAAAGGAGTTTCAACAGGAAAGGTTCTTAAATTAAAGAAAAGTTTGTATGGATTAAAGCAAGCGTCAAGGCAATGGAACATTGAACTAAAATATTTGCTTCTCAGGAATAATTTTAGACAATGTCATAGAGATAATTCTATGTTTATCAGGGAGAAGAATGGGAGATTTTGCATCATATTGGTGTATGTTGATGACTTAATAATAAGTGGTGGTGATGAAGAAAGCATATCAGAGATGAAAGTTCATCCAGATGAAGCTTTTATTATCAAAGATTTGGGAAGACTAAGGTATTTCCTTGGAATTGAGATTGCAAGAGGGAATAAAGGGACAATGTTAAACCAGAGAAAATATGCAATAGATATTGTGAGGAATGCTGGAATGGAAGGATGCAATGCAACTAATTTTCCATTTCCAAAAGGTGTAAAACTTTCAGGAAAAAAAGGGGGAAATGCTAGAAAATTCTGAGAGTTATAGAAGGCTGATCGGAAGGTTGTTGTACCTGAATTTGACAAGACCGGATTTATCTTATTTTGTACAACAACTCAGTCAGTATTTAAGTTGTCCTAGGAAGCCACATATCGAGGTTGCACTTCATGTGGTGAAATACCTGAAGGGGATAGTGGATTTAGGATTATTCTATCCTAAATAAAATGACCACGTAGTGTATGGTTACAATGATGTAGATTGGGGAAACTACATGGACAGTGGCAGGTCATTGAAGGGGTTCTGCATATTTTTAGGATCTTCTTTAATATCTTGGAAGACAAAGAAACAAAAGGTGGTGTCGAAATTCACTTGTGAATCTGAATTGAGAAGCATGTCTCAGATAACAAGTGAGCTAGCATGTGTAGCATGAATATTTGAAGATTTAAACCAAGAAGTTCCAGAACCTATTACTCTATTATGTGATAACAAGGCTGCAGAATACATTGCTCATAATCAAACATACCACGAGAGAATCAAGCATCTAAAATTAAATTGTTATTATGTGAGGGAAAATGTGGATGATGGTTTCATTTCTACGTGTCATGTAAGGTTCACTCTCCAACTTGCTGATTTGCTCATGAAATCTTTATCAGGGCAGCAACATAGTTTTATATGTTCCAAGTTAGGACTTGTGCCATTATCCCAAAATCCAACTTGAAGGGGGGTGTAGAATTATGGAGTTAAATGTGATTGTAAGTTGTCATATTTAGGATCAGTTCTTTTGTACAGCTAGTTCTAGGTTGTTATTTTTTTTCAGGTTGTTATTTTATTTCCTTATTTTGTCAGATTGTACACACTAGTATATACTATCTTATAGCCTGTGCGATGCACGGTTACTTAAATTTTATTTATAATTATTCTGTTTATAATTATATTTTTATTACGATGCAACACATGATTGTTTTTTTAATATTTATAATTATATTTATTTATGAATATTTTATTATTTAAAAGTTATTAGTTTACATGATTAAATTATTGTTAAAAAAGATTTAGCCAAAAAAAATTATAGTTAAAAATTTGATATTTATTATATTTTACACGCTCAATTTAATATTTGTTTATATTGAGTTATAAAAGTTAGATTTGGCCAATTTTACGGTTCACATGAAATTCACAAAATAATCTTTAATTTAGTTTTGGTTTAATAGTTCTTTTTCAATTAAAAACTATTCTAAAACTAAAAAGATAATAAAGTGACGAAATTTAATGTTGAGAATTCTATTTGATTTAGGAAATCTACTTAACTTATATGTAATTTAAATTATTAGAATAACCTTTATTAACCAAATACAGGTTTTAATGTTAAATCTAACGAATTTCACCTATCTATTTAAGATTAAACGATTTTTATTATTTTGATTATAAATGGGTTTCCTTATTTAATTACAACTATTTTATGTTTTAACTTTTTGGAAAATCCAATCCTAATATAATATCTTTTAACTTATATCATTTTTAGATAATAATTTCTTTTTATATGATATAATCTTGATCATCTATTTTTAAAAGTATTGGATCTAACGGTTGAGAATGTTTTGGCGGTATTTTGGACCAAACTACCAGGATAACATCATTAATTTTTCTTAATATTTATAATATTTATAATTTTTAATTTTTTAAATATTTATTGATAAAATATAATATACTCTTTTTTGTAATATGTTAAAGATGCGGGAACTTTGAACTTTTGAGAAAATAAATTATCAATTAAAATATATTTTTTTGTAATAGTTCTTCTTTCAAAGTAGTACACCGTGACGATCAAAATTCTGTATAAAATTCTTTTTTTTTATAGTATATCCTGTAAATATCTATGTTATTATATTAAAGACTAAATAATGAAAACTTTCTTATAAGTGCGGTCGCTTTGTTTGATCACTCAATCCATAATCGTTGGATCTTTCAAATTAAATTGTTGAGAAACGTTACATATAACAGTAAAATTATCATGTAGAATGATGTAAGATTTGAACCTACCAACAACATATTAAAATTTACAGTTTTTTTTTTGAATTTTTTTTTTTTTCATTTTTTTTTCAGACATAGGTTATTTGATAATATTTTTTGTAAAGTACGATTTTTAAGAAAAGTACTATAATAATTGATTAACAAACTTTTAAAGTTTCGAATTTAATAATTTACAATGTATATAGGTTAAAAAAGTTAGGCTTGTTCTGTAGCTGTTTTTTTAATATGAATATAGTCATGCTAACAATGAAATTAGGTCTCTATTAGTGCTTATAAAACAAAATCACCATTTGCGTATAATTTATTATTTAATAATAAATTATATTTGATTAGTTATGATCTATAACTTAATAAAATAGGATAAAAAATATGCACAATTTTATAAAATTTTATCCTCGTATTATTATATTCTTTGTTGATTTGAATTTTTCTTAGATTGATTTTAATTTTTGAACATAGATTTCTAAATTTAAAATAGTTAGAAAAAAGTAATTAAATTGGCGTTAAAATAATGATGACATAATAATCATTATTAGAATTTAAATACTCATTTGACTGATTTGGGCTTTATCTTGTGTTTTAAAAATCAGATTTTGACGATTTTACACCCCACGTGAAGATAATTAAATTATTTTTAATCAAAAAATGGTTTAACAATTTTTATCTAACTGGAATTGTCAATGTAAGAGAAAAGAAAGTCACGAATTTTTTACATGGAGAATTCTATTCAATATAGAAAACTTATTTATATTTGGTATATTTAGTTTAAATTATCAAAATACATTTTTTAGAATTTAAATATAATCCTATTATAAATAAAATACACTTTTTTAATATTTGATCAAACGATTTTCATTTATCTAGTTAAGATCTAATAGTCCTTATTAATTTGGTTGTCACGATCAAATTTTTGGATAAATTCCTATTATGCTTATTATATAAAAGAGTTTAATATAATAAGGATATCAAGTACATACTGATATAAGTATCTTACTAACTGCTTTTACTTTTAATGTTTCGGTTTTATTTATAGTGTATATAAAATTATAAAATACATTATTACTTTAAAATTATTAAACAGTATAAAAATTATGTTCTGATTATATAAAATTTTATTCTCATATTATTATAGTCTTTATCGATTTGAATTTGTTCTTAATTTATTTTAATACTTTATTGAAAGAAAGATCAAATTTCTATATTTAAAAGAATTAGTGGAAAAATAAATAAATTGGTGCTACAATTATAAAAAAATTTTAATAAAATTTAGATACTCACTTTACTATTTGGGTTCTATACTGAATTTTAGAAATTGAATTTTGACGATTTTACAACCCATGTGAAACTAACGAAGTTATCTTTAATTTAATGATGATTTAATAATTATTATCTAACTTGACCAGTGACCTACCCATAAACCGAAAAGAAAAGATGGTTAAGTATTATATTCAAAATTATTGTTTATAAATATGAAACCCTCAATATTTTAATAATATTTTGATATTATCCTTTTATGTTTGTTATATGTAAAATAATATAATTATAATTTGGATTAATCAAATTGTTATGTTCCTTCAGAAAAAAAATGTTTAAATTTATTCATGTACATGAGTTCTCCTAAGTCTCTTATAACGCAGGGTCCACATGTATCATTGTTATATGATATTCATGAGCATTATATTGATAATTTTTAATATTGTAATCGATATGAATTGTTATCTGATATTTGGTTTAACAATTATTATCTAACTCGAACTATACATAAATTAAAGAGAAAAAATATTTAAGAATTTTTACATAGAAAAATTTTAAATTATCAAAATACACTTTTTAGTATTTAAATATAATTTTATTATTAATCAGATACACTTTTTTCTCATCGATCTATTTAAGATCTAACTGTAATAATTAATTTGGTCGTATAGTGGTCGTACACGGACCAGTTCGATTTTAATTTTTTCTTAAATTGATTTTAATATTTTATTGAGATAAACATAGAATTTATAAATCTAAAAGAATTAAGAAAAAAATTAAATTGGTGCTACAATAATAATAAAAAATATATTAAAATTTAGATAATCAATTTACTGTTTGGGCTCTATCTTGAGTTTTAGACAACAGATTTTAACAATTTTACAGCCCAGGCGAAGCTAACAAAATTATCTTTAATTTAATGATGGTTTAATAATTATTATCTAACTGAAACTATCCATAAACTAAAGAGAAAAGATAATTACGATTTTTGACATAAAGATTTCTATTCAATATAGAAAACCTATTTATAATTGGTTTAAATTAAAAAAATATTAAAATTTAGATAATCACTTTACTGTTTGGTTGAGTTTTAGACAACAGATTTTAACAATTTTACAGCCCACGCGAAGCTAACAAAATTATCTTTAATTTAATGATGGTTTAATAATTATTATCTAACTGGAACTATCCATAAACTAAAGAGAAAAGATAATTACGATTTTTTACATAAAGATTTCTATTCAATATAGAAAACCTATTTATAATTAGTTTAAATTATCAAAATACACCTTTTAGCATTTAAATACTATCCTATTATTAATCAAATACAATTTTTAATATTATATCTAACGGCATCTATTTGAATATTTATAGTTTTATAATCCAATGGATCGTATATTTTTTGTAGTACAGTGACCGACCAAAATTTTGGATAAGATCTCCCTTACGCTTATTATATATAACTAGCTTAAACCCCGTGCGATGCACGGATTGTTAATTGTTATTTTATTATTATATTTTTAATATTTTATTAATTGTATTTGTTAAAAAAATAAGTAGGCATGTTAAAATAGCTAAATACTTTTAATTAATTAAAAACATTAAAACAAATTTAAAAAAAAAATGTAACATATATTTAGTTTAAAAAGGTAAATGGCCGTGATATTTTTGGAAAATGAGGTTTTAAAATTTAATAAATAAAAGTATTTAAATTCGTTTTAAAATAAATAAGTAAAGGGTTTCCTGTGATATCTTTGGGAAAAAAATGAATTTTAGTGAGAAAAATAGAAAAAGTAAATTGAAAAAGACAATTTTCCGTGATATATTTAGAAAAGAAGGGATTTTGTTAGAAAAAATCTATAATGTGTTTTAGAGTAATTGGTTATAAATAGGTATTTGATTATTTATATTTTAATATTCTTAGTGATTGCATTTGTTAAGAAAAATAAGTAGAATGTTAAAATAGGTAAACTTTTAAAAAATAATTATAATATTATAGGTTTAAAAATAAATAACTAAAGGTTTGTCCGTGATATTTTTGGAAAATGAGGGGTTTTAGTAAGGAAAAATAGAAAAACTAACATGTTTTAGTTAAAAAAGGTAATTGCCATGTTTGAAAAAGTAGGGAAATTTGTTAGAAAAAATAATGTATTTTAGGGAAAAAAGGTAATTGGTTATAAATAGGTAATATTATTATTTAATAATATATTTCTATAAATAAGTAAGGTTAATTAAGTAAAAACGTGAAATACAGTTAAGGACAATTAAGTAAAATTACAACGTACCATACCGACCAACCAAACTTTTAATGTTTCGTCTATTATATAATAGTATTGATAGCCCGTGCGATGCATGGTTATTTAAATTTTAATTATAATTATTCTGTTTATAATTATATTTTTATTATTCATGCAACACACGATTGTTTTTTAAATATTTATAATTATATTTATTTATGAATATTTTAATATTTAAAAGTTATTAGTTTACATGATTAAATTATTGTTAAAAAAGATTTAGCCAAAAAAATTATAGTTAAAAATTTGATATTTATTATATTTTACACGCTAAACTATTCTAAAACTAAAAAGAGAATAAAGTGACAAAATTTAATGTTGAGAATTCTATTCGATTTAGGAAATCTACTTATATGTAGTTTAGATTATTAGAATACCCTTCATTAACCAAATACAATTTTTAATGTTAAATCTAACGGTTTTCACCTATCTATTTAACATTAAACGATTTTGATTATTTTGGTATTAAATGAGTTTCCTTATTTAATTACAACTATTTTTATGTTTTGACTTTTTAGAAAATCCAATCCTAATATAATATCTTTTAACTTATATCATTTTTAGACAATAACTTCTTTTTATATGATATAATCTTGATCATCTATTTTTAAAATTATTGGATCTAACGGTTGAGAATGTTTTGGCGGTATTTATAAACAAACTACCATGATAACATCATTAATTTTTCTTAATATTTATAATTTTTTTAATTTTTAATTTTTTAAAATATTTATTGCTAAAATATAATATACTCTTTTTTGTAATATGTTAAAGATACGGGAACTTTGAACTTTTGATAAAATAAATTATCAATTAAAATATAGTTTTTTTTGTAATAGTTCTTCTTTTAAAGTAAAGTAGTACACCGTGACGATCAAAATTCTGTATAAAATTCATTTTTTATAGTATATCCTATAAATATCTATGTTATTATATTAAAGACTAAATAATGAAAGCTTCCAGTTTGGTCGCTTTGTTGATCACTCCATCCATAATCGTTGAATGTTTCAAATTAAATTGTTGAAAAACGTTAGATATAACTGTAAAATTATCATGTAGAATGATATAAGGTTTGAATCTACCAACAACATATTAAAATTTATAGGTTTTTTTTAAATAAAGAATTTTTCATTTTTTTTCTTGCAGACATAGGTTATTTGATAATATTTTTTGTAAAGTAATTTAAATATTCACTTTACTAATTTGGGCTTTATCTTGTGTTTTAAAAATCAGATTTTGACGATTTTATACCCCACATGAAGATAACTAAATTATATTTAATTAAAAGATGGTTTAACAATTTTTATCTAACTGGAATTATCCATGGAAGAGAAAAAGAAAGTCACGAATTTTTTACATGGAGAATTCTATTCAATATAGAAAATTTATTTATATTTGGTATATTTGGTTTAAATTATCAAAATACACCTTTTAGAATTTAAATATAATCCTATTATTAATAAAATACACTTTTTAAATATTTGATCTAACGATTTTCATTTATTTAGTTAAGATCTAATGGTCCTTATTAATTTGGTTGTCTACGACCAAAATTTTGGATAAGATCCCTATTATGATTATTATATATAAGGATTTAATATAATAAGGATATCAAGTATATACTGATATAATTATCTTACTAACTGCTTTTACTTTTAATGTTTCGATTTTATTTACAGTGTATATAAAATTTTAAAATACATTATTACTTAAAAATTATTAAACAGAATAAAAATTATGTTATGATTATATAAAATTTTATTCTCATATTATTATATTCTTTATCGATTTGAATTTGTTCTTAATTAATTTTTATACTTTTTTGAAAGAAACATAAAATTTCTCTATATTTAAAAGAATTAGTTGAAAAATAAATAAATTGGTGCTATAATAATAAAAAAATATTTATTAAAATTTAGATACACACTTTACTATTTGGGTTCTATGCAGAGTTTTAGAAATTGAATTTTGACGATTTTACAACTCATGCGAAACTAACGAAATTATCTTTAATTATTATCTAACTTGACCAGTTGACCTACTCATAAAATAAACTGAAAAGAAAATATGGTTAAGAAGTTTTACATAAATAATTCAATTCAATATAGAAATTCAATTCATAATTGGTTTAAATTATCAAAGCACACTTCTTGGTATTTAAATATAATCCTACCTTTAATCAAATACACATTTTAATATAAGTATTATATTCAAAATTATCGTTTATGAATATGAAACCCTCAATATTTTAATAATATTTTGATATTATCCTTTTATGTTTGTTATATGTAAAATAATATAATTATAATTTGGATTAATCAAATTGTTATGTTAAAAAAGTGTTTAAGTTTATTCATGTACATGAGTTTTCCTAAGTCTGTTATAACGTAGGGTCCACGTGTATCATTGTAATCGATATGAATTGTTATCTTGATATTTGGTTTAATAATTATTATCTAACTGGAACTATACATAAATTCAAGAGAAAACATATTTAAGAATTTTTACATAGAAAATTTTTAAATTATCAAAATACACTTTTTAGTATTTAAATATAATTCTATTATTAATCAGATACACTTTTTAATATTAGATCTAACAATTCTCATCGATCTATTTAAGATCTAACTATAATTATTAATTTGGTCGTAATCGTACACGGACGATCGATTTTAATTTTTTCTTAAATTGGTTTTAATATTTTATTGAAATAAAAATAGAATTTATAAATTTAAAAAAATTAGGAAAAAAAATTAAATTGGCGCTACAATAATAAAAATATATTTATTAAAATTTAGATAATAATTTTACTGTTTGGGCTCTATCTTGAGTTTTAGACAACAGATTTTAACGATTTTACAGCCCACGCGAAGCTTACAAAATTATCTTTAATTTAATGATGGTTTAATAATTATTATCTAACTGGAACTATCCATAAACTAAAGAGAAAAGATAATTACGAATTTTTACATAAAGATTTCTATTCAATATAGAAAACCTATTTATAATTGGTTTAAATTATCAAAATACATCTTTTAGTATTTAAATACTATCCTATTAATAATCAAATACAATTTTTAATATTATATCTGACGGTCCTCATTGATTTGAAGATTTATAGTTTAATAATCCAACGGATCGTATACTTTTGGTAGTACAGTGACCAACCAAAGTTTTGGATAAGATCTCCCTTACGCTTATTATATATAAGGAGTTAATGAGTTAATGATAAGATATTAATATTTTAGGGTTGAGAACCCCAAGTTATTTGCAGCCGTCTTCAAGTTTCTTCTAAACAATGAGACTATCAAATAATGGTTGATGCTTACTTTGATAATTTAAGCATAGTAATATAGTCAGAGGTTCATTTTGATAATCCAGATCTGAAATTTCACAATACGACTCGTTTACGTCCGAGCATGAACACCAATATGAAGGTTTCGAGTTGATCTTGTTATTAACAAATATATATCACTTCTTTAATCCGTCATCAAATTCATCATCGTACCGTTAGCATGACATGTTCTGTGTAAAGATCTCAATATGACTATGGTCCACCCACATAGGACAAAGATGCCAATATGCAAGAGGATTTTTGAGCCACCGCGTACGTACATCCTCTATGTTGACTTTCTTGATTCTTTTTTATAATAGCATCTTTTAGCTACAACTTCCGAATTAAATAATTAAATAATTACATTTTTTTAATTTAGTTATTACCTTGACAGCAACTATCATAAATTAGAAAGTTACTAGAATGTATTAGTAGTAATCTTTATGTTAATCCTACCTCTTGCTGACGTAATCTTTATTTTAATCCTACCTCTTGCTGACGTAATACATGTACTATGTTACATTTGGGGAAAAACAGATTTATCAACATTTCAAATATTTCAACTTAAGAGTCATAAGACTATTTTCCTCGAAAATCTTTTGATAAATTCCATAAAATTATATTATATTCTGCTATAATCGTACATGAATATATCTAAATTAGGAAAACAATTATCATATCGGTTACGTTTTTAGATGATTATCATTTTAGCTTATAACGTATAATTTTGTCATTCAGTTTAAAAACCGAGTACGATCGTTAATTTATATCGCCTCTAACGTATTCTTCCAGCATTCTTAACGTTGTCCAAATAACTATCGTTCGAACTTAGAAACTTACACAATGATAATTAAAATAAATTCAGTAAAACAAAAAATAATAACAAAAATAGAATTTGGATTAAAAAAAAACAAAGAACATGCAATAAGAAGAACAAAACGGGCCTAGATCATGATTACCTTAATCTGACGTCACAAATAATTGGTCAAGTACGACAATGAGACCCACCAAATTTTAATCCCGCCGTCTCAATAGCTAGCTTATTACCATATAAAACACGCAACAACCCCTGTGCAACATGTATAAATACCAAGGAAGATCCATAGATACACTCATTCACACATACATATACAAAACTTATAATGTCTTCTGCATCAGATGAAGTCTCTGTTTTTCAAAATTCAAGAACTGTGGTCAAGAAGATTTTAGCTGGACCTCAAAGGGAAGGTGATGGTGCTGTTGTTAGGAGAAGCATTGGAAGGTATTATTTTTGAAAACGAGTACTCGAAACTCGGACGAATGCTCGAGTTCAGAACCGATTTTCGATTTTTACAACATTGATGTTTTTATTAATGGTCGATATTTATTAAATCTTTTGTTCATTTTAGGCTTCTAAGCTATTTGTTGACTTTTTTTCCCATTCTGTTCCATGTGTTTAACAGGCCTGAGTTGAAGTACTTGGATCCTTTCCTCATTTTGGATGAATTTTATGGTGCAACATATATACAAGATCCATTTTTAGTTATTCATACTTTACAACCTGCAAGTATTATTTTTAGTTTACTCTCCCCTGACCCATAAATTTTTTCGCAATTTTGCAGTTTCAGCTCCTGCTGGATTTCCTGATCATCCCCACAGAGGTTTGTATATCTCAACAGAAACTCTCAGTTGCTTACAATTGTTAAAAACAGTATCTTTTTCACTTTCAATATGTTGGGGTTAGATCCGGCAAATCAGTCGTGTCGTGTCGTTTCGTGTAGTGTAATTTCTTTTTGGCTATACTTTTCCAAAAACGACACTAAATCGGGGTCGTGTACTTTCGTGTTCGTATATTTTCGTGTTGTGTACTTAAAATGCAAACACAAACAGTAAATTTTCGTATCGTTTAGTGTCGTGTCGTGTATAAAATTGTCGGGTCTAGTTGCGGTGTTCACATTTTAATGTTGTAAAGTCCTTGTTCTTTTCTTTACAGGATTCGAGACTGTAACATATATGCTGCAGGTATATTACCATACAATCATCAAATGTTTAGATAGACCTTTATAGTTTTAGGATGTTGATACTTACAAAGCTTTTTTCTTGTATCAGGGAGCTTTCACTCATCAAGATTTCGCAGGGCATAAAGGCACAATTCGAGCAGGGGATGTCCAGGTAACACATACATTAGTATTCTAAATTCCGCGCTTAATAGAATTTTGACAACTGAATCTGACTGAATGAAATAGTGCTAAATTTTTATATGGATTGCAGTGGATGACAGCGGGAAGAGGGATTATTCATTCGGAAATGCCTGCAGGAGAAGGACTTCAAACCGGTCTGCAACTATGGATCAATCTTTCATCCGAGGACAAAATGTAAGATTGTGTCATAATTGAATTTCACACAATGAGACTTGTCGTTTCTCTAACTTGAATACGGTTATTTAAATTGTAGGGTTGAACCTAATTACCAAGAGCTGCTATGTAACGACATCAAAAGGGCTGAATTGGACGGGGTTGAAGTGAAAATCATAGCCGGGGAATCAATGGGAGTTAAGTCACCAGTGTACACGCGAACTCCAACAATGTTTCTCGACTTCACTCTACAGTCCAAAGCACAAGTGAACCAGAAAATCCCCGAATCTTGGAATGCATTTGTGTACATTATTGAAGGAGAAGGCGTTTTCGGGTCTTTGAACTCATCGCCTGTATCTGCTCACCATGTCTTGGTGTTAAGTCCTGGCGATGGTTTGAGCGTATGGAACCAGTCCTCGAAGACCCTTCGGTTCGCGCTCATTGGGGGTGAGCCACTGAATGAGCCATTGGCTAGGTATGGACCTTTTGTGATGAATACAGAGGAAGAAATTGACCAGACTATAGAAGACTATCAGCAGTGTAAGAATGGATTTGAAATGGCCAAGCACTGGAAGTCTCAATAGTGTAGGAACCATCTTTTTTTTTTAAAATGCTAAATAAAGAACCATCTTTTATCTGTCACTGTCCAAGCCACAACTAAAAGGTGTAAAAGGATTGCATATAGATTTCAGGCTTCTAGAAGCTTGAGAAGGTAGCTTTGTTAAAACCCATGATGGTACTTAAAACTCATCAGGGGAAATTCCTTTGAAGTTCAATTTTTTTTTTGTTGACAAGCCTTTGAAGTTAAATTTCAGTATTTGTTTTAGTCACTTATTTTCGGTCAATACTCGCTAATATTTGAATGCTAAGAGCATCTCTAAATTATAGCCAATTTATACATAATTTGTATAAAATATGAAGCTTCAACCATGCAAAACCCTTAGGTAAATTATAGCCAATTTGCTAAATTATATTTGACATTGGCTAAATTTGTCGAACCTATCAAGAGCTGTAACAAAGCTGTACATATAAATTTAATATTTATAGCCAATACAATTGGAGCACATTACGTTACAGGTTCGGTAAATTTTAGCTAATCACTATTTTATATTATTTTAGTCAATCATTTTAGCCAACCGGTTGGAGATGCTCTAACGGGGGCTTAGTTAAAATTTTCTACAAAATTTCAACAAAAAATTGAGATTTAAAAAAAGTTATACTAAAATTTTCGGCTTAGTCGAGCTTAAACCTACTATGCACATATGCTTAATAAATTATAAATGTCAACTTAATTTAATTTTGATTTTATAATTTTTTTAATAATAAACTAAGTTGATAAAATGGATTTTTTTTATATGTGTATGTTTTTCTAGTTAATTGTTATATTATTGGAATGCTAAAAATTTCTGATATTTTACAATTTTACAAACTTTTGATTATTTATCTTTTCATTCATTATTTTTATAAATTTAAAATTTTGTAACTTTTAGCGTGAATAATTGTTAGAACTGTATCATACTTTTGTTGAAAACTTTTTCTTTAATTTTGAAGTTCAATGAAAAAAAAATCAAACATGTTTTTTTTAAGAACGATGGAATTAATTCATTAATGAAAAGCCATACGACATCTACAAAGATAGTCGAGTCGAACAAACATAAAATATAAACAATCGTCTATCCTCTTGAAGAGATAGTCAAAATATATGTTGAAAATGATATATTTACATGTACCCGCTTCACCGTAACCTGTTTGAGCTATCGATCATAATTGCAATTTCATACAAACTTTTATCACTAAATCAAAACCAGCTCTCACAATAAAGGAGAGAAAACAACACCCTCTCACCATGGAGAGAAAAACAAACCGAAATTGCAAACTAAAAAACCAAATTAAAAAACTTAGATATGAAAAAACGAAACCACAATATGGGATAATCGGTTCACTCTCGAATCCAAAATCCCGCTTGAATCGAAGAAGAACGAAACCGAAAGCTCTCAAAATTTAGATCTAAAAAAACAAACCAAACACACTCAATAGGTAGAAAACCTTACCCTTATTGAAGAAAATAAGAAATAAACTGTAAACAGAGGAATTTGGTATTAACAAAGTTTGGGATTCGTCGCCGGAATCAAGATCTACAACGGTGGTCCTTGGGTGGTAAAACCGTCGGAGTATGGTGGTTGTGTTTAATTGGTGGCTGAGATTGCTTAGGGTTTATGTTGGCTGCCTCAGAGCTCACAAATTTCGACCCCTTACAATGTGCCTACGTATCCCTTATATAGGGAATCAAGCCAACGTAGTTCTTGGGGAGGAAGTTTCCTCAATGGGCTTGTTCCTTGATCTTCGGAGCCCAGCCGAAGTCTTCTACCGCCTTTCCATGCTTAGATGTAGGACTTTTCCACCACCTTCCATGTATAGGATACCTTCCATATGTAAACATAGGACTTCCATATCTTTCCTTACTTGAACATAGGACTTCCTTATCTTTTCTTACTTAGAGTTTTAGCTCACTTTAGGAATGTCTAACGATAAGGCCTAGTCACAAAGGCCGAAGTCTTATCTATGACGTCAGGACTTCATGAATAAGGAAACTTCCCCCGTCGAGGACTAGTCCTATCCGTTACCAACTATTTCCTTAATTCATAGACACAGGTATAGCCATGACTTATCTTAAATGTTAGACTCATCCTTGTCCCCCGAATGAGAAGCACCCACCAGATAGTAGGACAAGTGATCCCAAGTGTTTGGGTGCAAAGTGCAGGATTACTCCAAAGTTCCCCAATGAGGACGCGCCCATTCAGTACAGGAACAGAGCTCCCAAAGCACACACCAAGGTTAACCCCACATCCCCAATGAGGGCGCGCCCATTGAATAAAGGAGGGGGCCTTCAGCCACGGACATCCCCCTCCTAGGGCACATCCTAGGAGGGAATTCTTCAATATTTTGCCAATACCCAGCCAAGGGAACCATCCTTCATTATCAAGTTGCAACTTCAAACCAAGAGGACGCGCACTCAAGGGGTGGACGGCCTAAAGGGCGCACCCTCATCCCATGAGGACAAGCCCTAAGTCTTCATTGTGTCAAACGAAATTATTATTCTGTAGTGTCTTCCATCCAGGTTAAGTTGTCAATTCATACTATGAGGACACGCCCTTAGGGGTTGAACGCCCTTTCCCTTGTGAAAATAGATCCCAAACCTTTCTCATGTTATGCAATGTAAAAACAGCTGTCATCTTCTAGCAAGTCACTCATCATGCCACTCTTACCTAAACGGTGCGCCCTCAAGGGGTGGACGACCTACAATGAACGCGCCCTTACCCTGCGAGGATAACCTAATTGAATTCATACTTGACCCGATCCTAACCTAAAAACCGTTATCGAATTTTGGCTATAACAACTACCCCCCAATTCAGTGTGGAGTTAAAAACAATACATTGAATTTCTTACAGCTTTTTTCAAAAAAATTCCAACTCGCTAACAACTAAGGCGCGCCCTGGATAAGTACGCGTCCTTCCTTTATCGCAATTCTGCACGTGCCTGACAGCTGTCTTCCACTAGGCGTGCCTTCACTTATAAATACCTAAAAACCGTTTTTTTCCCTTTTCACTTTACTCTTTTTTCCAGAAAAACAAGAGTCGCCGCAGTTCGCTATCTTCAAGCAAAATCCGATCAAATCCTTGGTTTTCTGCCGTTTTTCTTCTCAAATCTTACTCAGCAACTTCAAAGGTATGATTTGGTATCATTATTTCACGTATTTACCGTATATTTAGTCCAAATTGACGATATGACCGTTAAGCTTTTTCTGTGTTCTTGACGAAATGTGTATGTATATATCTGTATCTATTAGCGTTTGATCTTTATTTCGCCATTGTTTAATTTTGAATTATGTTTCTGGCACTTCAATTGCTGAATGTAGTCTTAGGGCGCGCCTTTGAGTTAAATATATACGACTTGAGGCTTTAATTTTGTTTGTAGATATTTTTAGGGCGCGTCCTTTCTATCTTATTCACCCATGCCATATTTTTGTCATTCTTCTATTATATTTTCTTTTCAGGACGCGTCCTTACCTTTTTTCCTTTCTCTTTTCAGCTGGAGGGTAAGGGCGCGTTCTCCCCGTTCCATCCCTTTAAGGACTTCAACAAACATTTAGGAATCTATTCCCCACCTTCGCTTTCTTTTCCAGCACAAAGCTCATCTTCTATAAAATCTTTTCATACCCAAGCAATAGAACAGCTACGTGAAGTGACTCCATTCAAAGGTGAAACATAAATTATGTCTTCGGTCACAATCTCTAATTCATCTCTCCCCAACGTTGATGATATCAACCCAGAAGTGACCAGCCAACATAGCAGGGTGCGCCCTCACGAATTTAGACCAGTCATAGACGTAGAGGAAACCATTATAGAAGACACTCAAGCCAATGTTTCTCGAAGAAGAAAAGAAAAGCAAGCCAAAACTTCAGACTCTGAGGGCGCGTCCAATTTTGGCGATGAAGATTCTTATTCAGAGGGCGCGTCCTCGGATAGTCCATATCCATATATAGATGAACATGATCGTATGCCACCCCCTAAAAGCTCTCCAACTCCATTCGTTCATCCCGAGGTTACCGAGGAGGAAATAGATTTTGATTGGGGTCAATATGATAATACACTCACAGAAGCTGACAAGAGAAGGATGAGGAAACAAAATAACAAATTATTTTGTGTTGCAATGTCATCTACTGTTTCTGTAGAAGAAATAACATGGTGCATGACATACTACGGAATGGAAGGCAGGTGGGCGCGTCCTCCTTCCTTAATGAGGCCACATATTTTCAAATGGCCAGAACCTTTCAGAGTGCCTAGGATGGTTACCTCTCCAAAATTGATGGCATTAGGAGTGGGCGCGCTTCTTCATCCTTACCTTAAGAGTATAATAGAATGGTATAACATTGCTCCTATTCAACTATCTCCAAATTCATACAAGCTAGCCCTCGCTCTATTTATTCTATATTTAGACGAAGGAATATCCACCCCACCAACCATGGAAGAATTCAACTACTTTTTCAGCATTAGGAAGAGCTCGAAAGGTTAATTCTTCTTGACAACCCAACACAAGCATAATAAAATGGGCTTTTCCAATGGAAAGGTAAGCCATGAGAAGAATTGGAAAGAACCATTCTTTTACCTCTGGAACGTAGAAAGAACTAGAGTTATTTTCAATTGCGATTACAGTAAGAATCTCTCTCTCTTTCCTAATTATATATTTAGTCAGGGCGCGTCCCTTTATGACACGCCATAAATTCATTCCTTGTCTTTATTTTCCTTAGATAATAGAAACACCAAAGAACTTTTTGGCGAGGCCAAAAAACGAGCTGATCAAATTACTTCACTTCCCCCGTCTCGATTTCATTTGAAGACTCTAGTTACAGAAGAGAATCTTAAGAGAGCTGGAATTCTCAGGAAAGAAGTGGGATCAATCATCCCTTTTCAACATTTTCGGAAAGGAATTCCCATCATGGGATCCAAATTTGACGATTCTGAAGATGAAAACGAAAACGTTGAGGTTGAAGAGGGTGCCCACAAGGATATGGGCGCGCCTTCACAACCTGGTATCCTTATTTGAATTTACTATTATTCTTCATTTATGTTTCCATGTTAATAATTAATATCTGAGGGCGCACCCTAACAAATCTTCTTTATTAAATTTCAGGTACGGACGGTCTTCCTGGCGGTTGGGGTCTAGAAATGGGGGATGCCCCCACTGTGAAGGTTGCAAGAAGGGTTAAGGCGCGTGCTCATAGGAAGGATGTCAAGAAACCTGTGGCTGAAACTAAAAATCCTCAGACAATAATTGATCTGGAAAAGGATAAGAATAGAAAAAGGAAGGAAAATGCTGAGGTGGTTGTTACCACAGAGGGCGCGTCCTCTAAAAATTTAAAACCTTCCTCGTTCTCCTTGGTCTCGGCTGCTTTGAGTCCTCTAACTATTCCTTTTGTCACTGATGATGACATTCTCAAATGGAAACAAAGGGATTCTTTAGAAGAAAATGAAGCAATCATTAAGGCTTCTTTTGAGGTGCTTGTCTCTGCTCTCAATCGCCAAAGCTCTCTCCAAAAAGATAAGGCGCGCCTTGAATCTCTTGAGGATGAAAAAGGCAAGCTTTCAAAACAGGTCGAGGACCGTAACAAGGTCTTGGATAAACTAAAGAATGAATTGTTGCAGAAAAAGAACTACTATGACAATGAACTCAAAACACATGAAGAGGTTATAAATGATCTGGGCATTACTATTAATGGTCTCAAAGAAGAAAACAAAAAATTGAAAGATCAAGTGACTGAGCTTGTGGAGGACCATCAGAATGGTTAGGCCAAGGAAAAGAAAAAAGTTGAAGGCGCGTCCTTCATGAAAGGTTTCAGAAACTATGCTTCAGGATTCCTTGCCCAAGATCCTGACTATGATTTTTCAAAGTTTGGCGAAGAAACCATGTTGTGGATCACAAAATTCAAAGTCGAAGAAGCTGCTGAAATCAAGGCAAAAAGAGTTTTCCTTGGACTAGAAGAGGCTTCGCCTATGCCTGATGAAGATCAGGACGCGCCCTTTGATGACGCGTCTCCAGGAAAAGAGGAAGCTATCCCAACCGAACAAGAGAACAATTCTTCCAAAGTTGATGTTGCCAAGGACATTCCTGCCACCGACCAAACCTAAGGACGCGTCTTAATTTTCTTGTTGCTTTTAACATTATGAGGTGCAGGCCCTCCTTTGATGCCTTTCAAGTTGTAAACTTTTTAACTTAAACTTTTCTACTTTTCTTGTTGATGTCTCCTACCTTTCAGTTAAATATTTCTGTTCAATGTTTGTCATCTACCATTTTTTTTTATGAATTTCTATTTTAGAAATATTAATTTGCTCAGGGCACGTCTCGTCACAATTCTTTTGAGGGCACGCCTTCTTCATGCACAATTTTCCATCTAAATTATAATACCTTTATCAATTGGTATAGGGCGCGTCCTTCTATGATATTGTTGAGGGCACGTCTTCATTAAGCAGAATTTAAACAAAATAATCTCTAAAGAAATACAATAGATCTTGAAAATCTTTAATAAATAATGCGCTCCGGTGTGAAAACCACACTGGTCCCAAGGGCTAATGCTCTATGGGGAAAAAATAAATACAACCAAAAACCATCTCAACTACTCAAGGGAGGATGTACATGCACTACCCCCCTAGACTAGGAGGAATCTTATTTCTTCTAGTTTATTTAGGTAGATAACATAGGGGGTACACAACCACTCCCTATTGGTAGTATTTCTTCAAGTGTTCTACATTCCATGCTCTTGGTATAGGATTGCCACCCAAATCTTCCAAGTGAAAAGTTCCTTCCCAAAGCACAGATTTGATCCTGTAAGGCCCTTCCCAGTTAGCTCCGAAGACCCCATGACTAGCAATTCTGGTATGAGGCATCACCCTTCGTAACACGAGATCACCAACCTTGAGGCGACGTACCCTCACTCTTCGATCATAAAATCTAGCTACTCTTTTCTGATATGTAGCTAATCCTAAGGATGATGTTGCACGTGTCTCTTCCAAAAAATCAAGATGAAGTCGTTGGTTGACCTCATTAGACTCCTTGTCATAATGATCCCTCCTGGATGACCCAGATCCGACCTCCACAGGAACCATTGCTTCAAAGCCATAAGATAACATAAATGGAGACTCCCCAGTAGTAGACCTTGGTGTGGTATTGTAGGACCACAACACCATAGGAAGCTCCTCAGGCCAGTTACCTTTACTTTCTTCTAACTTGGTCTTCAAGGTATGCTTGATAATCTTGTTGATAGCTTCAGTCTACCCATTGCTCTGAGGATGATAGACTGCTGCAAAATATTTCTTAATCTTCAAGTCTTCACACAACTTTTTTAGCTCCTTGCTATCAAACTGCTTCCCATTGTCCGATATGAGCTTGTAAGGAATCCCAAACCTACACACAATGGAGTTAAAAAACAAAATCCTTGATTTTCTTTGCTGTTATCTTTGCCAAGGGCATAGCCTCAGCCCACTTGGTAAAATAATCCACAGCCACTACAGCATACTTGACACCCCCCTTGGTCGTAGGGAGCTCTCCAATAAGATCAATTCCCCACATAGCAAAAGGCCAAGGACTCATCATTGAGGTAAATGTCGTAGCAGGAATAAATGAGTAATTTGCAAAGCGTTGGCATTGATCACATGCTCTTGTAAACTTCATAGCATCGTCCTTCAAGGTTGGTCAGTAATATCCTTGTCGTAACACCTTCATAGCAAGAGAACTACCCCCGAGTGATTGCCACATATTCCTTCATGAACCTCCCTCAAGACATAGTTGCACTCATCTCCATCAACGCACCTTAGCAAGGGTTGATTAAAACCTCTTCGGTATAACACCGCATCATATTCCACATACCTTGCTGCTTGGTATTTTAAGCGTTTGGCTTCTCCTTTATCATGGGGTAGAATTCCCTTTTGTATAGGATGGGAGTCATCCAAGTTATCATTGGTGCTTCATCCACAACCATTAACTCCACCTCTGGGATACTTGGAATCTCTTGAATTTCTAATGGAATGTCTCCCATCAACACCGTGTCTCTTTGAGATCCCAACCTGGCCAAAGTATCCGCCTTGGAATTATCTTCACGAGGAACTCCTTCAAGTCTGACTACGTTGAACCGTTGAAGCAAGCGACGTAAACTCGTCATATATGCCTCTGTCTTTGGTCCTGTAGTCTGGAACCCTCCTTCAACCTGCTGAACAACCAACTTTGAATCACTGAACACTATCAGGTTCTTCACATTCATTTCCAAAGCTAACTTCAAACCATTAATCAATGCCTCATACTCGGCCTTATTATTAGTTACTGCAAATTTGAAATTGATAGCACTCATAAGAAGGTGACCTTCAGGAGAGGTTAAGACAACTCCAGCACCTGCCCTATCATTGTTGACTGCTCTATCCACATACATGGTCCACCAAGGAAAAGGATACTCATCTCTCAAAGGACTTGCCTCTTGAGCAAGAGGGTTAGGGTTCACCAGAATGATTTCTCGTCCCATACTCTCATCTTCAAATTCCAGAATAAAATCAGCTAAGGCTTGTCCATTGATTGCCGTTCGAGAAACATATTCCAAATCATACTGCCCCAACTCAATTGCCCACTTCAACATCCTTCCTGAAGCTTCAGGTTTGTTAAATGTGTCTCATGGGATAAGAAGTCCGCACTTCAATTTTATGAGCTTGAAAGTAAGGATGTAGCTTTCGTGCAGCCAGTACCAAGGCATATACCAACTTCTCCATGCTAGAATATCGGGTTTCTGCATCCAACAACCTCTTACTTACATATTAAACTGGCGATTGCAAACCATCCTCTTCTCGTACTAACACAGCACTAATGGAGTAAACAGAGATGGCCAGGTAAAGAATCAATACTTCACCATCCAAAGGCTTGGCCAAGAGTGGGGGCTTACCTAACTGCTCCTTGATTTTCTGAAAAGCATCTTCACAAGAAGGAGTCCACACAAAATCATTATCAACCCCCCCAATGGCTTTGAAAAATTCTTTGCAACGATCAGAAGATTTTGAGACAAAACGATTTAGAGCCGCAATCCGCCCACAAAGGCTTTGAACCTGCTTCACACTGGTAGGAGACTTCATTTCAAGAAGTGCTTTAATCTTTTCCGGATTAGCCTCAATCCCTCTATGATTCACAATAAAGCCTAAAAACTTTCCTGATTCAACACCAAAGACACACTTTTGAGGATTTAACTTCATCCTATACTTGCGCAAAATTCCGAACATTTCCTCCAAGTGCCTCACATGGTCTACTGCTTCCTTAGACTTGACAAACATATCATCTACGTACGCTTCCATGGTTTTGCCAATCTGCTCTTTAAACATCATGTTCACCAACCTTTGATACGTTGCCCCTGCATTGATAAGACCGAAGGGCATTCCAATATAGCAATACCAACCTCTGTCAGTAATAAAGGAGGTATGTTCCTGATCCGGTCCGTACATGGGAATTTGATTATACACTGAGTAAGCGTCTGTGAAGCTTAGGAGAGCATGTCCAGCTGTAGCATCTACCAACTGATCAATTCGAGGAAGTGGGAAACTATCCTTTGGGTAAGCCTTGTTTAGATCCGTGAAGTCCACACAAGTTCTCCATTTCCCATTAGGCTTTTTCACCAACACCGGATTTGCCAACCATTCTGGATAGAAGGACTCTTTGATCAAACCCACATCCAGGAGTCTATCAACCTCTTCCTTTAAAGCTACTGCCCTCTCTACACTTATTGCACGCCGCTTCTGACGCATTCCCTTCTTATTAGGATATATGTTTAAGTGATGGCACATGACGTTAGGATCAATCCCTATCATATCGGCATGACTCCAAGCGAACACATCCAGGTTGGTTATAAGGAAATTAGTCAGGTCTGCTCTCAACTCATTGCTTAGCTGTGACCCAATTTTGAGAACCTTACTGGGATCTGCTGCGTCTACCGGGATTGAGATCGTGTCTTCAGCAGGACATGTCTTCTCATTTAAAATAGGAATTCTTGGATCAAGATCAAGGTCAAAAAGGCGAGGATCTTCAACATGCACCTCATCCCTTGAGGGCGCGTCCTCCACAAATTCTTCCTCTCTTGAGGGTGCGTCCTCAACATATTCCTCCCTCCTTGAGGGTGTATCTTCCACAGGCTCCTCCTTCCTTGAGGGCGCGTCTTTAGTACGCATTTCTTCCCTTGAGAGGATGTCGACAAGTTCCTCCTCCCTAGAGGGCGCGCCCTGTAGGGTATAAGTATCGTTAAAAAATTGTTGCCGCTTTCCTTGGATAGACATTGACTCCTCCCAATCCTCTGTGGTTACCTCCTTAACAACTCCTTCCTGGAGTTCATCAACTAAAAGGGGTGCCTCCAACAACATCTGAGGGCGCGCCCTCCATGGAGGGACATCATCTTCTGGTTCCTGGACTGTATAATGAGCATGAATCTCCCTTTTTGTACCTTTAAGCATCCTCTGAGTATCATCCTGAGGGAGGGCGCGCCCTCCTGATCCATTACAACGAAAACCCTTGACAGTTCTGTGATAGCACTCTCTTGAATCATACTGTGATCCACGAACCACACCAATCCCATTAGGAGTAGGAAACTTTATTGTCAAATGATAAATTGATGTGACCACCTTCATCTCCTTCAGTAAGGGCCTTCCTACTAGGGCATTGTGGGCAGATGTTTGATCCAAAACCATAAATTCTATCATTCGAGTCACAGATAAGGGTCCTTCACCAAGCGTGATCGGGAGCTTAATTGTACCCATAACTCTTACAGCTTCTCCTGTGAAACCATAGATCCAAGCATCCTCTCTGACAATATCCTTATCAGGTAAGCCCAATTTCTCGTAGGTGCTGTAATAAAGGATATTCACCGAACTTCCATTGTCCACAAAGACTCGATGCACGTTCATAGGACCTATTTGAATGGCAACCACCAGTGCGTCACTGTGGGGATGATGTACCCATCTTGCATCCTCCTCAGTTAAGGTGATATCTACGGATTCCCCCTTGAACAACTTGGGAGGCTTGAGTTCCAAGCTGTTCACACTAGTTAAGGGCTTATGACGTGCTTCCCTAGCATACCTCTCCAGTGCGTTGTTACTATCTCCACCAAGATGGTGCCCTCCAAAGATAGTATGAATGCTTCCAGCTCGGGTAAAATGAACATCCTTAGGCCTATCGTCGTCATCCCTATCTGGAGCACGCTCTCTTTCCATCCTTTTATCAGGTTCATCTTTATGCTTCTTTACTTCTCTAACGATCCAGTCAGTTAATATCCTTCTTTGATCAATTCTTCGATTTCTTCTTTTAATTGTCGACACTCATGAGTATTATGTCCAGCAGACTCATGGTATGCACAATACTTATTCTTATCTCTGCTTTGCCGCGAGGATAAAGGTGCGGGCTTCTTAGCCTTTGTCCTTACTTACTTCAAAGATATGTTCAATAGAGGCTGCCAACGTATAACTCCCTATTTGATATCGGTTCAGCCTGTCGTAATCTGGTGGTGTCCAACCTCTCCTAGCATTAGCGACGTTCACCCTGTTCGGGCTATATCCTCTCCTTCTGTAATCGGGACTAGGAGACCTATCCTTCCTTTTAGAACCTTTCCCTTTCCCTTGGGGATCAGACTTTTTGTTATCGGCTAGAGATTGTTCCACGATCTTGAAGTATTCCGCCTGAGAAAAAAGGTCTGCCAGAGTTGCAGGGTCCTTCCCTTGAAGGTGTTTCCAGAAATCAGTCCCGACTTGAAGTCCTGCAATCAAGAAACTTTTGAGTGACTCATCTGTTTCTCCTCTGACCATGGTAGATTCAGCATTGAACCTCTTGAAGTACGACTGCAAACTTTCTCCTTCCTTCTGCTTGATATTGGCCAAGGTAGTCACTGGTGGGGCATACTTCACAGTAGCTTGAAATTTTGTCAGAAAAAGAGTTTTCATGACCTCCCATGAAGTGATCACGCATGGTTCGAGCTTTTGAAACCACTATTGAGCACTTTCCCTAAAGGTCGCTGCCAAAAGGCGACACCTAACCAAATCAGGTACTTGATACACATCCATCTCTATATTAAACCTTCCCAGAAATTCAACAGAGTCAGCATTCCCATGGAAGCGCAAGTCATTGGTTGTATTCCTATACCTCGCCGGAATCTGTGCCTCCCTCACTGCAGTAGAGAAAGGAGAAGGAGCTTGAGCCGTTGAAGTAACTCTTCCTCCCTCAAGGTGTGTGAGGAGTTTTTTCAGGTCATCCACATTGAAGCTTCCCACACCTGGGACAGTTTGGACATTAGTCTGAGTATTATCAGCAGGCGGAGGTTGGGTGTGCACAGTTGGGAGAGGTTGAGGTGGTGGTTGAGGAGGTCGGGTCTCTCCTTGGGCTGCAGGAGTCTCTTGCAACCTTGGATTGGGACTTGGAGGGCGCGTCCTCCCCTCATGGCTATGAGGGCGCGTCCTCTCCTCCTGGCTTTGAAGGCGCGTCCTCGGCTCTTCCTGTCTTCCTCCTGATCTACTTTGGGACGAGACAGGCGTTATGTGCGGATCCCTTCCTCCTGAGGGTCCTCCACGGTAAGGGGCATCATATCTATTCCTTCGATCGATACCTCTGCTCCTATAATCCAATTCTGTATCCCGTCTCCTTGCTGATCTTTCAACCTGGGGGGCTCGCTCATGATCCTGGGGCCTCAACCTGAGATCAGGGGGCACTCTCTGTGAATCACGGGGCCTCTCACCTTGATTGCTGTGTACATTATCTCGTAGAGGTGCTTCCTCGTGTCCATGGGGCCTCGACCTATCGACAGGGGGCTCTCGCTGTGAATCACGGGGTTGCACTTCCAGGTTACGTCTCGAATCATCGCGAGAACGAGTATGCTCTTATCCATGGGGCCTCGACCTGTCGACAGGGGGCTCACGCTGTGGATCAAGAGGTTGTTCCCCTCGTACTTCTCTGTCCCTTTGCCATTCGACCAACAACAACCGTAGATCATCGTTGTTAAGTCTTATACCAAGACGATCCTTCAACCTGTTCAATCGTCGTTCTTGGTCTCGGTGGAGTTCATCAACCCTTTGAACTTCGCTTTCGGATCGCCCTGACCTATGAGGGTGTGGGGATGGACGTCGTTCCCTCCTAGTTCGATCTTGACTGTCCGTCTCATCATCGGGAAGTTCAACAATAGGGACTCCATCTTCTTGATATTCTAGCCTTCTTGGGGTAACATTCTGAAACCTTCCAGCATGAGGTCTATCACCCCCATGTCTTGTGGTGCCTCTTCCTATCCGATGGTGATTATGGGGTTGTCGCCTGACTCGACCCCTTCCTTCACTTCGCTCAACCATATCCAGCCTTGCCTCGAAACCATTCAAGGCATCACCCATGCGGTACAGCTGCTCCATCAGATCGGAGTTACTTATGAGCACCGATGGTTGTCCCCCAACGATAGGCGTTCCATAAGCATGATTTGGAACACTCCGAGGAACATATTCTTCGTGGCGAGCGTGGTTGCTCTCTTCACTGTCGTCTGAAACGACCTCATCCATAGGACGCTCGTTGCGATTTTGTGACATCTTCTCCTCCAAAGATTTAGATCTTAATTAGCACCCTCCTTCTAGCGCCAATTTGTTAACAGAGGAATTTGGTATTAACAAAGTTTGGGATTCGTCGCCGGAATCAAGATCTACAACGGTGGTCCTTGGGTGGTAAAACCGTCGGAGTGTGGTGGTTGTGTTTAATTGGTGGCTGAGATTGCTTAGGGTTTATGTTGGCTGCCTCAGAGCTCTCAACTTTCGACTCCTTACAATGTGCCTACGTATCCCTTATATAGGGAATCAAGCCAACATAGTTCTTGGGGAGGAAGTTTCCTCCATGGGCTTGGTCCTTGATCTTCGGAGCCCAGCCGATGTCTACTACTGCCTTTCCATGCTTAGACGTAGGACTTTTCCACCACCGTCCATGTATAGGATACCTTCCATATGTAAACGTAGGACTTCCATATCTTTCCTTACTTGAACGTAGGACTTCCTTATCTTTCCTTACTTAGAGTTTTAGCTCACTTTAGGAATGTCTAACGATAAGGCCTAGTCACAAAGGCCCAAGGCTTATCTATGACGTCAGGACTTCATGAATAAGGAAACTTCCCCCGTCGAGGACTAGTCATATCCATTACCAACTATTTCCTTAATTCATAGACACGGGTATAGCCATGACTTACCTTAAATGTTAGACTCATCCTTGTCCCCCGAATGAGAAGCACCCACCAGATAGCAGGACAAGTGATCCCAAGTGTTTGGGTGCAAAGTGCAGGATTACTCCAAAGTTTCCCAATGAGGACGCACCCATTGAGTACAGGAACAGAGCTCCCAAAGAACACACCAAGGTTAACCCCACATCCCCAATGAGGGCGCGCCCATTGAATACAGGAGGGGGCCTTTAGCCACGGACATCCCCCTCCTAGGGCACATCCTAGGAGGGAATTCTTCAATATTTTGCCAATACCCAACCAAGGGAACCATCCTTCATTATCAAGTTGCAACTTCAAACCAAGAGGACGCGCACTCAAGGGGTGGACGGCCTAAAGGGCGCGCCCTCATCCCATGAGGACAAGCCCTAAGTCTTCCTTGTGTCAAACGAAATTATTATTCTGTAGTGTCTTCCATCCAGGTTAAGTTGTCAATTCATACTATGAGGACACGCCCTTAGAGGTTCAAAGCCCTTTCCCTTGTGAAAATAGATCCCAAACCTTTCTCATGTTATGCAATGTCAAAACAGCTGTCATCTTCTAGCAAGTCACTCATCATGCCACTCCTACCTAAATGGCGCGCCCTCAAGGGGTGGACGGCCTACAATGGACACGCCCTTACTCTGCGAGGATAACCTAATTATAGTTTAAATAACCTAATTGAATTCATACTTGACCCGATCCTAACCTAAAAATCCGTTATCGAATTTTGGCTATAACATAAACTAAAAGAAAGAAAAAGATTGGGGCTTTCCACCGGAGAGAAATCGATGAAAGTCCCGCCGGTTATGTTAAAGAAGAAGAAAGAGGGGCGTCGGCTCTTTTGAAAGAGAAAGGAGAGCAATCCCGCTGTGATTTTTTCGCATATTGTTTTCTTAATCAAACATGTTAATTTAGAGTTTGGTTATAAGGGTTTTTTCATCTCTATATTTAGTATTGTAATGTTACATTTATATGGTTAAATTATAATATGTTTAGATGAGTATTTTAATTTTATTTGTTGTATTTATGTTTACATTTTTCTTGTAAAAAGAATTATGTACGTCTCGAGTCAGTTTAATTTTCTTTTGATAAGAATTGACGTTTTTTTAAGAAAAAATTAATTCAATAATGAAAAGTCATACAACATCTACAAAAATAATCTAGTCGAACAAACATAAAATAGATCATATTGCTGAGTAATCCAATCTTCGTGGAGAGAAAATCAAGCGATTTGTTGAAGTTGATATGTATACATAATACATGTAACCGCTTCGCCACAACAAAATCCCGCACATCTAACATTCCGAACATTAGATTATTCCAAAACACACCAAACTCTCACAAGGAGAGGATAAACAAAACTCAAATAAATTGGGAACAAAACTCACCAAGATGAGATTTAATTAAACAAACAAAACAAACTAAAAAGGCAGAAATCCTTAACCAGGGAGGACGATTATTGAAAAAATAAAAATAAATCAAAAAATTAACTGATTTAGGGATTTTCACCGGTGAAAACCGATGAAAACCCCGGCGGCTATCATGAAAAGAAGAAATATGGTGGCGGAAAGAGAGAAGACTTTTCTCTTATATTTAAGAACTGACGTTAATGGCATTTATTAATAAATAAAAAAATATATTAAGTTTATGTTATTTTAGGTATTCTATATTTTAACCCATAAAAATATTAAACTTATACTTCTTTTACTTATGTTTTACTTTTTTAAAAGCTTTTTAAAAAAAAAATAAGAGTATGTTACTAAATTACCTTGTTTGATTAATTCCTTGAATTTGTTTAAGTCTCCTCCTGATGTTTTGTTGGAGACCATTTTGTATGATTTTTCGTTTTAATGAAACTAGTTGAAAAAGCCGCGCTTCGCGGCAGCGTAATAATTTTTTTTAAAAAATCTATCAAATAAATTACGAAAATTACCCGGTCCTCGCTATAAGTCGTCCTCCCGTGAAACACGCTTTTTTTTTAATATCAAAATCTCAAATTTAATATATTGAATATATACTTGTCTTATATATTAATTTTTAGGTTATCATACTCCATGAGACACTCTTTCATTGAAAAAACACCTATATAACTTTACATATTCTACTTCAAATAGAATTTTTAGTTATGTATTACAAACGCTTATTCTACTTACAATAGAACTTTTAATTGCAAGTACTTCTTTTATATCCGAACTCTTCTCCTCTATAAATCGAAACACTTATTCTACTTCAAATAGAACTTTGCAAGTATTTCTTTTATATTTGAACTCTTCCCCTCTACAAATTCAAACACATATTCTACTTCAAATAGAAATTTTAATTATATGTCTTCGCTATAAATTCGAATTCTTCTCCTCAATAAATTCGAAAATCTATTCTACTTCTAATATGTTAACGTACTTCTTTTATATTTGAACTCTTCCCCTCTACAAATTCAAACACATATTCTAATTCAAATACAACTTTTAATTATATGTCTTCGCTATAAATTTGAAATCTTCTCCTCAATAAATTCGAACATCTATTCTACTTCTAATATGTTAAAGGATATTCTATACATACTAGATGATAACCCATACGAAGTACGGGCCCAGATAATTTATTAAATTAATTAAATTTTCTTATTTTATTAAAAGTAATTGATATTTGAATTGATATTATTTTGTATTATAATATATAATAGTATTATTGAAAACTTGACTTATTTGTGTTACAGTTATACTATAATTTTTTCTATGTAACTAATAACTGAATTTTATAAATATTTTACTTAATAAAACATCATTGTTAAAATGCAATTCACTAAGTTTATATTAAAATAAAATAAAATTACAATATGATTATAAACAATTCTATTATTTTTGTAGAAAAAATAATTATGTAATTACATTCTTGGGTGTTTTATATTTTTAAGCAAAGTAAGAAAATATTATATACATGGTTTTGATGGATAAAGAAAAAGCAAAAAAAAAAAAACATTTACACACAACTCAAATAAATGTACAACGAATTGATAGAGAATAAAAGAAGTATATAATTAGTAAATAAACTTAGTTTATATAGAGAAGTGCAAGGAAAAACGTTCTTGTTTTGATAAATCTATTATATATATAATACAACAACAGGGGGGTTTGTTAAAGCAATTTAAATCGAACTGACCATTTTACCCTTCTTTCCATTACATCATGTCAGGGTTATTTTGGTCTTTTAGTATCACTATATTAATTACATATTATTAATTGTAGCAAAATTAATATACATACATACATACATATCCACATACATACATACATACATAGATACATATACATACATACATACATACATGCATACATGCATACATGCATACATACATACATACATACATACATACATGCATATGTATGCATACATACATACATGTATCATTTTATCCTTTTTTTCATTACATCATGTCAGGGTTATTTTGGTATTTTAGTATCACTATATTAGTTACATATTATTAATTGTAGAAAAAATAATATACATACATGCATGCATGCATACATCTATGTATGCATGTATACATACATACATACATATGTATGATATTATCTGACCATATTCGATAACATATACCAAATCTAATTATTCTATTATTTAGTTTCACTATAAATATTTTTAAATTAAAAATTGGGAAAAAAATTATTTGAATGAAATTTATATATTAAGCATGCATGTGCATTGCAATTATTTATACCTCTAATAAATCAAACTATAAATAACCTCTCATTTTTTTAAGTATTATAGTTGTATGGCACAAATATGTCCAAATCAATACAAAGAGAACAAAAAAAACCATTTTATGTATATAAGTGTAATATAAATTTTTATTAACAATACTTATCCTATAACTCGTAAATTATTACACTAATAGATAAACGTAAAAAAAAAATCCGAACAAATTAGTAATTTACTCATATTTAAAGTATGCTTGCACGGGCTAAAGAGCTAGTTTTTTTGGTGAATTAACCATGCTCCTTTTTTATTCTAAGTTGTAATAAATGAATTGCAAATAATAAAAATTACAAGTATAATGGTGATTATAATATTTTTATTGTAGTCTTTTTTGATTGTAAGTTGTAAGAGAAGAATTGCAAATAAAAGAATTACAATTATAATAATATTCCTAAAAAATTTAACATAAAATTATAAGTGAGATATGATTTTAGAGATGAAACCAAAAAAAGGTGTGAATCAAATTTGGTGCAAAGTATCATTAAAACTAGTTCATAAAGCCGCGCTTCGCGGCGGCGTTATAATTTTTTAAAAAAAAACTTTATTTATAAAATTACAATAATTATTCATTGGTTCCTAAAAAGTTGTCCTCCCGTTAAATACGATTTCTTTGTTAAGATCGAAATCCTAAATCTTATATATTGAACACTTAGTCTTATATATTAATTTTCATGTTAATATACATCTTTCTAATAAACCGCTCTCTCGTTGAAAAAATATTTATATAAATTCGCACTCATATTTCAATTCCAATAAAAATTTTAAATATGTTTTACAAATAACTATTTTACTTCCTATAAAACTTTCTTTTATATGTATTTTTATAATTTGAACTCTTCTACTTCCGGTATAACTTTTAACTATATATGTAACCTAAAAATTTGAACTACTCTCATTTATAAACTCGAACACTTATTATACTACAAATATAACTTTTCTATATTTATATGTTTTACCTATAAATTTGAACTCTTAATCTTTATAAATTTGAACATATATTCTACTTCTAATATGTCATATGATATTGTTCTATTTAGTAGTATTTAAAATTCTATATATTTTAAATTATTTTAAAGATTCAAATTTTAAAAAGTTGGGTAAACGCATCAGTACGAATGCAACACAGATAAGTTAAGAAGAATTACATAACTCTACGATCATCTCTCGCAAATGGCAATAGCCAAATTTAAGTCAAGATAAATATTATAAGCCGCTTTCCCCTTGTGGCATATCGAACAAACTTTTTGTTTTACACAATTCGTGTCCTGTATTGAATATAAAAGTTATTTTATGTAAGCAAATATTTATGAAGAAAGGTTGCACTAAGGCCTAAGCCTGGCAGTCAACACACCAGTACGTAAATCACTCGACATAACTTAACAATATTGTACATAATAATTACTCTTCGAACTATAAGCACATGTCTTCAAATTCAAGCTATCACTTTACGTGGAAAGAATAAATTTCAAATAATTAACAAATAAACATTACACTTATTGTTGCTGCTTTTATTAAAAAAAAATACAACATAATGATCAAGTTTACATAATAAAAATATAACACAAACAATTCTCCGAATATAGCATAACATGTATATATTCAACTGTCTGGAAATTTTTTAAAAATAATCTGGAGCCCTGGACCAATAATCACGGACAAAGCAAGCAAGAGACTGATTTTTGTATAAATATATATTGAGATATGAATAACTCTTTTCCACTATAAACTTGAATACATTTTCTATGTATATTACATTTAAAACTATTAAACTCTATAAATTCGAACACCTATTCTACTTTTAATATGTTAAAAGATATTTTTTGATTTATTAGTATTTTTTAACTATTTCAATAGAATTTTTAATTGCAAGTACTTCTTTTATATATCCGAACTCTTCTACTCTATAAATTAAAATACCTATTCTACTTCAAAAAGAACTTTGCAAGTTCTTCTTTTATATTAAAACTCTTTCCTCTACAAATTCAAACAACTATTCTACTTCAAATAAAACTTTTAATTATATGTCTTCGCTATAAATTCGAACGCTTCTCCTCAATAAATTCGAACACCTATTCTACTTCTAATATGTTAAAAAATATTTTTGGATTTATTAATATTTAAAAGGATTTATTAGTATTTATAATTCAAAAATTCTAGAAAATTAAGAAAATATATTGAGACAATCTTAGGGGCGCCACCTAACCTCCCACGCATCCTCTTTTATATATATATATTGAAGAGGGTTTCATTTATTAATAATGATTATTCTTTTTATTATTATAATTTATTGTAATCTTTTTTGGTTTTAAGTTGTAATAAAAGAATTACAATAAAAAAATTACAATTATAATATGATTAGTAAAATAAACAACAAAGAATTATGAGTGGGAATTAAGATTGGGTTTTAGGGGTGAAACCAAAAAATAGAAGGAACTAAATTTGATATTCAATACGTTTAAAAAAGGTTTTGATTGAGCCTCAAGAATTTGAAGTAGGGCTCAAGACATTCCAAAAAGGAGATCGGACTTATCTTCAAAAGTATCGGACTTGTTAAAAAATATACTACATATAGCTTCTTTGAAAAGAACCCTAATCTCTTTATTCAACAATATATTATCGGGTCAGTCACAATCCTGTCACTATGATATACTATCATATTAGATACGTTGATTGGGCCTCAAGAATTTGAAGTAGGGCTCAAGACAAGGTGATTGTATTATTTAATAGGGTTAAGCGAGGAACAACTCCGATCATCTCTTTATTCAACAATATATTATCGGGTCAGTCACAATCCTGTCACTATGATATTCTTTCATATTTATTTAGTGATTTATTTGGTGATCTCAAATATGTATCCACTGGTTACGAACGTAATCAACAAACTGTATTCAGCAACAGGGTCTTTCTCACAATCACAAAACGAGAATCCTATCGTTTGTGAATCATCCCGTAAACAAACATGCATGAATGATCTGCCTGAAGAACTAGTTATCGAAATTCTTTTATGCCTACCAGTCCAATCTCTCCTCCGTTTCAAAGTAGTTTGCAGAGAATGGAGATCCCATATCTCGAACCCCAAATTCGTAAAGCGGCATAACGTGAGAACCACGACAAACCCTAAGCATGATTATTTAATTATCTCCTACAATTATCATTATCGTTCTTCGGACCCCGATCGACTTTGTGTTATTAACATAAATCCGCCGCATAGGGCTATCAGTTTGAACCTTCCTACTTCTATTAGTCATGACAATTTTGATGTTGTTGGATCATGCAATGGTTTGCTTTGCCTTGATTACAAACGCAGCACAGAAAGACCATACTGGCGAAGTCCGACAAAAAAACTCTATCTTTGGAACCCGGCTACTGGAAAAGCTAAGGAATTACCTAGGTGCAACATCAGTATCATGACTGAAAATTATGATGTTTCTTTAGGGTTTGGTTTTGATTTTGCCAGCAGTGACTACAAGGTTGTAAGGACTGCAATAAGAAAAAAGAAAAAGGATTCTTTGGAAAATCGAGTTGAGGTGTATTCGCTGAAAAAGAATTCTTGGAAAAACATTGAGGTGGATTCAGAGTTTGATGTGGGGGACTGTTGGCGTTCTTCAGCATTTGTGATGGGATCATTGTATTGGATTTCTAAAAAACAGGGGTACAGTTTGCTTTCGTTTAATTTGGAAAGCGAGAATTTTTGCATAATTCCGTCACTGCCTGCAGGTATAAGTTGTATTAGTGACATTTTCGAGTTTAAGGAATCTGTTGCAGTTCGTGATTTTTCCACTAGAAAAATCATCAATATATGGACACTAAATGATGACAGTTGTTGGATCAAGAAGTTAACTATCAATAGTGCAATCATTGAAAATAAGGTTGGATATCTGATGACGGGTGAATTTGTTGGACTAAATTGTGATAATGAACTAGTCCTCTATGACCCAGTGAATGAAGTGAGAAGAGCCATTCCTCAGCATAGATTGCACAGTAGTCATGTTACAACTTACAGTTATAGCGAGAGTCTGGTAAATTTGAATTAACAAAGCAGAGTTTACGAAGAAAGGGTAAACACACGTATCCCTGTGACTTTCTTGCCTAGTTTACCTTTTAGATACTTTTTTCATTGAATTCCCCAATTATCAATGGAAGTTGGTTGCATGTTTTGATCCAGTTGGTGCATTTAGGTAAACCATTTTTTTACAGTATATTTGTAATGTTTCCTGCATTTGGAAGGCTATCCTACTGTGCTTTGGAAGAATATAGTTCAGTGTATTTGTAATGTTTCCTGCATTTGTATTCTGTATGAATATATTTCGCAAGTAAATTACTTGCCCTGTTCGATTCATTACAAGATTGGTGCCTTGATGACCATACTGCAAGATTAATTAGTTACATTTTATTTTTTCTTCTGTCAGAAATGATGACCATACTGCAAGTTTTAAGAAGCTTTTATTTTGACAATTAAGTTTTCTGGTTCAAATTCCTTGCAAGATTAGGGGGATTGATAGGCCCATAACGGTATTCAGAATACATAGATGCCCTCCCCCGTGATTAATTAGTCTAATTTTGTACAAGGTGAATTTTGGGAAGTCACTTGGATCTTATTGTGATAAATTTAGTTAATAGTTTGCTAAACTAAATTTGAAAAAATAATTATTAAATATAATGATTTCAACACTTGTATTTTAAATTAAAAAAATATTTAAAAATACAAAGGTAAAAATATAAAATATTAAAAAACAAAGCAATCAAGTAATAAGTCAATAAGTTCAGGAAAATGTACCTCATTATTAACATTCAACTTATCAACATATAAGTTATAAGTTAAGGTCATAAATTAGGTTGAGAAACACCCCCATAAACTTTGTCATAAATCGGCTTATAAAGCCGTTGTCAAACATGCCCATAATCTTTTTCCGGTCGAGGGAAGGTTTTAGCCGGTTATGATTTACAAGTTACTTCCAAATCAAAAGTAAAAAATATGATGAGCCAATTATCTACGATGAATCTAAAAGCACTAGATTGAACAAAGAAAGCAAAAATAAGGGCATAACAACCCACCAAAAACATGAGCCAATTATATTAAATCTCTATACAAGCATGTTTTAAAAACTAAGGGGAACTTTGAAATTTGGTCTTGGTTTCGACAATAATCCTTTCTAGCAACTTGTTCGGGCCCTTGTTGTGCAACCTCGCGTTTCTTTCCCTGCAAACATGATTTACGAAAACCTGAGTAGTGGGCAAGGCCAAGCTACGATATACTATGTCTATCAAGGATCCCAAGAAATCAATAAAGCCAGCCATGTGTCGTCAACTATATGACAAACAGTAGCGGTTGTACAGATATTTTAGCGAGATTCTCTCGATTCAAATATGTTGTATCAAATATCTCTGACAACATTATAATTTTCTATAATCCAAATTTGATATGACGTGATTTTGATGAATATTTTAAAATTTAAATTGAATACATCCAAATTATTATATATTCTATAATTGAGACAAAAAAATTGTATATATATAATTTAATATTTAGTAAAAAACTGGTCAATTTACCAAATAATAATATATGTCATGTCACATCATTTGAAAAATATTTAAGGAATTTTATGCGGATTTTAATAGAATTGTATAAAATAAATCTTTAGAGTCTTGCTCATTTCATGAGAGTTTTTTTAACAAATTCTTCAAAATTTCATGAATTTTAACCAAATTTCAAAAAATATAAATACACTAACAAATTCATCAAAATCCACCATTTTATCAAATTCAAAAAAATCTATGGATTTTTTAATACCATCATATTTAAATATATTTTTATAAATCCAAATTAAATCTTACATGATTTTGATGGATTTTTTAAAAAAATTTAAAATTATTATCCTCATATTTAAAAAGATATAAATATTGAATACCGAATTTAAATGACTTTTAAAAATTAAAACCGAATACACCATGATTTTTAAGAAAAAAAACCTTTAAAATCTGAATTGAATAAATCAAAAAAAATCCTTTAATATCATATTATAGAATACTCCCCTAATAGAAAATATTTTATGAAATATTTTGCTTCAATATTTTATAGATTTTTTATATATAGTAAAATCTCGATAAATTAATAACCTCGATTAATTAATATTTTTTTGTAGTTCCAACTCGGACCCTTTAATATAAATTAATAATTCACTAAATTAATAAGATAATATATTTTTATTAAAACATATTAGTCGTCCCATATAATATGTAAATTAATAACTACATATTACATCAAAATTATAAATATTTATTTTAGGATGCACTTAAATAATAAGACTCCAATATAACTTGCTTTTTTTTTAAATTGATGTCTTCTTGAATCCTTCTTAATGTATTGGAGCTTCATATTACAAGAGAAAATTAAGCAATATAATTGTTGATTTAAGGACATATTTTCGTGTACTATCACCTTCTACTTCATCTTCTTTCTCATTTCCGTCAATGATTTGTTCATCATCCAAAAATTCTTCATTTTCATCCGGATATATCTCGATAAATTAATAAATTATTAATATATCGATAAATTAATAAGTTATTAATTTATTAAATAATTAATAATTTTTTCTGGTCCAAGGATATTAATTTATGTACATGGATTGGGCCTCTTGAATTTATTAGAACGAAGATAATTCCAAAAAGGATCCGACTCTTAAAAGATATGAATATAACTTCTTTCAAAAGAACCCTAATCTCGTCTTCACGAACATTGAGTCGCCGTCAGAACATTGAGTCCGTCAGAATCTTGTCACTGTGATATTCGATCATATTTATTCAGTAATTTTTTTTGTGATCAACGTAATCAACAACCTGATTTATATCAACGGGGTTTTACTCGCAATCGCAAGATGAGAATCGTACATTCCCCTAAAACTTTGGATGGCTGCGGTGATGGAATATTAGAATTGAAGTGTTTACTGATGCGGGTTTGAACCTGAGAAATTACCGGAGAAGTACAACCTCTTGCCTCTAACTATTAGACAACAATGCTTCTGTTCTGATCCGTTTCTTAAATTGGTACGTTAAAAACAAACTTATTAAAAGTTGTATTTCGGAATGATTGCGATGACATTTTTTTGTATTGTCCAACTGTTGTAGAACTTCAGTCCAAGGACTTAGAGTAATTTTCAGTACCATTGGCTCAAGGGCAAACCTATTATTGTCAATAATATGCTTCAGTTAACTTGTGATTTAAGTTGGGAAGTAATGGTCATTTGGCAGGAATTCCGTTAAATTAAAAACTTGTGTAATTCAGAGCTTTTTGATGTGGTCATTAATTGTCTAAAAGGTTTCAACCACATCCAAAAACTGTGAATGATTCAAGTTTTTAATCTGACGGAATGCCCGCCACATGACCATTGGTTCCCAACTTAAACCACATGCTAACTCAAGCACATTATTGACAATAACAGGTTCGCCCTTCAGCCAGTGGTACTGAAAATGACTCAAGTTCTTGGACTGAAGTTCTACAGAAGTTGGACGGTACACATAGTTGTCACCGCAATCATTCTGAGATGCAGCTTTCAGTCAGTGTGTCTTTTCAATGCCAATTTCAGAACCTGAATCAAAACAGGAGCATTCGTGTCACAGGCAAGAGGTTGTACTTTTCTGATCATTTCTCAGCTTCAAACACCAAGCTGGAAACCGCACTTCAATTCTAATATTCCATCACCAATACCACCCAAAGTTTTAGGGGGGCAAGGGATATTGATACAAACTTCAAGGGATTTCAAAAACAGGGTGAATGAATGAAATATGACATGTACTGTGTGTCAGGTAAAGACCTTGCTATGATCAAGCCATTTGAGCTCCCCTCTAGGCTTTGAATAAAGAGGAACCGGTCTAAGGGTAAGGTGTAGCATGAATTCCAAGTCATCGAAGTACACGTAGACTTCACTGTGAGCATTCTTAGCCGTTACCTTCCTGCTTTTCATTAGAGCGATATACGTTGCAGAAACTTAAACTTCATTCTTTTATACTAACTAAACTCAATTTGAAGAGTCTCATCTGCAAATAACGCGCTTATGGATTACTAAATACATGTGTAGATAACTTTTACTAGGAACTCCTATATATATAGTAGAGTTGAGGTTAAGTGAGGAGCAGAGAACTGGATCCTTTATATCTACAACTTGTTGCAGATACGTTCATTCTGTTTTTCAATGGTTTATAAAAAAATTGATCTAAATATTAGTTTGTATGTTGTTACTTCTCCGTACATGATGGTTCTAAGAATCAAGTAGTTTATGCATGAGACGTAATACATGGTATATCTGGCTATGCGTGACGATGTTAGGGTTCACTCTTCTGTTATTAGTATTGTGTTCATCCAGGTAGTTGCTCGGTTTTGTTTTTGTTTGAGAGGAGATTTACAGAGTTATAACTAAAAGTTATTTAAAATCAAAAGTGAAAAGATAACAATTTAAGTTAGTATATGTGAGTAATATGAATAATTTTATTATTTTGCATGAATTATGAATAATCTAAATATGAACATATACATGCCCCAAACATGTGATGAGATTATATGTTTTAGTCTATTATTTCCATATTCATTTTGTGAAAATTTGTTTGTGATTTGTTTAAGGATTATAATGTCCTCTAATATTCTTCGGAGGGAATAAATTGATATTCTCTCTAACTTGTTATATTTTAAAAAATTAAAATTTGTTCACCATAATCCCATGTAAAGCGGATGACAAAATTTTACGAATATTAATAATTGAATCTAATATAATATTTTACAATTTAAGTTTTAAAATTCTTAATGATGTTGGAATTAATTATAATTTCCTGACAAACATAGTCTTAGTGTAGTTTTTTAAAGTTTGTAAATGAATCAAGTCGAGCTCAACTTAAATATTTTCTTAACAAATCGAAATCGAACTGAGCCGAGTCAAGATTTCTTATCATACAAAAATGTGTTCGAGCTCGTTAATGAATTGAGCCACATTCAAGTTTTTATCGAACAAAAACGAGTCGAGTCGCATTCGAACGAAGAGCGCGTGAACCATAAAATTCGTACATGGCACGGGTTATAGGTTAGTCACAGGTTATAGATGAGATAGGATTTTAGGAATGAAACCAAAAAAGAGCGAACCAAATTTGGTATAAAGAGTACGTACTGTTAAAAAAGAATTTTGCTTATTAACAAAAAATCCCTTTTTTTTCAAAAATATCACAGACAATTACCATTTTCAACTAAATGCGTTACTTTTTCTATTTATACTTACTAAAACCTCTCTTTTTCCAAAATAACAGCGAAAACCCTGACTTATTTATTTTAAAATTATTTTGATACTTTTAATATTTTCCATTACAAAACTTTTTAACCTATGTATAAATTTATATAATAAAATATTTCAATATATGTATAGTTGCATTAAACTCTATAAAATTTATATTCGAAATAGCGAGATTATAATTAAGAGTGCACAAAAAGCCCTTCATACCGGGTTCTATTCAAATTTTAAAAAACTTTACTATTATTTTGAAAACTGGAATGAAATAATAAATTTAACAAAAAATAGGAAACGAATCGTGCCGGACCATAACTTATTTAGAATCGAACTTTACCACTTTAGGTGAAAGCCAACTTTACCCCTTTTTTATACAAAATTAATAAAAATATGTATTTTTAAAATTTTGGCCAACTATATCCTGTGAGACACTCAATTGTCATATGAAATACCCAACTATCAATGGAGTATCATGTATATGAGATACTCAATTACAAGTGGAGTATCTTATATAAATTGAAATACCCAATTATCGAAATACCCAACAGTCAATGGAGTATCCTGTATATGAGATACTCAATGAAGTATTTTATATAAATTGAAATACCCAATTATTGATGGAGTATCTCAAGAGCTAAAATTGGCTCGTTTTTTCATAATGATTATTTTTATTAATTTCATCAAAAAATGGTTATTTTGTAATTTTATCCCTTTTCCATTTCTTTCATCAAGTAGTTCTACTTGTCGTTGCACTCGATGGGTAATGGCCAACAATACTGTTTTATCACACGCGCTTGACAAGATTACCAATTTCAAAACATCGTGGCCATATATACCAGCAAGATACGCATTTCAAAAATGAGTATTCGTTATTACACATTCACAAAATGGGTATCTGGTCTAATACACATTTTGAGAAGGGGTATGCAGTATGAATACACATTTTCAGAAGGGGTATTTGGTACGTTGATGGGAAATGCGTATCACCTCTATTTTCGAGCCGACAACCCCCTTCTTTTCGTCATACAGGCATGGTTGCAGATTTCGGAAATCGGTATAAATCGGTTGAGGTACCGTATAGCGATTTATCAGAAATCGGGGATTTATCGGAATGATAAATCGGGTATAAATCGGATATATTTTAATATTATTTTATAATATATATAATATTAGATCATTATAAATATAATACATTAATTTCACATATACATTTTAAACATATATTAAAACAAATCAATCTATATTATAGTGTATGTTGTGTGTTTGCAACAGTTAAGACTTCAGCTCTTCTGAAAATACCCTCCAACTTCATATTATTTACAACTTGTCATTCGAAACTGCTGCTCTTTTTTCTGCTGCACGTGCACATACAGACATACAGTACAATCTTACAGATACATTCATGTGAAACCTTCTGTCCGAAGCTTAATGAAATTCAAATTCAAAATCTGAAATTGGTTACACCTTTATGAAGCCTATTTTCATTCTAATTCTATTCAAAATTCAAATAGCTTGCCCATCCTTCTTCTCTTATCTTCCCTTTCATCTCATTTATCATCTCGACCTTTTCTTCTCTATCATAAAATTCATAACTTATTCTTTGATATGTTATTACTAATGATTATTTTTGTTTTGAATCATATAGTTATTACTCATTATTCACGGTATCTCTTTATATCTACTAATATTTGTCTTTATATTGTAGATTGAAGTTAGGATACCAGTATTTTACGCATCGAGTATAAGAAAAATTGATAAATAAGTGATTGTTTATCTTTTATTATTTGTTAGGTGTTTGTATTTATGTTTTTTAATCTCTATACTGCTCTAATCTCCCAAGTTGTTTGATTTCATTGCAGGTAAAAGTTTGCACACCAACTATTTGATAAAGGGTGTAAGTGAAGCTCTGCTTATATTTTCTCATCATTTCAATGAGTTTTTATGTTAATTTGATTATATTTTTTGGGTGGTATTTGGAATTTAATTGTGTGAACATAATATTGATGTTAATTTTGTTGTGTATTAGTAAAAGAGCGCAAAGCTTGAAAAGAGGATGCAACTTAATTCATAGCATGCTCAATTGCCTTATTTGGGAGTTTGGCTTATTCGATTCCGAGAATTGAGGTAAGGTGTACTTTTATGCATAAGCACGCATCGTTTGGATTATTGGATTTTTTAAGAAAATAAAAATTTATCGTATAAATGTTAGTTTGGAAATGATAATTGTGGAGTTTGAGTTGGTTTTAGTATGTAGGTTGTGTTTGTAATGAAATCATAATAAGAAATTTTAAAAAAACTAAAGAGGTTATGGGTGTTTAAGGTTTCTTGATTATATGAGTTTTGCAAATTATGATTATCATCCTAATCATATACACTGATTTTACAGTGATTTAGTAAAAAGAAAATAATTTTTTTCATAATAACTCTGAATTTACGTGGACCGTATCCTAAGTTTTGTTAACTTTTCGGTTAAGCATTAAAAATTATTCTATTTGTTCAAGTATATAAGTAGTTTTCATAAGTACTCCCTCCGTCCCATTCATTTATATACACTTTCCATTTTGGGACGTCCCATTCATTTCTATACATTCCAAAAATAGTAATTTTTAATAATATAAAACACCATTACATCAACTACTTTCTCCACTATCTCTATTCTATAACAATATAAATCACTATTACACCCACTACTTCCTCCCCTATCTCAAATCTATTATTAAATATTGATAGATCCCACCACTTTACTCACTTTTCATCTAATTTTACTCATTTTTTATATCTTTTCTTAGTATACGTGCCCAGTCTCAGTGTATAGAATTCACTGGGACGGAGGGAGTATCTTATATTGTTAAAGATGTTCAATCTGTTACATGATCAGACATATTCAATGATCCCGAGTCAACGGAGACAACAGTAGACAAAGAAGGTTGGCTGCATACCGTGGATATCGGGTATATTGACGGCAATAATGAGCTATTTATCGTTGACAGATTAAAAGAAATAATAAAATACAAAGGCTTCCAAGTCTCCCCTGCTGAACTTGAAGTCATGTTGCTTACTCATCCTAACATGAACATGTCTGCAGCTGTTCCGTAAACGCATTAGTATATTTCTTGAGTTGTGTTTGTGATGAAATTATGATATGAAATCTTGAAAAAATTGATGAGATTCTGGGTGTTTAAGGTTTCTTGATTATATTGATAATATTAGCTTTTGCAAATTATGAAGATGTTGGATATGGATTGCGATATATTTTATGTGTAGCGTTTTGTGTTATGTTGTGACGTTCCATGGATTGGGATCATTGCAATAAATTCGATGCATGTTTATCTCTGTTTTTTGCTTGGTTGTTGTTGAAATGTTATGCTTCATTCAGTTGATATCATGATTCTGATTGGTGATTAGTGTGTATTTTACTGAGAAATGGTCCGTTTTCAATTCTAAGAATGGAGCTTTTTTTTCAAGAAATGCATGTATGTTTAGTCTTTAAATAAATATGAATTCGTCAAATCTATGTTTATAGCATGCTTTTTATGTAATAAATAATTTGTGAATATTAAATACTATTTTTATATAAAAATCTAAATAATGATTTGTATATTTAATAGAAGAAAAATTCAAAAACAAGATAAGTACGGACAATTATGTACTTGAATCAATATAATTTAAAGAACAAAAGTTTAATTATATTAATATTTTTTATGTTAATATAGGGATCAAGGGCTCGCCAAAGGTGAGGCGGAGGAGGAGATTTCTTTATATATATATATATATATATATATATATATATACTATACTATATTATTAAAGACGAAACATTAAAAGTTTTGGTCGGTCGTCGGTCGGTCGGTCGGTATTTGGGCCGATTCACGGGCCTATCTATAATCAATTTATTAATAATCAATTACCTTTTTTCACTACATTACCTATTTTATATATTTTTTAAACCAAACCAACTCATCTTCTAAAAATAAAACGGGCAACATATATATAATATGGTAATATTATTATATATTTATAACTGATTACCTTTTTCAGCTAAAACACATTATTTTTATATTTTTTACCTAAAACAACTCATCTTATAAATAGGACACATATATGGAAACCAAGTTATTGATAATCAATTACCTTTTTCAGCTAAATTATATTACCTATTTCATATATCTATTTAACTAAAACAAATCATTTTCTAAAAATAAGACGGGCAATATATATATAAAATGATAATATTATTATATATTTATAACCGACAGCTAAAACACATTATGTGTTTTATATTTTCTAACTAAAACAACTTATCTTCTAAATATAATACATGCAAAATAAATATACAATGGTAATATTGTTTTATATAAATATTAATAAATAACAAGTTATTCTTTTCAGCTAAAACAAATTACCTCTTTTATATTTTCTAACTTAAACAACTAATTTTCTAAAAGTAATGCAGACGTATATATAAAAAAATTAATATAATTTTATATAATTGTTAATAAGTAACTAATTGTCTTTTTAAGGATATTACATGTTTATATTTTTTAACTGAAACAACTCATGTTCAAATTAAAAATAACACGGGCAAAAGATAGATATATTGGTAATACTATTATATTAAACTTATGAAATTCATGTTTATTATAATTTTTTTAACATTCAATTTAAACGAGATAATTAATTAAAATAAAAGTAATAGTATATTCAAATAAACTCGGTATATTGAACAACCACATATTTTGATATTTGCACTTGAGTCCCTTTTTAGATTTTTAAGAGTAAAAAAATACGAATCATTAGATATGTTATTTTAAAATATTTTATATTTTAATATCTAAAATACTACTATTGATTACGTCAATAATATATTAAATTTAAATATTATATTGTTAGATTTATAAATCCAATATATATATATATATATATTAAAATTTTATCAAATTATATATAATAACTAAAATCTAAATAAAAAATAAGAAAATATTAAAGAAGACCGTGCATCGCACGGGATATAAGCTAGTATATATATATATATATATATATATATATATATATATACTAGCTTAAAACTCGTGAGATACACGGATTATTTTTGATATTTTATATGAAAATTCTAAAACATGAAATAGGTAAACCTAAAATTTTAAATGAGACGACTTGATATTTTTATAAATTTAAAATTTTAATTATAAAAAAATACATAAACAATTCTAATTTATGAATATATAAAAGACCATTATTTATATAAAAGATATCTTATAAATTTTCTTTAAACTTTGTTTAATTTAAGCAAAAAATAAAATAAAAGTATTGTAAACAAAAAAAATATAAGACAATAATAATTACCATCTCACCTAATTTAATGGAAGATGGTGAGGGCATGGGAAAGCAGGTACTGTTACGTTACGTATTTTGGGTAGCAAACGTATAAAATTTGATGATTAACTTTAAAATCTCTTCTACCTATAGGAGAACACAATGGTAAAAAGAGCAAATTAAATCCCTGTAAAATTACAATTTTACCCTTTTATATTTTGAAATTACATGACATGCCACTACTCTCTTATCTAAAAAAAAAAAGAGTAAATAATGTTTTTGTGTAGAATCAAACATTTGACCTTCCCTAAGGAAATCATTCTTATTACCATTGAGCTACATGACTCATTTTGGTTTTGAGTGAAAAATCACATTACATAAACCTCATATCATTCTTAATCCTATATTAATTATTATTTAAACTTTTAAGTAAAAATCAAGGTGATTTATAATATTTATTACATTTTATTTATTAAATTCTTTTTTAGAGTATGTTTGCAAATGATATTTATAATATTTATTTTTTAATTATTAAAATATCATACCAAACTATATACTACCAATATTATAAAAAATTTATATTAAGTTTAAAAAACAATATTAAGTGTGGTGTATTTTTATCTTTCCTTTAGTTTAAAATAAATATTTCTTTTGTGTAAATTTAACTATAATATATTCTATTTTCTTATATAAGGGTGTCTTGCACGGGTTCGTGCAACAAAATATGAGAATTGAAGTTATAATAGCAAATAATATTTCACGAATGTTAATATTATTATCAGTTAAACATACCCAGGTCATTTCAACATAATTATGTTTTAAAATTTTAGTAGTAAAATAAAAAAAATTATTGTATTTGAAAATTATTTTAATATATATATATATATATATATATATATATATATATATAAACAACTAATATTGACAATAGATTGAAATATTATTAAATTAAAACATATTGTAACACCTGAGTCTCAAATCGAGAAATGTGGGGGTTTTAGTACAGTTTATAAAACAAAGTACAACTACTAAGTGCACCAACAATCATGATCTTTTGGAGACCTATGGTGGGTTTGTGGATTACCCACGTTATTGCATTTGGGCCAATTGATCGGCAGTTGATTCGTGAAGTTGCCGAAGGTGGGGACACGAAGACTGGTGGTATTATTTCATAATGGACTGAGGTCCAGAGGTGGGGACATAAACTAGCCAGTATTATCTCACAATCGCTAGAGATGTATGATCTTGGACCTATGAGCTATCCGTTCAGATCTAACGATGCCGTCAGGAGTTTAAGTGGGGGAGTGTATACCACTCGAGTCTCAAAATTGAGAAGAGTTGGGACTTTAGTTCAGTTTATAACACAAAATATTACTACAAATTGCACCAACAAATCATGATCTTTTGGGAACTTGGAGTGGGTTTGTGGATTACCCAAGTTGTTGCATTTGGGCTAATTACTTGGCACTGAATTCTTCGATGTTTTGAAAGTCTGAAAGGAAGCGAAACAAAGGAAAAAATGCTTAAAATTAACAAATTGCAAGAAAAGATATGAACGAGTTAGAAAGAAAGTTTTAAGAATTGAAAGCGCAAGACCCAAGTAGAGTATTAGAAGATTTACGATGGCTTTTGATCAAAATCAGTAATAAAACCTACTTTCCAGAATATAACATCTTGAAGAATTGGAAGAAAATTTAGGATTGCAATGTTCTAAAACTCATCTAGAACACCCAGTATCTATTCTATCCCGCAAAAAAATTGTAAACTAACATGATAGCTATTCGTAATACTCGTATTAATTTCTAAATTAAAAACTTGAACATACTTAAGTAAGCACCCAATAGCTACATATACCATCAATAAGAAAAACTCTATATATATCAATCATATACTTGAAACGATAATGATCATGCATAGAATAATTTATATACACAATTTAAGCTAGCGGTCCGTGCCTCGCACGGGTTTTTATGCTAGTAGTTATTTATTTTACAACACATTTAAATGTGTTTAAAACATTTCAATATTTTCTGATTTGTCGCCCCAGCACCGCGGATAATGCTAGAGGTACCGAATTGGGTACCAAAATCTGGTACCGAATAATGTGACATTGATGACGTGACAATTTAGAATAATTTTATTGGTGGAATTAATGTGAATGCAGGGGGGTCCATTATTATTAGCCAATCAAAATATAACAAATGGCATTCGGTATCAAATTTCGGTACTCAATTCGGTACCTCTAGCATTATTCTAAAATATATTTATGCAAAGAAAAATTTTGAAATGTACAATTGTAATATCATAATTAACATAAATTGGCATTCAGACGTTCACACGAGTCAAAGTTAAAAAGTGTATGGGTATCTGGGCCTCGTCGTCTTCTTTCTTTCTGCGCCTCGTCGTCTTCTTCGTTCCAGAGTTCTTTGACTTCTTTCCTTATTTTCTTTTATGTTCTGCTCTTCTAAATCACTTGTCAATCAAATTGTTTTGCACATAATCTATAAACTTCTCCGATTTCCACTGGCGTTGACCCGATTTTCAACGATTTTGACCTAATTGATTTTCACTGGAGCTGTTTTTGTGGTAATTTTGTCATTCTTTCCACCGAATCACACCTCTTCTTCCCAATATTCAATTCTCTTCCGACCTCTCCTAATCGCTTACATCAATGTACCGGTTTTACTTTTCTGGTATCTCTCTCTCTCCCTCTCTCTCTCTCCCCCCCTCTCCCCCCCCCCTCTCTCTCTCTCTCTCCCCCTCTCTCTCTCTCATATTTAATTAACTGCTGTTAATTGAGGTTTTGTTAAACACGCACACACACAATTTCGAGGATTAGTATTGGATTTGTTTGTATACTCTATTAATTGATCTAAGATTTTTGATAAATCGAAACTAAGTTAAACTGTTTGTTTGTGAAATTCACCGGCGATTGAATAATTGAACAAATTAGATAATGTTGTTTTTATTCTGTTCAGAATGACCTGAATGTGAAGATAATGACAGATTATTACGCGCTGAGAATTTTAGGTTTTGTTTTCGGGATAAGTTTTGGTATGTGTATATGGCAAGTCTTCGGAGATTTTTTGAAGATTAGCATTGACCGTGTTTTGTGTGGATATTACTTGAGTTGAGATGTATAGCAATATTACAAAGCAATCGAAAGTATATTCACAATTGTTTTGTGTGCGGAAAGAAAAATCAGAATATTAGTTTGTGTATGTTTTATAGTATTAACTAGGTTACTAAGACGCGCTTCGCAGCGGCATTAGAATATATTTGTTAAGAAAAATAATATTAGAATAAAAATTGTGAAATAAATATCTACAAAATTATTTAAATTATCAAATAAAATATATTCTATAAAATTTTCATTTGAGTAGGTAATATTATAAAGTATTTACATATTCTTTTTGTTTATATAGTTTGATTTTTTATTTTCTTGGACCGATACCATTGCTATATATATATATATATATATATATATATATATATATATATATATAAGGAAATTTATATTGATAAAAAAATACTAATTATTTGTAATAATAAAAATTTAAATACTTAAATATAATTTTTTTTGTCATTTTATCTTTAATATGATTATTTATTATGTATGTTAAAAAAATATGTTTAAACCCAAAATTTTGGATTTTGAAATAAATTTGTTGGGGCTTAAAGTAATTTTTTAATTTAAGTTGAAATTTGTTTGTTTGTGTAATAACTTAGAAAATGAATTAAAGTTGAAAAAACAGTTTAAAATCAGAAGTTGGTAGGAGGTATATAAAATTACAAGAACAATAAAAACAATTAACATTTATATTAAAATTAATATAATGCATAACTTACTAATTTGTGACAATTTTGAGATCTTTTTTTTTCCAACCGCCTTTGACAACTTCAATGCCACCCAAGTAGGTCAAGTAGCCCACAATATCTAAATCAATATAGAAAAAATAATATTAGAACATGATAGTTTAAATTATAACTTATATAATAGTATTACTTATATATTACTCTAATATATTACTACATCAAAAATCTGAGAGTATGTTGGTGTCATTAATACGTGCATCAATCATATCCGGACATATGAACTGAAATCCATGCAGCGATATGTTGACGATGTCTTCTTCCAATCTCTTAGGCAACGTTATTCGTATGAATGAAGAGCAATTTAGACCCATGTGATAGTGGTCTATATTTCCCTGTACTTGAAACAACTTTCAGATTTTTGATGTTGTACACGGAGCCTTCCTCTAAAAGATTTTTGAACCGAGAGACCAGAATCTTCGGGATCGTAGCATGGATCAAATTTTCCTGTCATACAACATATCTTAGAAAAGTTAATAACATCATACAATTTGACAAACTAATAAATTATAAATATATTGATTTATTAACCTTTTCATCGATCAAAATCATGTCAAGACTGATTAGTTCTTCAGTATTTGGATTGACAGATTCCCACATTCTACACACTCGTACTCTTATCATCCAGGTATAGTTGTTGTCGTTCAAAGCATCCAACATGGTGTAGGCCATAGTTGTATTGATTGTAAATATGGTTGTAAAAATTTGAAGCTATGTAAAAAAGTTTCGGTGTAGATTTTTTTGTTATGAATGGCCTTTAATTTATAGGTGTTTGTAAGGTGAATAATATGGAAATCCATTATGTTTAAAAGTCAAGAAGTATAATAAAAGAAAAGTTCTATCAAGTTTGAAAATAATAAAAGAAAGTTCTATCAAGTTTAAAAATAATAAAAGAATATTTTATCAAGTTTGAAAATAATAAAATAAAGTTCTATTAAGATTGAAAATAATAAAAGAGAAAATTGCAATTATTAACATAATATCCTAAAAATTCGAAAATAATAAGGAAGTTGTAATTTTCTAAATCAAAGAAAGTTCTATAGTTTGAAAATAATAAAAGAAAGTTCTATCAAGATTGAAAATAATAAAAGAGAAAATTGCAATTATTAACATAAGAGCCTAAAAATTCGAAAATAATAAGAAAGTTGTAATTTTCTAAATCAAAGAAAGTTCTATCAAGTCCTACAAATTCGAAAATAATAAGGAAGTTGTAATTTTCTAAATCAAAGAAAGTTCTATCAAGTTTGAAAATAATAAAAGAAAGTTCTATCAAGCCTACAAATTCGAAAATAATAAGGAAGTTGTAATTTTCTAAATCAAATAAAGTTCTATCAAGTACTACAAATTCGAAAATAATAAGGAAGTTGTAATTTTTTAAATCAAAGAAAATTTCTAAATCAAAGAAAGTTTTATCAAGTCCTACAAATTCGAAAATAATAAGGAAGTTGTAATTTTCTAAATCAAAGAAATTTATATCAAGTTTGAAAATAATAAAAGAAAGTTCTATCAAGCCTACAAATTCGAAAATAATAAGGAAGTTGTAATTTTCTAAATCAAAGAAAGTTCTATCAAAGTTTGAAAATAATAAAAGAAAGTTCTAGCCTACAAATTCGAAAATAATAAGGAATTTGTAATTTTCTAAATCAAAAAAAGTTCTATCAAGTCCTACAAATTCGAAAATAATAAGGAAGTTGTAATTTTCTAAATCAAAGAAAGTTCTATCAAGTCCTACAAATTCGAAAATAATACGGAAGTTTTAATTTTCTAAATCAAAGAAAGTTCTATCAAGTTTGAAAATAATAAAAGAAAGTTTTATCAAGTTTGAAAATAATAAAAGTGTAATTTTCAATTTCCTTCCTACAAAATCGAAAATAATAAAGGAAGTTGTAATTATTAAAATTAAAAATTGTGAAAAATTGAGAAAATTAGAAAAATAGAACGGAGCGATTCTAGAGGCGCCACCTCACCGCCCCCGTCTTCTCCTTTATATAAGTATATTGATTGTAATTTATTTTAAAGTTATATATTTTATATATATCAGTAGAAATATCTTAGATTAGGATTATATGCCGTTAATCCACAAATATATATATCCTTTTTGTCGTTTTTAATAGTTGTCTTGTATTAATTAATTGATCAAACGAATAGAGTAGATACCGTCTCCCTCGATATGTATACTGCTCTTATGTGAAATTTATGATATTTTTATTCATTCATTGTTTCAAGGAGTTATTACGATTTTGATTTTGTCCAGGATAACCTAATTTTGAAGATGACAGTGGAGATCAAGTGATGACAGTTTTATGGTTTTCGAGGGAGTTTGAGGATTAATAATGGTTGCGTTTCATTTGTACTTAAACTCGAAAATCATTAAAATTTTAGAACAGTAACCAACCAGGATAATAAAATTAATAGACTATTAATATATAAATAATAACATCTGGCGCATACCTCATGCTTGCATTACAATTCCTAAATAAAAAGTTAAATTGTTTTAATAAAGCACTCGACAACAACCAAACTTAGCAAACATAAAAGAAGTGACAATAAACAATGACACTAATATATAGATATTCTAGTAATCTCTTCTGCGCATAACCATCTTGTACTTTACTCCTTGAACATCTTAATCTTTCCTCTTTCTACTCCTAGTGAAGATCATGAGAGATCCAACTACATAACACAACACTAAAACGATGGTCAACAATCTTTTCATCGGCTGTTGCTTCTTCTCTTTTGCTTCATATGATGGTTGCATATCCTCAATTAGTGGGGAAAGACTCTTGATGTACCTGTTTGAAAAAAAAACGATTTGGAATCCCAGGAATAGTAATATTCTTTAATGTCTTGTTTTTAAAGTCGTACCACATATACTATTTGCAATCTACCTCTAAAAGAATTTTCTCAAGATTCTTCGAGTACATAAGAAGTCTAACAGAACTGGAATTTCTTAATAGTGTGTGTAACAAAATTTCCTCGGCTAGAGATTTTTCAATGCTAATATCTACGAGATGCATGTTCCTAACAAAACATCGGGCTTCTATGAATTGTTCTAGATCAAGATCAAAACCAACGACAACCGAGTTTTTAGATATAACATCAAATGCCCTCCAAAGCAGAGCTCCATTTACAAACGTCTCCAATCAGTAAACTGAATTTTCTCAGTACTAAAGACATCCGGAATTGCCGTCCATGAATCTTTTTTCAGGCTATACACAATAGGCATAACACCTTTATTCGGTATCTTATGATATGCCATCATTGCTACGCAAAACTTATAGCATATATTTAGTATATAAATACCGAATGATGACATGTCATAAAATACCAAATAAAGGTGTTATGGCTATTGTGTATAGCCTGAAAAAAGATTCATGGACAGCGATTCCGGATGTCTTTAATACTGAGAAAATTCGGTTTACTGATATATTGGGAACGTTTGTAAATGGAGCTCTGCTTTGGAGGGCATTTGATGTTATATCTAAAAACTCGGTTGTCGTTGGTTTTGATCTTGATCTAGAACAATTCACAGAGAGGCCCAATGTTGTGTTAGGAACGTGCATCTCGTGGATATTAGCATTGAAAAATCTTTAGCCGAGGAAATTTTGTTACGCCCAGTGTTAAGAAATTTCAGTTCTGTTAGACTTCTTATGTACTCGAAGAATTTTGAGAAATTTTTTTTGGAGGTGGATTGCAAAAAGTATATATGGTACGACTTTAGAAGCAAAACATTAAAGAATGTTACTATTCCTGGGTTCCAAATTGGTTTTTTTCACACAGGTACATCGAGAGACTTTTTTCCCATTCATCGAGATATGCAACCATCATATAAAGCAAAAGAGAAGAAGCAACGGCCGATGAAAAGATTGGTGACTATCGTTTTAGTGTTGTGTTATGTAGTTGGATTTTTCATGATTTTCAGTAGGAGTAGAAAGAGGAACATAATAAGATGCTGAAAGAGTAAAGTACAAGATGGTTATGCGCAGAAGGGAGATTACTAGAATATCTATATATTAGTGTCATTGTTTATTGTCAATTCTTTTATGCTTGCTAAGTTTGGTTGTTGCTGAGTGTTTTACCAGAACAATTTAACTTTTTGTTTGGGAATTGTAATGCAAGTATGATGTATGCACCATATGCTATTATTTATATATTAATAGTGTATTAATTTTATTATCCTAATACTGTTCTAAAATTTTAATGATTTTCGTGGTTAAGTATTTATTATCCTCTACTGTTCTTGAATGTTGGGTTCTTTAGTAGGGAGTACAAGTGGAACAAACTAGAGATGTGGAAGGAGTAAAGATCTAGATGGTTAAACGCAGAAGGGAGATTACAAAAATTTCTATATATTAGTGTAGTTAATCATTTTACCCATCTCAGAGCAGGTATTTTTGTTTGCCCAGGGCTTCTCTGATATCATGAATTCATCGGAGCACCAGAAGTTCTTTTTTCAAAGCCTTAGAGCTTGAAGATTTTGATTGGATATTGTATGGCCGCTAAAGTGCAATTTTTGTAGGCGATTGGAAATCTCTTACTGAATACAATGGCTACAATGAGGATGATCCACAAATATCCTGTTCTGGAAGGTATGTGCTCATGTTTATATAAGTCTGCTGAAAAGCATAGACCTGGTTAAAGGATATTCTGTGTTCTGTTTTTCCTTTGGTTGGGAACTGATATGCGTTTTGAAACATAGGCTATAAAGGCATACCCCTCTTCTCTCAGTAACAAAGGTTGAGTGTTTGAGCCTCAGCAGAGGCGTGTAGTGTGAGAATTGAATATCTGCATTTGACCATCAGCAAAAGAAAAAGGCATAATTACCAAGTTCTTGTGATGATTTACCCGGTTATCTATCTGTAGTAGTTTACCTAAAGATTTGTTATATATTGATCAACTGATATGTTGATTAACTAGTGTTTCCTGGGTTTCATGATGTATTTGCCAGCATTTGATTGACTTGATAGTTCTTTGAAACTATATGCAGATTGCAGACAAGCCATCTGCTAACTAATTTTGTTTCTTGTAGGATGATAATAGATAACTTTAATTGATACTTTTAGGACGGATATGTTAATAGCAGCTTAAGATAGTCTAAGAAATTAAGTAAGACGAAATAAATTAATAAGTAAAAGTAGAAAATAACTATTTCTGTATGCATTCTTTATGTTCTAGTATTAGACTTTTAGCTAATGAGTCGGAACACAAAACTGTTATCTGTATAGTCTGCAGTCTGCACTAAATGTCGAGTTAAGGTACTGGCAACTTGGTTAATGTCATACATGTTTATCATAGAAGATTTTCTTATATACTTTGTTTTAATCTTCCTATTCAACTTACACTATGAAGTCCTGAACTTGTTTACACAGTTCACCTCCTTTTGCTTTTTGAACATTGCACATTAGAGATAGACCCTGAAACACAAAGGTAAGAAATGAAAGTTCTTTGCATCCATGATGTATATAACATTAAATAAGGCAAGAAGGAAATATTTCCCTACATTGTTTGGTTTCGTCGTTTACAAGGTTTACTCTCTTGCATGATTGTAACTGAGAACTAGATACACCTTAAAAGAAAATAGCAGACATGTATGTGCTGGCATGTATGCTATAGTTTGCTGGATTTGTTAGAATTTCAACTTCTAGGAGATGTTGCGTTCTCTTGAATAATTAAACCTGTGTTTAAAAGATGTGCTAATTGTTGCTTCCTGTTTGACAGATCATGTCTGAAGTATTTTTATTTTTTCATTTTGATTTTTTGGGTTACATGATGATTTTTCGTGGCTAGTGCCTGACTTGGAGGGAATTGTGTTTTAAAGTTGTTGCAACAGATTTTTATACGAGGGCGCAGCTATCCCTACTATGGAATTCATACAACTGCATGAATTTTTGCAGAAGCATGAAAGTACGACTTTTCATTTGACAACTTCATTGTTTACAATCAAAATCCTTTAGAACAGACTTTTCCAGACTCACAGAACCTTGATATAGGTTATAGCCAGACGGTTTCATAGTTTCAAGCAGCTAGTCTTGGGGGGATGCTGTTGTTAGAAAATTATTTTAAATGCATCCAATCCCTTCGTGCATGGCTTTACTAATACCGGGGAATTTTTCCAGCGCTACAAAGTAATTTAGGCTTAAAATATTTTAAAAAAGGACTATTTAAATTAAAGACAATTCATGTCATCTAAAAAAGTAACCTAAAGTCACGTTTACAACTTTTCTCAAAAAAATGACTCACAGCACCTTAGCTTTGTATCATCATACATAACTACTTAAGGTGAAAACATCTTAGAATTGGAACCGTTGTACCAAAAAAATCTTAATAGTCATTAAGACATCCAGATTAACAGCTGCAAAGTAAACAGTATTAGATCCTAATCTTTGTGTCGAGCAATGAGCACTCAGGAGAAACCGAGGGACTTCAAAGTATGAAAGAGTCAGAATTAGAAGCCTTTTGAATATTTAGATGAGCTTAAAAGATTCATTTTAATAGAACTTACAGACATGCACATATCCTTGCTGCCCTTTTTGCTATAAAAAGTTAAATACTCTTATCAGGGTAGATGTATGCTCATAGTATCTCTACTCTAAAAGTAGAGAGATTGTGCATAGACCCCTGGCTTGAATATTTATATCCCACCCTGATTTAAGAAAATCACAACTTGTTTTCTCTTTGGTCAAATAAAGGCTAAGATGCATTATACCTGGGCACATCTAACTTGTATGGCTCCAGAGATGACAAAAGAGAAGCCTTATACTCGTAAAGTCGATGTGTATAGTTTTGGGATTGTGTTGTGGGAGGCTGGGAGCTCACAACATCTTTGCTTCCCTTTCAGGGAATGACGCCTGTGCAGGCTGCATTTGCGGTTGCAGAGAGGTTACCTATGTTTTAAACGATATGTTTTCGTACTTTTCATTGAGTAATATACATGGTCTCATTTGACATGAATTTCTGCAGTCCTTTAGCTTTTCATTTTTGTCAACCTACTGATTTGCTATACCAGTCTTCTAGCAGTGCAAATTGTTTTTGTTCATATATCATCGATAAGGTAATCGAAAATATTAATTTCTAATTCTTTGCAGCAAGTCAGGGAATGTTTATCTTAGATTGCATCTAAATATTAAGTGTTTAGCTTGCTCTAGAATCCTATGTAAAATATTTAGCCTTGATAAAAGCATTAATCGAGTACCAGTATTTTGAGGTGCATAACTCTAGAACAGATTAATTTCTCAATAGATATCGACTTGCTGAGCTGAATTAGTTGATCTATTGGCTGCACCTGTGTTTTTATACTTTCATACAACTATTTAGCTTCAGACATTCTTTTCACTTAGTCATCCATTTGTTCTACTAATCGCTACTTTTCTCTACTAGGATGACTATCCATTATATGTGCTCCTTTCTCTGAATTCTGCTACTTCCCACAAAATCCAAAAGAAATCTTGATGCTTAATATTATGTTTACACTTGGCAGAACGAGCGACCTCCAATACCTGCAAGTTGTCAGCCTGCACTTGCACACCTTATTAAATGATGCTTGGCTGCAAATCCGGCCAAAAGCCCTGATTTCAGTTACAGAGTTTCTGCTCTGGAGAAATGTGACGAATGTGTTAGGGAAGGACTTCCTCTTACTCTCCACTTGGGACTCAACAGCAGAAGTGCTACTCTTGAACGCTTAATGGGCTGCGTGTTCTTAAGCTCCTCATCTTCATCAATACCTGTACATTCCTGACTTGATGGACAACGCAAGCATCAGATACTAGAATGTTCTTTCTTTAAAAGGTTATTCAGTCACTCTGACAGATTTGTCCAGGAATACTTGAATAATTCACAGATTTATTTTAAAATTATTTTAATACTTTTAATATTTTCCATTACAAAACTTTTTAACATATGTATAAATTTATATAATAAAATATTTCAATATATGTATAGTTGCATTAAACTCTATAAAAATTATATTCAAAATAGTGAGATTATAAATAGGAGTGCACAAAAAGTCCTCCGTACCGGGTTCTATTCAAATTTTAAAAAACTTTACTACTACATTATTTTGAAAACTGGACTGAAATAAATTTAACAAAAAATCTGAAACGAATCGTACCGAACCATAACTTATTTAGAATCAAACCTTCCCCCTCTTTTTTCCTTTCTTTCATCAAATCGTTCTACTTGTCATTGCACCCAATGACACCTCTTCTTCCCAATATTCAATTCTCTTCTGACCTCTCCTAATCGCTTACATCAAAGTACCGGTTTTACATCAAAGTACCGATTTTACTTTTCTGGTATCTCTCTCTCTCTCTCTCTCTCTCTCATATTTAATTAACTGCTGTTACTTGAGGTTCTGTTAAACACACACACACACACACAATGTTGAGGATTAGTATTGGATGTGTTTGTATACTCTATTAGTTGATCTAAGATTTTCGATTAATGGAAATAAAGTTAAACTGTTTGTTTGTGAAATTCGTTGGTTTTCGATTGAACAATTGAACAAATTAGATAATGTTGTTTTTATTCTGTTCAGAATGACCTGAATGTGAAGATAATGACAGATTATTATGTGCTGAGAATTTTAGGTTTTGTTTTCGGGACAAGTTTTGGTATGTATGTGTATATGGCGAGTCTTCGGAGATTTTTGAAGATTAGTATTGACCATGTTTTGTGTGGATATTACTTGAGTATAGATGTATAGCAATATTACAGAGCAATCGAAAGTATATTCACGATTGTTTAGTGTACAATTAGTTATTAGTGATGCGGAAAGAAAAATTAGAATATTAGTTTGTGTATGTTTTATATATATCCTCTTTGTCGTTTTTAATAGTTGTCCTGCATCAATTAATTGATCAAACGAATACAGTAGATACCGTCTCTCGAGATATGTATACAGTGAAATTTATGATATTTTTATTCATTTATTGTTTGAAGGAGTTAATACGATTTTGATTTTGTCCAGGATAACCTAATTTGAAGATGACAGTGGAGATCAAGTGCTGACAGTTTTTTATGGTTTTCGAGAGAGTTTGAGGATTAGTACTGGTTGCGTTTTATGTGTTTTATTTGAGTAGAGATGTATAGCAATTTTAAAGAGCAAGCAATATTATATATAAAGCAAGCAGTTGAGCAAGATGAGGCTGGGAATTATCCCAAGGTGTTTTCACTTTATATGAATGGGTTGGAATATTTTTGGACTCATTTGAAGTACGAGAAGAATCCTAAAGTTAAGGAAGCCATTACACAGAAATTTACCGAGTACTTAAGGAGGTTGGAGGAAATTAGGGAGGTTATTGATCATGGAGGGGCTGCACCGTCGTCGAATGGTGATGCTGCGGTGGCAGCCCAACCGAAGACTAAACCGAAGAATGGTGAAGGGGGATATGGGGAGGATTCAGAGCAGGCTAAGCTTAGTTCTGGGCTTAATTCTGCAATTATGACAGAGAAGCCAAATGTGAAGTGGAATGATGTCGCAGGTCTAGAGAGTGCCAAGCAGGCATTGCAGGAGGCTGTCATTTTGCCTGTCAAATTTCCACAATTTTTCACAGGTTAGTGACTAGCTTATGATACTTGATTTTTTTCCAAATATTTGCTTATGAATAACTATCTTTTTGATTGTGATGTTAAATGGACATTTCTATTTTGAATTTCCATATTGGATATACACATTGAGCTTATATTTGCATTGTGTTGTAAAAGAAAAATAATAGTGAAGTAGGCTTAAAAAGAAAAGAGATAGTGAAACTCTCTCCAAAGAACAATGAGTAATGGTAATAGAGAAGATGCACCACATGTTTTTTGGACTGCAGAATATAACGTCAATTTGTTAGACTTGAGTATAATTTCATTCTGTATACTTTTGATTGCTTTAACTGAAGTTTTTGGATAATGCTAGGAAGATCAGCTTTGTATGCATGCTTATTTGTTTGGTTTATGCTAATACTATGTATTCTATAAGTTTTGTGTAGCAGTGATGAGAAGAATAGATATTATTCTGCTATATTTATTTATCTATTTATCATATATAATTTAGTCTGCACCTCACAATTAAAACACCCGCTTTGCTGGCTGCACCTATGCTCGAGTGAGACATTTGGGGTGGAGGTTCAATAAGACTAGTTAGGTCGAGGTAATAGAAATGTAGAACTTGAATGGCAACAATAGTAGCTGCTCTTCTTCAAACATTTAATTAACCACTTCAATGCTTAAAGACACAAGCCACCATCTCAGGAACCCCATCAATATCTATCTCCCACCCACATTTCTGTTTTGTTTAGGAGGCAAGTGGGCAGCACAGCTGACATCCCTGTATCTATCTTCAACCCACAGCCCTGTGTTGTTTGAGGAATTATAAGTTTTTTATTTTCTATTAATTTTAGGAAAAAAATGATTTATGTAAAATTGTAAATTGTAATGGGCTTGATGGCCCTGAGGATGACTCTGGGGTAGTTTCTATAGGTTAAGACACAATCTAGTATTAAACATGAGGGCATTTTTGTAAATACAGGGGGCGGGTGTCAAATATACCAATCTTTTTTTGTACTACAATATCTTTTAACTTGAGGAGACTACAGAAGGTCAGCCTCAGCCTCTGGTGCAGTTTTCTCAATTGTAATTATAATTTAGTAGACTTTGTTAGGAGTTCACAAAATTTGTGTTCGATGATTAGCACTTCATTTGTGGTAAAGAATTAAAAGTAATTATCTGGAGTTGGAGGGAAGTATGACTCATCAAGTAGGTCACAGACCCTTGTACAAAGTGATGTTATCTTTCAGTATTTGAAATTACTAATGAATCGATATTAATTGATTAAATATTGTGTGTTTGAGGCATTAAACTGTTAAATCCTTGTCTGTCACCAGTTATTTATACTGTTAAAATACTGGGAAAGAGGAACGTACGGTGTCATAATGCTTAGTGTTTTTACATTCTCTGTATTGTAATATGTATTTACTTGCTAGTGTCCAGGGTCTTGTTTTGTCTGGTTCCAGCTTGAGATCGACAATAGTTAGATTCTCTTCTACTTTTTATTAGGAAAAAGGCGACCCTGGAGGGCTTTTCTCTTATATGGTCCACCTGGGACGGGAAAGTCACATCTAGCAAAAGCTGTTGCAACTGAAGCAGATTCAACTTTCTTTAGGTACCATGTTCTCTACTGTCATGGTTTGAATGAGTTTTTAGTGTTTTTATGTATGTTTTTGGTATTTTCTGGTTTATAAGTGCAAAAATGAGAGATTAACAGCTAGAATATGAGAATCTAACAGAGATTAGAGAGAGATCAGAAGAGAATCAGAGAGATTTAGAGCAGAAATGAGAGAGAGATAGAGTTTAGAGAGAGATTTGAGGTAGAAACCCTAGAGAGAGAGTAGTTATAGAGAGAGAAAGAGAAGTGGTGGAAACTGAATCCATTTCATATACCACATAATTCAGCACAATACAAGTATTTATAAACACCTTGCAGTAATGTAACCAACTTGAAAGGAAAAAGACAGAAGTACCCTTAATGACTATTACTTTCGTGTAGTTAGGTGACTGCTTCTTCACTTTACCAAAGTTCCAGAACAGTTCTGAATAACAATTCCTTAAGCCTTTTGTTTAGGGCACTCGTCAATATTAACACTTCATCCCTGGTCCCAAGACTCCCTATACATAAGACTATGGGAGAATAAGCTGTGACCTGGAAATTCTCTAGGACTCAGCCTAGCAGCGAGAGAAAGAGTGATAGCATGGTACAGAGAAAGAGGTCTACCATTTAGTTCTGTGTTAAAGCTTCCCGGAGCCACCACCATGCAAAAGCATTATTTACTTGGTGCATAACATAGAACTAAATGGTGTTATGCCACAGTTTTGCTTGGCAGACATGAATGTGTAGTTCCGAAAATCGGGCCAGCCTGACAATTTTTTCTGGTTGGATAACAGGTGTAAAGCTTGTCTCGAGTTTGTTACTAACCGAACACATTTTATGTTCTAGCTCAGGTTCGGTTAATGAACCCGAGCTGAACTCGAGTTTTATCTGCAAACAGCTCTGTTTGATTACCGCCCCTATCAAGAACAGAAAATAGGGGGAGGGGGATAGTTTAAGTGGTGTCATTGAATTTATTACTTTTCTGAAAATCTTGAGATGGTGATATTGATATGGAATATCCTTTTTGTAGCATTTAATGTAACCTTGTCTGGGACGGGATATTAGTTTCTTAAACTCTCAAAATCACCTACTTGTCCGAAATTGTTTGTCAGTCGTAAGCTTTGTTGAACTTGATATAGTGCTTTATTTTTTTATATTTCAGGGTGTTGGAAGCCACGATGAGAAGGTTCTGGTTCTTGCAGCAACTAATACTCCCTATGCCTTAGACCAGGTGATTTTCTAGATCTCCTGCAAGTACTTGCTTGCTATAGGACCTATTTTTTGCTTCATGTCAAAATACTATCCAATTTTATCCAACAGGCCATTAGGCGGCGATTCGACAAACGCATCTACATTCCTCTGCCAGATCTAAAGGCAAGGCAGCACATGTTTAAGGTGATTCAACTATTTGTTTGCAGTTCTGTCATAATGATAGCCAAGTGTCTGATGCCTAACTGAATAATTTCATATAATTATCTCCCATCCTTTTTTGGAAATGATCAGGTTCACCTGGGAGACACTCCTCACAACTTAACTGAGCGTGACTTTGAGCAACTAGCTCGGAAAACAGAAGGTTTCTCTGGTTCAGATATATCTGTGTGTGTAATTGACTGCCATACAACTTTTTTTAACATTCTTATAACAATGTGACTGATTTGGCTAATATTAAAGAAGTCCCGCCTGAACTTGTCCTCTCTGTTAAAGGTGAATGAAGTGCTCTTCGAACCTGTACGTAAAACTCAAGATGCTCAGTTCTTCATTAAGGATTCTGATACATGGATACCTTGTGGACCTAGACAACCCAGTGCTATTCAGACTAACATGCAGGAGCTAACAGCACGAGGCTTGACTTCCATGGTATGAAATTATTGTAATCTTTGTTGATTCAGAATACATACAACCACCATTCTTTTAAGATCAAATTTTACAATTAGTAAATCTTTTCTGTTAAATAACTGGACTCTTCACTCCAAAGACAAGGCAAAGTTTAGGCTCTCTTCAAACATTGGATGTATCTCATGTAATTTACCTAATATTGACTTTGTTGCAGATTCTTCCACCTCCTATTAGCAGAACTGATTTTGACAAAGTTGTGGCAAAACAAAAGCCGACTGTTAGCGTAGGAGGTCTGGAAGTTCACCAGAGATTCACCAAGGAATTTGGGGAAGAAGGTTGATTTATTTCCGGAAATGAAAGACGAGGTCAATTTGTTGAATTGCCTGTGTCATATTGTTTATGAGACAAGATCTTTTAGGTCAATCCACCAGATAGGGATGAGCGTGGTGCGGTTTGGTTAGATTTCGACCGAAAACCAAACCGTAACCAAAGTTTTGCAATTTTTAAAATTAGAAACCCAAATCAAACCGAACACCATCGGTGCAGTTTCGGTTTGAATTGGTGCGGTTTCGGTTTTAAAAACACTTTCACAAATTTTATATTGAAATTCTATAAAAATGTATGACAAGCTTGGTTTAGTTAAAACATGATGCTAGAGGAACAATACATGCACCATCACCTGGCTGATAGAAAGAGTAGTATATTTGTCAAATTTTGTATGTCTGCTCAGGGGACTAGGTAAAGTAGGGAAACAGGTGTCCATTCAGTATTGTTGTAAAATCAAGCAAAAAAACATTCTGCAGGTTGTAAACACATGTAGTGAAAAAGTTGTGCTTAAATGACTAATACCTGCAAACACATGTAGTGAAAAAGTTGTGCTTATGACTAATGTTCAGTAAACATATGAAGAAGATCATTGTTGTAAATTGCAATACAGAGTTACAGACTGATGTTTGATGTTTGGTTGAGAGAAATTAATATTTAAACCCATTCATCAAACCCTCGGAGTATGAGTTTTTGATACCCTAGAGGGAGGTTGATATGAGAGATGGGGTATATGAAAATAATCGGATGTCCGAAGACAGGTGAAATTCTTAAACGTCATTTATTTTCTGATGGACTAGTGTTATATGACTCCGAAAAATATTCTGCAAATAAAGCGAAAAATGTAACTGATGAAAGAATAACTTGTCTTGTTTGATTCCTTACAAACTCGATTGCTTGATAGGCTTAATTCCATTTTCGGTTCAGATTTCGGACAGAAATGATGATCAAAATGCAAGTTATAAAATTGTCTTATTTTGATTGTTTTCGTGCTGATTAGTCTAAAGTTCTACAAGCTGGTTTCGGTGTCAACAATGCGATATTTGGGCAGCCACTTGGTTTAGTAGCAGGAATTTAAGTCTCAAATTACTTGGTTGGAACAGCTTAGACATCCTGCTTTCGTAGTGGCCGGAGTAAAAACAGTATTATTTTACAAAACAATTTAATCAGAGCTTGAAACTCTACACGTCTTCAACTGTTTTCTTAATGTAGTAACATATAAGTTATTAAGTAGTACTCCATCCGTCCCGGTCAATTGTTTATAATTGGTTTGGGCACGGAGTTTAAGGAAAATAAGTAAAATAGTGAAAAAAATAAGAAGAATGGGTAAAGTGGTGGAACCTATTAATATTTAAGATATAAAGTACGTAAAGTGGAGGAAAGTAGTGAGAGCGGTTAATTTTTATATTATAAAAATTTACTATTTTGAAAAAAATTTGAAAGGTAAAGAATTGGATGAGACATCCCAAAATGAAAGTGCAAAAAAATTGATGGAACGAAAGGAGTATATGTTTTAGGATAAATCTCGAATAGAACAAGAATCGAATCTAAAAACTGATTTAGACGATGCGAATAAATCCTTGACTACTAGGCCTTCAACTGTTTAGGATTAGCATGATGGAGCCTATGGAGGGTCCAATTTTAATGTTAGTCAGGCCTAAACGAATTTTGACCCTAAGCCCAACAGATACAGAAAATATATGTGATCATTACAGCCCGATGTTCAATTCTACTTGCTTCACAAGTTGACACTGCTATTTAAAGAAATAACAAAAATATTTTGTTCATGAAAATTAATCAAATAAATAAAGTAAGATCTTCAAAATCAAGAAAGTATTAAAAGGTAAATATTAATTTAAGAAAAATGCTAGCTACCCAAAAATTGTTACTAAAATTCTTCACAAAATCTATGTGGCACATGAATAAATAGTAAGTTTCCTAATATTAATATGGGACTCCCCGTGCATAAATATGCGCTCACGAATTAAAAGAAAGAATGACAAAAATAATCAATTTTTTGACAAAATTAACAAAAATAACCATTCTGAAAAAAGTGGCCAATTTTAGCCTTTGGGATACTCCACTGGTAGTTGGGTATCCCATATACAGGATACTCCACTGACAGTTGGGTATCCCATAAGTCAAAATTAACCTCTTTTTTAATACAAAATGAACAAAAATAAACGTGTGTTCTTAGTTTAATCGTTTCCTTGGGGGTTCAACAATTAACTTTTGGGGATCAATAGTTCCATTTTAGGTTTTAGAAATATTCAGAACGACGAATCCGTATACGGACTTAGGGTTTAGGGTCTAGGGTTTAGGGTTGTTTACAACCCTAAACCCTAGACCCTAAACCCTAACCTAACCTGATTTTAGGGTTGTTTACAACCCTAAAATCAGGCCGCCGGTCTGTTAAAAAAATCAATTTAAAATCACATCATCACTAATTGCATTACGCATTTACAGAATGCATATCTATTTATAATTATAGTAATACGCATTCATGGAATGCTTATCTAATTCATATACTCCAATGCAGAATGCGTAATTTGTTATAATAAGTCTAGATACCTTAGCGTCATATGCGTATCCAGTGAATACCCCGTTACTGAATGCGTATCCGGTGAATACCCCATTGCTGAATGCGTAATCAATCGGCCATTGTTGGCCACTAATTTCAGATTGGCTATTATGGTTACTCCTTTCTGAAAATCGGCCGTACTTGGCCTTCACCCGAATTAAAACACGTCATTTTGTAAAAAAATTTGGGATAGATAGCATTACTCTTAATTTAAGCCCTCTTTTTTTGTCACCCAATTTATAACTTCTTTTAAAGGCACCCGGACATCAAATCTCTGTTTGAGGCTTTGAGCTAGAATCTTGTCACTATGATATCAGATACTATTTTATTAATCTGCAGGGTTTTCTCAGGATCACAAAAAGAGAAGAGTATAATCTGTTATGATCTGCCTGAAGATGTTCTCATTGAAATTCTTTTACGACTGCCCGTTAAATCTCTCCTTCGTTTTGAAGTAGTATGCAAGGCCTGGAAATCCCATATCTCAAACCCTCAATTCGTGAAGCGGCATAACGTGATGACCACGACAAACCCTAACAATGATTATATTATTGCCCAGAATGATACTTCTTTATCTCACCAAAAACTTTGTGCTATTGATATAAATTCCATGCATAGGGCTGTCAGTTTGACGACCAGGTTTTTTAAAGCCTGGATGAAACTCGGAGTCTCGGACTGAAGGGTTTTTTGTGCATCTCCCCGCCTATACCTGGTGACAAGTTTAATGTTGTTGGATCATGCAATGGCTTGCTTTGCCTTGATTACAGTCGCAGACAGACAGAAAAACTATATCTATGGAACCTGGCTACCCGAAAAGTGAAGGAACTGCCTGGTACAGCATTAAAAATATCATCAAAAAAATTATATGATGCTTCTGTATTAGGGTTTTGTTTTGATTTTGCCAGCAGTGACTACAAGGTTGTAAGGATTGTGAGAACTTCTAATAATTCTTCTGTAAATAATCGAGTTGAGGTGTATTCGCTGATAAAAAATTCTTGGAAAGAAATTGAGGTGAAGTTGAACTTTGGAGAACTGATCGAATTTTATTCTCTGGCATTTGTGAAGGGATCACTTTATTGGTCTATAAAGGCGCAAACTTTGATTTTGTTTAACGTGCAAAGTGAGGATTTTTGTACAATTCCAGTGCCTCCAAATGCTTTCTGTTTTGACCTCTTTGAGTTTAAGGGATCTGTTGCATTAATTGATGAAGTTGTCGGCAGAGGAATCATCAACATATGGACACTAGATGATCACAGTTGTTGGATTAAGAAGTTGGCGATTTTTACAGAATCTATACATGAGCCATTAAAACTTCTACTAATCTTTTCATTAGGCTTTTGTATAACCTTAGATAGTGTTACTTAACAGATTTGCATGAACAAACACTTCTCTTGTTAAACTTCATACAGTATGGCGAATAGATAGTGTTACTACTGGGAATCTCTGTCTGATCTCAAAGACTCAAATAAACTTTTAAGCAAGATGGGCTTTGAGGCCTGTGGAGGGTCCAATTGTAATGTTAGTCAGGCCTGAGAATATTTTGACCCTAATCCCAACAGATATAGAAAATATACATGTGATCATTACAGCCAGATGTTCAATTCTACTTGCTTGACAAGTTGATATAACAGAGGCCCTGTCTTTAAATAGACTTTCCCTCCAGCTGTGCATTTAAAAAATTCTGCAAGAGGGATGCTTACTTATGATCACCAGTGAAGCACAAACAGCAATTGTACTCTGCACTCAATAGCTAAAAACCCGACAATATCCGGGTTTCTGAAATAAATTTATCCGATCACCTTCATATAGTAGCATGTGAGTAAAGTTAATTGGTTGATTATTGGTTGTTCTCAATCATTTTGCTGCCTAAACTGCTGCATAAAAGAGCCATACCAGCCACCAGACAATGTGACTAAGTGTAGGTCATTAAACAAAACTTGTTAAAAAGCTTGTTGAGATGGAGTTCTTATAGCTAAAATGATGAAACCATGTGAATCGTATTTGTTAATACAAGATATAAAAGCAGGGTTAGCAAGTGTTATATAGAATACTGTAAGATTAAGAAGCATGCCAATTCATATAGTATTTAAATGGAATTAAAGTGGTTCTGTTTATATTAAACCTATAACTTAGTGAACAAAAAATTGCCAATTCATACAATCCTAAAAGAGATTTAAAGTACATGCATTGTACATCTTTACCAATAACCTATTGAGCATAAAGAGCTGATTACCGATAGCCCTCCAATCTTTTTTTTAAATAATCGTAGTTAGTTGTCTAGATCTTAGGGGAAATCATGATTATGCTGCCCAACTTGTGATTCATGGATATATTATTTTGTTTGCTCAAACTCTTGTTCAAATCTTTAAGAGAATGCAGGGCTCTAGAGAGCTGAAGAAGCAAAAGCTTCAAGTCAGGGGATGCAAGAAGGCCTTCTGCTGCAGCTGCAGGCTTAGTGTCTCTTCATCCGACGAAGGTGAAAGCCTAAATTCCAATAGGTTTGCTACAATATCAAGCGTTGCACATGCCATGGTTCAGGAGAAGTTAGATCAAATGATAAGAGAAAGGAGGGAAGCAAGGCATGAAGAAAAAAGGAAAGCTAGACGTGACGGGACTAAGTTTGTATTAATGGTTGCTGCTGAGAAGTCCACTTATGATCCTCGAGAAGATTTTAGAAGATCAATGACGGAGATGATTGCAGCTAATAGGATTTACGAGACAAAAGATTTAAGAAGCTTGTTAAATTACTATGTTTCGATGAATTCTGTAGAATATAGAGGCCTTATACTTGAGGTGTTCCATGAAGTCTGCACTTATATGTTCTTGAAATGTAAATATCACTCATGAGGGTGAAATCTGTTAGCAGTTGATTAATTTATTACATAGACGATTACTACTAGATTGTCTTAGAAGTCCAATTTTGATGTCTCAAAACAAAACATTCAGTAGAAAAGTTAGTAATCAGTGTTCCAGTACTGCCAACATTGTCAAAAACAGGTTTTCTAGTTGTCTGAATTTGTGCCATGTCTAAAATAGAGTAATTTCAACCGATGAAGCTCTGCGCAATTTACATAAACAGCATCCATTAATCTTTCATTAGGTGTTTTCTTCCGACCTATGCGCTTGTTATATTTTTAGACAATCTCAGACTAATGATCAGGCTTGATCCAAGTCTCAGATCAATGAACCAGGTAGCATTATTCTCAAAACTTTACAAACATTCCCCAGTTTAGGAATTTTTATACCTTGTAGAGTCTCCTGCTTCCAATCAGAACCAGAAAATGGGGTCGAAAACCAATATTCTGCATTTCTGGTCCGAATGTCGAACTTAGAAGTTTTCTGGAAATGGTCTTACAACAGGGGAAGCTGTGTTATGCACTCAAGGAAGAACATTATTCCCCAACTCAGGCCATCTCCGATCATCACTTTATTATAAAATAATTTTATCTTCAAATTTTCACCTTTTTAATTTTAAATCACAATTTCATCTCCTACTATTATAATAAAGCTACTTTATCTTCAAATATTTCATCACTCATTTATTATAAAATCATTACTTTATATGAATAGTGTTGCTTCATATTTGAAGTTGAAGATAAAGTCACAGAATATTACTTTATATTTAAAGATAAAATTGAATGTCATTGAAGACGTATTTCAGAATATTACTTTATATTTAAAGATAAAATTGAATGTCATCCAACACTATTTATCCTTCACAGTTGGAGATGCCCTCAAGCTGCAAGTCACCTAGTGAGGGCCATTATCATTAAACTAAGTAGATGATTTTGTAGTACATCAATCCAGGCATGTAGTCGGCCAGTCTGTTTAAGAGCCTTTAAGTTTATGGGCCTTTCTCCCATTTTATTCATCCAAAACATTTAATCATTTATCCACCCACCAACATAAATTTGGGTATCAAAGGATTCCTAAAAAATTGGTTATGTGAAATTTTTAATTTATAAATCTTTAATTAATAATGACAATGATGTTTCAAAATAAATTATTTTTGGGAACTATTTTAATACATGTCTATTAAATTGTTCGTTGCTGGAATTTGTCGAATTGAATCAAACTATAATAAATTTCATTTTATGGAACTCTTCCACCTTGTTCTCATCCTTCTTCGTTCAACGAATCATATATGATATTTTGGCGATGAAATATTATCCAATTAATTTTGCTATGCTATCTGAGATTTTAAAAAATGAGACGCTAACATAGTGCTCTAAAGATGAACTTTTATTGATTTAGTGGGTGTATTCAATTTAGATTTTAATGTATTGATAAAAATCCGTAGATTTTAACATATTGTTGTTGATTTTAATTTTACATAGATTTTGGCAGAGTTTGTGTAAAATCTCGTAGAGTCTTGCTGATTTAAAGTGGAGTTTCCGACAAATCCTTCAAAATCTCATGGATTTTAACAAGATTTCAAGACAGGTAAAATACACTAGCAAATCCTTGAAGATCCACAACTTTATCAAATAAAAAAAAGTCCATGGACTTTTGAATACCACAAGATTTTAATGTATTCTTTAAAATCCATATTGAATACCACTAAATTTTAAAAAACTGTTTAAAATCTAAATTGAATACACCCAGATTTTAAAAGATTTTTTGAAATCTTTATTGAATATCACAAAATTTTAAAGTATTTGTTAAAATCTAGAATGAATACACCAAGATTGCAGAAATTCATAAAAATCCTTTAAAATCTCAATTGAATACACTCCCTTATTCTTCGATTACAAAAACGGGAGCCAAATAAAGTACCATATATGTCCTAAATTGTTGAATGTTTCGTAAAATATTCAGGTAAAGTATGATAGGTCCTAACAATCGTTTCGCTTACTTTATGTAATATCGCTAAAAATAGTAAACATGCATAAATTGTGAAGAGATATGCACAAACTTGCTCATTATATGATTGGTACTTGTATACGTTAGATGGAGAGGGAGGGACCAAAGAGACGTTTATTTAATTATATACATTGATATCTGAAGTAATTGGATAAAAAAAAAAGAAGCTGAAATACATAGAACCTTGAACTAGATCCGACATATGACATGTATTTGGTTCCTCTACATTTATGGCTACGCGTATGTACTTAGAAAACATAGTTTGATTTATTATTTTTAAATTTTTTTTTGAATAAAAATTCAAATATCAAATTTTAATTCAGAAAAAAAAAAGATTCAAAAAAAAATTATCGAATTTTAAAATATGTGTAAAAAGTTAAAAAAACAAGTAATTTGAGATGAAGGGAGTAAGCGCTAGTTTACTCCCTTCATTTTTTTCGTTTCTAATATATAGGAAATAATGAGCTAAAATATGCGTTGCTCCTAAATAATTTATAAGTTATATACTCCCTCCGTCCCAGTCATTTCTATACACTTTCTATTTTGGGATGTCCCTCTCATTTCTATACATTCCAAAAATAGTAACTTTTAATAATATAAAACACTACTACATCCACTACTTTCTCCACTATCTCTATTCTATAATAATATAAAACACTATTACACCCACTACTTTCCTCCACTATCTCAAATCTATTATTAAATATTGATAGGTCTCACCACTTTACCCACTTTTCATCTAACTTTACTCATTTTTTATATTTTTTCTCGGTCTCCGTGTCCAAACCAAACCTATAGAACCTAACGGGACGGAGGGAGTATTGGTTATCATTATAATGTTTGCGTGTAAACAGTGAAAGTGATTTACAAGTTAATTTTGAAAGATAAATAAAGAGTATTTTAATTGGGTTAAAAAATGAGTATTTCATTTCGATTGTTATTTTTTAATTTTTTAAAGTTTAATTTCATATAATGAAGATTGCCTCTCGTTTTTAGTGTTATTTTGTTAATTTATATAAGTTATAATTTTATATATTACTGACAACTGTATCCAAACTAATTAGTAATAACTTTTAAGTCGAAACTCAATTTTTACATATAAATAATGAAAATATTGTTAAAATCTTTAAGTTACAAAAATATATATTCTTCAAAAAAAAAGTTACATAAATATACTCCCTCTGTCCCAACGAGTTCTATACGTTGGGGCTGGGCACGTAGACCAAGAAAAGATATAAAAAATGAGTAAAATTAGATGCAAAGTGGGTAAAGTGGCGGGACCTATCAATATTTAATAATAGATTTGAGATAGTGGAGAAAAATAGTGGGTGTAATAGTGTTTTATATTATTATAGAATAGAGATAGTGGAGAAAGTAGTGGGTGTAATAGTGTTTTATATTATTAAAAATTATTATTTTTGGAATGTATATAAATGAGAGGAACATCCTAAAATGAAAAGTGTATAAAAATGAATGGGACGAAGGGGTATACTTTAAAAAAAATTAATTTACATAATGAAAATGAGGCTTGTTTCTTGTATCCTCTCCGGAAACTAGTGGGAAGAAACTGAGACTACATCAATGGGGCCGTGGCACATGTTCAGACAATCTTGTCCCTTCAAATTAGCCTTCTACTTGTCCATTTTTTCGAGTACTGTATGGGCTTGATGACTTGATCACAAAGTCGAGGTAGGGTTTGTACGACGGTTCTTTCAAATTTTCGATTCGCATCGTATTTTCGTTTAGTGTACAAAATTATTTATTTTACCCCCACTAATCGCATTATTGTTTTAGTAGTGTAGACAATTATTAGTTTGTACAATTCTCATTCCTTTTCAATGGAGCACTCATTTACCCTGTAACAGAATTGTTGGATGGCAGTTCATCTGTCACTGCCTTGAAGCATTCTACTTGCATGCGTGAATACAAACATCTCTCTTTAACAAACCGTGCCCGAAATATTAAAATGTTCCGTTTTCAAGTAAATTTTCGGAAAAAAAAAACCAGAGCTTTCAAGTAAATTTTCTAAAAACCCGAGCTTTTGTACATGACTACCGCAGTACGCTTGAATTTTTGTGCGATGTTTAGGCAACTAATCAAACGTACTCAACCAAACATACCCGATATATCATGTCGGTCAAGAGGAAAATCCTTTGTTTTATATTCCTAATGATGTTAATCACAGTGAAATCCTCCTGCCCTTTAACTTTTACTGTAACTCTTTTTAGAGTGTTTGGCACCACCCTATTCTTTTGCAATCCTGTTGATTTACCAGATAGTGATTTCTGACCAAATTTTCCTTGCACATTTTTTTCAACTCAATTTCATTCTTTCAAGTGCATGCATACATACAGTAAAACCTCGATAAATTAATAAACTCGATAAAAACATGCAGATACACAAACCATGCAGACTGTACACATTTAATCTTAAACATACAAATACAAGTATATTTATGAAAATAACTTAGGTACAAAGTCTGCCGACAGAAATAAATGAATTTATCAACCGAAAAAATCGCAATAATATCGAATTTATCCAAAAACTTGATAGATATATGTGAAGGAAATTGAAGACAGTTGCATATATTTCATACCATATAAGAATGGTCCTTGATTTTGAGACAGGTTGTTGTATAGCAAAGTGTGTGATATATGTGTCTGTCTGTGTCTCTGTCTGTATTTATTAGATTTATAGAAGTATCAAGAACTTGAAGAAGTAATATCAATTTCATAGATATATCAAAATCTTGTTCTCAGAGACAGTTTTACAAATTACATCAATTTCTTGGAATAGTGTAAGCCTCAGAAAAATTGGTAGGGGTCCAGGAAAATGTGAGCACCATACATGTTCCACAAGTCCTGTTCCTTATTCTTTCTAGCTACCGAAAAGGGTAATTATCCCTTCAAATCATGGTTGTAGATTTTGAAAATCGGAACAAATCGGTTGAGGTATCGTATATCGATTTATCGGTAAATTGGGGATTTCGGAATGATAAATCGGAACAAAAATTTGATAAATTATAATATTTTAAATATATTTAATATATTAGCCTTATATATAATATAATAAACCATTTAAAAATAATTCATAGCGATATATCGGATTTCAAAAATCGAATCAGTCAAATATTTTTAAACGATAAATCGGCGATTTTAAAAAAATCGGACGATTTTTAGAACACGGCTTCAAATTACCAACCTCCTATTATTCAACTTCTTTCCAGAATATGGTCTATAAATTGTCCATCAGGTTCCCTATCTTTCACCACTACACTCTACATACAAACTCAGAGAGGAGAAAAAAGAAATAGTGAGGAAAAAGAAAGAGACATGGCGACGTTTCCAATCATCAATATGGAGAAGCTTTATGGTCAGGACAGGGCTGCAACAATGGAAATGATCAAGGATGCTTGCGAGAACTGGGGCTTTTTTGAGGTAACACACACACACACACACACACATGAATGTTTGAATCATAATATTTTTCTTGGTATGAACTTGGAACTGTATACATTGAGTTGATTGCTTTTGTTGTGAAAAAATTAGTTGGTGAATCATGGGATATCTATTGAGCTTATGGACACTGTGGAGAGGCTGACTAAGGAGCATTACAAGAAGTGCATGGAACAAAGGTTTAAGGAAATGGTGGCAAGTAAAGGGTTAGAAGCTGTGCAGAATGAAATTGATGATTTGGACTGGGAAAGCACTTTTTTCCTCAGCCATCTTCCTCGTTCTAACATGCTAGACATTCCTGATCTTGTGGAAGACTACAGGTAACAAACACACATACGCACACATAAAAGAGCTTTAAAAATGTGGATTTATGGAATGAAACTAACATGTAATTTTCGGTAACAGGAAGGCAATGAAGGAGTTTGCAGCAGGAATAGAGAAACTAGCCGAGGAACTATTGGACTTGTTATGCGAAAATCTTGGGTTAGAGAAAGGCTACCTCAAGAAAGCTTTTTATGGATCCAACGGTCCTACTTTTGGGACAAAGGTGAGCAACTATCCTCCATGTCCCAAGCCAGATCTTATTAAGGGCCTTCGTGCCCACACCGACGCTGGAGGGATCATCCTGCTCTTCCAGGATGACCAAGTCAGCGGCCTCCAGCTCCTCAAGGATGGGGAATGGATCGATGTTCCACCTATGCGTCACTCCATTGTCATCAACATTGGGGACCAGCTCGAGGTATGTAGTAATCCAATGCACACCAAAGAGACTTTCATAGAACAAAATATCAAAAAGTTGATGTGTGCAGGTGATCACAAATGGGAAATACAAAAGTGTGATGCATAGAGTGATTGCTCAGACAGATGGGAACAGGATGTCATTAGCATCATTCTACAATCCAGGTGGTGATGCTGTAATCTATCCGGCACCAGAGTTGCTAGAGAAAGAAGAGAAAGCGAAAGCATACCCTAAATTTGTATTCCAGGATTATATGAAGCTGTACGCTGGTCTGAAGTTTCAAGAGAAGGAGCCTAGGTTTGAAGCCATGAAAGCCATGAAAGTTTCAAGAGAAGGAGCCTAAATTATGTGTGTGGCTGCCTATATCAGCCTCTATGTCAAAAGAATGTTTTTCTTTTGTATTTTAAGGTATTTCATTGTTTCTCTTACTAACGTTGTCAAAGACTGGCTAATGAATCAATGGTGTGCGGAAAGACTGGCTAATGAATCCATAATGTAATGAATTTGAGTATCTGAAACAACCTCTCTACTTCTGGGAGAAGGTTCCAGACCCCTAGACTCTAGAGTATAAATATCCCAGAACCCTTAACTCTAGAGTATATATTAGATTATATCTTATTTCAGTTACAAGAAGCACATTATCGGAGGACATACTCTACTTTTCATTTCGATGGTGAAAAGAAAAGAGAAGTAATCATATACAACAATATGATAGTTAGTGCAATCATATACAACAAGCTATCGAGCCATCAACAAAGAAATAGCCTTAAATGTACAGAAGCTCGAAAATCTTTCACAAGAACACCTTCCAAATTTTAAAGATAGTTTATGTTTTTTGGTCGGGTGAAGAACCCAAAACAATATGATTGATTGATCATAGATAATGGAACTCTGGTAACGTACTAACCTTTTCAACGTTTAAAATCGAGATGAGGCAAAAAACAGACGAGACTGATTGGCACGGGGTGTCAAAAATAACTACTCTGAAATTTAAGTAGCTTGAGTATCACTTTCAGATTTTTTACCCTTTAGTTTCAAATTGTCTCTTCGCATTACCTTCCATAGCATCCAATTTTGAGCAAGGTTGAGATGTCAGCCTTAGAGGCTCCAGCAAAATTTAATCGCTCAACAGCAGTATCCAAATTCTTAACCCACCCCGTCTTGCATTAAACCTAAGATCGCAACAAAAGAATTTTACCCCACATCTCAGTGGCAGATCCATTTTCTCCCCTGCACTTTTATAAAGATTTATAGTTTCTGCTGGCTCCCAGTTAGAGAGGTCTTCTTAGATGGCGAAAAGCGTTTTTCAAAATTCCCCCAATACTTTAAAACCACAATTTTTGGTCATCTCTGCAAGCCTCATGTCATTATCCAACTCATGATAATGATGTTTGTTCCGTTTGCTTACCATCAACCAGATTAACACCAGATTTGGAGGAGCCATTTGAAGGCGCTCTGAAACAAGTTGGAACTTACGACTCATATGTTCCATTCTTAGCAGGCTGCACTAAAGATGATTTATCAGGCTTATTAACCAATAAAGCATAACCAGCTGCTTGTGTGACTTGCTTCTTTGGCACTAGCTGAGCAGGCAAACACAGGCCGAGACCCACAACAGAAGCACCTTGGACTGCAGAAGCATTAAGAGCCGCAGGTGATGGGCGGCTCTGAAGATCTTGCTGACTCTCTTGCCGAAGCCTAATTAAGCAACGTCCTTAACCACTGAGAAATCTCCAATGCATCACCATAATTTCAATCAGCACCCAATAATTCTTGGACATCGTGCAAAGTCATCCTGCAGAGCCCACACGAGCCCTTCGTAGAAGTGCCCTAACAGACTGAGGCCAAAAATGAAGCTACAAAAATTACACTCTGCAATCACAGCCTCAAAATCTACCGGCTTTATCTGCATCAAACAATCCCCCTTATAAAACAGTTCGATCCTGGTGCATCTCAGGGCTACGTTTACCCGTTTTGTTGGGGAGCGAGGACAAGTTGTTTGATGAACAATACCGATTGTTTTGAAGAAAGTTTGTAAAGATTGATTTGTGAATTCCGTACCATTATCAGATCTCACAACTTTGATAGTGGAATGAAACTGAGTTGTAACACATTGAACAAAATTCTGAAGTAGAGTAGGAACTTGTGTTTTGCTCGAAATTAAAAACACCCAAGTACATTTTGAAAATTCTTCTACAACAGTCAGTAGTCAGAAATTGGTTACAATGACCATGGGTAACCTGTTTATAGGGTCCCGTAGATCACAATGAATGAGATCAAACAATTTAACACAAGTACTAGTACTGTCATGAATGGGAAATGGAAGTATGTGATGTTTAGCTTGCAAACAAACATCACATGTACTAAACAAAGAAGTATTTACATCAGGCATAAGAGCCAACTTATTAAGAATTGTAGCAGGAGAATGCCCCATTCTGTTGTGCCACAATTGTGCCTCAACAGGAGTAGTAGGAATCCTAGAACACTGGAGAACATTCAAGGAGGACTGCACACTGGAACTGGACTGGATGACAGTGTATGAGGGAGAAAATTGATAGAGACCATTTGTTAGCCTACCAATCTCGACCATCTTCTTCAGGAAATGGACCTGTAGAAGACAAGAGGAGTTGGTAAACAAAACAGAGACAGAGAAATCAATACTGAGTTTGGAAATAGACAAGAGATTACAATGAAATAATGGCACACATAAGACATGATAAGGAACAATATCTGAGAAAAGATGAACCTCTCCAACATGTGTTATGGGAACTGTATGACCATTAGGCAAATGGAGGGCTGAGGCTAAAGGTTTAGGATTAGTGAGTAAGGAAACATGAGCTACAACATGATCTCTAGCACCGGAGTCTATTATCCAGTTGTATGGGGAAGTAGAATTCACAGAATAAACAGTATGAAGAGAAGAAACACTGTGAATACCTGATAAGTGTGAACTGGAGACATGAGAGGGCCATGAATTCTTCAGACTTTGCTGAATTAGTTTAGTAATTTGCTCACATTGAGCCTCAGTAAACACATTCTGATGTTTTGCATCATCTGAATTTTTGACATCAAAATCAGCAACATTAGCAGGTGATTTGATAGAAACATTAGAAACTCTCTTAGCACTTTTAAACTGCTTCAATGTAGGTTTAGATTTGCCATAGAGACGGTGCCAATCCGGATAACCATGAAGAAAGAAGCACTTGTCCTTACTGTGGCCAGTATTTTGACAATGTTCACACACTTCAAATTTAACCTCAGGTAATCCAGTAGTAGTAGGTTGTTTGGAAAAACGCCTAGAACCAGATAGTTTAACAGTCATAGCTATGTTTTCAACATTAGAACTAGTCGTGTGAGACACACGTTGACTCTCTTCTTGTAACAAGAGAGAATATGTTTGGCTAAGAGTGGGAAGAGGTTGCATCATAAGAATTTGACCACGAATACTCGTATAGGTGTCATTTAAGCCCATGAGAAATTGACTGAGACTGTTTATTTTCTCATAGGCATCCAATTTAGCACCAATACCACAACTGTAATTGCTAGTTACACAGATACACATAGGTAGAGGAGCTAAAGCTTTCAATTCATCAGTCAAAGTGCGACACTTAGTAAAATATGCAGTAATTGAAAGCGATCCCTGATTCAAGGCAGTGAGAACTTTCTTAAGTTGAAAAATATGCGGAACATTTCCCTGACTGAATCTAACAGCAAGATCATCCCAAATTTCCTTGGCAGTACTAAAGTAGACAACACTATCACGTATTTTATTGGATATGGAATTAAGCAACCACGAAAGCACCATATCATTACAACGATTCCATAACGCATACAGATTAGATGATTCAACAGGACGAATAAGAGTTCCATCAATCATGCATATCTTATTTTTAGCAGATAGAGCAAGTCTAATTGAACGACTCCATTGCTGATAGTTTTGAGGAGTGAGAGACTGTGTAACCAGAGCAATACCTGGATTGTCATTACTTTGCAGAAAGTAGGGATGATATGCATCAATTAGACCTGAATTTGCAGTAGCGTTAGTGGAGGTTGTTGCGGTTGATGTAGCCATGTCTTGTTGAAGATTGCGTTGAAGATTTGAAGCAACAACAGCGGAATAAGACGGATGAGTCATACACAAACTAAGCTTTCAATTAAGAGAATCAACACATCTTTGCAATGAAATTGAATCAAAATTCACACTCGATTCTACAAATTACACTTGATTCTCACAGTTTTTACTTGAAATTTAAGAAATTCAGATTCGATTGAGATTGAATCTGACGAAAAATGACGAAAAAATGAAGTTCGAGATCGTATCACTCAGCTCTGATACCATGACACAGATGTTAACAGTAACAATATTCAACGAAGAAGAAGATTAAGCTTACACTTCCTTCATTCAGGAACACACATCTGTACAATATTACATATTTCACTAACTACACAATGAGAGACTACTACTGAGACTTTATAAAATCCCAACTTACTGAACAAGCTACTAACAAACTTATAACAAATTATCCAACTGTCTTAGAAGAAATGCTAGCTGTATCTAGCTCAGCTGATGACGTGAATGATATTGTAACAGTTTAAGTGCATGATCATATTGTTCAAGAGCAGCCCACATATTTTTTAGCTTGAAATCTTTTACTTACCTCTTTATTAAGCTAATGCCCCTTCTCCGAAAAATCGGAGAATCCAAAACCAACCCACTATTAGATACAAGCATATACATATAATCTCTAATAGCCAACCTTCTCAAATTAAGATAATTAATTTCGAGAAACTAAAAAGATTGAAACTTTATAGAGTAATTCAAGTAAAAATAAGTTCTTTAACATAAAGATTCACATAATGAAGTGAACAAGAACAATGTAGAGATTAAGATCACCTACAAGTTACAAATGGGGTTAAATATCAAGTAGGTGATTGATTGAGGCCAAATGACTCAAGTCAACTTAGCCATTACTCTATTTAAAATGAACAATCCGTCAGAGTCAAAGCGAAGTCCAATCAATTTTAACGTAAACTATTAACTTCTCCATTAACGTGTGAGACGGCATTGAGTAAGCAATTGTGTGACGCTGATTGTAATTACTTACATGTAATAGTCATGTTAAATAACAAAAAGGACACATACACGAGAAATGGACCTTAATATCACAATTTGGAGTTGAATGACACAAAAGATCACAACTAAAAAAGTTGGCCCTTTATATCACAAAAAAACGCAATAAAACAATTATTTCCTTTTTCAACACAAAAAACACATAGCTCATTTGGTTGGAGTCGCACTTGGTAAGTTGGTGGTCATGGGGTTAGAGGGGGAAAGTACAAACCCTAATTTTACCAATTACCCACATCTCTGATCGATCAATTGAAGCTGTTGGACACCAGATTGTTGAAGATTACGATATAATGAGCTTCTAGAATCATCTAAAGCTTGATTAAGGTATGTTTCAAACTTATCTCTATGGTTTGAAGTGTCATGCATGATGAGTTGTTTTTGTCATATGATAGGTTGTGAAAATATATGTCTTTATCTTCAACTTGTTAACATTTCTTCATTTTTCTGAAGAAATCGTGTTTAATCGATGCTATATTTACTTCGTTATATAGGGATGTCTACTAGGGTTTCTATTTATCTACATCATCCTGAGGATTTTAGCCCTGAATCTTTTAAAGGTAATGATGATTATGTTGAGGGAAGTGTTGACATCATCGACGATGTTGACACAGACAAATTTTCAATTCTGGAAATGGATGATTATGCTATGAAATATAAGTATAGCAAGACTTATTTGCATTACTTTCAAACTGATGGTCATACCTTTAGGAAGGGTATTAGACTATTATATGATGATGATTCAGTTAGGGAATTGATTAAGGTGTCCTTGCCGTTTAAAAAATTGAATAAATTTGTGGACCATAAGAAATGGTTTTAGTGTACAGATAAGCCTCCAAGTAAATCTAATGTGTTGGAGAAGGATGATGAATTAAGTGGTAGTGTTGTAGACGGTGGTTTTAATGATATTGAGGATGACTTATTAAGTGATGGTTTTGGTGACTGGTGTAGCGATGATGATGGCGATGACCCAAATTATGAGGCAGATAGAGAGGAGGAATCTAATAAAGAGCTCATAGATGCTAGAAAATTAAGACAAAAAAACCTAGATGATAGTGATGAGAGTGAGTATGCTAGTGATGAGTTAAGGTTTGAGGACTCTTCTAGTGAATACGAAAATATTTAAAAAGGTTATGTTGCAATTTCATCTGGTAATAAACGAAAGAAGAATTCGAAAGTCTTTAATCCAGATAAGGAAGATACTGTCAACTTTGAAGTTGGTCTTAAGTTTTCTTGAGTGTAAGAGTTCAGTAAAGATGTTAGAGTCTATGGGATAAAGGAGAGGAGAGTTGTACACTTCATAACAAATGACAGTAAAAGGGCACAGGTGGGATGTGAGAAAGTATGTACACTTTATTTTTGGTGTCATAATCCAGAAGGATCTCAGTTTCAATACATTTTTAAAATAATAGTAATGTTGGGAACTTGGGGCTACGTGGACGTCTAGGGCTGTAAACGGTTTACGAATGATGCTTGGGGTTAGGGTTTTTTTTGATGAAGACTAAAACTCTTGATTCTTAGAACATATTAAAACTAGAGCCTAGCTATGTAGCTAAACAATCAAAAAAACCCTAAACAAAGAAGAAGAATAAGAAGCTAAAAACCCTAAAATTATTAGAATTTCGTACCTAATTTTTTCGTGTACACGAAATGAAACTGAAACGGTAACGGAAATGAAAACATGCATTGATACATGGAATTTCTTAAAGTTCACATAAAGAAACAATTACGAAACAAAATCTAACGAAATAAGATTCAGATCATAAGGATTAGTTTGGATAAAAAATGACATACATATTCGGAGTATTTTGAAATATTTGCTATAATTTTTAACCTTTATACATAAAGAAACAATTACGAATTAAACAATTATGAAACCAAATCCAACGAAATATGAAAGATACCAGTAAAGAGCAGAACAAGTGAACAAGTAAAAAAATTAGGAATATACCAGTTACTTGAGTTACCAGTTGAATACTTGAAGTGAAGTAAAAGATTGCATTTGTGCTCATTGCAGAACAAACATGTGAAAACACTTGTTATGCAACCCGTTTACATGTATAGTGTTGAACAATTGTTCTCAAAAGTTTTCGGCGCTAAAACCCGTTCTTCATTGAGTGTAATATATTTAAATTTTATAGGATTTATCTCGACTAAAATCATTTCCACAATTTCTTCAATAAAATCAGCATGAGACCTGAAATGCAACCATTTGAAGCATAGAGTATAAAGACTTAAAGAAAGTTTCTTTCGATGGTGGTTCAGAAATTTATGTAATACTATAATTCAAAGTAGGGGAACCGTATGATAGTCATTTATGCAAGCCTCATTTTCAATTGTTGGTGAAACTTTAGTGCAACTGAATGTCTTTACACATGAACTAATTACCGAGAGTACAAATTTAAGGATAAAAATTGAAATCTTAATATGAGTATCTGATTGCTATGACCAAATCTGGCTTAAAAGAAAAGAAACTTTAACATTATGTTAAAAATATTATTTTATTTAAAAACACATTTTATAGAATATTTTTTAAAAAATTTAGAGAAATCTATATATTCTTAAAGTGTAATGAGGAATTTACCCACTGGGTAAAAAAATTTACCCATGGATCCATTTTGTACTATTTTCTACTATATTTCACAAGATCCATGGATTATCCATTTTGTTGACCCATATACCAAATCATATTATCCTATTTTTGAATTTCAAATTACACATTTATGGTTACAATATCTTCCTTGATTTTCTCAATCTCTTCCTTCTTTTCTTTTTTTTGTACGTCCGTTTCTTTCTTCTGTTTCTTTTCAAGTTTTGCAGACCTAATCGTGATAGTGGCGACTATATCATCGGAGTTCTCATCGGAGTTCTATATCATCGGAGTTCTCATCGGAGTTCTAATCGTGATTGACGTGTTTATGGATTCTCATCGGAGTTCTATATTAGGTTCTCATTCTGATGTTTAAGTTATTATAATGTTGTCAATGATTTGATGATTTACGTCTCTGTATAGGTACAAAACGTCGTGTGCGTGGTCGGAATGTTGAAACAGTCCTTCAGAGAAGTAATTATGATGAAAATCAAGGTATGTTTGATTTTGTTATATTCGTCAATACAATACATATGTTTTCATGTTTGACATCCATGTTGTGATTCACACGAGAGGTTTTTCATGTTTGACATCCATATTTTGATTGAATCTGAAGGTGCAAATAGAAGAGTTCGTGGAAAAAATGTCAGTAATGTATTGTCAAGTGCTGATTCCACAAACAATAAAGAAAATTACTCTCCAAATGTTGCATCTGTTTCTACAAACTTGAGACGATTGCCACAAAGTATTCTACATGATCCTGCTATATTGTCATCAGGTCATGTAGGAAAAAATATCACTGGAAAAAATGGTATAATATCAAGTTTCTAATGTTATCGATTTCAGTTTTCTAATGTCCATATATTCTAACCTTCTCATTTCTTATATTTTCTACTTTTATGTGAATGTAGTAAGCAAATGTCGAGTTCGTGGCAAAAATGTTGATAACATTATGAGTAATGTATCAAAACAAGCCTACTCCAGACCTCCTTTGACAACAATAGACCAGAATTCTCAGTCACCGTTTGTTTCTCAGTCTTCAGGTCCTTCATCATTGGCAAGTGCACATTTCATTATTTCAGTGTTGTTCCGTTTCTGTCAAAAGTGATGCTAATCTGCATACTATTAATCAAGATGTCTCACACATTTTCAACAGGTTCATCTATATCAAGTAAATCTCATATGACACCTAGAACTACATTTCACAGTAGAATGGAAACCATTAATCTTTCAGGTTTTTTTTAGATTTATCAACTCTGATGTATTATATCTCTTAATTTTTCATACAATCCCCAAAATACTCACAAGATTCATTTTTTCCCAATTCTGATTAGGTGATATGCAAAGAAATCAAACAAACAACAATCATAAAAATACGTGTGAATCTGGCCAGAGTACTCTAACCTTTTCCATGCCTGCCTCTACATTAAAACCTATTAATAAACGTCGGCCAGATTACAAGAAACAACATCCACATGATGAAACAGAGCAGCATGTTGCGAAGAAACGTTGTGGTAAAATGTCACCGATTCCATTTTCAGTAGGTAAAGATGGTGTAAGGAGTAGTTTTGAAGTTGGCGAGACTTCTGGCCCAATAAATTTAATGAGCGACTTTAACAATGTCGAGGACACTTTTAGCAGTGAAAGTGATTCATTAGAACAAGGTATTTTTGATATTTGGTCACTCTCTATTATTTGGTTATTTTTAGTTAATTTTATCTGAACACATATTACTTTGCATTTTTAACTTTTAAGAAAATTAAAAATCAGGTGATTATGAGGACCTGGACGATGAAGAGATTTTCTACACTCAACAAGATTCTTGGAATGGATACATGGATATTGGAGCTCCGGACAAGTTATGTGGGAAATGTGAGTCTGTAATGTGGAATGAAGAAAGGAACAACAAAGCTACACAGAAAAAAACTCCAACTTTCTCTCTTTGTTGTAAAAATGGTCAGGTTGTTCTTGAAAAAGAAAAACAGCCTCCTGAACCTCTCGCAACTCTTCTTACCGGTGGCGTGCATTTTAAACATTTCAAGAAAAATATTAGAATATACAATTGTATGTTTGCGATGACCTCTTCTGGTGGTAAGATTGACCATAAAATAAACAGGGGTGGTGCTCCTTACTGTTTCAAGCTTCGTGGCACGAATTATCATAATATTGGAAGCTTATTACCACCTGAAGGTGACACTCCTAAATTCTGTCAACTCTACATTTATGACACAGAAGAAGAAATAAACAATAGAATCAATGCTGTTAATGGTTCAAGTGATGCTGTTGATCCAGAGATTGTTGAGTCTTTGTTGCGAATGTTGGATGAACATAACAGGTTGGTCCATGGATTTCGTATGGCTCGGGAAAGAGTAAAAGAAAATCCAATTGATGAGTTTAAATTGGTTCTTATATCTTCAAGTTCGGCGAGTGGTAGACCAAACCATGTTGGACCATCAAATGAGGTTGCTGGATTGATTGTGACGGATGATTATAGCAAGGGATGTAGAGATACTATTATACATTCAAGAGTGAATGGATTGGAGAGGATTTATGAAACTGATCCACGCTTTATGCAACTACAATATCCAATTCTTTTTCCTCATGGAGATGTAGGATTTCACCGTGAAATTCCTTTAATTAAAACTCATAAGCAACCGACGAAAACATCAGAACATTGTGATGTTGATGATTCTGAAGAAAGAGGACCTCGCGAGAACATCACCATGAAGGAGTATTACAATTATAAACTAATGATACGTCCATCAGAAGGTATTAGCATCGCTACTAATTTGCAATACTTATTTATTTTTAGGTTTTTGTTTAAAATTATGTTTTAATAATTGTATACATATATGTGATAGGCTTGACTCCACATTTGGGTGGACGTTTGTGGCAGCAATACATTGTAGATGCATTTACTGCAATTGAGCAATATAGATTGGAGTGGATTAGAGAACATCAGACTACTATACGTGCTGATCTATATCATAATATTAGGGATGCAGTACAGAAGGGAGACAATAATCCATCAAAAGTTGGTAAAGCAATTATTCTGCCAGCCTCTTTCACCGGTTGCAAGCGTTACATGAACCAATATTTTAAGGATTCTTTGGCTATTTGTCGAACAATTGGCCATCCTTCTTTGTTCCTCACTATGACATGTAACACCAAATGGCCAGAAATTCAACGAATGCTCAAATACCTACCTGGTGTTGATGTTGCTGATGCTCCTGATGTCGTTTCAAGAGTATTTAAGTTAAAAGTTGACCAGCTTATCGAATTGGTAAAGAAAAAAAATTATTTTGGTCGCTGCATAGGAGGTAAGTGATGTTATGAGGTGTTGCTACACACATTTTTCTACATAATTACCTTATAATTGATTCTCATAGTTGTATCTTTTATTATCGTATCCGTTTTTGTGTAGTGATGCATGTCATTGAGTTTCAAAAACGAGGATTGCCTCATGCCCATATGCTTATATGGTTACATCCTGATGACAGGCCTAAGACATTTGAACAAATTGACTCTTTAGTATCTGCGGAAATTCCAGACTTAGACATTGATCCAGTTGGATATCATGCTGTTAATAATTACATGATCCACGGACCATGTGGTACTGATTGCGTGAAATCTCCATGTATGCTCAAAGGAAAATGTATTAAGCATTTTCCTAAGAGGTTAGTTTTCAATTTTTTTTTGAAAATTATCAAATTAGATACAAATGTCTATGTTTTTAAAACATTGTTGTTTTATAAGGTACAACTCTCACACATTTTTCGATGAATGCGGTTTTCCAGTCTACAAAAGAAGGAGGACTGGATTATATGTTAAAAAGAAAGGCATTGATTTGGATAATCGTTATGTCGTCCCATACAATCGAGATCTTTTAGTTCGATTTCAATGTCACACGAATTTGGAGATATGCAATAGTTCGAGGTCCTTAAAATACCTATTCAAGTACTGTTTAAAAGGACATGATACAGCTACTATGTTACTAAAGAAAAAAACAAAGGGTCCGCATCTTTCTTCCTGCATTCCAGAAAATCCAGAAAAGCGTCCTATTGATGAGATCAAACATTATTTGGATGGTAGATATGTTTGTGCATCAGAAGCGGCTTGGAGGATATTTGGTTTTGACATTCATTCACGTTGGCCATCTGTCGATCGTTTGCCTATACATTTACCAAATGACAAACATGTGTCGTTCAAAACTGGAGCTGTTTTGCAGGAAGTGTGTGATAAAGCCAATTCCAAAAAAAGCAAGTTGGAAGCTTGGTTTGATGCGAATAGAACATTGCCTGATGCAAAGAACTGGACTTATTCTGAATTTCCAAGTAAGTTTACCTGGCATGCACGACCAGGCATGTGGAAAGAAAGGAAAAGAGGTGATGTTATTGGTAGACTTAGTGAGGTCCATTCTTCCAGTGGTGATCTATTATATCTACGAATGCTTTTGCTTCGAAAAAAAGGTGCTACATCATTCGAGGATCTAAAAAATGTAGATGGTCATGTTCATAAATCATTTAAGGAAGCATGTTCAGCGCTTGGTCTTCTTCAGAACGATAACCAATGGCATGAGGCTATTTCTGAAAATTCACACACATCCATGCCTCCTCAGTTGCGTGCAATGTTTGTCAATATTTTGGCTTATAGTCCAATTTCAGATCCTCTCAGGCTTTGGGAAGCTCACTGGCGATGCATGTCTGATGACATTATACTGTTGCGAAGACACTTGCTTGATGATCATACTTTATTTCTATCTGACGATGATGTTCAAAAATATGCTCTTGCAGGTTAGGATTTTTACACACGGCAAATAATATCATTGTGCATTATTTACTATTGAATTAATTTGTTGTGGTTCTAAAATGTTACTTATATTACAAAGTTTATTGTGTTTTTTTTTCAGAAATTGAGAAATTGTTAAATGATATCGGAAAGAGTTTGAGAGACTTTTCAACTATGCCATTTCCCGGTGAAGCTTATTTCAGAAATTCTGTTAATCGTCTCATTGAAGAAGAAACTGGATACAACAAAGAAGAAATGAAATCACAACATGAAAAAAACCATAAACTCCTCAATGCTGAACAACGAAATGTTTATGAGGCCATTATAAACAATATAAATGAGGATAAAGGCGGATTTTTTTTTGTGTATGGAAGTGGAGGTTGTGGCAAGACTTTTTTGTGGCAGACTCTATGTTGTCGATTGCGTTCCGAAGGTAAAATTGTACTTCCTGTTGCTTCATGTGGTATAGCAGCGGTGTTGTTGCCTGGTGGAAGAACTGCGCATTCCCGTTTTCATATTCCTTTGAAACTTGATCAGTATTCTACAGCTGGTATAAGACATGGAACTGATATTGCCGAGCTAATTCAACAGACTAATCTAATAATTTGGGATGAAGCTCCAATGCAACACCGTCATGCTTTTGAATGCGTAGACCGATCTTTGAGAGATATCATGTCTGTTGTTGATAAGACAAGATCCAAGAAGCCATTCGGTGGTATCACCGTTGTTTTTGGTGGAGATTTTCGACAAATTTTGCCTGTAATTCCAAAGGCAACAAGAGCCGAAGTCGTATGTGCTGCTCTAAACAGTTCTAAATTATGGGACTTTTGTCAAGTACATTTACTGAAGCAGAATATGCGGTTACATTCAGGTAATACAGAAGAACAGAATAAGATCATTGCCGAGTTCAGCAAGTGGCAGCTTGCTGTTGGTGATGGGAGAGTGGAACACGTAACTACTCAATCGGATGTTGGTGAAATGTTGATAAAGATACCAGATCAGTATGTTGTTCACACCTCGGAAGATCCTATTCGGACTCTTTTTGATGTGACTTATCCGGATTTTAGCAACAACATGTCTTCACATTCTTACCTGAGATCTAGAGCTATTCTGACACCAACAAATATTGTGGTGGACGACATCAATAATCAAATCCTTGACAAGATTCCTGGTACGCTACATACTTATCTTAGTCAAGATTCTATTGATGATGCTGGTGATGAAGATAACGATTTCGCTGCTGCATTTCCAGTTGAGTACTTGAATTCAATAAATATGCCGTGCATTCCCAAACATGAGTTAAAAGTAAAAGTTGGAGTCGTAGTTATGCTTATGAGGAATTTGAACCAGATAATGGGATTGTGCAATGGAACCCGAATGATAGTTATTGCATGCAAGAAAAATAGTATTGAATGTGAAATCCTTTGTGGCTCTCATGTCGGAACTAAACATTTGATACCAAGGATCGAAATGATGCCAACTGATACCGTATGGCCATTTGACTTTAAACGAATTCAGTTTCCGATCCAAATATGTTATGCAATGACAATAAACAAGAGTCAGGGACAGAGCCTTGATAATGTTGGTTTATATCTCCCTAGAGCTGCTTTTTCGCATGGTCACATCTATGTTGCCATCTCAAGAGTTACAAGGCCGGAAGGTCTTCATATTTTGATTGATAGTGATTCCGGTGTTACCACAAATGTTACCTCCAATGTAGTTTTTGAGGAGATTTTTTACAATCTTCCTAATGTAGATGATTGATGTACTCTTTATTTCATAGATATTGTGGTTTAATCCTTTTTAATTTGCATTTAAAATAATTTGATCATTATGTTGGAATTGATCGTGTTTTATAGATTTGATGGTTTAAAAATCAATTACAATTAATGTATGATATGAAATAAATTTTAAAATTATTCAAGTGTTTGTATACCAAGATTACTATATACATGTCAAGTTCAATCAAAAAAACATTTTATAAATGTCAGTACAATAAAAAATCAGACGTTTATTAATATAAATGTCAATTTATACATGTCAAGATCATTAAAAAACCAGTTTTGTCAAAGTTGTAGTAAAAAGAATCTATTATAATCATGTGAAATATTAGCTACAATAAAAATATCAATTAGAAGTATTTATTTAATTGGAATATCAAGATTCATTAAATCATTACAGGATTCATTTTGTTTTAATAAATATATACGTCAAATATCACTAAAAATTTGCTAAAATGTCAAATATTGAAATGACATATATTTGATAAGTATCAATCACAAAAATACAGCATGAACAACATGGATATATCTGTTACGGATCATTATCAAAATTATAAAAGAATCAATCATATATCAATCCTTATCGAAATCATCAAAGAATCAATCACAAATCAATTATTAGTTGGACTACAATATCAGCAATAAATTTTGGTTTATCATTAGTTATACTTTTTACTATTATTATAAAACATAAAACCATAACTTACTCATTGTACTCTTCTCTGCATTTTCATTTTTCTGCATCATTAAGTTGTTAGTAAGTAATACTAACTTTCTTTGTGTATACAATATCTTGATGTCATTGTGTAATGTATTACTACTATTCTGTTGTCAGTTTTTTGATGATATAATGGTTATCCCTGTATTTCCGATGCTTCAAGTGTTGACTTAACTGACAATGTGAGCCTATCTAAATATATGTTTTGATAGACTGTTGGCTCTGATAATTATAAAGAATCTACAAGTTATTAAAGTGAACATCATTGTTGCAGACTTTTGAAGTTAATGACTTCATGCAGACTCCAGGTTCCGCCAAATCAGTGACCAAAAAAATTAAAATGGTAAAGGAAGTTGAGTAATTTCAATATATTGTTCTATCTTATAACTTTAGTTTAAAATAAAAGTAACAGTCTATTTTTTCAAATGGTCTTTACAGGAACCTTGATTGCATGGATTTGACAGTGAAGATTACTGAAGTTCACAGTTGAAGCTTTTTCTGAATAAATTCTTATCATATTAAACTTTGTTTATTTTCTGGATTTCTGGATTGTTCTCTATCTTATTGTTTTGGTTTTGATGTGGTTTTGAGTCCATATGAAACTACTTTAATTTTCAGACGCAAAACAGTTATCTTTGCGGTGGAGCATAAAATAAATAATTATGTTACTTTTTTATGCAGCGTTCTTTGCTAAAGTTACTACTTTTTATGTAAAATATATCTTCTACATTGATTCAAACAACTGAAATAGGTACTCTTAATCTATCTAAATTATTGACAATAAAACTGGTGCATAAAGTATAAACATGTAGACAAAACATTATGAAATTAGTTTCATAGGCCAATATCTTGACATGCAATTCTAATAATGTTGCCGGTCACAGCATAATCCTAAGATAAACATAACAGAGTAACATATCTACATGAAGCATGTGAATATATTATAACATAAAACGAATTCAGATATTACGCCTTAAATCATCCACTCGAGCAATCATGGTTGAGTTTTGATCCTCAATTTCACCAGCCTTGATTATCCAGTCGCTTATCCTTTTAATCCATTCCGCTTCAAACTTTTTAAAACCTGCCAACATTTCTTCCAAATGATCTTTGCACTGCTTCACGTGACCATTCAGAGAAGTTGAAGTATCTTCGAGAAATCTTCTTTCACTTCCTGCATAGTCTCTATCAATTTGCACATTTGTCATTGATGATTCACCAACTGCTGCATTTGGATTTCCTTTCAACACTTTGTTAAGGTCCCTGCGATTTATAAACATAAACTGTATATCAACAGAAAAAATGGTAAATAGGATAGCAAAACATTTCTGAATAACTATAATTAAAATTAGAAATATGTATGTGTACATGTATTTTTCCTCCAGTCCAATAGTGCGAGCAAATAATTCTGTTTGTCTATCTTCCATACTTTTGAAAAACAAACAGAAATCTTCATTTGCTATACGTATATCTTCATTTAACTCTGCAGATGAAATGTTGATGCTATTCAAGTCATTCACCACCAAATTCTTCATGTTAGAATACCTTCTCCTCTTTGCAGATGGTGAACTCATCTTTGTAAATACAGATATGATGTTAGTGATGATTGTTATTGTAATCTAAAAGACAGAAAATAGTATTTATAATAATGTTTAAAGAGTAATCCAATAGTCATCAGTTATAAAACTGCTATAACATGTACATGTAACTGCACATAAGTTACTTTTTAGTGGTAACTGCTCAATAGTTAATAATATTTGTAAGTAGTTTAAATTAATTCAACATGAATTTTTTTTTTAAAAACGTAATATATTTATAGAATATAAGATTAGATCTTATATTACAAAGTTTATTGTGTTTTTTTTTTCATAAATTGAGAAATTGTTAAATGATATCGGAAAGAGTTTGAGAGATTTTTCAACTATGCCATTTCCCGGTGAAGCTTATTTCAGAAATTCTGTTAATCGTCTCATTGAAGAAGAAACTGGATACAACAAAGAAGAAATATATTTTGACCAAACTAATTTTAAAGACGTAATATATTTATAGAACATAAGATCAAATATTAAATATTATATATTTAAAATTAGAATATAGATATTAAAGACGTGACTAATTTACGATATATCATTTGCTTCAATTTACTCATATGTTTAGCACTAATCTATTTAATTTTTTAAAGACCAGTTACAAATTTAAATAATTTTTAGAATTCTGTTACTACGTTTTCTACGTTCTCGCATATATAATAAAATAATACATATTTGCATTTTACGAAACATACATAGGTTTTTTTATATACGAAATTAATAACCAACATAATAACTCACCACAACTCCCTGTAAAACAAACATAGGTATTCTTTACGTGTGGATTTTTGATGGAAAACTTATAATTTAGACAACTTTGAAACAATATACACGTTAATTTCTCTTTTATTATTTTATTATATTATGGTTTTTTGTATAATTATTAACTCATCACGATCATAACTGAAAATCCTTTTGATTTAATATTATAGAAAAATATAAGTGTGTACATATGTCAAAATTTAATAACTTATGTACTCTCTTACTAATATATTTGAGATAAGTTTTTGAAAAGCATACACAAACGTTTGTCTTTGTAACGAAAGTCCATACCATTTTAATGAAAAAGTCGCATAATTGCTTCATCATTTAGACTATTTACTAAGAAAAAAATTATTATACAGTTGAAATCTTTTAAAATATCTCTTATTTTATTCATCTAACATGCCTCTTAAAATTTATCTTGAAAATAAATATAATTAATAGATCAGTCAATCATGATTGTACTATCTCCTACAAGCAACATATGTTACTACAATATATCATTAATATTCTGTCATTAAAGAAGGTGAACAGTCCAGCAACCGTGTGCATGCATTTGTTCAATATATACAAATGTATTATAACATTGATTACACATTATATAATTGTCCAAGATCTATCATATAGATACTCTATAAAACACTTTTTTACCTTGAGACCTTTCATTGCCTTCATCCTACAGTCCTCCCAAATCTTACTTAAGATGGACAATAACAACATACTCGATCTTAAATCTGATGCTCTAAGCTTGATTTTCAACTATTTGATATTCGACAGATGTGAGTTCTACATGTTTGGAAGATTACTAATTGCATGGGTGACTAAGAGAAGTGCTTATAGAATTAAGGATGTTCTTGAAAGGTTGGACTGGGATTCGCTGTACCACTTCCATCGTCATGATTTTGAAGTAACACGAGACCAGTTTCATGGATTCATAAGGTTCGCAGTACGATTTCATGTTGAGCAGGCGATGTTCTACAACTCTGTTCAGAAGCTTTTTTTAAATGTCAATGTTCACCATAATATATCAGTTTTACAAACTCTGTCAGGTAATCATTTGCCATCTCGATTTGCTTACTTTTTATTTAAGGCAATACACATACCATTTGGCCTAAATCAAGCAGCTGATGAGATGTTTCATTTCCTTAATATAAGTTCTGTTAGAAGTAAGGTTTTACAACAAATTGATTTGCTTCAAGATATGTATTTTTATCTGTTTGAGAGAGACTATCTCCTGCCCAGTAAAAAATTCTGTCCAAATGCAAGAAATCCAGAGCCATTCGACTTATCAGAAGGGAGTCCTATGTCTGAAGAACTATGGCTTTCTCTTTGTGAGAAAACTGTAGAAGAAAACTTTCGCGACGAGAGAAATCCATATGGAAAGATTCTGAACATGCAGCACATTTGGGGCTCTGAATGTCACCATTGCAGACTACAACTATTGGTTTATAAAATTCTCCTTAACTCCGTAAGCTAATAATCATGTTTTTATTCTCAATCTTTCAATTTGCTGATATGTAAGTCTTTGTTAAGAATTCTCGACAATGAACAAAATGTTTAATGTTTAAATGCATTTATATTTGCTGCCATACTACATTGTATAGCGAGATGGATTTATTTATAAATTGCTTAATAATATACATAGACTGGGTGGTGAAGGCAAAGAGCTTACTCTCAAAATTTACATTATGGTCCAAAAACCTTGGACCATAAAAAAAAAATTTAATGAGACAAAAAAAATACAAATCTGAGACAAGACTTTTAATGATTGAAGCATGAATTCTGAAAAAATTTCAACAAAGTCAACTTTATATTTTCTAAAAAATTTAAAAATAAATTTATTAATATAAGTAATATTATTCTTCATCGTAGTTTGGTCATAACACATAATTAAATTACTATAATATAGTTTGAATTAAATTTCAATAATAATTACAAAACTGAAAATAAAAATCCATTCATAGACATCATACTTAAACCATCCGTTCAACAGTAACACTTAAGATCCTAGACAGATTGAATATCAAATACTATTACATCGTCTTCTTCGATCAATGTAAAAACTAATTTCTGATTTACAATGAACTTATTGTCCCTAGCAAATTTGTTCCATCCAGCTGAAAACCTTGGACTTCCATTGTTAAATACTATTCTAACCATCCAAGTACCAACATCAGTTCTTAACATAACCTCTTCCCCACTTTGCCAGTCTCTGTTACGTGCTGAAACATGGCTAGGAATGTGCTGCAATACAAACAATTTATATTACATTACACAACTATCCAAGAAATTTGATCATCAATAAAAAAGAAAATGGATTAAATGTACGGTTTGAATTAAATTATACCACGCCATGAGATGAGTGATTCACATGTGATACTTTTAAAGCTACGCTGAATTCTAAAATCTCATCATTCATCACATCCTCATTGATTTCAACATTTTCAGCCAAGTTATCATGAGCAGCAACCTCGATGCCAACTGCAGCTGTTAACGATTTGTAATCGATAAATACCATTAGTGATGGAGTATATTCAACTATTTATATTTGAGCTTGGATTATATATCAGAAATCAAATTTTAAGATAAAGAAATATAACACCTGTTTCATCCTCTATGTTATCAATTACCATCAGCTGCATTTCTTCTGCTTGCCATTATAAATTATACATTAGTTTGGTTAGGATTCTAGAAAGGAAAATCGTAAAAATTTTATAAAATGTTAGATGAAAAATAATAATACCTGAAACCATATCACAGTCAAAATCCCAAAAGCAATTAGAAATTGCTTCACTTGATTCATATGTAGACCTACTAACATAATCTATTTCAAGACCATCTTCTTGATATATTCTTCCCTGCATCATTTTGCTCTTATCAATTGTAAAGATTATAGTCTCTTTTGGCCTCAATTTGAAGCGATCCATCATCAATTTAAGGTTTGTTACGTATCCACCAATATAGTTGTAACAAATGAACCAACTTTCTCCATTTACTTGAAATTTTCTCATATGGATTAGATTTCTGGCATAATATTCCTTAATTTGTTTTGGTACTACCTGATCAAAGTTAAGATATATAGTCGGTATACAAATATGAGAATATACAAGTGAAAATGAAACAAAAACTTAAGATTTAATATATACATTATATTAAAGAGTTGAACATTTTTACCAAAACACCTCCAATCAAACAGTCTTCAGTCATCACTTTGTAAAAGGATCTCCTCCATTCTTTATTTTCTGATTGTAACATTATATTTAATGTGTAAATATTACGTTATTAAGTATAAAATAATGTAAAATTATAAATAAATGAAAAAATAGAAGTGTTAATACCTTTATCTTCATCGAAACAGTCGATATGCAATTTAAATACACATGCCTTTAGTTTGTCAGGCATGGAACGATGTAATTTAGAAAGGACCAAAGTATCACCATCTTCCAAATTAGTGTCCACGGCAAACTCATACCATCCTGATCCAAACATACATCTGCCATATTTCCAGATAACCACAATCTCCCATGTTCTTTCAAGCAAACTAATAGTCAACTTATTCCCATCTTTCCAATTTTTGTAGAGGCTTTCGAACTCAGTATCTAATATCTATATTAGTCAACTTAAATTAAAAACAGCAAAACATTTCATCAAGTAAATATATTCAGTGTCAAAACATAAATAACTCAATACATACATACTTCTTACCAGAAATCTAGCATTCTGATCAATGTCCATCTTCCGTATTTTGATGTTGAAATACTTTCCAAATTCAGTATAGACATTAAATTTCCACAGTGCACAATATTTATGGTATTCCAATGTCAAGCAATCAATTATATATTGATCTGCTCTCCATTCTTCCATGTTTTCATTTCTGAAACAGAATTCAGCATCCAATTCTGGATAGCTTCTCTCAACTGCAGTTTCTCTAAATATTTTAACGACAAAAAAATCTTCACCATAATAATCAAACTGAACAAGATTGTAGATCTTTATTTCATAGAATCTCATGAACTTATTCAACCCATATATCACTTTTGAGTACTGATTAATTTTTGCTTTCCAAGGTACATTATCACAGCTTATTGTAACATTTGATGAAATTTTACTTCCAACCATATCAAAAAAGGACTTAGGAACCATCTGTCATAAAAAAGTTTTATATAAGTAATATGTCTTTAATTAAGAACATCAAACAAACATACAAAACCAAGAAAGAATATATTAATTAAAGTAGATACTTACAAAGGATCCAAAAGAGATCTTTCTATTGTTAGCGGAAAGGAAACTTGCCAGTATTGGTCTATTCCCTGATATAGTAAAACAAATTTATTAAACTAAGTACAATATGTTTACCAAAACATTATATAGAATTCACAACGTGAAACTATAGAAATTGAGTCAATGTACCTGTGTTCAAATTTTTACTTCTTCTTCTACTATTAAAATTCTGACCCTGTGAACATTGGAAGGATATATAATTTTTAATTTTGTAATCACAAACATAATATCATAACAATTACATCCATCCAATGCAACAATCTTATTCAATTAATTCGGATAATATAATCAAAGTTTTGAATAAATGATGTTTTGATGTTCTCCTGTCACTACTTATCAGCAAACATGCAATGCATAAAGAAGATTGAAAAAACCCATAACAAATCAATGACTTAAAACATATATTAGAGCAAGAGAACCAGAGTTGTTACACTATAAATTATACATCTACACAAAATAACAGTAATCAAAGTAAGGTTTCATGATAATACAAGAAACTTTTTGAATTGAAAGGAGATTAAACACATTGGAAAGGGATTTTAACTCCATCGGAACCGATCAATTGAGTTCTTCCCTGATATCGAAGATTGAAACCTTTAAGATTTGAAACTGTGACACCCTTCTTATAATATGATTTTTTTTTTCATTATGTCTGCACTTCATCAAACTGCACTGAGTTAGATATGTAACAATACACAAGCACTTCAACAGTTTGCACTATGTTCCTAAGTAAGCAGTCAATATAAGCACTGCACTAATGTAAAATCATATTATCGCCAATATAAATCCATTGATTCTATAATAACTTGCTAATGATATCCAAATCCATTAGCCATTCTATATAGATTTTCAGGGACTGAAACAAAATCCATTGATATATTACCCGATTCTATGTTTTTACTCAGTTAGTTTTATTTGATACCAGCTTGAATATAGATCATTTGAGTAGATTGTTATATCCTTAGGAGCATTGCAAACTTTAATTCATTGTACTCTTCTTTTGACAAGAACCATAAAGATCAAATAATATTGACCCAATCTATAACACCTTCTGCATGCAATACATACAACCAGGCAAGTAGTAATCTCTAATAACCTATTCGGAACATAGTTTAAGCAAGAAATTCAAAGTACAGTGTACATATTCTTGAAGAGGAACAACAAGAATCTAATATCATCTTCGATCATTGTAACTTTGCTCATTCAATCATCAATCAATACACAGTACCTAAAAACATAATGCTACAGAAACTGAAGAATCGTGTTGCTAACCTCCATTCGGGTGTTCTTGAAGTTGCAGCCGATTGAATTCGTCAAATTCCCAATTTGCAGATGATGCATACAGCTGAAGAAGATAGTGTTTGATACGGTTGCAATTGGGACTTAATTAGGAGTTAATTAGGACAGATACACCTGTCACCAAGTTCAATTAATTTTCAATTTAGATTGGAAAACCTTTTTACCAAATAAGTATATTTATATTTTTACCAATTTTTTAGTGTAGTTTATATCTTCCAAAATACTATTGCCGATAAAAGAAATTTAAAAATATTAATAAAATTTATGAAGTTATGTTACAATATGAAATTTTTTTAATTAATATTTACAAGTAAATCACATTTTACCAAAACAATTCTTAAAAATTTAAATAAATATTTCAAATACAAGTTAATTTTATTAAGTTTGTACTAAAAAGACATATGTGTTGACAATTATCATGAAAATAATAATTTAAATATTGTTAACTCTATTGCTATGAGTGCAATATTTTATGTGCGCGTACCTTTTATACGTATATCCGTGTAGACAATTTATGAAAATATCGACAAACTCATTGTCTTAAACAGTAAAATTTATAAACTCAATTCTTAACATGTATAAATAAAATCCTTTTTCTAACATTTTTTGTTTAAATTAATTATGAAAAAATTAGAAAAATCTTAGAGCGCGCGTAGCGCGGGCAAAAACTCCCTAGTTAGACAAAAGAGTAAAGGAAACTGAGAACTCTCCTAATTCATTTGTTACAAATAAGAACGTTGGCCAAATTAGAGCTGCGACACCGTTGTCTAAAAACTAAAAGATAAGTATACTTTCAGTAACTTAGCTTAGTTTACTTTCTTATTTATAGTCACGTTACATTATCTACTAAACCCTAGTGTGTTTTCTTGAAATGGAACTTCCTAATGAATTGGTTGATTAGATACTCACTCGTGTCCCCGTAAAAGATGTTCTTCGTTGTCGATGTGTCTCAAAAGATTGGTGTTCTGTTATTGATAGTACTGAATTTGTAGAAAAATATTTGAAAGTGTCTGTTGAGAGGAATAGAGGTGGTATTATTATTCATTGAGTGCGGACTATAAATGTATGTTTTAATGGTTTTATTATTTGTTTACACAGATGTAAAAGATTGATTGGAAGAAGATTCAAGGATCCAATTGTACAAAGTGACATAAAACTATGTTCGTTGAAGGTAATTAGTGGTCATGCTAACAAACCCAAAATAATTGTCAATCACAAAGGTGTGGAGAAACAATTCTCGCCTGAGGAGTTGTGTTCAATGATTTTGTTTAAGATGAATGAAATTGCACAACATTCTATTTAACACAATATTACTTCTGATCATAATTCAGAATGATCTCAATTTCAATACATTTTAAAGATAATAGTAATGATGGGAAACTGGAACGGTAATGAAAATGAAAGCATGCATTTTTACATGAAATTTCTTAAAGTTCACATAAAGAAACAATTACGAAACAAAATCTAACGAAATAAGATTCAAATCATAAGGATTAGTTTGGTTCAAAAATGACATACATATCCTGAGTATTTTGAAGTAACTGCTCTAATTTTTAACCTATATACTTAAGGAAAAAATTATGAATTGAACAATTGTGAAACAAAATCTAACAAAAAATGAAAGATACTAGTAAAGAATAGAACAAGTAAAAAAAAGAAATATAACAGTTACTTAAGTTACCAGTTGAGGACTTGAAGTGGAGTAAAAAGATTATGTTTGTTTGTTTAACTATTGGGCTTGAGTTTAAGGGATTTAGGCGTGTGAAATGTGATAATAAGATGAGAAATTGGGTATGTGCATATATGTTTTTAGGTTAGTCGTTCATATATTTGGTTTGGGTTCGGACAAAACAAGTTTGTTGGACCAAGACAAATTGGGCTTATTTGTCATGATGAGTCGGAGAATTTGAATAATCAAGGCAACTTTCTTGCGTTACTAAAGTTTCTTTTCAAGCATAATGATGAAATAAATCAAGTTTGATTAAAGAATGCTCCAGAGAACAACAAATTAAGTTCACCTACAATTCAAAAAGACGCTTATTTCTTGCCAAAAATCCTACAATTCAAAAAGACATTTGTGATGTTGCTTCATTTCTTACTACAAGAGCAATCATTGAGGATATTGGAAGTGAATTCTTTTCTTTGTTGGTTAATGAAGCTCGTGATTTTGCAATTAAGGAACAAATAGTTGTGTGTTTGAGGTACATAAAATAAACAAGGGTGCATAATTGAGCGCATTCTTTGCATTGTACATGTTCAAGAACATACTTCATGTGTTATTAAAAAGGCTATTGAGTCACTTTTTGCCACATAGATTAAGTATCTCAAGAATTCGTGGACAAGGCTACGATGGTGCAACCAATATGAGTGGTGTGAGCTTCAAACTTTGATACTGGAAGATAATGAAAGTGCTCATTATGTCCATTGACTCTTGTAGCGGTTGCAAGAAAGAATGATAAACTTTCTTCATTATTTGATTATTTGACATCTTTGACCAATTTTATTGGTGTTTTATATAAAAGAAAAGAATTGCTTCGAGTAAAACAAATTGAGAAAATAGTTGAGGGAATATCTCAAAGCATTTTGAAAACCGGAAGAGGCACGATTCAAGAAGTTACTTTTAAAAGCCCGGGAGAAACACGTTAGAGTTCACACTATACTACTATTATTAGTGTGATTTCTCTTTTTTCTTCTACACTTGAAGTCCTTGAAGAAATGAAAAAAATGCCATCATTTGCAATTCACAAAGGTGAAATAAGTCGTCTTATTGAAGTTATGTGTGAGTTTGAATTTGCATTCTTGCTATTCTTTATGAAGACGGTGTTGAAAATTACTAATAATTTATCTCAGGCACTGCAAAGAAAGGATCAAGACCTTCCAAATGCTATGAGTTTGGTTAAAGTTGCTAAAAGAAGGTTACAAGAACTAAGAGAAAATGGTTGGGATAATTTGTTACTAGAAGTTAGTTTTTGTGAAAAGAATGAGATTGATATTCTAAACATGGATGAGCCTTATGTCCCTCGTGAAAGTTCAAAGTGTAACATTCACAAAATTACGAATCATCATCATTTCGAAACACAGTTACTTGTTGTCGTAGTTGATTTTCAATTTAAGGAGATGAATGACCGTTTTGATAATGTGAATATCGAGCTACTTACATGTATATCATGTCTTGACCCATGTGGTTCTTTCATAGCTTTTGACAAACAAAAGTTAGTCCAATTTGTTAGATTTTATCCTCTTGAATTTTGTGAAATACATCTTTTAGCACTTGAAGATCAACTTGAAAACTATGTTGAAGATCTGAGAAATGACGAAGATGTTAAAGATTTAAAGGGGGTTTGGAGAGCTTGCTCAAAGAATGGTTCAAAAGAAGAAGAATATTGGATTTGCTTTAGTTTACATGTTGGTTAAGTTAGCTATGATCCTACCTGATGCAACAACGATCGTCGAAAGAGCTTTTTCTACTATGAATCTTATTAAAAGTATACCCCGGAATAGAATGGGAGATGTTTGGTTAAATGACTGCCTGATGACATACATTGAAAGGGAGATATACAATCCCTAACAACCAACCTTCTCAAATTAAGATAATTAAATTTAAGAAACTAAAAATATTGAAACTTTATAGAGTAATTCAAGTAAAGATTAGTTCTTTAATATAAAGATTCACATGATGAAGTGAATATGGGTGACAAATTTTAACATGATCTGAAACCCGACATATAAAAGTATGAATTTGGGTCGAGTATTTTGAGTTTGGAGTCGGGTTAGGTAAAAATTTATCCAAAATATTCGGGTCAGTTTCGGGTTGACCCAAAATACCCGAACCCGACCCGAAAATTTAATATATATAATAAATAATTTAAAATATATAAATTATATTACATAATTACAGACATATGTGATATATCTTCACATTATTTAAATAATTTTAATTCATATATCATATAATAATTTTTTTATTATATATTTTTGATATTTCATAAATAAATTTTAATTTAAATATATATAAATAATTATTTTTACTTATTTTCGGGTTAAAACTTGTCATTTTCGGGTTGATCGGGTACTAATAGGTGGGGTTCGGGTTGAGAAAATTCAACCTGTTTCAGGTTTGGGTCGAGTTCGGATTGACTCAAAAATAGGACTGAGTACAACAAATCTGACACAAACCCGCTCCATTACCCGAAATTACCACCCCATAAGTGAACAAGAGCAACGTAGAGATAAAGATCACTTACAAATGCAAAAGATTAAAACTTTTTTGAAGAGCAACGTAGAGATAAAGATCACTTACAAATGCAAAAGATTAAAACTTTTTTGATTGCAGATTGAGAGGTCAGTATGATTGAGATTTTGATGACCCAATAGCTTGCTAAATTACATGAGATGTTGTGTGTGTTTTTGTGTCGTGAAAGGTGAGCTTTTTTTTTTAGAAAAATTTGAGAATTCTGTTATGAAAGAAGTATGGTGTGATGAAAAATTACTTCAATAACATAATTTTTTTAGAGTAAAAAATAAATATACTTTATAGTTGTTTTTTTGAAAAAGAAAACTATGAAAGATGTTTATTGACTTATTTCATGAATTAATTAAATTAATATATATATATAAAGGAGGATACGCGGGAGTTTAGGTGGCGTCTCTAAGATTGTCTCAATCTATTTTTCTAATTTTCTTAGAGTTTTAGAATTTGAAATATTAATAAATCAAAAAATGTGTTTTAACATATTAGGAGTAGAATAGGTGTTCGAATTTATAGAGGAGAATAGTTTGAATGTATCTGAAAAACATATTAGAAGTAGAAAAGCCAAACAGTATTCGTATTCTTAAAGGATAAGAAGTTAAAATAACTATATAAGTAAAGGAGAAGAATTCTTCATATTTAACTAAAAATTCTTTATAAGTAAAAATTATATATAAGTAAAAATTCTTTATAAGTAAAAATAAGAATTCTTCATATATAAGGCAGAGAATTCACACGTATAAAATAACTACATGCAATATGATATAAAGATCCTATGTTGGACATTGGATGTTTTCGCAAGTTTGTAACTCACGTATTACAATATTGGCTAAGTAAGTTTCAGACTTGGTTGTTCTGTGTTTTTTTGTTTATTTAGATCTGTTTTTCAGTTATTTAATGTCCGCGTATATAATTTTTAGGTTTTGTAGTTTCAGTTGTGAATATATTTGGTGTATAAGTTTGATATGCAAAATGATCTATATGTGTGTGCTCTCTAATTGTTACTATTTAAACATTATATTTTTATCAACTGTTTTGCAATTTTTGGTTAAATTAATGCATATTTGTTCGTAATTTTAATTTTCTTTTCATATAAAAACAACATAATTGTTTTATTTCTGGGAGTAACGATATAATCGAATCGAATACCCCTCAGTCCTCACAGTTGGCGTTCACTTCTGGCCTACTCTCCAAATAAATACTCTGTTTTTGTTTGTCTCATTTGCTGCATATTATCCTTGATTTCTTGGTATCACCAAAATCATCTTCCTCTATTTTTTTAATATTTTTTTATTTAAAATACTAACAACTAAAATTTCTTATGCAGGTTCTAATGAGTTATTAACTTAATTTAATTTGGTACGGGACAATTTACCTTATGAGCGAAATTTCAGCGATATGAACGAGAGATGTACCACACTTGAAGATCCGCTCAATGATAGTAGTTTTATGAAAGAGTTTTTGATTTGATCTATTTTAGCGCATATTTGTTCGATTTTTATTATTTTCGTAAATATCGTATGACTTTTGATTAATAAATTCTTTACCTTTCCAAAAAAAAAAAACTTAATTCAGTTTGGTACGGGACAATTTACCTTATATTTGTTGGTGGATGTTCTCAAGGAATGATGCAAGTCTTCAATAACGAAATGGCATCAACAGAATTTGTTGAATTGATAATCAATTTTAATGCTCTTAGAAGAATCTCTCGAAAGATCTATTTTCAATTTTAAATTCTAATTTAAAAATGCTAAGTGAAAACAAATAATTACTAATTTCTTTATTTTATATTATAGAAAATGAAATTTTGATGAAAGTTAAAAAAAATCAAATAGCCAACTTTAAATTTTAATTTTTATAGGCAATAAGTCAACTTTAAATTTTAATTTTTATAGGCAAATCTATGTAAGGTATGGAAAAATATAAATAAAATAAAAAATAAAAAATGTCTTTTTTCATATTTTAACTTGCACAAAAAAATTTGTTTGATTTTAATTTCTCAATTATGAATTTATTCATCGAGACGCTCCAAATTCGTTCCAATTTATACTTTTATTTTTCTAAATAACAATATCAATATATCAACATATTCGTCTCAATCTACTTTTCTAAAATTTTAGAATTTTAAATATAAGTAAATAAAAAAACATCCTTTAACATATTAGAAGTAGAATATGTGTTCGAATTTATAGAGAAAAAGAGTTTAAATTTATAGGGAAGACATATAAATAAAATTTATGTTTGTAGTATAATAAGTGTTCGAATTTACAAAGGAGAATATTTCAAATTTATAGGTTAGACATATAATTAAACGTTCTATCGAAAGTAAAATAAGTTTTCGAATTTATATAGTAGAAGAGTTCGAATTTATAAGAAATACATATAAAAAAAATATTCTATTGAAAGTAGAATAGGTGGTTGTAAGACATATGTAAAAATTCTATTGAAAGTCAAATAAGAGTGTGAATTTATATAAATATTTTTTTAACGAAAAAGCGGCTTATTATAAAGAAGTATTTTAACATAAAAACTAATATATAAGACAAATATTCAATATATTAAATTTGGAATTTTGATCATAACAAGGAAAACGGTTTTAACGGGAAGACGTCTTATTAAGAATGAATGAATAATTACTGTAATTTTATAGATAGAGTTTTTGGAAAAAATTGTAACGCCGCCGTGAAGCGCGACTTTCTCAACTAGTATACTTATATAAAGGAGAAGACGGGGTAGTGAGATGGCGCCTCTAGAATCGCTCCGTTCTATTTTTCTATTTTTCTCAATTTTTCACAATTTTTAATTTTAATAATTACAACTTCCTTTATTATTTTCGATTTTGTAGGAAGGAAATTGAAAATTACACTTTTATTATTTTCAAACTTGATAGAACTTTCTTTTATTATTTTCAAAGTTGATAGAACTTTCTTTGATTTAGAAAATTACAACTTCCTTATTATTTTCGAATTTGTAGAACTTGATAGAACTTTATTTGATTTAGAAAATTACAACTTCATTATTATTTTCGAATTTGTAGGCTCTTATGTTAATAATTGCAATTTTCTCTTTTATTATTTTCAATCTTGATAGAACTTTCTTTTATTATTTTCAAACTTGATAAAACTTTCTTTTATTATTTTCAAACTTGATAGAACTTTCTTTTATTATTTTCAAACTTTATAGAACTTTTTTTTATAATATTTCTTGACTTTTAAACATAATGGATTTCCATGTTATTCACCTTACAAACACCTATAAATTAAAGGTCATTCATAACAAAAAATCTACACTGAAACTTTTTTACATAGCTTCAAATTTTTACAACCATATTTACAATCAATACAACTATGGCCTACACCATGTTGGATGCTTTGAATGACAACAGCTATACCTGGATGATAAGAGAACGAGTGTGTAGAATGTGGGAATCTGTCAATCCAAATACTGAAGAACTGATCAGTCTTGACATGATTTTGATCGATGAAAATGTTAATAAATCAATATACTTATAACTTATTAGTTTGTCAAATTGTATGATGTTATTAAATTTTTTAAGATATGTTGTATGATATGATATGTTATAAAGGAGAAGACGAGTGTTGTGATGTGGCGCCTCTCAAGTCGCTTCGATCTATTTTTCTAATTTTCTCAAAATTTTGAATTATTAATATTAAAGATTCGAAAATATCTCAACTGCTTTTAAAATGTTTACTAATAAAGGAAACGAAATATACAATTTTAATATTTTTACCTTAAAATCGTTATTAATAAAAAAGGCTTAATTTATTTAGATGATCTCTTAGACTTCCTCCGCAAATCTCCTAGACTTCCTCCACAATAAATTTCTCCTTCTTACTATGATCTAAATTAGATAACTAAATATATTATGTTAATAATCTCCTAAACTTCTTCCACAAGTCTAATTTAAACTTACAATTTCCTTTTTCAAGTTCAAACTTTTAGGAAAAGAAACAATCAAATATTAAATAAGACATAATTTACTTTGTTATGGTGGCTTTTGTCTCCCTATATATTAAAACGGTTGACGAATCCAAAGCCCAGCTAATTTGTATTTTCAAGAGTTGTTTAGTTTTAATCCCACACCATGACTAACATTTGTCTTTTATGCGTCTTTAATATGCAGGCTTTTGGATAAACAAGCTCTCTTCAGGTTGATGTAAACATTTAATCCTTGCAAGGTTTAATGCTCAGGCTTTTTTGTGTTTTGGCGGTGCAACACGGTAAGGTAAATTTTGCAAGAGCTTTAATTTTCGTTCACGGTTATCATTATAATTCTAATATTTATTTGCCATATTCAGCTTCGTCATTAACTTTAACTTGGAGGTGAATAAGTCAATGATTTAGAAATTACGACAAAGTAATTAACTTTTTATTATAGATGTGTAAAATCGTTGTGTACATTAAGAAGATGTTTTATATAATCCTGCTCTACGTTTTCAAGTAATTAAAGTGTCTCTCTATTTGATCATTAATTCTTTGCACGGGTGGATCTATATATTTACATGTATATTTGATTTTAATGGAATTCTAATCTATTCTATTTTTTTAATTTTTAAGAATTGTATAACATTAGATGAACGTGTCAGAAGAGCGCTAAGAAATATGGAATAGCCTTGCATTAAGTCACGTATTATCCGATCGTATTCATTATTATGGGTGATATTGCTTTTAATCGAAAGATCAAAGTTCATAGAACCTGTCAATAAAGGATTACAGGGAGTCAAGATTCAATTCTACATATTCTCATACTGCCTCACAAAGCATAGAGAATAGAGATAGAGTTGTTGGCGTTAGTTGCATGTTCACACTTAAGACTATATAATTAATTGAGATGGCCTGACATAATTTGGAAAGTTCTAAAGTGCAGATCACACAATGAATTGTTTTCTCGGTTGTTGATTGTTTTTGTAGGGTGAGAGTCAATTAATTTTGTAAACTTTATTTAATAATAATTCACAATTCTTTGATAGGTGATTACAATAATTCGTGCACTGATTATTTTTTTTATCAGGCCATTAAGATCTGTTTATACCTGTCAATTTTAATAATATTATTCGTGTATTTCCAATTGTATTTGATCTATATATGTATGTATAACACAGTTATGGATATTGGATGAATTTGATTTGGTAATATTCTATGTCGTAGGTTGATTGCGTTGGAACATGATTACAATGCTAGAACATCGCGTTTAAAGTCTCCAAAGAAATGGTGCAATCAATTCTGATAGAGGGTATAGTGAATGCTTGATGTTGGCGAATGCTTGGTGATTGATGTTGGGGAAAGATGTTTGATTTAAGTTCCTCTAAGCATGCTACCTGATAATCTTTGGCTTTTCTACGATGATTCATTTATAAAGGACACATTACTTATTGCCTTTAAATTTTTTACAAATGCAAAAAAGTAAATATACAATTTAAATATTTTACTAAATTTTTTATTAGAAAATATCTCAATTGCCTTTTAAATCTTTCATAATACAGAAAATGAAATATATAATTTTAATATTCTTATCTTTAAGTCTTTAGTAATGGAGAACATTAAATATACAATTTCAAAATTTTCCTAAATTTTTTATTTGTTAATATATTTTCTAATCAATATATCATTACATTTATTATTATTTTATTATCTTTATCTTTTATCTTCATATAAAGAAAAATCTTCCGGCGCTCTCAAATCATTTTTATTCTATTGATCTATTTTTCTAGAGCACATCTATTTCAAATAATAAAAAATTTAAATTTCTTTTTTAACTCATAATTAATAAAAATTTGAAATAATAAAAATTAAAATATTCTTTTTTAACTCATAATTAATAAAAAAAAGGGAAACTATACAAGATAAGTTTTTCAAAAATTATAAATCTAATCAAATTTTACGCTCGGTTGACTATATCTATAATCCTATGATTATAAACTTTATTAAATTCTATAACATATATAACTAAATTATAAAATCAAGCAGATGTCAACTTTCTTTTACGAATTTAGACGATTATATTAAAAAAAATTGCAGAATCCAAAATTTTTGCTCTCTTTTTCATCGATCTCATATTTGTGTTTACTTTTAGAATATTAATATTCTCGTATCCGAACTTTTCCTCACCTACTCTTGATTTTGATTATTTTTATTTGGTTTTGATTATTTTTGTTTTAATAAAGATATAAGAACAGAGGTCAAAGTTCTGTTTTCTACAAAAAATAGGAATTTGATGATATTAGTTATATTCAAAGAAAGAAAGTGAATGCATGTATTATGACATTTTGCACGTATCAATTCTAATTCACACAAATATACTCAGATCCTACTTTAGATTATAAAGTGGAGATTTCACGCCATCTAATTTAGTTTTTGTATTATTTTAATAAAAGTTTTAGTAGTTATTCTCACTTTTTGTATGTTTTTCCGGATTTTCTCTAATTCTTCAATGTAGTACATCTCATCGTTATTGAATATAGTTTATGGTCCAAAACTCCTCAAAAGAATTTAAATAATTTATCTTCAAGACAATAAATGTAAGCTTTTGTAACTATTGTATTATATGTCAAGAATACAAAATAAATTTGAAAAATCATGTAATTTATTTAGTAGAGTAATTTTAATGTGTTATCTGTTAAATTTCTTAACAACGAGATAACGACTCATTGGGAGAAAATATTTTTAAAGGGAGGGCGGTTCATTAAGAGCATCATATTATATGATAGAATTAAATTTTGAAGTCATATTATGTATTTAAAATTTAAGTTGGGATTTAAATTTTGAAAAAATTTATAAAAGGTAATCAATATAATAATATTCGATATAATATTTAAAAACATGAAAATATTAAACAATTGCATTTTATATATTTATTGAGAATTTTCGTGAATCATCAAGACGACACGGAAAATAAAAAAACCTTATGTTAGAAATATTATTATTTATTTCAATATAATAATATTCGATATAATATTAAAATAATGAAAATATTAAAATATTAAACAATTGAATTTTTTTATATTTATTTTGAATTTTCGTGAATGATCAAGACGACACAGAAAATCAAAAAAAAAACTTATGTTAGAAATATTATTATTTATTTCATTAGAATCATATTTCGTAGATTGTTTTTAAAAAATTTAAAAAAATTATTATAAGACCGCTGCGAAGCGCGGCTTAGTAAACTAGTTTAGGTATAAATGTTGAAAGTGGAGTCATGTGAAATAAAATATATATTAAGCTATTACTCATAAAGTAAAATAAATCGAAAAAGAAATAAAGAAAACATTTTATTAAAAAAACATGAAAAATAGAAAACAGAGCATAGTATAAGGTAGGGGTGTAGAAGTAATTTCACAACAAAAGGATATTTAGGGTTTACAAGACGCCTATATATTCAACAGACACAGAGCAATAGCCATGTCCCAAGTACATTACTAGGTTTTGTATAAAAACAGGCCGCCACAAAGCTTCCAACTCCAATCCTTAAATCCTTCTACTTTGTATGTCTTTCTGTTCATCCATGTTTGCTTGTTTGTAGTGTCAAGATTATTTGTTTTGATTATTAAGATCATTCTCTGCTATGTGAATTCTGAATGCAGGGTTGGTTTGATTATCCTCTTATTTGTAAATTAAAAAATGAGAGAAATTTGATTCTCTTTATTTTCGGTACACAAGAGGTACAGTAAAGCTGGCAAGATATCGTTTCAGTCGTTAGCTCATTAGATTGGCGATCTGATTGTTGCTTGTCCACACTCTCTTTTTTAATATCAAATCTTTATTCTTTTTAATTAACAGAGGAGTGTGCAGATGATGATTAAAAATTCTTCACTTTGAACCTACTGGTGTTATTGATTTTTATCAATCTTACCCTTGAGGATTCTTTATTATTGCCTGATGATGCACTCCTCTATTATATATTTTTTCGTGCATTGTACGGGTTATAAGCTAGTTTTTTCGTGTATCGTACGGGTTTTAAGCTAGTTTACGAGAATTGATGGTATATGTGTATGATAGGGCGGGCTCTAACATAGAGTCAACAGCAGGCGTTTTATTTAGTAATGATCTGACTGCCGCTTGGAGCCCAGATTAATTTACCGGCTTTAAGACCCATTGGATTGTTTTGTAATTCTGTGATACAATATGCTGGTTATAGATATATTTCATGATAATTTATGAATATGCTTGAAAGGCATACTTAAACGGGTGCTTTTTAGACCCAATAAGAAGTTACCTTTTGCACGGTGCCTATAATAAACTAAGCTTACTGATCACGATTAGAGGAGTTGGTTTATTTAACAATGGCTTCCTCTAAATTTGAAGTAGCAATATGTGTTCTTGTTTTTCTAGATTTTGTAAGATTGCAGTGATGAGGCTGTTAACATATAAGTAGAACTAACTTTGTGTTGGTTCTTCTATGAAATGCATTTGTTACGCTTGGCTGCTGAGCTTTTCTTTGATGATCACTTTGAGTTCCTAAGTTGTTTTGAGGATCAGGATTCGTAAATGCATAGAATGGTTTATTTGTATGTTATGTTATTCGTAAATGCATAGGATCATGAGAGTGAGGATCAGGATATGACAGAGCCCTACTAGTAACATTGCCAAAGTTGGAGAAGTGCAATCTGAACTCCAGAATTGCCTTGATTAGTATGAGAATCTATGAATCTATAAGAGGTGCCATTGAATGATTCAATGGCACCTCTTATAGATTCTCATACTAATCAATTCATACTAATGTGAAAGATAAGGTGCGACTGTGGACGGACAATCTTCAGACAGTGTTATGGGATGATTCTTAATAAAAAATCTTGTTGTGAATAGTGCATAAGTGAGGGAGTTCTAATTTCACCTATAAACAAGGGCAGATCTAGTAACATTTTTTGTATCCTTATTTATTTGACAAATCATATTTATTCTCAAACCGGAGGTGCTGCGGAGATGGACTGTCGTCATCTTAATGAAATGCTATTCTAGTTTGCCGAACCTTGTACATGTCTTCACTGTCTATACCATCTACCACCGTGATCCTAAAGTTTTTGATACACAAACAACATTATCATTGAAATAAGGTGAACGAATTACACTTGCAATCAATTAACCAAAATATGAATTAAGAAAAAAAAAATTCTCCATCACTTGGTAAGATCCATTTAAAATCAAAGATCAAATTTAAAAAACGGCCAAAGACCTGGTAAGATTGTATGAACGGAATGAAGACCACTGCTATTACCAGAAGAAAATCTTCGATTTCATCTGGCACTACGTCGTTTCTGGAATATGGGTGACGAAAGAGTGAAACTGCATAGAATGAAAGTGGCAAGCAGAACTCACAAGAGTCTCTCTGTAAATTCGATGCAAATTACAAGGGAGCTATCACGTTAGCAGAAAATACAAGGATGGGGTACGATCAAATATCGAAATGCTTACTCAAAAGTGACAACCACCAGGTTACATTCAGTGTCAATTAACCAAATGCAGATAAAAGAATGATGAGAAAAAATTATGATATAGTAACATATTCGATTCCAGAATCTATACTCTGCCCATACCAGTGGAACTTTACATGCTTTAACTTGGAGGCCAATATTTTTTCAAACCCAATTTAACTCTATTTTAATGAATTTTCATTTCATATATTTACCTAGTTATGCAGCAAGTACAAGAACTTTTATTGTTCCTTGGCTGTTTGCTGTTAGCATTGTTGGGCTATCGCTTTTCCAGCAAACGGCACTAATGAAATAGGAACCTGGATCGTCCTCCCCTTCTTCTGAATCAGTACCAAATCTATGCAATGCTGCTGGTTTTGAGATGGCCTACAATATGAATACAGAATGTAATCTTTAATATTTGAATCACAGATGTTTCCAAGACTTCTTCACAACATTTAATAACCTTCTGATATGCAAACACATCGTTTGTTTCGCTTCCACAAGCAAGGTATTCACTATTCACTGAGAGACCTACAAAATTCTTCTCATTGGTGTGTCCTCTAAATGCGCGCAACTGTCAAGAAATAGGTTTTAACTAATCAGCTATAAGAAAAGGAATGACCACCATAAACATCAGCGTAATTTGCAGCTAATGAAATTGTTACGTTGAATAAAATTGAATGTGAAATCTTAAAAAGTTAGCATTTCACTACCCCAAATTTAAAAATATTTGAAATTGTTTATTGCAATGGCTTCTGGAATAAAAGGGTAGATGCACATGCCTTCTATTGTAAATGTTCTCCGAAATTTTTATGAAATACTCGACTAATCTCATTAAATTAAATTGTATTCCATTACCTCTAAATAAAATAAAATTATTACTATTACAAATTTACCCCTAATAATATGCAATAGTCATAAAGTGCAAATATGTACAACTTACTGGTATGTTTTCCTTCACATCCCACAGTCGCAATGTGCTGTCAGTAGATGCCGAAGCAAGCTCATGGTTAGACACAAATTTTACATAGGAAACAGCTTTTCTGTGACCGCTAAAGATATGTATAGGTTGGCTTATATTTCTCAGGTCGTAATAGTGAATGTTATGATCTGCAGAGCCCACCTGTAAGATTCGTGCATGCCAAAGATTATAATGACAGCCAACCATATCATTTGTTGATATAACATTAGCATTTATACTTCAGAGAGATTTGTAACTTGGTGGAACTTACAGCCACATGATAGCTACATCCAGGATTATACTTCACGGAACATATATTCGCTTTCATGTCTATATTAAGAACACTGGCTTCCTGTTTCGTACACCAAATCTTAACCTATTTGAAACCAAAAGTAGATTGAAAATTAATGTCTAATTTAAAGAAATATATTGAATGACTAGCTTTATTTGTATAATTTAAGCATTCATAATAAAGCTGAAGAGAAAAGCAAAGATATACTAATTACTAATGCTGAAGAGCAAAGCAAAGATATACTAATTCTGATTTTGCAGGTGGGTTGACCTGGACTAGAAGTCCGATACTGTCTAGTTATACTGACTAAAAGGTGTACGATCTTCTTCTTAATTGTGTTTAACTCATCTTACTTCCATATTACCGATAAATCAAGAAACTAACCGCTATTATCTTGCTAAATAAACAAATCAGTGTTGTTAATATTGTTTAATATACCTTGCAGTCATCACTCCCAGATACAAGCATTGAAGGCTCTATTTTTGAAAAATCAACACTCCAAGCTCGTTTCTCATGCTCCTCATATTCCATCACACTCTGCAAAGAAAATGCATGACTTCAGACAACTAAACTTTAAAGCCTTACACAAACAGTACAAATATTCACGATTGTTAAGAGAAATCACCTGACGAGTATTTACATCCCAAACAGTTACGATACCCTCATAATCACTGCTGGCTAAGTGATTTTTTGTGTACTTGTTCCAGCTTAAGCAACTAAGTTTAGAGCGAGTAGACATTTCAACAACAGGGCATTGCACATCTGCTGATTCATTTACCACCTGCAATATGTATGTGCAATTAGAATTACTGTATATAGTAAAACAACAGAACTCTGTATTTCTGTGCATCATATAATATAAACAAATTTTGTTTTACAATCACATCAGCCAAAAGAACAACGAGATCTAGGTAAGGCACGTCTTAATGTTTGTCTGTTGATTCTACATGTGGAGTATACAAATTTCAGCATTTTGAGGTACTCCAACTTGGGAGAAGTGTTGTAGTTTGTTAGTTTTCACGTCCCCCAAATATCTGAATGAACATGTTGATGTCGATGAATTCGAAACTTTTGAAGCATGGCAAGGCCACAAATCTCCTACACCCTTTATCAATCAACTTCACATTAATGAACCAAAAGGCCAATTTATCCACACAGTACATGTACCTGTTATTTTATTTTTATTTTTTACTATCCATATTTCCAATTTGTTTGACATATTGTTTTATGTTAAAGCTAATTTTTGTTCTAATCCAAAAGAAACCTACACAAACAATATATTTGTTTACATAATAAGTTCAATCTTACTGTAAGAGTAAACCACTAGTAGTCTCCAAAGGTGAACAACGGAGACTGTATTTTACATTTCCCTTCATATGAAGAGCTTGAGCCCTGATCCAATACAAAGATAGCTTCCGCCTCAAAGTATCTTTGATGGGCACATTAACCCTTGATTTAGAAAAATAGTAATAAATAATTGAGAAGCTGAAATCTTTGATTTATAAATCAAACTTAATACTACTCTTTGCCTTACTCTTACATTACCAGTGACAATTTGAAGGGCCGAAAAACAACCTTTCATTCAGGAACAAATTACCAGTACAAGGGTAAGTTTATACAAATGACAAATTTTAGGGGTCGGGATCTTCAAATATTTTTATCATGGGTTTACTGCATGTTCAATGATACTTCAAGAATTTCAAAAAATTTAATCAACCCTTCAATAGTGACAACTGACATAGCAGCTAATCATCATATAGAGCTTCAGACTTACCGAAGAAAACTCAAACACTTTAATACGCCGAGAAACTCCGGCCGTACCAAAAAATTCATCATCTCGATCAAATTCTATACTACAAAATAGAGAGAAAATGCTGACCGTTAATGTAAGTGTAGGTAAAGACACAAAGTCCTAAAGGAAAGATTGTTGATCACAAATTAGTCCAACAACCAAAAGTTATTGACCATCTAATTAGTATGCTAAAATTTAATTGATACTTCAGATAATGAAAGAATGGCTAATGCAAAAAAAAATTGACCAAGTACTAGAGTAAGCCGACAGAAACAGAATAAATTAAAACATATTTTAGGATAAGTAATTATGTACTTTATCACATTTAGATTCTAAACAAATCCACAACTGAAAATGTGAACTTCCCAATCAAACTTGATAGTATAATGATGCAAAGATGTTTCATGTAACAAGAAAATGTTGAAAAGTACTAATGAGCGGTGAGCACAGAGCTGCAAGCAATCAGTCTGAGATAAGACCAAATTTAACATGTCTGACTCCATTAAGAAATATCTCAAATACCTTTCGATCAAAAACTATCTACGGACTTGAATATCAGAGATCCAAAGTCAAATTAGTTTTTCGAAAGAAAATAAAATAACAACATCAGCCACATAAAGTTTAGAGACTTAACCAATGTATGCATAGCTAGTTGGTTGGTATAAAGGCATATTCAGCACTTTTGTAAGTAACATTTTTATATTATAGCATGCTCACCCTCCCTACACTTTTGTAAGTAACATTTTTTTACGTAAACTCTCTGTTCCTCAATGTTAAGGTTTTCATAGACAGTCTGACAAAAAAAAGCGCAATCCACTCTTATCAAGTTAAATACTGAAGACGACCAAGAAGTCGCATAATTGTTAGTCCCACACAACGTTAATAGCAGGGTGAAGGTCAATGGTGAACAAAATAAGCATATAAGACCCTTCTTGGGTTGGTTGACTAACTATGTTATTTAGTTTTGACTTCCCTTGGTGCAGCAATCAGCATGTAGAACAATATTAAGGACTACAATCGATAGTTGTCATTGTCAGTTTTCAGAATTTGAGAACATGGTGTAAAACATAATTCAATCGAGTACCGAATTATGTATTTTATAGATAAGATCAACTCACCTTGAAACAATATTGGCAGAGTGAAAAAGATCCCCATGTCTAAGCTCAGCTATGACTCGAAGCCGGCTATTTAAAACAAACAAGTCACAGTTTACTCATTAAAATAAAAAATCTAAAAAGAAGACTAGCCTTTGTGTGTGATCTCATCAGAGCAATACAATAAAGAATAGGTTTAAAAACTTTCGAGACAAATCATAACATTTAGAAGTAAAGTTTTCTACCTGTAGCGAGTAAAACTAGACAGAACAGATTGAAAATCTTCAAGTCCTGCGCTATATCCTTCTCTGCTTAAAGCTGTCATATCCCTATCATCCTGTTTATGCACTTTGCTATCCTGGTTACGCCTCCTTTGCAAATAACATTCTTGTAGCTCATTGAACTGTTTATATAAATGTACAAGAAAACCTATTTGAATCACAATGCAGTGCTCTAGGATATTGCTAACTATATAATATATAGGAAGTTAGGCTATGTGAATCGAGAAGCTTAAGAATAAGCATAAAGCTAATTTAGACGACACATGAAGGACAAAAATTATTAACAGTATTACTGCACCTGCTATTGGAACACTGTATCCCCAAAAGTTTAAAAAATTGTGTGACCCAACCTCTGTTTCATATTTATATTCTATTTAATTTAAAATAATGTTGCTTTAACATTACACTTCCCTAATTTTAAATATATATGGTACAATAAGGGTGACCTGTGCATGAATCCGCCTCTTTCGTGCGACAGAGACTCCTGACTGGGTACTGTGTAGAGAATCAGATCCGCTACAAGCATCCTTTTTTTGGTGTATTTGGGAATTTGCCAGAGCCTTTGCATCAGCTCTCCTATTTTGCAAACTTCCTGAACCCATCCAGGACTGACCTTGCACATTGGGGTTCAACATTATTCCACTACTACGTTTATCAATCAAGGACTGCCATGCTGTTTTTGCTGAAGTGTCCTCAGTAAGCATCCTCATTTTTACCATATATCTTTCTCGTGCTCGATATAACTCTATTCTTTGTCTCTCAACAGCAGTTATGTCCTCCTTGATGTAACGGAGATCAGTTTGTACCTATAAAAAGAATTGCAGGAAACTACCAATCAGAAAGTTGAAAATCTTTCATGAAAATCTCACCAAGCTTAAATAATTTTTTTGGCAAAGTTGAAAAGTAGCAAAACTATTGATAGCAAAGTGTATGAAAAGAAATATCTTGCAGCACTTGAAACTCTTAATATGAATGAAAGACGTTGAATTTTTTTTATATAATTGCTTCTAAGCAACAACAATCTGCAGAATAAAGTTAATGTGCAGTCTGATAATTGGCACAATATCACGGTACTGCAATGTACTTTTTGGTATGGTGTTCGTTTATCATTGACCCTGATTCCAAATACATATCAAGTTTACATGTTCACCTGCTTAACAATTCATGTTATTATTACTTATTCATAGGTCACCTACGTAAAGATCCAACCCTAAAACATGACCGGGGAGTTGTTCTTAAGTCCGATACAGCAGCATGATCCTCATGGCAATATTTAGGATAGATATTATAAATTTAATTTAACTTAACCCCATTGAGCTCTTCAAGCTTTTGCTTTCTCAAGCATTGCAAAAAGTCGTGCATTATCTGTAAATTTGTCTCAGCTTCTTCCTGCTCCATTTTTCGTTTCTTCTCAGCTAGCATAGATAAGAGGCTGTCCAGCTCCTTGACTGATACCTCACATCCCTGTCTAAGTAGGCAAGGGTTACATTCTAAGATAAAAAGACATTTAGATTTAATCTACAGAAGTTATAAATATATGTAAGAGTATAAATTTAATCTACAGAAGTTTTTGCATTTTTAAAGATGTGCTAAAAGTTTAAAAGATATTCAAAAATATAATATCAACTGTACTCACTTATTTATAGTTTAGTTCCAACGGTTTCGTGGAACAACCAAGCCACCTAGACTCGCTATCTTTCTGTTCTTAGCAAGGCCACAAATTTCGTGTTATTATACGAAGCTTTTAATGCATTAGGATATGTAATTGGTGAGGAAATTGTATGAAGTAATTACTATTTTTAGGACCACAATAAAATGCTAAGGTAGAATACACTTTTTACACATCAGATGATCCAACTTTCCTTGGTATGTATGATTGATGGTTTTGAGCTCCTAAAGCTCTCTTTGCATTCCAATCTTATGTCTTTCAATTAGGCAGATACTTCTTGAATATCTAGACTAATTTTTCTTTAATGTAAATTACATAGGGACTAAAATTCTAATTTTAATTTCTCATTTAAAAGCATAGCAAGCAGACAAATGGCGCTGTTAAAAAGAGCATTTATTCTTTTCGTTTATGTACATATAAAACATCATAATGCAACTTGACAGTAAGCCTTTTTTAATTTATGAGATAATCTTTGATTGAATTATGAAGTATTTTTTGAACTCTATTTGCTGCGATGACAACCTGACCTGTTGAAGTGCCCGGCGAAGTTGTTCAAATGGAGTTGAAGTCTTTGCTATTTGACGGGCAGAAGTCTTCGTCAATAACTGCAAAATTTATTTCACATACATATAACAATAAGTAGATGCAAAAGAAAATTTGTGTACTACTTCAAAACTTGTAAGAACCTAAGTTTATGTGAAAGTCAAATGTTGCAGCTGAGGCAGAGTTCATCTTGCAACTGTAAAACTTTGATCAACCATTAAATCCAGAACATTGAGATTCAGTTCACAAGGAGGCCAAACTAACTAGAGTCCAGTACTAGATTACCTTACCTATAACATTATCCTGAATACAACTTCGTGATAAGGTCAATTAGACATGCGTTTCTGGTAGAAACTTGGAAAAAAGGTTAGCAAATCTTGCACGAATTTCATTTGTGAGAAAAAACACACAAATATAGACATCACCAACAATTGAAAAATGACACTATATCTGCACCACAATAGAAACTGGTGTGCAACCCTACCTAACAATGGGACATCCTAACTTCTGAGTTTTCCCTTGTCATCGATCAATTCTTAGAACATAGTCAGCTTAATCTAAAGATCTTAATGAACAGACGTTTACGTGCTAGAGGTACTATTGAGGCGAACATCAAAGTAGTAGAGCAAGTACATGCTAGAGGTACTATCAATTGAACATAGGGCAGTAGATGTATTTTCCCCTTTTAAATACATGCTCCAAAATTTGCATAAGTAACATTAAGCTTTAATCAATCAACAAATAAGCAAACAATACAGCTGAAAACATTCAAGAAACTCAAAAAAACACCAAAGATTAGACAAATGAATCAAACATTATACGAATTACAACAAAATCGAAAAACAAAACCAAACCTTATTAAGAAGAAAATTCGGGTGAAGATGACTTGTAGTAAGAAAATGGCCACAACAAGGACAATCACTCTTATTCTCCAAATGAGTAACAATACACATATAACAAAAACTATGTCCACACGAAGTCAGAAACGCATCCTTAATAATTTGCATGCATATCGGACATAGAAAATCTTTGTCCATCTCAATCACATCCGTCTCCACTCCTTCCTCCACTTTCGGCATCACCAACACTTCCATCTGAGATTGTGCAGCCTGTCCTGAAGGTGGCGGAGCCCCGTCCCCGCCACCTTCAATATTAGCCCGAGTATCCGAACCACCACTGACCATAATTTGCTCAGATTTCACTGATGGCACAACTGCACCCACTGAACTACTCCCCACCATATATAATAAAAACAATTCTAAATCTCTTTATCAAGAAACTAATAAACCTGCATCTTTTCTCTAAACCAAACCAAATATATTCCGTATTCTTCGATCTTAAAATAAGATGTACGCAGACCTTACCGTTTATCGTAAATATATCTAAATGACACTGTGCATTTCATAGTTCACATATATATATCTTAACTCCTCTCTCTAGACTTATGAACATGTTTATAGATGATACAAGACACTAAAAAATCTTCATTTTAGCTGTGTAGACCGTACAGATTTGTACAAAATGTAATATGTAAGTATAGATGACATTACTATACAGAGAAAGGATGAAATTACTACAGAAGGTGAGACTAGAGTACTACTTTATGTTATGTGTGTGAGGTTGAGAGAGAGAAAAATAGATATTTGTGAGGGCACAAACAAACCACGTTAACGCGGGCGCTCTCTTTTTTGATTCTTCGATTATTTATATCAACTTGTTTTCTATACATATCTACTGGCAGGGCAGCCTACAAAATATCTTGACTTCTTGTCTCACATTGCGGCCCTTCCTATTATATTTGAATGATAATATTAATTTTTATTAAATAAAATGATAAAAATTAAAATTTTCAAAAAAAAAATGATAAGAATAAAATAAGTTGTTTAAAAATTTATATTTAACTAATTTATAACTTTAAACTATTTTTTTAATTTTAAATTATTTTTTAATTTATTACACAAACAAATATTTTTCAATTTAAAGTGAAAAATCATTTTAAGCCATCATAAATGGAATTGTCAAACAGGTCCTTGGTATGATGTAGTATGAGAAATTTAGTTGATTTAGAAAATATATAAATTAGAATCATGTGAAATATAGTTGGTTTTGAAAATATTATATAAAAATTGAAATAAACAATTAACTTAAAATCATTTTTTATTCTATAGCTTATAATATTGAAATGAAGAAAAATGTAATAATTGGTTTTAATGTACACAATAATTTTTACATAACTATATGATTGCGAATATTATTTTCTATAAGAAATTGTTTTAAACACTCATAGTTTTCAAAATATGATTTGTTCACTTGAATGATAAAGCCATTGTTCTAAAAGTCGGCGATTAATCGCTAGACGGCGGGTCACCGAATTGATTAAGCGAAAATCGGTCAATTAATCGTTTTTTCATAAAAACGGTCAAAAATCGGCTTAATCGGTCAAAAATCGGATTAATCAGTCAAAAATCGGGCTAATTATTAAAAAATAGTAAAAAATATTTAAATTAAAAACAATAATAAAAAATTTAAAAGGAAGAAACTTGATTAAACAATAGGAAGAAACATTATTTGTGTACATATAATTATAATTTCAGATACTTAAATCGTAAATTCTCTTAAGTTTTCCTCTTAAATTAATTTCTAATTAAAAAGTTAAACCTTCAAAATTTTATTTATTACAATTATATAACATTTTTAACATATTTGCATAAATATATGATAATAACATATGTTTAGTTAAAATAACGAAACAATTTTATAATTATATATAAAAAATATTATTAAATTTATTCCGATTAATCCTCAATTACCCTATTAATCCCTGAACAGTGCCTTAACCCATTAACTCCGATTCCCGCTTTTTACAACACCGGATAAAGCACCAAAACACTTTCAATTACACATTGTATATATTATCTTATCAATAGTGTTAAGTTTTAAAAATACAAACAATGTCAATTTATGCAATAAACATAAAAGATAGTTCACCATCAAATGTAACATTAGTGTTTCCTCGTACAAATAGTTATAATTATTCAAACAATTTAATTATCACATTTTGTCATTTGATACAAATGTTTAATTCAAGTAAAGCATATTTTAACAATAACATTATATTTATATAATATTTTTTATTTATTGCTTTTATTATATAACTTCTTTGCACAATATAATTTGTTATATAGCTTATTTGCCCAATATAATATCTTTCTTACAATAAAAGTTATATATAACTAACTATTTAATAAAAGAGAATACATTTCACGAGATTATCTCAGAGAAAACTGAAGTAATCTCATGAACTTGATTCTCTTAATAAAAAAATGACATCCCTCATTAATCTTTTGTTTAATATATATTTATATAAATTGTTTTCAAAATTTTCTCTTTAAACATAAAAGTTAATTTTCATTTACAAATAAAATCAATACTATTATATAAAGGAGAAGACGAAGGCGGTGATGTGGCGGCTCTCAAATCGCTCCGTTCTATTTTTCTAATTTTCTCAAATTTTTGAATTAATAATACCAAAGATTAGAAAAAAATTCAATTGACTTTTAAATATTTACTAATAGAGGAAACTAAATATACAATTTCAATATTCATGCATTTAAAATCTCTACTAATGGAGAAAAGTAAATATAATATTCTTACATTTAAAATTTATACTAATGGAGGAAAGTAAATATACAATAGATATTTAGTAATGGAGGAGACTAAATATTATTAATGGAGGAAACTAAATATTTAATTATAATATTATTGCCTTCAAAATATCTAAAATAGAAAAAAAGTGTATTACCTTAAATTATTTTGAACTTTCCTTTATCATTATCTAAATATTCTCATAATCAATATATCTTTATTATATATATAAAGGAAAACCCAGGAGCTCTAGAATCGCTAGATTCATATTTTTTTAATTTTTTAAAGCTCCTCAATTTTAAATACTTAAAATTAAACTTCTTTTTTTAAGTCATATTTTTTAGAAAAGAAAGTCAAAATCTTTTTTAAGTTGTATAAAATAAACCATCGTATAAAAGGAAAGTCAAAACCTTTTTTAAGTTGTATAAAATAAACTATTATATAAAAAGTAAGTATAACCTCTAATTTATAAAATTTTCTTCTTTAAGTCCTATTTTTTAGAAAATAAAGTCAAAATCATTTTTAAGTTGTATAAAATAAACCATTGTATAAAAGGTAAGTATAACCTCTAATTTATATTGGATCATATTTTTCTCTTTTTCTAGAACTCCTCTATTTTAAATTAGAATTTTGAACTTTCTTTTATAACATCTAGAATTCACTCTAGAATCGCTAGATTCATATTTACCTATTTTTCTAGAACTTCTCTATTTTAAATAATAATTCAAATCAAAACTTCCTTACTTAGCTCCTATTTTTTATCTTCATCAATATCTTTATATATATAAAGGAAAACCCCCGAGAGCTTTATCTAATTTTCTAGAGCTCCTCAATTTTAATTCAATAAAATTAAATTTCCTTATTTACATTCGAATTTTTAGCGAAGACATTCCTTATTTACACTCGAATTTTCAGGTAAGACAATAAATATATAAAAGTCAATCATATTTAAAATTTAATTAAATAAATATTATCTTTTTTCTCAACTAACTTAAATCTTATTTAAGTTTTAATCTATTTTTCTTGAATTTCACTATTTTAATTCAATTCAAATTGTTAGGGAACACAATAAATATTTAAAATTCAATCCTATTTAAAATTTAAATAAACAAAATTAACTTCTTTTCTCAACTAAATTAAATCATATTTAAGCTTAATATATTTTTCTAGAATTTCTCTATTTTTATTCAATAAAATTAAATTATCTTACTTAGATTCGAATTTATATGGAAGACAATAAATATATAAAAATCAATATTTTTTAGAATTAAATCTTTATTTTAGCGTTATATTACAATCTTATTTAGGATTTAATCTTTATTAAATCTTTATATTATAATCCTATTTAGAATTTAATTTTTATTTTATCTTTATATTATATCTTAAATCAATATACTTATATAAAGGAGAAGACGATGGCGGTGATGTGGCGCTCTCAAATCCCTTAGATCTATTTTTCTAATTTTCTCAAATTTTTGAATAATTAATGTTAAAGATTCGAAAATATCTCAATTGACTTTAAAATCTTTACTAATGGAGGAAACTAAATATACAATTATAATATTCTTGCCTTCAAGATCTTTATTAATGGAGGAAACTAAATATACAATTTTAATATTCTTGCCTTTAAAATCTTTACTAATGGATGAAACTAAATTTACAATTTTAATAGTCTCATAAATTATTTTATTAGAAAATATCTTAATTGCCTTTTAAATTTTTAGTAATGGAGAAAAATAAATATACAATTTTAATATTCTTGCCTTTATAATATTAGATAAATTCTCAATTTTCTTTTTACTATTTTGTAACGGAGGAAACTAATAATCATAAAAAGCAAGCAAGTCTATATTAAAAGATAGTATGTGTAAGAAAGTCCGTAGAATTTTTTTTAAAATTTTAAACAAAGATCAAATATGATAAATAGTAATTTACTTGAACACCAAGTCATTATTCATATTTATATACATCATCAACAGGAAATCTCAATCTCCAAATCCCTCCTACTTTTTATTTAATGTTCATAACTCATGTGATTTAATTTTACAAATTACACTTGATTTGTTTTGATCTATGTTAATAAAGACCTGATATACTTGCAGGTTTGGACCGATAATATCACTCGGAGATCATGAGTTTGTTTGGACATGGAGGTCTTCCCAATGGGGTATGAACTTTTATTAAATATATTATAATAAAGTTTTTACATTTGTAGAGAGGATCGGCATGTTCTCCCTGAACAAATTTTTCAATTCAGCTATTTAAGTTATGATCCATACAAAAATTATCAATTTCCTATATCAATTCTCACGTCTTTTTTTTTTTTAGTTTATATTTTTGTTTATGATTATGATTTATTCCTTTATGATTGTGATTTGTGCAATAGTATTTAAATTTGTTATCAATTAAATCTGATCCATTCTCATGTTCGTTGTTGTTTTCATTAATTCAACAGGGATGATGTATAGTGTCAGATAAACATCAAGATAACTATTCAAGTGAAAAGATTGAGATTATGAGGTGGCTCTTTTGTCGTTTTAATTTTATTTTTTTAATTTTCTCAAAATTTTGAATTAATAAATAGAAATCAATCTAAAAGTTAGGTTAGAAATATTAGTATTTATTTTATTTACAAATATATATTTTAAAATATCTTTTTTTAAATTAAAAAATATTATAAGACCATTGCGAAGCGCGGCTTAATATTTAACTGATTTATATATCTTTATGTCACAATACACATTTGTTATTGTACATTTTTTTTTTGTGATCTCTGTTGGCTGTTGGTCGAATTGTTGTCCACTTTCAATTAATATGGTAAATTATGTGTTAATTAACAGTTGATTTATTTACTATGATTGAATAAAATGTGAATTTTTGATTGCGGGCAATAAAAATGGGACGAAGGAGTATCATTATTTAATATTTATTCCTTTAAAATCTTTACTAATGGAGGAAACTAAATATACAATTTTAATATTCTCCTAATTTTTTATTAGAAAATATCTCATGTATCTTTTTAATCTTTATTTATGGAGGAAACTAAATATATAATTTCAATATTCTCGCATTTAAAATCTTTATTAAGGTAGAAAATTAAATATACAATTTTTAATATTCTCCTAAATTTTTTATTAGAAAATATCTCATTTGTCTTTTGAAACTTTACTTATGGAGAATAATATATATACAATTTTAATATTTTTGCATTTAAAATATTTACTAATTGAGGAAACTAAATATACAATTTTAATATTTTCCTAATTTTTTTATGAATATACTTACTAACATATAAAACTAAATATATTATCTTAATATCTTCTTTATTTTGTTTTATTGGAAAATATCTCATTTGCCTTTAAATCTTTATTTATGGAGCAAAGTAAATATAAAATTTTTATATTCTTGTCTTTAAATTTTTTGCTAATGGAGGAAACTAAATATACAAATTTAATATTTTTCCCTTTAAAATCTTTATTAATGAACGAAACTAAATATACAATTTTAATATTCTCCTAATATTTTTATTAAAAAATATCTCATTTACCTTTTAAATCTTTATTTATAAAGGAAACTGAATATATAATTTCAATATTCTCGCATTTAAAATCTTTACTAATGGAGGAAACTAAATATATAATATTTAATATTCTCCTAAATTTTTTATTAGAAAATATCTCTTTTGCCTTTTGAATCTTTATTTACGGAGAATAATATATATACAATTTTAATATTTTTGCATTTAGAATCTTTACTAATTTAGGAAACTAAATATACAATTTTAATATTTTCTTAATTTTTTTATGAATATATATACTTACTAACATACAAAACTAAATATATAATCTTAATATCCATTTTTTTTATTAGAAAATATCTGATTTGCCTTTAAATCTTTATTTATGGAGAAAAGTAAATATACAATTTTAATATTTTTGTCTTTAAATTTTTTACTAATGTAGAAAACTAAATAAACAATTTTAATAGTCTCCTAAACTTTTTTATTTGTGAATATATTTACTAACATAAGAACCTAAATATATTATCTTAATATTCTCTGGAAATTTTTTATTTGAAGTCAAAGCTTTAAATTTTGAAAAATATTATGGAGAAAACGAGGGCGTTGAGGTGGGGCTCTCAAATCGCCTCGATCAATTTTTAAATAGTTAAAAATTAAATATTAGATTAATTCTCACTACTTACGGAGGAAACTAAATAAATTATGTTAAAATTCTCATAAACATTCTCTACTAATTCAATTTCTATACTAATTTATTTCTTACTATTTTTCTCAAGGAAGGAAGCAAAATATCCTCTATTAATATTCCCCTAAACTTTCTCTCTAAGTCCAATTTATTTACTATTTCCTTCATGCTATCTTCTAATTGAAGAAACTAAGTATACTAGATTAATATTCTCCTAAATTTATTCTATGAGTCAAATTTATATAATAATTTCTTTGTAACTATCTTTTAATAGAGGAAAATAATAAAAGGAACAATTTGAGAGGTGTCATACGATTTGAGAGACATCACATCGCCGCCCCAATTTTCTCCTGTATGTAACTACGGTGAGTTGGCGGCTCTCAAAATTTCCTTTATTTATTTTTATAATTTTCTAAAAAAATTGAATTAATAATATTTAAGGTTAGATAATATATACATTGTATTTTAAATCTTTAGTAATTGTGGAAATCTTAATTATCTTATATTTTCATAAACTTTCTTCTTAAGTTAAATAACTATCTTTATATTCTTCTAAAATTTATTTTCAAGTCAAATTATCATGTTATATTCTCTTACTATCTTTCTCTTGAACTCAAAGTTACCATCTTAATCTTCTCATATATTTTTTGTTGAGGTTCTGAAATTTATCTTGCAATCAGATTCTCATCTTAATATTCTTCTAAAAAATTATTAGAAATTATGTTCTCATTGTTTTTTGTAAAAACCCCACATTTAATTTATCTATATGTTTTACATATATATATATATATATTAAAAATCATTTTTTAAGTTTTACGTTCTAATTTATATAGAAGATAATACGTATAAAAAATACAAGTTTCCATAAAATAAAATATATAATTCTTATTTTCTCGAGTACCTAGATTTTAAACAATAAAAATCAGAATTTTTAAAAATATTTAAATTAAATTTTATGATATAAAAAGTTGATTAATAAATGATGTAATTTATTTAGTAAATTAGGTTGTTTTCTGTTTAGATATGGTAACAACGAAAAAACAATTCATTGGATGAAAGAGAGAGGAGTGACATATCATATGCTAGAATTTAATATTTATGTTATTTTATGTAATTTAAAATAGAAGTTGGAATATGAATTCTTAGAAAAATATTAAACCATTGCCCTTTTCTATGTTTATTCGGTAAATGACCAAGACGAAATGGAAAATTAGAAAACAACCTTAATTTTATGTTAGAAATATTATTTTATTTAAAACCATATTTTGTAGAATAAAGTTTAATAAAATATAGAGAAATTATTACAAGCCGCTGCGAAGCGCGGCTTAGTAAACTAGTTGACTATAAAAGTATGACATACTGATTAGTTCTCCTCACGCCAAAAATTTGAGAATTTTATGATAATTCGTGTGCATTAATAATGTTGTTATATTGATGAGAACTGTTTGTATATTTTAATTTACTTTCCTCTTTCTAACATCTGTAACTTGAGCTTAGGTTATACATGTGCATACTTAAAAACTATTATTAATCAGTTTTTTGATTTGGTTGATTTGGGTAAAGAGAATCTACGGGTAGAAATTTTTTCTACTTAAGCGGTCTAAAATCATGTTTTTATCAATTTGTTCGTAAATCTAACCATACCGATGTAAATTTTATGCAAAAATAAGTAGGTGTTCAAAATTTTATAAATTTTACCCTTTAAGAATGCATTTAATTTAACATGGTATTTTATATATCGTTTACAATATGAATGTAACGGCTCAGATTTTATATCATTCTTTGATTTAAAATTGCATCATATACAAAATCAATTTATATGTAATTTTGTATACCCACAAATTTTTGCATAATCTTTTAATCCGTACGGTTGGATTTTCGAAAAAAAATATTGAAAATATGAATTTGAGAACGCTTAGGTAGAGAATTTTTCTAATGATTTCTATATTTAATAATAATTATATTGAATGTTATCTTTTTATATAGTTTTTGATATATATATTTTTTAATTATTTTGGGAATTAATTAGAGTTATTCGATACCATTACCTCATAAAATTTTTAATTAATCATATTTATAGAATTGAATTTCTTTATTTACATTCAAATTCATAGTAAAAACAATAAATATATAAAAGTCAATCATGTTTAGAATTCAATTAAACAAATGTTAATTTTTTTTCTTAACTAAACTAAAATTGAAATCCCTTACTTACATTCAAATTCACAGGAAAGACAATGATTATATAAAAATTGATTACGTTTCCATGGTTAACCTTTTATATTATAATCATGCACATATACGCACTAAAAAAGTTTTATTATAACGTCTAAGAATATTTAAGAAATTTGTAATTTTTGTGATAATATAAATAGTTGAAGTTTGAAGCGCTGGTTAATAATTAAATTTTTATTATTGCTAATTTTATTATTTTTAATTTATATGTATTTAGTGCAATGGACGTCGGCCGAAGAAAGTATGACACAAAATTGACATATAAAATCTAGGGATATTTAAGAAATTTGTAATTTTCGTTATGATACTAATAGTTGAAGTTTGAAGCGGTGATTAATACTTAAATTTTATTATTACATATTTTTAGTATTTTTTATTTGTATGTACTTATGCAACGGGCGTCGGCTCAAAAAAACATGACACAAAATCGGTATATAAAGTGCAGAGATATTTAAGAAATTTATAATTTTTGTGATAATACGAATGGTTGAAGTGGTGATTAATACTTAAGTTTTATAAATTGTATTTGATAAAAAATAAGTTGACATGTTAAAATAGGTAAACTTTTTTAAATAATTAAAATCTTTAAAATTAGTTTTAAAATAAATAGGCCCGCAAACTGGTCATAGTAAATAGGTATTGGAAATGCCTTCTAATTAGAATAGTTAAATTTATTTCAATTATTATAATTTTTTAAAATAATTAGGTCATTAAAATAGGGCTAAAAATAAATAGGGATGTTACTGGAACCAAGTATATGGTATTAACTGAATTTTATTAAGAAAAGTTAATTTCATTTAGAAATTTTATTTATATGTCCATATGTGTAAAAATATAGATATGTATAATAAATAAGTCTAAATATTATGAGTAACTAAGTAAAATAATATATTATCAAAAAATAAATATTAAAGTGTTTGTTAATAATTTAGTAAGAGTAATTAAGTAAAAATAATCAAGTAAATACAATTAAATAAGGCAAATATTGTACCGTACCAAAAAACAGATACCAAATATTTTTAATGTTTTGTATTTATTAATAAAGTATATATATATATATATATAGTATAGATTGATTGATTTTATAAAAAAAATTCTTAAATAGTTAATATTTAAAATTTTACAAAAATATTATTAGTCGACTAGTTTAAATATATTTAACTATACGTTCAATACACCATCAACACGTTCTTCCATAAATACAAAAGGTCTGACACATCAAATGCACACAAGTCACTAACAGCTAAATTACAATTTGCATTTGTTCAGAAAACAATGGTAGCTGTATACTACCGGTCCAAAACAATGTGCGGAAACTGAATAGTATGCAGTTGTAAACAACATTTGCTACTTCAATATAAAAAAATTTGCTAACTGTGTGGACAGAACATTTCAAGTCTTGGTTATAAAAAGTCAAACAGAACTGATACAATGTTGTACACAACAACTTTCTTGTTGTAGTTTCCAAAACTATAGATATCATCATAATTGCATTTATACTTTCACAAACTGTGGATATCAAACATACCCTTTTCTACTACTATTTTCCTACTCTATATGTGTATATGTTGTTGAGGAATCATAGTTTATTTTTCAATTGATTGAGGACGTGTGACAGATTTCTTTATGCAGTCTACGATACCTTCACAACTAGTATCAGGCAAAATACACCCTGCATCATCTTCAAAAGCATTGTCGAAGCCTGAGTGAGGAGAGCGGAGGTTTCCAGGAGTCTGACAAGCCTTCATTGTCTTGCAGTGCTCTGCTTCATCATCTCTGATGTTTATAAATACATCATACAAGTTGTCTGGAGAATGGCACAAGAAAAGATGCAAGCACAACATTAACAATTTGGCTGTTCTTCTCTAGAACTCCAGGGATAATACAAACGTACAGAAAATGCAAACACTAATTAATCACAGGTCCATATATGAGATAGTGACACTAGTTCAACCAGACACTATGACTTTACCTATTATTGGCCGTCGAGTGTTGGGAGCTCTGGAAGTTTGGAATTCATCTGGTCCAAAAAGCCATTTTTTTGTTAAACAAAACTTTCATTTAAAAGTGGAGAACAAAGGGAGCATAAACAAACTTACCGAATAAGTACATGTCGCCTTCAGTGTAGTATTTTAAAGCAACCTTTGATGGAGGCAACTTTTTCAATTCGTCTGCACATTAATCAGTGGAACTAAATATTAATATTTCTGGTTAAAAAACTAATTTATGCCAATCCTACAATAGCCAAAGTGTCCAACATGGATACGTATCCAAGTGTCGGACTCGGCAATATTTTGAAATAAATTGCATGTTTTTGGCCTAAAATTCATGTCCGAGTGTTGATACCCATGTCCAACTGTGGAGTGTCCGACGGGTTTTGAGGCAAAATGAAGAGTCGGGGTAACAGAGATAAAATATTGGTAGCCAAGAACATATTCCTGGGGTTAAATACATTGTATATATAAAATTTAGTTGGGAAAACTTGTGACAAAACATATTGCACTTAACGATGTGATGCTTAGATGAATATTATCTCTCTAGGATAATTATTGCCTATATTCAACCAAAAACAAAAACATAAAATCTTATACCTCCTTTGGCCTTGATAAATTTGTCGTATGTTTCAAAGGCATGGTTCTCCACACATTCAGAGAAATGATCTGCAAAATAGAGGAACTATTTAATAGAGAACCTCAAGATGCTGAATAGATTTATATATACATTGTTGCAGAGTACAAGACTCTATGGCCCAGATAGTAACACTTACACGCCATTCTTGGACTCAACGTGTACATGAAAGCTGTCATAAAATAATAAAATATTGCTATATGTTGCGAAAGAAAGCGATCAAACCACCAAGCATTTCCTCCCAATTCCTGCAATAAGGTCCCGAATATCAATACAAATTTATTTGGTTGAATATCAATGGAACTGAGGGAAATAACGAGATTAAGGTACATGGGGACCAAGGAACAGAAGGGCAGCAAAATAGAGCTATATCAACTTTTCCATTCCGATGTTCTTATAGTTATCATTAATGTTGAACTCCAATTCTCGAAAGTGATACTTTTTGCCTTCCCTATGCTTGTTTCTAACCCTAAACCCTACCCCCCCCCCCCCCCCCCCCCCCCCCCAAAGTCATTCAATAAACATAACCTGTGGACACATCGGGGACACAACTATCTCAAGGGTGCGTCTACTTACTTAGAACAGCAAGGTTTGGACCATGTATGCCTAGCAGTCTAGAGACTTCTGCAAGTAAATGAGGAGTTTAAAACATTACTCTTATATAATTGTTATCAGCTTTTAGAGCCATTTCACAGTAGTTTCCAATTTAGAAACTCAAGTTAAGATAAAAACAAAGAACCTAATATATCAGGAATTGGATCTCGATTAAATATATGTAATATTCAAGGAACTATAGAAAAGGCTTCTTTATAAGCACCTCCTATATGACTAGACTTCTTGAGCTCGCATCTATGCTCTTAATTCAAGTACTGTATTTTTCTCTCTCTTTTTTTTTTATATAGGCTTATGGCTCTACAGTCTTTCAAGTATAACAGTGTGAATTCGAGGAAAAAAGGTGAATAACACTTTTACAGCGATCAAGCATACTAGTGTGGAACATTAATTACAGAGGCTCCAGACAAGGTCATTACTTCCATAATGAGCAGATGGTGCATTTCATTCCAGCTCTCAGCAAAATGAACTTTCAGATAGTCTGCCCTTCTCCACCAACCAAAACTCTCATACATGTGTAAAACAGACATAAAGGCTGCCATAAGAAATTGTTATTAGATTACACGTCCTCATTAAGAAAGTCGATTACAACATTCTAATTTATAAACCACAACTTTTTTTTGGCTTCAATATGAATATGCCATAGTTATAACTTGGCTAACCATTTAATAGACTATTCAAAAGAGAACATATGTACTGTCAATTATAAAGACAGAACCATAAAAAAAGAAAATTCAGGAAAGCTCACCAAAATAAGGAACTCTTGCAATAGTTTCTAGAACGAAAAACCTTGCGTAGTCTCGGTCATGGTATAGAGTGTCGAGAATTTTAATGACTGAATCCTGAAATGACCAATGACAGATTACATTATGGTGACAACCAGGGAGAGTTGCCCTTAAATAACTCAAAAATATGCGACTTGTAACCATAGTGTTCAAATTATAAAGCAATCAACTAAATTTCTAAAAATCCAAAGGTCATGGTATGTGAGCCAAGGACGAGTTCAAAGACACACGTCCTGAAGTCATATTTATATAAAGCCATAACATACTATCACTCTTTTTTTTATCACCACATAATATGACTGTAGAAATCAAATAAGGAAATATTACTATTTATATTTTAGCTTACACTTGTATTTTTACTGATTTCTTAGAAATCATATAGAGCATATATAAAAAGCTGCAAAATAAATGACAGGGAAGAGAATGAACCCCCCCTAGTTGATATATTAAAATATCAGAACATAAAATGCAATAAAGATATAATCAGAAATGTAATGAGGTCTAGAACACGATTTATGTTCAAACTATTATTCATAATGACATTAAACGATATAAAAATAAGTCAAATTCAAAACATTGCCTTGCACATTGTCGAACTAAACCTACCAGAAAATATATCAACATAACATTGTAGACTGATAGTTAAAGTGACATCTGAAGATGTGGGTGGGGGGGTAATCAGATTACAAGAAAGGAGAAAGAGAAATTGTGACAATAATTATCGCAGTCACATACATCTACAGAAAGATTTCGTATAAGGGTGATCTCTTTGAGAATGTATATATGCCCAAAATATATTACTTACTGTGAGCAAAATGTTAATAGATTGTTCGAGCTTTACAACCCATCTTTCAATGCCACTGGAGGACGAACCATCTGGTGGCTCCCCATTACTCCCACTCCCGTCACCTTGAGGAGAACTCTTTGGTTGGAATGAGTCCTCCACAACTACCTTTTCCTCATCCTCTTGCAAAGTTGTTGCTTGGACTTTAAACAGCTTCCTGAATGGATCGTAGTAAAAATGAATATTTAACAAAATTAGATGCATAAACTTATTCTTTAGAAATAAGCTTTACAAAATTAATATTATGCTTAGATCGAAGATGTTTTATCAGAAAACTGATGGATTTGAGGACACAACATCATTATGCAATGCAATACTCTTTAAGAGTGTATACCAATTCATTAAACTGCACGGTACAACAAACTTATACCTAAATTTATAAACGAACCAGCATTCTAGTATGATCATTATAATAAAACAAATTAAACAATTCTGAATTGTAAACATAATTAATCATATTCTAGAACATTTTCTTGATAGAGTGCGTGTTTCTCCAACCATCTTCCCAGCCAATAGGCCGTCCTGTAGCTACAGTTTGAAAACAGTTGAGGTGAAAACCAGAGGCTTAACCTTTAAGTTCTTTGGGGTTCAGTGAAATATTTTCAAGTGCCGCGGAAACGGTTCAGTTACGTGTTCCGTGTTCCAAAGATTTCGATTAGGAAAGCTTTTACTTTCTAAATTTGTTGTGATCAAGAGCTTGTCTACTCGTATACCGAACATTGTTTTTACTCGAATGTCTATATAAAAGGTCAGCAGAAGCTGTTACTGAACTTTTACAAGATATAATATTTTCGTTTTCTACCCTAGTTTTTCCTTTCTGATTACCTCGAGTCTTACAAGTTCTAAGCAAATTCAACTTTGTATTGGTTATCTAATGCTTAAACATTTCGTAAGCTTAAATGCTAAGTACCAAAAAATGCTTAAAAGTCGTAAACTTAAATGCTAATTACCGTAAGTTGCAACATACATAATCTACTCAAAACCGGAACATAACAACTTCTGAGCACTACTCAGTATTCATTTTCTCACTACATTCCATCATTTCCGTAAACCAATAAAAACATTTCCCTGTCCATTTTCTCCTTTTCAAATTCATTTCTACACCTATAAACAGTTTAGTGTCGAAAATTCAATTCAAATCGAGTTTATGACTTTATTTACATAACTAATTCCGATAATTCCAGCACATCGAAATTCAAAACCATATATATCATCCAACAACCTAACTAACACACACAACACACACACAAACAGTTATAACAGAATCGTAACAGAAAACATAACAACCTAACAAACCACAACAGAATACACACACTAACACACACACATACATATATGTAATAATTAATAATTAATTTACCTGGAAAATGATGGATGTGAAGAAGCAGAGCAAGAGTGAGATGAAAATAAAGGATTAAATCTTAATGAATTATATGAAATTGATGAGAAATTATTAGAAATATTAGGTTTAAAACAGGATGAAGATGATGAAATTGCAGAGATTGTTGAAGAAAAAATAGAAATCGCCATAGAGAAATTAAATTAAAAGTGAAGAATAGAATTAATTGAGGTGATTTTAACAAAATTATACTCCCGCCGTCTCCGCCCGATTGTTTACATTAACGAGTAAGCGGTGACTCGTAAAAATAGTTAAATTTTATATTATAAAATTTTAATATTTTTAAAAAGTTTTAAAATATGAAAAAATGAATAAAATATCTCAAAAAAAAATGTAAAGAAATATACGAGACCGAGGGAGTACAAGCCCGAAAATTAGAATAGGGGAGAGGCGTGGGTTGATTTTGGTGGGTGTTAAATTAGATTTGTCGTTTTAGTGAGTTTGAGTTGTCGTTTTATGTGAAAATAGATCTTTCAGCGGAGATGCTGTTTTCTTGTACACCTCCTTCCCTTTTGCTGGCCGGCTTCTTCTAGAAGTGAAATACGCTAAACTGTTGTGTCCGTTCAATTTATTTGGACACGTCCAAAATTTCGTATTTTATTTGATAAAATTTAAATAGAAAAAATCTCAATAAAAATTAATGATTATCAAAGACTACAACATCTATTTATACTATCAATACTATTATATAATAGACGAAACATTAAAAGTTTGGTCGGTCGGTATGGTACGTTGTGATTTTACTTAATTGTCCTTTCTTAAATTCGTGTTTTTACTTAATTAACCTTACTTATTTATAGAAATATATTATTAAATAATAATATTACCTATTTATAACCAATTACTTTTTTCACCTAAAATACATTTTTTTTATTGTTTCTAATAAATTCCCCTACTTTTTCAAATATATCTCGGGCAATTACCTTTTTAAACTAAAACATGTTAGTTTTTCTATTTTTCCTTACTAAAACTCCTCATTTTCCAAAAATATCACGAACAAATCTTTAGTTATTTATTTTAAACCTAATATTATAATTATTTTTTTAAAAGTTTACCCATTTTAACATGTCTAATTATTTTTCTTAACAAATGCAATTACTAAAAATATTAAAATATAAATAATCAAATACTTATTTATAACCAATTACCTTTTCAGCTAAAACACATTATATATTTTTTCTAACAAATCCCTCATTTTCTAAATATATCACGGGAAATTGCCTTTTTCAATTGCCTTTTTTCTATTTTTCTCACTAAAATCCATTATTTTTCTAAAAATATCACGGACAAACCCTTTACTTATTTATTTTAAAACATATTTAAATATTTTAAATTATTAAATTTTAAAACCTCATTTTCCAAAAATATCACGGGCATTTACCTTTTTAAACTAAATATATGTTACATTTTTTATTTTTCCATACTAAAACCCCTCTTTTTCCAAAAATATAACGAGCAAACCCTTACCTATTTATTTTAAAATCTATTTTAATGTTTTTAATTAATTAAAAGTGTTTAGCTATTTTTATATGCCTACTTATTATTTTAACAAATAAAATTAAAATAATAATAATAAAATAACAATTAACAATCCGTGCATCGCACGAGTTTTAAGCTAGTATATTATTAAAACAAATCATTATAAATTTTGGTGGGTCGATCCATATTTGAATCGATTTACGGGCTTATCTATAACAAATTTATTTATAACCAATTACTAAAACAATTCATCTTCTAAAAATGACACGGACAACATATATATAAAATGATATTATTATTATATATTTAAAATCATCTAACTTTTTCAACTAAAACACATGACCTGTTATATATTTTTTAACTAAGACAACTCATATTCTAAAAATAACACGAGCAACATATATAAAAATGATAATATAATTTTATATAATAAATAATAAATAACTGGTTACCCTTTTCGGTTAAAATATATTACATTTTTTATATTTTTTATTTATATTTTCTAACTAAAACAACTCATTTTCTAAAAATAATATGGAAAACATATATGTAAAATGGTAATATTATTATATTTTAAAACCAATTACCTTTTTCACCTAAAACACATTACCTGTTTTATATTTCTAACTAAAACAACTTATCTTCTAATAATAACACGAGCAACATATATAAAAAATGGTAATATTATTTTACATAATTATTAATAAATAACCGGTTACTCTTTTCGGTTAAAACATATTGCATATTTTATAATTTTTATTTATATTTTCTAACTAAAACAACTCATCTTTTTAAAATAACACGGGCAACATATATAAAAAATGGTAATATTATTATATATTTAAAATCAATTACCCTTTTCACTTAAAACGTATTACCTATTTTATATTTTCTAACTAAAACAACTCATCTTCTAAAAATAACACGTGTAATCTATATAGAAAATGGTAATATTATTTTATATAATTATTAATAAATAACAAGTTTCCCTTTTAGGATAAAACATGTTACATGTTTTATATTTTTTAACTTAAACAACTAATATTTTAAAAATAACATGTGCAACATATATATAAAAAGATAATATAATTTTGTATAATTATAAATAAATTACTAATTGCTTTTTTAAGCAATTTTTTTTTTATATTTTCTATTTAAAAAACTCATCTTCTATTAAACTTATAAAATCCATGTTTTTTATAATTTTTTAAAACTTTCAAAATAAATATGAAATGTTACATCTATTATTTCAAAACATTTTCTATTTTAATATCTAAAATACTACTACAGTCCACGTAAACAATATATTAAATTTAAATATTTATATTGTTAGATATATAAATCCAATTATATATATATATATTAAAATTTTATCAAATTATATATAATTACAAAAAATAAAATAAAAAATACTAAATAAGACCATGCATCACCAGATATAAGCTAGTATTGATTAATTTCAAATTGGAAAAATCTCAATAAAAGTAATAGTTATCAAAGACTATAACATATTATTTGTTACTAGAAACAAATTAACTCCTTATATATAATAAACATAGGGGAGATCTTATCCAAAACTTTGGTCGGTCACTATACTACCAAAAGTATACGATCCGTTAGATTATAAAACTATAAATATTCAAATAGATGAGGACCATTACATATAATATTAAAAATTGTATTTGATTAATAATAGGATAGTATTTAAATACTAAAAGGTGTATTTTGATAATTTAAACCAATTATAAATGGGTTTTCTATATTGAATAGAAATTTTTATGTAAAATTCGTAATTTATCTTTTCTCTTTAGTTCATGGATAGTTCCAGTTAGATAATAATTATTAAACTATTATTAAATTAAAAATAATTTTGTTAGCTTCGCGTGGGCTGTAAAATCGTTAAAATCTGTTGTCTAAAACTCGCCCAAACAGTAAAGTGATTATCTAAATTTTAATAATTTTTTTATTATTATTGTAGCACCAATTTATTTTTTTCCTAATTCTTTTAAAATTATAAATTCTATGTTTATTTCAATAAAATATTAAAACCAATTTAAGAAAAAATTAAAATCGATCTGGTCCGTGTACGACCACTATACGACCAAATTAATTATTACAGTTTGATCTTAAATAGATCGATGAGAATTGTTAAATCTAATATTAAAAAGTGTATCTGATTAATAATAGAATTATATTTAAATACTAAAAAGTGTATTTTGATAATTTAAAATTTTTCTGTGTAAAAATTCTTAAATATCTTTTCTCTTTAATTTATGTATAGTTCCAGTTAGATAATAATTGTTAAACCAAATATCAGATAACAATTCATATCGATTAAAATATTAAAAATTATCAATATAATGTTCATGTATATCATAATAACAATGGACCCTACGTTATAAGAGACGTAGGAGAACTCATGTACATGAATAAATTTAAGCATTTTTTTCTGAAGGAACATAACAATTTGATTAATCCAAATTATAATTATATTATTTTACATATAAGAAACATAAAAAGATAATATCAAAATATTATTAAAATATTGAGGGTTTCATATTCATAAACAATAATTTTGAATATAATACTTAAACATCTTTTCTTTTCGGTTTATGGGTCAACTGGTCAAGTTAGATAATAATTATTAAACCATCGTTAAATTAAAGATAATTTCGTTAGTTTTACATGGGTTGTAAAATCATCAAAATTCAATTTCTAAAACTCAGGATAGAACCCAAATAGTAAAGTGAGTATCTAAATTTTAATAAATATTTTTTTTATAATTGTAGCACCAATTTATTTATTTTTCCACTAATTCTTTTAAATATAGAAATTTTATCTTTCTTTCAATAAAGTATTAAAATAAATTAAGAACAAATTCAAATCGATAAAGAATATAATAATATGAGAATAAAATTGTATATAATCATAACTGATATGGTCAGAAAAGTAATTATAGAAATATAATTGACAAGTCAATGGAAAGGCCGATATTTAAGGCCCGACACCCTAATTATTCATTAATTTCGTAATTAATGAATACGGAAAATATACAGCTCATAAAAAGAGTCCAAAATATGGTAAATTCATCAAAGAAGGATCCGGAATCCCAATTAAAGGCAATTAATGAGTCATAGAATTTATCAACAAGGAAACGAATTCTCCAGCAAGAAATACAATGTTTATCCAATATCAAAAAGGAGACTTATTCGCTAAGACTCCTAAACATACCATGAATACTAGGCTCTAAACGCCTATATAAGGACCCTGATCCTACAATCAGAACTACGTTTTGGGCACATCTCCATACGTCACAACGCCTCGAAGGCGCAACAAGCCACAAAGGCACCCCTAGAACTACGTTTTAGACTTCATCCGCGAATAAGGACATACAAGTCATCTACAACGTTTTAAACTTCATCCTCGAATAAGGACATACAAGTCACTACGTCCTTGGTGTGCCCCTGTCACCATAGCCCCGAGGGCAACAACAAGAACTACGTCTTTGGCTTGATTCTCAATAACAATTTGAGATACGTAGTCATCTTGTGAGGACAGATGTAGTCTCGAAACACAAGTGCAGCCATAAAAGCTCGAAACTCATTAAACCCTCGCATTAAATTCGTAAGCTCAGATTTTATTCCACAACATTTGGCGCCGTCTGTGGGAAGACAACATCAACCATGGCAAACACACGAAGAACATCTCGAGATACTCAAACTCCTGAGGATCGCCATGTCACCTCTGAGGCTGATACTCACGGAAATCAACCACCGCCAACTACTGGCACTCAAGGGACGAATATCCCCACCAACACTCAAGGACCGGAAATCCCAATTTCGGTTGAAGGGACGAATCCCCTGCAGATGGTCATTCATGGATCTAATCCACAAGAGATCGTTCACCAGCAACCAATCTCGACTTCTCCACTCATCATGAATGCACCGAGAAGCCTTCAACTCCATACTACTGATCTCCCTCAATACGCGAATCAGACTTTAGGGATGCCAATCTATGGCATGCCCCCTCGACCCATGGCGGGCGGTAGTGGAACTAATCCAATCTACCATAAGGTATATGTGCCCCCTTATATTCAAGGTCTGGGACCCCAAAATAAACAAACTCGCCAGACCCCTTTCGTTCAAGATTACTCGGGCCCATACACCGAGGATGAGGGTTATACAACTGGAGAGGATGTCGTCCCAAGAAGGAGACGTTCTTCCCAGACAAATCGGGATCAACTCCAAACTACTAAGGAGAAAATTGCAGCCCATGAGGCAGAGACTGCAAGACTCAAGAAACTCCTTGCTGAGGAGGAGGCCGGTCAATCTCAAGGCTGAACGACTGAAGGGATCCCGATAATCAACTTGGATCCACCGGCAAGAAGAACCAAGAGGGCCGAAGCCCCAAGGGGTGATCCTAGTATTCTGTTGCCCCTAGGAGATCCTGATGATCCTACACCGTCGTTTACTCAAGACATCATGAAAATGGCTATATCCAGAAAATTCAAGATGCCTTCGATCAAAGCCTATGATGGAACGGGAGATCCCGCAAATCATGTAAGGACCTTCTCCAATGCACTGCTGTTGCAGTCAACCAACGATACGGTCAAGTGTAGGGCATTTCCACAAACCTTGGCAGGCATGGCCCAACGCTGGTATAGCCGTCTTCCTCCCAACTCAATTGGGTCTTTCAAGGAACTAAGAAAAGCTTTTATCAATCAGTTCATTAGTGGAAGGGTGCATGAGAAAAGCTCTGCATCACTCATGGCAATCCAGCAAGGAAAGAATGAAGCCCTAAGGGACTACATCAATCGATTCACTCGGGAGGCTTTGAAAGTCCCGAACTTAGAGGACAGAGTGGCTATGATAGCCCTGCAACAAGGAACTACTGATGACCACTTCAAAAGGTCGTTAGGTAAACATCCACCCGAGAGCATGCTGAAGCTCCAAGATAGAGCCGAAAAGTATATCAAGGCTGAAGAAAGCATGAGAAAGTATGAACCCACTGCTAGCGGTAGTGGAAACTCAAAGAAAAGAAAAGAAACTCAGGAGTACGACGTCAAGGAAAAGTTTCCCAGAACGTCAAAGGACTCTGATTCTCCACCCAAGAGAAACAATTTTGGGCCAAAGTTTACGGAGTATGCAAGATTGAACACTTCCAGGAGTCAAATTCTGATGGAGATAGCTAAGGAAGGAGATCTCAAATGACCGAAGCCAATGAGGGATGACATGTCCAAACGGAACCAAAATCAGTTCTGTCGGTTCCACAAAGAAGTCGGTCACGACACCGACGATTGTAGGCAATTGAAAGATGAGATCGAATTTCTGATACGAAGAGGAAAACTCAGCAAATTCACCAAGGATGGAAATCAAGGGAGTCAAAGAGGAAACTATGAAAGGAAGGATTACAACAGAAGGGACAACGACCAAGATCGTAACCCTAAGCCCCGAGGGCCAGTCATCAACATGATATTCGGAGGGCCAACTGCTGCCGGGTCCTCCCGAAACTCAAGAAAAGCTTATGCTCGAGAGGTAATGACTGTGGTTGGAGAAGCACCGAAGCGTGCCAGAACAGAAGTGTCGATAGGTTTTGATGATTCAGACTTGGAAGGGGTGAAGTTCCCCCACGATGACCCTCTAGTCATCATACCTGTGATTGGCAATTCCGAAACAAATAGAGTCCTAGTCGACAATGGAGCTTCAGTGGATATCTTGTTCCACGATGCTTTTATCAAGATGGGTTACATTGATTCTCAGTTAACACCCTCAAATATGCCCATATACGGATTCAATGGGGTGGAATCAAAAGTGGAAGACACTATCCAACTCCCAATGACCATGGGGCAAAGAATGAATACGTCTACTCAAATGCTGAACTTCATAGTTATAAAGGCAACTTCAACCTACAATGCAATCCTGGGAAGTACTGGTCTTCATGCGTTCAAGGCCGTTGCCTCATCTTATCATCTGAAAATCAAGTTCCCAACGAGGAATGGGATTGGTGAAGAATGAGGAGACCAAAAGATGGCTAGAAGTTGTTATGTAGCCGCGTTAAGGCCTGATAGAATCGGGGGGCAAGTTCTCCCAATTGAAGACATGGATACTGACGACAATGAGGACCGAAGAGGGGAACCAGCTGAGGATTTAATCCCAATTCCCTTAGTCCCTGGTGAACCGGAGAAGGTGACTTATGTCGGGGCACTACTACCTGAGCCATTGAAAAGCAAGCTCATATATTTTCTTCAAGAGAACAATGACGTTTTTGCTTGGACAGCGGCTGACATGCCAGGGATTGATCCCCAATTGATAACTCACAAGTTGAATGTGGATCCTGAAAGAAAGATGGTGAAACAAAAGAAGAGAAATTTTGCTCCAGAAAGGCAAGAGGCCATTAAACAAGAAGTTGAAAAACTTCTAGAGGCCGGATTCATTGAAGAGATACAATTCCCGGAATGGTTGGCTAACCATGTAATGGTCAAAAAGGCCAATGGAAAATGGAGGATGTGTGTAGACTTCACTGACTTGAATGATGCATGTCCTAAGGATTGTTTTCCCTTACCAAGGATTGATGCATTAATAGATGCTACAGCTGGACACGAGATGCTCAGCTTCATGGATGGCTTCAGTGGATACAACCAAATAAAAATGCACAAGGATGACATCTCCAAGGTATCATTCATCACTGACTTTGGTGTTTTCTGTTATCTAGTCATGGCATTTGGACTTAAGAATGCAGGGGTAACCTACCAAAGATTGGTGAACAAAATTTTTGGACACCTAATTGGAAAAACCATGGAGGTCTACGTAGATGACATGTTAGTCAAGAGCCTCGATAAGGCCGATCACATTGAGCACCTCTGAGAGGCATTTGAAGTGCTAAGGCACCACAAGATGATGTTGAATCCAGCTAAGTGTGCCTTTGGTGTAGGCTCGGGAAAGTTTTTAGGCCTAATGGTTTCCAAGAGAGGAATCGAGGCCAATCCCGACAAAATCAAAGCAATTCTAGACATGGAACCACCAAAGACTGTCAAGGATGTCCAAAAACTAACGGGAAGAGTGGCAGCATTGGGAAGATTTATCTCCAAGTCAGGAGAGAAGTGCTTATCTTTCTTCAAAGCACTCAAGAACGTGAAAAAATTTGAATGGACAACGGAGAGCCAAGAGGCCTTTGAGGCCCTGAAGAAATACATGACTGAGGCACCACTGTTGGCAAAGCCTAAGCCAGGGGAAATTCTCTATTTGTACTTGGCGGTTTCTAGCACAGCCCTTGGAGCCGTTTTGGTAAAAGAAGAATTGAAGGTTCAGAAACCCATCTACTATGTGAGTAAGATCCTACATGGGGCATAAATAAACTGCTCTACCATAGAGAAGTTTGCCTTAGCCTTGATTATGGCCTCAAGAAAACTACGTCCATACTTCCAGGCACACAAGATAGAGGTCTTGACTAATCAGCCTCTAAGAAACATCTTGCACAGCCCTCAAGTAAGTGGAAGATTGATTAAATGGGCCATTGAACTAGGGGAATTTGACATCAAATACAAGCCTCGAACGGCCATAAAAGCACAAGCACTTGCTGACTTCATGGTTGAATGCACCATTGACAACCAAGAAGTCGGGGGGCAGGAAGTGACAGTGGAAGACAAGGAAGTTGAAGAAATAGTCTCCAAAGAATGTTGGGTGCTCTATTTTGATGGAGCATCAAAAACAAAATCAAGTGGAGCCGGTTTAGTGCTACAAAGTCCTGATGGATTCCTCATAGAGTACGCACTAAAACTGGACTTCCCAACGACAAACAACGAAGCTGAATATGAAGCTCTGATAGCTGGCTTAGGGCTGGCTGAAGCCTTGAGAGTCAAAACTCTGAAAGTATGTGGAGACTCGAGGCTAGTGGTTTCCCAAGTAAATGGGGAGTTTGAAGCCAGAGATGAAATCATGGCCAAGTACTTAAAGCTCGTCAAAGCAATCATGACTCAATTTGACGAATGCTATGTAGAGCACATTCCAAGGGAAGAAAACATGAAGGTTGATGCCTTGTCTAAGTTTGCTTCTTCAGAAATTGAAACCTATGCAGGGAGTGTATACTTCCAAGTCTTGAAGACCCCAAGCATCAACAGAAAGTTGGTAGCACCCATTGATGTTGCTAGTTGTTGGATGGATCCCATCAAGGCCCATCTGGAAACTGGGTGGCTACCCAACGACACTTCAGAAGCAAGAAAGCTATACATCAGAGCACTAAGGTATACCCTGATTGAGGGAATCCTATACAAGAAGTCTTTCATCATTCCATATCTGAAATGTTTAAGACCTCAAGAGGCAGAATTGGCCCTGAAGGAAGTACATGAAGGAATTTGTGGGCAGCACTTGGGGGGCAGAGCCCTTGCCCATAAAATCACTCGTCTAGGTTTCTACTGGCCAAGCATACTAGAAGATGCTAAAAGCTATGTGAAAAAGTGTGAACGGTGCCAGAAACATGCACCAGTGGTTAGGCAACCACCAGAGCTGTTGACATCCATTAACTCACCAATTCCATTTGCCATGTGAGGAATGGATATACTTGGACCTTTCCCAATGGCAAGTGCACAACGAAAGTTCTTGATAGTAGCAATCGACTACTTCACCAAGTGAATTGAGGCTAAGCCATTAGCCAAGATAACCACCAAGCAAGTGATGCATTTCTTCTGGGAAAATGTGATATGCAGATACGGGATTCCACGTATCTTGGTCACAGACAATGGAACTCAGTTTAACAACGATGAGTTTAAGAAATATTGTGATGAGAACGATATCAAGTTGCGCTTCACTTCTGTCGCCCATCCTCAAGCAAATGGGCAAGCTGAGGTTGCAAATCGAATTATCCTAGATGGACTGAAGAAAAGAGTTGAACGTTCCAGAAACACTTGGGTGGATGAATTTCTCCCCATACTATGGGCATATCATACTACCTGCAAAGTCACCACTGGAGCTACCCCCTTTCTGTTGGCATATGGGGCAGAGGCAGTGGTTCCAGTGGAGATTACTCACACGTCTCCAAGAATTGAGGCTTATGAGCCAGAAACAAATGAGGAAGGCTTGAGGCTGGCCTTAGATTTGATTGATGAAGTTAGAGATGAGGCAAATGCCAAGATAGTTCAGCATCAGAAACGAGCATCTTTCTATTACAACCTAAGGGTTAAAGAGAGATTCTTTCGACAAGGAGATTTAGTCCTCCGAAAGATTGAGGCATCCGGAGTTGGACAAAAAGGAAAGTTGGCCCCAAATTGGGAAGGACCATATCGCGTCAAGAACGTATTTGGTCGAGGCTCGTACAAGCTAGAAACCCTCGAAGGGCATGAGGTGCCAAGGACTTGACATGCCTCAAATTTGAAAGTCTATTATGTTTAAAGTGTGTCCTGATTGGACTCACTACTAGGACAAATAGAAATAAGGTTCGATGAAATCATGAGCTTCCTAGAAAGCAAATGAAGGGTTGAAACCCCAGAAACCTAAGACATTCAGTCCAAACCCCATCATTCGATATGCTCAATGAAAGGCTTGAAGCCAAAACAAGACGGTATAAGACATAAAAGGCTTATGCAAATGTCAAGTTAGCCTCGAATAAGGCAAAATCGTCGTAAATGTGTAGGTCGCTCCACATTTTACACCAAGACGATACTCGTGAAACACTAGTGTATATTAAAATCCCCAAAAAAGGGTAGTAAGTCCCAGGTAAGGGATAAAAAGACCCCAAGTCTCGAAAAAGACCGGTATAACTTCTATGAAATCCTAGTGCATTATCATAGACGTTGGGAAGCGCGATCTGCCATTTTAAACCCAGAATCTTCAAAGAAAGCCCAGAATCTTCAAAGAATTCTTCAAAACTTCAAGTAAAAAACCCAGAAAACGATGAGATTCAAAAGAAAATCTCGCCAGGAATCGCCTAGTGACTGGAAACCCAACCGGTTAAGGAAGGGCAACCGTCTATAGCCAGTTAAGGCCCACAAATCCATTTATGGAGTATAGAGATTAAAACCCAAATAATTTGGGTCTCAGGCAAATTCGAAGCCCAAACAATAAAGGCCCAATAAGGCCCAAGGCTGGAATAATTTAAGTCCAATTAAAAATTGGGCTAGTTAAGGCCCAAGAAAAGAATGAAATTTGAAATATAGCCAAGGCAAAATCAAAGATTTAAGGTCGAAAAGACATTAAATCGAAATTGTACGACCGAGGTCGAAAACATATGGGAAAACGAGGTCGATTCCAACGACCTCGCTCCCAAATAAAGCCGAAAAATAATGAAATTGAGGTCGAAAAAACCTTAGAACGACATCGAAGGCTCGAAGTCGAAAATATACGAGGAATTGAGGTCGTTTCCATCGACTTCGCACAAAAAATCCAGTCAAAAAATTGAAAATTCGAGGTCGAAAAGACCCTAGATCGAAGTCGATTGATTGAGATCGAAAATACACTATAAATCGAGCTCGAACCCCTCGACCTCACACCCAAGTGAGGTCGAAAACAGAAGGATTCAAGGTCGAAAGAATGAGGTCGAATATGACCTAGAAAACGAGGTCTAAGCGTTCGACCTCACGCCAAAATGAGGTCAAAAACGACCTAGAGATCGAGGTCGATATTGACCTAGAAATCATGGTCGAAAAAGGCTGGAACGAGGTCGAATGACCCAGGTCAAAAATGACCTGCAAAATGAGGTCGAAAGTATGAGGAATCGAGGTCGAATGACCCAGGTCGAAAATGACCTGTAAATCGAGGTCGAAAGTATAAGGGATCGAGGTCGAATGACCGAGGTCGAAAATGACTGGGAAGTCGAGGTCGAAACCATCGACATGGGACCAATCAAGGTCGAAAAAAGGTTGGATCGAGGTCGAAGGCTCGAGGTCGAAAAAGACTTAAAAATCGAGGTCGAAACCTTCGACCTCACTCCAGTCGAGGTCGAAATCCAGATCGAATTTCAGGTCGAAAATGACATGTTTCCTGGTCGAATTTGAGGTCGAAAATGACTTGTTTCCTGGTCAAAAAGGAGGTCGAAAATGACATAATTTGAGGTCGAAAATGCCCTTAAAAATGGAAAATTTTGAGGAAAAACACGTTATAACTTCTACGAAAACCCCAAGGAGATTTTCCCAGAAGTTGGGGGGCAAATGATATGTTCAGAAAAGTAATTATAGAAATATAATTGACAAGTCAATGGAAAGGCCGATATTTAAGGCCCGACACCCTAATTATTCATTAATTTCGTAATTAATGAATACGGAAAATATACAGCTCATAAAAAGAGTCCAAAATATGGTAAATTCATCAAAGAAGGATCCGGAATCCCAATTAAAGGCAATTAATGAGTCATAGAATTTATCAACAAGGAAACGAATTCTCCAGCAAGAAATACAATGTTTATCCAATATCAAAAAGGAGACTTATTCGCTAAGACTCCTAAACATACCATGAATACTAGGCTCTAAACGCCTATATAAGGACCCTGATCCTACAATCAGAACTACGTTTTGGGCACAGCTCCATACGTCACAACGCCTCGAAGGCGCAACAAGCCACAAAGGCACCCCTAGAACTACGTTTTAGACTTCATCCGCGAATAAGGACATACAAGTCATCTACAACGTTTTAAACTTCATCCTCGAATAAGGACATACAAGTCACTACGTCCTTGGTGTGCCCCTGTCGCCATAGCCCCGAGGGCAACAACAAGAACTACGTCTTTGGCTTGATTCTCAATAACAATTTGAGATACGTAGTCATCTTGTGAGGACAGATGTAGTCTCGAAACACAAGTGCAGCCATAAAAGCTCGAAGCTCATTAAACCCTCGCATTAAATTCGTAAGCTCAGATTTTATTCCACAACAATAACATAATTTTTATTATGTTTAATAATTTTAAAGTAATAATATATTTTAAAATTTTATATACACTATAAATAAAACCGAAACATTAAAAGTAAAAGTAGTTAGTAAGATACTAATATCAGTATGTACTTGATATCCTTATTATATTAAACTCTTATATATAATAAGGATAATAGGGATGTTATCCAGAATTTTGATCGTCACGGTGTACTACTTTAAAAGAATTTTAAAGAACTATTACAAAAAAAATTATATTTTAATTGATAATTTATTTTCTCAAAAGTTCAAAGTTCACGCATCATTAAAATATTACAAAAAAGAGAATATTATATTTTAGCAATAAATATTTAAAAAAAATTATAAATATTAAGAAAAATTAATGATGTTATCAGTTTGGTCCTAAATACTGCCAAAACATTCGCAACCGTTAGATCCAATACTTTTAAAAATAGATGATCAAGATTATATCATATAAAAAGAAATTATTATCTAAAAATGATATAAGTTAAAATATATTATATTAGGATTGGATTTTCCAAAAAGTTAAAACATAAAAATAGTTGTAATTAAATAAGGAAACCCATTTAATACCAAAATAATAAAAATCTTTTAATTTTAAACACATAAGTGAAAACCGTTAGATTTAACATTAAAACCTGTATTTGGTTAATAAAGGTTATTCTAATAATCTAAAGTACATATGAGTAGATTTCCTAAATCGAATAGAGTTTTCGACATTAAATTTCGTCAATTTATTCTCTTTTTAATTTTAGAATAGTTTTTAATTGAAAAAGAACTATTAAATCACAACTAAATTAAAGATTATTTTGTGAATTTCATGTGGACCGTAAAATTGGCCAAATCTAACTTTTATAACTCAATATAAACAAATATTAAATTGAGCGTATAAAATATAATAAATATCAAATTTTTAACTATAATTTTTTTTGGCTAAATCTTTTTTAATATTAATTTAATCATGTAAACTAATAACTTTTAAATATTAAAATATTCATAAATAAATATAATTATAAATATTAAACAAACAATCCTGTGTTGAATGAGTAATAAAAATATAATTATAAACAGAATAATTATAAATAAAATTTAAATAACCGTGCATCGCACAGGCTATAAGCTAGTACCGAATAATCTATACTATTATATTAAAGACGAAACATTGAAAGTTTTGTAGTCTGGTCCTGAAAGTTTTTGTAGTCTGGTCACTCCATTCATAGCCGTTAGATATTTCTGATCAGATCGATAAGAACCGTTAGATAAAATATTAAAATTATTATATAGAGTATCTTTTTTATTTTTCCTAAACTTAAACATCTCATTTTCCAAAAATATCGCAGGCAGTTTCATTTAATAAAATAACATAATAAGGTTATAATTGCTAATAACTAACCCATTAACCATTTTTAGCCAAAGTGTATATTCTTTTTTATATTTTCTAACTAAAATTTCTACTTTTCTATTTTTCCTAAATAAAACCTCTCATTTTCCAAAAATATCACGAACAGTTCTATTTAATAAAATAAAATAATAATATTATAATTATTAATAACTAACCGATTAGCTTTTTTCCCAAAACGTATATTATTTTTTATATTTTCGAACTAATATTTCTCCTAACTAAAACCTCAAAAATATCACGGATTATTCCATTTAGTAGCATACATAAAATACTAATATTATAAATCTATCTCTATATCTATACTATATTATTAAAAACGAAAAATTGAAAGTTTGGTACCTGTTTTTTGGTACCTATTTTTTGATACTATACTTGCCTTATTTAATTGTTTATTTAATTATTATAAAAATTATTATAATCAGTTACCCTTTCAGTTAAAATACATTACCATTTTTTTCTAAAAAAATCACGGACAATTTCCTTTTCAGCTAAAACATGTTACTTTTTCTATTTACCTTGCTAAAATCTCTCATTTTCCAAATATATCATGAACAAATCCTTACTTATATATTTTAAAAACTATTTAAGTACTTTTAATTTGAAATTACATTTCCCCTCTTTTTCTAGAAAAATCACGTGCAATTACCTTTTAACTAAAACATGTTATATTTTCTATTTTTCTTACTAAAATCCCTCATTTTCCAAATATATCACGGGAAAACCTTACTTATTTACTTTAAAATTTATTTTAATACTTTTAATTGACAATTACCTTTTTCAACTAAAACATGTCACATTTTCTATTTTTCTTACTAAAACCCCTCTTTTTTCCATTTTCTATTTTTCTTACTAAAACCTCTCTTTTTTCAAAAATATCACGGGCAAAAACGTTACTTTTATATTTTAAAATTCAACGAAAACGTGTTACTTTCTGTTTTTCTTACTAAAACCCCACATTTTCCAAAATATCACGGGCAAACCGTTACTTATTTATTTTAAAATCCATTTTAATACTTTTAATTACTTAAAAATGTTTAAGACGCCTACTTATTTTTTTAATAAATGCAATTAATAAAATATAAAATATAAATAATAAAATTAACAATTATTAAAAATAATCTGTGCATCGCACGAGTTTTAAGCTATATTATTAAAGACGAAACATTAAAAGTTTGGTAGTCGGACGGATAAACGGTACTTAGTGATTTTACTTAATTACCCTTACTTATTTTTTTTAAAATCAATCACTAAATAATAATATTATTTATAACCAATTACCTTTTCAGCTAAAATACATTACCTTTTTTTTTATTTTTTTCTAACAAAATCCTCTCTTTTTCTAAAAAAAACACGGGCGATTATCATTTTTAATAAAAACATGTTACTTTTTCTATTTTTCCTTACTAAAATCCCTCATTTTCCAAAAATATCACGGATAAATCCTTAGTTATTTATTTTAAAATCTATTTTCATACTTTTAAGTATGAACACTTTTTCAGCTGAAACGTATTAATTTTTCTATATTTTCATTTTCTAAAGAAATTATTATTAAATAATAATATTTTTATAACCAACAACCTTTTCAGGTAAAATACATTACCTTTTCTATTTTTCCAACAAAATCCTCTTTTTTTTAAAAAAAATCACGGACAATTACCTTTTTCAACTAAAACATGTTACTCTTTCTATTTTCCTTACTAAAACCCCTCATTTTCCAAAAATATCCCGAACAAATCCTTACTTATTTATTTTGAAACTTATTTAAATTATATCCTATATATAATTAGTTTAAGGGGGTTTAGATAGTATGGTCGTCAAGGGTGTATTTGTCTTTTCATAAATATTATTAGTAATTATAATTTTTGAATTATATTAAATAAAAATAAAAATTATATAGTTATCCTATATATAACTAGCATAAGGTGTTTAGACATTTTGGTAATCAAGGGGAATATTTGTCGTTTTCTAAGTATTGTTGTAACCATAGTTTTCAAATTACATGGAATAGAAATTCAAAATATTATTAAATTGTAAACCGTATTGCAAAAATTTTGATTGGGGTTTGTAAATATTGTTTTGATTTTTTTTTATAAAAGAATCAGAAATTAACTAAATATAGTATAATAAAGTTATTGACTCTAAAAATATAAAAAAATTATAAAATCTAATAATTTTAAAATTAGGGAAAAAAGAATTTCATGGAAAAAATACAAAAAACAATTTTAATGTTAATAAAATAAGTATCATCCACTGAATATGATTTGCGAACATTAGTCTACAATTTTTCAAAAATTAAAGTTAATTTAATTAAAATATAAAATTTATTAATAATAGTTATAAAGTATCACGTGCATTGCACGGGTATAAAGCTAGTACTTTTAATTATAGACACTTACCTTTTCAGCTAAAACATATTACTTTTTCTATTTTTCCTTACCAAGACCCCTACTTTTCCAAAAATATCACAGGCAAACAGCTATTAATTTATTTTAAAATCTATTTTAATATTTTTAATTATTTAAAAAAGTTTAACACGCCTACTTATTTTTTTTAGCAAATACAAATTAATAGAATATTAAACATAAATAATAAAAATAATAATTATTAATAACAATCCGTGCATCACACGGGTTTTAAGCTAGTACGGTATAATAACGTTTTATAGGTTTTTTGGATTAATGGACCAAGATATGTCGATGATGATTGTCGTATGTCGATGATGATTGATAAAAATGTTGTAGCGGAACTTACTTGTTGATTTGTAGTGTGCAAGAGAAACAAACTATTTCTCAACCGTAAAAGAAGCTCATGTACCTTTTTTTTTATACACTTAATTTTTGAAGAATAAGTTACCTTTAAGGTTATGGCTAGGAATTTTTGGGGTGGCCCTCACTATAAGCTAGCAAATCTTGCGCCTAGATGCCCCCAATACTTAAGGGTCCCAAAATTTTGAATTTTTTTTATAGTAGTTTGTAAAATCTACTATGTTTATATATTGAGTAATGCTAGAGGTACCGAATTCGGTTGATGACGTGACAATTTAGAATAATTTTATTGATGAAATTAATGTGAATGCAGCGGGTCCATTATTATTAGTCAATCAGAATATAACACATGGCATTCGGTACCAAATTTCGGTACCCAATTCGGTACCTCTAGAATTATTCTTATATATGTTAGGCCCCAACACGTGAATTTGACTAATACGTCCATTAAAACCAAGTTGTAGAAATGTGGAAGCTCTTGGACAAAGCTCGTTACTAACCATTACCCAAGCATTAATAACAGTGAGAGGTTGTCGTGGAGTTAGAGTGAGCAGACTCTTGTAAGAGATGTGAAACCCGTTATGGACCTTGCATGTGACCCTTTGAGATATGCCATGCGATCCCTGAGATAGTGCATACAATTGTTGATAACCTGACCATGCATTATAGTGATGCTTGTGTATGCGAGTCTTTGAAGTCTGGACATAACCTTCGAGTAATAAAATGACGATATAAGATTTTATTTCATGCGACGCGATCCTATAACTAAATCACGCACGGTTCTTCCTTGTAATCTTCTTTAGATATGATATACAAAATAAGATGGGATCCCCTAACTAGGGTCACATAATGAGATGTGACCATAGGCGGATTGAGGGGGGCGCCAGGGGGGTCCTGGGCCCCTCCTGAGTTTGGGAGTTTTTTTAGTTTTCAAAACGACGTCGTTTTAATATTTTAGCTGAAAATTACAATTAATTAATTAAAACTACTCTAATCAATTATTATATCAATTGACGACTTTTCTGGTTCTGGACTCTGGCGAATGCGATCAAAATTAGGGTTTATTCAAAATCAAAGCTTCAATTTTCTTCCTCAATTGATAATTGATACGATCAAAGCTCAAGGCCCTGCCGCCCTGCCCCTGGTGTTTTGGCAACAACAAAGCTCAAAGCTCAAAGCTCAGAATTGCTAATTCAAGGTAAAATCCCTAATTTCGAGTTCTAATTCCAATTCTATGTCTTTTTAAGAATTGCTAGAGTGATGTTATTTAATTTGTAACCTAGGTGGATTTTGAGAACATTGTCTCGGACTTTTGTTCCAGCAGTTTTGGGGCCGGTACTATGAATACTAGTAGTTATAATTAATAATTACTGACCTGTATAAATGATTCGTGAGCCTGGCTTATGATGAGCAAGCTTGTGAACGTTTTTAACGAGTTTGTGTTTTTAAAATAAGCTCAGAGCTGCTTGCAAACATATTACTCGGGCAAATATAATTTGAGCTCAATCAGATTGAATTTGAGTTTGTGTTTGTTTAACAAATTGAGCATGAGCCATACAAGGCTGGGCTTAGTTATAGCCTTGATTAACCTCTTAAAGCTTGTGCAGTAAGCTTGTGCAGTAAGATGGATTATCATAATACTTGTACATTCGATTTATTGATATCTACCTTTCGCAAAGAGGGGAAACTAGATTTGGCAATTGGATTTTTGGATTGCATATCTACTGATTGTGTAATCTATATTGTGAGTTCTAATATAATGAACCAATTCAAGTGTAATTAAATATGCTGGTAAGTTACAGAATGCTTTCTCTGCTTATCCCTAATACCTGAATCGCAAACAAATGTAAATTGTTCCTTTATGTAGTCACCAGAAAACGTACTTAATTTGCAGATTATTTGACCGTTAAACAAACTATTTTTTTGTTGCAGAATAGAGTGTTTAGAACATGGATAATTTTGTAATACGGAGCACAACGGATGCACATGGTAATGAATCAAGGGGCAAAAGACCTCGAGTTGAAAGTAATGTGCCACATGATGATATTATCAGTGATCCGGCATTGCGCAAACCTATTAACTCCTACGAGCAAGGAATACGGGATGATGTGAGGAGAAAATACTTGTTAGTAGGTCCTTGCCAGCCACTGACTCATATCTTTCCGAAAACAGTATGTGGGGTGAAATAACGATGTTTTCAAACTGAATGGTTCAAAGATAGGGAATGGTTGGAATACAGTGTCTCTCAAGATGCCGCATTTTGTTTCTACTGTTATCTATTTGGAGATATAAAAAGAAAGGATCAAGTTTTTATAAAGCCAGGATTTCGAAATTGGAAGAAAGCTATTGAAAAATTCAGGGATCATATAGGACTTACAGGGAGTGTACACAGAAATGCACAGACTCTTTATTTGGGTTTTAAAGATCAAAGACAGAGTGTGACAGGAAAATTTAGAACTGGGAATGAAGTAATAGGTGCTGCATATCGCGCTCGTTTGACAGTAAGTGTTGATGTTGCGCGTCTGCTTCTTGGATTAGGATTGGCATTCCGCGGGCATGATGAGTCTTCATCGTCGATACGTAGAGGTAATTTTCTGGAGATACTTTCTTGGTACAGCTTGCATAGTCCTGATGTGGGGAAAGTTGTTAAAGATAATGCACCAGCCAATCATCAACTTACAGCTCCCTCTATTCAAAAAGAGATTGTGAGTGCATGTGCATCAGAAACAACAAAAGCGATAATTTGTGATGTTGGAGACAAATTTTTTTCTTTGTTACTTGATGAAGCTCGCGACAATTCTGTAAAAGAGCAAATGGCAATTGTTTTGAGATATTTAAACAGCCTTGGGGAGGTCGTGGAACGGTTTATTGGAGTTGTTCATGTCAAGGACACCACTGCGCTTTCTTTAAAAACTGTCGTTGACAACTTTTTTGCTTTGCATGGTTTGTCTATATTAAAAATCAGAGGTAAGGGATACGACGGGGCTTCCAATATGCGAGGTGAGCTTAATGGTTTAAAGACTCTAATTTTAAATGAAAATCCATATGCTAGATATGTACATTGTTTCGCTCATCAACTCCAGCTAGTAGTTGTGGCTGTTGCAGAAGGAAATCAGTTTGTTTGTGACTTCTTTGATTATTTATCTTTAATTACTAATGCGGTTGGTGCTTCTTGCAAAAGAAAGGACGAGCTTCGACAAAAACAGCATGAAGATATGGTTGTACGTTTAGAACATGGTGATATTTCTAGTGGAAGAGGATTAAATCAAGAGAGTAGTCTTACTCGGCCAGGTGACACGCGCTGGGGTTCACACTACAAGACAATCATTCATCTTCTTTCTATGTGGTCATCAATGGTTTTGGTTCTTACTAATATATACGAGGACGGGAATGAAAGGAAGAGTAAAGGTAAGGTAGTTGGCTTGATTGACAAAATGGAAAAATATGAATTTGTTTTCATTGCCGATTTGATGAAGTTAGTTTTGGGGATGACAAATGCCTTATCGCAAACATTGCAACAAAAAGATCAAAACATAGTACAAGCTATGAATTTGGTTTCAAATGTTAAAAGCAAATTACAGAAGTTGAGAGAGAATGGTTGGGATGAATTGCTAGAGGAGGTCTCTACTTTCTGTTCAGAAAATAAAATTGACATTCCGAATATGGAAGATAATGTTTCTGGCCGGATTCGTGGTAAACAAGCTATTACTTACTTTCATCATTTTCGAGTTGTCATATTTTGCCAAGTTGTTGATCGTATTAGTCAAGAAATGCATAATCGTTTCTCGGAATCAAGTACAGAATTGCTGTTATGTGTTGCCTGCCTAGACCCGAAGAATTCATTTGCAAACTTTGATCTTTCAAAAGTAATTCGACTTGCAGAATTATACCCGGAAGAATTCTCACCATCTGATCGTATGGAGCTTAAAGACGAACTGAATATGTGGTTGTCTGAAAAGAAAAGAAATAAAACATTTTCGCAATTGCAAAATATCGGGGATCTTACTAAAAAGATGGTTACTATGGGGTTTGACAAAAGTTTTCCATTGGTGTATCTTCTTTTAGAACTTATTTTAGTTTTACCGGTTGCTACAGCAAGTGTGGAACGCGCATTTTCAGCTATGAACATTATCAAGACAAATTTGCGTAATAAAACGGGGGATGAATTTCTAACAGATTGCTTGGTGTGTTATATTGAGAAAGAACTTTTCACTGATATTGACAATGAGGTAATCATGCAACATTTTCAGAACATGAAGTCTCGAAGGACAGATTTACCACGTTTATGCAAAGATTAAGAATAATGGTAAGTGACATTTGATAGGCTATAAGAGCCCAAACTCCCATTGACAGGCTACAAGAGCCCTGGCTCCCGAACCTAGTACCCGATCCCGGACTCAGGACCCCTGGTGGTATATTCAACGGTACCTGAGCCCAGACTGACAGTCTACAAGAGCCCTGACTCCCGAACCTAGTACCCGAGCCCGGACTCAGGACTCCTGGTGGTGACACGTAAAGATTCCTAATGATTGGGATAATTATTTCCTATTCAAACCACACGCCAGCAGGAGCCTGGCACACGACGCCACAATCCTTCACCTGGACACGTGCAATCCATCAACATCACCCAGGTGTCCTACCTACCTAAGATTCAACGCTCATGATTGCAGGTACAACCCCAAAACCCTAATCCTTGGCCTATAAATAGACCAAGGAGGAAAGGTTTAGGGGTTAGATTCTCTTTGGCACACTTAGCCTACATATACACACACTATACATACACCCTCCATTTTTAGATTTCTCTATAGTCCTGTCTCCCTTTCCAAAGCCAATACTTATTCTCACGCCGGAGGCGCCGCCAGGGTCCCAACCCCCCTCCGGTGTTGTTTTGCAGAGTCCCAACCGCAGCGACACCGCTTCCAGGCGTGGGATCGGCTGGGAAGGACCAGATCGGGATTTGGAGTTATCATTTTGGCGCTAGAAGGAGGGGACCAACCCTGTCTTGTGGTCATAGTGCCGCTAGGCTCACCATCTTCAAGCCCAGTAAGATCTAAACCAATCCTACATTTTTAACCATGAAAATGAACTCAATTGCCTCTCTTTAAAGTATGTATGTTTCTTGCCGTGGTGTAGCCCAGATCTGTTGATCTTTAGTCCTGTTTAGCTTTCTTACTCTATTTCGTTGCTTAGATCTACATTGTTCCCTTATAGATCTATCTTAAAAACCCAGTTTTCTTGTTTTAAGATACATAAAACCCAGAAAAGGCATGCGTACTTTGATTCACCTTCATTGCTAAAACCCAGATCTAGATAAGATTCACTCTGTTATTGGAAAATTGTGCCAAAATTTGTATAAATTTTTAATGATATGCAAAACTAGTGACCCTGGCTCGGAGCCATAGGCAAATATTGTAGCCAGGGTCCCCAGCAGTACGCACCACAGGAGTCCGGTTCAGAATCAAGCCATGAGACCGGACTCACGAGCAATATGCAATCAAATTGAAATCTTAGATTTTATTATAAGTACAAAAGAAAGAGTCCGGCTCAGAATCAAGCCATGAGACCGGACTCACGAGCAATATGCAATCAAATTGAAATCTTAGATTTTATTCTAAGTACAAAAGAAAGAGTCCGGCTCAGAATCAAGCCATGAGACCGGACTCACGAGCAATATGCAATCAAATCGAAATCTTAGATTCTATTCTAAGTACAAAAAAAAGAGTCCGGCTCAGAATCAAGCCATGAGACCGGACTCACGAGCAATATGCAATCAAATTGAAATCTTAGATTTTATTCTAAGTACAAAAGAAAGAGTCCGGCTCAGAATCAAGCCATGAGACCGGACTCACGAGCAATATGCAATCAAATCGAAATCTTAGATTCTATTCTAAGTACAAAAGAAAGAGTCCGGCTCAGAATCAAGCCATGAGACCGGACTCACGAGCAATATGCAATCAAATCGAAATCTTAGATTCTATTCTAAGTACAAAAGAAAGAGTCCGGCTCAGAATCAAGCCATGAGACCGGACTCACGAGCAATATGCAACTCTATAACCCTGGCTCAGAGCCATAGGCATGCAGAGGAGCCAGGGTCCTCAGTAATATGCAATCTAAAAATCAAGAATCCGGACTCACAACATTATGCAAACAGCAGTCAAAGAAGGTCAGGAGCCGGGTCCAGAATCAACATAAGAATTTTTAAAGCGACAACATAAGGAAATACCCATTCAAAAAAATTCGAGGATTAAAATCACCAAAGGGAAGAAGCATTAAATAAAGTACGGGAGCCCGAGTTGGCCATTCAACCCGGAAACACTCCAAAACCTCTGAGAAGCCAAAAATAGTAAAATGTTACAAGACAAGAACAATGGAAAATCTATTATACAGTCTTGTTTACAGCATCAAGGAAAGGAGTATCACTCGGAAAGATAAGAGGGTTTGGGCCCTGGAAGAACTCGGGCTCACCTTCACCACGCTCGATGGCCGCCTTAGCAGCCAAGAAAGCTTCAACAAAGATCTCCCAGTTGGCGTCCGGGTTGGTCTTGATCAGGGTCTCAGCCACCTTCCAAGATCTCAAAATTTCAGGGGCACCGGCATCAGCAACTGCCTGTAGATAAGTATCGGTCTCCTGGAATTCCTTGATAATATCAGCTTCAGGTTTCATGGCAGCAAGCTTCTCCTCAGCTTCCTTCATTTTCTTCTCAAGATCAGCATTCCGGTCTCTTTCCTTAGTCAAATCAACTTGAAGCCCGGACACCTCACCATCATGAAGAATTTTCATTTCGCCAAGTTTCTTTCCCAACTCAAGAATTTGCTCATCCTTTTTCAACATAATCCCGGTCAACTTCTCATCCTTCGCCCTGAACATGGCTGAGACACCGGCAGCCTTCACAGCAACCTACAAATGCAAATAAGAGAAAAATAAGTCAAAGTATTCATTCATAAAGGCAAGAAAGAGGAAGAAAAAATACCTGACCAATACCACCGATCAGGTCTACCAAAAGCCCCCTCATCCCGGACTCTCCCATCTCCTTCCAGTCCTCTTCAGAGGGGAGGTGGCCAACATACTCAGCAAACTCCTCGCGACTCAGCTTACCAACCCGGGGCTCAACCACTCCGGTCTCCAAATTTTCAACAACTGGATCCACCTTACCATCCCGATTCTCCAAATTATCAGAACCCGGGGTTCTAGGACCCGTCTTCCTTTTTTGCTTCCGGGGCCTCTTAGTAAGTTCAGTGTCAGGAAGTCCGGTATCAACCTCGGTAGCTGGATCAGGAGTGGGGTGGATGGGAGCAACAGATTCCGCACCACCTTCGTTGTGGGCGCTAGACCCGGACTCACCATCTGCCCGAGGTCGGGGGGTGTGGACGGTAGAAAGATTCTTCAAAGAAAAAGAGTAGTTCTTGCAAGCCATTTTTTCGTCTAAGTCGGGTCTGTAAAAAGGACGACCTGAAAAAGACAAAGAAACCGGATTAGAGAATACACAAGTAAACCGGACTCGCAGGCAGGGTTCGCAATCACTTACATCCAAGTTCATATAATTTCCTATGGTCCATAAAGGTATCCCGGGTTAATTGGTGACCAAGACATTCGCAGAAGCCACGAATCTTAGCCCGGGCTTGTCCCTCGAGTTTGTAGTAAGGAAATTTCTTAGGATTCTCCCCGGCCACAAAGTGCGGCATGTAAAGCAAATCTAAACCCTTCAGCATAATCACCTCCCCATTCCAACCCTTGAGAGAAATGTTCTGCATCACTGGCTTCGCGCTACCGGACGGATACCCACACTCATCAGCCCGGAATCTCAATTCATAAAATGGTCTTTTATTCGATCTCAACATGTAGAAGAGCTGGTGAAATAGTTTAAAGGTGGGGTGGAGCCCGGATTTCTCACAACAGGCAAGAAACCAGGTTATCCACTTCACCCCATTTGGAGTTATTTGGGTAATAGGAATCTCATACACATACTTGCAGAGATGTTTAACAAAGATATGGCACTCCGGATTCCATCCTGAACGCAAGTGTTCTAACCACACCCCAACAAACCCATCATCTGTTCTATCATATACCCTTTCCCCGGGCTCCGGCCATCTCCACTGTATCCGGGGTCCAAGGTGAAAAGTAGCCCGAACTATCTCATCCATATCGGAGATCGATAGATTTTTAAAGCTTTCTTTTAATGGAGGGAGGGGTTCGCCAATAACGGTCTTAGCAAACTGAGCATCCATAACAGCCTTGTCATATGGCCCGGGATCTCCGTGTTCGTGCCTATGCTTGTATGAGAAACTAAATGAATTATAAAGTCGAGACATGTCTTCGTCAGGATCCTTCTTAACAAACATGAACTCGGTATCAACCCAATACCCATCAGGGGTAATGAGGCTACCCCGGTCAGCAAGAACTTTGGTATTAATTTGGGTAACCACAGGAATTTTCTTCTTCTTCGCCATCACACCCCAATGTAAGTCTACTATGTCTACTACTTCTGAATTTGAATTAGAACTTGTGGATGGCTCGGAATCCGAAATCAAAACTCTATTAGCCCTCCTTTTTGTCCGAACCATACACCTAGAAATAAACCGATTCAATCTTCAGTTAGCCAAAACAACACAGAGCCCGGGCGATACATATGCCAAAAGTCTATAGCAAATCAAATCTAACCCGGTCTCAACCTCTGTCTAAAATCCAATCACCCCACCTATTATCAAACCAAACCGGGCTCCAATTTCTACAGTTAGTACGAACTTAATAATTTCTAGTCTTTTTCTAAGGTTCAGCTTTTTCCCTGGCAACCCGGTCTCAAAGCTTAAAACACAAAACAAGTATGCTACACAAGCACCTACACTAAACAGACAGGGAGCCCGGACAATGAACAACCCGGGCTCTTTTCAAAAACTGAAACGCGAGAAACACAATCCACAAAAAATCAAACACCTAAACAAAGATTGAAAACAAGTAGATACGACTACATATACATTCCTCATCCCAGAAACACCAAGAACAACCCAGAAAACCAAAAACCAAAAACCCCAAAATTGCAAATAACGTCACATGCAAACAAAATTCCTAGACTAAACAACTGTATAAACACAAAACAAACACAAAAACGCAATCCAATAAACCAACACAGAAACTTCGAATAAAACCCTATATTCAAAGATAAACAATCGTGCGAATAGAAGGAAAGAGGGGAGATCTTGCAGCAAATAAGAAAGAAATGCAAAGGGATGAATTCTTACAGATTGCAGGAGAAAGTAGTGGCTTCGAAACGATACCGCAAAAGCGCGGAACGCCGGTGGTCGGAAAGCGGGAATCGGAAAAGTGACAGTGAAGAAGTAAAATTTGGGGAAAGTAAAAAGATGAAGTGAAGAAATAGGTTTTTGTAAAGAAAACCAAACTGCTATAAGACACGTGGTTGCAGGTTAGTGGGTGGAAAAAGGAAAAGAAAAAGCAAAGTGGAAAAATAACTGAAAAGACAAGGGTATTTATTGTTGACAGTACTGGTGCGCAAGTTCCCGAGGAATGGTGGAATAATGCCAATTCAAATGTTTGAGGGGGAAAGTTATGAAAACGATTGAGATTCCAAATGGAGTCGATTTTAAACTAGGAACCCGGATTCCAAATGGAAATTTACTTACCCTTTTAATCCGGTCTCATGTCAATAGACAACAACCCGGATTGGGGGGCAACTACCAACCAAAATTTCTTCTAAGTTACCCAAGGCACACAACCTTGGACTTGAGAAAGAACTCTATCAACTCTCAAATCCGGGCTCATGTCACTGACACCTATCCGGATTGGGGGGCAACTACCAACCAAAATTTCTTCTAAGTTACCCAAGGCACACAACCTTGGACTTGAGAAAGAACTCTATCAACTCTCAAATCCGGGCTCAGGTCACTGACACCTATCCGGATTGGGGGGCAACTATCAACCAAAATTTCTTCTAAGTCACCCAAAGTTTCACGACTGTGGACTTGAGAAGGAACCCTGTCATACTCTCAAATCCGGACTCATGTCTTTGACAAATACTCCGGATTGGGGGGCAACTATCAACCAAAATTTCTTCTAAGTTACCCAAGGCTCAACCTTGGACTTGAGAAAGAACTCTATCAACTCTCAAATCCGGGCTCATGTCACTGACACCTATCCGGATTGGGGGGCAACTACCAACCAAAATTTCTTCTAAGTTACCCAAGGCACACAACCTTGGACTTGAGAAAGAACTCTATCAACTCTCAAATCCGGGCTCATGTCACTGACACCTATCCGGATTGGGGGGCAACTATCAACCAAAATTTCTTCTAAGTCACCCAAAGTTTCACGACTGTGGACTTGAGAAGGAACCCTGTCATACTCTCAAATCCGGACTCATGTCTTTGACAAATACTCCGGATTGGGGGGCAACTATCAACCAAAATTTCTTCTAAGTCACCCAAAGTTTCACGACTTTGGACTTGAGAAGGGACCCTGTCATACTCTCAAATCCGGATTCCTGTCTTTGACAAATACTCCGGATTGAGGGGCAACTATCAACCAAAATTTCTTCTAAGTTACCCAAGGCTCAACCTTGGACTTGAGAAAGAACTCTATGACACCTATCCGGATTGGGGGGCAATTACCAAGCAAAATTTCTTCTAAGTTACCCAAGGCACACAACCTTGGACTTGAGAAAGAACTCTATCAACTCTCAAATCCGGGCTCATGTCACTGACACCTATCCGGATTGGGGGGCAACTACCAACCAAAATTTCTTCCAAGTCATCAAAGTTCTTATGTGGAAAATTCTACTCCCCCATCCAGAAAATCTGAATAAGGGAGTGGGGGGCAAATGATAGGCTATAAGAGCCCAAACTCCCATTGACAGGCTACAAGAGCCCTGGCTCCCGAACCTAGTACCCGATCCCGGACTCAGGACCCCTGGTGGTATATTCAACGGTACCTGAGCCCAGACTGACAGTCTACAAGAGCCCTGACTCCCGAACCTAGTACCCGAGCCCGGACTCAGGACTCCTGGTGGTGACACGTAAAGATTCCTAATGATTGGGATAATTATTTCCTATTCAAACCACACGCCAGCAGGAGCCTGGCACACGACGCCACAATCCTTCACCTGGACACGTGCAATCCATCAACATCACCCAGGTGTCCTACCTACCTAAGATTCAACGCTCATGATTGCAGGTACAACCCCAAAACCCTAATCCTTGGCCTATAAATAGACCAAGGAGGAAAGGTTTAGGGGTTAGATTCTCTTTGGCACACTTAGCCTACATATACACACACTATACATACACCCTCCATTTTTAGATTTCTCTATAGTCCTGTCTCCCTTTCCAAAGCCAATACTTATTCTCACGCCGGAGGCGCCGCCAGGGTCCCAACCCCCCTCCGGTGTTGTTTTGCAGAGTCCCAACCGCAGCGACACCGCTTCCAGGCGTGGGATCGGCTGGGAAGGACCAGATCGGGATTTGGAGTTATCAACATTATTATATTTTTTCAGATTTATACATCTTGCATTTCAACATGATTCAGGCAGATTGTAATGTTCTTGTAATCTTTTTAATGGACCAGGTGCCATTTGATGCGAATGATGGACTTTTTGGGAACAATATCATATATAAGCAGTTTTTATTTCATGTAAGTACGAAACATCTTTTATTTTCTTTTGTCAATGCCTTAGAATGTGAATTTTTTTTTGTAAATATTATAAGATGGCCCCCCCTAAAAAAAAATTCTGCGTCCGCCACTGGATGTGACTGCAAGTTTATAGTGAGGAAATTGACAAATGTATAGAGCAATGTGATCCCATATTTGGATCGCTTACAAGGTTTTTCTGAATAATCTTGTAAAGCTTTTTTTGATAGTAGTAACGATGCGATCCTGGTGTCGAGGTCTTCAGATTGAATTTTCAAAATGATAATTATAACATGTATGAAGTGTCCAAGAATGTAGGAGGTCGTTTCTCCGTGACTGATGCTCGTAAATGAGTCCTCGTAAATGAGTCCAATTAGCGAGGTGTATCTTTGAAATAGCCCGTTGGGTTCCTGCCAAATTTTGGTCATAACAATGTTAAATCATCTTCTTTTTTTCCTTAAGAAAAATGTATATTTCTTATGAGTCATATATTTACTACCACTTTTATTATTGTTCATTTTTTATTATTTTGTAAATGTTGATTGTATGATATTTTATTAATAAATAAATTAGGGAAAATGAATTTTTTTATCATTAAACTTTATATACTTTTAGAAACCAACCACTGAACTATAAACGTATTTGTTCATATCCCTAACGTTCTCTCGAATTTTAAAATTAACATTCCGTTAAATGATTGGCGAGCATATACTATTTTGCTGATGTGGCTTGATGACGTGGTGTATATCTATATCTGTATATATAACCCAGTTGTCATATAAAAACACAACGGATGTTCACATTGGGGCTCAATACAAACTAGGGTTAATACAAACTAGGGTTCAAGCACCAATCTAGAATCAATTAAACATCTACAATCAATGGATTTGAGCAATTCATCATCTTCAATCGATTCTCAAACTAAACCGAGTGAAGTGATACGATGATTGTGTGGAGTTGAAGCATACCTTAATATATGGGTAGTCGACCCTAAATTTTAGAGACGAGTATCGTTGGATTTTTGATTGGAACCTAGATTTGTGTTTGGTATTGGAACAGTCGGAGTGTATTTTGTTCGGATCATATCATTCTTGTCATTTTATTTTTTATTTTATTTTTGTTTTAATAATCAGACATTGAGTCGGCAACCACGTGTTGAACTTTTTACACGTAGATAAATAACTTAACGTCCGTCACTGATTTTTTAACGGAATGCTAATTTTGAAATTTGAAAGTAACGTTAGTGATATAAACAAATAAGTTTATAGTCCAGTGATTGATTTCTAAAAGTATATAAAGTTCAGTGATAAAAAAATTTATTTTCCTAATAAATTATCTATTAAAAAATGCTAGATATTCTAAAATATTTTATAAAAATTTCTCAAAGACATGGTAAAATGAAGAGCAATTGTTGTCATTCATTTATTATTTTAACAACTAATCAAATCGTTAGAAAGTTTTTGAGAACGTTGGGATTTACTAGCAATTTTTAAAATATAATCCTCTATTGTGTAAAATATTTACAGCTGTTGAATAAATTTTGGATGCAACAATATTGAGAACAATATTTTCTGTACCAAATCAATTCAAATGAGTGCTCGAATTTAAGTAAAACGTGTATAAATTATTTCCCATTTTCTAAAACATGGTTAAAATATGATAATGCTACATACTCTAAAAGTGCTCTCAAACAAAATTTCTGAATAATGTGATATCCAGTGTTCTAAAAGTCGGTGATTAATCTCTAGACGGCGGGCCACCGAACTGATTAATCGAAAATCGGTCAATTAATCGTTTTTTCAGAAAAACGGTCAAAAATCGGCTGAATCGATTAAAAATCGGATTAATCGGTCAAAAATTGGGCTAATTATTAAAAAATAGTTAAACTTTAAAAAAATAATTAAAAATTTAAAAGGTAGAAACTTGATTAAACAATAGAAAAAAACATTATTTTTGTACATATAATTATAATTTTAAATATCTAAATCATAAATTCTCTTAATTTTTTCTCTTAAATCAATATACTTATATAAAAGAGAAGTCAAGTGCGGTGATGTGGCAGCTCTCAAATCGCTTCGATCTATTTTTCTAATTTTCTCAGTTTTTTGAATTAATAGTATCAAAGATTAGAAAAAATCTCATTTGTCTTTAAAATGTTTACTAATGAAGGAAACTAAATATTAGGAAAAAAAATCTCAATTGCCTTTAAAATCTTTACTAATGGAGGAAACTAAAAAAACTTAATTGCCTTTAAAATCTTTACTAATTAAGGAAACTAACTATACAATTTTAATATTCTTGCATTTAAAATCTTTATTAATGGAGAAAAGGAGGAAAGTAAATATACAATTTAAAATCTTTATTTTCTAATAAAACTTATATAAAAGAGAAGACGAGTGCGGTGATGTGGCGGCTCTCAAATCGCTTCGATCTATTTTTCTAATTTTCTCAGTTTTTTAATTAATAGTATCAAAGATTAGAAAAAATCTCATTTGTCTTTAAAATGTTTACTAATGAAGAAAACTAAATATTAGAAAAAAAAATCTCAATTGCCTTTAAAATCTTTACTAATGGAGGAAACTAAAAAAACTCAATTGCCTTTAAAATCTTTACTAATTAAGGAAACTAAATATACAATTTTAATATTCTTGAATTTAAAATCTTAATTAATGGAGAAAAGGAGAAAAGTAAATATAAAATTTAAAATCTTTATTTTCTAATAAATTTTTAATTTTCTTGAATTTTTGAATTATTAATATTAAAGATTCGAATATATCTCAATTGCCTCTAAAATTTTTATTAATGGAGGAAACTAAATACACGATATTTAATATTATTTCTTTTAAAATCTTTACTAATGAAGTAAACTAAATATACAATTTTAGTATTTTACTAAATTTTTGATTAGAAAATATCGTAATTGCCTCCTAAATCTTTACTAATGGAGGAAATAAAATATACAATATTAATCAATATATATTGATTAATATTAATATCAATCAATCAATCAATAAATATTATATTAATCAATCAATATCAATCAAATTTCTATATTTTTGGAATTTTTGAAATATTAAATATTAAAAATCACAATTGCCTTCTAAATATTTGTTAACGTAAGAAATTAAAGCTACCATCTTAATATTTTCCAAAACTTTCTATTCAAGTCAAAAATTACAATTATTTTTTAAATATTTACTAATGTAAGAAATTAAAATTATCTTAATATTTTCCTAAACTTTCTCTTCAAGTTATGTATTTCTTATCTCTATATATTGTGTCATTCATTCTCTAATTCTTCTTTGTACCTCTAATTTTTGAATCTACGTTTTTCATTGTGATCTATTACTTTTTAGTATCTTTAAATTTGACGTCTATGTTATATATTGTGATTTGCTCTTTTGATTGTATAGAATAGTGCATCATGTTGTGTTTTACACTTCGAATTAATTTTTGTTGTATTTTTTGTTTACTTCAATTTAATTTTGTTGTGTTTTTTTGTTGCAGAAATTCTTGCACAAGGTCAGTCTTGAGCGGTCTAGCCAACCTGTAAAGTACATGTGAGCACAGGTAGTTCACTAAACTGATTATTTTATGACCCGCATTAATTGTTCATTCATTTAATTCTTGTATTGTTTCTTTTAAAAATTTTAAAGAGTATTCTTGCATCTTTGTTTTCAAAAAATTTACCTATGATTTAGGATTAATTTGAAGAGTGACCCCTTATACATGTTTTTTCATCTCATTTTGTTACATTGAGAAAGGTTGCCTCTTATTTTTATCATCTTAATTATATATGCAGAACTTGAGAACCAACGAAAAAAAGTAGCTTCAAATCATAAAAAAAATGGTGATGAATAAGGACAACATGCACCAGATTGTTCCACCTATCAAGCTCATTGGTAGAGATTAATTCGTACTCAAGTCTCAAGGTAAACTTGATGAAAAGTTTTTATGTTTGAGTTTATAACCTATGTATCATCTTTTATATTAAATTAAATTTTGAAACCACGATCTCTATGTATACATGTGTGTAGTGTGTTACTCGAATATGATGATAATTATTATTTTTATGTATTGATTGTTAACATAATTTTTTTTGTATAGAATCGCAAAAAAAAAAACAGGAGTTAGATATATATATATATATATATATATATATATATATACTAGCTTATATCCCGTGCGATGCACGGTCTTCTTTAATATTTTCTTATTTTTTATTTAGATTTTAGTTATTATATATAATTTGATAAAATTTTAATATATATATATATATATATATATATATATATTGGATTTATAAATCTAACAATATAATATTTAAATTTAATATATTATTGACGTAATCAATAGTAGTATTTTAGATATTAAAATATAAAATATTTTAAAATAACATATCTAATGATTCGTATTTTTTTACTCTTAAAAATCTAAAAAGGGACTCAAGTGCAAATATCAAAATATGTGATTGTTCAATATACCGAGTTTATTTGAATATACTATTACTTTTATTTTAATTAATTATCTCGTTTAAATTGAATGTTAAAAAAATTATAATAAACATGAATTTCATAAGTTTAATATAATAATATTACCAATATATCTATCTTTTGTCCGTGTTATTTTTAATTTGAACATGAGTTGTTTCAGTTAAAAAATATAAACAGGTAATATCCTTAAAAAGACAATTAGTTACTTATTAACAATTATATAAAATTATATTAATTTTTTTATATATACGTCTGCATTACTTTTAGAAAATTAGTTGTTTAAGTTAGAAAATATAAAAGAGGTAATTTGTTTTAGCCGAAAAGAATAACTTGTTATTTATTAATATTTATATAAAACAATATTACCATTGTATATTTATTTTGCATGTATTATATTTAGAAGATAAGTTGTTTTAGTTAGAAAATATAAAACCCATAATGTGTTTTAGCTGTCGGTTATAAATATATAATAATATTACCATTATATATATATATATATTGTCCATCTTATTTTTAGAAAATGATTTGTTTTAGTTAAATAGATATATGAAATAGGTAATATAATTTAGGTGAAAAAGGTAATTGGTTATCAATAATTTGGTTTCCATATATGTGTCATATTTATAAGATGAGTTGTTTTAGGTAAAAAATATAAAAATAATGTGTTTTAGCTGAAAAAGGTAATCAGTTATAAATATATAATAATATTACCATATTATATATATGTTGCTCGTTTTATTTTTAGAAGATGAGTTGGTTTGGTTTAAAAAATAAATATAAAATAGGTAATGTAGTGAAAAAAGATAATTGGATATTAATAAATTGATTATAGATAGGCCCGTGAATCGGCCCAAATACCGACCGACCGACCGACCGACCGACCGACCAAAACTTTTAATGTTTCGTCTTTAATAATATAGTATAGATATATATATGTTGTGTGCATGCATGTTGTTTTTTCTTATATAAGTACTACACTCTCACGTAAATAAAACTTTTTTTTGCTCCTTAACTTACAATTTTGGTATTATTAATATATTATGTCAATGTGAGTTGTTATGAGATACTTTTTTTTTTTACTTTAACAAGTTGGTATGATGTACTTTTTGGAACAACTTATTTTATTTTAAAAAATTTATTTGATAAAAGTTAATATCATCATTCAAATGTATCATTTATCAAACTTTTTTTTATTTTTTTATTTTTAATAATATAAAATAAAAAAAAGTATAAATCATATACTTAAATATAAATTATTGCTAAAATAATTATTGATGTTAAATCATGTATTTTAAAATATAAATTGAAACTTAGTTTTGTTGCAGCATCTCCGAGGGTATAAAACCCTTAGCCAAATAACGTATGTGACATTTAGGTGTCACTCTTTAGACAATATGTAAAAATGTGAGCACTCCAACCATATATCCCTTAGCAAAAGAAAATACACAATCATATTTGATTGGCTATATTTATTGAACCATCAAACCCCTTGTGTATAATTTTATCTATCAAAAATTTAGATAAGAGCATCTCCAAGGGCAATAGGTAAAAATGGTTGGCTATCTTATTGGCTATAATAATTATGAAATATTTTTGCTAAGGGTAATGATATATTCTCCAATGGTCTTGTCTATATTTCTTGTTATGTAAAATTATACACAAGGGTTTCATTGGTTCAACAAATATAGCCAACCAAAAAATGATTGTCTATATTTTTTTGCTAAGGGCATATGGTTGGAGTGATATTTATTTTACATATTATCTAAAAAGTGACACATAGATGCCACATGGATTATTTAGCTAAGTGCTTCTCATGGTTGGAGATGCTCTAACACCATGTCTTTATCTTTAGCAAAAAAATTACATAATCATTATAGCCAACCATTTTAGCTATTGTTGTTGGAAATGCTCTTACATCCCCACTCGGGCCTCTAACCCTTTCCTTTTAGATCTAATTGTTATTTTACTCATTATTCTTATTGGCTTAGTATTTATCTTGCGCTCAGAAAGTCCAGGGAGTCGTTTGACACCTCGATATCCTTTTTCTACATGTTCTGGAATAATTATGAGAAAATTAAAAATGATGATATATAATAATAATAATAATATTTGAGATAATATTAAAATAACCAGAATATTGAACAATTTATTTTCCCTATATTTATTTTGAATTTATTTGTTTAACGAGAGCTATTCTTTAGTAGGAGCATATTATATGCTAGAATTTAATATTTATGATATATTATATATATTAAAATAGAAGTTGGAATATGAATTTTAAGAAAAAAATGATGATAAATATACTAATATTTGATATAATATTAAAATAATGAATATATATTAAACAATTACCCTTTTTTATATATATATATTCAAAATTTCGGTAAATGACCAAGACGAAACGAAAAATTCAAAAGAAATCTTAATTTTATATAAGAAATATTATTTTATCTAAAAATATATTTTATAGAATATTTTTAAGAAAACTTAAGATAAATTATTACAAAGCCGCTGCGAAGCGCGATTTAGTAAACTAGTATTTACTAATGGAGAAAACTAAATATACAATTTCAATATTTTTGCATTTAAAATCTCTACTAACAGAGGAAAGTAAATATAATATTCTTGCATTTAAAATCTCTACTAATAGAGAAAGTAAATATACAATATATCTTTACTAATGGAGAAAACTAAATATCACTAATGGAAGAAACTAAATATTCGATTATAATATTCTTGTCTTCAAAATATCTAAATTATAAAAAAAAAAATGTATTACCTTACATTATTTTAAACTTTCCTCTATTATTATCTAAATATTCTCATAAAATTAACATCTTAAAACTCTCTTCTCCTAAACTTTCTTCTTTTTCATGTGATATAATAGAAAATACATGAACGTTTTGGTAAATAAGAAGTTAAAAAATTAGATCGATTTTGCATAAGAAATTAAGTAATTAATACCAAAGATTAGAAAAAATCTCAATTTCCTTTTAAATATTTACTAATGGAGGAAACTAAATATACAATTTCAATATTCTTGCATTTAAAATCTCTACTAATCTCATATACACATTTTTAACATTAACAAACAAAAAAGTAAAGAAGAACACTGTTGACAACAAAAATTGCAGTAGACAATTAACAGAGTTTAGGTGTACATTTATACTATTAATTAGTTGTTTTTATGAAAGTATTAAAGGTAATTAATTATTTACCAAGTAATTACTTAATTTATTATGCAAGACCGGTCTAATTTCTTAACTTCTTATTTACCAATATGTTGTTGTATTTTTTATTATATTTAAAAGACAATTTAGATTTTTTCTATAATATAAATTCAAATTTAAATAAGTAACTTTAATTTTATTGAATTAAAATTGAGAAAAAAAAGAATATTAAAATTGTATATTCTCTTTCCTCCATTAGCTAAAATTTAAAAGGCAATTGATATTTTCTCTATCCTATATATTTTAATTTAAATAAGGAAATTTAATCATATTAAATTAAAATTCAAGAGCTCTAGAAAAATAAATAAATAGTTATATTTAGTTTCCTTTATTTTATTTTAATATTATATTATTTATGAAAGACAAGTATTCTAAAAATAAAGTTTAGAAAAAATCTCAATTACCGTTTAAATATCTACTAATAGAGGAAACTAAATATACAATCCGCCTTTAAAATCTTCACTAATGGAGGAAAGTAAACATTCAATTTTAATATTCTTACATTTAAAATCTTTACTGATGGAGGAAAGTAAATATACAATTTAATCTATTTTTGTTGAGCACCTCTATCTTAAATATTAAAATTGAAATTTTCTTTTTTAATTCCTAATTTGTAGAAAGGGTAGTACTTATAAAATACAAGTTCTAAAAATTATAAATCTGCTTATATAAGGGAGAAGGCGGTGTGAGGTGGCGCCTCTTAAATCGCTTCGATCTATTTTTCTAATTTTCTCAAAATTTTGAATTAATAATACCAAAATTAGAAATAAATCTCAATTATCTTTTAAATCTTTACAAGTAAAGGAAACTAAATATACAATTTGCCTTTTAAATGTTCACTACTAAAAGAAACTAAATATACAATTTTAATTTTCTTGCATTTAAAATCTTTACTGATGGAGAAAAGTAAATATACAATTTAATCTATTTAATATTGAAATTTCCTTTTTTTTTATTTCTAATTTGTAAAAAGGGTAGCACTTATGAAAGACAAGTATTCTAAAAATAATAAATCTAATCAAATTCTAGAATGAATTGATTATATCTATAATCCTATAATTATAAACTTAATTACAGTCTATAATAAAATCAAGAAGATGTCAACTTTCTTTTATTAAGAATTCAGACGATTTATATAAACAAATTTTTAGTCCAAAAATTTGTGTTCCATGTTTCATCGACCTCATATTTGTGTTTATTTTTAGAATATTTACATTTTCATACCCAAACTTTTACTCGGTTACTCTCAGTTTTGATTGTTTTTGTTCAAAGGAAGATACAGGAACTAAGACCAAAGTTTTGTTATACTACAAAGAACGAACTGAGACCAAAGTTTTGTTATACTACGAAGAAGATGAATTTGATGACATTAATTATATTTATCAAAGTAAGAAAGTGGGTGCATACACGATGACGTTTTGCACATATCAATTCTGATTCACAATAATTAATCTTCTCTTCTCCTCAGATCCTACCAGGCTACTATGATTTAACGCCATCTAATTTAGTTTTTATATTATTTTGATAAAAGTTTTTGTATAATTATTCTCTCTTTTTGTGTGTTTTTTTTCAAAGTTCCTATGGTTATTCAATATAGTACATCTCATCGTTATTAAATGTAGGTTCTGATCCAAAATTCCTAAAAAATAAAATTTTAAAACTATCTTCAAGACTATAAATGTGAGTTTTTTAACTACCCTGTATTGTATTATATGTCAAGAATACCAAACAAATATGAAAATTATGTAATTTATTTAGTAAATTAATGTGTTATTTGTTAAATTGGATAATAATGAGATAGCGGCTCACTGAAAGAAAACATCTTCGGTTCATTAGGAGCAACATATTATATGTTAGAATTAAAAATTAATATTATCTTATGTATTTTAAAATATAAGTTGTAATTTAAATTTTGAAAAAATATATAAATGGTAATCAATATAATAATATTCAACATAATATTAAAATAATGAAAATATTAAACAATTACCTTTTTCTATATTTATTCAGAATTTCCTTTAATGACCAAAACGACACGGAAAATCCAAAAGAAACCTTATGTTAGATATATAATTATTATTTCATTTAAAAATAATTTTTGTAGAATGTTTTTTTAAAAAATTAGAGAAATTATTATATGGCCGCTGTGAAGCGCGGCTTAGTAAACTAGTTGATATATAATTGAAAATTTAAACCTTCAAAATTTTATTTATTACAATTATATAACATTTTTAACATATTTGCATAAATATATGATAATAACATATGTTTAGTTGAAATGACGAAACAATTATATATATGAATATAAATGTATATAAAAAATATTATTAAATTTATTCTGATTAATGATCCGATTAATCATTCCGATTAATCCCTGATTACCGATTAATCCCTGGACGGTGCCTTCACCGATTAACTCCGATTCCCGCTTTTTACAACACTGGATATGGGAAGTGATATTTTGAAAATTTTTAATTGATGAAATCTATGTAAATGCAGGGGAGTCCTTCATAATTAATTGAATTAATACGAATCTGACATGATATTTGGTAACCAATTTGGGACTATCGTTTTTCTTAAAATATATATCTGACTTTTTCAGTTGGCAATCTTCTAGTTACTAAGAAAGGGTTCTCAACACCAGACATGCAACTTCCTCCGGGATATGAATCAAACCAAACATTCTCAGAATGTTAAAGAGAGGATGACGAAGAGGTTGAGATGTATGCAAATCTTAATTTTTACTTGTGCTCCATTAAAAGTAAGTTTCTGGTCAGGGGACTTTACCTCTACTTCTATTCGGAGAATAGGCCAGCGCTAAATCACAAGTACAACAGACAGAAACCTAAGAAAAATAAGCAAAAGAAGATAAGACTAGAAACCAGTTTGAGTTATCAGAGAGTGACAAAATGCAAAACAAATGGCACATCCTAGAAATAAGACACTCCAAAAAGAATATACTCATGGTGTTGGACAAAGAGAAAGAAGAAAATGCTGTTTTTTGTTCTATTACTTCTGTGTTTGTTAGTTAGTGTTTGATCTCCACAACGTTGCTGTCATCAATTCATTGGGATTTCCGATATAGTCGTATCGGATCCAATGGATTTCCTATAATTTCTTTCTTCCATCTTCATGTTCTTAGGTTTGTTTCAGAAACACCAAAACTTTCTTCTGCGATGGCTGTAAGTTCTCTCTTAACCACTAGCACTATTTGCATTACAATTTTTAAGTATACAGGGGAGGGTACCACGGATTCAACCTTATAAACTTAGTCATGGATGGGGGGAGAGTCTTGCCACTAGTCTGTCAACGAATCCGTATTACATGCTACATTGATTAACGAAAGATTACAAAATTAAAAAAAAAAAAAAAAATCTTTAACTGTTTTGAGGAAATACAAGTGCTATGGTTGAGAATTCTTGGTTCTAATTTAAACAATCGAAAAGTCTAATACATTTTCATTTTGAATACATGTGCAGAAAAAGGCTCATGTTCCTAAATTTGGAAACTGGGGTGGCGATGATAACGTACCTTACACAGCTTATTTTGATAGTGCACGCAGGAGCAAAGCTGGAGGTGCGATGATCAACCCAAATGATCCAGAGCAGAATCCGGAGGCCTTCAGGTTTGGAAGCGACGATAACATCAGTGCCTTCGAGGCTCCTCTTCAACACAACATTGATGATGATAAAGTGGTCCCGAAAGAAAATCACCAGATTGAGGGACACAAAGGTAGCCGTGGTAGTGGTCATAATTATAAGAATGGTCTGAAGAGTGTTACATCTGAAACTAGCAGTGACAGAAGCAATTCTGATAATTCAAGCCTTCCATCAAATCACCGGATTGCAAGACCTGATAGGAAGAAAAACAGTATTGAGAATATTAGTTTCTATCCTCCCTCGCCAGGGCCTAACAGACCGAGAAATGGACATAATCTGTACGATGATCTTGTAAGCGAGATTTCTCCTCACTTCTCTTTTCTACTTGTACATATTTTAAGTTTCTTTTTGCTCTTCTCTTCCAATTTCATTTACTGAATTGAATATGTAATTTCGAGTATTGCAGTCCACTCGATCAGCATCAGTACCCATGTTCGGGCAATGGGACGAAAGAGACCCTACATCAGGAGATGGATTTACTATAATTTTCAATAAGGTCAAAGAAGAAAAACAGATAGCAGCTTCCAAGTTTCCTGTAGTTCCTAATCAACCTGCCAAACTGCCAAACACTCAGACCAAAGATGCCAAATCAAAGGTATTTATCCTATTCATCATTTACATATCAAGTGTAACATTTAATTCCAATATATGACTTGACCTTAAAACTAAATATTCGGTGCACAAGGCTCCCACATAAACACGTCAGGGAAAGATCCCGATGTATCCCAAGTTCCTTTCTGTTCATGTACAATTTTTTTTGCTGTTAGATATCTCTACTCACACATTCGAGCTTCCGTTACTGTATTGCAGAGATGTTGCTGCCTATTCTAGATTCGAACAAAAAGGAAAGAAGAGGGTCATCCAAATGCATGCTTCGATTTGTTTGTTTTCGACACATATATGGGAATTCAAGTCCTTTAAGTGGATTGATGTATTGAGAAAAGGATTCTTAAGTTCTAGTAGTTTGGTTTCTACCACAGATTATTGCAGTTTGGTTTTATTTCAGTTAGTAGTTAAGGAGTGTCATTCAATATATTCTTTTAATTTTGCCATGTATGAACATTAATATCCAGGTTTTACAGAATCATGTAGCAATATTTATTTGTGTTTTTGTACTCCCATATGAATGCTTAGGCATCCGAAGCTTACTTAGTTTTCTTCTAATACCAGAACGAGATTAATAACGAAGCTGAGGCAAGAACTCATCAGGTAACTACGTATATAAGGGGTGAGCAAGTATGTTAGGGTTGAGCAAAAAATCGAAATAAAACCCAAATCCAACCGAAACCTGGGAAAACAGTCCTATTTCGAGCATACTTTTTTTTTGGGACAAATTTCGAGCATACTTTGATAGTTCCATGAATCATTTTCTTCCCATTTTTAAAGAATAAAAATGTAATATTTAATTTTTCCGTTCATTTTTTGGATTTTTGTCAATTCTATTATAAAATATAGAAAAATGCTAAGTACTCCAAAAAATTTCCCAAATACTCAATATCGTATCATGTTATTCGATAAATAATTTGATAAAATTTTGGATACTTAATAGGCTAGCGCTATCCTAAAATATAACGTAGATATAATATAGTCGACCAAAGTCCTAACCCACCTGTGGTGAAGACGACAATTTTTGTGATCGTAAGCAATTATTTATTTTTAAAGTTTTATATATGGTGTACTTTTCTCGTGAATTGATATGCATAGAAAGCCTATTGGGCCTAAAAAAAATCTGGTTTGAAAAAATCCGACCTGAATTTTGACTTTGATCTAAGTTTTCCTCAAAGACTTCTGTTTATACAAAATTATTAACACAAATGAAATATAATTTGAAGTGATTAATTTATTTTCTTCACTTCTCTCGGATCTAAATTAATATCTTATTTATTGTTTCAAAAATGGTCCATAATCAATTTTTCTAAAAATAAAAATATACCTAATTATCATATTACAAATTTAAAAACCACTAAAATTTGAAATTCCAAATAGTTAAATGTCATGCGGACTTAAACTCGACAAAGCTAATCTTTTTTTTTTGATTATGAGATACTTTCACGTAAATGAATTGTATCAAAATACAATATCCATAATAAATATTTTTTTTATTTTAAAAAATTTATTATCCAATTAGAGAATATGTAGACGTGAACCTGAAAATTAAGATATTAAAATTTTGAGAAATTATCAATAATACTAGTTTTTTTAAAAAAAAATTACCGTCTTTTAATTTTTTTTTGTTAAAATATGGTTTGCAACTAAAACAATCAAATGCAACATGTTTTTATGTTTTTCTCAAAAAATAACATTTCATGTTGCATTTAGTTTAACCTATTATGTCACCAAAGATAATTTTAATTGTTAATTTTTTTTAAAGTTGTATTTTTTTTGACAAACAAGCAGATTTTATTAACTTGAAAACTCAGACATCATTACATTCATAACTCCACTGGGGAGCTCCATCTTACTAAAAATACAATCTGGGCTAAAATAAGACTCTCGTGCTAACTGATGAGCAGTCAAATTTGCAGATCGCTTGACAAAGAACAAAGTAGTATTGTTTAGCTCCTTTAGGAGCGTCCGACATCCGTCCACCACCTGCCCAAACGGAGATGCCATAGTTACACTGCTTCGAATTGCTTGAACTGCCACTAGGCAGTCTGATTCCAACTGAACATGGGACCAAGCCACTCCTTTTATCCAGCTGAGTGCTTCTTTAATAGCTAGGGCCTCCGCTAGTTCTGCAGCAATGTTACCAGGCTTGCAAACTGTTTTCGCTTGAATACAATCACCCGTATGATCACGAGCCACCATACCCATACCATAAGCGTTTTCCGCAGCAAAGGTTGCAGCGTCAACATTTACCTTAACTACATCGATCTGTGGCTTCACCCATTTATCCACTCCATCTCCTGCTACTAGCGACTGAAATAGAGTTTTTGTTGACCAGAACTGGGCATTCTTCCATTGTGTAAGGTAACTTTTTGCTGAAACGAGCATCCCTTGAACTTTTGGTTGCTTCTGGTTCCATACAAGGTCATTGCGAGCCTTCCAAATGGCCCAGCATAGAGTAACGATTTCTGCATGTCTCCGACTTCCTGCAAGCTGAAACAAATTCTGCAGCCACTGAGCAAAATCATGAGACACAGGCACATTAATATCTGGGAACTCCTTTCTCCAACACCGCCTAGAACCTGCACTTGTTGTTGATTTTGGTTGCAAAGGTTGCAGATTGTATTTTTACAAATATTTTTTTAAAAGATGGTATGTTTGCAAAGTATTTTTTAAACCTGGAAGCTGAAGCCATAGCAATCTGTGAAGGTCTCAAGTGCTGTCATCGATGCCATGTCAGAACGTGTTGGTTGAGTCTATTCCCTCCTCGCCGGTCACATTTTGAAAAACTGTCAAACTTATATGCGATCTAGAGTGGGTTTTTCAATTTCTTTTGTCAAACGGCAAGCAGACAAAGCAGCCCATGAAATGGCTAGAATTCCTTGTTTGCTCAATTGCCAAGTTGTGTTTACTACTCCTCCATCTAGTAGGCAGGAGACGCTTTTGTATGATTTACTTTCTTAATGAAAACTCTTTTTTATTAAAAAAAAAAGCGCATTTTTGCAGAAAACATTTCCGGATTCATGTATTTCTGAAAAATGTCCAGAAAAATTTATCTCTGGAAAATAAAAGTTAAAATATTGTGAAAAAAACAAGGAAAATAATATCACTGACATTAATTACAAAAAGAAAATAAAAATCTAACCAAATGTAATCTATTTGATTATATGTTAATTTAATATAAGAGCATCTTCAATGGTGCTGGGTAAAATAGTTAGATAAAATAAGATAAAATATTAATTATTTAAAATTTATTGAACTTGTAGACATTGTGGAGTTGGCTATGATAATTAGTTATATTTTGAAAATAGTATGTTATTATTATTTAAGGTGGTTATAAATAATAGATGATATGAGATATTGTTACAAGTTACTAGAGGTTTATCAAATATAGCACATATAATAGGGTTGACTAAATTATTGAATTTTAGCTAATGGTTTGTTCTCATTGGAGATACCCTAAATAATGAGATAATAAAATGGGTAATGCTAGTTACTCTAAAATGGTTCCCAAATTTCATCACGAATGATATAGCACACCAAGTATTGAAATGTAATTTGTGGGCACATATATAGGCGGTGTCTCATATTAGCATTAGGAAAGTTACTAAGGGGCCATTTGTTAAATCTGAATGGTAATATCTGAATCGATTAAAATCTGAACGAAAGAATAATCTGAACTATGAATGAAAAAAGGCTATTTGTTGAAAAGTTGGGAAAAAATATGATTGACAAAAGTTAAAAATTTATTTTAATTGTTAATATTAAAAAGGAGTCATTTGTTAAACTTAAATAATAGTTTATGATTACTATTTCTGAATAAATAACAAATAAGATTATTAAATATAAAGAAATTATTAAAAACACTACCCTTTTTAATTATTTTTTTGCCATGGTGTAATATTTTAAAAAATATTCATAAAAATCCGGTTTGCAATCAAAAGCAATTAAATGTAACTTCTTTTCTCATTTTTTCTTGAAACCGATTGAAATAATTTTTAGTTGCATTTAAAATTACGTTTGATTTAATCAATACAACTAAATAACAAATTATGTCTGCGAATCGTGGCTTAATAAACTAGTATAATACAATTACAATTATGTAACAAATATGATACAATTACAATTATAAAGATATTATCATATGACTATTTTTTTGCTTATAAAAACCATACAATTATTTGAACAATTAGTGGTTCAACTGAAAATTTGAGTGTCACAATCATCCAGAAGATTTAGTGTCAGATTGGAAAAAAGTAAACAAACAATGTGAAATGAATGATCCCGTTCATTTTTATTCATTCACCTATTAACAAATGACCCCTAAGTATCTCATATTAGCATTAGAAAAATTACTAATTATATGGGTAACACATGAAATTATTTTTGAGAAAAATTTCAGAAAATCTAATATTTTCTTAATAAATATACTTTAGATCAAACAAAAATTAACATAAGTTAGTCTACGAAACAATTTAATTACAATATCTAATATTTATTGGTACACTATGTAACCAATGAATTTTTTTTATACAACATGTTTCATTAAAGATATATTATAATCTCACAAAAATGGCATAATTGTGGGCACAATCAATCTTCATATATCATCAAAATTTCATCATAAATGCTAGGTACCCCAAAAGTTTTATCAAAAATTTTATCGAATAATTTGACATGACATATTTCATATTTTAAATTGGAAACACATATGAATGCACGCGGAGTTCTATTTTATTATTAAAAAAATTACCAAATTTACAAGTGACATATCAATATTTAATAAAATTTTTGGAACAAAATTTAATTTTTTTTAGCATTTTCCAATAAAGTATCCAAAATAATCATCTACAGTAGAAGAATCAGTTATAACAAATATATTTTAATTTTATTACTTTGAACAAATCTGGTAAAGGATTGGAACATTCTGATTCTATATAAGCACAAATATTCAACAAATTCTTTCTTTTTGACAAGCCAATTCACAATCGAACAATTTAATCATGAAATCTTAGAAAAAGGTTAAAACCGTTAATTTGAGATACACTGAGATTTTTGTTTCACTTTCTAGGGGTAAATATGTAATTTCATTGACATGTTAGAAGCAAGTCAAAGGATATACTTCCTCCCTCTCATATTATGTGTTTTGTTTGATTTTTTAGTAGTCAAATTGATTAAAATTTGACTTAAAATTAGATATATTATATAATTGAAAAAAATTATATCATTAAAAAATATTTTTAATATACTTTATAATATATTTTTTAAATATCTAAAATTATAAACGAATAATTTCTAATTTTCACTCAAATTTAAGTTAATTTGATCGTAAAAAAGTCAAAACAAGCCATATAATAAGACCCATAATATGAGACGGTGGAAGCACCGATCATTTCCTGTCCCAGCGCCATTCCCAAGAAAATCATACATAGTACACACATACAAACAAAAACACACACAGTTTTCTTACAATCTCTGTGATTTACCCAAAAATGTCAAAGCAATTTGGGAAAAGATTTGAAGGGAAAGTAGCAATAGTGACAGCTTCAACTCAAGGCATTGGGTTTGGCATTGCTGAGCGTCTTGGTTTAGAAGGTGCCTCTGTTGTTGTTTCATCAAGAAAACAGGTTTCTTGAATTACCCTCTTGTTTTTTTCTGTTAATTTGCTGTTTTTCTCATCTGGGTCACTCTAATTTTGCCTCCATTTGGTTCTTAGATTGAAATTTTATGTGGGTTTTGTGAGTTTTTTTAATTTTTGATTGCAAGTTTTTTTTTTTTCCTGTTTATTTGCTGTTTTTCTCATCTGGGCCACTTTAATTTTGCCTCAATTTGGTTCTTTGATTGAAATTTTATGCGGGTTTTGTGAATTTTTCTGTTTGATTTTGATTGAAAGTTTGTGTTTTGATCATTGATTATCTGTAGTTTACTGTTTTTTCCATCTGGGTCACTCTGATTTGGTCTTAGTTCAGTTCATTTCTTTGAATTTTGTGGTTGTGTGATTATTTTGTATGTTAAATTTAGGTTTTTTATGGAGCTGATTTAATTTGGACACCAAGTTTGTGTTTTGATTAGTGAATATTGATTTCTTTGTGTATGATCATGGTTTGTGATTATTGATATAGTTTGTTCCTTTTTGTATGTTTACTAGATTTTTATCATTTTGTATATAGGTGTTCTTTTTAAAAATAGTGAATTTAGCTGGTTTTTGATTTTGATTTGTTTGCAGAATAACGTAGATGAGGCGGTTGAGAAGCTGAAGGCCAAGGGGATTGATGTGTTGGGATTCGTATGCCATGTTTCTAATGCTCAGCAGAGGAAAAATCTTATTGATAAGACTGTGCAGGTGATTATTGTATCTCAAATTCTTGTCTTTTGTGATTATTGGTATGAACAATTATTGTGCAGGATTTTCATTTCTTAGTTGTAAAGTCAAAAAAGATCATCTCATCCATTTGGTTGTATCTCTAGCACCCTTAACATGTGTTCATTGGTAGCTGTACGATACCAAAAGCTACCCAACCTACTAGATCATTTAAATTATAAGGCTAAGAAGCAACTTTATCTGTTTATGAATTACTAATATATAATGGATTGTTGAATCCATATTGATGAAGAATACTGGCGCCTACTAAAAGTAAATAATGAAGACTTTTAAAACAATTTTAGGCGGCAGTTCCCACTATATTTGACCGAGTTGCAAGTCTTCCTTATTATTGTATGATAGTATACAGTTTATACCTTTATGCTGCATGTAATGTATGTTTGAGTTTTTCAAAGAAAAGGTGCTAAATGTACAAATGCACAAATATTAGGGTGCTAGAGGTACAAATGCACGTATATTAGTGTGTTAGAGGTATAAATACGCAAATATTAAATGCTATACGGTGCTAAGGTACTTTGGCACACATTTTAAGAACCCTTCTTTATTTCATTTGATTCTCTGATGTTAATTTTGTCAAAGTACCATCTATATGCAATTAGTATGCCGAGTTTGCTTTGAATTTATGCAACATGGTCGTATCATCAATCTAGTGCTGCAGGATAAATTAGTAACACTTTAATGCACTAGACTTCTGTTACCCCACCCGTGTCGGACTCTCAACACTCAGACACTTATTTTTGGCTAAAAACATGTAAATTTTTAACATTTTTTTAAGTCCTTTGCTTGGACATTATCCATGTTGGATACGTCCAGCCAAGTCCGGGTAACAAAGCACTATACTAAAGGTGTCGGACGATTTCAAGTGTTTCTCCTATGCATTATGTTCCTGAATCCGAAATCGGGAATAGAGTAGGTTTCGAGATTTGCTCTTTTGCTACCAAAACCATGCGGATACGGACAGTAGACCACTAATATTTTACTCAAAGATGTCCATCAAGAGTTTGCTTCCAGGGAAACATGAACCTTTGTTCATTTGCGCCTCACTTGTTGTTGCATCAGTAAAGCACATAGCAGCACCTTTTACTTAGTCCTGTTACATAGGTTGACGTATTATCTACAATTTTAAACACCTTTGGATTTTTTGCTCCAGATTTAGCGCGCTTAATTTGTTTTTATTGCATTAATATACATATGAAAATCATCTAGAAGAGAACTATCCATATTACTTGTTACAAACAAGGTTTAGTTTCAGTTGTTTTACATTCTCAACTGATGTATGGTATTCGTTAGAAATTACCAACTTCGTGATATTCAGGCTATAAAATTCTATTAGAATTTGACTTATTTTTCATTAATATGGACAATATGGTTTTGAATGCAGAAATATGGAAAAATAGATGTGGTGGTATCTAATGCTGCTGCAAATCCATCTGTTGACCCCATTTTGGAAACTAAAGAACCAATCCTCGATAAGCTATGGGATATCAATGTTAAAACTGCTATTCTTCTTCTGAAGGCAAGTGCTTCGAATCAAGCAAGACTTTTTGTGCAACAATGACATGTCATGCATGATCCTCAACGATATCACAATATTGTCCTTTTTTCCTGTTTAATAATAGTAATTTATCACCAGTCCTTTACTTAGATGGGTTTAGAGTTTTTCTTAAACAGCTTTTTTCTGTTTATACTGGCCATGGACTCGGCCACTGCTCATCTTGTCCTCTCTTTCGCAGGATGCTTCTCCTCACTTGTCAAAAGGTTCATCTGTTATTTTTATTTCTTCCATCAGTGCTTACATTCCCCACTCTTCCATGGCTATGTATGCAGTGACAAAAACAGCACTCCTTGGGCTTACCAAGGTAGTACATGATTTTGAGTATTCTGTAGGAAATCTGATTTTCCTTTCAAAAGTTTAATTATTTTTTGATATTGTTTAGGCACTTGCCACTGAGATGGCCCCAGATACACGTGTGAACTGTGTTGCCCCTGGGTTTGTACCGACACACTTTGCCGACTTCATCACGAGTAACAGTGACGTTGTAAGTTTATCACAAACTAAAACCTCTATGCCCTTTCAACTTGAAATTTTGTGAACAGCCTGGCCCCTTTTTGTTAAATAACTTTAGCGGGGTGACTGTTTTTGTAGAGGAAGACCATTGAGGATAACACATTACTCAAGAGGCTTGGAACCACAGAAGACATGGCTTCTGCCACAGCCTTTTTGGCATCAGATGATGCTTCTTATATCACTGGAGAAACACTGGTGGTTGCTGGTGGAATGCCTTCTCGGCTCTAGTTTTTATGGAAGTATTCTTCATTTTCCATGCAGTTTGTCATGTGATTCTTCTTTGATGATTAGAACAGTCTCCCTGTTTGTCATGTGATTCTTCTTTGATGATTGGAATGATGATAACAATTAGCATATTATACTCAAATCTTTGTTCTGTTCCATTGTCTAAAGAATCTTGTTTGGCAATTTGTTTGATGACATGAATATTGTTCTGCAATATTCATAAACCAACCTAAATGCATGATGTAGATAAACATAAGCTGGGGATAAACCAACCCAAATTGTTTTTCGAACTTTTGAGTTTTTTTGACAAAACCTGGTATTGCTATATGGATGTATATGGCAATCTACAAATTACAAGTTATGTACATATACTCTGCCAGAGAACCAAAAGAGAGATACAGTGCGGCTTCTATACAAGAGAGGATATGCCTATGCATCTAGCTTCGTAAAACTGTTGAATCACAAACAAGGGGAACAATCCAATCAGTGTTATCATTTAGTCTTTGGCTCTTCGTTTTCATAGTTTAGATACGCTTACTGAACATATTGGCTCTTCGTTTTCGTAGTCTTGTAAGTTGTACCCATATATCTATACAGGTATCACATCAGCATTCTGGTTTTCATCACACATCAAAACAAGACCCTCAATACAAGTTGGAAGAAGGCAACGAGCCCACTGCCAACCTGTTGAGGTAGGTTCTGCTGGTGGAACAATCATTAGGACATTATCATGTCGTCGGACAACGCCCATCACACTGACGGTACTCCCTTCTTTGATATAGCTGTTATATGACAAGCATGACAAACTCAGAGTCAGAGCACACGAAGAACTACATTGAAAGTGACAGGTGCTTACCTTTCTCTGAGCCGCATTACACGATCATCGCTTGAGAGGTTACGGTCACCAAGCCAGCTCAAAAAGCTTGGAGACAACTCTCTGTTTGTTTCACTTACATCTATCACTGTAGTTGGTCTGACAAACGGGGCAACCTTAGCTCCATAGCCTGCTTTGATTATAACTCTCAATCCAGTTTGGAAGTCTGATATGTAGAAATCAGCAACATATCTCTGTTAAGAGGCAGGTGAAGGTGATTACAATCTAGTACTGCAATTCTAACAGGATGATGAACCTGGGTTCCGTTTAGAAGAAGAAAAAGCTAGCTAAAGTAAATGCATCACTGGTTAAACAGACTAACCTCGGAATTTCTGCATCCCCAAGAAAAGAAACGGTGTTTAGGATTAGCTGGTTTGCCATTCAATCCTCTGTATTCCAACAATTCCGTCGAAACATATACACATCTTGATAGCTTCTGGAAAGATGTCTCAAGCGGAATACTGCCACAGGTGACAACCTACATAAACGAAGCCACTTAAAAACACTAAACCGATACTAACAATCATTGATATTGAGTTGCTATTAAAAACGCAACCGACATTTGCTATTAAAAACACTTAGACTACAATTACGGGCAAGACTAAGATCCTGTGTACGATAAATCACATGCTCAACTTCCCTTCCGACTTTGTAATGTTCACATGGCTCATTTCGATCAACAGAAGCCACTTGAATCAAATTCCAACAATTAAAAATGTAAACAAACAAATTTATGAATTGGAAAAAGAGATTTTACCCCAGTGACTTTGACATGCTGTCCATCAGTAGCACCTCTGAGTTCAGAATCAGCATACCTCCTCAAGAACCCAACCAAGCCTCTTCTCTTCATAGCCAAATTCCATAAAACAACCACCACTAACACCACCAAAATCGCCACCACGACTACAAGAATCAGTGCCTTTTTAACCGCAACCATCAAGAACACTCCCACCACCAACCCCATCACCACGACCACTAAAAAAATCCACATTGCCGCTTTCGATACCTTAAACCTTATTCTCTCCTCCCCACTCAAACTCGTCACCACTGACCCATACACCACCTTCTTACCCGACCCACCCATCGGTGTCGGGTCAAGTTTCCCGGACCTCCGACCCGGATTCGACGCGAGAGGTCCGGACGTCAGTAACCCGGTTGGCAACACCTGGACCATCGGACCCGATATTCTAGGACCCGGATCATGACCCGACCCGGTTAAGTCGGAACCAGATTTTTGCCTTGAGAACGAAGAAAGCCGACTCGGCTTCAAAATGGGTGGCCCGCATGACTCTATATCGAACATTTTGCCAAGCTCACCGGAGTTTTTAACATCACCTCCAGTGTAAGGCATGGCCCGAGAAGTTAACGTGGGTTGACGGTCTTTTAAGGGTGGCTCGGGTCGACCCGAGACATATAACCCGGAACTGAGCTGGTGTGAATGACTTCGGGTGGCCATTTTGAGAGAGAAATGCAGTGTTAGTATGTGTTTAATGTGTATGTATAGATGTGTTGTGTAATGATACCAAGTGAATGTAATAATGATAGTGACATGTGTGTCCCTCACTTGCTGTGTTTTGTAAGAGCTTGTACTAAAATCTGGCACGTAGATTCACACAGACTGTTTTCTTGAGTTGCAAGTATTTGAAAAACTAAATCATAAATATTTTTTTCCAATCTCAACTTATTTAAAATCCTGATTTCGACACCGTACTATGCGACTATACATGTACTGTAATGTGCATTATATCAACTCAACTTAAACTTTGATATTATTCTTTAATTTTTTTGTACATTTCAATCATTTAGTTAATAGTTTCAACTTTCAAGATTCATATCTTTGAAAAAATAAATAAATAAGACATCAACTATGTCTTGTGAATCATTAAATTAGTACAAAAATAGGAATATAAACCTATCTACGCGTAAGGCAACCAATCAACCATAATGGCTGAGGCCTGAGGGGCCTTGGGTGCAATTTGGCATCTTGTAGTGTCGGTGAAACAAGAAAGCCAGGCAGATGATGGCATAGCTGTCTTTTGTCAAAGGTTAAATATAAGGTGATACGTCAAATTTATAAACAGTATAAATCATTCATTATTGTCGAGTTTGAAATTTTCGACTTAAAATTCGACATTTTTCAAACATCGTATTATAAAAATTTATATTTGAATGAAAATCGCGCGAGCGCTTGCCCTATCTCTGTTTATCTGATGCTCTCAATAGAAAGCTTGAGGGTGTAGTTGAAATCGGATTCGATCTGGTTGTTTTTGCAATATATTATGTAATTAAGCTTTAAGCCATGTTTAACGTTTGTTAAGCTAATTACATGTCTTGTCGGCAGTCGACGGGTTATGTACCTGCATGTTATATATATAGACATATACTTCCGATTTCCCAACTGTTTCTTTAGTTTTCGTTTATGTTAAAAAATGAGCGGAACAGAAAGAATATCAAGCAAAATGTAAACATATATGAACACATAATTGTATCTTGGTCTTGCTCGTTAATAATAGGGTAAATAGAATCTATTTGACACCATACAAAAATTCTCTACTCAAGTGTTTTTAAATTTATATTTTTAATATTATTTTTAACAATTTAACCGTACAAATTGAAAGATTACAGAAAAATTAGTGGGTACACAAAATTATATAGAAATTGATTTTGTATATGATTCAATTTTTAATCAAAAAATGATATAAAATCTGAGCCGTTGCATTCATATTGTAAACGATATATGACGCAGAATGGAAGACTAGACTAGGATCAACTGACGTTAATCCTTAAGAATAATATTAAACCCGCAAAGGCGAATTCAATTGATAAACTCTGGAATCCACCAAAAAAGATGAGAAAAGTCTCAAGGTTTTGTAATTCAATCAAGATAATAGATAATCCCTAATTGTAACACCCCAGTCCCAAATCGAGGAGATTTGAGACTTCTGTTCAGTTTATAAGGCAAAGTACTACTACTAATTAGCACCAACAAATCATGATCTTTTGGGGGCCTGTAGTGGGCTAGTTGTTACCCAAGTTGGCTGCATTTGGGCCAGTGTGCTTCGACTTATTTGGACTCGTGATCGGGACTGGACCCGATTTTCGAAAAAAGGCTCGAGATTTGACCCGGGTTGTCACATATGGTATCAGAGCCGACTCTCGAAAGCTTGATGCGTCAAGTTGCCGGAGGTGGGGACACGAAGGTTGGTGGTATTATCCCACAATGGACAGAGGTCCGGGGGTGGGGATACGAAGCCAGCCGGTATTATCCCACAATGGCTAGGGAGGAACAATCTTGGAACCTATTGGCTATCCATCCGTTCAGGCTTGACGAGGACGTCAAGAGTTTAAGTGGGGGAGTTTGTAACACCCCAGTCCCACATCGAGGAGATTTGGGACTTCTGTTCAGTTTATAAGGCAAAGTACTACTACTAATTAGCACAAACAAATCATGATCTTTTGGGGGCCTGTGGTGGGCTAGTTGTTACCCAAGTTGGCTGCATTTGGGCCAGTGTGCTTCGACTTATTCAGACTCGTGATCGGGACTTGACCCGATTTTCGAAAAAAGACTCGGGATTTGACCCGGGTTGTCACACTAATACAATCCGATGATGTTTTTATATGTAGGGATATAAAACCCTTACAGAAAAGGAAATAAAACAAATCTAACTTAAAATAAAACAACTATTATAAAGCAGCATGATCATGCAGCAATATTGAGCATGATCACGCCTTATTTCTGCTTCCCACGTCTGGATTTCCATTATTTAGCATGATCACGCAACCCGTCAACATGCCCGTGCAAATGTTGCTGAAATCTGTCGCTTGATGCTAATCTTTCAGCATGATCGTGTAGCCTATTAGCATGACCATGTCGTTTCCTTCCTTGCTTTCTTGCAGGCCTTTTCTTGTCAAGTTTTCTTTCAAAAACCCGGGCCTCTTGTCCTACATCAGTCCTTCCCACTCGTGAAAAACTCGACCTCGAGTTCTTATTTAGATCAAGAACTATATACAAGCGTTGCTTGTCCCTCAACGGCGGTACCTTAATAGGCAAACGTCTCACTGCAATTTTGTACCTGAACTCTTCGACAAGATCAATATATTATAAAGAGCGTCCCTGAATCAAACCAACATAACCTTCATTAATCATTGTCAACATATAAATTGAACCGCCTGTGACAACTTGAAACTTATTTGTCGTACAAACAGAAACAACAAATCTAAAAGATGAAATTGAGACACCCTTATCATCCAATGAATATACAACATACGACATATTATCATTCATGAACTCAGTTGTCTTTTCCCTACTTTTGTGATAGAAATTCAAATCAAACTGATTTGAGCTTCCCATAACTAACTGATAAGCACTCACATCAAGATTACAAGAAATGATAACATTCTTGTACCTCAAACTAGCGATGTTAATCACATAACTTTCGCTTATCTTAGTGTCAACCAATGGGCTATACCAAACATCACTATCTGGTGCCACAAATATTAATGGAGGCAATTTGATTTCACTATCCATGTCCCTCAAATTGAAATTCTCGTGATATCCATAATCTACCACAATTTTAAAAGTTTTGGAACTCACCTTACACAATGATTGAATTAAGCTTTTAGGTTGCAAATCAATCACCGATTTGTTAACGTCCAAGGAATTTTCTTCTATGTCTTTAACCTGTGCATCATCATCGTCATCGTTCTCATCTTTATAGACCTTCTCAAAACTTTCGTTGGTGTGCTCTTGTACATCTTTATCCTTGCCTTCTTTTTTGACCATGTCCACTTTGATAAAATCAGTAGACATACAATTTTCGCAATTCACTATCTCACGCTCATCTCCAACTATTTTCACACCTTCCAAATAATTTGTCACATGTTCATGACCAAATTCTTCTTCGTCTCCCAAATCCAACAAGTCATCATGTTTTGGTTGAGGACATTCATCAGAGTTTTGAACTATAACATCCTCTTGCTTACGCTTCCTATGTATCTCAAAATCATGATTGTCCAGTAAAAACCGATTCATCATCAAATGTCTCATTTGTCACCATGTTTTGATTGGCCTTTTTTCTTGTCGCCGCCTCTGAAAAACAAGACCTTCCCACCATCTAGAAGCAACACCTTTTAAACGAACCCACCATCTTAACCTGCATATTTTCGGGAATCCCCATGCTATCAAAAAATTTATCAACGTCAATTTGCCAATTTAGGAACTCATCAACTCACATATTCCCATAAAATAGTGGTATATCAGCCTCTTCAATATAATTATTGCTATTACGCTGGATACCCATATTTGTCTCGGAACTACAATCACCAAAGTGATATTTTCTGCCTTGAGGGATTCGATTTCGATTTTCTCTTTCACCACTACGTTGGTTGATGTAGTTATTCATGTTTTCTGTCAACGTATTCATCTTGTCTGTCAAAGACTTGAGAGTCGCGGTAAAATTCGTCATAACTTCTGCAAGATCTTCTTTTGTGATAAATTCTCCCCAAACGAATCAAGTAACGAAAAGACATGAAAAAACCCTGCTCTGATGCCACTTGATGCAGAGCGGAAGACTAGGATCAACAAATGTTAATCCTTAAAAACAATATTAAACCCGCAAACACGAATTTAATTGATAAACTCTGGAATCCACCAGAAAAGATGAGAAAAGTCTCAAGGTTTTGTAATTCAATCAAGATAATAGATAATCCCTAATACAATTCGATGATGTTTTTATATGCAGGGATATAAAACCCTTACAGAAAAGGAAATAAAACAAATCTGGATTAAAATAAAATAATTATTATAAAGCAGCATGATCATGCAGCAATATTGAGCGTGATCACGCCTTATTTTTGTTTCCCACGTCTGGATTTACATGATTCAGCATGATCACGCAGCCCGTCAGCATGCCCGTGCAAATATTGCCGAAATCTGTCGTTTGATGCTAATCTTTCAGCATGACCGTGCAACCTAGCTATTAGCATGATCATGTTGTTTCCTTCCTTGCTTTCTCGCATGCCTTTTCTTGTCAAGTTTTCTTTCAAAAACCCGGGCCTCTTGTACTACATAAATATATAAAATACCATGTTAAATTAAATATATTCTTAAAGGATAAAATTTATAAAATTTTGCACACCTACTTATTTTGCATAAATTTTTCATCGATACGGTTAGATTTACGAAAAATTGATAAAAACATGATTTTAAGCCGCTTAGGTAGATAATTTTTTTACTATAGATTCTCTGTACCCTAATATGAATCCGTGACAAGAAGATTATAGCTTAGAGTATGTCCAATGCTAATATCAAAATCTATGTAGATATTGCTATAATATGAAATCAAAAAATGGTTTTTGATGTTAAAATAGAACTTAAGGTGCAATGCATTGTTTTAAAATAGCATCAACTAGATCCAAATTTAGCTACATTCCAAACCCCTAAACTTTAAATTTAAAATTATGGCTGTCACCATTGTTTTAAATATTCATTTCCCTCCACATGACCACTTGCATGTCTATGTGACAATTATAACTACATCTATACTTAGTTCTGTATTTAAAACCAACTATAACATTTTTTTATTTTAGAATCAAGTATAACATTAGATTAAAGGGATAAATTTTGTAATTGATGCTATATTATAGAAATAACGCCTCGCATTAAACTTGCTCTTGTAAGTATAGCTAGTCAGCTGGGAAGTGGAAACTGTACATGTGCAGTAAATTGGGCTTATATCTGTGCTTTAATTTGGCCCATTGTCGATAAAGACAAGGCAGCCCAATTAGGGGAGGCCTTGGGGACAAATAGGTGATGTGAATATACTGTACTTGTGCCTACTCATTTCACTTTCAAAACTTGTTCATTGTATTAGGCTATTTTTCAAGGTTCATTCATGTGTATTTCATTTATGAATCGTGACTATTCATTTAGTACTTAGATAGTTAAGATGTTTTTTCGGATAAAATTATAATATTCCTCTTCTGTTAATAAATAAAACGCGACAATTCCTGATTCGTTATAATAATAAGTGGACCCCTGCTACCAACAACACCAATTAAAATATTTCAAACTGCCACATCACTCATGTCATGTCATTTGGTAACAATTTTTTGTATCAATTTTTGTGCCTCTAGCATTACTCGTTTTAAAACGCGACTAGCCGCAGTCGATAAGCTTTCGAAACATTTTTTGTTTCCATGTTTTGTACTACTCTGTTTGCTATACAAGCATACATAGGATAATGCAATTAGGAACAGGGGAGTTGAATTCCCTTTAACAAATGAAGTCTCGAGTTTCTATCACTTTTTTAGAACCATAAACTCACGGGTATGCTCTGAGCTCTGGTATGAACTAATCTTTTTCTCTGCCAAAAGACCTACTTTTGTTAATGATATTAGAAAAAGGCCATGGAAATCTCACAATAGTGTCTCTTTTCTTTTAAAGTCTTGTCCATTTTTGATAAATTTATATCCAAAGAATGTCTAATATCATGATTCCAGGAACATGCTTTAAGATACTGTAATTTGGAAGCGAAACCGTAAAAAATATGTATTTAAGATATGTTCCTACGAAAAATGTGAGTCCGATATATAAATTTTGAATATTCATGTGAGACTAGAGTAACTATTTTTCGTGTGTGATGATTGGAGCCGATATTTTAAATTTTTCGAACATAAATTAATTTTGTGATATAACGACCTTCACCCACTTATTTTTCACTTTGAAGTCCAACTTCCTCAACATAAAACCTCAAACATTATCTGTAATTTAAAATACACTTCTTATCTGTAAAATCATTTTGTTTTACTTCTTCTTTGCATGTAAATTTTGATGGGCTAAGCTGTTTGTTTCTCTTCCCCTTTGATGATCAGTATATGAAAACCTATTTCACTTCCATAGCTCTCCTGAGATTAACCCATGTTTGTGAATCAGTTCATGCACTTCTTGAAATCAAGTCATACATATAGAAGAAAAGTTCAAATTTTTAATGGTGTATTTTGATCCCCTGTTTTATAGAATTAGTACTAGAATAGAGCTAGTTCTTGATGGCAAGCTCATGTTTTAATCCATTTCGGCTTCGTAAATCGCGGAGCAGACCCTCGTCAATCCAGTCATCCTCTAAACTTCACTTGAGCAATGACATGCAGACCATGGAAAGAAGGAGGTTTGATAGTTTGGAGTCATGCAGTGACGGACCTAGAGCATTTTTACAGGAGGGTCCATATATTTAACTAAAATTTTTAAAAAGGAAAAATTCAGGAGGGGCTAGGGCCTAGGGCCTAGGGACCGTATTTAACATTTTAGTGTTTAACATTTAGATACCGTACTGGCATTGTAATACATAAATTTCACTGAATATTAAGCAGTGATAGAAGCAAGACAGATGAAACAGTTGGTGTTCGAAAGTAGTATACCTCAGTAGGTTTACCCAATAATGGAGCTAGTCCTGTAGTTGCCTCAGCATATTTCCCAGTATCAACTAGTCCCCTGACCTTAGGTACCACCTCTGGAGCATTTGAACCTGTGTAAGTACTAGGATGGAGTAATATATGATATATCAAAACTATATAAAGCGTACAGAGTATAGAACTAGAACCAATTCTCATCCAATTCACTGAAATATGAATTTGATACCTAATTCATATTACATATTTCACCATGTTCTAAACGCTCAACCATATTTTGGTGTTGCTTTTGCCTAAGATCATCTTTTCTTTTACAAGAAGCCCCAATTGTATTAGTTATCATAGACATATATTCAAAAAAGTCACCTACAAATTGGTTTACTTCCGCGACGGCCACAACAACTAGTTGGAGTTGGTGAGCAAAGCAATGGACATACCTTGCATATGGATTTTCATTTAAAATGAGGGTCTTTAAGCCATTAAGTTCACCTCTCATGTTTGAAGCGCCATCATACCCTTGACCTCTAATTTTTGTTATAGATAATCCATGCTTAGCAAAGAAATTATCAATAGCACCTTTCAAAGAAAGTGAAGTGGTATCACGAACATGAACAACTCCAACAAATCTCTCCATAACTTCTCCACGATCATTTACATACCTTAAAACAACCGCCATTTGCTCTTTGACGGAATTATCACGAGCTTCATCAAGCATTAAAGCAAAATATAATATTCGAGCATCATTATGTGCACTTCCCTGACCTCCAACATGATCTTTAAATTTCTCTGTAGCTTTCTTCCAATTCCGAAATCCCCCTTTTGTGAACACCTCATTACGAACTCTTCCGTCCCCAAAAAGATAACACCAAAAGCAAAACGCAGCATCATTCTTAAAACTATATTCCAACCATTCCCGATTTGTGAACCATCCTTTTTGAAAACATCTCTTTCTATCCCCAAATTCTGTTCGTGGAAAATCATAAGAAATTGGTTGACAAGGACCTATTTGCACATATTTTCGCCTTATATCATCTCGTTCATTTGGTTCATAGTCATTGATTTTCTTGCGCCTTGCCGGATCACTATTTACATCTTCAGCCACATTAATTCGAGCTCTTTTTTGACTCGGCTCACCAATATTTTGATCATTAGTTCGGGTTTCATTCGAAGGGTTATCCATTTCATTACGTACTACAAATTTATGCATATAGTTTCTGTAAAATAAAGTTCTTAATATTAATTAACATATCAAAAAAAAAGGTTTGTGCGGGGAGCAGAGGCCTTACTGATTAAACTAAACACAAATATTTTTAAATTAGCATTTAGAATGTGTAAGGCAAATTAAGACAAAACACCACATAAACAAAGACCCTAAGAACGTTTTTATCAATTTAAGTATTCAACCAAGATTCAAGAAGCAAAATTACCCATATAAACTCAAAAATCAAAACTACATCAATAAAATTAATTGCAAGTTTAATAAGAAAACATACCACGAAGTATTCAACCAAGATCTTTGAATTTGATTATTTGATTTTGTAATTCAACTCTGGGCTCTGGCGTCTTGTGAATTGTGATGTGTGAGACAGTGAGAGTGAGAGTCGAGACTATGAGTATGTGAGCAGTGAGTTGCCCCCTTTTTCTAAGTTCCCCCCTTTTTCTATTATCCTGTAAAACTAAGTTGTAATAAATAATAATATATATAAATATTATTTATAAATTTTTTTTTTTTTTTTTTTTTTTTTAAAAATCCAGGAGGGGCCAGGGACCCCCCTGGACCCCCCCCAGGTCCGTCCCTGGAGTCATGGTCAATGATTCTGGATTCTGAGAACGTCGAGACTTGGGAAGTTTCGAAAGAGGATCAAGAAGAATGGACGGCTGATCTTTCTCAGTTGTTTATTGGTAATAAATTTGCTTCTGGTGCTCATAGTCGGATTTACCGGGGAATTTACAAGCAAAGGGCAGTTGCTGTGAAAATGGTAAGAATTCCAACTCATAAGGAGGACACAAGAGTGTTTCTTGAGCAGCAATTCAAATCAGAAGTTGATTTGCTTTCGCGTCTGTATCATCCCAATATAGTGCAGGTTAGAATTGCCTTTGATTTGTTGACGTTTTAGGTTTCTGTATCTTGCATTATAATTTGAAAATAAAATATACTAGCTTATAACCCGTGCCAAGCACGGGCCGAACAGAAGTCGACATTAAAATATGAGTAATTGACACTTTGCACCCCTTTAGTTTGGACGTTTTTTCGATTTGGTCTTGCATTATTTTTTGTTATAGATTGCATCCCATTGTTTAAATCTCGCTTCATTTTGTACCCCTTTGACGAATTTCCGTTCATTTTGTCTGTTTTCGTTAAATCAGTCAGGGGTATAAGTGGAATTGACAAAAAATGTTGGGTTTTATGCAGAAATTAAATAGTTATTTCTTTTAAAAGTATTATTCTTCTCATTAGTATTTTTATATTATATTCTATATTTCATACATATTGTTTTTAATTTTTGTTTTTAAGAATGGGGTCATCACTCCCCATTTTCCTCATCTTCTCCCGAAAGATTACGCTATCACATATACACACAACTACCATACCCTCCTTCAGCTTTGAGCTCCAAAATTCAGTATCAAACAATCAGATTTAGGAAGCCCATAGAATTCTCTACAAATCGATTAACATGTCTTCAAGTTTCGTGACCACAATTTTTGGGGCGGATTTGATGAAAAGGTTCTGAAAAGCTTGTTTTTGATGTGTAAATTGTATATATAATGTAAGTATTATGTTAAAATTGTGGTTAATTAAGGTTATATGGATGTATGGAGGAGGCATGAAAGGTGAATGGTGGTGGTTTGGGGGAAGATAGAGTTAGGGTTTGTGGAGAATTAAAAGGGGAATTGTTGATGTATAGGTGTGTTACATGTTTGTGATTGTATGTTTGTGATTGTGAGCGAGAGAAGGCTGACATTACTGCCTTGTCCGTTTATGCTAGAAGTAGTGTTGTATGGTGCATCATGTTTAACTTCGTAGGAAATGGAATGAGGAAGAAATCTACAACATTCTTGCATCAAAGATCTTTCACAGAACTCTATGTTCTCAAAAAGAAGACCAGAGAGAAATGAATCCTCCAATGATCAAGTATAAAGATAAATTGATGAAGCACATGAACCTTGATTGTTTTTTTTAAGACTGTTAAATTACCAATTTACCCCCGATTTTTTAACGTTAACGATCAAGTATGACGGAAGTTGGTCAAAGAGGTGCATATTGAAGCGACATTTAATGTTTGGGGTGCAAAGTGCCAAGAAAGATAGTATATAACCAAATCGAAAAGGCGCCCAAAGATAAGGGGTGCAAAGTGCGATTTACTCTTAAAATATTAGTATTAATAAATATTATTTAAAAATGTATTTCTCGATAATTGAATGATAAAAGTATATAATAAATAAATAACTATTTAATTACGTAGTTATAGACAATCGATCTAACGCGTAGTTGTAAGGATTCGAACCCTGAATGAAGCTAAAGAATTTAAAGTAAATAAATCTTGGATAATTATGTAGTTGCGAGGAATCGAACCCGGGTTAAGTGATAACCAAATTTGGTACTTTGATACTTTGGTACTTTAGTACCGCGCTCCATTTTCACATTGTTTTGCTTATTAATAAAGAGTATAGATTTCATGTTACAATCCAGTACTTGAGGTATTGACTTGCCCTTTTTTCTATACAGTTCATTGCAGCTTGTAAGAAGCCTCCGGTGTACTGTATCATTACAGAATACATGTCTCAAGGGACTCTACGTATGTACCTCAACAAGAAAGAGCCATACTCCCTTTCAACAGAAACTATTTTGAGGTTAGCCCTGGACATCTCCAGAGGGATGGAATATCTTCATGCACAAGGGGTGATCCACAGAGATCTCAAGTCTAATAACTTGCTTCTAAATGATGATATGCGTGTGAAGGTTGCAGATTTTGGTACATCGTGTCTTGAAACACAATCCCAGGAGTCCAAAGGTAACATGGGAACTTATCGTTGGATGGCTCCAGAGATGACAAAAGAGAAGCCTTATACTCGTAAAGTCGATGTGTATAGTTTTGGGATTGTGTTGTGGGAGCTCACAACATCTTTGCTTCCTTTTCAGGGAATGACCCCTGTGCAGGCTGCATTTGCTGTTGCAGAGAAGGTTAGCTAAGTTAAATATGAAATATTTCGTACTTTTCATAGGGTAATATACATGGTCTCATTTGACATGAATTTCTCCAGTCCTTTAGCTTTTCATATCTTGTCTACCTGCTGAATTGCTATGCGAGTCCTTTAGCAGTGCAAATTGTTTTTGTTCATGTTTCATGGATAAGGTAATCAAAAATATTAACTACTTTGCAGCAAGTCGAGGAATTTTATTCTACTAATCGCTTCCTTTCTCTACTAGGATAACTATCCGTTATACGTGCTCCTTTCTTTGAATTTAGTGCTGCTTCCAACAAAATCCAAAAGAAATCTTTATGCTTAATACTATGTTTACACTTGGCAGAACGAGAGACCGCCAATACCTGCAAGTTGTCAGCCTGCACTTGCACACCTTATAAAACGATGCTGGGCTGCAAATCCGGCCAAACGCCCTGATTTCAGTTACATTGTTTCTGCTCTGGAGAAATATGACGAATGTGTCAAGGAAGGACTTCCTCTTACTCTCCACTTGGGACTCAACAGCAGAAATGCTACTCTTGAACGCTTAATGGGCTGCGTCTTCTTAAGCTCCTCATCTTCATCAATACCTGTACATTCCTGACTTGATGGACAACCCAAGCATCAGATACTACAATGTTCTTTATTTAAAAGGTTAGTCACTGTGACAGATTAGTCCAGCAAAACTTGAGTAATTCACTGTTATATATTTATTCTTGTATTGAGTAACTTTATGAAAATGTTCAGTCTGGATGGTCCGCTCGCAGCAACCTATCTTGAGTGAAAAGATTGTATTCCCGACATTCTGGTTTCAAAGTATTAGAGATACCTTCCTTTCATCCAAGTTACTTGAAAAAACTCGATGACAATGACAATAACAAAATTTATTCCTTGTCACATACTGACTGATCAACTCTGGTCATTTGTCTAGCTCGATTTCTTTGTAAGCTGTCTAGCTCGAACGATACATGATCATATGTCACATTATACATATACAAGCCTAGCTTGAATTACGACTTGCTAAATTTGTTTAGAACCCCCACTAATGTAAGATTGCACAGAAGTACACTAGTTATTCGATAGACATAAGAAACTGGAAAATGTGTGCCATAAGAAAAATCAGATTCAGCATGAAGCTTTCACCCTTGAAAACTGTTCTGAGCATTTGTCTGTACATAAACAGAACTGTTATATCAGTATAAATACTTATTATGATGAGAACTTTTTCTTTGAGATAATATAAATGGTTACATTCAAATCTAACTATACCATTATAAATAATTTAGATAATGATATAATGAGAAAGCTCCTGCAACTTACAACATGAAATGAATGATTAGTGTATGGAATTAGCTGAACGTGAGATCAGGGACATGAGCAACCTTGTACAAGTCGGCTCCTACGCGGACCCTATCACAAAATTCTGAAGGCATATACCTCAACATTAGTTTTCGAAGGGAATAGAGAAATACGAGTCCCTGTGGAAGCTCCTTTAACTTTGGACAACTATTAATTTCCAAGTGTTGAAGAATGGGCATGCTTGCTTCCTCCACCATCCATTTTTCCAAATTACGAAGAAAAACGAGTTTAAGATGGGTGAGTTTTGGGAAACCCATGCCTGAGCACATCATTTCCTTTCCCTTATATGCGTTAAACAAATCCAAATCCTTTAAAGTTGGTATCTTCTCGAGTACTGGCATCGGGTCTTCCTCTAGGTACGAGTCGCGTAGTCTTAACTTGGTGATACAAATGCAGATAAGTTGTTGCTGCGCAAATAATTTAGCCAACTCAGGGAGCTTGCCTCTTATTGTTGATTCCTGAAGGTTAAACTTATTATTCCAGAACAACTGTCTTATCATATCTGGATCACTTTGGAACCCTTGATCAAATATCTTAACATCAAGGGCCAAGTACCGGATACAGGAAGTTGATGACAAGGTTATACCAGATAAGTACTTCAACATCTCTTTCGCATCATCATAACCACCTGCTGCATTTGCCTTTAGTCTCCGTAGACTGGATAACTTCGGTAGATCCTTAACCTCACACCACTTGGTATCAAAATTCTCGAGTGTCTCTAATTTGCTCAACCCATCGAACTGTAATTTGAAATTATTCCTTGAGCTGGTAAATAGCCGATCTGGTAAATACAAATGACGCAAATGTGCCAACTTCCCCAAAACATTACTTGATACCGGTGGCATATAACCTATAAAGTTCTGCATGTCTAGTTTCAGTGTCTGTAGCAGCACCAGCTTTTGTATCCATGGAAAAATCATTAAATCAGAACGCCTTGTACTAAAATACCGCAAGTAGACAAGGCTGCCTACTAGCCTACCGATTTTAGTACCAAAAAGGGTACCAAAACAAGATTGTCTGCTGTACCTTACATTTTCTAGAGCCAAAACTCTTAGTAACTTGAAATTGGCCAAATGTGACCACAATCGTGGTGGCCGACTACTATACATAACCACATTAAGTAAGATCGATCGGTACTGTGGGTGATTGGGTTTCTTGAAATAGTAAGAAATAGCTTTTTTGCCTGTATATTTGTATTGATAATAAACTACAAGCTGTCTAGTGTTAGAAAATGGGGAGACCGCAGAACGATTGAGACAAAAATCATTGTCCTCTCGAAGATCAATTGCTTCGAAAAAACCTACAGCTTTTGCCTGGAATAAAGATAGCTCTCTCATAAGGTCATGAAGATAACAACTGTTCAACTTTGTACGTGATGATTCCAGATCATTAAACCTCACTTGAACCATACTCCTATGGACCAGTTCTCCCATGTAAGATTCAGCGACTTGCATCATTGTTTCTCCTTCCCTTTTATCACTGGATAGTACCATCCCTTCAGCAATCCATAACTGATATAAAGTTTCTGCATCTATCCATTCATCTTCCATAAATTTACCTATATATAAAAAGCATGGTTTTAATTGAGGGGGCAAATCGTTGTAGCTCCGAGCTAAAATGTCGAATAGTTGTTCTTGTTGCTTTTCTCCCAAGCCCTTCCCTTTCTTTTGGGATGATAGACTATCAGCATATACCTTCTCCCACTCAATCAATGATGGTTTTGTTACAAGAATTCCCCCCAAAATGACTATAGCTAGTGGAAGACCAGCACAATTTTTAAGCATTTCTCTTCCCATTTTTTCCATCTTCTTAAAATCTCTGGTAATGTCTGTAACAGGCAAAACAAGAAGAAAGATATGTCTGAGCCTGCTTAATACTCCATCCGTCCTATCCATTTGTTAACATTTGAAATGGATGGGTCGGCACATAGTTTTATTTTTATTTATTTATTCTTAAATATGGAATGAACATAAGGATTGCAGGTAATTAAGTTACATATGTGCCTTGAATATATGAAATGGAACATAATGAATGCATGTAAATTACGTACGTACCTAGATAATCTCCTCTTGTGGGAAGTGCTTTCAATTGAAGGAGCTCCCAGCTTTGATCTGCACTTAGAGATTCTGGTTGGTAAATGAGTCCTTTTGGATTTACGTACTCAGCAACATCAAGTTTACGACTTGTAAGCATTAATTTGCTTATAGATCTTCCAGCTATGAACGCCACTTTTATAGAATCCCAAGCATCCTTTGCCCATATGTCATCCAGGACTATCAAGCATTTTTTCTTTTGTTGGATTTGTAGCATATTTTCCACTAGCATGTCGTCGTCCCAAGTAAGGATTTCCTCTTTCTTCTCATGGACGAGACCTATAAGAATCCGCTGCAACACCTGTTTTGTTTGCCACTTTTGTGAAATGGAAACCCAGGCTAAACCAGCAAAGTGATTCTTAATGGTGGAGTGATTGTATATTTTCTGAGCAAGAGTCGTCTTACCAAGACCTCCCATTCCACAAATAGAGACAAGCGGGTAGCAGTCATCACTTTCATCCACTAGATGTGCCACCAACTGATCAACACTCCCCTGATATCCAACAAATAATTCTGGTTCGACAATAGTGTAAGAGTGAAATCGCTTTAGCTTTCCCGGTGTTCCATGAGTTGCATTTGATGATTCCGGGGATTCTAACGTTGATATGATTTTATAATCACGAAAGCAACTGAAGAGAAGAGACATCTTTTCTTGAACATATGTGATCTTTCTCGAAAACTTCCTTGTATTCATCCACTGGATTATTTTTGCAGGGGATGAAGTAGTTTTGACAAGAAAACTTTCGACAACATGTTCAGCATCATAGGCAAGCTCTCGTATCTCCGCAAGCAAAATGCGGATATTCTCTTCACTTATCCTTGAATCCGCATCTCTTAGAAATGTCTTCATGCGCCTTAGCTCGGTCACCACTAGTTGAATTTCATCTTCAACCCCCTGAAGAAGTTGAGCATCTTCAATCAATAAATCAGCGAGCCTTCCCACAACAATAGACACAATTGCTTCAGCCATTGCAGTTTTTATCTTCTTTTTTTATTTATGAGAGAGCTCAAGTATAAATGAAATGTTGAAATGTTGTGCTTAACTTTCAGTTGTTTCTCTTCTATGGAATCGCTTGTGCAATATGACATACTTTATTGCTTTTTGGGCAATGAAGGGTTCTTTTGTTATAATGAGATTTTCGAACAATTGGACTACTTTATTTCGAATAATTGGGTGACTCACCCAGACAGAATAGTCCTAAAAACTTGAGTAATTGGATAACCCTGCCAAACACGAGCTGACATTAAAATATTAATATTGTATAATTATGTAGTTACGAGAAATCGAATCCAGATTAAGTGATAATCAAATTTGATACTACGATACTTTACGTTACCTGTCACAACCAGTTTCGAAGTACAAATCCATCTTCAGATCAAGTATTGGTCAACAATTCGACGCATCTTACGTCTTCCACTTCAGCATTTAAATTTTTGGGTGGTAATACCATATCTTGGTTTTCCAGAAAGCAGCAGCAGTAGTACGATTCTCAACAGAGGCCGAGTATAGGTTCGTAGCTACCCGATTGTCAACAGAGGCTGAGTATAGGTACTTAGCTACGGCAACTTCAGAAGTTAGATGGAATTGGAATTTGCGAGAGCAAGAATCTTTTAGGAGATGTTGAGATTAAGATCATAATAATTTTTCGTTTATTAATAAAGATTATAGAAGCGAAATCCTTTTTTAATGGTATTTTTTGTACCAAATTTAGTTCCATCTTTTTTTGGTTTCACCCCTAAGTCCTATCTCACATAAAATTAAAGTTCTATCTCTTGGAGTTATATTCCATACATAACTAAAGTTCTATCTCACATAGAACTAAAAACATATCTCACATAAAATTTAATATTATTTTTTAATCTAAAATATATGACCAGTGCTTCGGTACTTCAAATAAAATTTAGGTTATTTCGTTTCGTTGATCATTTTGCATATTTATTTGTTTTATCTCACAAAAAATTTAATTTTTTTTATCAAAAATATATTACCAATTCTTCAGTACTTTGAAGTACCAAATTTGGTTTGATTTTTTTTGGTTTCAACCAAAAAAATATTAATTAATTTAATAAATTAATAAAAATATTAGTTAATTTAATAAATTATATCGAGTCCGTGCGAACGGGTTATCATCTAGTACATTTTTAATAATAAAAAAATTTAAGGGGAAAATTTGATTAAAAAAATGTTTGGGGGAGATTAACAAAATTAAAAATTTGATTTAAAAATTTAATGAATAATCATCGGTCCCTCCGCCTCGGCACGTTGAGATCAGGGATATGAGTAACCTTGTAAAAGTCGGTCAATTAATCGTTTTTTCATAAAAACGGTCAAAAATTGATTGAATCGGTCAAAAATCGGATTAATCGGTCAAAAATTGGGCTAATTATTAAAAAATAATAATAAATAGTTAAAATTAAAAAAAAATATATTTAAAAGGTAGAAACTTGATTAAACAATAGGAAAAAACATTATTTTTGTACATATAATTATAATTTTAGATGCCTAAATCGTAAATTCTCTTAAGTTTTTCTTTTAAATTGATCTCTAATTGAAAAATTAAACATTCGAAATTTTATTTATTACAATTATATAACATTTTTAACATATTTGCATAAATATATGATAATAACATATGTTTAGTTGAAATAACGAAACAATTTTATAATTGTATATAAAAAATATTATTAAATTTATTCCGATTAATGATCCGATTAATCATTCCGATTAATCCCCGATTACCCGATTAATCCTGAACAGTACCTTCACCGATTAATTCCGATTCCCGCTTTTTACAACACTGGATTTAATGAATAATCATCAGTCCCTCCGCCTGGGCACGTTGAGATCAGGGATATGAGCAACCTTGTAAAAGTCGGGTCCTTGTTCACCGTTTTCCGGGCGAACCCTATCACAGAATTCTGAAGGCATCTCCAACAACACTAATCTCTGAAGGGAATTGAGAAATATGAGTCCTTCCGGAAGCTCCTCCAACTTTGTACATTTCTCAATTTGCAAGTTTTGAAGAATGCGCATGCTTCCTTTCTCCACCCTCCATTTTTTTAAGTTGGGAAGTCTCCACAGAAGAAGCCGGGTGAGTCTTGGGAAGCCCATGGCTGAGCACACCATTGACTTGCCCATATATGCTTCAAGCATAACCAAATCCCTCAAAGTCGGAATCTTCTCCAGTACTGGCATTGGGTCTTTCCTTACGTACGAATTTTTCAATATCAGTGCGGTGATACGAATGAAAGAGGCGTCAGTATGAATAAAATTAAGTTGTTGCTGCTGATCAACTAATTTAGACAACTCCGGGAGCTTGCCTCTTATTGTTAATTCCTGAAGGTTGAACTTATGATTCCACAACAATTGTCTTATAATATCTGGATGATTTCTGAACCCTTCATCAGATATCTTGATAGTAAGGGCCAAGTACCGGAGACAGGAATTTGATGACAAGGCTATATCTGATAAGTACTTGAACATCTCGTTCACATCATCATAACCATAAACTGCTTTTAGCTTTAGTCTGCGAAGACTGGATAATTTTGTTAGATCCTTAACTTCACACCACCTAGTATCGAAATTCTCCAGTGTCTCTAGTTTGCTCAACCCGTTGAACCTTAATTTGAAATTCCTCAAGTTGTCAGGATACAGTGGTAAATACAAATGATGCAAATATGCCAACTTCCCCAAAATCACTATAGCTAGGGGAAGACCTGCACAATTTCTAACCATTTCTCTTCCCAGTTTTTCCATCCTTTTAAAATCTCTGGCAATGTCTGTAACAGACAAAACAACAAGAAAGATATTAAGCTGCGCCTATTATTAAGGCAAAAAAATACTTAGAAATAGGCAAAGAAAACACTTCGAAGACAATATAAATTGACTGTGTGTAACATATTCTTCTGCTTCCTTTCTCCGTAATAAGTCACTTATAGTCGGTAGGCATTGTAGCAACTGGTGGTTTGTAAGTTTCAAAACATGGCTTCAGTACGTTTGTTTTTCATATTCTATGAGTTTCAGAGTACTGAATTGGATTTTCTAAGTCTAGTTTTACTTCACATGTACACAAATCAGCTAGTTAATCAGAGGTGTCATAACTTTGCAGTCCATTCTGTTATTGGAGTTTGGGTTACCTTGAACATTTGAAATGAGACATATTAAATGTGCGTAAATTACACATGTACCTAGATAATCTCCTCTTGTGGGAAGTGCTTTCAACTGAAGTAGCTCCCAACTTTGATCTGGGCTTAGATATTCTGGTTGGTGAATGAGTCCTTTTGGATTTACGTATTCAGCAACATCAACATTACGACTTGTAAGCATTAATTTGCTGAAAGATTTTTCAGCAGTGAATGCCGGTTTTATAGAATCCCAAGCATCATTTGACCAAATGTCATCAAGGACTATCAAACATTTCTTCTTTTGCTGGATTTGTAGCAGATTGTTAACTAGCTTGTCGTCATCCCAAGTAAAGATTTCCTCTTTCTTCTCATGGTCGAGACATATAAGTATTCGCTGTAATACCTGTTTCGTTTGACACTTTTGTGAAATGGAAACCCAGGCCAGACGAGCAAAGTAATTCTTGATGGCGGTATGATTGTATATTTTTTGAGCGAGAGTGGTCTTACCCAGACCTCCCATTCCACAAATAGAAATCAGCGGGTAACAGCTATCACTTTCATCCACTAAGTGTCCCACCAAGCGATCAACATCTCCCTGAAATCCAACAAATATTTCAGGTTCGACAGTAGGGAAAGTGTGAAATCGCTTTAGCGTTTCTGGAGGTCCATGAGATGAATTGGATGATTCAGGGGATTCTACTGTTGATTTGATATTATAATCACGAAAGAGATTGAAGAGAAGAGACAACTTTCTCTGAATATCATTGATCTTGCTTGAAAACGTCCTTGTATTAATCCACTGCATTATTTTTCCACTGGATGAAGAAGCTTTAACAAGATAAGTTTCGACAACATTCTCAGCATCATAGGCAACCTCTCGTACCTGGCGGAGCAAACTGCGGATTTTATCTTCATCCATCCTTGAATCAGCATTTCCTAAGAATGTATTCATCCGCATGAGGTCTGCCACCACTTGTTCAATTTCATCTTTCACTCTATGCAGAACTTGAGCATCTTCACTCAGTAAATCATTGAGCCTTCCGACAACAATCAACACAATTGCTTCAGCCATTTAGAAACCTAGCACAAATGTAGTAGTTGTTATTCAGATGACAAGGCTTAGTGTAAAACAAAGATCCAGAGCTATGAATGTACCAAATGTAGCGATAAGGTTTGAGTGGAGAAGATATAGCGATTAGGAATAAGTGGATGAGGAATAATTCTTTATCTTCTTTGAACAAAAACACAAAGCAGGTTAAATTTATTATGTATGATATAAATGACTGGTGGTATATCTACACAAACACAGCCATCACCATCTGCAAAAATGATTGATTAGCTGTTTCTTAAAATGCATCTGACAAACATCATAGTCATATCATGGGCTTGTAGTTGTAGTTACACCTGAATATTTGAGGAAGCAGTGAACAACTTGAGCAGATGTTACAACATTTGAACATAAAACATTTAGAAACAGCGATCAAAAAAGGAAGTGCATAGAAAAGTGAAATACGACGCACAAAAGTTATGGAAACACATAATGTTTAATATCCAGAAATGGAAGTGCATAGAAAAGTGAAATCTATACTTTTTATTAATAAGGAAAACAATGTGAAAATGGAGCGCAGTACAAAAGTATCAAAGTACCAAATTTGGTTATCAGGTGACCTGTGTTCGATTTCTCGCAACTACGTACAAGATTTATTAATTTAAATTCTTTAGCTTAATTCAGGGTTCGAATCCTTATTAATTTAAATGGTCTACAGTTCATTGAGATTCCGTTATGTTGTAAAGGGATAACATATAAAGTTTTTATAATTAACTGAATAATAATAATATTTTCATGAGTAAAATATTTGTAAAATTCGGTAACTAATTTCATGAAAAAATAATGTAATTGTAAACAATTTTAAGTCAAAATTTAAAATTACATAATTGATAATATTAATTAAAAAATACTATAAATAAAATAAATTTCCAAATAAAATCTCTCAGCCCCTGTTTGGCACGGGTTATCTTCTAGTGTTCTATAAAACTAGCTTTATAACCCGTGCGAGGCACGGGTATGATCTAAATTTATATTTTGTTGGACTTTTTACGCGTTTAAAAAATGAATTATTTGTCATTTTAGATTTTTTTTCGATTTTTTGTTACGCAGTAGTCGTGATTAATTATGGATGTTCATTGTTTTGGAAGAGATAGTTAATGGATTAAGAAGAAATTGAGTTGATTTGCATTAGTTGTCCTACTTAAAGTACGGTATCCCGAATATAATGTTTGTACTTTGTTCCATTTTCACTTAATTTTTGAATACCTAATTTATTTAGGTCATCAGACATGCACTCCAGCTGATATCTCAAGTGTTTTTTCCTTTCTTTTCATACAATAACATAATACTCTTTTCAGCATCAAGTGATCAAAGTTGCACTTTGATCCTCAACTTCATTTAGCTAATTAAAAAATTAGTTAATTTCAGTAACCAAAAGCACAGACATATACTCTAAATTTGTAAATTTTATTAGATTTTTTGAATTTTTTTATTGTTTTGCGTGTTAAAAGTGTGATAATGATTTATTCGAATGTTGACAAAAGTATTTATGTGTTCTCATTAGTTAATTTGTTGAAGTGTTATAATTTAAGTAAATGTTTATTTTTTCTGTTTATGTGCAAATTTAAACCCATTTTTGTTATAAATATAATATTAAAAGTTTGATAGACGCTACATTCGAAAACTAAAAGTCCGACATGATTGATAATTTTTTAATATTTCTGGAATTAAATATAATTATAGATATTAATTATCTAATCATTTAAGTAGTAGTAGAAATATAATTGTATATTCCTATATTTAATAACAATGGAGTAATAAATATAGATGTATTAATGATGATTAATGAATTAGATGTATTTAATATCTGCATTAATTATAGAATTATTATTATTATATAATAAGTAGGGGTAATATAGTAATTTCACACCGATTTATTTGTCTCAAGCAACCCCTTAGTTGCTCTATTATATATATAATAGATAATAGATAATAGATAGATTATAACTAACAGCTGATACAATGCAAAACATATTCAAGTAGCACACATTTGAATACTAAGTAGCAGTGGCACGCTATAAAATCAGCCTAAAACATATTCAAGTGTGTGAATACTAAGTAGCTATAAAATCAGCCTAATCCCCATAACGCCTGTTTCGTTTCTGATATGATTTCAAGGCAATAATGAAATCCTCATCTCTAAAATCAGGAGAAAGAGTATCTGTGAAGTATAGTTCAGCATAAGCTAATTGATAAGACAAGAAGTTGCTTAACCTAAGCTCTCCTCCAAATCTAATCATCAAATCAGGGAAAGGAAACTGGGTGCAAACATTAGTCCATAGATGGTTTGATCCAAGAAGAAGAAATCAATAACAAATTATTTGAAACCATCTTCAAATTATCTTCAAATTATTTGAAGATGGTTTCAAATAATTTGTTATTGATTTCTTCTTCTTGGATCAAACCATCTTTTACTTTTTTACACAACTTTCGGCTGGCTTGTAGTATCTCGTCTTGTCCGCCATAATTGATAGCAAACATCATATGGAGTCTGGAATTGGCCTTTGTTTTCTCCTCTGCTTCAGTGATCGCTTCTACAAGTGACTTGGGCAGTACTCGTGTCTTATCACCAATCACTGATATCCGAATGTCATGCCTGTATTTACATGTATTTTGTTATGCCACATTTTGGCATAGTCCAAATTTCTCCGTTTAATAATTATTAATTTAGATTAATAATTAATTACTTGAACACTAAGTAATATCCTCTCCCTGAAACGAGGAAAGAATCAATCTCAATCAACGAATAACGGAAAATATCCCAAACGATATCCTTCAAATCAGGAAGATATCACAACACCAAGATAATGCAAGATAAAATCGGTAATTTACCACATTAACAAAGTTTATCCCTAAAGTCTCTCAGGGATAAACACAATTGCATAGAACTGCGTGGGCTTGATCCAATATAAATTGGTACGCAATATAAATTGGTACGCAGGCATCTTGGCAAAGGGATCCGATATATGAGACAAATCGAGACACCTCCCAAGTCCAGCCCCCAAACATCCAAAAATCCTAAATCCCCCTATTTTCATATTTCGTTATTCCAGCAACCTCCGACTTAGGTTGTTACGAAATTCCTCCAACAACAATTGGCGCTAGAAGGAGGGGATTATTTATTGATTGTGGAGGACAATCAAATCATCTACATCATGCACATGGTTATGGATCTGGAGCTGCTTTAATGGAGGAGCTAAACGATTTTATTGTGTCTTGGATCGATAAAACGATGCGTAAATATTTTGTGGAGCAAAATTGGAGGCTAGGCTCAAGGGTTAATGAATAGAAGATAAAAAAAAAACAAGACGCCTGTAGTTCTGGAACAGCAAGCGCTATATGACGATGGATGATTAACATAAAATAGATGGGCTTCGATGGTGTGCAATTTGGAAAACAAAATAAACAGGGAAGCCGCATGTACTAAAGTAATCGGAAAAAGGAGAGATTGCAGCCACTTGAATTAACAGAGACCATGTGGACTATAAAAGAAAGAAAAGGACAAAAGAAACATGGCAAGAAGGTAGCGACAGGTGACCACGCAGGTTGATAATCAGAGCAGCAAACCGGAATTGCAACGGGCTTGACGAAAAATAAAGATAAGTTTTTTTTTTTTGTAAATTAAATATTATGCCTTGCGCACATGAAATTATTTTTAATATTATTTAAAAAGAATATATTTATTATCTTAAAAATTCGTGCGAGTAATATTTTATTGTGCTTGTAAAATTACTGCGATATTTTAGAAAATATCGTTCGATATTTTTATTTTGGAGAATTATGGATATTTTATAATATTGAACGAGCTGCATATTTTCGAAGAAAAAAAAATATTTATGCGAGACGCATAATTTTTGAAGAAAATTCTTACAAAGGACGTTAGTTTTTAAGAAAATAAATATCGCGACATTCTTAGATGGCATATTTATTTTATTTTTTGATTGTGTTCAAAATATTTTTCATATATCGTCGCGATAATACATATATGTCAAAAATATTTCAAACTTGTGAACTTAAATTGTCAAGTAGGACATGTTGGGCAAGCTATAAGTCCCGCACTGCTACATGCTTATAGAAAGGAGTCAGCGACCCTCTGAATTGAAGACCCTACTACTCTCAGAGTAGAGTCCAGGTATAAAATTACATTATTGAAGACCCATTGATAAATGGATATTTCTTGGTTGGCACGAGACATTGCTACAATCACGGGAATAAATGCGGATATGCCGCGAGATTGTAGGAAAACGTGTGAGACCATACATGATATAGGCTGAAAGCATGACTTATTAAAGCCTCGGCTCGGGGGCTCGCGGATGAACGAATACAAATCCTTATGTGGACAATGACTTTTGAAAAGCGTGTACGCCAATTCGGTCTATATACAAAACGCCAAGGTCCTAACTTGACAATGAGACCGCAACGGATTTCAAAATGATATTACTTATACTCGCACTTTTGAAACCTTGGCAAAAATATATATCCTATTTTGGTCATCGCATGGTCTACTACTTGTATCATCGTACAGATTATGGGCACGTAGTGCTCTGTATTGTTTATTGACCTATTATTTTGAGCTGTTTCAGCGATCGAAGAAATTTGGAAGCTCGAAGATTTTTAGTACTCCACTGCAGCAAGCTACACTGAAGAACTGGGGGCTTGTTGTTATGGCACATTTTGGCATAGTCCAAATTTCTCCGTTTAATAATTATTAATTTAGATTAATAATTAATTACTTGAACACTAAGTAATATCCTCTCCCTGAAACGAGTAAAGAATCAATCTCAATCAACGAATAACGAAAAATATCCCAAACGATATCCTTCAAATCAGGAAGATATCACAACGCCAAGATAATGCAAGATAAAATCGGTAATTTACCACATTAACAAAGTTTATCCCTAAAGTCTCTCAGGGATAAACACAATTGCATAGAACTGCGTGGGCTTGATCCAATATAAATTGGTACGCAGGCATCTTGGCAAAGGGATCCGATATATGAGATAAATCGAGACACCTCCCAAGTCCAGCCCCCAAACATTCAAAAATCCTAAATCCCCCTATTTTCATATTTCGTTATTCCAGCAACCTCCGACTTAGGTTGTTACGAAATTACTCCAACAACATATTTCACTAAAGCATAAGCAGGAGATAAGTCCGGAACAAGTGGCGAGTTTCTTTTTATGTGTACAGAAGGAAGATTTGATCTGAATTTCAATGAAGTAATCGGTGTTGGAAGAGCGAATGGAAAATTTGCGGTCTGCATTATGAACCAACCATATGGATCATATATATAGCCTTTAGCGTAGTTGGACTACGATCTTAAAAACCGGACCACAACACAAGTAGTTTCAATATTAGTAAGTCATAAGTTAACTATAATCATTTTTAGAAAATATTACTCTGTCTAGAGCCTGACGTAGGTATGAAAGAAAGGGATCATATCTATACTCTATACTAAAAACAGAAACCCCTCTTAATGGCATGTAATTATTAATATAATTAGTTTAATATAATTGATTTAATTTCAAAATAACTATTATTAAATTAAAAATTAATCTCTTTACTAAAACTTGAAATCCCTAATGTGGTATGTCATGCATATATACTTAATTAGTCCCCTTCTTAATGGTATGGTATGTAATGTATATCGCGTTATACATATAATTATTAATTTAATATAATTGATTTAATTTCAAATTGACTATTATTAAATTAAAAATTAATCTTTTTACTAAAACTAGAAACCCCTATTAATGGTGTGGTATGTCATGTAATTATGCTTAATTAGTTTTAAAAATATTGTTAATATAAAAACTAATCTATACTTTTTAAAATCATAACTCCCTCTTAAATGTATGATATATCATGTATACTATGATATACACGTATAATTATTAGTTTAATAGATAATTAGTTTAATTCAAAATTAATATAATTATTAGTATTAAATTAAATTAATTGCCAACAATAGTCAAGTTACATACTAGAAATCTACGAGCAACGTTTTTGAATTGATATCGAGAGGGGTAAATCCAGAAATATCATACTTATGTACTAAAAATAAACTCCAACAAAAATATTACTCCCTCTGTCCCAACCATTTCTTTACACTTTTCTTTTTAGGATGTCCCTCTCAATTCTTTATATTTCTAAACTTTCCAAAATTTGTAAACATTTATAATAAAAAAATCAACTACTTCCACTACTTTCCACCAATATCCTCACTTTATACATTAAATATTGATTGGTCCAGCCACTTTACCCACTTTTTCCACTACTTAATTATTTTTTCTTAACCTACATATCCAACCCAAATGTAAACAAATGGGTGGGACGGAGGGAGTACATTGTTTCCATACAATGCTTTTTTGCTCCTAAAAATTTTTAATACGCATAATGATAAGTTGGTAACCGATAAACTTAAGAAATCTATACTCTATATTTAAAGCACAAACCCCCTCTTAATGGTATGGTATGCCATGTATACCGCAATGTACATATAATTATTAGTTTAATTAGCTTAATATAATTAATTTAATTTCATAATAATTATTAATTAATTAAAAATTAATCTCTGAATTTAAAGCAGAAACCCCCTCTTAATAGTATGGTATGCCATATATACCGCGATATACACATAATTATTAACTTAATTAGTTTTAAAAATATTGTTAGCTTAATTCCAAATTTATTTAATTATCGTTATTTAAATATAAACTAATCTATACTTTTTAAAAATATAACCCCCTTTTAAAGGTATGATATGTTATGTATACCGCGGTATACACATATAATTATTAGTTTAATGCGTAATTAGTTTAATTCGAAAATAAATATAATTATCATTATAAGATTAAATTAATTGCCAACAATAGCAAAGTTGTATACTATAAATCTATCAACAACTGGGTGTTTGAATTGATATCGGGAGGATTGTTTGAACCGATATCGGGAGAGGTAAATATCATAGTTAAACACTTAAAACATTATATACTAAAAGTAAACTCAATCACAAATTTTACATTGTTCTCATACAATGCTTTTTTGCTACTAAAAAGTTTTAATACGCATAATGGTAAGTTAGTAACGGATAAACTTAAGAAATTTTTTACGTGAGAGTAAATAATGGAATTTAAACACTAGCGCACAAGAAGCATTTCTTTATTAGTAAAATAATAATTATTTTAATAAGAATAATTAATTTCTATTTTCAAATTTGTAAAAAAATTGCATAATAAAAATTTATAATACAATTAATAAAAAAATTGATTACTACAATTAATATAAAATTAATTAATATCACAATTAATATATACGCTATATTTATAGCTATTACCTTTTATACTATAAGTTATACAATAACTCTGTATTAATGTAATTACTATCTTTCTTACTATTACGGTACTATTACGGATGTGTATTTCATCCGCTCGATCTCGATATGTTCCCCATCTCAATCGGGTCGGGAATTTGGGGAATTGTTCGGGTTCGAGCAAGAATGGTTTGATATATAGAAATAATTTGAAAACTTCTTTTCATTGAAACACAATAGTACTAAAACTCAGGTTCGATTTCCTGTTGCTACTACATAATTTTACAAGTTATTTATTTATTAAATTTAACTTCTTTGATTTCACCAGGATTCGATTATCATAACTATTTAATTAAATAGTCTTTATTTATTATAGACTTTCATTTAAATTTCACATTGAATTCTACAAATCAACATATTTAAATTAATAATGTAATTACTATCTCTCTTACTGTTACGGATGTGTATTTCATCCGCTCGATCTCGATATGGTCCCCACCTCAATCGGGTCGGGAATTTGGGGAATTGTACGGGTTCGAGCGGGAATGACCAGATATATAGAAATAATTTGGAAACTTCTTTTCATTGAAACACAATAGTACTAAAACTCAGATTCGATTTGCTGTTGCTACTACATAATTATACAAGTTATTTATTTATTAAATTTAACTTCTTTGATTTCACCGGGATTCGATTATTATAACTATTTAATTAAATAATCTTTATTTATTATAGACTTTCATTTAAATTTCATATTGAATTCTACAAATCAACATATTTAAATTTATAATGTAATTACTATCTCTCTTACTATTACGGATATGTATTTCATCCGCTCGATCTCGATATGTTCCTCACCTCAATTGGGTCAGGAATTTGGGGAATTGTACGGGTTCGAGCGGGAATGACAAATATATAGAAATAATTTGGAAACTTCTTTTCATTGAAACACAATAGTACTAAAACTCATGTTCGATTTACTATTCCTACTACATAATTATACAAGTTATTTATTTATTAAATTTAACTTTTTGATTTCACCAGGATTCGATTATCATAACTATTTAATTAAATAGTCTTTATTTATTATTGACTTTCATTTAAATTTAATTTTGAATTCTACAAATCAACATATTTAAATTAATAATGTAATTACTATCTCTCTTACTATTACGGATGTGTATTTCATCCGCTTGATCTCGATATGTTCTCCACCTCAATCGGGTCGGGAATTTGGGGAATTGTACGGGTTCGAGCGGGAATGGCAGATATATAGAAATAATTTGGAAACTTCTTTTCATTGAAACACAATAGTACTAAAACTTAGGTTCGATTCGATTTGTTGTTGCTACTACATAATTATTCAAGTTATTTATTTATTAAATTTAATTTCTTTGATTTCACCAGGATTCGATTATCATAACTATTTAATTAAATAGTCTTTATTTATTATAGACTTTTATTTAAATTTCACATTGAATTCTACAAATCAATATATTTAAATTAATATTTATTAATTATTTTTATACTCAATATTCAAATTTTATTTTTGATAATTTTATTTTTATTCTCGATCCGTGCTTGGCACGGGTTATAGGCTAGTAATTATAATTACACAAGAGGATAAACAATTTTAAGATCTATATGTTTTTTTTTACTATTCAAGTGCATGTTATTGTTGTGATCTACGTGAATGACAATGCACATTTCCTTTTTCAGGTTGTAATATAATAGAGGACCCCGTCCGACTTGTTTAGTCGGTTGAATTTGAAGTAGTGAGGCTCCTTTTTGGGCGAATGTTTATCGTGTGCAAAACATTTTGACTCTATAACTTCTCTGCATTGCTTATTTTCACAGCCAAGTTAGTAGTATGTAAATATACTCTCTCATGTCCATGCCCATACTGTACGCCGTCTGAGTTTTTTGCACACATTAATTGATTATATAGTTAAAATTAATTTTTTAATAACTCATCTGTGCTTCTAGAGAAATAGAGATTCTTTTGAATATGTTGATCCACTTCTTGATAATCTGGTTTAGGGTTCTGGTGATAGCAGTTTGTCAGGTACACGGTAAAGGCAGCACACCGACTAGCTAGGTGGTGGAACTACCCATCTAGCAGCAACCATTGGAGAATAACAAGTCATGATATGAGTACTAGCATCACTATCACTACCCCTATTATTGCAGCACACACACCTAATGCTTTATCCCTAATCGTCTGTCTTATGTATAATGCTGTCTGGAGAAAAGTTTCTACAAGTTTTAATTTCGACAACCTAGATAATGTTGTGGATTCTTCTCTAATTTTCCTTGAATACATTACTCCAATATTTTTCAGAGAAACTTAATTATCGTGTTTAACTTGATCTTCAAATGACTCATTAAGTAAAGCCCGAGTGATCCTTCATCATCTCATGGTGACAGACTAACAGTTGCTCATTTCTCAAATGTAGTGATATTAATTAGCAGGTACATACTTACTTTCAGAATAAGGTCAAACAAAAGCTCTTAGTTCCAAGTGAAACTAAGGAGACACCTAGGCATGGTTAGTGAACAATCAACATGTGATACACGCTGCAGAGTCACGACCGTTAATTAATTACGCAAGGAAGAGGGGTAAGGGCAAACATGTAATTTCAGGGAAACAGGACTAAAGAGGAATTTCACAGCATATTACAAGGGCAAAAGGGTCTGAGCAGAGAGAGGAATAAAAGAGGGGAACGGCAGAGATTAGGGTTATGAAAATAGTAAAGTAAATCTCAATTAGGGTTTGGAGAGAGCGGACCTCTCGAAAGTCCTGCAACTTGTTATATTTCAGTATTTCGAACTCTGGTGTGAGGCTCAAAGACTTTTGTTTTACAATTAATCAGTAATCCTTTATCCTTATTATTCTCAGTCGGTAGAAGTTTATTACAAGTGGTATCAGAGCTGTTTTTCGATCGGAGATGGGGCCGCCGACGGTTGCACAGAGGGTAGACTCAATCGAGGAGAAGCTCGCAGATCTGGAAGGAGTGGTCTCAGAAATAGTATCAAAGGCAGTGGAGAGGGCTGTAGAGTCGATGCATCACTCCTTGTCGGAGCTATTACTGGAAGGACAAGCAAAAGCGGCTAAACAAATGGGGGCGGACTTGGATTCACTAGCGGGGAGGCTGGAAGGTAGAGTGCAACGAACTCGTGAGTACCACGATTCGTTGATAAAATCCATAAAGGAGGACCAAATGAAATTCCAATCGGAGATGAGGTCAACGGTGACGGGGGGATTAGCTGGAAGAAGTCCGTTGAACACGAAACCGGAGGGGAGTGTTAACAAACTGGTAGCGTCGCCAAATTCAATGGCTGCGTTTGTGGCGTGTGAGGGGTTTGGCCAGGGAATAGGGGGTCCTGGAGGGATAGTTGGGGGCTATGGAGGAGTTAGTGGCGGGGGAACAGGAGGATGGAGATACAGGAAATTAGATATGCCGTTGTTCGATGGGACTGATCCTGATGGGTGGCTGCTGCGAATTGAGAGGTATTTTCAATTTTATAGATTAGCAGAGGAGGAAAAAATGGAGGCTGTGGTGGTGGCATTGGAAGGAGATGCACTCCGTTGGTTTCAATGGGAGAACAATAGGAGACCCATTCGAAGGTGGGAGGAGCTACGGGAGTTCATGTTAAGGCAGTTCCGTCCGTCAAGTGGGGGTTCTTTGTGTGAGCAATGGCTAGCGACCAATCAAAATTCTACTGTCACGGAGTATCGAAGGAAGTTCATTGAAACAGCTGCACCATTGGGGCGTTTACCGGAGGACATACTGCTGGGACAATTCCTGAATGGGTTGAAAGAAGATATCAGGGTGGAGGTACGTTTGTTGAACCCCATAACTCTCGAACAAGCAATGGAGTTAGCATTGAGGGTGGAAGAACGAAATAAGGTGCAGGGGATGAAAAAGACGGGGTGGGGATCTTTCAAGAGCGGCCAATTTTCGACGGGGTCGTTTAAAAGCTCAAGTCAAGGAGGGTCGGTTTTATTTAGCCCACCGACAAGTCCCTCGTCAAGTCGTAGTTGGACGTCGCACGCAAGGGAGTCTCAGAGCTCTGTGAGCTCACCTAAAGGGACTAATCAATCAGGAATCGACAGGACAGGGGGAGATATGAGGAGGCTAACAGATAAGGAGTTACAAGATAAAAGAGCGAGGGGTCTATGTTTTAGATGCGACGATAAGTGGTCGATAGGGCATCGATGTAAAAAAAGAGAGTTGAGTGTGCTGGTTATTGAGGAAGAAGAGGACGAAGGAACAGAAGATGCAGGTAGTGAGCCACCCATGTCACCTACGCCTGAAATACCTGAGGTAAACGTCCAAACCGAAGTTTTGTTAAACTCTGTGATTGGGTTGTCTAATCCGAAAACCATGAAATTACAAGGGAGAGTAAAGGGTAAACTAGTGGTGGTCATGATCGACCCGGGCGCAACACACAATTTTATTTCGTTGCAAGTGGTGGAAGAGTTGGGAATGACGGTTGAGAATGCTGGGGAATTTGGAGTATCATTGGGGAATGGGGATGCCATCCGGGGAAAAGGGTTATGCAAAGCTGTGGAGTTGATTTTGGATGAGAGTGTGGAGATAGTTGTTGACATGTTACCGCTAGAATTAGGAAATTCGGATATAATATTAGGGGTACAGTGGCTGGAAACACTAGGCACAGTCATTAACAACTGGAAAACTCAGGTAATGCAGTTTGAGGCTGCCGGGAGGACGATAACCTTGGTAGGGGATGCGTCGTTGGTGCGTTCCCGAGTTTCACTAAAAGCTATGCTCAAGGCACTGAGAAAAGAAAAGGAAGGGTTCTATGTGGAGTGTAATATGGTGGAAAAGAGACAGGCAGGGGACTGTGAGGGTGCCAAGGCAGAAACAGAGGTGCCAGGTTTTTTAAGACAAGTAATTGATCAAAACGGGAGAGTGTTTGATCAACCCCAAGGACTGCCACCCTCCAGGGGGCATGAGCATGCTATATTGCTGAAAGAAGGGTCTAATCCCGTTGGGGTACGGCCGTATAGATATCCACAATGCCAAAAAGATGAGATCGAGAAACTTATAGCTGAAATGCTCGCAGCCGGGATTATTAAACCATCTACCAGTCCATTCTCTAGCCCCGTGTTACTTGTTAAGAAACGGGATGGGTCTTGGCGATTTTGCGTGGATTATAGAGCCTTAAATAAGGAGACCATTCCCGACAAATATCCGATTCCCGTCATAGACGAACTGCTGGATGAATTACACGGTGCGACTGTTTTTTCGAAACTTGATCTAAAGGCCGGGTACCACCAAATTCGAGTCCGTTCTGAAGATACTCACAAAACGGCATTTCGGACACATGCCGACCACTACGAATTCTTGGTTCTTCCGTTTGGATTAATGAACGGACCTGCCACTTTTCAGTCGTTGATGAATGAGGTTTTTAGACCATTTCTGCGCAAGTTCGTTTTGGTATTCTTCGATGACATTCTCGTTTACAGTGCTACAAGGGCCGACCATGTCCAACACCTGAAGGAGGTACTGGAACAGTTGGGGCGGAATGAATTGGTGGTGAATCGGAAGAAATGTGAGTTCGGAAAAGGCCAAGTAGCGTACTTGGGGCACGTTATTTCTGCTCAGGGGGTTGCCGTTGATGATGACAAAGTAAAAGCCATTTTGGAATGGCCCCAACCTCGGAATTTGAAGGCACTCCGTGGATTTCTGGGTTTAACAGGATACTACCGCAAGTTCGTGGAGCGATATGCTCACATTGCTCATCCCTTAACTGAGCAATTGAAGAAGGACGCGTTTGGTTGGACTGATTCAGCGACAGTAGCTTTCAATGAGCTCAAACAAGCCATGGTACATCCTCCAGTGTTAATATTGCCAAATTTCAACAAGCAGTTTATTGTCGAGACGGATGCTTCGGGGTATGGCCTGGGCGCAGTTCTTATGCAGGACAGTCGACCAATTGCATTCTTTAGTAAGTTACTCGGCCAAAAAGCTCAACTCAAGTCCATTTACGAGAAGGAATTGATGGCCATCTGTTTGGCGGTGCAGAAGTGGCGTCACTACCTGTTAGGCAGACATTTCGTGGTTAAAACAGATCAACAAAGCCTGAGATTCATTATGCAGCAACGTGAAATCGGAGTAGAATATCAAAAATGGGTAACTAAGTTGATGGGGTTCTCTTTTGATGTTAGTTTAGGCCGGGGTGTTCAAATCGAGTTGCAGACGCTTTGTCTCGCAAAACTGACGGGGAAGTGGAGTTTGGGGCACTGCTCTCTATTCCCGAGATTGATTGGTCCGACCTCGATGCTGAAATTACCAAGGACCCTCTGTTACAGCAGATACGGACAGAGTTAGTCACAGGGACGAGACCATATAAGGGATTTGCTATCAAGGAAGACCAGCTGTTGTATAAAAACCGAGTTGTCATTCCTCGGAAGTCTTCCTTTATTCCCATTCTCTTACGACTGTATCACAATTCCCCGGTGGGAGGACATAATGGTGACGTGAAAACATACTTGCGCTTAGCGGCTGAATGGTATTGGATGGGAATGAGAAAAGATGTGGCTACGCACGTACAGCTTTGTGAAGTTTGTCAACAACAGAAATTTTCACAACAGACTCCTGCCGGACTCTTACAACCGTTGCCAATTCCGGTCCGAGTGTGGGAAGATATATCATTGGATTTCATCGAAGGCCTTCCGAGCTCGTATGGAGTGGATACAATTCTGGTGGTGGTTGATCGTTTTTCCAAATATGGCCATTTCTTGCCTTTGAAACACCCATTTACAGCCCTAACTGTGGCCACGGTTTTTGTGAAGGAGATTGTGAAATTGCATGGGTTTCCAGGGTCAATTGTATCAGACCGTGATCGGATTTTTTTGAGCCACTTTTGGAAAGAATTATTTAGGCTCCAGGGAACTGAATTGAAGCGAAGTACTGCTTACCATCCGCAAACGGAAGGTCAAACAGAGATCGTTAACAAGGTTTTAGAAACGTATTTACGGTGCTTTGCTGGGGGGCAACCAAAGTCCTGGTCCAAATGGCTGCATTGGGCAGAGTTCTCCTATAATACATCCCCCCACATGTCTACAAAGGTCACACCTTTCAAAGTGCTATACGGGAGGGATCCCCCTTTGGTCACACGCCTGGGCCGAGGCCAATGTCCACTAGATAGCATGGAGACAATCCTACAGGAGCGAGATGCAATATTAGATGATCTACATCTCCACTTACTCAAAGCTCAGCAGAAGATGAAGGCGAATGCCGACAAAAACCGCAGAGATGATCAGTTCACAGTCGGGGAACGAGTTTATGTGAAGCTTCAGCCCTATCGCCAGAAATCCTTGGCGAGGCGCCCATATGAGAAACTGGCGGCGAAATTCTATGGACCTTTTGAAATAGTGCAACAAATTGGAACAGTCGCCTATCGATTACAGTTACCGGAGTCTTGCAAAATTCACCCGGTTTTTCACATATCTCAGTTGAAACGGGCCATTGGTGCCTCACTGTCTAGCCCATCGATCCCCAACCAGTTCTCCTCTGAACTTGAATTCATAGCAGAACCGGAACTGCTAGTGGATGTTCGCCCAATCCATGCCAGTTCTCCCGCACAACTAGAGGTCCTCCTGAAATGGAAAGGATTACCATTGTTTGAAGCCACTTGGGAAGATGCCAGTTCTATTGAGGCCAGATTTCCAGACTTCCACCTTGAGGACAAGGTGAAACTTTGGGCCCCAGGTAATGTGATACACGCTGCAGAGTCACGACCGTTAATTAAGTACGCAAGGAAGAGGGGTAAGGGCAAACATGTAATTTCAGGGAAACAGGACTAAAGAGGAATTTCACAGCATATTACAAGGGCAAAAGGGTCTGAGCAGAGAAAGGAATAAAAGAGGGGAACGGCAGAGATTAGGGTTATGAAAATAGTAAAGTAAATCTCAATTAGGGTTTGGAGAGAGCGGACCTCTCGAAAGTCCTGCAACTTGTTATATTTCAGTATTTCGAACTCTGGTGTGAGGCTCAAAGACTTTTGTTTTACAATTAATCAGTAATCCTTTATCCTTATTATTCTCAGTCGGTAGAAGTTTATTACACAACATGATGATAAAGCTACTTCTTAGTTTGACAAAGTTCAATTCCACTCGATTTTTAACAAGACTTGATTGTATGTTACATTATACATTTCCAAGTCGAGCTTGAATTATGACTTGCTAAAAATTTGAAATTATAATGGAGCCTTACGGAGTTGCTTGTGCTTCTTCCTAATCTTGAGTTTGAAGTTCTGAGCTCCATTGGAGAGAAAATTTGGGTTGATTTATGAGAGAATGTTATGGTTGTTTGTGACGGTGATTAAAATCCCGCACGGGGTTTAGAAACCCCCACGGGGTTATTTTAAACGGTATACCCACTCTGTTAAACCTGTAATTATAACTGCATTTGAATTTTAATCTTTATTAGCTTCTTATTTATATAATTATTTAATGGAGTACTTAATGGAGTTCTAGTATCTAATTATAAACTATTACAAAATAAATAATAGTATAATTACGGGTTTACGGGAGTGGGTATACCGTTTATGAGAACCCCGTGCGGGTTTTTACTTTAGTTCAAATACAAAAATACACAAATTATTAACTATTTGTACCACAAATTTCAACTAAAACTTTACAAGAATTTGAGTAATTTTCTCTTAAAACATTAATATTTAAAAAATAGTGCTAGTGCTACGTAATCCAAAAATTTATCAAATATTTCCCTAGATTGTATAGATTGTATACTAGTATTACTAGTTACTCGCTAAACTTAAAAAACTGCAACGTGTGTTTTTATAACGAAATTCAGATTCAGCACGAAGTTTTCACACTTGAAGATTGTTCTGGACATTTTATCTAAATGACATAAACATAACAAAGTTCCGTCATCTTCAATATATCTTCAATAAGAGAGTAAATTTTTAATAACCATGCAGAAATGGACAAACAAACAAGGGGGAAATAATGTGCTGCAAATAACTAATTCAGGTTTGCCACAGCGTTGTTAACTGAAAGATAGCTAACTATAAATTCGGAGGTCAGGAATGTGTGCAACTTTGTAATAGTCAGGACCTTCTTTACCGTCCACAACGCACACCCTATCTTTGATAACTGAAGGCATTTCATCTAACACTAATGTCTGGAGGAAGTTGAGGAATCTCAGTCCTTCTGGAAGGTCCTCCAACTTTGGAGCGTTAGTAATCGTCAACATGGTGAGAATAGGCATGCTTCCTTCCTCGACTCTCCATTTTTCCAGATTGGGCAAATCCAACAGTCGAAGCTGGGTGAGTTTCTGGAAACCCGTGGCTGAACACACCATTTCCATCCCCACATATGCTCTATATAGGCCGAGAACCCTCAACACAGGAATCTTCTCCAATACTGGCATTGGGTCTTCCTTTATGTCTGAATGCCATAAAGTTAGTTTGGTGATGCAAATTAAAGATAGGTTATTATGAAATTGGTGCTCAAATAATTGAGCAACCTCTGGCTGCTTGCCAGATATTGTTAGTTCCTTAAGGATGCAAATCAACTTTTGATCCCGCAACAACTGTCTTAAGATAAATGGATCACTTTCCAACCCCTCAGGTTCCAGGTCAATTCTAAGGGCCAAGTAGCGGGGACAGGAAGTTGATAAGCACGTCATCATCTCCTTCACATCGTCGATACTAGCCACTACTACTTGTAGCTTTAGTCGCCATAGATTTGTTAATTTCGGTAGATCATTAATCTCACACCTCTGAGTATGAAAATTATCTAATGTCTCTAACTTGCTCAACCTATCAAACCGTAATTTTGGATACATACCAAATCTCCAAACCCGGTATTTAGGCAAATACAAATGCTGCAAATGACCCAACTTTTCTAGAATATTACCTGATAACCATGGTGGAAAAAGTACAGTTTCGCTTGTGCTAAATTTGAAAGTTTGTAGTAACACTAAATTTTGTATCGGTGGAAAAATCAGAAACTTCTGGGTAGTCCTTACACTAAGATATCTCAAGTAAACAAGATTGCCTATTGCTCTTCCAAGATTGAGACACGAAAGTGTACGGGAAATTATCCCCCCCGAAAAACAAACATCGTCCAAAGAAAGAACTCTTAGAAACCTAAAACCGGCAACATGTAAACTTCTCAGGTTAAACTCATTGAAGAGTAACATTGATCAATACCGCCCCCGGTTGGCCTTCTTGACAAGGTAGGGATTAGTTTCTCTACTTTTATTTCTCTCATAAAAGTAAACTACAAGTTGTTGGGAATTCACAGAAGGATTAACATCATGATCATTTTTTTCTCGAAGATCAATAACTTTGAAAAAATCTTGTGCTTTTGCTAGGGATAGCGACATGTCCCTTACAAGGTCGTGAAGGGAGCAAGATTTAAAATTTAAAAGTGAAGATTCCTCATAGTTAAATGTCACTTGAACCATACTCTTATGGACCAGTTCCCCCATATATGATTCAGCTAGTTGCATCATTGTCTCCCCTTCCCTTTTGTCACTCGACAGTATCATCCCTTCTGCAATCCATAATTGATATAAGGTCTCTGTTCTTATCAATTCATCTTCACTATATTTACCAAAATAGAGAAAGCATGGCTTCAGTTGAGGGGGTAAATCATTGTAACTCCACACTAAAACATCAAATAATTCTCTGTGATAGTCTACGCCCAATCCTTTGCCGCTCTTTAGAGACAAGAGGCTATCTTTATGTACCTTCTCCCACTCTATCAAAGAAGGTTTTGTTACAAGAATTCCCCCCAAGATGACTATAGCTAGTGGAAGACCACTACAATTTGCAACCATTTCTCTTCCCAATTCTTCCATCCTTTTAACAACTCTGGTATTGTCTAGTAACACACACACAAAAAAATTATTATAAATTGTAGCTAAGACCTTTAAATTATGCAAAAGAATAGACTGCAAATGAGAATAGATGTGTCAGTAATTTGTTTGAAATGGTATGTAGAAGACTTCTGCCTCGTCTCTCCTCACCAAGTCACTTCTCGTCAGTGGTTTGTTTGATCGTACGTTGCAAATCATATAACATGGTTCACAAGGTGTGGGATCAAATCATATAGTTAGCAGAAATACAGTTTCAGAGTACTTTATCAGAACTTCATATGGGTTCAAATCAAGTGAATTTGCAATGCATTGAGTTTTATTCTTAGATAAATCATGTACCTAAAATAATTTAAGGCTTTATGACCATTTCGCCCTTCAAGTATGGATCATTGTACCGATAAACCCTTCAAGTATTAAAGCGTATCTTTAATACTTGAAGGGTTTATTATGGGTCAAGTATTAAAGCATATCTTTAATACTTGAAGGGTTTATTATGGGTACAATGGTCCATACTTGAAGGGCGAAAAGGTCATAAAACCATAATTTAAATGAAACTTAACAAATGCAACTTAGAAGTTATAAGTTTATGTACCTAGATAATCTCCTCTGGGAAGAGCTTTCAACCGAAGTAGCTCCCAGCTTTGTTCTGCAGTTAGATATCCTGGTTGGTGAATGAGTCCTTTTGAATTCACATGCCCAGCAACATCAACATTACGACTAGTAAGCATTAATTTGCTTAAGGACTTTTCAGATGTGAAGGCATCCTTCAAAGAATCCCAAGCATCAGTTGACCAAATATCATCAAGTACTATCAAGCATTTTTTTGTTTTCTGAATTTGTAGCAGATTCTCCACTAGCATGTCGTAGTCCATCTTAAGAATCTCGTCTTTCTTCTCATGGACAAGACATATAAGTATTCGCTGCAACACCTGTTTTGTTTGCCACTTCTGTGAAATGGAAACCCAAGCTAAACCGGCAAAGTAAGTCTTTATGGTGGAATGGTTGTATATTTTTTCAGCCAGAGTAGTCTTACCAAGACCTCCCATTCCGCAAATAGAGATGAGAGGGTAACAGTCATCACTTTCATCCACCAAATGACCAACCAAGCGATCAACATCTCCCTGGAATCCAACAAAAATCTCTGGTTCGACAGTAGTAAAAGTGTGAAATCGCTTCAGCTTTTCCGGTGTTCCATGAGCTGAATTTGATGCCTCTGGGGATTCTAATGTTGATTTGATATTACAATCACGAAACTGATTGGAGAGAAGAGACATCTTTCTTTTAAAATCTGTGATCTTTCTTGAAAACGTCCTTTTGTTCATCCACTGCATTGCTTTTTTACTGGATGAAGAAGCTTTGACAAGAAAACTTTCGACAACATGTTCAGCACCATAGGCAATGTCTCGTACCTCCGCAAGCAATACGAGAACGTCGTCTTCTCTTATCCTTGAATCCACATCTGGTAAGAATGTCTTCATGCCCCTCAGGTCAGCCACCACTTATAATCAATACACCAGTGTTGAATTTCATCTCTCACTCCATGAAGAAGTTGAGCTTCTTCAGTCAATAAATCAGTGAGCCTTCCCACAACAATTGACACAACTGCTTCAGCCATTTGCAATTTGTTGTAAACTTATTTTTCTGAAACAATTGCACACTTGTGTTTGCAATGTAGATCCAGTAGACAAGCTATTGTAATTGATTTTTGTATATTGCTGAAATGTGCGCAAATCTCAAAAACGGAATAGCACATGCCTATCTAATTCTTTATTAGACTTATAATAAATATATAGAATTATAATGGAAATATGACTCTGGGGTGAAACCAAAATAAGTGTGGAACCAAATTTTGGTACCGAAATACCATTTAAAAGGGGGTTTCGCTTATTAATAAAGGTTATAGAAGCAAAATAATGTGAAAATGGCGCGCGGTACTAAAGTACCAAAGTACCAAAGTACCAAAATACCAAATTTGGTTATCACTTAACCGGGTTCGATTCCTCGCAACTACATAATTATACAAGATTTATTTACTTTAAATTCTTTAGTTTCATCCAGGTTCGATTCCTTACAACTACGTAATTATACAAGATTTATTTATTTATTTTAAATTCAATAGTTTCATCGAGCGTTAGATTCTTTGCAGCTACGTAATCATACAAGATTTATTTATTTACTTTAATTTCTTTAGCTTTATGCACATTTCGATTGTCTATAACTACATAATTAAATAGTTATTTATTTATTATATATTTTTATCATTCAATTCTCGAGAAATACATTTTTAAATAATATTTATTAGTAATTTATTAATACTAATATTTTAATGTCGACTCATGCTCGGCCCGTGCTTGGCACGGGTTATAAGCTAGTAAAACTAAAGTCATATTTCACCTAGAATATATTTCTTTGGTTTTTCTCACATATAATTTAATATGTTTTTTTATCTAAAATATATTAACAGTACTTCGGTACTTCGAATTACCAAATTTGGTTTAATCTTTTTTTGGTTTCCACCCAAAAAATATTAATTAATTTAATAAATTAATAAAAAATATTATTTAATTTAAATCCAAATGCACAAATCCTAAAATATTATCCGAGGCCCGTGCTTCGCACATATCATCTAGTATTCAAATTTTTTGTTGTGTGAAATACTGTGATGTTAATGTTGATGTGATTTCCTACTATTTTGTTACACATCAATAATATCATGCAAACAATTTACAGAGTGTTCCATCATAAAGTATTCAACACATACCTCAACACATACCTCAACACATAATCATAGATAGTTTGTGTTGAGGTATGTGCTTCAACACATCCTTCTTACTTATCCATCAGTAGCTTGCATGATGATCTGATCCATGGATGTACCTCGTCTTTAGTGATAGAATATATATTTGTATATATTTTAGATGATTTTTATTCTCATATTAGTTATATTTTGCATTTAATTAGATCTTTATTAATTAGATTTTAATATTTTATTGTAGGAAGCAAGAAATTCTAAATTGGAAAGGATTGGAGCTAAATAAGAAAAAAATTCGGATTTATTAGGATACTCGCGCAATGCATCTTGTTTGGGCCGTATCTTGAGTTCTGCATATGAGATTTGGGCGATTAAACAGCCCACGTGAAGATAGCAAGATTTTCTTTTAGTATAGAGTGGCTGAGATATTAAAATCCAGTTGGAGCAGTCTTGAAACAGCAGAGAAAGTCAACTATGAATTTTGACTTTAGAAATCTTTTTGGTTTGGGAAATCTTGTGTATTCCTTAAAACAATATAAAAATACTTTGTATTATTAGGTCATTATCATTAGATATATTACGTACGTATTTGGGGAGAATAGCCACCAAGGAGAAAAGAGGAGAAGATTGTAAACTTGAGGGGGATTGTTGGACTATTTTGAATAAAATAATTAATTGCATTTTATTTTCTTTGATTTTGTAACTCATGGGTATTGATTTTGTAACTCCTACAATAATGAGTGAATATGTTATTTGATCATTATGGTGTAGGTTACAAAGTTAGTGCACTTGTAAGTTACATATTTTTGTACTCCTATATAAAGAGCTTCATGCATCATTGTTTGATACACAAAAACATACAAGTTTTTTTCATAGTATTACTTGCATTCCTAGGTTCAGTTTCTGTGAGATAGTAGCGGTGTTTGTTCGGTTCGTAGGAGGCGGATCTCTAGTGCTTAATATCACCTCGATTCGTTGTATCCTGGGAGACGGAAGCCACAACACACCTTCGAGCATCATACGGAAGGAGCTTATCTGTTTTAAGGATATCGTGGTTCTCACGTGCCTCGAATCATTTTCGGTATTTTATTGTTGTTATCTTGATTTCAGGTATAATTTTTCTCTATACTTTTTACAAGAACTGCATATCTTTGTTCAAGCTCATCCTTTTTATATATAATATACAAAATGTTACTTACCAATGACATACCGGTGTTTTTTTATGTAAGTTGTACTTGCTGAAGTGATGCAACCAGAATTACTGACCTCTTGACACATCTTGACACATGAGTTGAAGTGTCATCCTAGACAAAATTCATGTTTTGAATTATAATTAATGTCAAGAACAGTGCAAGCCAAGTAGCCAAGAAAGCTTTAACCATGCCTCATGCCAGTTGATTTGGTTAAGTCTTGGTATTAGTTTGTCACTTGTAACGTAAATATTTAAAATATTTTAGATAAATTATTAAATTACATATAAGCAAATATATATAAATAAATATAATCAATTTAAATTAAGAAATCTTTGACAAGAAAAAACTTAAATTAAGAAAATTAGAAAATGGTTTGATTGGAACAAGTTTTCTGTTTTTCTTAAACGGAAAACTGGTGTATGCTTTGGAACACATTTTCATGATTTTCACTGATTTTCTAGGAGATAGAAAATGGGAAATTTTCTTGGAAATTTTCAGTCCAAGTAAACACACCCTAAGGTTGCCTATTACTCTTCCAATACTAGTACCAAAACGATTACCTGAAACAGTTTGTGGATTAACTATAACATTCTCCAGAGCCAAAACTCTTAGCAATCTAAAAATTGGCACCATTTATAAGTAACATTGATAGATACTGTTGGTGATTGGGTTTCTTGAAAATGTAGGATCTAGCATTTTTGCCAATAATTGATTGCTAAAGAAATTATGAACAGATAATTGGGAAGCCCCAATAACTTAAAGCAGTCAATGAACAAATATCACACAATTCAATGATTCACGATGACGAGATGAGGGACATGAGCAACCTTGTAAAAGTCCGGTCCTTGTTCACCATTTACCATGCGGACTCTGTCGCATAATTCTAGAGACATATTGCACAATATTAATTTTTGAAGGGAACTGAGAAATATGAGTCCTTCGGGAATATCTTCCAACTTTCTACAGAACCTAATTTGTAGGTATTGAAGAACAGGAAAACTTCCTTCCTCCACCCTCCACTTTTCCAAATTGAAAAGTCCCTGCAGCTTAAGGTGGGTAAGTTTTAGGAAACCCATGGCTGAGCACACCATTGCCTTTCCCTCATATGCGTCCCATCCTAAATCCATTTCCCTCAAAGTTGGAATCTTCTCCAGTACTGGCATCGGGTCTTCCTCTAGGCACGAATTCATTAATATTAGAGTGGTGATACGAATAAAAGATACATCAATATGAGTATGATTAAGTTGTTGCTGCTGCTCAAATAATTCAGACAACTCCGGGAGCTTGCCATATATATATAATTCCATAAGGTTGAACTTAGGATTCCACAACAACTCTCTTATCATATCTGGATCATTTTTGAACCCCTGACCAAATATTATAATATCAAGGGCCAAGTATCTGAGACAGGAATTTGATGACGAGGCTATACCAGACAAGTACTTAAAAATCTCTTTCACATCATCATATTCACCCTCTGCTTTTAACTTTAGTCTCCGAAGACCATATAAGTTTGGTAAATCCTTAATCTCACACCACGTAGTAGCGAAATTCTCGAGTGTCTCTAATTTCCTTAACCCATTGAACTCTAATTTCAAATTCTTGTTTAAGTGGGAAATGTACCGAACGGGTAAATACAAATGACGCAAATGTGCCAACTTGCCCAAAATATTACTTGACACCGGTGACTTATCAATAAAACCCTGTACGTCCAGGTTGAGAGTCTGTAGCAGCACCAACTTATGTATCCATGGAAAACTTTCCAAATCAGAACCTCTTAGACTGAGATATCGCAAGTAAACAAGGCTGCCTACTACTCTTCTGATATTAGCACCAAAAAGGGTACCTAAAACAGATTGTCTCCTTTCTAAATTTTCAAGAGCCAAAACTCTTAGTAACTTAAAATTGGCCAAATAAGACCCCAGTCCTGGTGGCCGACTTTCATATACATCCACATTTAAAAGTAAAATTGATCGGTACCGTTGGTGATTGGGTTTCTTCGTAAAGTAAGAATTAGCTTTGATGCCTCTCTTGTGATAAACTACAAGCTGTCTAGCGTTAGCAATCTGGGAGACCAGAGAACTGTCGAGATGAAAATCATTCCCTTCTCGAAGATCAAATGCTTCGTAAAAATCTCCGGCTTTTGCCTGAGACAAGGATAGGTCTCTCATAAGGTCATGAAGAGAACAACTTTTGAACTTCATAATTGATGATTCCAAATCATTAAATCTCACTTGAACCATACTCCTATGAACCAGTTCTCCCATGTAAGATTCAGCGACTTGCATCATTGTTTCTCCTTCCCTTTTGTCACCTGATAGTACCATTCCCTCAGCAATCCATAACTGATATAAAGTTTCTGCATCTATCCATTCATCTTCCATAAATTTACTTAGATATAAAAAGCAAGGTTTCAGTTGTGGGGGCAAAACGCTGTAACTCCGAACTAAAATGTCAAATAGTTGTTCTTGTTGATTTTCTCCCAACCCCTTCCCTTTCTTTAGAGACGATAGACTATCATAATATACCTTCTCCCACTCAATCAGGGAAGGTTTTGTTACAAGAATTCCCCCTAAAATCACTATAGCCAGTGGAAGACCAGCACAATTTCTAACCATTTCTCTTCCCAATGTTTCCATCCTTTTAAAATCTCTGGCAATGTCTGTAACAGACAAAACAACAATACAATATTAAGCTAGGCCTATTAATTAAGGAAAAGGAAAAAACTAATGTCTTCTGCTTCCTTTCTCCGTAACAAGTCATTTATAGTCTGTAGGCCTTCTAGCAACTGGTTTTTCCTAAGTTTCAAAACAAGGTTTAATTACATTTATTTTTCATAATTCTAGGAGTTTCAGAGTATTTAATTGGATTTTCCAAGTCTAGTTTTTCAGAGGGTTGGAGTTTAGGCTACCTTGAACATACGAGTGAATGTGTGTAAATTACATAAGTACCTAGATAATCTCCTCTTGTAGGAAGTGCTTTCAACTGAAGTAGCTCCCAACTTTGATCTGGACTTAGAGATTCTGGTCGGTGAATGAGTCCTTTTGGATTTACATACTCAGCAACATCAACGTTACGACTTGTAAGCATTAGTTTGCTTAAAGATTTTTCAGCAGTGAATGCCGGTTTAATAGAATCCCAAGCATCATTTGACCAAATGTCATCAAGGACTATCAAACATTTCTTCTTTTGCTGGATTTGTAGCAGATCGTTAACTAGCTTGTCGTCATCCCAAGTAAAGATTTCCTCTTTCTTATCATGGTCGAGACATATAAGTATTCGCTGTAATACTTGTTTCGTTTGCCACTTCTGTGAAATGGAAACCCAGGCCAGACCAGCAAAGTAATTCTTAATGGCAGTATGATTGTATATTTTTTGAGCGAGAGTGGTCTTACCGAGACCTCCCATTCCACAAATAGAGATCAGCGGGTAAGAGTCATCACTTTCGTCAACCAGATATACCACCAATCGATCAACATCTGCCTGAAATCCAACAAATATGTCTGGTTCAACCGTAGTGAAAGTGTGAAATCGCTTTAGCTTTCCCGGTGTTTCCTGAGACGAGTCTGATGATTCCGAGGATTCCAACATTGATTTGATATTATAATCAACAAAGCCATCACAAATGACGGACATGTTTTCTTGAATAACATTGAGCTTCATTCTGTACTTGTTCTCTTGTTTTCTTCTCTTTCTTTCACTGGACGAAACTTTTAGAAGAAACGTTTCGACAACATGTTCAGCATCATAGGCAAGCTCTCGTACCTCCCGGAGCAAGCAACGGATTTTATCTTCATCTATCCTTGAATCCGCATCTCGTAAAAATGTCTTCATCCGCATGAGCTCTGTCACCACCAGTTGAATTTCATCCCTCACTTGTTGAAAAAGTTGAGGTTCCTCAATCAACAAATCAGTGATCCTTCCCACAACAATTGACACAATTGCTTCAGCCATATCTCAAACAGAAACAGCAAATGTAGTGACCCGACAAACTTTATAGTTAAAAAACCAAGTGCATAATAGACTACTGAATAAAAAACCCAACAAGATGCCTCATTTTGTCTCTTTCTTCTCAACTTGCTTTAGATTCTGTCCGGCATTTACTATTTTTATAGCCGATTCTACATTTTTTTATCAGAAAATCATTGAGATCCATTATGGTTCTCGTATTTAGTTACAACATTTAATCATTTTGAATTCATAGTATTGTAATCTATTAAATTCGTCTCGTCCTTGTTAACAATAGATCGATCATTTTGAAGTATTTACTTACAACATTAAATCATTTTAGTGAATATCTGTAGTTGCCTCGAATAGGTATGGAATTTTTTAATAGCGAAATAGCTTATGGATCAATTCGATGATAAGATCGGGTCTTTGTTCACGGTTCATCACGCGCACTCTATTACAGAATTTTGTAGGCATCTCACTCAACATAAGTTTCCGAAGGGAATTGAGAAATATGAGTTGTTCCGGAAGCTCCTCAAGATTTCCACAATTACTAATATTCAAGGTTTGAAGAATGGGCATGCTTCCTTTCTCCACCGTCCATTTTTCCAAATAGGGAAGATTGTCCAGTTTAAGTCGGGTGAGTCTTGGGAAACCCATGGTTGTACTGTCAATATGAGATTATGCAAAGATAACTAGGTAGATGAGATTCAAATTGAGAGAATGCAACCAAACTGAATTATGAGAATACTGTGGTTTTTCACTCCGAGGACCAGCCCTCTTACACTTGTCTTTATATTCAGTTACAAACAGCAGCAGCTCAACAAACTAATAGTGCAAATACTATTGTGCATTATTGTGCATGACTTTGAGTAGGACACATACCATGCCCAGTCAGCACATGATTGAACTAGAAAACAAGGAGAAATACTAGCCTACTTGCAGGATGCATTGTGGCCAGCATATTATTGTGCAAAATAGAAAGTTGTTGCTGCTGCATTGCATGGTCTTCATTAGGCTGAGCACACCATTTTCTTTCCCTTATATGCCCACGATAGTAAACTCAAATCCGTCAAAGTTGGAATCTTCTGCAGCACATACATCGGGTCTTCGTCTAGGAACGAATGCCCTAAATGTAGTGTTCTTGTTGATTTTCTCCCAACCCCTGCCCCATTTCTAGGGATGATTGACTATCTTTAAACACTTTTTCCCACTCTATCGATGAAGGTTTTGTGACAAGAATTCCCCCCAAAATCTCTATAGCCAGTGAAAGACCGACACAATATTTAACCATTTCTCTTCCCATATCTTCCATTCTTTTAAAATATCTGGCAATGTCTGTACCAGACCAGACAAACAAGAAGAAAGATAGAAATAAGGCTACATAACTATCATGCTACCCATCTATATACTCTTTATTAATAAACAAAACAATGTCAAAATGGCGCGCGGCAACTACGTAATTATACAAGATTTATTTATTTACTTTAAATTCAATAGTTTCATCGAACGTTAGATTCTTTGCAACTACGTAATCATACAAGATTTATTTATTTACTTTAATTTTTTTAGCTTTATGCACAGTTCGATTGTCTATAACTACATAATTAAATAGTTATTTATTTATTATATATTTTTATCATTCAATTCTAGAGAAATACATTTTTAAATAATATTTATTAATCTATACTCTTTATTAATAAGCAAAACAATGTGAAAATGGCGCGCGGTACTAAAGTATCAAAGTACCAAAGTACCAAATTTGGTTACCAAAGTACCAAATTTGGTTATCACTTACCCGGGTTCGATTCCTCGCAACTACATAATTATACAAGATTTATTTACTTTAAATTCTTTAGCTTCATCCAGGTTCGATTCCTTACAACTACGTAATTATACAAGATTTATTTATTTACTCTAAATTCAATATACTCTTTATTAATAAGCAAAACAATGTGAAAATGACGCGCGGTACTAAAGTACCAAAGTACCAAATTTGGTTATCACTTAATCCGGGTTCGATTCCTCGCAACTACATAATTATACAAGATTTATTTACTTTAAATTCTTTAGCTTCATCCAAGGTTCGATTCCTTACAACTACGTAATTATACAAGATTTATTTATTTACTTTAAATTCAATAGTTTCATCGATCGTTAGATTCTTTGCAACTTATTTATTACTTTAATTTCTTTAGCTTCATCCAGGTTTCGATTCTTTACAACTACGTAATTACACAAAATTTATTTATTTACTTTAAATTCAATAGTTTCATCGAGAGTTAGATTCTTTGCAACTACGCGTAATCATACAAAATTTATTTATTTACTTTAATTTTTTTAGCTTTATGCACAGTTTGATTGTCTATAACTACATAATTAAATAGTTATTTATTTATTATATATTTTTATCATTCAATTCTCGAGAACTACATTTTTAAATAATATTTATTAATAATTTATTAATACTAATATTTTAATGTCAGACTCAGGCCCGTGCTTGGCACGGGTTATAAGCTAGTAATTTATTAATACTAATATTTTAATGTCGATGCTCGGCCCGTGATTGGCACGGGTTATAAGCTAGTGTTAATTAAGGCAAAAGAATAATAGACACGTAGAACGATAGAAATAGTTGGACAAGTCACTTGGAGTCGGTAGGCGTTCTAGCAACTGGTATTTCGTACGTTTCACAAAACATATTCAGGGTACTGTATTGGATTTTCCAATTCTAGTTTTCAGAAATTACCTACGTAACTAGATAATCTCCTCTTGTGGGAAGTTCTTTCAACTGAAGTAGCTCCCAACTTTGATCTGCGCTTAGACATGCTGGTTGGTGAATGTGATAGGCTATGTATAGACCGGACCCGTCATAAACCCGGACTCCTATCTCAATCATGGTCCACCAACTAGTCTGGATTCATATTTTGTCATGACTCACCAAGTCCTAGCCCGTATCGAAGTCCGAGCTCATCTACTAGTCCGAACGCGTATCGGAAGCCGGGTCCATCAATAAGTCCGAGCTCATATTGTAGTCCGGGCTCACCTACAAAACTCGAGCTCACAGATTGGGCTTAAGTTCAAAGTTTAATCCATCCCTGGCAACAAAGGCAATAACTCACATGAAGGCTACGCATTGGTACATGACGTGGTTAGGTCAGGACGGATGGCCACACCTGGTGACGACACGTAAAGATTCCTAATGATTGGGATGACTATTTCCTATTCAAACCACACGCCAGCAGGAGCCAGGCACACGATGCCACAATCCTTCACCTGGACACGCGCAATCCATCAACATCACCCAGGTGTCCTACCTACCTAGGATTCAACGCTCATGATTGCAGGTACAACCCCTAAACCCTAATCCTGGGCCTATATATAGACCAAGGAGGAAAGGTGTAGGGGTTACATTCTCTTTTTACACACCTAACCTATACACACACCCTCCATATTTAGATTTCTCTATATTCCTATCTCCCTTTCCAAAGCCGTTACTTATTCTCACGCCGGAGGCGCCGCCAGGGTCCAAACCCCCCCTCCGGTGTTGTTTTGCAGAGTCCCAACCGCAGCGACACCGCTTCCAGGCGTGGGATCGGCCGGGAAGGTCCTAGATCGGGATTTGGAGTTATCATTTGGCGCTAGAAGGAGGGGTCGAAAACCAACCCTGTCTTGTGGTCACGGCGCCGCCAGACTCAACGCCATCAACAAGCTCCTTCATCTTTGAAGGAGTCCTAGTTAAATCTAGTAAGATCTAAGCAAACTCTTTCGTCTTAACAACTAAACATGAACTCTTTAGCCCATTTCTCCGATGTATGAATGCTTTTAACCTTATTTAGCCCGGATCTGTTTATTTTTACCCTTGTTTAGCATTATCTAGCTTTCTTGCTCCAGTTGTTGCTTAGATCCACATTGCTCTCCTATAGATCTGTCTTTAAAACTAATTTTCTTGCCTTGAAAAGCACAAAACCCAGAAATCACATGCATAAATTGTCTCGTTCTCCTTGGTAAACCCAGATCTATCAGAAATTTACTTTGATTTTGAAAAATTGTATTACCCCTTGTATACATTGTTTGCTCTTGAATCATGGCTCGAGGTAGCAAATCTGTGTTAAGACCCACAACCAGTACCCCAAGGCAAGAACCCCCCACAAACCCAGTTATTGAACCACCACCACTCCTGACCCTGGCATCCCAAGTAATTCGGCCGGGAGATGCCCGGGTTGAAATTGAGGTTAACAAGTTTAAGTATACGGATGTCAACATGGAACCTGGACTCATGGAAAATTTAACCGGAGACCAGGTTGTTGATGCAATCCGGATGTATAAGGAGGCTCGGCTAAATGAAGTTGACCAAGTTAAAAACTCACATAACTCCGGAGACTCCCACCGATCACGTGCCTCAGTTTTTGACATAATTGGGGGTATAGACAAAGATACCCGAAAAAGAACCCACCACAGAACCAACAGCCAAAACCGAGATGCTGAAGCTGAAAAGCTCCAAAAGCTAGCTGACTTGAGGGAAAAAATCCGGAGCGAAGAACAAGCTAAAATCGATCTCAAAATCCAAAGAAGAATTCAAGAGGAGGAGGCCCGGATTATGGGCAGAACTCATGAGAAAAGGAGAACCCGGGCCCCTAGCCTCGACATATTCTCAGATGATGAAGAACCCCAGGAGGACCTGATGGACATGATCCATGAACTTCAGAAAAAGGTGGGGCAGGACTCGGGGATTGACATTGGGGATACACTGACACCCTTTAGCTACTCGCTCGAGGCGACACCCAGGCAGAGAAATCTCAAACATTACAACTTTGATTCCTTTAATGGTTTGGGTGACCCTGAAGAGCATATAAACTATTTTGAACAAATTGCAATGATATATTATTACAATGATCTAACAAAGTGCAGGTTCTTTGCCTCAACCCTCAAGTCCGGAGCCCAAAGATGGTTCAGCCGGATCCCTTCTCGAAGCATCCACAATTGGAAGCAGTTTCGGGAATCCTTCTTGAGACGCTTCCGAGCCAATAAGACCCACGAAATGCACATGTGCCACCTAGAGACAGTCCGGCAGGCTCGGGGAGAGGCACTTGCAACTTACATGAAGCGCTTCCAGGAAGCCATAAACAATGTGAGCAACCTGGATGAGCGTGAAGCTCTTACAATTTTTCGAAGGAACTTGGACCCAGACAATAATGAGAGGTATGTCCTCGATCTCATACACAAAGAACCACAGAGCCTGGCGGCTGCCTATTCCATGGCAGCCCGGTTTATCAAAGAAACAGATGTCCTCCAAGCAATGAGGATGACTAGGCAGGGCATTTCTCCAACCCGAACTCAAGATCCACCCAAAAACAACTACGATCACCAAGACAAAAAATTCAAACCAAATAGACAAAGCAACTACATTCAAAGCTCTCAACTTGCAATACCAGCACCACCCCCGGACAACAGGCAGAAAGATGAGTCCGGACAGCCTAAAACTAGGCGTGAGCCTAGACCTGAACCCTCTTGGACTCCTCTCAACCGGGCTCGCGCAGACATTCTGAAAGAGGTGCGAGATAAGCCATTCTATTACCCTCCCAAGCCAATGCTCACTGCCCCGGAAAACCGATCAGTCCATAAGCATTGCGACTACCACGAAACCCATGGCCATACAACAGAAAATTGCCTCTCTTTGAAATTTTTTGTGGAAGATCAAGTCAAAAAAGGAAACATGGGGCAGTACATAGCTCGGCGAGTGCCTGACCGAGGAGAGGGATCCGGAAAAGACAAGAATATTGTGAATGTGGTTATGGGCGGATCCAATTCACCTCCAAGAAGCCCGGACTCAGGCGATGAAGTAATGATGGTGCAGGCCTGTCCGGAACAAGTAATAACCTTCAGCAAGGATGATTTTGAAGGAATCAACCCCAACCACAACGAAGCCTTGGTCGTGAGCCTTGACATAGCAGAAAATGAGGTTAGGAGAGTCCTAGTTGACAATGGGTCTTCTGTCAATATCCTGTTCAAACACACAATGGACCGGATGCAGCTGGGCAGCATAAGAATGAACGATTGCAGAGAAGATCCACTCTATGGATTTGGAAACAATTTGGTCCCCATTCAAGGCACCCTTTATCTCCCAGTCCTGTTCGGGACCTTCCCGAAGCAGGTGACCAACATAGTAAAATTCTATATCATCAACACACCATTGTCTTATAATGTCATTCTGGGAAGACCAGCCCTTACCAAACTCCAAGCTATAACTTCAACACCCCATCTCAAATTCAAGTTTCCCACTCCCGGGGGCATTGGAGAAGTCCGGGGTGACTATGAAATGGCCAGCCGTTGCTATGGGCAGGCTTTGGTCATGGCTGAAACTGACCCGGAAAACAAAAGGAAAGCAAACTCCTACCACAAAAACCTGAGCAGGAAGAAGCATAGATACAACAAAAAGACTGAGCCCAGTAAGAATGTCCATAACATTGAAAACCCACCAGCCCAGGTCTTCCTTGACCAGATTGTACAAGCCTGAGTCCAGCAGTATGTTTTTAAGGCAGAAATGACAAAAGTGGAGGCTGCTGTTGAGCTCGAATCGATCGAACTAATAGAAGGGAACCCGGAAAGACAAGTCAAAATTGGAACCGGGTTAGACATGGTGTTCAGGAAGGAGTTAACTGAGTTGCTTCGAGAATATGCCGATGTATTTGCTTGGAGCCCGGATGACATGCCGGGGCTCCAGGAGTCTGTTGCTATGCATAGCTTGGATGTTGATCCTAGAAAGAAGCCGGTAAAGCAGAAACGAAGGAATTTTGCCCCGGAGAGACAGAAAGCGATCGATGAGGAAGTTGAAAAGCTCCTAAAGGCCGATATTATCTGCGAGATAAAATATCCGGAGTGGCTAGCCAATGTGGTCTTAGTCAAGAAACCAAATGGAAAGTGGCGAATGTGTGTGGACTACACTGACTTGAATGCTGCATGTCCCAAAGACCCTTACCCGCTTCCCAGCATTGACCAGCTCATCGATGCGACAGCCGGGCATGTGATGCTAAGTTTCATGGATGCCTTCTCCGGTTATAATCAAATAAAGATGAACCCAGCTGATATAGCCAAGACAGCATTCATAACACACCGGGCAGTCTACGCCTACAAACTCATGCCTTTTGGATTAAGGAATGCCGGATCTACTTACCAAAGGGCAATGGTAGAAATCTTCAACAGTCAACTGGGAAGAAATCTGGAATCATATGTCGATGACATGATAGCAAAGTCAGCAACAGTCCAGACACACATTTCTGATCTGAAAGAATGTTTCGAGAACTTAAGGAAGCAAAAGATGAAACTGAATCCGGACAAATGCACTTTCGGGGTTGGAGCGGGAAAATTCTTAGGTTTCATGATTAGCCAAAGGGGAATCGAAGCCAACCCAGAAAAAATCAAAGCAATAACTCAGATGCAAGCACCCCGGACCCAGAGGGACATACAGAAACTTGCTGGATCGTTAGCAGCATTGCGAAGGTTTATTCCTAAGCTCGCAGATCGTTGCTTGCCTTTCTTCAACTTGCTGAAGGGAGCTCAGAAAAAGAAAGAAATTGTCTGGGGCCCGGATTGCCAACAAGCTTTCGACTCCCTCAAAGAATACCTAGCCGCACCTCCAATCTTAACCAAACCCGAGCCCGGGGAGCCTTTAAGCATTTACTTGTCTGCAGGTACCCTGGCTGTGGGAGCAGCCCTAATCTGGGATCACGACGGTGAGCAGAAGCCGGTTTATTATGTGAGCCAAGTGCTCAAAGATGCTGAAACCCGTTACCCAAACCTCGAAAAATTTGCTTTCGCTCTCATCACTGCATCCCGGAAGCTCCGGCATTATTTCCAAGGGAGGGAAATCAAAGTTATAACTGATCAGCCACTAAGGAAAATTATTCACAAACCTGATGTCTCGGGGAGGTTGGTTAACTGGGCTATTGAGCTAAGCCAATTCTCCCTAACTTTTATCCCAAGAACATCTATCAAATCCCAAGCTTTAGCCGATTTCATTGTGGAATGTTCTTTCCCCGAACCTGTTCACATTTCAATAGAGACAGAACCCGGGGAGGAAACCACACTTGATCATGAAACCTGGATTTTGCATGTAGATGGCTCATCAACTAATGAGAGATCTGGAGCCGGGCTCATACTCAAGAGTCCGGATGGTTTCAAGATAAAGCAAGCAATTGGATTTCAGTTCCAAGCAACGAACAATCAGGCAGAGTACGAAGCTCTTCTAGCCGGACTCCGTCTAGCCCGAAGTTTAAAGGTGAACAAGCTAAGGATTTTCAGTGATTCTCAGATAATAGTCAAACAAACGACCGGAGAGTACGTGACAAAAGACCCGACACTGGGAAGGTATCAAGCCTTGGTTCAGGGTTTCCTAGCTATGATACCCAAATTTGAAATTTGTCAAGTAAATCGAGAGAACAACACAGAAGCTGACATCCTATCTAAATTAGTCCAGAACTCGGCTGATTTGGATAGCTCAGTTTACTTTGAGGAACTGGCTAAACCAACAATGGATCACGAGGAAGTAATGGAAATTGATGATCAACCCAACTGGATGACGCCCATAATTCTGTACTTGGAAAAGGGAGAACTGCCTTCTGAGAAGAGTCAAGCTCAAAGACTCAGGAATAAAGCGGCAAAGTTCTTTTTGGAAGAAGGGATGCTCTATCGCCGGACTTACTCGGCACCAATTCTAAAATGCGTGGGACCGGTTGAAGCTACCTATTGTCTGCAAGAAGTTCATGAGGGAATTTGTGGAGACCATCTATCTGCCAAGGCCCTGGCTCACAAGATTATAAGGCAGGGTTATTACTGGCCTACAATTCATAATGACACTGTGGAGTTTGTGAAGAAGTGCAAGAACTGCCAACTTTTCAGCAATGTCCCACGATAGAGCCCGGTCTTACCATCCTCAGTCCTGTCTCCTATCCCGTTTGCAGTTTGGGGTATTGATATCATGGGTCCATTTCCCCGGGCTAAAGGCGACCTGAGATATTTGCTTGTGGCAATTGATTACATGACCAAGTGGGCGGAAGCTAAGGCAATGAGAACAATCAACCAACAGGATTGCATTCGGTTTATGGACAACATACTGATGAGGTTCGGGCTACCAGTGGTTCTAGTTTCTGATAACGGGCCACAATTTGTGGGGTCCGATTTCGAAGGCTACCTGAAAGAAAGAGGAATCAAGCACAAAAAGTCATCTGTTGCATACCCAAGAGGAAACGGCCAAGTTGAAGTTACAAACCGGATTTTGCTTAGAGGAATTGAGAAGAGGCTACAGGAAAGCAAGAATAAGTGGCCCGAGGAGCTGCCAAACGTGTTATGGGCATACAGGACTAGTCCCCGGACTAGCACTGGTGAAACCCCATTCAAACTTGCCTACGGCACTGAAGCTTTACTACCAATTGAAGTGGGAAATCCTTCCCACCGGGCCATAAATTTTGAAGAAATAGCTAATGAAGAAGGGTTGCAGACTAATTTGATTTTGATTGACGAAGTCCGGGATCAAGCTATTGAGAGGATGGAAAAATACAAGGAAAAAACTATAGAGTACTTTGGAAAGAAGGCCCGGGTTAAGAACTTTCGAGTTGGAGACCTGGTCCTTCGTGATACAGAGGCGTCTGATCCTACCAATACCGGAAAACTCATGCCAAAGTGGGAAGGACCATACAAGATAATGGAGGTAATCCGGCCCGGAACATACAAGTTGGTTCATATGGATGGATCTGAGGTCCCCAATACTTGGCATGGCCTTAGACTCCGAAAATTTTACCAGTAAGAGGATTGCAGCGACCGAATAAAGAATAAGGAGCTCCCAAAAGCCCAGATTAGAATAAGAGCTGTGTATTCCTGATTTTTTCTATAAATAAAACCGGTCTCGTTGTCTTGTTTCTTTTCATATTATCATGTATATTTAAACTTCCAGTAAATTTCAATTTTTTGTAACAACCCGGGCTCATAGTTATAGGCATAACATGTAGCCCGGGTCCCCAGCAATATGCAAAACTAATAACCCTGGCTCGGAGCCATAGGCAAATATTGCAGCCAGGGTCCCCAGCAATACGCACCAAAACAAATAAAGAGTCCGGCTCAGATCCAAGCCATGAGACCGGACTCACGAGCAATATGCATCAAATAAAAATCTTAGATTCTATTCTAAGTACTAAATCTAGAGTCCGGCTCAGAACCAAGCCATGAGACCGGACGCACGAGCAATATGCATCAAATAAAAATCTTAGATTCTATTCTAAGTACTAAATCTAGAGTCCGGCTCAGATCCAAGCCATGAGACCGCACTCACGAGCAATATGCATCAAATAAAAATCTTAGATTCTATTCTAAGTACTAAATCAACAGTCCGGCTCAGAACCAAGCCATGAGACCGGACTCACGAGCAATATGCATCAAATAAAAATCTTAGATTCTAGTCTACGTACTAAATCTAGAGTCCGGCTCAGAACCAAGCCATGAGACCGGACTCACGAGCAATATGCATCAAATAAAAATCTTAGATTCTATTCTAAGTACTAAATCAACAGTCCGGCTCAGAACCAAGCCATGAGACCGGACTCACGAGCAATATGCATCAAATGAAAATATTAGATTCTATTCTACGCATAAAACAAAACATCCGGGTCACAACTAAGCTAGGAAACCGGGCTCACGAGAAATATAAGTTTCGCAGAACAAAAGAATGAGCAGTGATAAAAATGTAAAGAGTTGGATTGCAAACGATTAAAGAAACAGGGACCCGGGGTGGCCGTACAACCCGGAAACATCCCAAAGTGAGCAGAAACAAAACCCAGTTTACGGTTACAGATCAAATATCAAATGTTAAGGTACAAAAAAAAAAAAAGAACTAGAGACCATAATCATCCAGGTTGGACGAAGCCGGGAGGAAGCTCGGAACCGGGCCATTGAAAGGCTGAGGCTCCCCTTTGCCTTCTTCAATGGCGAGCTTTGCAGCCAAAAACTCACCAACAAAAGAATCCCAGTTGGCATTGGGATCAGTCTTCACGTGGCGTTCGGAAACAATCCAAGCTCGTTGAATCTCGGGAGCAGCAGCATCAGCAACATCCTGGTCGTACTCCGGACCACCTTTGAACTCGGATATAATAGCATCGCGAGTCTTAGCATTTTCCACAACAAGCTGCCTGTTGACCTCATCCAGGTCATTAGCCCTTTTCTCAACCGAAACAATTTCAGCTTGATGCTCGGTCTCCTTCTCAGCACTTTGTTTTTTTAACGAAGCAACTTCAAGTTCAAGGTCTCGAAGCCGGGCATCCTTTTCATTAGCAAACTCCTGTGCAGTTTTCCGCTCAGTAATGATAACACTGGCAATGGCGCTGATTAAGCTACCGGTCTGCAAAATAAAAATCAAAAATCAACAAAGGAAAAGACAGAATTACAAAGAATAAAGACAGTTTTCAACAGGAAACTACTTACATGGGCCCAGTGGCCAACAAGGCGTTTCAGGCAAGCATTACTCCCAGCATCTTCCATCTCTTCGAAGTCCGAATCAGTAGGGATATCGGCGCACATTCCAGCAAGTTGCTCCAGAGTGAAATTTCCAATTCGGATAGGCTCCCTATCCGGACCCTTCCCATCACCATCGGCAACAATTTTATTGACGGTGGCATTCGCCTTCGCAGGTGTTTTCTTTCCAACATGAATTTTCCTTTTCTTCCCAGACCGCTGCTCCAGGCCTTCTACAATTTCAACATCAACAGCATCAACCATAGGTTCGGGCCGATGGGCATCCGGAGCAACAGATTCGGCACCTCCCTCCTTTAGTGCGCTAGAACCGGACCCTCCAACATCGCCCGGACTTTTGGTGTTGTGGACACCACCAAGTTTCCTAAAAGATGCGGCAAGGGCATTGGAAGACATGATTGCGTACAGCTCGGGTTGAAAGTAAGGCAAACCTGTACAAAGGAAAAGGAAATATCAGTATATAAAAAGAATTAGTCCGGTTCACAAAAAGAAGAATTACAACAACTTACATCCAAGCTCAAACAACTTATCATGTTTCATGAAACTATCCCGGGTCATTTGAAACCCGAGGCACTCACAAAACCGATGAATCTGGGCTAAGGCTTCTCCTTCAAGCTTATAAGTGTCAAATACTTCTGCTTCAACTCCAGAAACTATATGAGGCAGGAATTCCAAATCCAAGCCTTTCAAAAATATCAACTCCCCACCCCAATACTTCAATGTAGATTGCTGTATCACGGGTTTGGCAGTTCCAGAGGGATAACCGCACTCCTCAGCCCGGAACCGGATCTCATACAAAGGCTCTTTGTTAGATTGGACTAGCTTAAAAAGTTGGTGGAAAAGTCGCAATGTGGGCTGATACCCCATCTTATTACAAGCAGAGAGGAACCAGGTCATCCACTTAACCCCGTTGGGGGTAATTTGCATTATTGAAATTTTATATACATACTTACAAAGGTGTTTTATAAATTGATGGCATCGAGGGTTCCACCCGGACCTAAGGGTCTCCAACCAGACACCAACGTAACCATCTACAGGTCTATGGTAAATCCTCTCCCCGGGTTGAGGCCATCTCCAGCTAATTTCAGGCCCTAAATGAAAAGCGGCCCGGACCAGTTTGTCCATCTGAGCACCCGGAAGACTAGCAAATTTTTCTTTCAAAAGATAAGGAGCCTCACTAATACCCATTTTAGCAAAAGCAGCATCAAATTCGGATTCACTGTATGGCCCTGGACGTCCGAATTCTTGTCTGCTTCTGTAACAAATACTAAGATCCCTATAATAAAACTCCTCCTCTATGTCCGGATCCTTCTTTACGAAGAAATAGCTGGTATCCGACCAAAACCCGTCCGGAGTACTGAGCACACCGCCAGAGGGAGGTTCATGAACAAACAGTTGGGTTACTAGAGGCCCGGATTGTTTCTTCTTCTTAGCCATTTTACACCAATATAGTTCTATTACTTCCGGATTACTAGAGGGTGAAGGCTCACTACAGGAAGAAGGGTCAGAGAGGGAAATAAGTACGCGACGGGCACGAGCCTTAGTCCGAACCATAAACCTAGAAAGATCAATTTCAAGTAAGTTCTACTATCTTAATCCGGATTATATGCTCCAAATCATAAATACATATGTTACCCTGCCAGCTATCATTCAAACCCTAATTTCTACCAAATCCGGAATACATATATTAGCCAGGTTATACCCAAAAATTTTCCATCAATATCCTAAATCATAAAACGAGATGGCCCGGATCATAAGCCAATCCGGATTACTTGCGCATACACGGGAACACAAACAGTCAGAAACACTTAAACACAAAACATCCTACACAAACAAGATCAAAATATACATACAAATACATACAACCATGCCTAATCCAAGAACATCAAGAACAACTACCAAACCCAGAAATGAAAATCACAAACCCAACACATGCAAGGGTATTTACAGACCAATAAGCGAAGACAGAGACATTATAGCCAACAACAATCATTTTTATCCAACAGAACCAAAAGTTTCCCAAAACTCCCAAAACCGAAATATAAACAGTCGGACAAAATGTCAAATTGCAAATCGGAGGAAGAGAATAAAGGTTAAGAGGAAAAACGAGCGAAGGAAATCAAGAAACTTACAAGATGCAGAGAGCAAGAGATGGCTTCAAACGATCGATATGTCGCCGGAGAATCGGTTTGCAGAGGCGTCGGGAAAGGCAAAGAGTGAAGAGGATTTTCGAAAAAGAAGTAAAAGGAAGAAATGAACTGTTAGGAGGCTTTTATAGAAGGCAGTGAAAAGGGCACATAAAAGGACAGCTGGCAGAATCCCATTGGCTGCCAAGAAAATAAAGTACAAAAAGAAAAATACAAAAATGAAGAAAAGACAGGAGTATTAATTGTGACAGCAGGCTACGTCTGTTCCCGAGGTAGAAAAGGGCAACACCTTTTCAAAGCAAAAGGGGGGAAAAAATTGAAATCCTTTCATATTCCCGAACGGCCAAAATGTCATACGGTCCGGATTCGTTCATTTCATTGCCTCCCCTCACAATCAGGTTCATCATTCAACCCCGGGTTGCCATCTTTGATAACAATCCGGGTTGGGGGGCAACAATCAAGCCAGAAATTGTCCTATCTGTTACCCGAAGCCCAACAGCTTTGGACTTGAGAAATAATAACGACTCACTCTCAACCCCGGGTCGCCATCTTTGATAACAATCCGGGTTGGGGGGCAACAATCAAACCAGAAATTTTGACTCACTCTCAACCCCGGGTTGCCATCTTTGATAACAATCCGGGTTGGGGGGCAACAATCAAACCAGAAATTTTGACTCACTCTCAACCCCGGGTCGCCATCTTTGATAACAATCCGGGTTGGGGGGCAACAATCAAACCAGAAATTTTGACTCACTCTCAACCCCGGGTTGCCATCTTTGATAACAATCCGGGTTGGGGGGCAACAATCAAGCCAGAAATTTTTTCCCCGTTACCTATTCAAGAGCTTCTACTCCCCCATCCAGAAAATCTGCATAGGGGAGTGGGGGGCATATGATAGGCTATGTATAGACCGGACCCGTCATAAACCCGGACTCCTATCTCAATCATGGTCCACCAACTAGTCTGGATTCATATTTTGTCATGACTCACCAAGTCCTAGCCCGTATCGAAGTCCGAGCTCATCTACTAGTCCGAACGCGTATCGGAAGCCGGGTCCATCAATAAGTCCGAGCTCATATTGTAGTCCGGGCTCACCTACAAAACTCGAGCTCACAGATTGGGCTTAAGTTCAAAGTTTAATCCATCCCTGGCAACAAAGGCAATAACTCACATGAAGGCTACGCATTGGTACATGACGTGGTTAGGTCAGGACGGATGGCCACACCTGGTGACGACACGTAAAGATTCCTAATGATTGGGATGACTATTTCCTATTCAAACCACACGCCAGCAGGAGCCAGGTACACGATGCCACAATCCTTCACCTGGACACGCGCAATCCATCAACATCACCCAGGTGTCCTACCTACCTAGGATTCAACGCTCATGATTGCAGGTACAACCCCTAAACCCTAATCCTGGGCCTATATATAGACCAAGGAGGAAAGGTGTAGGGGTTACATTCTCTTTTTACACACCTAACCTATACACACACCCTCCATATTTAGATTTCTCTATATTCCTATCTCCCTTTCCAAAGCCGTTACTTATTCTCACGCCGGAGGCGCCGCCAGGGTCCAAACCCCCCCTCCGGTGTTGTTTTGCAGAGTCCCAACCGCAGCGACACCGCTTCCAGGCGTGGGATCGGCCGGGAAGGTCCTAGATCGGGATTTGGAGTTATCAGAATGAGTCCTTTTGGATTTACATACACAGCAACATCAACTTTATGACTTGTAAGCTGGGAATGCCGCTTTCAAAGAATCCCAAGCATCCCTTGACCATATGTCATCATGACTATCAAACATTTTTTCTTTTGCTGGAATTGTAGAAGATTCTCCACTAGCTTGTCGTAGTCCCAATTAAAGATCTCCTCTTTATTCTTATGGACGAGACATAAAAGAATTCGCTGCAACACATGTTTTGGTTGCCACTTTTGTGAAATGGAAACCCAAGCTAAACCGGAAAAGTAAGTCCTTATGGTGGAATTATTGTATATTTTTTCAGCCAGAGTAGTCTTTCCAAGACCTCCCATTCCAGAAATAGATATAAGAGGGTAACAGTCATTAGTTTCATTCACCAGATGTCCGACCAAGCGATCAACATCTCCCTGAAATCCAACAAATATTTTTGGTTCGACAGTAGTGAAAATGTTGAATCGCTCTAGCTTTCCAGGTGTTCCATGAGTTGAATCCGATGAATTTGGATTTTGTAATGTTGACATGATATTACAATCACGAAAGTGATTGGAGAGAAGAGGCATCTTTCTCTGAATATCTTTGATCTTTCTTGAAAATTTCCTTGTATTCATCCACTGGATTGTTTTTCCAGGGGATGAAGAAGCTTTGACAAGAAAAGTTTCGACAACATGTTCAGCATCATAGGCAAGATCTCGTACCTCCGCAAGCAAAATGCGGACTTTTTCTTCATTCAACCGTGAATCAGCATCTGGTAAGAATGTCTTCATCCGCATGAGCTCAGTCACCATTTGTTGGATTTCATCTCTCATCTGGTGAGAAGTTTTATGTACAACGATTTTCTTCCTCGACATTCTTGTTTATGATTATTTTGCATAATGGTTTCTTCACTGTGAAGAATTATGTGTATTTTATTTAGCAAAAAAAAAAAGAGGCGCTGGATTGCTCTTTGAAAAATCACGGTAGGAAATCAAAATGTTTACAGCAGCATGCATCGGGTTAATAAAATCTCAGTTTTCCTTATCGAGTTCCTAGCAGATTTTTAAGATTGTCCTGCTAGAAAAAGTCAACAGACAAAAAATGTTGTCCGCACTAAACTACCCATTTGCTAACTTTATTTTGTTTACGGTTTGTTAGAGATACCTATATCTAATCCTTATTGGGCCGAGCCCAAGACTTAAAAGCCCACCGGTAAGGTGGGCTGAACGAACCAAGGAATGATCGATGGTACAGGCCCATACCTTGCTCGTGTGCCAACGGTTTCCAGACCCGGTCAAGGGAAAACTGCCCACGTGAGAACGAAGGGCACGTTCGGGGCGTGAAGATCGGAGAGAGCTGGTAAAAGCAATGGGCAGGTTCATTCTTCATTCATACACAATTCTCAATACACACATATTCTCTGTACGTTCAATTTACCTACTTAGGCTACCCGTTACTGATTCTCACACCGGAGGTGAATCGGGGGGCCCAACCCTCGCATTCTTCTTCTTTGCAGACCCGATCGGACGTTGGTGACGAAAACTGGTTCCAACATTTGGCGCCGTCTGTGGGAACGTATAGATCGATTGTGCGTTGTGATTTACTGAGATTATGACTGTTGAACGACCACCTGTACCCGAGGGAACTCAACACCCCGGAGGTTCGACCATCACTCCGTTAATAAATCGGCAATTGAATTTTGACTCTGAGGGGGACGAAGGTCCTTTACCAACCCCCGAAGAGCAGAGGGAATTGCTCCTCAAATGGACAGAAGAGCAGGCCGCTAAGAAGGGAAAGCAGAAGGTTACTGAACATGCCGACAAGGAAGCCCAGATACGGGCTAAAAAGAAAGAAGCGGACATGCTCAGACTCAAGGCCATCAAACTACGAAGGGAAGAATATGGGTTGGAAGAGAGGGCATTAAGAGAATCGATCGAGGCCGATGAAGTAACACAGGTGTCATCCGAACATCGAAGGGACAAAAGGTCGTATGACGATGAAGACGAGTCTTCGGACTTCGAATCGCATCCGAGAAAGACACGTTCCAGAACCACTCTGACCGATTCTGATGAAGAAGACGACTCGCATGTTCGGGATCGTATAAAGAGGATGGAAAAAGCTATGTTTGGAGAACGGAAGGTGAGCCATGAACCTATCGTCTCCGAAGAAATTGAACATTATCGACCTCCTTCGGGAGGACAGTTCCCAAAGATGAACGAATTTAATGGGAAAGGAGATCCGGAAGACCACTACGAGAAATAGGAGTCTTTAATGACGGGTATGGGACACTGTGACATCATGCTGTGCAAGATGTTCAAGACATACTTGAAGGGACCAGCGACGATGTGGTATCGTTCGCAAAGACCCCGATCGATACATTCATATGATCAACTGAAGAAAAGGTTCTTGAGGCATTACTCTCACTTGTGCCGAAGGGAGAAGGATACCGAGGCATTGATTCACTGCCGTCAAAGACCGAACGAAGATTTGGGTGACTACCTAGCTCGATTCAAGGAAGAGGCGGGGATGGTCACTAATCTGGACAAGGTGAAAGCTGCAGGATTCCTCGCTGCTGGATTAGATCCCGTAAAAGGTAAAAAGCTACGCTCCTCTCTTTATGAAATTCCTCCTAAGTCCTTGAATGATATATATGTGAGAGGAGAGGCCATCCGAAGGAAGCTTGAATCTATTGGGGGATATAAGGAAAGTCGTAGAAATGAAGGCTCTGTAAGAGACGGCCGGAGGGGTCGGGGAGACGTCAAAAGCAGACTGACAGACAACAGACCCGACCGAGGAGCAGAACGGATGAGAGATAGAGATAGTACGGTGTTCACCCCGTTGAATGCACCTATCTCAAAGATTCTCCACGAGATAAAGGGGAAGCCGGGATTCGTCCGGCCAGCAAGAATGAAAACCCCAGATTATAAGAAGAATGGAGATAAGTACTGTGAATACCACAAGGATAAGGGGCATAATACAGATGAATGCTACCATTTGAAGAAGCTGATTGAAAAGATGGTAAAGAAGGGAGATTTGGAACAGTACAAGGGCGACCTAAGGGACAAGCTAGAGCCCAAAGAGCCCAGAAGAGAAAAGGGACCTGAAAGGGAGGAAAAATACAGAGGTGAAGTTCGAACGATTTCAGGGGGCACAGTGCTAGAGCGATGCAGTAAGACCGCCCGAAAGAAATATGCCCGACAGGTCTACAACTTATATCAGACCAATCCGGCCAAATAGCCTCTTCCAATTACCTTCACAGATGATGATTTTGAAGACGTGATATGGCTGCACGAAGATCCACTCATCATAAATCCCATTATAGGGGAGAATAAAATCTGGAGAGTGCTAGTTGATGGTGGTAGTTCGGTCAATATCCTGTATCACAGAACATACTGCAAGATGAACCTAGGGGGCGAGCAGTTGGAGCCATGTCATGAGGCACCCATATACGGCTTCGGGAATCAGCCCGTACCGATCGAAGGAACGATTACCCTTCCCATCGTGCTGGGCAAAGCCCCTTACACCACAGAAAAAGAAGCCAAGTTCTATGTAGTGAAAGTGGACAGTCCGTACAATGGAATTCTGGGAAGGCCGACCCTTAGTGCTTTTCAGGCGGTTGCTTCTGTTCCCCATCTGAAGTTGAAATTTCCAACACAGAATGGCGTGGGGGAAATGAGAGGAGATCAGAAGGCTGCTCGAATCATTATGTTGGAGGACATTGAGAAAGACAAAGATGTCGAGATGATTGAAAGGGGGAAAAGAAAGAGAAGCGAAGACGAAGGAAGCAGTCGTCAGATGATGAACATCGAGTTGGAAAAATTTGGGGCAGATTTGTCCAACCCCATAGCTGAACCAGCAACTGAGATAGAGGAGGTAGAGCTGTATGTCGGGCAGTCGGGGAAAATGATCCAAATAGGCAAAAACATGGAACCTGAGTTGAAGGAAAGAGTTATTGAAGTGATCAGACAGTACCACGATGTGTTCGCGTGGGGACCGGAGGACATGCCAGGCTTAGACCCTTCGGTTGCAACACATTGTCTTAGCGTTAACCCCGACGCAAAGCCGGTTAAGCAGAAGAAGAGGAATTTCGCCATGGAAAGGCAACAAGTCATCCAGGCCGAAGTGGAAAAATTGCTGGAGGCTAAGTTCATTGAAGAGATTGAGTATCCAGACTGGCTGGCAAATGTGGTGGTAGTCAAGAAGTCGAACAACAAATGGAGAATGTGCGTCGACTACACCGACCTGAACAAAGCCTGTCCGAAGGATCATTACCCCTACCCAACATTGATCAGTTAATAGATGCAACCTCAGGACACCAAGTACTTATCTTTTTAGATGCTTTTTCTGGATATCATCAAATTGCAATGAATGCCGAGGATATTCCAAAGACATCATTCATCACCCCCAAAGGCACATATGCATACATCAAGATGCCCTTCGGGCTGAAGAATGCAGGGGCAACTTTCCAGAAAATGATCAACAAAGTTTTCAAGCAACAGATCGGTCGGAACATGGAATGCTATGTGGACGATATGATCGTGAAATCCATGTTTAAAGACCATGCAGAGGACCTGAAGGAGTGTTTTGAAACACTCAGGAGAAATAATATGAAAATTAATCCAAGCAAGTGCACGTTCGGAGTTGCTAGTGGCAAGTTTTTGGGGTACATGGTAAGTCCAGAGGGATAGAAGCCAACCCTGAGAAAATCAAAGAAGTGATTGATATGGAGGCACCGAAGACGATCAGGGATATTCAAAAATTAACTGGGCGATTGGCTGCCCTGAGAAGGTTCATTTCCCGATCGGCCGAGAAAGCCCTACCGTTCTTCGAAGTACTCCGAGGGTCAAAAAACTTTGAATGGGGATCGGACTGCCAGAAGGCGTTTGAAGAGGTTAAAGGATATCTGGTCAAGGCACCGCTCCTGATGAGACCCGACCCCAAGGAAACACTGCAACTCTACTTGGTAGTGAGTGACCGAACACTAGGGGTTGTGCTAGTCAAGGAACACGAAAAGAATCAACACCCAGTGTTCTATGTCTCACACATGCTTAAAGATGCCGAAACAAGATACCCCAATGCTGAAAAGTTCGCCTTTGGATTAGTGGTAGCATCAAGGAAATTACGCCATTATTTTCAAGGAAGAACTGTGCAAGTGGTTACCGATCAACCATTAAAAAGGATCCTTCAAAAACCGGAAGCTTCGGGCAGAGTTGTGGCTTGGTCGGTAGAGCTAGGAGAGTATGATCTGGAATTTGTGCCCAGAACCGCTATCAAAGCCCAAGCACTGGCCGACTTCTTGGTAGAATGTTCTTTCTCAGGCCCGAAGGACTTAGCACCGGAGGAACAGCTCATTCAGTCACCTGGGAAATGGAAGCTTTTTGTAGATGGTTCGGTCACAAAAACGAAATATGGGGCCGGTATGATCCTTATTAGCCCAGATGGTTTTGAGATTTGTCAGGTTATCAGGTTCACCTTCCCCTTGACTAACAATGAGGCTGAATACGAAGCATTACTAGCAGGGCTCTCCTTGGCACGGAGCCTAGAGGTAAAACATGTAAGGGTATTTAGCGATTCCATGCTAGTGGTAAAGCAATTCTCCGGGGAGTATGGCCAAAAAGACCCCCGAACAAAGGCATACACAGCCAAGGTACGTGAAACTTCACTTCATTTTGAGTCATTTGAATTAAGCCAGGTAGCCAGAGAAAACAACAGCAGGGCAGATGCGTTGTCTAGGCTTGCCTCGGCGGAAACCCAGAGTCTAACGGGCTCGATATACCTGACCGAAGTGAAAGCCCCTTCGATCGACAAAAAACAATGTTTGGAAATCCATCAAGGAATCAATTGGATGACCCCCATCAAGGCCTTCTTGGAGAAAGGAGTAGTGCCATTAGACAAAAAGGAAGCACAAAAGGTGAAATATCGTTCAGCCAGCTACACCTTAGTAGGGGGACAATTGTTCAGACGATCGGCTACATAGCCTCTCCTCAAATGCCTGGACCCCGAAGATCAAAGGTTAGTGTTGGAAACAGTGCACGAAGGAATTTGTGGGGAGCATTTGGCAGGACGATCACTAGCCTTCAAAATCCTCAGACAAGGTTTTTTTTGGCCGACCGTAAGGGAAGACGCAAAAAATTACTCGAAGAAATGCAGACAATGCCAGCTATTCAGCACCGTACCGAAACAACCCCCGGAGGAAATGTCATCGGTCCTCAATCTCATTCCTTTTGCAATGTGGGCCGTGGACATTGTAGGGATTCTACCCACCAGTACCAAGCAGGCTAAGTATTGCATTGTAGCCATTGACTACATGACCAAATGGGTGGAAGCCCGACCATTGTCAGCCATAACTGAAGAGGCAGCCAAAAAGTTCATGTTAGAGCAGGTAATCCTAAGGTTTGGTATCCCGATGATCTGCGTATCCGATAATGGAACTCAATTCATCGGCAGTAAGTTCAGGAAGTTTCTGGCTAAATTTGGGATACAACAGAAGTTTAGTTCAGTCGGGCATCCACAAGGGAATGGAGCTATTGAAGCAGCAAATAAGATTATCTTCGATGGCATAAAGAAGCGGCTCGGGGATGCTAGAGGTATGTGGGCAGAAGAGTTACCCTATGTTCTTTGGGCTTACCGAACAACTCCCAGGTCCTCGACCGGGGAAACCCCATTCAGATTGGCATTTGGGACAGATGCATTGATGCCGGCCGAAGTTGGAATGGAGTCATACCGAACGCAGGTTTTTAATGTGGAGAGCAACGAATTCGGTCTACGAGCTAATGTTGATATGGTAGTTGAAGAAAGGGAAGCAGCGCATCAGAGAAATATCCGGTACCAACTTCAGGCGGCTCAGTACTATGACGCTGGCATAAAGAAAAGATCATTTCAAATTGGAGATCTCGTTCTCAGAGAGCTAGCAACATCCATGCCGACCAATCAGGGGAAGCTGATGCCCAATTGGGAGGGTCCTTACACAGTGGTTGAAGTGGTTCGACCAGGGACATACAAACTGTCCGGGATGGACGGCTCTATGATAAAAAACACTTGGCATGCTTCACGCCTTCGTAGGTTCTACCAGTAAGCCTATCGAATATCTTTGTTCTTCTATTGTTTTGCTTTAAACAACTTTGATTCAGCATATTTTACTTCAGTATGAATGAAAACAGAAGGTTTATTTCCAATATTGTTTACTCGAATTCCTTTATGTCAATTTGAGCATATTTACTTCAAAATATTGGTTTCAAGTACAATTCAAAAATGGAATAGAGTTAACGAAGGAACTATGCTAGCATAAAAATTCCAAGCCCATACTTTAGGGCATTCGAAAGGAAATTATGAGCTTGCAATTCTTGTTTAATATTCTTGTCAGCCCTATACTGTTAATATTTTAAGATATATATTCACTCCCTCAAAATATTAAAGGGACAAACTGGCCGAAGAGGTGTGACGAATTGACGTTCATACCAAAGGTAAACCTAAACAAAAAACACTAAGGCAAAACACAAAGCCGAAGAGGTGTTACAAATAAAAGACACCAAGGCAAAGGATTAAGCCGAAGACGTGTTACAAAGAAAAATACCAAGGCAAAGCACTAAGCCGAAGAGGTATTGTAAAGAAAAAGCTAAGGCAATCAAATAAGACCTAAAGCAAGTATGATCGAACGCCAAATACAACACGTGAATGAAAATTTACGCAAAGGCAATATAAGATCACAAAAGTTAAATAAATATAAGCCCGAAGGCAAAAGTTGAAACAGACCCGAAGGCCAAATGTTAAATTACAAAAACAAGAACTTGGCCCGAAGGCAATGTTATGTCCGAATAAAAACTATAAGGTAAATTCAATCAGACAAATCTGATTCAGAATCCGAGCTAGCCTCGAGAGGCACGTCGGGCTCCTCCGGCCGGGTAACAGGGTCCTCCATCCCCTCAAGGAGCAGCTGCTTGTAGTCAAAACCCGCTGCATGAGCACGACGGATGACTTCATCAAACCCTGCTGAAAAGCTCCGGTCCTCAGAAAGAACGATCAGCTTTTGAGCCTTCTTCTCTAACTTACGGGAAGCTCTCAACTTGGCGGTCCTCCTTCCTAAACGGGCAAAGGCAACTTCTAAGTCAGAACGAACGGCATCACGGTCGGCCTTCAACATGTCGACCCTTTGATTCAGATTTGCAACTTCTCTATTTAGGCTCTCCACCTGACTTTCAGCAGCTTCAGCCCGGCTTTCGACCAGACGAAGGTTGTTGAGCTGGACGTCCAAATATTTTACCTTCTGCTCAATAGTGGCAGCCCAAGGAGCGACCTACGAGAGAAGGAAAACAAGTTAAATCGACAGGTTCAAAAATAATTGAGATACTTCACAAGGGACAGAGACGTACCATTGCAACATGTCCGATAAGCTCAGAACATGCCGTAAGAGCATCAACCTTATCGTACAGTGGACGGTCCCTCGGGAGAATAGACGCTCGGCACAAGTCCGTACCGATCTCCTTAGACTCGATAGAAGCCGAAGCCCCAAAACGATCGGTGGTCATAATCGACCAGTCTGGCCGATAGGTAAGAACGACCTCCCCCTCAGGACCCCATGGTCGTTTAGGCACAGAACCGACCTTCTCAACATCTGACAGGGCAGTTGGGTTCGGACCCGGAGTCGTGGTATCGATAATCTCGACTTCAGCCGAATGAGGAGACAAAGATTTCTCCACAGCGGGTTCGGGAATGTTCTCGGTACTCCGATTCACAGCTTTTTGAGCCTTCTTGCTCTGGAGGCGCCTCAACATCTCAGATTTGGTCGACACTGCACAACAAAAAGAGAAGGATAGAGGTTATAAAACAAGATTACAAAAGGGACGCATAAAAATGAAAAATAAGCTAAGTTAATCTCTTGTTACCGGTACCCCATAAAGCTCGAAGCCAGGTTTGATCACGACTGACGATCAAGGGAATGCGGTTCAGCTCTTGAGAACGGCAAATCTTGTTGTAATCAGCCAAATCCTCAGGACTCAGAGCGGGAGCAGGGATTAAAGCAGGGTCAACCGCTCGCCACACTGAATATTTGGACAACTTGTGACCACTGATATAGAACCAATGGTCGTGCGTCCCCCTGTTGCTAGAGTTGGTGATGGCTCATTCAGCCCGACCCGTCCTTCGGGACAGCTGATAGAAGCCGACGCTCTTAGCGTTTTTTCTAAAGTCGAAGTGGTGAAGGAGTAGGGACAAACGGGGTTTCACCCCTGAATCCAGACACCGATGCTGAAAAGAGTTAATATGGATGAATGTATTAGGGTCCAGTTGACCGAGAGCGACTTGGGTGTATTTCAGTAGTTTCTTCAGAACGGGAAGCATTGGGAGTCGCAGCCCGCAGAAAAACGCCCTTTCTGACACTCCAAGGGCCATCGAACCATATTCTTCGTCCACCTTAGGAGTATGATAGATGAGATCGGTCTCATCGGCTTCATAAGTCTGGAATATGTCGGGAATATCGTATTTCTTCGCCATTTTGAGTACGGCCTCCTTCGTTAACACAGAGTTCAAGTTGGCCGAAGGAAATCTTGAAGCACTGAAGTGTGCCATGGCCGAATAGGCTGGCCCGAATTCAACAGGCCGATCCATATCCTGCAGTGGCAAAAGGAAGGGAAATGATTATCCATGTACTCGGTAAAAGAAAAAAGGGAGGAAGCAGATACGCGTTCGCTGGATAGGAAAAATCCGAGTACAGAGGGCCAGAAAAGGCTGAAGAAATGACACCGTCTGGAAATTGAAGGAAATTCTAAGGATGATTGACGAAACGGAAAGGTGTTCTTAAAATATGAATATTGGCCGAAGGGTGTTCTACAAATATGAATATTGGCCGAAGGGTGTTCTACAAATATGAATATTGGTCGATTGGTGTTCTACAAATATGAGTATTGGCCGAAGGGAGTTCATACCTATAAAGCTACCCAGAAAGGCAATTAGTGCACTCTATGGTCGCGTTCCTATTAAGCAGAGGGCGAAAGTGCAAGTGTGGCGCTAGATTTTAACGTTAAACAATCTCAAAATGTTTTGCAAACCCAGAAAAACGCCCGCACCCGCATACATGTGGTAAATGCGCTATGATAAAACCACTAGTAGAGATTCTACAAAACGAACAACAAAGTAAAGTAAAGAAAACTCACTTGTGTTGATGAGTACGGATGGTGATTCACAGCGCGGACTGGAATGGATCCCACCTATGCTTTGCTCGCCGTAATTATTATGGAAGAGAAGAAGTTTGCAGAGGTAAGGAAATGCAGTAAGTGTTGTTTGTAGAAATTATGTGAAATGGTAAGTAAGATAACATGAAAGGGCGGTTAAAGTAACATTATTTATCCGTTTCAAAATCTATGGCTGAGATTGAGACTCTCTGGATTCACGGCGAGGATTGACATGGAGAAACGTGTAACTCCAGAAAAATCATTATTACAATAGTTATCCCTTGATGACGTGGCCTAGGTTGTCGATAACATGTGTCACTTCGTTCGGTTGATGTGTCGTCCTAGAATATTCTCGAAGATGGGCTGATATGCGGGCCTTCGGTAGAAGTTTCTTCGACCGAAGTCCAGGGACATGTTAGAGATACCTATATCTAATCCTTATTGGGCCGAGCCCAAGACTTAAAAGTCCACCGGTAAGGTGGGCTGAACGAACCAAGGAATGATCGATGGTACAGGCCCATACCTTGCTCGTGTGCCAACGGTTTCCAGACCCGGTCAAGGGAAAACTGCCCACGTGAGAACGAAGGGCACGTTCGGGGCGTGAAGATCGGAGAGAGCTGGTAAAAGCAATGGGCAGGTTCATTCTTCATTCATACACAATTCTCAATACACACATATTCTCTGTACGTTCAATTTACCTAATTAGGCTACCAGTTACTGATTCTCACACCGGAGGTGAATCGGGGGGCCCAACCCTCGCATTCTTCTTCTTTGCAGATCCGATCGGACGTTGGTGACGAAAACTGGTTCCAACACAGTTACAGGTGCTGGGAAAATAGATTTGTCTCACAACTAAATAATTTCCGCACTGTCTTCTAACAAATTGAAGCTTGTATAGAACTACAAATTATGTTTTCTGTACTTTTTTCAGAAACTTCAAAGTTCAAACCTACATGGCAATCCATTCTATCAGTCATTCCACCATGACCAGGAATACTATCACCAAAATCCTGCACTTTTTACACTTTGATGGCCAAAAATTCAAATTTGCAATATGGTGACCAAACATTGCTTTTATTCTTCGAAAGGGTGTCTAGTGGCTACCTTTTAAAGAATTTTTTTCTAAAAAATGTGGCCTTTAACCACCTTTTCAAAAAAAAAAAAAAAAAAGTAGCCCTTAGCCACCATTTTTTGTAATGTATGTAAATTGAATGTTTATTTTATTTATTTATTTATTGCCACGAAAGTAAAGATTTTATTGCTGAATCAAATCTTTACATAGAACATAATTAAATTCCGGATGGACATCTCCCATCCTCCACTTACGACGATCATCTATTGAACAACTGTATCTCGTTAAGCAGTGAACTACTCTATTCGCAGATTGTTTTACGAACCTTAACATAGTGTTTTGATTTTCCAACCCCAACAAGAGTTCCCTACATTCTTCTATTACTCTCCCCAAGTAGGATAAACTAGAGAAGGAGGTGCGAATTAGTTGTACCACATGTAAACAATCCATTTATACTATCACTTCAATTTGATTTTTATTCTTGACCCAACTGAGCGCTTCACGGATGCCAACTGGCTCAACAAATTCAGGAGATACTCTTCCACGTGAACATTTGGATATGGCTTCGATGAGATTGCCACTGTGATCTCTGATTATCAAAGCATGGATGTAGCGGTTTGGTTCTTCGAAGAAAGCTGCATAGATGTTTACTTTAACTCTGTTTATGGCTTCATGATTCATGAAACCCAGAAAACGATCAAATGTTTTATCTTGAACAACTCGCCACTGGTTAAGGATAGATAACGTCGAATTTACTACCTCTGAAGCATCAATACTACGCTGAATCCACACAAAATCATTTCGATTTTCCATAGTACCCAACAAACCATCACCTGAATGAGAATTTCAATTTCCTTCTTTTGATCAAAAACTAGCCGAAGCCACTCTTTAAATGTGTTAAACTTGTCTAAGATACTGGATACTCTAGTATTTGTATGACACGTCTCTGCAAATGAGCAAGTTACTAGTGAGTGTAATATAGTCTCTGGATACAAGTTGCATGTAGGGCATAGTGCATTGACGTCAACATGTCTCAAGCGGAGGAGATCCTTTGTAGGTAAACAATGAGATGCTCATAGAAAGTTCTTGATCCGGAACAGCCCGACTTTTCAGACTATTATTTCTAATTGGAAACTAAAATAAAATGCATTTATTTATTCAATAAATACGAAATCTCAGAAAAGTCAAAGGCAACAGTCAAACTCAATAATTCATAAACGTAAAATAGGAGACGCAGCTCCACAATTTCAATAATACATATCTTGCAATTTAAGAATAGTTGTGCTATTAGAATCAATTTTGTTAAATTGCAAGATATGTATTATTGAAATTGTGGAGCTGCATCTATAAATTAATAACCTTGGTCCCAAAAAAATTATTATTTTAGCGAGCTTATTAATTTATTGATTAATGAATATGTTATTATTTTATCAAAAAAATTAATATTTATTAATTTATAAAATATTTTATATCAAATAATTTTATTATCCAATATATTGTACAAGCAATCACAATAATTCAAATATGTATCGATGCATGTATCAAAATTAATAGATTCATGTACCAAAAAAAAATTAATTAAGGAAGCTGGTATATGCACATCCGTGATTTATAGGTGCACACCCTTTATTGAGATTTAGACCAAAACATTCTCACACACATCTTCAACTCAAAACTATTTTTAGATATTTTTTTGAAAGAACTATTTTTAGATTTGAAAGCGGTAGTTTGCTCTAACTCCAATAAAGGATGTGCACATAAATCAAGAATATAGACATATTAACTCTCCTAATTAATTAGTTCATGTAGCAAAAACAATATTAATGTTTGTAAATTCGAACACATATACACCAGGTATTCTTTATGTCATCTTCACAAAATTAAAGATGAAACTGTACTTGATTTTTATGAAAAGAGGACGAAATTAATTGTAAAGATATAATTTATGATATAATTTAACAAAGTTAACTAAAGATTATCCAAAAATTATGTGCAATGTATAAAAGATCATTATAATTAATAAATTATTATTTTATATTTTTACTAGGTCTTAAGAACTTTTTCAAAGTTTATTATCTTATGCATTTAGAAATAATATTAATTTATCATATTGGCCCGAGTCGGGAGCATAAATATTATTAATTTATCGAATATGTATTTTATCAAGGTTTTATTGTATATTTTAATGAAGTCTGCAGGTGGTAATTCATGTTTAAATTCTCATAAATACACGCATAATTTGAATTATGAGAAGAGGGTATATAGTATTATATTATTATAAGTAAACTAAATAACTGTTTATATTTTTTGCCATTGAAAATTTGTATCATAATTATAATTCCAGTTATTTTATTACAATTACCTTAGGGTGATGGCCCTTTGTGCCTATATACCAAATGGAAGGCCCTATATGCCGATAGGCGGGAGGGGTGACCTTATTTACCGACTGGATATGCATTATACAATAACTAGATTTATGCCCGTGCGAAGCACGGGATACTTATACATATTATTTATAAACTTTTTATATTAAATTAAATTATTTTTTAATTTTTCTTTTTGCAAAAATTGTGAAAAATATATGCAAAATTTCATTAAATTGATAATACATTTAATTAACATTAACATTAATTATATTAGTTGTTACTGTAGTTTTTGCGTATAATTTCATGTTTTTATGATTTTAAAATTACTAAGTTTTATTTCTTTGTTTTTTATGCTTTAATGTCTTCTTATGTTTTTCAATAAACCTGTTTACAACAGGTGTGTCGGGTCTATTGCTGGTTTTATCTCCTAGGTATCTGATAGTTAAATTTCATGTATAATTGTTACGCTCTTTCTTTTTTATTTTAACAATAATTAGTAATTAGTAATTTACAATGTTAACCCTGACAACCATACCACCTATGTGTCGGGTCTATTTCTGATTTTATCTATTGGCTATCTGATAGTTAAATTTCATGTATAATTGTTACGCTCTTTCTTTTTTATTTTAACAATAATTAGTAATTAGTAATTTACCGTGTTAACCCCGACGACCATACCACCTAAATGCCTTATACCAATTATATATAGGATATAATGTATCAAGGATACGCATTTCAGAGTGGAGTATCTAGTCTTGTGTAAGCTATCATCAGCCTTTAGCTTTCAACCTCAGGTTTGGACACACATTTCTGTGTAACGTATCATGGATGTGCATTTGAGATTTCCGTGTCTTTCTCTTGATTTTCCCAACTAGATACGCATGTCAAGCACTCGTATCTCGACACGCATCACTAACAACCTCATCGTTAACCAGCATCTTTATATAACAAATGACTATCCGATGCATAACCACAAAGATAAAACTGATTACAAATCACTGTTAATTGGTTGAAATTGGAAAATATAAGCACCATTATGTTTTATAATAACATTTGACTAAAACCCCCAATTTAATTAGATATAAACCCTAAATAATATGTATCCTATAATATGTAATATGTAAGTTATTTTTAGAGTATGCTTGAGTTGGATGAAAAGAACTAGTAGGAATTCAATATATTATCATGACAAAGTGTTGGTAGTGAAGATAAGAAGAGAGAAAGAGTATTGAGGAGCGTGAATGTTTTTGCTGCAATAAGTAGTAGTTGGATAAGATGTGGGCACGTGTTTAGTGTTTAGAGAAATGAGAAATTAAGACGCGCATTACTTGTTGGCGTGTATAGTGGATATTTAGGGGCCAAGATCAGGAAATAGGTGAATCAGGCCTCGCAGTATCGAATATCGGTATTTTGGGCAATTTATCATTATCTTAGTACCTTATTTTTATTATATAAATAATTTATATTTTTAAATAAATTAACAAGTCCCGTGTTTCGCACATCATCTAGTGAATCTTAATGACGTAAATGATCCATTACCATAAGTTTTATACTTTTATTAGAGCATCTCCAATGACATTAGCTAAATTGGTTGGCTATAATGACATTAATTAATAATTGGTTAAAATTTGTACAACCTGTAAGGTTATGTACTCCAATGTGATTGGCTATAATGGTTGGCTAAATTTTAAAAATAATATGTTATTATTATTTCGATTGTTAAAAATAGAATATATTATTTTAATATGATAACAAATGATGTGGAAGTTTGCTACAGGTCCCTAGAGGTTCGACAAAAATAGTCAACGAAAAAGGAATGGCTAAAATTATAGCTAACAGTTATGTGCTATTGGAGTGATGAAAAATTTAAAGATTATGTATAATTTTTATTTAAGGCATGCCAACAAAACTTTTAGCTAAGGGTTTTCACCCATTGGAGATGCTCTTACTATTAGAAAATGGAAAGTTTGAGGCATATTTTAAATATGTTCTTGATGGAATTTCCGGAAACTAACGATTGGAGGTTGTTCCTTGTTATGAGGACTTTAACTTTCATGTTTGGATCTAAGACATTTTCTTAGTGTAATCCATAAATAAATTGAGTTGAAATAGGTTGCTTGAAATGGGTTATGTGGGTTGGTTATATTGAAATAACTTGTATCCCACATAGCATTGGTAATGAGAGGTTGGTGGGTTTATATATAAACATGTGCAAGAGTAGTGTACAACTACTAAGGCATGTGGGTGTGCATGGTGTTACTATGTGCCTCGCGCGCGCACACACGCGCGCCGCCGCTCGCCTCGCCCCGCCACGTCACATCAGGACACGACTCGGGTCGAAGGGCGATTTGGGCGAATGTCTCGGCGTCTCGCGTACGCGAGGTGACCTGGGCGAGGAATTTTATTTCCTGTTTATTTAATATTATTTATTGATTTAATTTAACAGTATCAGTATTTATTTGTAACAGCTAATCGAACTGGGTCAGGATTTATATTAAATCCTGATGGACCAGTTCTTGGATCAAATCCTGATGGCCTGGTCAGTACTTGGAGTGAAATCCTGATGACTACTGATCCTGATGGCCTGTGTCAGTATTTGAATCCTGATGATGGTCCAGTCCTGACGAAATCCTGATGGTCGATCAAGTACTGATGCCACTCCTGACGGACAGCAAGTCCTGATGGCTTGGAGTACTGATGATGATCAAATCCTGATGGACCAGGAAATCCTGACTGAGCTGTTAAATCCTGATGACTACTGTTATGGTAATTAAATCAGAATAATTAGTATTAAATGTCATATCTTCAGTTACAATATTTGGTCTGTTTACGTTTTATTTTGTATTTTTATATAGATACAAAACACAACGTTTGACATAGGTGACATATACGTAACTCTGAAAACCCTAGCAACTATTATCTTCTCTGTTTTCTCTCAACACATACAGAATACATAGTTCTTGGGCGAAGTGAGGTGCAGGTCACTGTTGATCATTGTCATATCTGTGAGTGGATTGATCTGTGCTGTTTTATCCTGGGAGTGATATTGCTGCAACCCAACACAGCATAAGTGGGGCAATAATCTCTTCAAGAACAGTCAAGACTTCTCGAAGGCTTGGCGACTCAGCTGTTTTATTTATCTTTCAGTATTTGCTAAAGCTCCTGAGAGATAAGTGTTCTTTCTTATCTTATTATTTACGGTCTCTAATTATTTATTGTTTCGACCTTTGTGTTTGTTTCATTATTTGGTATTTTTGCCTGTTCTTGTTAATACAAAATATATATAACTGCCCTATTGTTGCTGTGTAGTTGTAATTATACCCAACACTTACATACTCCGATCACACATGAACTGTGAAAACATGGCCACGTCTGTCGAAAAAATCAGTTACTTTGACAAATGAATATATGAATGCAAATATGGGTGGATAGTTTTGGGATTTTGAGATGGGTGTTCCCTTTTCTCAATAAGTATATTTGATTTGCCACATTGTTAATAGGAAAGCTATACACAGAAAAAGAAAATGATTACAATGAAATTTTGAGCCCATAATTGGGAAGTAAGCTCATCTAATTATGACGAGATCGATCAGGGATATGAGCAACCTTGTAAAAGTCAGGTCCTTGTTTACCGTTTTCCAGGCGAACCCTATTACAGAATTCTGAAGGCATCTCTCTCGTCATTAGTTTCTGAAGGGAAGTGAGAAATATGAGTCCTTCTGGGAGCTCCTCCAACTTAGTACATTTACTAATTCTTAAGTGTTGAAGAATGGGCATGCTTCCTTTCTCCATCCTCCATTTTACCAAATTCGGAAGATTCCACAGTTTAAGTTCGGTGAGTTTTGGGAAACTCATGGCTGAGCACACCATTTCCTTTCCCTTATATGCGTGCAATCCTACAAATAAATCCCTCAAAGTTGGAATCTTCTCCAGTACTGGCATTGGGTCTTCCTCTAGGTGTGAATGACATAATTCAAGTGTGGTGATACGAATTAAAGATACGTCAATATGAGTATGATTAAGTTGCTGCTGCTGCACAAGTAGTTCAGACAACTCCGGGAGCATTCCATCTATTGATAATTCCTGAAGGTTGAACTTATGATTCCACAACAACTGTCTTATCATATCAGGATCATTTTTTAACCCTTGACCATATATTACAATATCAAGGGCCAAGTACTGGAGACAGGAATTTGATGACAAGGCTATACCAGATAAGTACTTGAACATCTCCTTCACATCATCAAGACCACTCATTGCTTTTAGCTTTAGTCTCCGAAGACCGGATAATTTTGGTAGATCCTTAACCTCACACCACTTAGTATCGAAATTCTCGAGTGTCTCTAATTTGCTCAACCCTTTGAACTGTAATTTGAAATTATTCCTTGAGTTGATAACGAGCCAATATGGTAAATACAAATGACGCAAATGTGCCAACTTCCCCAAAACATTACTTGTCACTTGTGGCAGTAAACTAAAACTCTGTTTGTCTAGTTTAAGAGTCTGTAGCAGTACCAATTTTTGTATCCATGGAAAAGTTTCCAAATGAGAACGCCTTAGACTAAGATATCGCAAGTAAACAAGGCTGCCTAATACTCTTCCAATATTTGTACCAAAAAGGGTACCTAAAACAGATTGTCTAGTAAGCCATATGTTTTCAAGAGCCAAAACTCTTAGTAACTTGCAATTGGCAAAGTACGACACCTGTCGTAGTGGCCAAATTCCGTATCCAACCACATTCATAAGTAAGATCGACCGGTGCTGTTGGTGTTTGGGTTTCTTGATAAAGTACGAATTAGGTTTTTTGCCACTATAATAATTGTAGTTATAATAAACTACAAGCTGTCTGGTGTTGGCATATGCAGAGACCACAGAACGATTCAGATGAAAGTCATTTCCTTCTCGAAGATCAATTGCTTCGTAAAAATCTTCTGCTTTTGCCTGGAATAAAGATAGGTCTCTCATAAGGTCATGAAGAGAACAACTTTTGAACTTCGTAACCGTTGATTCCAAATCATTAAATCTCACTTGAACCATACTCCTGTGGACCAGTTCTCCCATGTAAGATTCAGCAACTTGCATCATTGTTTCTTCTTCCCTTTTGTCACTGGATAGTACCATTCCCTCAGCAATCCATAACTGATATAAAGTTTCTGCATCTATCCATTCATCTTCCATGAATTTACTTAAATATAAAAAGCATGGTTTCAGTTGTGGGGGCAAAACGTTGCAACTCCGAAATAAAATGTCAAATAGTTGTTCCTGTTGATTTTCTCCAAACCCCTTCCCTTTCTTTAGGGATGATAGACTATCATAGTATACCTTCTCCCACTCGATCAGGGAAGGTTTTGTTACAAGAATCCCCCCCAAAATCACTATAGCTAGTGGAAGACCTGCACAACTTCTAACCATTTCTCTTCCCAGTTTTTCCATCCTTTTAAAATCTCTGGCAATGTCTGTAACAGACAAAACAACAAGAAAGATATTAAGCTAGTCCTGTTAATTAAGGCAAAAGAAAACACTCAGAAATAGGCAAGACTCTAATTTTACTGTATGTAATATATTCTTCTGCTTCCTTTCTCCGTAACATGTCAATTACAATCAGTAGGCATTCTAGCAACTGGCTTTTTGTCAGTTTCAAAATATGGTTTAACTACATTTATTTTTCATATTCTAGGAGTTTCATAGTATTTTATTGGAGTTTCCATGTCTAGTTTTACTTCACATGTCCAAAAATCAGCTGGTTCATCGGAGGTGTCATAACTTTGCAGTTCATGTTCTTATTGGAGTTTAGGTTGCCTTGAACATATGAAATGAAACATAATGAATGCATGGAAATTACATATATACCTAGATAATCTCCTCTTGTAGGAAGTGCTTTCAGCTGAAGTAGCTCCCAACTTTGATCTGGGCTTAGAGATTCTGGTTGGTGAATGAGTCCTTTTAGATTCACGTACTCTGCAACATCAACATTACGACTTGTAAGCATTAATTTGCTTAAAGATTTTCGAGCAGTAAATGCCGCTTTTGTAGAATCCCAAGCATCGTTTGACCATATGTCATCAAGGACTATCAAGCATTTTTTCTTTTGCTGGATTTGTTGCAAATTTTCAACTAACTTGTCATCGTCCATCTTAAGAATTGTAACTAAAAGGAACCAACTAGCAGATCGTTAACTACATATTTTAGGTGCATCATTAACAACTACCAACCCTACATATTTTGTTAATTGTAACTAAAAGGAACCAAGTTGGTGAGTTTTGACTCTTCTGCCTTTTTCCTTTGAGTTTTGGTCCTATGTAATAGTTTTGTTTTGAGTAATTTCTTTTAGAAAAAATTATAATAAGAATTGTTAAAATTATAATTTTGTACCCAAAATTGTTATGTAATAGTTACTGCAGATGTTTGTAATTATACTTTTCAAAATATGATGTAGTAGTTAGTGTTTAAGATATTTATACATAAACATTTTCATATAAAAATTGTAATTTAAGGACAACAAACTATTAAATAATATAATGTTTTAATTTATATTACGCTTTAACACAAAGTTGTTTATGAACTTTTGTTCGAGTAAATATATAACTCAATCTTTCAAAAAGAGTACATAAATATAAAAAATATAAGATATATTTAATTGATAGCATTAGTTTATTTTGTTTCTTTTGTCTTGAAAAATTAGTAGAATCTATTTAAAATAGAAAGTTGTTAAGTTTAAGATATTAGTATTTAAATTTTACAAAATATAAATTGATAATCTTATAGTAGCAAAAGTAAATGTTGTATTACTTAGATTTAGTTTAGAAAAAAAAATTACTTAATGATAATTATTAAAAACTCACACTAGAAGGTGGAATAATGTTGTTAAGAATGAAGATGATGGTGTTACTGAAGTACAAGGAAGAGTCTACTGCTACAAGAGTCTATGATGGGAATCTGTGAACTGTCAGAGTCTGTAGTCTGTAAAAGTCTATAAAGCTTGTTGCAGATTATGAAAACTTCTATTATCTTTGAAGATAGATCACTGGATAAACTCAAATCCTTATCAAGAATCAGTGGACGATTTGTTCTTATCAGAAAAGCTGGATGTTCGAAGCTGTCAACCTAAACAGATGAAGTTGTCAACCTAAACAGATGGGACAGAATCCCATAATTCATGTAATTGATTTACTTGCTGTTTATGAAGGGTTTCTAGCACATAAACGCAACGGAAAACGTGAAAAATAAACCAAAATTCGAAACCCCTCCGCAGGATCCATTCGAAAACAAAAGATTTAATTCGGAGATTAAGAACAAATACCTTAAGAAGCTTTCACAGTTCATTAATGGAAGATTAATGGAGATCCAAAGCTTGTTCAACCACCATGTATCCCGCTCTCGCGATCTACACTCTACGTTATCCACACGAACGCTTTTCTTGAAGAATTGATGTGTACTAGCACCCGAAAACTGCTTCTTTCTCTCTCTATTTTCTTGCTCTCATAAGTGGCTAGGGTTTTAATATAAAAACGTTTTTCATCATTAAAATCAGCCCTCTTTGAGAGTTTATATAGAGAGGAAAATAAGTTTTCTAATTATAATCCAACTATAATAAAATACTAATCCGAAATTCCAATTTATTATTTAATTAAGTCGCACTTAATTAATTAATAATTAATTTCAGAATTAGTTTAAGTAATTCCATTTTCTATTTAAATAATTAATCAAGTCATACTTAATTAATATTATAAATAGAATAAATTACTTATTTAAATTTAAATTCATAATTTAAATTATTTCTCCTTCAAGCGTTCTTTGTGTGTGACCCTGTAGGTTATTATTACGTTGGTAACAATTTTAATAACTAATTAAAATTGTAAACAATGAGCGCTATCTAGTAATACATCTTTGCCACCCAAGTAATAATAATTAAATCGGTGATTCGATTAAGCCTTTCGTGAATAATGTTCCATGTAATATAATCCCTTTAACCTTAATATTATAGATTAAACTCGAGGCATGTAATGTGTCATCCTCTTCATAATTTAATCTTAGTTTTCTTGATCGATGAGTAGACTAATAAATCAAATCAACATTTGAGCACGGCCGTACATTTCTTAGTCTCACTCAAACAAGAGGCCAATAATATCGCTCCTAAAATTAGGAGGGTTAAATCCCATCTAGATCATTCATATTTCTCATACGATTCACAATATACCCAATGTCCACTTTTATCATCACCCGGTCAAAGGTAACTTTTAATGTAATCAAAGTATATTAATTCTCGTATAAAAAATATAATGATTTCAGGTCTAAGGATCATTACACCATTATCACAGTGAGAATTACTTATGACACTTTTAACATGTGTAATCTCACGGCGGGTCAATCCAGTGTCATGTACTCTTACATGCACCTATGTTTTGACATTAGTATCACCATACCTATAACCAATGAGATGTGGTCATCACTCAACAAACATACTAGTCTATGTGCATTATTATTGTCCTTAAATAATAACACTCGACTAGGGATATTTAGGAATAAAGATACTATTCATATCATCTCATTTTTTAGTCACATACTTAAAGATATCGAATACGTATCATAATTCCATGGACATTTATTATGCTAACATTTATAACGCAGTAAATAAAGACATAATAAACTAATAATAATAATCAATAAAACATAATTTATAATAATAAAATGTTTTCTTTAAAACATAAAAGTATTGTCTCTAGAGCACTAATACTAACAGTTTAGTTTATAGGAAAATTGTATAAATACTCTCATTCTACATTGTAATATGTGTGTGTGTCGAAACCTTAAGTCTGTACTAGCTTACGGCTGTAACTTAGTTTACAGAAAGTAGCTGCTAAGGATACTTGTACATCCTTGGTAGAGTTTGTAACTTTGATTATTCAATATAAATCATTGTTGCAGCATCTTTATTTTGTGTTCTTTCAATTCCGCATATTTATTATTCTGTTCATCAAACAAGAAAAACACAAAAATAGACATATTAGTACTATTTGTATTCAAACCCCTTTTCTACAAGTAGTTCTGGTTTAACAAGTTGTATCAGAGCAGGTTTGATTAAGTTCGAATCAAGAAGACCAAAAACATGTTTGTATACAAAGATGGCAATACTAAAATTCCCATACTCAAGAGGGGTGAATATACTCACTGGAGAGTCAAGATATTGCATCATCTTGAGGCTACTGATCCTGATTATCTTGACAGGATCAATGATGGACCATTCTTCCCAACAAAGGTGGTTCCTACAACGAATGAAGAAGGAAAAGTTGTAGGAGATCGCACAATCAATAAGCCAAAGAGTGAATGGTCTCCTGAAGATAAAGCCAGTATACTCAAGGATGCAAAGGTAAGGAACATATTATTTAATAGTCTTGACACTGTTCTCACAAATTATGTTCTCTCTTGCACAACAGCAAAAGAGATGTGGGATAAGTTGAGGGTGCACTGTGAAGGCACCAAGCCTGTGAGAAAGAATTACAGGGCTTTGTTGATCCAGGAGTATGGACACTTTGCTTCTAAAAGTGGTGAGACTTTGGTGGAAACTTATGACAGATTCACCAAGCTTATAAATGATATGGCTATTCATGAAAAGTATTATGATAAAGAAGATGTGAATGCCAAGTTTATGAAGTCTCTCTCTGGATACTATAGTGAAAAGATATATGCTGTTGAAGAAGCCAATGATATGGATGAAATAACATTGGAAGAGATCTTTGGGAAACTGAGAAACTGGGAGCTAAATAAGCAGCAGTTGAAACAAAGAGATGAAGGCAAAAATAGAAGCATTGCACTCTCCATTCAACAGGAACAAGACAAACTGCTGAAAAATTTGGAAGAAGAATCATCTGTCAAAAGTTCAAAGAAGCAGAAAGAGAAGATGATTCAGGAATCAGAGTCTAATGATTCAGACTCTGTTAGCAGTGACTCAGAAGCAGATATGGAAAAACTTGTGGCTCTCTTTGCTAAAACCTTCAGAAAAGGAAGGTTCAATAGAAGATTCAGCAAGAGACCATCATCCAGAAAAGAAACCAAGAAGCAAGACAACATCAAAAAGACAATAGTCAGGGTTGACAAGTCCAAGGTTAAATGCTTCAACTATGGTATTGTTGGACACTTTGCTGGAGAATGCAATATCTACAAAAAATACAAGGAATCACCAAGCATAAAAAATAAGTTAAACAACTACTGTTACACAAGCACATGCTCAAAATTACAATTACAGAAACAACACAACTTAAAATTGCACAAACAACCTACTAGAGAATTTAACACATAATCTAATATAGAAATCTCCGATTAAAGAGAATCTAACATAGAATCTTACACAAATATCTACAATCATAGAAGCCTCGAATCTTACAATATTTAACGTGTATCATAAAATCAACCATAGAATCACGAAACCACCAGAAAATTACTTTTAACCATTTCACATGTTCAGGAAAACATCTTTCAAGTTTTTTTTCTTCCTCGAATCTTCAATCACCGCTTGATTTTACCTAAAATTAGATATTAACATTATCTTAACATGCATTTTGTTCAGAATCGAAAATCATCACCTAAGAACCCGAATTTCATTAATTTCACTGAAATAACAATTAAACTAAGATGTATGAATCATTACCTAGATGTTTGCAACAATTTGAAAGCGATTCTTCAAAACATCGTGGAGACTTCAGTTCCTTTCGATTCTTCACAAATTTGTAGTTGTTCTTCACTTTAAATAATCGTACAATATGTGCTTTTCATTAGAAATTAGATCTCTCGTCTCGTGAATTGTGCTATTTTATGTATATTTAGAGCAACTCCAACAGACTAGCTAAATAGGCTCATAAACTGAAATATAAGGAATTTGAAGTAAAAACTTGCTCCAACAGTCTCCTTAGTCATCCCTTAAAAATTTAAGAACTCCTCTTCCTTCCTTATGTTTAAGGATTGTTGAGTCATTCCTTATATCATTTTCTTAAATAAAATATTCACTTCCCTTCAAATTTATTCATCTTTTTCTCTTTCCTCTAATATAAAAAATGTAGGTGAAGTTTGAATTTAATAATATAATAATAATAAGGAGTATTGTTGGAGTTGTCATTCCTTATAATATCCTAAATCATTAGGAGATTAATTTTTTATAATATTTATAAGTAACACATTAGAAATCTCTTGGAGTTGCTCTTACTGAGATATCGTATATATACTTGACAATTATTTTTTGTTTTTGTTAAATATTATTTTAAATTACCATTCTACCCTTGGCCTATCTTCTAATCAATCCTGAACGTCCATTTTTTCTGTTTTAATTGAACGGTAAAGATTGTTGTTCTTTATGATTCTTTATATAAAGTGCAACTCTATATATTTAAAAAAGTTAGATTCGGGGATGAGATCGGAGAACCCAATCCCTGATAAGCCTCAATTTTTGAATTTTTAATATATTTATCTCCGATTCCCTCCCATTAACCAAAAAAATCCCACACGTGGAGAAAATGCCCATCATACATGGAAAAGAAGTTATACTTGTTGGGTAATTCATTTGCATTGCGAAAGAAAGACGAATTACAAAGAAATCACAGGGACAATAATATAATCCAAAACTCCTCTAGCATTAAAATGAAAACTAATAACTGATGAATTCGATGATAATATCAGGGACATGAGCAACCTTGTAAAAGTCGGGTCCTTGTTCACCGTTTTCCAGGCGTACCTCGTTACAGAATTTCGAAGGCAGAAATCCCAAACTTAGTTTCTCAAGGGAAGTGAGAAATGCGAGTCCTTTTGGAAGCTCCTTCAACTTTGGCATACCTGCAATATCCAAGTGTTGAAGAATGGGCATGCTTCCTTCCTCCACCCTCCATTTTCGCAAATTGGGAAAATGCCCCAGTTTAAGTTGGGCGAGTCTTGGGAAACCCATAGCTGAGCACACCATGGCCTTTCCCATATATGCCCGTACATCTAAACTCAAAACCCTCAAAGTTGGAATCTTCTCCAGCACTGGCATCGGGTCTTCCTCTAGATACGAACTCATCAATTTAAGTGTAGTGAAACAAATTAATGATACATCAATATGAGTATGATTAAGTTGTTGCTGCTGCTCAAATATTTCAGACAACTCCGGGAGCTGTCCATATATTTCTAATTCCTGAAGGTTGAACTTACTATTGCAAAACAACTGTCTGAACATATCTGGATCATTTTTGAACCCTTGACCAGATTCCATAAAATCATAAAGGGTCAAGTACAGGATACAGGATAAAGAGTCTATATCAGGTAAGTACTTGAACATCTCTTTCACATCATCATAACAATTCCCTGCTGCTAACTTTAATCTCCGAAGACTGGATAATTTTGGTAGATCCTTAACCTCACACCATGAAGTATCGAAATTCTCGAGTGTCTCTAATTTTCTCATCCCATTGAACTGTAATTTGAAATTCTTCCTTTTTGAGTTGTCAGGGTAAAACTTTGGTAAATACAAATGACGCAAATATGCCAACTTGCCCAAAACATTACCTGTCACCAGAGGCTTGTATAAATAAGTCCCTACCTTTAGGTTGAGAGTCTGTAGCAGCACCAACTTATGTATCCATGGAGAAGTTTTCAAATAAGAATTCCTTAGACTGAGATATCGCAAGTAAACAAGGCTGCCTAGTACTCTTCCAATATTAGTACCAAAAAGAGTACCTAAAACAGATTGTGTCTTAAATTTTTCAAGAGCCAAAACTTTTAGTAACTTAAAATTGGCCAAACATGACCCCAATCGTGGTGGCCACCTTTCAGGTCCATCCACATTTAAAAATAAAATTGATCGGTAGCGTTGGTGATTTGGTTTCTTGATGAAGTAAGAATTAGCTTTTATGCCTCTTTCGTGATAAACTACAAGCTGTACAGGGTTAGCGATGGAGACCCCAGAACTATTGAGATGAAAATCATTTTCTTCTCGAAGATCAATTGTTTCGAAAAAATCTTCTGCTTTTGCCTGGAATAATGACAGGTCTCTCATAAGGTCATGAAGAGAACAACTTTCGAACTTTGTAAGCGATGATTCCAAATCATTAAATCTCACTTGAACCATACTCCTATGGACCAATTCTCCCATGTAAGATTCAGCGACTTGCATCGTTGTTTCTCCTTCCCTTTTGTCGCTCGATAGTACCATTCCCTCAGCAATCCATAACTGATATAAAGTTTCTGCACATATCCATTCATCTTCCATAAATTTACTTAGATATAAGAAGCATGGTTTCAGTTGAGGGGGCAAAACATTGTAACTCCGAACTAAAACGTCAAATAGTTGTCCTTGTTGATTTTCTCCCAACCCCTTCCCCTTCTCTAGGGATGATTGACAATCATCATATACCTTCTCCCACTCGATCAGGGAAGGTTTTGTGACAAGAATTCCGCCCAAAATCACTATAGCTAGTGGAAGACCAGCACAATTTCTAACCATTTCTCTTCCCAATTGTTCCATTCTTGCAAAATCTCGGCAAATGTCTGTAACATACGGAACAATGAGAAAGATATACAAGCGTAAATAAAATAAAGGCTAGCCTATCAATTAAGACAAAAGAACAATAACAAAGAGAAACAGGTTAGTCATTAATTTGACTGAGATTGAAAGTAGCATACTCTTCAGCTTCCTTTCTCCGTAAAAAAGTCATTTAGCATCCGTAGGCATTCTAGCAAGTGGTGTTTTGTACATTTCAGAGCATGGTTCAACTACATATGTTTTTCATTCTCTAAGAGTTTCAGAGTACTTTATTTAGTTTTACAAGTCTAGTTTTATTTCACATGTATATAAATCAGCTGAAGTTCATAGCTGGAGTTTCGCTTACGTTGAATATATGAAATGAAACATAACGAATCTGTGTAAATTACATATGTACCTTGATAATCTCCTCTTGTGGGAAGTGCTTTCTGCCGAAGTAGCTCCCAACTTTGATCTGCATCTAGAAATCCTGGTTGGTGAATGAGTCCTTTTGGATTTACATGCTCAGCAACATCAACATTACGGCTTGTAAGCATTAATTTGCTTATTGAATTTTCAGCTGTGAACGCCAATTTTATAGAATCCCAAGCATCCTTCGACCATATGTCATCCAGGACTATCAAGCATTTTTTCTGTTGCTGGATCCGTAGCAGATTCTCCACTAGCTTGTCGTTGTCCCAAGTAAAGATTTCCTTTTTCTTCTCATGGACGAGACATATTAGTATTCGCTGCAACACCTGCTTCGTTTGCCACTTTTGTGAAATGGAAACCCATGCTAAACCGGCAAAGTAAGTCTTAATGGTGGCATGATTGTATATTTTTTCAGCGAGAGTGGTCTTACCCAGACCTCCCATTCCACAAATAGAGATAAGCGGGTAAGCGTTATCACTTTCATCCACAATATGTCCTACCAAGCGATCAACATCTCCTTGAAATGCAACAAATATTTCTGGTTCAACAGTAGCGAAAGTGTGTAACCGCTTTAGCTTTCCTGGTACTCCATGAGTTGAATGTGATAATTCCGGGGATTCTAATGTTGATTTGATATTATACTCATGAAACCGATTGGAGAGAACAGACATCTTGCTTTGAATATCTCTGATCATTCTTGAAAACTTCCTCCTCTGGAATGTTTTTCCAGGGGATGAAGAAGCTTTGACAAGAAAACTTTCGACAACATGTTCAGCATCATAGGCAAGCTCTCGCATCTCCGCAAGCAAAATGCGGACTTTCTCTTCATCTATCCTTGAATCAGCATCTCGTAAGAATGTCTTCATCCGCATGAGCTCTGTCACCACCAGTTGAATATCATCTCTCACTAGTTGAAAAAGTTGAGGTTCCTCAATCAACAAATCAGTGATCCTTCCCACAACAGTTGACACAATTGCTTCAGCCATTTTTAGAATTCTTTGTTCTAATTTGACAGAAACCACAAATGTAGATGAAATGTATAGATCCAGTGATTACTGAACTTAGTTGACTTTCATATAGATCTCGGACAGTCATGACATAGTATTATTTTATGAGCATGTAGGAACGTGCAAAGTTGAGCAATCGATGAGCTTATATAGTAGTTTATCTGCGATACATCTCCCTTCTACAGATACTGATGCTTTAAGAGAATCTCTTGTGGAGGGTGCCAAGAGGGGTGCCAATACCACATGGCATAACACTCTTGTTAGCATTTTATTGGAGTTGTTGTGATGCCATTGGGGTGCCAAGTGACGTGACAAGGGTGCCAACTTGGGGTGCCAAAAGTTGGCATCCTAGGTGCTAACTTCATTTGTGGTCCCAGTTAGAAATAAATTATTATTTCTCTTGCTTTTTTATATTATACATGTTTTTGTGAAACTTATTTATATTATATTTTTTATTATTACATATTATGTAAATAAATTAGTATTCTTAGAATGTTTTTCTTGTGTTATATAGCTTTTAATTTGTAATTTATTTATTATTTTTAAATTTTAACGAATTGTATTAAAAACAAAATGACTTCATTAATATGATCAAACATGTAACATTTATAATTTGTTTATTATTTTTTTGTTTTTGTAATTTGATTGCATAAGATTTGCATGCACCAACTAATTATTTATTTAATAACTAAAAAATTCAATGGTATCTATTAAAGTAATAAAATTATAATAATATATACATCCAACACTTTTTAAAAGTTGGTATCTTTTGTGGGGTGCTGAGTGTTTTTTGAGAAAAGGGTGCCAAAAATAATATAATTATTTAACTGTTCCATTTTTTAATTTAACTTTTTACGAATTTTTTTATTTTTAAAATTTATAATCTATTATATTTCTAATTTAATTTTCTCATTTTTTAATTTAACTAAAACATAATTATTATACTATGATTTTGTGAAACCTGTATAGCAATTCCTTTCTTTTATATGCTAAATCCAAATCCAAATCCCTTAATAAAGTATAAATCTTCTCCAATATTGAAGTTTGGTCATTCTAACATAAAAGGGGTCATTTGTTAAATCTGGACCACTTTTTCTGAACCACTGAAATATGGATGATCTGAATGAATGGTTATTCTGAACATCTGAATGACTAATGCTGTTTGCTAACAAAATATTTAAATAATCTGGATGATAGTGATTTACTACTATACCCTGCTCAATGATTAATAATGTTTAACAAACAAAATAATATATCACATGAATGATTCAAAACAATGTTTTCTCAGTCAACTATAATTTTAAGAAAGACTATAACCAAAACTAAGAATGTTGATATAATCATTAGATTCCTCAATCTAAAACATAAAATATAAAACATTAATAGCTTTTTCAAAGTTTCAAAGCAATTTGATCCCGAAGATCATTCATATATTGCGTAGCTTGAGATTCCCATTGTGTCTCACTGATAGATCCTTCCAAATCTTTTTCATCTTCTTATCCATCGCTATCTTACAAGCTAGTTTGATCACATCGATCAAATAGTTCATCTTCTAGCTTCTTCTTTCTTATGAAATTATGAACTGCAAAACAATCAATTACAATATCTCGCTGAGTAAAGAACGAGTATGGAGCCATCTGTTTTAGGATTGGAAATCTTGCTTTCAACACGCCATAAGCATGCTCGATAACATTTCTCAATTTTGCATGAGCATGGTTAAATTTTTCTTCCTTGCTTAAAGCACGCTGACGACGAAAATCCCCTAACCAGTATCTTATATTTTTAAATGGGGTTAAATAACCACGAGTATTTGTGTATGCTGCATCACAAAGATAGTATTTATCTACGATATAAAATGTATGAATTATTTAAAAGAGTACAAGATCGTATATTAGTTTATTTAACCGGAATAAAATAGTTTGAATTACATACTTGACGGAGGAACAGGAAACCCCGAACTAGGATCAAGTGCCACTTATGTTAATATTCTTGAATCATGTGCTACTCCCTCCCATCCGGCCCAAACAAATGTGAATATCATATTGAAATCACATACACCTAAAACATTTTGATAGCATTCACCCCTTCCTCGACCTATATATCAAGCTTGTTGGTCAGCTGGAATAATTTCATGAACAAGTGTACCATCAAGTGCTCCGATTGCCCCCTTATAACACATAAATACAGACAAATGTTAAATATTCCACTTAAAAAATTGACTTATTATTTATTATAAAATTCACGATTGAAAATTAAAAATATTCGGTACTAACCGGAAATATTTTTAGTAGCTCTCTTTGTCTCCTTGAAATATTAGAGTGTTGATTAAACTGTGTAGGCACTATAATTTCTTTTGCGAACTCCATTATTCCGTTCAAAACCTCGTGAAAATATTTATGTAATGTTTGTGTAGAGTGTTGGAATATGTTTTTAATCTTTATAAAACGATCATTATGGCTTATAACATGCAAAAATATAGCCATTTTTTCTTCAACTGTTGAATATCGACTACCTTGAACCCAACCACGTTCCTTAAAAAGGTTACAAAGTTCAATGTATGCAACGCGAGAAAGGCGCATCATATCTTGGCACGGATACACATGAAAGATAGATTATACGAATGATTTAGGGAAGAATTTTGATACGACTCGTCCAGATGATTTTAGGCGTCGTCCAAATGATTGGGACTCGTCCAGCGCAAAAAAAAAACCCAAATGGCCTGAACAAGTGACCAGTCCAGCAAAAGCCCATTCAGAATTCATTCGGCTGTTAACAAATGGCCCCTAAGTTATTGCATCAGATTGAGTATTATTAACTCATAAAATTAAGAAAAAATAAAACAAAAGACTCCGCTAGTGATTTAAACAAAAAAAGGTCAAACAAGTGATCCTCCAAATTGCAACATTCAATGTTTGATAAAAAAAATCTTGAAAAATGCTAGAGGCCCCAAAAGTGTTCCAAAAAATTGTTCCCAAATAAGTTTCGAATGGTAACTTTCCTAATAGTAATATGAGACCCCGCGTGCATTAATATGCGCCCATAAATTAAAAAATGCCATGTGTAGTCCACATCATTTTGTAAATATTTTGGGAATAATTTTTGGGTACCTAGCACCAGTAAAAGTGGGATACTTGTTCAATGTTTATCACAAAAAACAAGAGATCACAATTCTTTAAAATGCTCTTCCAAAATTGATACTAAAAATTCTCAGATTAAACTCATTGAATATTAACATTGATTGAGGACAAGTTGTTCTAAATTTACAAGAGGATTGAGTCCAAACATAAATACCCTATAACAATCATATTTGGTGATAGCCGTCGTAACAATCATATATCTTTACAAATCAATCAGCCGAATAAATTCAAAGACATTACGAATACCCCATTAATTTTTACTCTAGGTGCATTAATATTAGAATGCTGAAATAGTTGACCCGGGAGCTCACCCTATATATGTAGTTCCTAAAGCATGAACTTATGATCCGACAACTGTCTTATCATAAGGACCGCTGGAGGATTGTTGAAGCATACTTTTAACTCTTGTTCCTTAAATTTTTACTTTGGAACAAAAATAACTAACCTCATGGAGTACTTTAGAAAAACTGGAATAGACATCACCCTTTTAATATCTGTGACTTTGTTAAAGACGTTTTTAACATCAGAAAATATATAAACGATGTTTAATGTGTTTTTTGACAACGTATGTTAAACAACCGATGTCCCTGAAACTTTTTAAAAAACAAACACAATGGTTGTTAAAAGAACCAATGTCTCAACTTCTTTTTAAAAACAAAACACAAAGGTAGTTAGTACAACCAATGTCTAAAAAACAAACACAATGGTTGTATTACCGTTGTCTCAGCTTCTTTTTAAAAAACAAAAAACACAGGCATCAATATTACGGCTCGTAAGCATTAGTTTGCTTATAGATTTTTTAGACATCAAGCCAAATTTTATAGAATCCCAAGCATCATTTGACCATATGTAATCAAGGACTATCAAGCATTTTTTCTTTTCCTGTATTTGTAACAAATCCTTCACTAGATTGTCATCATTCATAGTAAGAATTTCATTTTTCTTCTCAGGGATGAGACATATAAGAATTTGTTGCAACACTTCTTTTGTTTGCCACTTTTGTGAAATGGAAACCCAAGCTAAACCAACAAAGTAAGTCTTAATGGTGGAATGATTGTAAACTTTTTGAGCCAGAGTTGTCTTACCCAGACCTCTCATTCCACAAATAGAGAGAAGCGGGTAAGATTCATCACTTTCATCCACCAGATATCTCACCAATCGATCAACATCTGCATGAAATCCAACAAATATTTCTGGTTCAGTTGTAGTGAAAGAGTGAAATCGCTTCAGCTTTCCCTCTGTTCCGTATGAGGAATTTGATGATTCAAGATGCAGAGTTCAGCTACTGATTTGATCGTGGCAATATTCTAATATTCCATGAAATAAAAAGAAAAATGATTTGGGCATTGAGAACTCAAACTTACTCGGTGTGAACCATTTGATCGCACCACTTAATTTTATGATATATGATTTAGAATTTCACGGCTGTGGTGAGGACTATGTGAAAGGCATATGCACTAGCCTATTTGTAAACATCGAGGATTCTACTCAACTTAAACAAGAATATAATAAGTAAATATTATATTAGATGTCACAGGAATCTCAGAGGGTTTTATCAGTCAAGAGAATAAAGTTTAAAGTCATCTACTGACTTGGTGGAAGAAGTTCAGTAATTTGATCAAGCCTCAGTGAAGTATTCAAGAAAGTGGATCTATTTAAAGTGACAAAGATTTCAGAAGTGTGACAGGAAACGTATAGGTTACAGGGTTTGTTAAAAGGGAAAAGAAGATGGACCACAACTTAAAGTCAAAAGATGAAGAACCGTCATTGAAGTTAGTCGCTCATGAACCAGACAGTACATCGAGTGTCAACATCAATCAGTGGAAGTTCGTCATCAAATTCAGTGGTTCAAGAATTGGTTCTACTATCAAAACCTTCCGGTAAGTCTCACTTAATTAATTAATTAAGTTAGTTGGTTGATTTATTTAATAAATTAATTCTGAATGAATTAATTTATTTGTTAAATTAATTAACAGATTAATTAAGTTAGAATTATTGTATTTGAGGAAAGACTTTGATTAATTCTCTTTTAAATAATTTACCTTAGTTGGTTAATTTATTTATTAAATTAATTCTGTTAGAATTAATTTATTATATAAATTAATTAATGAGTTAATTATTTTAGAATTAATTATGAGCTGGAAATACTATCAAAATGAACTAGAAAGACTACCCAGAAATAGTCTTTCCGACTTTCCAGTTCATTTTTAGTCTTACCGAAAGTTTTTCTAAGACAAATGGATAGTCTTTCCAGTTCAATTGATAGTCTTTCCAGTTCAATTGATTGTTTGCCCGATAGTGTTTCCAAGCCAAAAGCATAGTCTGTTTAGTTAATTAAATGGCGTACACGTGAAACAAAAGGTTGTTGACTTTTGGTTTATAAAAGAAAGAGAAGGCGTACATCTTAAAAAGACATAGAACATAAACATTATATTCTATCATCTTTGTCTTCACCAAACACTACAACTGCCGGAGCTCAAATCTTTACAGTGAATCATTTCTAGCATTATTGTTAAATCCAAACCACTAGAAGTTATTTACTTGTACTTGTTTGACAATCTAGCGGATCATTATCCCTAGAAATTATCTCGAACTGCTTTTTAGCATTCGATCTTTTTATTGCAAAAATAGATAAATTCATGTCGAATTTATTCTAGATTTGTTGTAATTAGTTTGAGATTCAAACCTTGTAATCTGTACTGTATTTGTAAACCCTTCAAGTTTAATATTAATTATATTTAACTTGAATTTTGTTTCATTTCATTCCGCACTTATTTATTCTTGAATTGTTAAATCACGAATCGAACAAATTCGATAAAACGGCACAGTTTGTATTCAACCCCTTCTACAAACATCATATCAGGACCTAACAATTGATATCAAAGCCTACTGATTGACGTACAATTGGTATCTAGGTGGAGCTGCTGTTTTAATAGACAGAGGTCTCTTACGTTTAACAAAATTTCAATCGATTAAAACACTTGTCATTTGGACTTGTCTAGAAAATTATTTTTATTGTTTTTTCATTAAAAAAATTTTAAATTATAAAACAAGCACCAAATGTTCTATTGCTTTAGTTAATTTTATAATTTGATCAATGTTTTCTCCTTATAGCGGGAAAACGAAGATGAACATATTCGATATGATTTTACAACATTCCCCCTTCTCCATGTTTTGTTCTACTCTGTTTACTGTGCATGGACAGAGGAGTTAAAAAATGGAGTCTTGTGCTGAGGAGTTAATCAATGGAATATACTATTGATGAAAACACCAGGGACATGAGCAACCTTATAAAGGTCAGGACCTTGTTCGCCGTTTACTACGCGCACCCTATCACGGAATTTTGAAGACATGGATTTCAAACTTAGTGTCTGAAGGGAATTGAGGAAAATGAGTCCTTCTGGAAGCTCTTCCAATTTTGGACATTCTTTAATGCTCAAGTATTCAAGAATGGGCATACTTCCTTCCTCCACCCTCCACTTTTTCAAATCGTAAAGATCCCACAGATCAAGCCGGGTGAGTTTTGGGAAACCCAAGGCTGAGCACACCATTTCCTTTCCCTTATATGCGAAAAATAACCTCAAAACCTTCAAAGTTGAAATCTTCTCCAGTACTGGCATCGGGTCTTCCTTTAGCCACGATACTGTCAATTTTAGTGTGGTGATACGAATTAAAGATACATCAATATGAGCATGATTAAGTTGTAGCTGCGGATCAAATATTTCTGACAACTCTGGGAGCTGTCCATGTATTGATAATTCCTGAAGGTTGAACTTATCATTCCAGAACAACTGCTTCATCATATCTGGATCATTTTTGAACCCCTGATCGTCTATCCCAATTTCAAGGGTCAAGTACAGGAGACAGGAATTTGATAACAAGGGTATACCATATAAGTACTTGAACATCTCTTTCACATCATCATAACCACCCTCTGCTTCTAGCTTTAGACTCCGAAGACTGGATAATTCTGGTAGATCCTTAACCTCACACCACTTTGTATTGAAATTCTCGAGTGTCTCTAATTTGCTCAACCCATTGAACCTTACTTTGAAATTCATTCTTGAGTTGGCAGAGTACTGATCTGGTAAATACAAATGACACAAATTCGCCAAATTGCCCAAAACAATACTGGACACCAGTGGAAAAGTTAGACGCAGTGAGTCTAGTTTGAGAGTCTGTAGCAGCACCAACTTTTGTATCCATTGAAAAGTCATCAAATTAGATTTCCTTAGACTGAGATATCGCAAGTAAACAAGGCTTCCTAATACTCTTCCAATATTAGAACCAAAAAAGGTACCTAAAACAGATTGTTTACTCTGTACTATATTGTCGAGAGCCAAAACTCTTAGTAACTTAAAATTGGCTAAATACGATCCCAGTGGTAATGGCCAAGTTCCATATCCAAACACATTCATAAGTAAGATCGACTGGTGCTGTTGGTCAATGGGTTTCTTAATAAAGAACGAATTAGCTTTGTTGTAGTTACCATAATAAACTACAAGCTGTCTAGTGTTAGCAACCCGGGAGACCACGGAACGATTGAGATGAAAATCATTTCTTTCTTGAAGATCAATTGCTACAAAAAAATCTTCTGCTTTTGCCTGAGATAAAGATAGGTCTCTCAGAAGGTCATGAAGAGAACAACTTTTGAACTTCGTAGGCGATGATCCAAAATCATTAAATCTCACTTGAACCATACTCCTACGGACCAGTTCTCCCATGTAAGATTCAGCCACTTCCATCATTGTTTGTCCTTCCCTTTTGTCGGTGGATAATACTATTCCTTCCGCGATCCATAACTGGAATAAAGTTTCTGCATCTATCCATTCATCTTCCATAAATTTACTGAGATATAAAAAGCATGGTTTCAGTTGAGGAGGCAAAACGTTGTAACTCCGAACTAAAATGTCAAATACTTGTTCTTGTTGATTTTCTCCCAACCCCTTCCCTTTCTTTAGGGATGATATACTATCATTATACACCTTTTCCCACTCTATCAACGAAGGTTTAGTGACAAGGATTCCCCCCAGAATCATTATAGCTAGTGGAAGACCGGCACAATTTCTAACCATTTCTCTTCCCAATTTTTCCATCCTTTTAAAATCTCTGGCAATGTCTGTAAAAGACAAAACAACAAGATATATATGTTATTGGCGTGCAAATAAAGTCAGAGGTGTCACAACTTTGCAGTTCATTCTGTTATTGGCGTTTAGGTTACCTTAAACATATGAAATGAAATAAAGTGAATACGTGCATTACGTCTGTACCTAGACAATCTCCTCTTGTAGGAAGTGCTTTCAACTGAAGTAGCTCCCAACTTTGATCTGGACTTAGAGATTCTGGTCGGTGAATGAGTCCTTTTGGATTTACATACTCAGCAACATCAACGTTACGACTTGTAAGCATTAGTTTGCTTAAAGATTTTTCATCAGTGAATGCCGGTTTAATAGAATCCCAAGCATCATTTGACCAAATGTCATCAAGGACTATCAAACATTTCTTCTTTTGCTGGATTTGTAGCAGATCGTTAACTAGCTTGTCGTCGTCCCAAGAAAAGATTTCCTCTTTCTTATCATGGTCGAGACATATAAGTATTCGCTGTAATACTTGTTTCGTTTGCCACTTCTGTGAAATGGAAACCCAGGCCAGACCAGCAAAGTAATTCTTAATGGCAGTATGATTGTATATTTTTTGAGCGAGAGTGGTCTTACCGAGACCTCCCATTCCACAAATAGAGATCAGCGGGTAACAGCTATCACTTTCATCCACTAAGTGTCCCACCAAGCGATCAACATCTCCCTGAAATCCAACAAATATTTCAGGTTCAACAGTAGTGAAAGTGTGAAATCGCTTTAGAGTGCCCGGAGGTCCATGAGATGAATTGGATGATTCAGGGGATTCTAATGTTGATTTGATATTATAATCACGAAAGCGATTGAAGAGAAGAGACATCTTTCTTTGAATATCTTTGATCTCTCTTGAAAACTTCCTTGTGTTCATCCACTGGATAGTTTTTCCAGGGGATGAATAAGCTTTGACAAGAAAAGTTTCTACAACATGTTCAGCATCATAGGCAAGATCACGTACCTCCGCAACCAAAATGCGGACTTTTTCTTCGTCTATCCTTGAATCAGCATCTGGTAAGAATGTCTTCATCCGCGTGAGCTCGGTCACCACTTGTTGAATTTTATCTCTCACTTCATGAAGAAGTTGAGGTTCCTCGATCAGTAAATCAAGAGCCTTCCCACAACAATTGACACAATTGCTTCAGCCATTTGTAGAATTCTTTACGTTTTTGTCTACAGAAGAAACCTCAAATACAGCTGAAATATAGAAATGTTAATGCTCTTTTTAACTACTTTATAAGTTGTCGGTTACTTGAGCTTTCTTTTGTTATAATGGGATTTGCAAATCTCTGGAGTACTTTATTTTGAATTATGGTAACGAAAAGCCAATACAACAATCATTTCTTCCTATTTTATGCTATTTTATTTAGCAAAAAAAAAAAAGAGGCGCTGGATTGCTCTTTGAAAAATCACGGTAGGAAATCAAAATGTTTGCAGCAGATTTTTAAGATTGTGCACTATGAACTGTTGTGAGAGAAATTTGGTACAACACAATTGAACGATATCCTGCTAGAAAAAGTTAACACACAAAAAATGTTGTCCGCACTAAACTACCCATTTGCTAACTTGCTTTTGTTTACAGTTACAGGTGCTGGGAAAATAGATTTGGCTCACAACTAAATAATTTCCGCACTGTCTTCTAAGAAATTGAAGCTTGTATAGAACTACAAAATATGTTTTCTGTACTTTTTTCAGAAACTTCAAAGTTCAAACCTACCTGGCAATCCATTCTATCAGTCATTCCACCATGACCAGGAATATACTATCACCAAAATCCTGCACTTTTTACACTTTGATGGCCAAAAATTCAAATTTGCAATATGGTGACCAAACATTGCTTTTATTCTTCGAAAGGGTGTCTAGTGGCTACCTTTTAAAGAATTTTTTTCTAAAAAATGTGGCCCTTAACCACCTTTTCAAAAAAAAAAATATTTATAAAAAAGTGGCCCTTAGCCACCTTTTTTTGTAATGTATGTAAATTGAATGTTTATTTTATTTATTTATTTATTTATTGCCACGAAAGTAAAAATTTTATTACTGAATCAAATCTTTACATAGAACATAATTAAATTCCGGATGGACATCTCCCATCCTCCACTTACGACGATCAGCTATTGAACAATTGTATCTCGCTAAGTAGTGAGCTACTCTATTCGTAGATTGCTTTACGAACCTTAACATAGTGTTTTGATTTTCCAACCCCAACAAGAGTTCCCTACATTCTTCTATTACTCTCCCCAAGTAGGATATAAACTAGAGAAGGAGGTGCAAATTAGTTGTACCACATGTAAACAATCCATTTCTACTATCACTTTAATTTGATTTTTATTCTTGACCCAACTGAGCGCTTCACGGATGCCAACTGGCTCAGCAAATTCAGGAGATACTCTTCCACGTGAACATTTGGATATGGCTTCGATGAGATTGCCACTGTGATATCTGATTATCAAAGCATGGATGTAGCGGTTTGGTTCTTCGAAGAAAGCTGCATAGATGTTTACCTTAACTCTGTTTATCATTGGAGGATGCCACTGTTCTAGACCGTCTTTATGATTCATGAAACCCAGAAAACGATCAAATGTTTTATCTTGAACAACTCGCCACTGGTTAAGGATAGATAACGTCGAATTTACTACCTCTGAAGCATCAATACTACGCTGATTCCACACAAAATCATTTCGATTTTCCATAGTACCCAACAAACCATCACCTGAATGAGAATTTCATTTTCCTTCTTTTGATCAAAAACTAGCCGAAGCCACTCTTTAAATGTGTTAAACTCGTCTAAGATCTGGGTATTCTAGTATTTGTATGACACGTCTCTGCAAATGAGCAAGTTACCAGTGAGTGTAATATAGTCTCTGGATACAAGTTGCATGTAGAGCATAGTGCATTGACGTCAACATGTCTCAGGTGGAGGAGATCCTTTGTAGGTAAACAATGAGATGTTGCAAGCCATAGAAAGTTCTCTATTTTTACACGTAACAGCCGATTTTTCCCACTATTATTTCTAATTCAAAACTAAAATAAAATGCATTTCTTTATTCAATAAATACGGAATCTCAAAAAAGTAAAAACAGCGGTCAACTCAATAATTCATAAACGTAAAATCGGAGACAAAATTGTGGAGCTGCGTCTATAAATTAATAACTTTGGTCCCAAAAAAATTATTATTTTAGTGAACTTATTAATTTATTGATTAATGAATATGTTATTATTTTATCAAAAAATTAATATTTATTAATTTATAAAATATTTTATATCAAATAATTTTATTATCCAATATATTGTACAAGCAATCACAATAATTCAAATATATGCATGTATAAAAATTAATAGATTCATGTACCAAAAAATAATTAATTAAGGGAGCTGGTATATGCACATCTGAACTGTGATTCACAGGTGCACACCTTTATTGAGATTCAGACCACAACATTCTCATATAGACTCAAAACTATTTTTAGATATTTTTTTTGAAAGAACTATTTTTAGATTTGAAAGCGGTAGTTTGCTCTCAACTCCAATAAAGGATGTGCACATAAATCAAGAATATGCACATATTAACTCTGTTAATTAATTAGTTCACATAGCAAAAACAATATTAATGTTTGTAAATTCGAACACATATACACCAGATATTCTTTATGTCATCTTCACAAAATTAAAGATGAAAATGTATTTGATTTTTATGAAAAGAGGAAGAAATTATTTGTAAAGATATAATTTATGATAGTAAAATTTAACAAAGTTAACTAAAGATTATCCAAAAATTATGTGCAATGTATAAAAAATCATTATAATTAATACATTATTAATTTATATTTTTACTAGGTCTTAAGAACTTTTGCAAAGTTTATTATCTTATGCATTTAAAAATGATATTAATTTATCATATTGGCCCAAGTCGGGAGCGAAAATATTATTAATTTATCGAATATTTATTTATCGAGGTTTTATTGTATATCTTAATGAAGTCTGCATGTGGTAATTCATGTTTAAATTCTCATAAATACACGTTGAATTTGAATTATGAGAAGAGGGTATATAGTATTATATTATTATAAGCAAACTAAATAACTGTTTATATTTTTTGCCATTTAAAATTTGTATCATAATTGCAGTTATTTTATTACAATTACCTTAGGGTGATGGCCCTTTGTGCCTATATACCAAATGGAAGGGCCCTACATGCCGATAGGCAAGAGGGGTGGCTCTCTTTACCGACCAGATACGCATTATACAATAACGTATCAAGGATACGCATTCCAGAAGTGGAGTATCTAATTTTGTGTAAGCTATCATCAGCCTTTAGCTTTCAATCTCAGGTCTGGACACACATTTCTGTGTAAGGTATCATGGATGCGCATTTGAGATTTCCGTGTCTTTCTCTTGATTTCCCAAACTGGATACGCATGTCAAGCACTCGTATCTCGACACGCATCACTAACAACCTCATCATTAACCAGCATCTTTATATAGCAAATGACTATCTGATGTATAACCACAAAGATAAAACTGATTACACAAATCACTGTTAATCGGTTGAAAATGGAAAATATAAGCACCATTATGTTTTATAATAACGTTTGACTAAAACCCCCAATTTAGATATAAACCTTAAATAATATGTATCCTATAATATGTACTCTCTTTGTCCCTCTCATTTCTTTACACTTTTCTTTTTCGTACGTCCCTCTCATTTCTTTACCTACCAAAAATAGTAACATTTTATAATATAAAATCAATTACATTCACTATTTTCCTCCACTTTACCTACTTTATACCCACTTTATACATTAAATATTGATTGGTCCCACCACTTTTTCTGAATAGAGGGAGTAATATGTAAGTTATTTTTAGAGTATGCTTGAGTAGGATGAGAAGAACTAGTAGGAATTCAATTTATTATCATGACAAAGTGTTGGTAGAGAAGATAAGAAGAGAGAAAGAGTATTGAGGAGCCTGAATGTTTTTGCTGCAACAAGTAGTAGTTGGATAAGATATGGGCACGTGTTTAGAGAAATGAGAAATTAAGACATGCATTACTGGCTGGAGTGTATAATGGGTATTTAGGGGCCAAACAAGTCCTGTGCTTCTCACGGTTATCATCTGGTGAATCTTAATGACGTAAAGGATCCATTACCATAAGTTTTATACTTTTATTACATACTCCGATCACACATGAACTGTGAAAACATGGCCACATCTGTAAAGTGCCCTCAAACCAACATGGGGATAATTGTCGAAAAAATCAGTTACTTTGGCAAATGAATATATGAATGCAAATATGGGTGGATAGTGTTGTGAGAGAAATTTGGTACAACACAATTGAGAGAATCTCGCTGGAATATTCGTGAAAAACGTCCTTGATTATTGGACAGAGCTTAAAGGTTCAAAGCTCGAAGCCTGAAGCTGATTATGAGAACAGAATGGTTGAAGTATGTCTCCGGGGGCTGAGTTGACAAACCACCGGTCGAAGTAAGCAGTGTAAATCCTACACCACCAGTAAATTCGCCGGAATATGTATCACTGAGGTGCACGTGCCTTATGCTTCTCAAGAGTGAAAATCCGAATCCTTTAGTCAATTGCCTACATATCCTATTTATAGGAATCAAGCCCCATGTAGTTCTATTAGGTTTATACTTCTTCCCTGCCATGAATTCGGCTATTCTAAGATAGTCCATCTTAGAGTTATAGTCAAATTAGGTAGCTCTAGCCGAGCTTTCCAGTGTCCTAGTCCATGTCCATCACTAAGTCCTACAAAACCTCATGTATTTAACGCTTATCCAAAACCATCAATATAAGTCCTATACCGATTGCAGTTGCCCCATCCAGCGTGTTTAATCAGATTTAGGAGTCCTTTTATAAGTACAAATCCATGCTCTTAATGTATAGGTAGCTGAATCCTAGTCCAACTAGTATTCTGCCTTCCCGAGGTCTAGACAGTTCGTCACCTGAGATCAGCCCCGAGGTTCAGACCACCTGAACCTCAATAATACTCGGGAACCTGTCTTGCAGTCGAGATACCCTGAACCTGTGTCTTCATACTTGCGAAACTGAACCTTGATACTATGAAGCTGAACCTTAATACATCCAAACTTCCTCAAATCCTCCCCAGTTAAGACTATCTCCTATGTGGGCCTTGAATTGAGCTCATGTGAGATTTAGGGCACAACAGATAGTTTTGGGATTTTGAGATGGGTGTTCCTGTTTATATCTAAACTAGCTTATAACCCGTGCCAAGCACGAGCATGAATAGACATTAAAATATTAGTATTAATAAATTATTAATAAGTATGATTTAAAAATGTATTTCTCGAGAATTGAATGATAAAAATATATAATAAATAAATAACAATTTAATTATGTAGTTATAGACAATCGGATTTTGCTTATTAATAAAGAGTATAGATTGGCATAGAGAGGAATAATAAGGGATATGAAAACCTACACTGTCAAAACGATGTAGTTTGGTTGTTATCTCAGGAGAGGAGCCTGAGACTTTCGTGAGATACATCTCACGTTCCCTTTTCTCAATAAGTATATTTGATTTGCCACATTGTTAATAGGAAAGCTATACACAGAAAAAGAAAATGATTACAAAGAAATTTTGAGCCCATAATTGGGAAGTAAGCTCATCTAATTATGGCGAGATCAGGGATATGAGCAACCTTGTAAAAGTCAGGTCCTTGTTTACCGTTTTCCAGGCGAACCCTATTACAGAATTCTGAAGGCATCTCTCTCATCATTAGTTTCTGAAGGGAAGTGAGAAATATGAGTCCTTCTGGGAGCTCCTCCAACTTAGTACATTTACTAATTCTTAAGTGTTGAAGAATGGGCATGCTTCCTTTCTCCATCCTCCATTTTACCAAATTCGGAAGATTCCACAGTTTAAGTTCGGTGAGTTTTGGGAAACCCATGGCTGAGCACACCATTTCCTTTCCCTTATATGCGTGCAATCCTACAAACAAATCCCTCAAAGTTGGAATCTTCTCCAGTACTGGCATTGGGTCTTCCTCTAGGTGTGAATGACATAATTCAAGTGTGGTGATACGAATTAAAGATACGTCAATATGAGTATGATTAAGTTGTTGCTGCTGCACAAGTAATTCAGACAACTCCGGGAGCATTCCATCTATTGATAATTCCTGAAGGTTGAACTTATGATTCCACAACAACTGTCTTATCATATCAGGATCATTTTTTAACCCTTGACCATATATTACAATATCAAGGGCCAAGTACTGGAGACAGGAATTTGATGACAAGGCTATACCAGATAAGTACTAGAACATCTCCTTCACATCATCAAGACCACTCATTGCTTTTAGCTTTAGTCTCCGAAGACCGGATAATTTTGGTAGATCCTTAACCTCACACCACTGAGTATCGAAATTCTCCAGTGTCTCTAATTTGCTCAACCCTTTGAACTGTAATTTGAAATTATTCCTTGAGTTGATAACGAGCCAATATGGAAAATACAAATGACGCAAATGTGCCAACTTCCCCAAAACATTACTTGTCACTTGTGGCAGTAAACTAAAACTCTGTTTGTCTAGTTTAAGAGTCTGTAGCAGTACCAATTTTTGTATCCATGGAAAAGTTTCCAAATGAGAACGCCTTAGACTAAGATATCGCAAGTAAACAAGGCTGCCTAATACTCTTCCAATATTTGTACCAAAAAGGGTACCTAAAACAGATTGTCTAGTAAGCCATATGTTTTCAAGAGCCAAAACTCTTAGTAACTTGCAATTGGCAAAGTACGACACCTGTCGTAGTGGCCAAATTCCGTATCCAACCACATTCATAAGTAAGATCGACCGGTGCTGTTGGTGTTTGGGTTTCTTGATAAAGTACGAATTAGGTTTTTTGCCACTATAATAATTGTAGTTATAATAAACTACAAGCTGTCTGGTGTTGGCATATGCAGAGACCACAGAACGATTCAGATGAAAGTCATTTCCTTCTCGAAGATCAATTGCTTCGTAAAAATCTTCTGCTTTTGCCTGGAATAAAGATAGGTCTCTCATAAGGTCATGAAGAGAACAACTTTTGAACTTCGTAACCGTTGATTCCAAATCATTAAATCTCACTTGAACCATACTCCTGTGGACCAGTTCTCCCATGTAAGATTCAGCAACTTGCATCATTGTTTCTTCTTCCCTTTTGTCACTGGATAGTACCATTCCCTCAGCAATCCATAACTGATATAAAGTTTCTGCATCTATCCATTCATCTTCCATGAATTTACTTAAATATAAAAAGCATGGTTTCAGTTGTGGGGGCAAAACGTTGCAACTCCGAAATAAAATGTCAAATAGTTGTTCCTGTTGATTTTCTCCAAACCCCTTCCCTTTCTTTAGGGATGATAGACTATCATAGTATACCTTCTCCCACTCGATCAGGGAAGGTTTTGTTACAAGAATCCCCCCCAAAATCACTATAGCTAGTGGAAGACCTGCACAACTTCTAACCATTTCTCTTCCCAGTTTTTCCATCCTTTTAAAATCTCTGGCAATGTCTGTAACAGACAAAACAACAAGAAAGATATTAAGCTAGTCCTGTTAATTAAGGCAAAAGAAAACACTCAGAAATAGGCAAGACTCTAATTTTACTGTATGTAATATATTCTTCTGCTTCCTTTCTCCGTAACATGTCAATTACAATCAGTAGGCATTCTAGCAACTGGCTTTTTGTCAGTTTCAAAATATGGTTTAACTACATTTGTTTTTCATATTCTAGGAGTTTCATAGTATTTTATTGGAGTTTCCAAGTCTAGTTTTACTTCACATGTCCAAAAATCAGCTGGTTCATCGGAGGTGTCATAACTTTGCAGTTCATGTTTGACAAGGCTGTCGCGTGCCTATCAAATAATAATATCTAACAAATCCTTCTAACTATGTAGTAGGGCAAGTCAGAGTCGATCCCACAGAGACAAACGTATCAATCACTAGTTATTCTTGATTCAATTCAACTAAGCAAGTAACACAATAAATTATTGAGAGATTTTTAAACTAATATTATACTAAGGCAAATTGTATTGTATTATCAATTAACTAAAACATCTAGAATTAAGTATCCCCACTAGCATGAATCAATGCAATTATGATTTTCCACCCCAATTAATCATACGCTACTCAAGAGGAAAGATGCGCCCTATAAAATACCAATAACCTCTCTCGAGTATTAATGGCTTCTCTAAAATACACTCAAGCCTATTTTCATGGTATCATGCAATTTAGAGACATTAAACACAGCATCCTAACTTCCTAACAATCCGTTCTACCTATTTTCATGGAGAAGTTCATGTCCTTATTGGATAAATCACAACCATCTAAGTCCAACTTTCGATGATAAATAGATATTAGGTTCAAACAATACGCATAATCACGTCTGACATGTTATTGTTAATTAAGCACAACTCAATAAGCAAAAGCATTCAACATAACTAAACTGGGGGGTTATGGAAAATCATACATCAATCATAACTAGGGTTCAACTTAACCCCAGATTAAATAACTACTCACTCATAAGTAAACTAACAAAACACATAATATAATAAGAACACATAATAATAATAATAAGAACAAAGAATAAAAACCTTTAATCTTTCTCCCAGAAGAAAAAGTACAAGTCTCTCTCTGTCTGTATGTATCTCTCTATATCTGTATATCTGTATATATGTCTCTCTCAGATCTGATGTCTATATATATATCCTCAAATATTTTAATGCCTTGAGAAAAGTACAATTACGTTTCCTAAACTGATTCTGTTTTACAAGGAAAATTCGTAGCTGACTTTTCTTCAGTAAATCTGAGCCGTTCCTGAATTAATTTAATAATTGGACCACTTTAGAATAAAAGAGATTTCCATTATCTTCGCGTGGGCTGTTAAATCGTCCAATTCTGACTTCTAGAACTCAAGATATGACCCAAACAATGAATTATGTGCAGGCAGCCCAACAAATCCGATTTTCCTTCTAATAAATCTCCAAATTAAGCTCTTCATTCTCCAATCCTTCCAAGTTTAGTATTTCCTTGCTTCCTACAATAAAACATTAAAATTTATTAAATAAAAATCCAATTAAATGCAAAATATAATAAATATGAGGAATAAAATCATATAAAATATATATAAATATATACTCTATCAAACATCCCCACACTTAGCATTTTGCACGTCCTCGGGCAAATAAAGAAATAAAAATAATACTAACTAATAGGACCACCACTTTCGTAGATGACACGATTGCATTGAGCATATGCAACAAGCCGTTAAACCCCTAGGCAGCCCTAGTAGGACGAGTTTTGTCTCGTGAGGGTTTATAGAAGATATACCCACAAAATCAAATATTTTCAACCACCAAGTCTCTCAAACATGCAACATATCATAGTACTCCACACATTGTAAATCTCAATCACATAACAACCTGAAAGTGTCTGAAAGTACAAGTACTCTCACTTTAAGCATCATTAACACAAAATAATCCAAGTATGCACACAATGTCTAGATAGACAAAAATATCATGAGATAGACATCAAAATCGCATTCAACAAGTAAGCATGCTATGGATAAATATCTCACATTGCTCTCACTTCACACAAGTGTATGGGTATAAGTGTATCGCTCAAGTTCAATCAATGTACTCATGTGCTACCATATGCTTGGTTGTCCACCAAATCTCCACCACCTCGTTTATATGCATACATGAATCAAAAGGTCTTTGTTAAAGGTTGTAACGGGGCTTAGGTACGGGGTAGGATATCAAAGAAACAGGCTAACAAGTGGCTAAACTTGATAACTGATAGAGAATAATGTTCACTTTTAATTAAAGCACCCAACATGAAACTTAGATCATGTAAAAGTTGATCAAGCTTTCACAAGCATTAAACTTCAAAGCACATATACCCCATGTACTTTCCCACTTTCACATTGTATCAATCAAATGAACACACTCTACTTTATCTTCCTCTTGCTCATAACTTTTTTTTTTTTTTTTTTTTTCAAAAGTCAAGTCATTCTCCAGTAACCAAGGGCAGTGAAAAGTCACCAAGAATGTACTTAATACCAGCACACATGGATCGTCCCTTTAATATGACATTGCACTTGCTACCCATTGATCTCAAAGGAGTACTTGATACTTGTTCGCAATTCCATACCATATTGTATCCCACCAAAATGTAACACTTTAATCAAAAGAAATCCCCACACTAAATATTCACCAACCCATCAATTGAATCAATATGCTCTACCAGTAAATCAAGACAAGAATAAATAAGTAGGCTCAAATTTTTTTTAGATTGGTGATATACGAAATAAACGGGTATAAGCTCAAGGGGTTCACTAAGGATTATTTTTCATATGGGTACTGTTTGGGTAAATGAGGTTAATCCTAGTGCCTTTATCATATTCATGCATACACATATCATGTAGTCTCAAAACGGTTTAAAACAAGTTCTAGAGCAACATGAATCATGATAATGAACATCACACAACAAAAAAAATGGATTGATATAAAATGCATCAATCATAAATTAGGCTCAAATCCTCACAAGGTGAAAAAGCATGCTTAACTCAGTAAAATTGACCAAGAAGCATCTCAAGTTTTCAAACTTTCGCAAGTACACACAAGGAATTATCAAGCATCAAATGATTTTTCATGAATATGACACTCATAATTAATCATGCGAAATTAATCTACACAATGTGTACTTATCCATGCTAACATGCTTTTGAGACTAGGCAATTATATACAAAAAGTTTTAAATTTTTAATTTTTTTTTGAATTTTATACTATATAATTTTTTTGGGTTTTTTACGTCATTGAGAACTCATCCCCACACTTAAGTGGTTCATTGTCCTCAATGAATAATATATATAAATATAAAAAACTAACAAGATCCTAAAAGAAATACAAAAAGAATAAGAGTGAAAAATTATACAAAGAAAGGTTAGAAATACTCCCCTAGTGCATGAAGTCCCGGTTGGAAAATGTGGGAGAGTGTTCCTCCTCCAAAATCTTGGGTTGCCTCCCAAGAAGCGCTTTATTAAGGTCATTAGCTCGACCTTCTTGTCAATCAACCTGGTGAATGGATCGAAAGTGGAGCATCCACTTTCTCAACATATTTTCTTATGATCTCTCCCAAAAACTTATAAGTTTCATCCACGGCTTTATCCAACAATACTATTCTTCTATCTCGAGCAAACTTTAAGAATGCAACAACTATCCTTGTCGTTTCAGCTCGTGAGACAAACTTAAAAAGAAATTTAATAAGTAAGTCTTCCCAAGTGGTAATGGAATTTGAGGGTAACGAAAATAACCAATTTTTAACTCTATCCCTTAGAGAAAAAGGGAATAATCGAAGTCGAATGGCCTCATCAGAAACTCCATCACACTTGATAGTATCACAAATCTTCAAAAAGTTTTCAATATGAGCATCAGGATCTTCAACAGATAATCCACCAAACTGAATTTCACCAATCGATTTCATTATTGAAGGCTTCAAATCAACATTAGTGACATGTAAATCTCTCACTGAAATTGCTGGAGGTTCAGAGAGAAAAATATCAGCCTTCATATCTTGATCTTCACCCAAGGTCTTAACCATAAGAACAGCTTCATTACTCTTTTCAAGATCACTCTTCTTCAGAGAAGGGCTAAGAAAAGAATTAGAAAATTTAAATTCCAATTTCTCATCTCCAACTTCAAAAGAAATTTTTCCATGCATCATATCAACTTTTGCACCAGCTGTAGCTAAGAAAGGTCTTCCGAGAATAATAGAATTTTGTGCATCTTCCTCCATCTCCATGACAACAAAATCACATGGAATAAAAAACTTTCCTACCTTGACAGGAACATCTTCAAGTATTCCAAATGGAACTTTTACACTTCTATCTGCCAATTGTAGAGATATACGTGTGGGTTTGAGTTCACCCATCTGAAGCTTATTGCAGATTGATATGGGCATCAGACTTACACTTGCCCCAAGATCACATAGAGCTCTTTTGATTTCAAAATTTCCAAGTTTCACAGGAATAGAATAGCTACCTGGATCAGCTAGCTTTTTAGGAAGACTATTATGCAAGATAGCAATGCACTCTGCTGTTAATGAGATAATAGAACTTTCTTCAATCTTTCTTTTATTTGACAATAATTCCCTAAGGAACTTCCCATAAGAAGGCATCTCCTTGATAGCATCTAAGAAAGGGATATTAAGTTCTAACCTCTTCAAGATATCCATAAACTTCATAAACTTCTCTCCAAGCCTAGCTTGCACTAATCTTTGAGGAAACGGAACAGGTGGTACGTAAGGTCTGACTAGAGCAACTGTGGGTTCCTTCTTCTTTTCTTCAATCGCTTCTTGCACAACAACATTTTCAGATTGAATTTTCTCCCCATCTTCTTCAACGTTCAAATTATCAGTACTCATCTTCATCTCCGGCCCTTGCAATTCATGATCACTTCTTAACATTATAGCATTCACGTGGGCTTTATGTGGTTGTTCAGTTTGGCCAGGAAGTTGGCCTGAAGACTTGTTAAGTTGATTCAACTGTTGAGCAATTTGAGTGATTGAATTCTCCATTAACTTGTTATGAGCCTTTATCTCATTGATACTTGAGTCAAAGTAATCATTCTTCTTTGCTTGTGTAGAGATAAATCCTTCCAAAAGATTTTCCAAGTTAGATTTGTGCGGCTGACCTGGTTGAAAACCTGGCGGCTGAGAAAAATTATTTTGTGGAGGTTGAGCTTGAGCCTGGTTATTTCTGTAGGAGAAATTAGGATGATCTCTCCAACCTGGATTGTATGTGTTGGAGTAAGGATTATATTGTGGCCTTTGATTTTGGTTGTAGAGGGCATTTGCTTGTTCCATTGCTGTTCCAGAGGAATTGTATTGACAAGCATGTTGAGTGTGTCCAACTACACCGCATATTTCACATGAGGGAACTTTAGATGAAGTTCTAGAATCCAATTGCTCAATCTTCTTAACCATTGCCTGCATAGTAGTATTCAACATGGTTAGAGCATCAACATCATACTTACCACCCTTCTTTGGATGATTTCTGTCACTGTAAGGATAATTATCATTAGACGCCATCTCATCTAACAAAGTTTTTGCATCCTCCGTACTCTTTTTCATAATAGATCCACCAGAAGAAGCATCAACAAAATTTCGAAACTCTTGTGTTAATCCATTGTAGAATGTTTGGATCAACAACCAGTCAGGAATTCCATGGTGAGGGCATTGTCTCTGAAGTCGTTTGAATTTTCTCCAAGCATCATGAAGTGACTCGTCATCATCTTGACGAAAGTTAGATATTTCATTCCTGAGCTTTGAAGTCTTCTTCTGACTGAAGAATTTAAGTAGAAACGCCTTTGCAAGACTATCCCAGGTAGTGAATGTGTTTGGTCCTTCATCCTTCAACCAATCTTTTGCTGCATCTCGGAGAGAGAATGGAAATAAGCGCAGCTTAATAGCATCATCACTAACATTGGTCAACTTTATTGTATCACACTTCTCCAGAAAACTCTCAAGATGATCAACAGGATTTTCATAGGACAATCCTGCGAAAGAGTCATTGGAGACGAATTGTATGAATTGTGGCTTGAGTTCAAAGTGGGTAGCCGTGATTGTTGGTCTGACAATACTGGAGAGTACGTCTGTAGCGTCTGGCATACCATGCTCCCTGAGAGCTTTAGCTGTTGTCTCACCCATAACTTCCTTGTCTTTATTTTTCCTTCGTAGTCCTGCTTGTCTTCTTGCTGTAGCTTCAATTTCAGGATCAAGAGCAATCAAATTTTCTGTACCTGAACTTCGAGTGTGCATGCAACAAGGAAACTAGAAACAAAGATCAAATAACAAGGGAATAATAGCCGAAGCAACACAACTAAAAGACTTAGCTAAACTAACTCAAAAATTAACTAATCTAATACCGCTTTGTCCCCGGCAGCGGCGCCAAAAATTTGACAAGGCTGTCGCGTGCCTATCAAATAATAATATCTAACAAATCCTTCTAACTATGTAGTAGGGCAAGTCAGAGTCGATCCCACAGAGACAAACGTATCAATCACTAGTTATTCTTGATTCAATTCAACTAAGCAAGTAACACAATAAATTATTGAGAGATTTTTAAACTAATATTATACTAAGGCAAATTGTATTGTATTATCAATTAACTAAAACATCTAGAATTAAGTATCCCCACTAGCATGAATCAATGCAATTATGATTTTCCACCCCAATTAATCATACGCTACTCAAGAGGAAAGATGCGCCCTATAAAATACCAATAACCTCTCTCGAGTATTAATGGCTTCTCTAAAATACACTCAAGCCTATTTTCATGGTATCATGCAATTTAGAGACATTAAACACAGCATCCTAACTTCCTAACAATCCGTTCTACCTATTTTCATGGAGAAGTTCATGTCCTTATTGGATAAATCACAACCATCTAAGTCCAACTTTCGATGATAAATAGATATTAGGTTCAAACAATACGCATAATCACGTCTGACATGTTATTGTTAATTAAGCACAACTCAATAAGCAAAAGCATTCAACATAACTAAACTGGGGGGTTATGGAAAATCATACATCAATCATAACTAGGGTTCAACTTAACCCCAGATTAAATAACTACTCACTCATAAGTAAACTAACAAAACACATAATATAATAAGAACACATAATAATAATAATAAGAACAAAGAATAAAAACCTTTAATCTTTCTCCCAGAAGAAAAAGTACAAGTCTCTCTCTGTCTGTATGTATCTCTCTATATCTGTATATCTGTATATATGTCTCTCTCAGATCTGATGTCTATATATATATCCTCAAATATTTTAATACCTTGAGAAAAGTACAATTACGTTTCCTAAACTGATTCTGTTTTACAAGGAAAATTCGTAGCTGACTTTTCTTCAGTAAATCTGAGCCGTTCCTGAATTAATTTAATAATTGGACCACTTTAGAATAAAAGAGATTTCCATTATCTTCGCGTGGGCTGTTAAATCGTCCAATTCTGACTTCTAGAACTCAAGATATGACCCAAACAATGAATTATGTGCAGGCAGCCCAACAAATCCGATTTTCCTTCTAATAAATCTCCAAATTAAGCTCTTTATTCTCCAATCCTTCCAAGTTTAGTATTTCCTTGCTTCCTACAATAAAACATTAAAATTTATTAAATAAAAATCCAATTAAATGCAAAATATAATAAATATGAGGAATAAAATCATATAAAATATATATAAATATATACTCTATCAATGTTCTTATTGGAGTTTAGGTTGCCTTGAACATATGAAATGAAACATAATGAATGCATGGAAATTACATATATACCTAAATAATCTCCTCTTGTAGGAAGTGCTTTCAGCTGAAGTAGCTCCCAACTTTGATCTGGGCTTAGAGATTCTGGTTGGTGAATGAGTCCTTTTAGATTCACGTACTCTGCAACATCAACATTACGACTTGTAAGTAAAGAAAAAAATAACAAGAAGCAATAATAGCTGTGTAGAAGAGAGAACTCAAGAGTATTGAAATGCAACTAGGATTAAACTCCAACATTCATACTGCCGGACCACATACAGCACATGTGTCCTTATAGACCACTGCCAGCCTGTTCTAACAAACTCTCAGAAGATAACAAACTCTAAGAAGACAAAATACTCCTGCATCTGTTGCATTGCTACAAGATAACATAACTGCAACCCTACTAGATAAGTACTGACCCTACTAAACTACACCTCAGTCACCACACATATCCCTTGGTGACTGATATTATTTAGGAAATGATAAAAGACAAACTGCAATGAGACTGGACTGGGCTGTGAACATTAGCTGGACTGGACTGTGACACTAACTGGACTGGTCTTGCTTTGGTTCTTCAATCTTTAATCTTCATTAGGCTGGGCTGAGGCTCCAATCTTGCATATGAGATAATTATGTTGCTTAACCGAGAGTGGTTTTGTGAGAACATCAGCCAGTTGGGCATGAGAGGGGACATGAGAAGTGGTGACTGCTCCTTCTGCAATTTTATCCCGAATGTAGTGGCAATCGATCTTTATGTGTTTTGTGCGCTCGTGCAACACGGGATTGGCTGCTATAGATAGTGCAGCTTGATTGTCACTTTTGATCATTGTGGGAGGTAGATCAGTCAATCCCATGTCTTTTAACAAGGATGACAACCAGGTCACCTCGCAGCAAGTCAATGCCATTGCACGATACTCCGCTTCTGCTGTTGATCGTGCCACAACTGACTGTTTTTTCGTCTTCCACGAGACGGGTGAGGAACCTAGCAGAACACAGTAACCTGAGGTCGATTTTCGTGTGGTAGGACAGCTCGCCCAGTCGCTGTCACAGTATGCAGTGAGCTGGGCAGCTGAGGACGATGCAAGTAAAATTCCTTGTGCTGGATTGTTCAACAAGTACCTGAGAACACGCTTTGCAGCTTGCATATGGACATTGGTGGGTTTTTGCATGAACTGAGCCAGGTTATGGACTGGGAATGACAAGTCTGGCCTTGTGATAGTTAGATAAATGAGTTTGCCAAGCAAACGTTGGTAAGGGATTGGGTCTTGCAGTGGTTCACCTTTGTCAGGTGTCAAGGACATATGGGCATCCATGGGAAGCTTCAGAGGCGTAGCATTCATCATTCCAAATTCTTTTAGCAGGTCCATTGTGTATTTTTTCTGTGAGATAAAAAACCCATCATTGCTTCGATCAATTTCCAGCCCCAAAAAATAATTTGCTGGACCCAGATCTTTCAGGCTAAAATGTGCAGACAACATGGCCTTTAGCTTGTTGATAGACAGTTGGCAGTTTCCAGAGATGAGGATGTCGTCCACATATATGAGTACCAAAGTAACGGTTCCATCCGTTACTTGGGAGTACAGACTGTAGTCCGCTTTGGAATGTTTGAAACCAATGGATACTAGTGTGACATCCAGTTTGTGATGCCATTGTCTTGAGGCTTGACGCAGACCATACAGTGCTTTTCTCAGCTTGCACGCCAGTTGTGGTGCTCTTTCCTTATCACTCATGCTCCCATGCATTGTGATACGACTTCCAAACCCGCTGTAGCCTTGAGTTAGTGTCATGTACACCGTTTCTTCCAAGTCCCCATTCAAAAAGGCGTTGGATACATCTAGTTGATGCACAAACCAGTTTTTCATGGCTGCAACTGCCAACATAGCTCGCACAGTTGACATTTTCGCGACTGGGGCGAAAGTTTCAACATAATCGATCCCATATTTTTGCTTATTCCCCAAAATTACCAGCCTTGCTTTGTATTTGTCCACTGTTCCATCAGCCTTAAACTTGGTTTTGAAAATCCATTTGCTCCCTATAGCCTTTCTGTTTGGAGGTAATGCTGTGACATCCCAAGTTTAATTTTTCTCCAGAGCTTCCAATTCTGCATTCATGGCGTCCACCCAATGTCCACACTTGATCGCTTGGTGAAAATAAGTAGGGTCCATTTGTGGAACTATTGCAGCCAAGAAACAATTAAAACTAGAGCTCACTAGTTGTGATGTCACCGTGGATGCAGTCATTGCTGAGCTTGAGTTTTGGGTCACAAAATCATTGAACCACGCTGGTTGTTTGGAGCTCCTCGTTGATCTTCTTTGTTGCTGTGGAGCTGTTTCTCGCACAACCAAGTTGTTTGGTTCCTCATTGTCATTAGCAGTTGCATCCTCTATTTCTGCAGTATCGACATTAGTCGATTCTTGTGCAAAGCTTTCATTGCCGATTTCTTGAGCTTCATCTCCACCATAATCATCAACATCACTGATCAAACGCGGATTGGTTGGTACAGGCTCCATGTATGGCTTGCTCGTGGTCGAGTTCATAGGAAACACGTCCTCATGAAATGTCACATGCCTTGACACAAAAACTTGCTTTGTTGCCACATTTAGAAGTCTGTATCCTTTGGTGTTGGTTGGATAACCAATAAATACACTCATGATTCCCCTTGGAGCAAACTTGTCACTCCTGTGGTTGTAATTGTGGGCAAACGCCAAACAACCAAATGTCTTGAGTCTGCCATAATCCACCTTTTCTTTGAACAACTTCTCATATGGAGTGGCGAATTGCAATGCCGCATTTGGCAATCTGTTCATGATGTAAACTGCAGTCAAAATGCAATCTCCCCAATACGCCAAAGACAACCCAGATTGGAAACGTAAAGCTCGAGCAATTTCCAGCACTTGTCTATGTTTCCTCTCAGCTCTAGCGTTCTGTTGAGGCGTGTATGGACACGATGTTTGATGCACTATCCCCTTCTTGGCGAGGTACATCTTACATTCTTTATCAGCAAACTCCAAAGCGTTGTCTGATCTTATTACCCGAATTTTTCCATCAAACTGATTGCTCACATAGTTTTCAAACATCGTTAAGGTGTCAAGATACTCATATTTTCTTTCCAGAAGGTATACCCAGGTCATGCGACTGCAATCATCCACCAGCGTTAAAAAGAATCGAAATTTGCCTCGAGTGGGTACCTTATACGGGCCCCATATATCCGTGTGTATCAATTCAAAAGGCAATGCAGCGTGTGAAACGCTAACAGGAAAACTTAACTTGGTCATTTTGGACAATGGACAGGTGAGGCATACCTGGTCCTTTTTTTGTGAAATGAAGGGTTTGACACACTCAATATGTTGCAGTTTTGATACAGATGCATGCCCCAGCCTTTTATGCCATGTAGCAAATTGATTTTCCTTCTCTTTACCAGAATCACTACTTTGCACACCATGTGACATTTGTCCTGTCATGGCTCGTCCCTTTAACTTCATTTCTTCTGCTTTGAGGTAGTACAACCCCTGCTTCAGCTTTCCCCTTCCAACCACGACATCAGTAGTTGAATCAATAATTACACAGTCATTGGGGTTGAACATCACCTTGCATTTGTTGTCCTGGGACAGTTTGTGGATTGACAAAAGGTTGTGGTGGAATTGTGGTACGTGGAGCACATTTGTTAATTTCAATCCACCAGGCAAGAAAGTGTCTCCAATGTGTGTTATCACAGCCGTCGCTCCAGTTGGTAGTTTGATGCTGAGCAAGGATGCAGCCTTTCTGACATTGAACAAGTTTGCTAGAGAAGACGTCATGTGATCCGAAGCACCCGAATCTATAATCCAATCCACCGATCTCACGGTTTTATTCGCAGAGTTGCTTACCATTCCAGAAAAAGCATAATCGATTTCCTCATCTGTCTCTGCCTCTCTTTGGTTTCCCGAGCTACTCTTTGGTATTAATCTCAACAGCTGATCCAATTGTTGGGTTGTAACCATGATTCCTGGCTGCTCAGACACTTGTCCCTGTGCATTGTTCGCCATTTTGGGATAGTTGGCTTTGTTTCCAGTCCATTTTCCTGGTGCAAAATTGGGTCTTTGCATCCCTGGCCCAGGCTTGTATTTGTAATGCCATTTAGGATATCCTTTAGTCTCCCAACATTTTTCTTGTGTATGTCCCTTTCTCCCACAAGTTGAACACAATAATGACCTGTCACTGTTCCCTTTACTGTACATGGCCATAACTTCATTTTCTCCTGAGTTGACATGTGACAACACTTCCTCTTGCGATTCCTCTTGCTGCACAGCAGCACATGCTTCTTCCACCGTGGGTAAAGGGCTAATCATTAACAGTTGACTCCTTTGTGCACCATACATTTCATCCAAACCATTTAAAAACTGGAAAAGTTTTGACTCTTCTCTCAAGGTCTCTATAGCCTTTAACAACTTAGTTACCTCAGGTGTCACGGTATTAACCACAGGCAGTACATTCATTGACTCTATTTCCTCCCACAAACTGCTCAAAGAAGTATAATAATCACCTACTTTCATGCCACTTTGTTTGAGACTGAAAAGATCCTTATTTAGCTTATATTTCCTAGATCCATTGGTTAAAGAGAACCTTCTTTCCAGTTGTTTCCAAATATCACAGGCTGTGTTTATAAACAGGACAGAAGATTTTATATTATCTGAAATGTTGTTATGGATCCAAGATATTACCATATTATTGCATGTGTCCCATTGTGCAGCCTCCACTGCTTCTGTTGCACTTCTTGAAACCGATCCATCAACAAAACCGAGCTTCCTCTTTGCTGACAACTGGATCTCAAATGATCTCCTCCACGATCTGTAATCCCCAGCCCCTTGCAACTTGGACACATTTATCGACGTTGGTCCATCCGAAGGGTGCAAAAATAATGGATTTTGCAGATCTGTAAACGACAACTTACTTGTAGCCATACTCACTATTAGACACTAGGTGTATGAAAAAACCAACACACACTCCCTAGACAGCAAACACCAGACTTGACTACTGAATAAAAGACTAATCACTTTACAACTTTAACACCTCTCACTATTGCAGCTATTGAATGCTAGCTCTGATACCATAAAGAAAAAAATAACAAGAAGCAATAATAGCTGTGTAGAAGAGAGAACTCAAGAGTATTGAAATGCAACTAGGATTAAACTCCAACATTCATACTGCCGGACCACATACAGCACATGTGTCCTTATAGACCACTGCCAGCCTGTTCTAACAAACTCTCAGAAGATAACAAACTCTAAGAAGACAAAATACTCATGCATCTGTTGCATTGCTACAAGATAACATAACTGCAACCCTACTAGATAAGTACTGACCCTACTAAACTACACCTCAGTCACCACACATATCCCTTGGTGACTGATATTATTTAGGAAATGATAAAAGACAAACTGCAATGAGACTGGACTGGGCTGTGAACATTAGCTGGACTGGACTGTGACACTAACTGGACTGGTCTTGCTTTGGTTCTTCAATCTTTAATCTTTATTAGTAAGCATTAATTTGCTTAAAGATTTTCGAGCAGTAAATGCCTCTTTTGTAGAATCCCAATTAAGCATCGTTTGACCATATGTCATCGAGGACTATCAAGCATTTTTTCTTTTGCTGGATTTGTTGCAAATTTTCCACTAACTTGTCATCGTCCATCTTAAGAATTTCCTCTTTTCTTTCATGGATGAGACATATAAGAATTCGCTGCAACACATGTTTCTTTTGCCATTTCTGTGAAATGGAAACCCAGGCTAAACCTGTAAAGTGAGTCTTTATGGTGGAATGATTGTATATTTTTTGAGCGAGAGTTGTCTTACCCAGACCTCCCATCCCACAAATAGAGAGCAGCGGGACAGAGTCATCACTTTCATCCACCAGATATCCCACCAATCGATCAACATCTGCTTGAAATCCAACAAATATCTCTGGTTCAAGAGTAGTGAAAGTGTGAAATCGCTTTAGCTTTCCCGGTGTTCCATGAAATGAATCTGATGATTCCGGGAATTCCAAAGTTGATTTGATATTATAATCATTAAAGCGATCGTAAAAGACAGTCATCTTTCTTTGAATATCATTGAACTTTACTCTGTACTTGTTCTCTTGTTTTCTTCTCTTTCTTTCACTGGACGAAACTTTTAGAAGAAACGTTTTGACAACATGTTCAGCATCATAGGCATACTCTCGTACCTCACGGAGCAAGCAGCGGATTTTTTCTTCATCTATCCTTGAATCAGCATCTCGTAAAAATGTCTTCATCCGCATGAGCACTGTCACCACCAGTTGAATTTCATCTGTTACTTGGTGAAAAAGTTGAGGTTCCTCAATCAACAAATCAGTGATCCTTCCAACAACCATTGACACAATTGCTTCAGCCATTTCTAGGATCGTATATGTTCTTCTCAAACAGAAACAAAAAATGTAGTTAAAATGTATAGAGTCGGTATCTGGTAATGGTAGTTGACTTTCGTATAATTATGAGACAATCGTGATGAACTATTTTAAGGGGCATGTGGGTGCAAAATGAGATCATCGATGTGCAATTATAATAAAACTAGCTTTATAGCCCGTGCGAGGCACGGGCATGTTCTTGAATATTGCGTAAATTTCTTTAATTTCAACGTATTTTATGAGTTACAGATATATTGATATGAGATAATTATAATATAGATTAAAATGTCATTTTGAAATTTGAGAGTATAATTATCATTTCGTATTGAATAAATTGAGTCATTGAAATTTTTAGTTCATTGAAAAATTATTGCATTCTACACCCCATCCTGAAATCTCCCCCCCCCCCCTCCCATGCCCCCTCCTACGGTGGTGGCTGCTTTCTATTTTCGACATCACTCTTTGGAGACCTCTCACTTATCCTTCTTATCCCTCTTCTACTGTCTCTTTGAATTTTATTTTCTTTCTCTCCGTCTCATCCACCTTTTCTTCTCAACTTTTGTTTAGGATCTGTATTTTGATCACACTCTCTCTCTCTCCCCCCTTTCATGCCCCCTCCAATGGTGGTTGCCTTCTATTTTTGATGTCACTCTCTAGAGACCCCTATCTCATGTGATGATCATCGGGAAGATGTAATATATTACAACACATTTACTGAAATGCATGTTATGTTTCGTTTATTTAGGGCGCGTCATAATTGTTTACTCAAATGCATTCTTTGACTGTTTAATTTGTGTTTATTTAGAGTGTGTATTATGTGTTTGATGGAATGCTTGAACCAAATTTGTAGGCTTTGTGCATGTAAATGCACTTGGAGTTGGTCTGCTCATTAAAGTAAATATTTGTCATGGGTTGTTGTTTGAGCTGGCAGTGACAAATTGTTCTTTGTCGATATTGTCGAGTTTGTACTTTTTTTGGGGTTAATTTATTTATGTTATTTGCCTCTCTCTCTCATGCCTCCTCCTATGGTGGTGGTTGCCTTCTATTTTCGGCGTCAGTCTTTGGAGACCCCTTTCTTATCCTTCTTATCCCTCTTTTACTGTCTCTTTGGCTTTTTCTTTCCTTTTTCCTCGTCTCATCCACTTTTTTCTTCTCAACTTTTGTTTTGGATCTGTTTTTTGATCTCTCTCTCTCTCCCCCTTTCATGCCCCTCCTACGATGGGTGCCTTCTATTTTCGACGTCACTCTCTGGAGACCCCTCTCTTATCCTTTTTATCCCTCTTTTACTATCTCTTTGGTTATACATTGAGCCAATTTGTTCACCGTTAAAAGACGATTATACCCTCAAAGTATAAAATGATTTTTCAACCCATTACTCTATTTACTTCATATTAATATCATCGTTATTAATACATTTTAATGTCTTTAATCATTAATAACTAATATTCATTAACTATACTAATTATTTTGTAATCAATACTTGCATGATAATGAGTTAAATATAATTATAGATATTAATTATCTAATCATTTAAGTATTAGTAGATACATAAATATAATTATAAATTATAATATTTAATAATGATGGATTAATAAATATAGACGTGTTAATGATGATTAATGAATTAGAGGTAATTAATACATGCATTCATTATAAAATTATTATTATATAATAAACAGGGGTATTTTAGTAATTTTAGACTGAATAAATTGTCTCAAACAACCCCCCGATAAATCAAATATACGATAGTTAATATTGACATCAATATGTGTTGTGAAGTTAACGATCACGTAATTTGTTCAAGTGTTATGCTTATATACATAAAAATTTGATATTCGTAATCTCCATTTGAATTTAAGTTCATTTAACTATAAATGTAATAATTTAAATATAATAGCAGACACGTTGAATGCAATAATTGTACAGTTGTGGATATATTTTATTTTAGAAAACTATAACTTATACCTCTCAAGAAGCTGCTAAACTGATTTGTGATAAGTTACTTGTTTCACCAAACAATTGCCACTTGGCAAAAAATATTTAACATTTAATACGTTTAAATATTTTATCATAGATATTCAAAAAATATAAACCGATATTAGTTTATATTTGATTTTGTCGTACGATGACAACTTCAACTTTCTTATAAAAAAATTTAACACAAACTTTTTTATTAGTATACAAAGAGAAAACTCTTTTGCATTTTTCGGGTTGAACACTTTATATACTAATAGTGTATTTTTCTGAAAATGATCAATGTATAAAATTCATTTATTGAAGACGAGATTTATGATATATAGTATCATAATAAAACTACAGTTTCAATTTATATTAGTAACTAAAATATCAAAAATGCGTATATAATTACAAGTTGTTAATATCTTATAATGAAGCAGTAATAAAAGTTAAATAATGAATAAAATTCGTTTTACGCTTATTACATATAAGGATATAATTGGAAAGTTATAAATATGTTGATAGTTTTAAATTTTTAAATAAATATTAAAAAAGAAAATAATAAGTGATAGTGACTATAGATGTCAATATTTGTCACACTATCACCGGTCATGGTTCAGTTCTCATTAAGAACAATTTTTTTATCATCAATATACAATTGGTCGGGTAATTTAGTAATTTGATATCAATAAAATTCATTTTACGCTTATTACATATAAGGATATAATTGGAAAGGTGTAAATATGTCGATAGTTTTAAATTTTAAAATAAATATTAAAAGAGAAAATAATAAGTGGTGGTGACTATAAATATCAACATTTGTCACACTATCACCGGTCATGGTTTAGTTCACATTAAAAACAATTTTTTTTATCATCAATATACAATTGGTGGGGTAATTTAGTAATTTGATTTCATCAATATAATATTGAAAGGGTAATTTAATAATTTAATATATATTGATAGTATATAGAATTTGTAATCTAATAGTCTATATAATCTGAGAAAATATATACTTATTGCAAATAAACATGATTTACTATATAAAATATTAATATAATTCTTTTTCTATGGACCAATTTCAATTTATAACATTTTGTATATCTATTTTGCATGAGTTTTTCTCTAATATGGTCAAATATATGATTTTAAGGCAATTATGAAAATAGTTTTTTTTATCATCAATATACAATTGGTGGGGTAATTTAGTAATTTGATTTCATAAATATAATATTAAAAGGGTAATTTAGTAATTTAATATATATTGATTGTATATAGAATTTGTAATCTAATAGTATATATAATTTGAGCAAATATATACTTATTGCAAATAAACATGATTTACAATATAAAAATATTAATATAATTCTTTTTTCAATAGACCAATTTCAATTTATAACATTTTGTATATCTATTTTGCATGAGTTTTTCTCTAATATGGTCAAATATATGATTTTAAGGCACTTGTGAAAATAGATTATCTATCTTACCAAGTAGATTACAAGAAGAGACCAAAATAGAATATAACATATTGAGTATTTGCACATATTAATAAAGAGTTTTATGATATAACCAAAATTGATGTGTAGCATAGTGGTTAGAAGTGTCATCTCTATAATTTAGAGGTCAAGGGTTCGACTACCATTAAGAACATCTTTTTTAAAATTATTATAATAAGTAGGGGTAATTTGGTAATTTAACACCGATTAAATTGTCTCAAGCAACCCCCTAGTTGCTCTATTATATATATAACTAGCGTAACAGCCCGTGCAAGGCACGGGCCTGCATAGAGATGTCAATAATTTTTATTGTGAAAAAGTTGGTCGTGATCGATTTATTAGCTTACGAATTGTGTAGTCTTAAGTTTGAGAGCGTAAAATGAGAAGTATGGTTCATGCATAGTGAGGAGTAAAGAATTTTGTTGGCGAATAGTGTAATTACTTTGAATCACAAACGTAACTATGCCAAGGCTCTAAGACTTGTTTAAAGTGACTATTATTGATTTTGAGACCAGATTGAAATAGTGTAGAATTTGAAGCACGAGTGTACTATTGTTCTTCTTGCGATTATTAGAAGGTTTACCTGAGTTTTGTGTGTCAGAGAAAGGATAGTTTGTAGATTGGTAATTTGCGTTAGAGAGCGGTTGTTATCTGTTTTTCGGGAATCGATTGGTTTTTTTTTTTTTTACAATCCAGATTATGAATAGGTTATATGCATGCAATGTTGTTATAATATAATCAAACATGCATGAATGAGATAGAGGATTTTAAAACGAAGCTGAAGGCTGACGCATCTTTGCACACTCTCACATCACTCAAGTTTGTGATAAACACTTTGGGAGATGAACACCTATTACAGTTTGGAGTATTCATGTCACCTATTTGTTTTTAGTTTTTTACTTGGGAACTGATTCTGCACTCCTCTCATGTGTTCGTCTTTATATCAAATTATATTAACACACTTAGTAAATGCATTAATAATGTGTTTGGAATATCGTTTTACAGTTACAAATTTTAATCCAATCACTACACCACATATGATATTTGCCAACACCTAAAAAAAGTGTGAAAAATCATAAATAGTGTTGCTGGAAGCCAAAAAATAGCCTACGCCAACACTTTTCCCAATTTTCGAAGTGTTGGACTTTGCACTGTGGCCGTAGGGGTCTATGCCAACACTTGATGAACCTGCAGTAACACATTGAAAAACTGTTACTGTATACCCCAATGGCAATACTTTCTTGCCTTTGCCAACACTAAGAAAAGCGTTGGAATAGACCTTATGCCAACACACAGTATTCTATTCCAACACTTATTTGTGAAACACTTTTTTTGTATTTTGACAATACCATTTTACTTTATTGCAACATTAATTGTTCAACAATATCATTAATTTTTTACCAACACATTTTCCTATCTTAGTAACATTTTATAACCAACAAAAACCAAATACATCGGATTAGCATCACCATGAACATATATTCCATGTCATTAAACAAACACCAAAAGGTACCATCACAATATTGTTCACAAAAGTAACCATCAAAAACAAATTTTCAAAAGCAATTTCTACTTAGTTTTAAAGTCACACTAATAAAGTACCATAACAATATCAGAAACACTAATAAAGTACTAATAAAGACCAGTCACGGAGTATCGTCGTCATCTCCGCCAGAAACACTTAAACTTTTTTGTCAACTTTCTCCTCCATCTCTTGTATATTGCATGTTTTGACCGTGCAATTAGAGATGAATACAATCAGGCTTGACCAACAACAAATATGCCTTACTGGTTGATTGAGATGTATGTAGCCAAATCCTTTGAGATAGCATAGATCTGCCCAGTTGCATGCCTGAAGTATTTATTTCCATCTTCTCCAAACTTCTAGTATTCTGGTTCGTGGTACTTGACATTCCTATTTAACAAAGAAAATAAATAATTATATAAAACGAGAAAATTTCCATTAAAAGCAACCATTGTCAGTTTCAAAATTCAAAAATTACTTTTGAATCTCTAGTTCAAATGAGCCAATGAGCCAGACATTTCCATCATTGTCTAGTCTCCCAATGTCACCCGTATCAAACCAACCCTCAATGCCAGGAACAGATTCTTTAATTGGTATTTGACCCCAATAACCAAGCATCATGTGAGGACCCCTTACTAATATCCGTCCAGAGTGAGAAACATCCTCGGAATTAATCTCTAGTTCAACATGTGGAGCAGTCTTTCCAACACAAACTCCACGTGGTTCATGCAAATTCGATTTTGTTTCTTCATTCATAAAGGACTGGACATAATTTTCTTCTTTTGAATCATAGAGGGTCATAAAGGTGAGAGAAGAACAGGTCTTTGTCATGCCTGCAGATAAAACTTTGATAACTCAGATACAAGATAGATAAGGTTTTTGTCTGGATGATGTCTAATTTAAGAACACTAATGAAGTAAAACGTGTTATGAAAAATGAAGGTTAGTGTACATCCAGAGCACTGTGCTCATTTCTAGAGCAATTCTAGTCTTTTTTTAAAATTGCTCTGGAAATAAGGATAACGCTTTGGATATCCTGCAAGGTGGTCACCATTAAAATGTTAACTTCATGCAAGGATTAAACTCTGTTTGTCAAGTTCTTAGCTAGTCAAGATTCTTTTTTTTTTACTTTCTAAAGCATCGAAATTTGAAAACTACGCACAACCTCTCAAACAGCAGTCGACAAGAGATTCTTTAAACCTAAGGACCTACAGTTGAACTAATTCACCTTAAGGCTTAAACATGATACGGAGTGCAGGTTTTATCTTGAGTGATATTCAGATGTGATGCTAAATTTATTTTTTTGTTAACAAAAGTTGCATGTCAATAGGAAGGTTTTCTCTGTTTTTTTCTCATCTAACCCCTAGAATTTTTTCTGATGCAACGAAATAGAGAACTTGATTTATATAAAATCTGGAGAACTGGAAGAAAACCCACCATAAGCAGAGAGAATTTTCGATCTTGGAAAAATTTGAATTGCATATTTGAGTAGCTCAACTGAAAGGCTTCCACCTCCATTTAAGATTTTACTTACAGTTAATAATCTGTCCCATGTTTCTGTTGTCCTGCCAGAAGCTTCCGATATGACCATAAATACAATCAACACAAGTACGGAGATTGAAATTGTCCAGTTAGGAGAAGAAGAAAGTAGACGACAATATAATGGAGGATTAAATATCTTTAAGTTCAACTTCATGTGTTAAAAATCTCCTCAATAGCTTCAAAACAAATTCCTTATTTTCTGCATACCTGATTACGGAGACCATGTCAGCCAGCATTGCAGGGACAGTTATAAGGGATGTCACTTCATGTTTGTCGATGGCTTCGAGAGCCAACCTGGCTTCAAACTTGGGCACTAAAACATGACAACCACCTACCATTAGCATGGCCAAGGCTGATGATAATCCACCAATGTGGCACAATGGAGCAGTATGCAGATATACCTGCAAAAATATGTTCAAGTAAACAATAGTCTCATTTTCCTTTACCTTTATTAAGTCAGCAACATTCACAAATTCACTATAATACATCTGATTTGATCTTGTCAGCTCTCACAGAATAATTATAAATTTCTATCTCATTTTATTTTAGGAGTAAAACATTCATGATAACAGGCGTACATCAAAACTTGACATTAAAACTTGACATCAATTCCCCTTTCCTGCACCACGTTGTCATCAGCTTTCATTATGGGCTTCGCTTCCGTTTCTTTTCATATACAACTTGAACTTGATCAACTTTTCTGCTATATTTCCTGCAATCAAGATAATTGCTAGATTGGTGTCACTTGACAATTGACACATATAATTCATATATAAAAATAATTAGTGCATGTCTTATTAGTCGTAACGGTGTCCCATTGCAGGTAACTAGAATAACACATGAATTTAACCATATTTGCTTGTCTAGAACACACATTTTGAACATATGCACATCTCCAAAATTTGAACTATTTAATACAAGTGCAGTGTCCATATCAGTACATGATAAAATATGGTTGATCATAACACTTCATGTAAGAGTAGTGAATTTGTAGCACAGAGAGCATATCCAAATTAAATTAACAAATGCAAATCAGTGTGTTCTCACAGAGGTATAAAAAAAGATAAGGTTTGAGTGTACAAAAATGATGGCATAGCTTCAATTGCATGTATAATTAGGGTTCGCATTGTATCATTCACAAATTACTAGTCATGGATAACTATTAAATTATCATCATCAATGTAGTCACAGATGAATTCAATTAAAATATTTAAGGAAGTCAAGACACGTATTCATGTAACATGCTTCTAGACTGGCATATGCAATCAAGTATTCATGGTGTATCAGGATTCAAGAATAATTACTCCTGAATTATCCTTATAAAACCATACAAATTTCTCCATATATGAAAGCATATGTACACGATAAATTTACTAGTAAAAACTAAAAATATTTGTGTTTGTATCCATGTCTTAGTTCTAAAGATCAGGGGATTGAGGTTGAAAAAGAGAAAGGAAGAGTTGTTTGTTGCATAGTTAAAGGTGAAACTAAAGGAAACAAAAGTGTAGTGCACCAAACTATTCACACACTAAATTGGGTGAAGAAGCAGCATGACATTGTGCTTCCTTTTCCTGTTATCTTTTTTCCTTTTAGAAATAAAAACGAAAGTGAGTGTAGGAATCCATTCTGTAAAGCACCCCCCCCCCCCCAAACCCTTACTGCTATTAAGAAAGGGAATATAACATAGATCTACCTTCAAAGCTTGGCCCAGACTAAGTGGTGTTTCCCCACCATTGATGGTTGCTTCAGTTCTTAAAGAAACTGTGTGCATGACTTTGACAGCTTTCAGAGGAAATCTGCAGATTAAACCTGGTTAATGCAATTCATATTGATACTACCCTTTTTTCCCCTAAACTAACACTAGATTATGTAGCTGTCAAATAAGCCAACTTTTTAAATATATCCAGATTGGCAATAAGATATTAACGGGGCTTACTGCAGAAGAAAACAGTGATGTGGACTTCCTCAATATTTAAATAGAAATATGTTATTGACATGATACCAAATAACGAAGATTCGAGAAATCATTACATATTTGTGACTTTTCGCACATAATTAGTTTAATGAGCGGAGAATTCAGTATTCATACAAAAACTTTCCTTATTTACCAAGAACAAAGTATTACTAAAGTTTGTGGCATAGTAGTTGTCAGAAGACGAGTACAAAATGCATATGTTTGCTATCAGTAAAAATTATAGCACCTGTAATAACGGAACCTCCTCTACTGGAAGCTCAGCGCCAAGATCACACCTTGCAACCATTGCTTGAGATAAGCAAGGACATACAAGTTTCAGCATTAAATAGTACGCTATAGGTGAAAATGGTAAAAAGTATCGAAAGAGATCTTGCAAGCTCTTGATAACAAAGATGCAAGGCATATACTCTATTGGATGCAATGTTAAATATTATTCATATCAACACTATAGAAAGCTCTGTTTTAATATCTTGTCAGAAAGACAGAGAAGGTAAGTGTTGCAGAGAGAAAATGTCTTCTCTCATACAGTTCAGTTCTAATGTAAGCTCAAGTGACAACATGGATCTGGAGACAAACATGAACCAATGGAGAATGATTTAATGATCACATTAAATCTAATATACATCTTCAATCCTTTCTAAAGTGCGGACCAGATCGTTATTTTACATTAAATATCCTACGAAAATGGATTGTATGAAAACAAACATACCTTTGTAAATAAAAATTAGTTGCAAGAATGTGCTTGTTCGTTGAATCTGATCTTAGCCTTTCTCTGTACAATATACACCCAGCATCTCCGGCTAGAGGGAAAATAAAATAATTAAAAAATAAAAGACCTTTTAGTTACTTATAATTAAGACATATAAGTTTGGTCAAAATCATCTGGGCTAGAATATATATAGACATGGACAACAGATCTTGCAAGTTCATATACAGAAGAATAATTTTCTTAAATATAGATTACTCATCAAACAAATAAGCACCACAACATACAATTTTGTTCTTATCAAATATAACAAACCCCTTCTTAGTTCTTATCAAACCGAAGTAAGGATGAACTCAAAAACAATATTAACTAGACAAATATAAAACAGAAAATGAATATAGAACCTTTGTTCACCCGGGAAATGCTTTTGACCTCCTCTTTAACTCCTCTCTTCAAACATTTACTTTCCACAACTAATTCAAACATATTAAGCACAAATTAATCTAATAAAACCTCCCAAAAAAACAAACCAATTACATAGAGGTACATGTATATATATATTTTCAATTAATCTTATACAATCCCCAAAACCCAACGAAAAAAGGCCTAGATTTAACATAGAAATACAGAAACATGTAAGTATATAAGATCTGATAGAATTAGTAGTAGTACCTCAAAGAACGAGTTTAAGGTCGCATTTGGAAAGCTTTTTACTACCGATGGATTTAGCAATTGGGGACAAAGTGAAAGCCTTTTTCTAGTTCTCGTGTCCCAATTTTCCAGTCTAGCTATCTCTTTCAACTTCTGTTTGCAAAAGACAAAATATAAGAAACCGAGTTATCCAAAAATTAGGGTTAAAAAAACATAAAATAGGTGGAGAGTTATACCCAAAGCTAAATTGATACTCACAAACCGAGTTAATCCGTTATTGAAACGTGAATTGCATGGAACTGGAAGCGTGGAGACAGGTGTATGACCAAAGAATCGAAGAACTCAACTCAATTGAAGAACTGAAGAACTCAATCGAACCCAAATTAATTGAAGCCCTAATTTTGAACCGAAGCCCCAATTGAACCCAAACCCTAATTTTGTGAGAGTGTTTTAGAGCGTAATCATGTGTGTTCTGGGAGTGTTTTGATTTTTGGGTGTTTTGACCCATCAATCTGTTGTAGCGGCTTAATATTTTAAAGTGGCCGCCCAAAATAATTTGCCCGCTTCTAATTTTTGCTAACTTAAATTTTGCCCGCCTATTTTATCCGCCTGTTTTATGAATTTTAGTAACATATTTTAGTAATGTATTGTAACACCATCATTTATGTTACAATAGACTCTTATTTGTATTTAAGGTAACATCAAATGATAGCAACGGTAACACCAAAAACATGTATTGTCTTATATCAATTTTAAGTCACCAAAGCCAACATTTTCGCTTGTAACACTAAAACAAATGTTGGTAAATCCCATATATGGCGTAGTGAATTTATTACTATATATTAAACCTCAACACAAGGGCAAAAGTTTCTAATTAAATGGTCGTCACAAAAATATCACTCATATATTATTATGCAAAAATATATTAATAGTTGTTATACAAAGAAACAAACCTCCAACCTCCTTCTAAGATGTTCATGGGTTTAACCACTATTCTACATGCCTGTTTGAGTTTACTTCAAAAAATTTATTAGATAATCCACGTCTTTCCTCTCTTATCTTATATTATTTTTACTTTGATTTTGAAATAAATAAAATATTGGTTTGTATTATTTATATAAATCAGTTTTTCTTTTCATCTTTTCGTAATTTTGGTCAAAAAGTGTATTTTCCGGACACCCCAACCGGTATCACGCTAGACCCTAGAGTGCAGGAAGAATTCCCCACGCTCCCATGAATCGAACCTTGAATGCTTTGGTCAATAAACAGTGCTTTCACCAACTCATCTACAGGCCCGGAGGCTTCTTTTTGTAATTTTATATACCTATATATTCAATCACTGAATTTTATTACAGTTGTATGTTTTCGATTAAAAATATATTAATTATGTTGTTTAAAATTCATACTTTTATATTATATATCTTTATTATACTTTATTTGAATTAAATTAATTATTCATACATAAAATATACTATTGAAATTCGACCTAATATAAGAAATATTGTATATGTTGTAGATGATGTCGTCAAGGACCCACAAACCCTATTTAGAATTTCATTTTATTAAAATGATTATATGACATTACGAATCAATTTAATGTATTCTATAAAGTTCTATTATTATTATGAAAGATTATACTTTTATTTAACATCGTACAATAATTTTTGGAATACAATTTGAAATTCTATTTTCAAAACTTGTAATTTTCAATTTTCCCAAACTTAATCGTCTACTAATAGTCTGAATGATCATTATGTAGTTATATACTATGTAATATCCTATATTTTAAAAACTCACCCCGATTTTTGACACGAACGTCACTGGGGTTGAGGGGGAGGGGATTAGAAAGGTGGAAAAATATATAGATAAGTTAATAAAGAATGACATGTTACTTTAGAAAATGTTAACAAATGAACAATACATTCTGGAAAAGAAAATTGTTAAGAAATGGATGTGACGAACAGAGTAGGTAGACAAATTTTTTGTATAATTTGAATGCTAATGTTCTTAATTTAAAAATTATAGAAATAACTAATAATGAGAGATATAATGTGTATAATACTTCTTATATTAGATCGAATTTTAATAGTATATTTTATGCATGAATAATTAATTTAATTCAAATAAAGTATAATATAAATATATAATATAAATTATGAATTATGAATTATAATCAACATAATTAATATATATTAAATTGAAAACATACAACTGTAATAATATATAGTGATTGAATATATAGATATATAAAATTACGAAAATGAAAAAAGAAAAACAAATTTAGATAAATAATTCAAACCAATATTTTATTTATTCAAACATCAAAGTAAAAAAAATAATATAAGAGATAAAAGACGTGGGTTATCTAATAAGTTTTTTGAAAGAAACTCTAAAAGGCATGTAGCATAGTGGTTGATCCCATGGATATCTTGGAAGGAGGTTGGAGGTTCGATTTTTTGTAGTAACACATCTATTAAAACATTTTTGTATAATAATATACGAGTGGCTTTTTTGTTATTTTTCAAAAAAAAAAGGGGTAAAACAGTAATTTCGCGGCCATTTAATTGGCAACTTTTGCCCTTGTGTTGGCATGTAATATATAGTAATAGATAGATAATAGATAGATATGGCAAAACAACAACCCATTATGAGCTAAATTCAACTACTGATTAGCTCATGTCTAGATATTAATGTCTTAAAACATAGAAAACTGAAACTTATTAGGTGTGTTTATCAAAGACTTCAGATTGCATAGAACTGTCTGTACCAAACTATGATCCAGAACTTTTAATATTTATTCAGTTTTCTGCACCTAGTTTGTTAGATTAGCCCTTGACTTCAAATTTTCTAATTACATAAGCAATTTTAATGATTTCTGGTTTGTTTTACCATGAGCTTGTCAAACAAATGTCCATCATGCTCCAGCATCTTTGATGTCCAAAAAATAAGGGTCCTCTGGCTGGTATTAGTTCCATTCAGCGGCGACAGACGAGTGATAGCGTTTCCTCGTATAGATCCATATATAACATTCTTCTTTAATTGTGCAAGACCAGAAAACATAAAAACTGGCTTATGAAGGTCTTAGGTGCTAGCAGTAAAAATGGACATATTGAAAGGAAAACTTCTTTTGTTTGTAATGTTGTACCTAATGTTAAAGATTCAGCGGAAGCTCAAGAGTCAAGACTAGGACAATGAGAGTCGAAAAGTAATAGAGGCAAGGGCAAGTAGATTACGCACATTATATGGCATCCTCTTTCTATTAGATAATTTTATGGAATATACACCATCTTACTCTTATGGATTGTCATTTTTTGCCATTAAATGTAAACAAGGCAATTAACTGAAAGAGTTAAAAAATAGAATAGTCTCAGTAGTTAAGATGCTAACTACGATATATTCTACAAAGCCCTAGTACGAAAGATGGATCTGAAAGTTTATCTTCCACATGATCTGGTAGCTGCTCTTGGATGGGTTTCTTCTTCACTAATAATCATCCACTATTATGTAGGCTGGTGGCAGGTCTTAGTTAAATTTAATAATATTATGAGTTAATCATGGCGTATCAAAATATTATTAGCATGTGGGTGAAGTACTTTCATTTTTTTCTATCAAATGCTCTGACTTCTGAGCTCTCTGTTTTACTTATTTTATGTGGAAGTAACCAACTACCCAACATTTTAAAGTGTTAAAACGAGATCCTATTTCGATCAAATATTATCTTCAACGTGGCCGAGTCAATTGTTGATGATTCAAGACATAAAAAAATAGATATCGATGCACCACATGCTCAAATATTAATTTACAATGACGATCTTGGAATCATATTAAAGTCAACTAGAAAAACCAGTATACTAGATCTCTACTTTCAGGCACATTTCTCTGGTTCTGTAAATTGTTGTGGGAAGCCTGAGTGGTTTATTAATTGAAGAGGTTCGAATGCATAAAACCAAATAGATTATTAGGTTTATATTCTAAGAGTGTCTAGATAACATCTCCCAGCAAGCTTCTGAGCAAAATAGCCTTTGAAGAAATCTGCAGCACCAATCCTTTTAAACTTTGGAGGAGCTTCGGATGAGATAAGGCTCGGGGCAGGACCAAATTCTCCATCTAGCTTGGGGCTTAGAAATGTAGCAATCGACATTCTTTCCTTCACTGAGTTAACAACGCCTCTATGCTCAATGCTACGATAAATTCCATTAGTCACAACCTACAAATTAAATCATGTTATGCATTTCATTTAGTTAAAGAAGTTTAAGATAACATATACATGTTCAAGCAATGAAAATATATTTTTGTAATTAATTATACCTCCACAACATCTCCAATGTTTATTACAAAGGCAGAAGGCAACGATTTGATTGGAATCCAAATGCCGTCCTTTCTAATCTGGAGGCCTTCGATTTCATTAAGTTGAAAAAGGATAGTGAGACCAGTAGCATCACTGTGGGGCGAGAGTCCAATAACTTGTTCCGGTTGAGGGCATGGAGGATAGTAGTTAGTCCTCATTGATTGCATGCCTTCTTCAAAGAGTACTTCAATATCCTTAGGATTCATATGTAGTGCCTTTGCCATTAGGTTGAGAATTTTCATTGCCAAGCTTTTCAACTCCCCCGAATAAGCCTCTATAGCATTTCTGCATAGTTAATATACTCATTTTAGATTAAATAAAAATTGTAATGGCTTGATGTATGTTGTCCGCGATTATAAAACCCTCTATACGGATAGAAAATTTCACTACCTGAATGATTGAGGTAGCTGTGGCAACAAGTGTGGTTTCCTGATATCTGTAGGAAGGGTGATCATGTAAAAAAAGTCAGCCCAATCAAGCTTTTGCTCGTTAGAGACTACGAAGGCTTGTCCATATCCCTCAATATCTCCCTCAAGTTGACCAAACTTTCTTTTTTCTTCCAGTGGCAGCTTAAAGAACTCCTCAACCCCTGTTTTCACTTTCTCCAGTAATGAATCGCTAACCCCATGGTTTATCAGCTTCAAAGAGGACGGAATGTACAAGTGTTGTTATTGAATCTTCTATCAAGTAGCATTAGAAAAAAAAAACATTTGTGTAAAAAAAGCGATACATACCTGAAAGAAACCCCACTCTTTACACGCTAGGTGCAATTTATTAAGCTCAGCTTGCATTAAATCTCCATCAAGTAAGATCTCCATATCGATTACAGGGACTTCAAGTAGATTTGTCGAACTGAGAATTACAGGGTCTTGATCCGATTGTACATATCGTAATGGAACTATAGCAGATGTTTCTCTGGCCAGTTCTTGTACTGAAGGTACTGGGAGAGAGCTAGCTATCTTTTTTACTTTCGCTACTTCCATTTTCTTCTATCCAATGCTCTCACCGCTCTCTTTCTTACTCTCTGTGTATGAAGTGAATATCTAAAATACATTGAAGAGCAATACTTTTTCATGTATTTATAGCTGAACTGAGCATTTGCTTGTCCCTGTTCTCTTGTATTGCTGTTTGCTTGCTAGGTCTTAGTTAAATTTAATAATATTATGAGTTAATCATGGCGTATCACAATATTATTAGCATGTGGGTGAAGTAGTTGAGAGCCGGTGACTAGTCACATGAGTAAACTTCAAATGGTGGCCAAACTTTATCCGTTTTTACATTTTGAAGACCCGAATTTTAAATTTGCAATTTAGTGGCCAGATATTACTTTCAATTTTGAAAAAGATGGTCAAGAGCCACTTTTTTGAAAAAAAAAAGTGGTCCGTAACCACCTTTTTGAAAAATAAAAGTAATGTTCGGCTACCTATTGCAAATTACCACTTTTTTTAGAAAAAAAAACTTTAAAAAGTGGTCCGTAGCCACCTTTTTGAAAAATAAAGGTAATGTCCGGCCACCGTATTGCAAATTAGAAAATATGGCAATCAAAATTCAAAAGTGGATAAAGTTTGGCCACCACTTTGAAGTTTACTCTTAATTGTTTATGAGTTAATCATGGCATATACAATAATCTACCGGACGATTAGAAATGGACATGAAAACATTGTCGAAGGATTTAAAGAAACTAAGCTGAAAACTAAGCAACTGCTGATAGTTTTATCCAGGAACAGCCTATGTCTACGTGATGTAATAATTTTATAAAAGCTTTCCAAACTATCAAATATAGAAAGAATCTGAATTACAGAAACTTACCACTGTGATGGATAAGAATCTGAATTACAGAAACTTACCACTGTTTGTCTGAATTTGACGAAAACTGAAGTATCGTGCGTGCATTGTGGTTTTTATGCTAAGTTGTAAAATAGAAGTGCCTCCTCAGTCCTTAACCTGAGCAGCAATTTATTTTCATTTCTTTTTTGGTGAGAACTGAGAAAAAACCTCAAAATAATAGATTCTGTAACAACTTACAACATTCAGTGAATGATCACTGGATGATGAGATCAGGCACATGAGCAACTTTGTAAAAGTCGGGTCCTGGTTCACCGTTTTCCAGGTGAACCCTATCACAGAATTCATCTGGCATCTCCGTCAAAATTAGTCTTCTGAGGGCATTGAGAAATTTGAGTCCTTCTGGAAGCTCCTGCAACGTACAACCCCAAATTTCCAATTTTTGAAGAATGGGCATGCTTCCTTCTTCCACCCTCCATTTTTCCAAATTGTAAAGAAAATAGAGATTAAGTGATGTTAGTTTTGGGAAGCCCATGGCTGAGCACACTATTGCATTCCCCATATATGAGCCATAATCTAAACACAAAACCGTCAAAGTTGGAATCTTCTCCAGTACTGGCATCGGGTCTTCCTTTAGGGACGAGTCCTGTAAATGTAGTTTGGTGATACGAATCAAAGATGCATCAATATGGGTATGATTAAGTTGCTCCTGCTGCTCAAACAAATCAGACAACTCTGGGAGCTTGCCTTTTATTGTTAAATCCCGAAGGTTGAACTTATGATTCCACAATAACTGTCTTATCATATCTGGATCATTTTTAATCCCTTCATCAAATATCTTAATAGCAAGAGCCAAGTACCGGAGACAGGAATTTGATGACAAGGCTATACCAGATATGTACTTGAACATCTCTTTCACACCATCATAACCACCCTCTGCTTTTAGCTTTAGTCTTCGAAGACTGGATAATTTTGTTAAATCCTTAACCTCACACCACCTAGTATCGAAATTCTCGAGTGTCTCTAATTTGCTCAACCCATTCAACCTTAATTTGAAATTCATTGGTTTGTCCAAGGGCCATTTGGGTAAATACAAATGACGCAAATGTGCCAACTTACCCAAAACATTACTAGACACCGGTGGCTTATAAAAATAACTCTGTTCGTCTAGTTTGAGAGTCTGTAGCAGAACCAATTTTTGTATCCGCGGAAAAATCATCAATCTAGAACGCTTTAGACTGAGATATCGCAAGTAAACAAGGCTGCCTAATACTCTTCCGATATTATTACTAGAAAGAGTACCCAAAACAGATTGTTTACTATGTACTATATTTCCGAAAGCCAAAACCCTTAGTAACTTAAAATTGGCCAAATAGGACCCCAGTCGCGGTTGCCCACTTGTATAATGTTTAACCACATTTATAAGTAAGACTGATCGGTACTGCTGGTGACTGGGTTTCTTGATAAAGTACGGATTTGATTTTGTGCCTCCATAATCGTCTTGATAATAAACTACAAGCTGTCTAGTGTTTGCAATCAGGGAAACCACAGAACGATTGTGATGGAAATCATTTCTTTCTCGAAGATCAATTGCTTCGAAAAAATCTTCTGCTTTTGCCTGGAATAAAGATAGGTCTCTCATAAGGTCATGAAGAGAACAACTTTTGAACTTTTTAAGCGGTGATTCCAAATCATTAAATCTCACTTGAACCATACTCCTATGGACCAGTTCTCCCATGTAAGATTCAGCCACTTCCATCATTGTTTCTCCTTCCCTTTTGTCACTGGATAGTACCATTCCCTCAGCAATCCATAACTGATATAAAGTTTCGACATCTATCCATTCATCTTCCATAAATTTACTTAGATATAAAAAGCATGGTTTCAGTTGAGGGGGCAAAACGTTGTAACTCCGAACTAAAATGTCAAATAGTTGTTCTTGTTGAATTTCTCCCAACCCCTTCCCTTTCTTTAGGGATGATATACTATCATTATACACCTTTTCCCACTCTATCAACGAAGGTTTAGTGACAAGGATTCCCCCCAAAATCACTATAGCCAGTGGAAGACCTGCACAACTTCTAACCATTTCTCTTCCCAATTTTTCCATCCTTTCAAAATCTCTGGCAATGTCTGTAACAGAACAAACAATAAGGAAGATATGTAACATTTAAAAATAGGTAAGACTCTAATTTGACTGTAGGTAACATTTTCTTCTGCTTCCTTTCTCCGTAACAAGTCACTTACAGTCAGTAGGCATTCTAGCAACTAGATTTTCGTAAGTTTAATTCAAAACATGATTTAACTACATTTGTTTTTCATATTCTAGGAGTTCAGAGCATTTAATTGGATTTTCCAAGTCAAGTTTTACTTCACATGTGCACAAATCAGCTGGTTCATCAGAGGTGTCATAACTTTGCGGTCTATTCTGTTTTTGGAGTTTAGGTTACCTTGAACGTATGAAGTGAAACAAAATGTATGCGTGTAAATTAAAATGTACCTAGATAATCTCCTCTTGTACAAAGTGCTTTCAACTTAAGTAGCTCCCAACTTTGATCTGCACTTAAAGATTCTGGTTGGTAAACGAGTCCTTTTGGATTTACGTACTCAGCAACGTCAACATTACGACTTGTAAGCATTAATTTGCTTAAAGATTTTTCAGCTGTGAATGCCGCTTTTATAGAATCCCAAGCATCATTTGACCAAATGTCATCAAGGACTATAAAACATTTTTTCTTTTGCTGGATTTGTAGCAGATTCTTAACTAGCTCGTCGTTGTCCCAAGTAAAGATTTCCTCTTTCTTCTCATGGACGAGACATATAAGTATTCGCTGCAAAACCTGTTTCGTTTGCCACTTCTGTGAAATGGAAACCCAGGCCAGACCAGCAAAGTAATTCTTAATGGCAGTATGATTGTATATTTTTTGAGCGAGAGTGGTCTTACCGAGACCTCCCATTCCACAAATAGAGATCAGCGGGTAAGAGTCATCACTTTCGTCAACCAGATATACCACCAATCGATCAACATCTGCCTGAAATCCAACAAATATGTCTGGTTCAACCGTAGTGAAAGTGTGAAATCGCTTTAGCTTTTCTGGAGGTCCATGAGACGAATTGGATGATTCAGGGGATTCTAATGTTGATTTGATATTATAATCACGAAAGCGATTGAAGAGAAGAGACAACTTTTTCTGAATATCATTGATCTTGCTTAAAAACGTCCTTGTGTTCATCCACTGCATTATTTTACAAGTGGATGAAGAAGCTTTGACAAGATAAGTTTCGACAACACTTTCAGCATCATAGGCAATCTCTCGTACATCACGGAGAAAACTGCGGATTTTATCTTCATCCATCCTTGAATCAGCATTTCTTAAGAATGTTTTCATCCGCATGAGCTCTGCCACCACTTGTTGAGTTTCATCTTCCACTCCATGCAGAAGTTGAGCATCTTCACTCAATAAATCAGTGATCCTTCCGACAACAATTGACACAATTGCTTCAGCCATTTTGAAACCAAGCACAAATGTAGTAGTTGTAATGCAGATGGAATGGATTATTGTAAAACAAAGATCCAGAGCTGTGAATGTACAAAATATAGCGATAAGGTTTGAGTAGAGAAGGTTTTCAGAGTAATAAACTTTTATGGGTCCATTGATTAATTGTAATCCATAAAATATAGCGATAAGGAATGAGTGGACAAGGAATAAATATTGTTTATCTTCTTTGACAAAAACACAAAGCAGGTTAAATTTATTATGTATGATTTTAATTGTTGAAAGTTCAGAATCGATTAGCATAAAAGACCTCCAAGCAAGTGTATAATATGATAATTAGCAAACAACTACTGATAATTTTATCCAGCAATGGCATACGTCAAGTACAAAGTTTTTGATACTTCTATATTACCCGTACTCTTCATTCTTCTGTGAATTATCCCGTCAGACACTCGACATTTGGACATGCATTTTAACTGTCATTTGTTTTTCTTCTCAGGAATCTCGTGTATAATATGACCTACTTTACAAGTTGTCCGGCCTTTTAAGGGTCGTTCCTATTTTATGTTATTAGAAAAGTGTTGACAACTACAACTACTGGATTGTTTTTTTTTTTTCCTTTCAATCACGGTAAGAAATGAAAAACATTACAGCACAAGTACTCTGCAGCATACACTGGGGTAATGAATTGCCCTGAAATCTCAGTTTTTCTTTTCAATCTCCTAACAGTTATTAAGATTATATACCACCTATCTTTTAGATTGTTGTAAGTTACAATGGTGATAAAGTTACAAAGGTGATCAGTTCAGCGTCTTCCAAATTGGCTCTCCTGGATTATCTGTACGTGCAAGCTTTGTTTACAATGCCCGTTGCTCCTCGAAGCTAAGGTTCATCAATATCTATATCATAGCAAACCAGCTCAGTAGTGATGCTATGTAATAAACGTAAATCTGATACGATGTGTGCTCTGAGGGAAAGAGATGAATACTTCTCAAAACTCTACCTGGTACAAAATCATCTCGACTGACAGTGTCCATTTGTTAACTTGCTTTTGTTTGCATTACGGGTGCTAGGAAAATAGATTTGGCTCACAACTAGAGAATCTCCGCACTGTTTGCTAACAAATTTAAGCTTGTATAAATTTTGTTATTCGGTCATTAATTCTTGAAATCATAGCAAAGTCAGATCTTCGTGGCGAGGACTCCACATCATTTCTTCTTAATGAATCCCAGCTAGTGCGCTGGACCATAGAATAGTTCATTGCCAATGCTCTGGTAGGGTTGATAGTGCAATGGTCCGTGTCCTTATGGTATATATCAATTACATTCAGTGAATGATTAAAATGAAGTTAATAATTTCCGATGATGAGATCAGGGACATGAGCAACCTGCAAAAGTCAGGTCCTGGGTGGCCAAAGTGATTCAATGTCGTTTCTTGTAAAATAAATATAAGCAATAAAAAAGGTGATAAGAACAAAAAAGAAGAAAGAAAGTTATTTGATAAAGGTGATATATATGTGCTTACATGCAGGGGTCGGATAGGTATTAGGCTATATAAGGCCTCACTTGTTTCTGTTCCTGATTCTATGCCACCAACACTTCCCTCCTTACTCAGAATCAATTCACAAGGATCAGAACTAATCTGCGAAATGTTAAATTTATATTGATTCAGTTCTCCATGGCCATCAATTTGCTTAAGCTCATTGACCCCGTCTCTTTTAATACATATATCTCCTTCCGTTGACTCAGGTACTTCACTTCCAAAACCTGGTACTACACTTTCTAAACCAGACCCTTTTTTTCTGGACTTGCACAATTTCTTCCGAACAAGTTTCCTCATCTTTATTTTCAGCCTAGCCCTCCGAGAACCCTCTTGTTTAGGTTCATCTTCTTTCTCCATTAAACTTTATAATTCCATTCTCTCAAATTCGAATCCGTTACTAGAATCCAAACACATAATAGGCTCAATCACATCAACCCAAAACACCCTCAATCTCCAAACTTTGAACATTCAACTTAAAATCTTCAACCGAATCACGACAAATAGAATCAACACTCCATTTGATCCTATCAAATTTCAACAATCACTTTCACCATCCTTTTATAATCCGAACACGATCTCGACAATCCATACACATAATTCCCCATATACTCAAGTAAAAACAAACCAAAGCCAAAACTACCATAAACAAAACCTCCGAAATAGCAATAAAAATACTACCTTTCTCAACAACTTCCTCCAATATTTCTTTATCATTACCAAATCATGTATCACTCCACTAAAATTTTAGAATTAATGCAAGGAAAAACACAAGGGTTAAACATTCTTACCAATAGATGAATTTCTGGTTTAGGCAAACGCAACCCAACAATACAACTTCCCCATAAAAACCAACATGAGCTAGAATAGTTTTGTTTATGGGTCATCTTGCACCTGAAGTTTGTGAAGAAACAAGTGAACACCTCCATCACTGAGTTTCAGGATGAATTTTAGGAAAACGAGATTGACAATCAAATTTTCTTTGTTTGAAACTGGATTTAAGAAAAAGGAAATGGAATCTTGTTTTCAAGAAGCGAACATGAACATTTTAAGATTCGGATTTGATAACTGCAAAATGAGTATTAACACTAGCTAATTCGGGAATTAGGGTTTATCGATACTCAAATAAAGATAAAGATAGTGAAATACTCAGGTCAGAATCGAAGGCTCTGATACCACGATGACAAACATAATACAAATTTGTCTAAATCTTTATAGAAGAATAAGGAAAAAAAATTGAAGACAGAACAAGAGAGTAAGAAATGTTTTTTTCCAAATTATAGTTGTTTCTATTCAATGACTACATTGCAAATTAACTATTTTCCTAAAGTGAAACAAGTGAGGCCTTATATAGAGCCTAATATCTATCCGACTATAATGACTAAACGACCCTGCATTTTATTCCTCAATATCATAGAATACAAACAAAAAAAGAAGAAAAAAGAGTGATTTGCTAGCTACAGGCGGAATAGCCTGAGTTATTATAGAAAAATATGTCTCAGAGGAAGCATTAGATTGAAAATATATTCATCTGTAACAAAGAATCTGTTGCAATTGCCCCTCCTTGCGACGGACAAATTCTGTCGCAGATGTTTGAGTCATAAGGGTCATACTCCAACAGCAAATGCTTGCGACAGAGAAATACTTTTCGGTTTATTTGACTATGAAATGTAAAATTATAACTTATATCATACTCTAGCAGCAAATGTGCAAATCCAGAAAATAAGCGTCCAACTGGAGGTAGTATATATAGAGGTCTATATATTACATTAAATAACTGAACATTTGAAGAAGTGACATGTGTCATTTGTATCCGTTTTCGAAACAAGTTTTGAATCTGTTACCAATTAAAGGTTAGAAGTTCACTATCGGGGTATACAGAAAGGTGAACAACTTTGTGAAAATAGTACCAGAAAATCTTATTTTAACAACATAAAATTTCGTTGGTAGATTAAGAAAATCCATTACTAAGATAACGTGCCAATAGAATAGTCATCAAAACAGTCGGTTGGAGTAAACGTCGTTGAGAAGTAGCTACCAACAGATTTGTTTTCGTCACTAAACTTAAGAACGAAATATCAACAAACTAACAACAGAGTTCACCATGCGGAACCTGAAATTTTGAAGGCATGTGGTTAACATATATGCGATATTATTATTATTATTATTATTATTATTAAAAATTATTTATATATTATATATTCTGGGATGCTATGATGTTTTTATTTATATTATTGATAATAAAAAAATTTCTTGTGAGTGCTTGGAGTTACTTGGTATATCTTGTGGTTCAAGTTAATTTTTATGCATTTAAGTATTGATTTGGTGAATAAATAAATGTTCAACAAATCTATTTATTAAAGGGAATTGATGAATTGAATATGTATTGATTTGGGATGCTTAATTAAAAATTATTCTTCTCGCATCTTAACTTGCAAAATCATAGCAAAGTCATTAATCAAGCCTTCAAAATTAGAATTTGCTAGCATTTCCTTCTCGATTGATAACATAATCAACCCATTTAACCGTTCTTGTGACATACTTAAACGAAGATACGACTTAATCAACTTTAATTTTGAAAAATTTCGTTCTATTGAAGCCACTGTAACCGGAATTGTTAACAATATTCTATAAGTAGTTGTTAGTCTAACATACTTAAATTTTATTTATTTTCTCATATATCCCTACTTTCAATTTTTTTTCATTTTTTTTTTCATATATCCCTAGTTTTTTAATAAAACATTTCCCCCTAAGTGTTGGATTCATCATGCGATGATTTGTATCACTTGCCCTCAGGGCCGGCCTGGGACTTTTGCAAATCCATTTGCTTCCCACGTATGCTTGGCTGCCTAAGTTGAGCACACACAGCATAGCAATCTTCAATACTGGTATTAGGAACTATGTTGTTTCTTGATGATAACTAAACTAACTTAGTGAAAATTGTATAAGTAAAAATGTAGCCTTCAACGGATAACATGCTTTTGCAGTATCCGTATAGAAGAGTGGCTTATCTACGGATAAGACTCAATGTAACATGCTTGTGTAATCCTGATGTAGAAGTTGGAGTATCAGTTTTAGGCTGAATAAGTCATGTTGACTGTTAAATGGATATGTAGAATAGGGAGGCTAATTGTAAATAGACTATGCCTTGTAATTTTACATAGGTGAAATTGACTGTCTACGGATAGTAGTACTAGCCTTCTACGGACGTGGTCAAAACACTATCTACGGATAACAGTACTAGCCTTCTACGGATGTAGTCAAAATACTCTCAACGGATGTAGCTCAAGTAACCTCTACGGATACAATCTGTACTTTGTGAAAATGACAGTTCTGACAGAGCACATGGGTTGACAGATTTCATAGAGCATGGAAACCAGCATTTCTGGTAAACTCACGAGAAGAAGAAGCATTATGTTTTGTCTGGTCAATTGTAGCAATTCCATAAAAGACAATCAGCCAAGAAGGGCAAGCTACCAACACATGGACCACTACTCAGAATGGAGAAGCAAGGATTTTGGACAGAGTTACTTTTTGTATTATTAGCTGTTCGAAATATCTTGTAAACTTGGGTTATATAACCAAGTGTAGCATTATTCTAGAACTCAAGAAATCAGTTAGGCAATTTAGAGAGCACAAGGCAATATCACTTGTAAATTGCTGAAGCTAGAATAGTGTGTATGCAGCTATGTGTTTCTTCATAAAACATCACAGAGATTTCTTCTAATAAAAATCTCACAGGTGGATCAATCAATCCACCTGAATTTTTAATTCTTGTGTTAACTTTATCTTGTTTGTTTTTCTGTTCTTGAATTTACTTTCGTATCTTTTCTGTCAATAACCAAAGAATTTTTAAAGATTGTTAATCATACACGATTTATTTATTTACTTTAATTTCTTTAGTTTTACAAACGGTTCGATTGTCTTTAACTACATAATTAAATAGTGGTTTATTTATTATATATTTTTATCATTCAATTCTCGACAAATACATTTTTTAAAAATATTTATTAATATTTATCAATATTTGGTTTAATCGATCGAAAATTGGCTTACGAACCGATTAAATCGAACAAAATCTACCCAGCCCATTTTTCGATCAACCAAGCCGACAAAGAAAACCTGATACTTAATTGGGTCTAAAAAAAGTTTCAAACCGATTTTAATGGTTGCATATCAGTTTTATATATTTCGGCCGACCTAACCCAATCCTATTTAATTTCAAATTTTGTTCGATAATTTATATATATATATATATATCTATCTAAATTATTATATGTAACTGTACATTATATAATACAGTATATCATCTTATTTATAGATGTGTACATAACTAAAATTATTATGTTAATAAAAAAAATATTAGCACTAAAATCGTAAGTTATACGTATTTTAGCTTTACTTGAATTTTTGAAATGAGGACATTGTGTAATATTTATTTTTTATAAAAAATATTTAACACATTCAAACTAACCCAACCTGGCGCAAACTTAAGGACGATAAGTACGGTTTGTCATGAATTAATTTTTTGTGAGTTGGATTAAAAAATTTCAAACTTATTTAATTAGACTGGGTTGCAAAAATGCTTCCAACCCCCGACAACCTGGTCATGAACACCCCTAACTATGATTTCCATTTTTTATAGTCCCTTGTATGATTCTAAAATATAAAAGTTACGTATAATATATTACTTATTTTAGATCAAATTTTGATTATATATTTATCAATACTTGAATAATTTGTATAAAACTAATAAGTGACATAGTATTGTATAAAAATATAAATCGTATAACCATTAACATTTAATCAAAAAAATTAAGGGTGAATTAATTAAATTTGTAAAAAAATACATAATTATATATTAAAACTACGAAAACTTAAAAAAATGGAGCTATATAAATAATATAAACTAACATTTTTTTATTAAAAAATTGAATAAGCATGTTGTATAAATAATATAAAACAACATATTATTTACTCAAAAGTTGAAATAATAAAAGATAATATGACGAGCGAATATACTTTATCTAATAATTATTTTAAAATAAACTCAAAACTCAATGTAGCACACTCGATTATGACATGAAACTGTTACGGAGAGGCCAACATTTCGATTCTCGATGTTTACACACAAATTTGACATTTTATATCTTCAGTAGTAATAAAGGGGTTGCATGTTTGTAATTTTAAAAAATACAAAGGTAAAGTTGTAATTTCAGTTGTAATTTTAGTTGAGGTGCGCGCAAGCTGGCCCGGACACTGGTTTATTAAAAAAAAAAAGTTGTAATTTCATGAACACTTTTTGGGCTCTATTTGCCTTTGATGATATTTTAATATATAGAAGTAGATTTTTTTAAAAATTGGTTATGTATGTAAAATTATACATTTAGAATGTCTTGCTTTTTTTCCATATATATATTCGTATTTATATAATTTTAAATTCAACTATCTATTTTAAGTCTATTATTCATTACACACATTATCTAACAGTCTAGTTTAGAAATTAAGTAAATTGAAACATATTTTATATTATAATATAGAGTTAAAAAATTTATATATTTAAAAATTGTATGATGCAATTATATCCACACGTAAATGAAATATTTATCTTTTTTAAAATATTATCCTATTATTATTCAATAATTTAATATATACATAAAGACGAATTTTAACAAATTCAAATTTTCCCAATTTGAATTTGGTTACATTTATGAATAATTTAGAATTTCTTTTTATAAGAAATATAAACCAACAATATATTTAATTAAAAAGTAAAGTAAAAAAGAGAAAATAGGATTATAAGGGAACCTATAACTTATCTCAAAAATTGATGTAACAAAATAAATATGATACTTTATTTGTAAGTGAAAGGTTTGTTTTTGATTTGCTCAAAACAACAAAATTTCATATAATTTTTGCATAAACTATAGAGATGTAACATTTTTGTAATTATATGATAAATAAGGATAAAATTGTAATTTCACAGCCATTTTATTGGTATATTTTACCCTTGGTTGACTTTTAATATATAGAAATTAGATATATTTTATTTCTTCGAAAATTAAAAAACTATAAAAAAAATTAATCTTTTATAGTACTTTCCAAGTAGAGTTGCTATAATGAGATATCGCTTTTATTATTGCAGTTGCTATAATGTTCTCTGCATGATACATAAATAGAGTGGACATGCTGTAAATAACCAACTTCACTGCATGTATCTATTGTACAGTCTGTAGATCCTGTCAAGACACTATGACCACAATGGCACAATGTAATGTCTACTTTCAAGACAGAAAACCTTTGCCCTTCAAGCTTTCTACCGAATCCTTGATAATCTGCTCCATCGAAGTAAACTGCAATCCCAAGTCCATGAGCTTCTTCGCTCCTTCCTTCGATCTCAATAACCCCGGTTGGGTATCCCTTGGTATGCTGTTATAGTTAAGCATTTGTATAAGCTACAAGTTAATCACCACTTGGTAGAAAGAAAAACATTAAGCTCTGAATACTGTGATCAGTTTCTAATCGGACAAAACACTAGCTTTGATGAAGTTAGACACACTACCTAGGAAACTGATGTTCGGGATACAATTCTGCAACCTTCGCGGCAAAGTCGCCATAATGAGATATCGCTTCAACGCACAAGTGCCTCCCAGTTGCTGATGGGTTCTCATAAACTAGTAAATGAGCAAGGGCCACATCTTTAACATGAACTGATCCCATGAAGAAGTCTTCATAAGTTTCTGTACAACCTGCAAGCAAGTACAGCAAATGTAACTCTAGTAGTCTTCCAAGGAAGTCTAGACTACAAAAATCAACGAAGAAGATAAGTTCTGTAAAAATTAAACTGCCAAGAAAGTTAGTGTAGTTTTAACAAAATACTATATCCAGTTGGTTAAATGTTGATGCAACATCAGTATTGGTGCAAAATTGAGTATCCTGCAATAGCGGATACAACTTGAATTTCATTCCTTCTATATGTAGAGTTTTTGCTGTTTGAATAAGCCTATACAAAGAGTATTAAACAAATGCATGAATCACATAATCATAAATATTGGAATCCTTCATAGTTGATTTTTCCAGTTAAAGAACAAAACATATGTCATATTAAAGTAAATGGAATAACCAAAATTTTAAATTGCTCAGCATACAAAACCAAGTTCTACAGTTAAATTTACATTGCAGCCATATGTTTCTTCTTCTGGGGATGGTCAATTACAGAAACTTACTTACCTACACACCAGTGCCTCCACTGAGCCATGAATCCTCAACCTCTTAAGCCAAGGGACATGTATAAATCAAGAAAATATACTGGATTGGCAGTTAATCAAAGGGAAAAGAATAAACTGCCTGATTAAGGTAGTTGTCATGTCCTGTAAAATGGTCTCCGAGGCTTACATGCCCAAATTTGTGAATTAAATTTTATCAGTCAAGACGGACTGTAATCCTTATAAGCAGGAACACTTTGAGGGCTAACTTAAGAAAGAATTTGGAGAAGCTGAATTTGGTGAAAGAAAGATACAGGTTTTGAGGATCAAATGAATTTCTTCATTGAACACATGCTTTGTGAGAAATGTAATGCGTTGCTGCACCATCGATATACAAAGAGGACTTCAGATGCATTAAATGTCTAACTGACTTGATCCCTTGTTCAAACAATCATGTATTCTAAGAACTTCTTAAATTCTCTAGAAAGTTATTTATATATAAAATATCTATTAAGCATTACTGGAGTACTTGCATAAATAAATAAATAAATAAAACAAGATGTGCCTTAAAATTACCCTGGAAAAGGCGAAGAAGCATTAACATGCTTGCATTAAGTGTTGGAGGGAGAACGGGGCCCATCACTGTTCCGGGATTTACCACGACCACACTCAAACCTTTTTCCTTGGCAAATTCCCAGGCAGCTTTCTCAGCAAGTGTTTTAGACGCTGGATACCATAACTAGCAAACATGGAACAAGTAGGTACAAGTTAAAAGCTGATTAAATATCAAAACTCGCTCTTGTAGGAAGTAGAAAGTAGAAGCTAGTAACTATGAGCAATTTATCAAGCCGGTTCGGATCAAGGTTATTTTTTGTCAAATAAAGTACTTCAAAAAATATGTAATTATCTGACCCAAAATAAGTTAAAAGCACGAGGTCCTATGAGTCTGCTTCAAAATGAATTTAGAAAATAAGTATAAGAAATACTAGGACATAAAGGAATTCTTTGAGGCCGGCCAATTATTATATACATAATCCACAGCAGCACAGACAATATACCATTGCATTAATCTACATAAACTTTTGTTTCCAGTGTTTTTTCTCTATCTAGCCTCCCATGCGAATTTGATTACCAACTTTGTCTCTGAATTCATTATGTACTCTCTTATTCCCAAGAATCAGATATACGTCTTCCAACCATGGTTCTGAAGTATAACTCTTAATTTCGGTGTACATCTACGCCATTAATTACTTAGCGTATGCCAGTGGTGTCCGATGTACTTCGATAATGGCAATGACACCAAGTCGATGTCGGGAGTCCAGGAAGAACCTTGAGGAGTCGTCCCTATATCTAAGGAGATGTTGACTCTGTCTAAAGGTTAAGATGCAACAATGTACTTCATGAATACAGTCATGGCAACACACATGGAGTTAGCTCAACAAACTGAGTCTCACGAAAGTCAATCCCTTCAACAGTAAGGTCCCAACTTGGCGGAACTCCGCCGCCCCTCCCCTCCTTCTCAAGTTAAAAATGGATAGTAGACTACCTGTATAGACACTTGGACACTCAGCTGGACTTAGGAGACCATCTTGAATCACTTTCATTTCTACGCATTGCCGAAACATACGGATACTCTCTCGTTCATCACACTCAGCATTTTAATTACTTTTCTTGTTCCGCCTTCAGCTTGCTAAACAAGACATTGTACATGGAATGGTTAGCACCCCCTTCTTGACATCAAACAATGATCGAATGGTGGACCCATTGCCACCCACAGTTTATTACTCTGTTATGAGGTTTTCCGTGTCACCATCTCCTGTCTTACTCTTTTCCTTCACTTTCATTTTATTACGCATAGCACACACACATCAAGATAATTTTCTATACGTTGATGTCCCAATCTCAATTAAGTGTTGTCTGTTAAGCCAAATCTGGCATAGACAACAAGTTATGCTGAGCTTCAGTCCTAGATAATTATTTGTTGTCACTATTACTTATAAGTTGTATCGACCACTAATTCAAAAGTTTAAATTCTTTTATCCACATTTCAAAAATTCAAAGATAGAGATAGCGAGCGCACCTCCTTCTGCTTACAATACTCCACATCACTCCAGCAATCCTCATTCTTAATCACATCAGCTGGCCAATGACGACTGGGAAAAATCGCTGAACTGGACGAAGTAATAACCACACGCTTAACTCCAAGCTCCTTAGCAGCCACAAGCACATTATTCGTCCCCTTAATCGCCGGTCCCAATACCTCCTGCAAAATCAAATATTAAACGCACATTGCTTAAATCTATTTCAATATCCGCAACCAAGCATTTCAATACATATAACTATATGTGTTTAGTACGTTAAAATACAATTAAACCTCGATAAATGAATACCATTGGGACCGAAATTTTTTATTCATTTATCAATTTAAAAATACATTGTCCCTATTATGTTAATTGCGATACGAAACCTCAGGATCATGAACTTTATCGACAGTGCAAGGAGAAGCAAGGTGAAAAACCCCGGTAACACCAGTAATTGCCTTAACAATCGAATCATAATCGAGAAGATCAATCTGAAACAGACGGAGACGTTGCGATTTGTGCTCTTCTAAGTCTTGCAAATGCTTTGTTTCATTCTCATCATCTTAATTACAATAAAATTACACAAATTAGGAATAGTTTTATAATTTTACATAAATTTAGAGAAATATAATGTACTGTGAGATACAATGAGAGAGAGGGAGAGGGAGAGAGGGAGAGGGAGAGGGGGGGGGGGGGAGAGAGAGGGGGGGGGGGAGAGATTTTTAATAAAACACGGTCAATGCTAATCTTCAATAAATCTCCGAAGACTTGCCATATACACATACATACCAAAACTTATCCCGAAAACAAAACCTAAGAGAAATTTGTTGAACCTGTAAGATATTTTAAAAATAGAATGTTATTATTATTTTAAGTTGTTAAAAATAGAATATATAATTAGAATATGGTAACAGATGAGGTGGAGTTTTACTACAAGTCTCTAGAGGTTCGACAAAAATAGTCAATACGAAGTGGTTGGCTATATTTTTGGTTAACACTAATGTTCCATTGGAGTTGAGCATATTCTCTAAATTTTTTTATTTATGGCATCTTATTTATACTTTTAGCTAAGAGTTATAGACCATTGGAGATGCTCTAAAATTCTCAGAGCGTAATAATCTGTCATTATCTTCACATTCAGGTCATTCTGAACAGAATAAAAACAACATTATCTAATTTGTTCAATTATTCAATCGAAAACCGGTGAATTTCACAAACGAACAGTTTAACTTAGTTTCGATTTATCGAAAATCTTAGATCAACTAATAGAGTATACAAACAAGTCCAATACTAATCCTCAAATTTGTGTGTGTGAGTGTTTAACAGAACCTCAATTAACAACAGTTAATTGAATATGAGAGAGAGAGAGAGAGAGAGAGAGACTAATCCTCGAAATTGTGTGTGTGCGTGTTTAACAGAACCTCAATTAACAGCAGTTAATTAAATATGAGAGAGAGAGAGAGATAGAGAGGGAGAGAGAGATACCAGAAATCGGACAAATCGCCGATAAATCGGACGAGAAATTGTTAGTCGGAGACCAACCGATCTGATTTCGTGAAATCGTCGGACAAAACGTTTTCCGATCAATTAGGTCAAAATCGTTGAAAATCGGGTCAACGTCAGTGAAAATCGGAGAAGTTTATAGATTATGTGCAAAAAATTTTGATTCATCGAAAATCTTAGATCAACTAATAGAGTATACAAACAAGTCCAATACTAATCCTCGAAATTGTGTGTGTGAGTGTTTAACAGAACCTCAATTAACAGCAGTTAATTGAATATGAGAGAGAGAGGGGGGAGAGAGAGAGGGGGAGAGAGAGAGAGAGAGAGAGAGAGAGGGGGGGGGGAGAGAGAGAGGGAGAGGGGGGGGAGAGAGAGAGGGGGAGGGAGGGAGAGAAAGAGAAAGAGGTAGTTACGGAGATTTTTAACGGTGGCGTGGACAGTGTAGCCACGGTCGAGGAGGAGACGTACAATCCACGCGCCGATGAAGCCACTGCCGCCGGTGACGCACACTGTCTTGTCTCCGATGTGTTTAGAGGCCATTGTTTGTTAATCTCACTCTCGACTTAAACACTGATGTTTCAGTTTAGTTCTGTCATAACATTTATCCTCGTACTTATTTGTATTTTTCAGCCTTTTTTTCTTTTTCTGGACATGAGTAAACTGTGGTAAATAAAATGATTTTTTTTAGAATAATTCTAGAGGCACCGAATTGGGTACCGAAATTTGGTACCCGAATGTCATGTGTTATATTCTGATTGGCTAATAATAATGGACCCCTGCATTCACATTAATTCCACCAATAAAATCATTCTAAATTGTCACGTCATCAATGCCACATCATTCGGTACTCAATTCGGTACCTCTAGCATTACTCTTTTTTTTACGAGGTAAATGAAATTACTTGACGGACATTATATATACCGGCACAGGCCGAGCATGGGTCGATATCAACGTAATAATATTGATAAATATTAATAAATATTTTTAAAAAATATATTTGTCGAGAATTGAATGATAAAATTATATAATAAATAAACTGCTATTTAGTTATGTAGTTATAGACAATCGAACCGTTTGTAAAACTAAAGAAATTAAAGTAAATAAATAAATCTTGCATGATTACGTAGCTGCAAGAAATCGAACCCTCGATATAGCTAATAAATTTAAAGTAAATAAATAAATCTTGTATAATTACGTAGTTGCAAAGAATCGAACCTCGGATGAAGTTAAAGAATTTAAATTAAATAAATCTTGTATAATTACGTAGTTGCAAGTAATCGAACCCGGATTTTGTGATAATCAAATTTTGTACTTTGGTACCTTGCGTCATTTTCACATTGTTTGGCTTATTAATATTAATTTTTATTATTAAAAAATGTACTTATAGATATTTGAATGATAGAAATATATAATAAATAAATACTATTTAAATATGTGGTTGTAGGCAATTAATCTTGAATTTGGTACCGCGCAATATTTTAACATTATTTTCTTTATTAATAAAGAGTATAGAAGTTATAGACAATTGAACTTTGAATGAAATTAAAGTAAATAAATAAATCTTGTATAATAACGTAGTTGTAAGGAATCGAACCCTGAATTAAGCTAAAAAATTTAAATTAATAAATCTTGTACGTAGTTGCAAGGAATCGAACCCAGGTCACGTGATAACCAAATTTTGTACTTTGGTACGTGATAACCAAATTTGGTATATTGGTACTTTTGTACCGCGTGCCATTTTCACATTATTTTCCTTATTAATAATATAGTGTATATATATATATACAAGCTTATTATATCTCGTGCGATACACAGTTTTCTTTAATATTTTATTATTTTTATTTAGATTTTTGCAATTATATATTTTTTGATGAAATTTTAATATTTATTTATATGTGTAAATAATAAATTGGATTTAAATATCTAACAATATAACTATTTTAATTTAATAAATTGTTGACATAATCTTTAGTAGTATTTTGGATATTAAAATAGAAAAATATTTTTAAATAATAGATCTAACGGTTCGTATTTATTTGCTCTTAAAAAATCTAAGAGTGACTAAAGTGCAAATAACAAAATATGTGCCCCGTAATGTGCCGAGTTTTTTTTATCATATGTTATTACTTTTATTTTTTATTCATTATCTTATTTAAATTAAATATTATAAAAAATTATATTAAATATGGATTTTATAAGTTTAATATAATAATATTTTCATTATTTCTATATTTTACCCGTATTTTTTTTAATTCGAATATGAGTTGTTTCAATTAAAAAATATAAAACAAACAATGTCCTTAAAAAGAAATGGTTGGTCGGTCGGTCGGTATTTGGGTCGGGTCTATCTATAATTTGGGTCGGGCCTATATATAACAAATTGTTTTTTCCAGCTAAAATACATTATCTATTTTATCTATTTTTCTAACTAAAACAATCTATCTTCTAAAAAAAATAGGTAATATATATATAAAATGGTAATATTATTATACATATTTATAACTGATTATTTTTTCAGCTAAAACACATTATATGTTTTACATTTTCTAACTAAAACAACTCATGTTCTAAACATAACGCATGCAAAATAAATATGTAACTATTAATAAATAATCACTTACCCTTTTCAGCTAAACACATAACTTTTTTTATTTTTTCTAACTTAAACAAATAATTTTCTAAAAGTAACACGAGCAACATATATATAGAAAGGTAATATAATATTCTATTTTCTAATTTAAGCAACTAATTTTCTAAAATTAACACGGGCAATATATATATATATATATATATATATATATATATATATATGTAATATAATTTTATTTCAATTCTATTATATAATAGACGAAACATTAAAAGTTTGGTTGGTCGGTATGGTACGTTGTGATTTTACTTAATTGCCCTTAAATAATTGTACTTCGTGTTTTTACTTAATTAACCTTACTTATTTATAGAAATATATTATTAAATAATAATATTACTTATTTATAACCAATTACCATTTTCACCTAAAATATATTATTTTTTCTATTTTTTCTAACAAATTTCCCTGCTTTTTCAAATATATCACGGACAATTACCTTTTTTTAACTAAAACATGTTTGTTTTTCTATTTTTTTTTTTACTAAAACCCCACTTTTTCCAAAAATATCACGGACAAACCTTTAGTTATTTATTTTTTAACCTATTTTAATATTATAATTATTTTTTTAAAAGTTTACCTATTTTGACATGTCTACTTATTTTTCTTAACAAATGCAATTACTAAAAATATTAAAATATAAATAATCAAATACCTATTTATAACCAATTATCTTTTCAGCTAAAACACATTATATATTTTTTATAACAAAGTCCATCCTTTTCTAAATATAGTACGGGAAATTGCCTTTTACAATTTACTTTTTCTATTTTTCTCACTAAAATCCATTCTTTTTCCAAAAATATCACAGAAAACCATTTACTTATTTATTTTAAAACGTTTTTAAATACTTTTAATTATTAAATTTTTAAAACCTCATTTTCCAAAAATATCATGGGGATTTACCTTTTTAAACTAAATATATGTTAAATTTTTTATTTTTTCTTACTAAAACCCCTCATTTTCCAAAAATATAACGGGCAAACCCATACTTATTTATTTTAAAACATGTTTTAATGTTTTTAATTAATTAAAAGTGGTTAGCTATTTTAACATGCCTACTTATTTTTTGCACAATTACAATTAATAAAATATTAAAAAAATAATAATAAAATAACAATTAACAATCCGTGTAAGCTAGTAATTATTAATAAGTAACTAACTGTTTTTTTAAGGACTGTTTTATATATTTTAATTGAAACAACTCATATCCGAATTAAAAATAACACGGACAAAATATAGAAATAATGATAATATTATTATATTAAACTTATAAAATCCATGTTTAATATTTTTTTATAATATTCAATTTAAATAAGATAATTAAAAAAAAATTAAAAGTAATAGCATATGTTAAAGAAACTCGGCACATGTCACATATTTTGTTATTTGCACTTTAGTCACTCTTAGATTTTTTAAGGACAAATAAATACGAACCGTTAGATTTATTATTTAAAAATATTTTTCTATTTTAATATCTAAAATACTACTAAAGATCATCTCAACAATTTATTAAAATAAAATACTTCTATTGTTAGATATATAAATTCAATTTATTATATACACATATAAATATATATTAAAATTTCATCAAAAAAGATATAATTACAAAAGTCTAAATAAAAAATATTAAAATATTAAAAAAAACCGTGCATCGCAGCTAGTATTTTAAAACCCTTACTTATTTATTTTAAAACCTATTTTAATGGATTTATTTATTAAAAAAACGTTTACCTATTTTAACATGTCTACTTTTTTTTTGACAACTACTATTAATAAAATATTAAAACGAAATTAAAAAATGATTTAATAATATAAAATTAGTTACCAGCTAATTGTATTTATAATTAAAGCACATTTTTCTATTTTTTTTATAAAAAAATCCTGTCCTTTTCCAAAGTATCACAGACTATCTTTTTCAATTCTTTTTAAAAGATTAATTGAGCATAAAAGGTAATTGTATAATAAATTAATCTTATTAAAAGATTAATTTGTTTTATTCACATTTTTCTATTTTTTTTAAACAAAATTCACTCCTTTTCCAAAAATACCACGTCTTATTATTTTCAATTCTTTTTAAAAGATTAATTGAGCAAAAAAGGGTATAATAAATTGATCTTTTTAAAAGGTTAATTATTTTATTCTATTTAATAAATAATAATGTAATATAAAGTATAGTAACTAGCCGATTATCTTTCATAATTAAAACACATTACCTTTTAATGATAATATATTACCTTTTATAAACACGTCTAAAAATAAAAATTAGTATAATATATTTTTCAATCTTTAATATTGTCCTTTTTTAATTATATATCTTCTTAATATTTATTATATATATTTCAATTATTAATACATTCCAAAAATATCAAACACTATATTTTCTTAATAAAAATGTCAATTATACTATATTCTATATACTTCTATTATTAATACAAAAATAATATAAAAAATATTTTACTAAATATTATATTATATTAAAAGAAGCCCTGGTTCGCACTGGTGGTTATAAGCTACTATATAAAAGTTACTATTTTTGGAATGTATAGAAGTGAAAGGGACATCCAAGATGAAAAGTGTATAGAAATGGCCGGGACGGAGGGAGTATATAAGCTTAAATATTAAAATATTACACAGACAAACCAACAAGAAATATATATCTGAGCGTACTAATTCAGGCAAAAGAATAATACACATATAAATAGGTAAGACTACAATTTGACCGAGATTAACTGTAACACATTCTTCTGCTTCCTTTCTCCGTTATAAGTCACTTGTAGTCGGTAGATGTTATAGCAACTGGTGTTTACATTTCACAGAACATGGTTCAACTACATTTGTTTTTCATATTCTAGGAGTTTCAGAGTGCTTATTGAATTTCATATTCTAGTTTTCAGAATACACAAATTAGCTGAAGTTCATCAGAGTTCAGAGCAGTCCATTAAGTTATTGGAATTCGTATGTACCTAAAAGTAATAAAGGAAACATAGTTAATGCATGAAGAATGCGTATGTACCTAGAGCATCTCCTCCTGATGTAAGTGCTTTCGACTTAAGTAGCTTCCAACTTTGATCTTCGCTTAGAAATTCTGGTTGGTGAATGAGTCCTTTTGGATTTACATACTCAGCAACATCAACTTTACGACTTGTAAGCATTAATTTGCTTAGAGATTTTTCAGCTGTGAACCCCAGTTTTAAGGAATCCCAAGATGAATTTGATGATTCAGGGGATTCTAATGTTGATTTGATATTATAATTACGAAAGCGATTGAAGAGAAGAGACATCTTTCTTTGAATATCTTTGATCTCTCTTCAAAACCTCCTCGGGTTCATCCACTGCATTATTTTTCCAGGGGATGAAAAAGCTTGGACAAGAAAGCTTTCAACAACATGTTCAACATCATAAGCAAGCTCTCGTACCTCGGCAAGCAAAATGCGGATTTTTTGTTCATCCATCCTTGAAACAGCATCTGATAATTAGAATGTCTTCATCCGAATGAGTTGAGTCACCACTTGTTGAATTTCATCTTTCACTCCATGCAGAACTTGAGATTCTTCAGTCAATAAATCAGTGAGCCTTCCCACAACAATTGACACAATTGCTTCAGCCATTTAGAAAACCAAGAACAAATTTTGTTAAGATGCAGATGCAATGACTTACTGTATAACAAAGGTCACGACCACTGAATGTTCAAACTTCAAACTACAAAATATAGAGATAAGGAATGAGTGACCATGGTTTCTCCTAGTATTTATTTATCTTTAACTTGTATACTAGCTGTGCTTACGGGCCAAGAGTAAAATTTTAATTAAAACCAGAATGAAATTAAAGAAATTAAATCAAGTAAATAATTATTTGAATTATGTAGTTATAAAGAATCGAACCGTGATGAAACCAAGAAAATTAAATCAAATAAATAAATCTTATTTAATCATGTACCAGATGATAACGCGTGCCAAGCACGAGCCAAGTTAATTTATTTAAATTTTTTTAATTAAATATATAATATATATAAGATATTAATTCAGTGTCCTCCTTAGAATCATTCTCATCTTCAGCCCAGTCATAGTACTGAGTTACTGTAATAACCCCAAATTTTGGATTTAGTTATTTTTTTTTTGATGAATAGTAAAATCCTGATGAATAGTAAATTTCTGAACCGAAAAAGATTTTCAGACCACCCTATGTACGAGTCAGGATAATGAACTTTCGAAGTCGTATTAGTGATCTACTTTGAAAATAAAGGAATGCAAAAGCTGTCAGAATCAGAAAAATAGCATTTTCTGTTTTCTCCGAAATTTCACCAATAACGGACAGATTAATCATTATTTGAAAATATTGGAGGATTTAAATTATCAATTCCATGGATATGGATTTAATAAAATAATTAGAGATATCAAGACCGTTTACGGTAAACTACTTCGATAGAACACTTAAGAAATCCTTGCGAGCGTTCAACGAGATTAAGCGGTGACGAAATGAACTAGTAAAGCTACTTTATTCCCCAACTCTTGCATGCTTGACACATGTCATGATATGAGGCAACAAGGGCTATGACTCATCACTTTATCACAAAATATCAAGGAAAGCAAGCAAATACTCTCCCCAATTTTCTTCCCAGATTTCTGCTCAGCTTGCACAAGGAGAAAAGAAAAATTCGTAACTCCAAATCTACTTGTCCTAAAATCACCAAATTTTAACCATAGCTTCTCCACTCCATGGGTAACATTCTTTCAAAATTTCATAGTCAACAAAGGAGTCTAGCCTAGCCAAATCTCTTCCCCAAGTTGGAGAACCCAATCTGTCCAGTTTCTGTTCAGCGGAAAGATGGGGCTCAAAACCCTAGCTAGGAAGCTTTAAATTTGACGATCTATAACTCAAAAGAAAGCTTATGAAGAGAACAAGGTCTGGTAAAAATCTTAGCACCAAACTCTTACTTTTCGATTTGTTATGGAGTTTACAAGATGAGGATGAATAGTAACTTCAAGTGGTTTCTTGTTTTGATCTTAAAGTTTAAGGCTTGTAAAAGATAATCAAGGAGCAAGGAAGGGTATACTAGCCATCTATAGTCTATATTAAGTACCAAGGAAGGTATAAACCCTCTCACACTTTTACTTATGATTTGATATTAGTGTATAAATGGATGATTGTTAGTGATAGTATGATTTAAAGATGATTTACATGATATGTATGAGGTTTAATGGATTGATTGATGGTTGAACTAGTGATTAGTGTTATGAGTATGTTTAGACAGAAATAAAGTGATTTGGAGGAGATCCTTGGGTTGTGATTGTTGGTTGTGGATTGATGAATTGATTAGAGTGTTTTAAAACACAGGAATCGTGTATAAGCGCCGTTAACATGCCGAAATTTCCTTAGATAGTTTAGGCAGAAATCACGGTTACATTAAAGGGCATGAACATGAAGTTTCTGACCATGAACATGTAGGCCTTGTTTCCTAGTTTGTTTTATCGAAAGAATCGTATTGTTTCGATTTACGGTTTAGGAGAAACGTCCGTTTTAGTGAAAGCGGTTTCGCGTAACTAAGTAGTTCATTGCATGAACTTTGAGATAGTGATCAAACCCCTTAAGCGACTTATTGGAATGTGAAACTTTGTGTTAACATGCTAGCTACGTTTAGGAAGACCCTCGAAAAGATTTCGTGCTAAAAGGATTAAATCTCAATTTTATAAAAATGCGTGAGCGAGCATGCTCGAGTAGAGGATCTTAAGGAGTTAACTTGAAAATGGACTTGTACTTGAGTTAGTATATACTTAGTGTGGTGAAAGCGTTTAAGTTATTAATCTTGAACCTTGTGTTGATTCTAGATTACTGGACCAACCTGAGACTTATTGCTACTTCGGGATTTCCAGGCAAGTTTTCTCATTACATGCTGTATTTTAAAGTACCATATTCTGATGTATGCATATAATAGATGCAAGTTTCCAAATCTATACTTTGAAGTATTGACTATATAATACTGCTTTTGCTATGTATAAAACTGGACAGTTTTGCGATATATCTTATTTTTTGTTGAAATGGATTTGACCTTTGGATGATATAAAATCTTTTGAGTTAAGTAGTTATGAACCGGTTTACTTGGTAGCTCTAAATATAAGAGCATATTCATTGTTTTCGACTCTAAATCGGGAGTCGGTATTTGCAATTCAAATCAAATTGAAGAATCTAATCCTGATGTTGTTCCTGATAATATTCAAGATCCTGATGATTCTGAAATTCTGCAAGAGATTGATTTGATGATCTTATCTACTGTAGTTGATTATCACAACAAGGAAGTAGATGAAGAAGAAGAAGCCAGAAGAAGAGAAATCACAAGAAAAACAAATAGAGATTTCAATCTCTATAAACAAAGGCTTAAACAGTCAAATGAAAGAAAATGGAGGAACCCAAGCAAACAAGAATCTTTACAGGAAAGAAGCTATGCCTTTGAAAAGGAAAAAGATAAGAAGTGGAAACATATTAGTACACTGAGGTGTGATACACTTATCAATTTTCAGTCTGGAGGAATTATTACAAGCGCTTCAAGTGTTGTTGATTTATCTGAGATGGTTAGATCAAAAGCACTCTGGTTAAAGATGTTTTCAAATCTGAAGCAATTGACAAGTAATTCAAGAGGAGGTATTGGACACAGAGATGCTGAATATCTAAATATTTCATATGTAGATCCTTACTCCTTGACTGAAATTGGAGGTACTTTAACTTCTGAAAACCTGAACAATTTACTAGCTGTTGATATAGTTATAGATTGTCATGATGGTTTTGACAAGAAAGAAAAGCTTCTGTACTTCATGAAAGATGGTAGTGTGAAGATTCTATCTATTCAAGATCTGCTGATGAAAACTACACAGGAACATAAATATGTTCATTATCTTTTGAGATTGAAGAATCAAATGTGCAAAGAATGGAGTGACATGATTTTGTCAACAATAAGAAGAAGACTGGATGGAAACAGTAATTTCAATGGTAATTATACTCCCATGTACTTAAATCGAAGAGGTCAGGATGTGGAAATGCAAAGGGGTACTGCTGTTAAAGAAGTAACTTTTGGCGTGACACAACTTACTCTCAATCCTGATGGGAAGGAAATTGCTTATCTTTTGCTTGAAGAGCATAGTCTTCAGAGAAGTTCCATATTGAATCTCAGAGCAGCTATCTACCAGATTAATGAGGAAGATGAAGAACTCAGAAATCTTAAGGAAAGACTGATTCAAATTCTTGAAGAAAAAGAAGAAAATTTGTTATCCAACTTCTTGAAGATGAATCTGTTCTATCAAAGAATTTAAACAGATAAGTTGTTGCTGCAGATACTTGTACATTTTGTATATATGTTTTTGAAATCATTGAATCTTAGGAATCTATACTTTATTTCACAAAGTATGAGATTGGGGGAGATTGTTAGATCAGAATTCAATGATCGTCAGGAGCTAGACTCAACTGATCAGGATTGCTGACGTCATCAGGATTGCATGGTCGTTAGGATCAGAATACATATCAGGACTGGGATCAGGATTGATCATCAGGACTGGAAGCTGATCAGGATTCCTACTTCGAGTTATATTTGGAGTCTAGTTAAACATGGAAGTTTTTTTTGTCGGTTCCTGGTTTGTAGAATGTAGCTATCAATTATGGATAGGTTTCAATCTTTGTAATTGATTAGGACTTATCATTGATAGAGAAGCTGTGTAGTATATAAACACAGTTTTGGTTTCGAATTATGAACGAGAACATAAACGATAATACTCTCGAGTATTTGTGTAACCTAGCAGCTCTCAAGAACATCAGAATTTCTTGAGAGAGTTTGTAACAGTTTTATATCAGATTTAATAAAGCTGTTATTGTTCTTTCATATTTGTGTTATATACTTGATTAAGTCGAGAATCTTATACAATTGTATTCAACCCCCCTTCTACAATTGTTATTTACTGGGCAACATACTAGTAGATTGAAACTGGCTAATTATATGTGCCATGATGAGTGACTAGTTAATTGTTCTAACTAGTTGAAATTTTAATGATATGATGAAAATCTAGCTAATCATCCTAGCTAGATGCTGCGTCCCAAACTAATCGAACTAGAAAATTTTGTTCAGCTAGTTGTTAATGTTTATTGAAATGAACTAGTTATTGTATCACTAAGTTCAACCTTTGGTCAAATTTATATAAGTGAATTCACGATGCATTTGTATGCAGTGAAGTATGGTGGGAAGATTTTCAAACGATAATTTGATTGAGACCTAATCAGGTTGCCCCCTCAGCGAGAATTTTTACAATTTTTTTTTACATAAAGCATTCTGTTGCTTGAAGTATTCTTGGTACCATGCAAGTATTTTCCTTAGTATTTGGAAAAAGAGAGTGTTGAAGCTTAGAGCTAAAACAAATGAGTACGACAAATTATGAATCGAAGTTTACGGAAATTGCCAAGTTTGTTTCGCATGATGCGAATTCAGAATAACGAAGTGTTCGAAACGACTGATTATGTTACCTTGGTTAATGAAACGACTATGATAGAAATGAAAGCAAAGTGGACGAAAAAGAAATGGGCATAAAGAAAATAGAGTATGAAACGCGAATAAATTGAGAAAGAAAGGAAGTAAGAATTCAGATTATCGGACGAGCAAACGTTTGATCTCCAAGGATATGAAACACATTTGGCCTACGTGATAGATACGAAACGGGAAGTACCTAGTGTACAGAATATCCCCGTGGTTAACGAATTCGAGGATGTATTTCCAGAAGATCTTCCGGGGTTACCACCCGATAGAGAAATAAAGTCGGGTATAGAATTAGCTCCAAGAACGGCGCCAGTTTCGAAGGCCCCGTACCGACTAGCTCCAGTCGAGATGAAGAAATTAGTCGCTCAATTGTAGAAATTGTTAGGGGAAGGAATGATAAGACCAAGTGCGTCACCGTGGGATGCACCCGTGTTATTGGTGAAGAAAAAGGACGACAGCATGAGGCTGTGCATAGAGTATCGAGAGCTAAATAGGCTAATTGTTAAGAATGAATACCCCTGCCAAGGATCGGTGATTTGATCGATCGGCTGCATGATTCAGTTATATTCTCGAATATTGATTAAGAACTGGATACCACCAATTGAATATTAAACCCGAGGACGTACCCAAGACTGCGTTTCGCACCAGGTATGGACACTACGAGTTTTTAGTAATGTCGTTTGGGCTGACGAATGCCCTTGCAGCTTTCATGGACGTGCTGAATCGACTTTTCAAGAAGTATTTGGATAAGTATGTCATAGTGACATCGGCAATATTTAGGTTTACCTCAAAGACCGAGGAAGAACATGCAGAACATTTGAGGATCGTGTTAGAAGAACTGAGGAGAGAAAAGTTATATGCCAAGTTCTCAAAGTGCGAGTTTTGGCTAAAGGAAGTACAATTTTAGGACATGTGGTCAACAGTAAAGGAGTACTGGTTGACCCTGCAAAGATAGGAGACGTTTCAAACTAGGAAAGACCAACCACACCAACCGAGGTGAATAATTTTGTGGATTTAGTCAGATATTACCGAAGATGTGTACAAGATTTTGCTAAGATAGCAGCCCCACTGACCAGACTTACTCGAAAGACTGAAAAAGTTGAATGGATCGAGAAATGTGAGAAAATTTCCAGGGATCATAAGGTATATTTCACCAAGTTGGGATTCCAAATGTTCAAGAAATGAAAGATGCTAAACCTTCGGAATGACTAATAAGAAGAACTGAAAGGATGAAGTTTGAAGTCACGAGAACATAAAGGATTATTTAAAAGTCCTGAATGAGCCAGAACGAATTAAGGAATAAAGATCTGTCATAAAGAGACAGCTACACCGAGAGTACAAAAAGGTAAAGAAAGTTAAGGAAATGTTATAAGTGGTCGGATAAATAAAAGGATTTATCGATTGGTAAACAAATATTGGATATGTCAGAAAATGAAGGCAGAACAAAGACCTAGTTGACTATCACAGTTAATAGAGATTCCTGATTAGGAATGTAATTTTAATATAATGGATTCTGTGATAGGATCAACAAGAATCAAGTCGGACATGACGTCAATTGAGCTATAATTGATGGATCAAATGAGTCTACTCATATTTTGTTATCAACAAGAGATCATTAACCGAAGAGTTACGAAAGAGATAGTTGGGTGACGTGGAGTTCTAGTCACCATCGTGTCAGATAAGAACCAATGATTGAACTCCCGATTCAGGAGGAGTTTTCCAAACACGTTTGGCAACGAGATTGAGTGCGAGTACTACGTAGGATCCGTAGACCGACGGACCGACCGAAAGAAACATTTCAGACAACCGAAGTTACGGTAAGTGTTGTACCGCCGATTGCAAGAATAATCGAATGTTGATAGAAAATGGGTGTATATGTGCATAGCCAGAATTGGCTTATATAAAGCGTCCGGTAGATATCGCAGATCGGAATGAGAAAGTGTTGTAATGAAACCAGAGAGTTGAAGAGTCAACCTGAAAACTGGAGATTACTATATTGGAAGAGTAACCTCGGCTATTTTCTTAGATTCCGGGACAGAATCCTTTTAAGTAGGGGAGACTGTAATAACCTCAAATTTTGGACTTAGTTAATTTTTTTTTTGATGAATAGTAAAATCCTGATGAATAGTAAACTTCTGAACCGAAAAAGATTTTCAGACCACCCTATGTACGAGTCAGGATAATGAACTTTCGAAGTCGTATTAGTGATCTACTTTGAAAATAAAGGAATGCAAAAGCTGTCAGAATCAGAAAAATAGCATTTTCTGTTTTCTCCGAAATTTCACCAATAACGGACGAATTAATCATTATTTGAAAATATTGGAGGATTTAAATTATCAATTCCATGGATATGGATTTAATAAAAGAATTAGAGATATCAAGACCGTTTACGGTAAACTACTTCGATAGAACACTTAAGAAATCCTTGCGAGCGTTCAACGAGATTAAGCGGTGACGAAACGAACTAGTAAAGCTACTTTATTCCCCAACTCTTGCATGCTTGACACATGTCATGATATGAGGCAACAAGGGCTATGACTCATCACTTTATCACAAAATATCAAGGAAAGCAAGCAAATACTCTCCCCCATTTTCTTCCCAGATTTCTGCTCAGCTTGCACAAGGAGAAAAGAAAAATTCGTAACTCCAAATATACTTGTCCTAAAATCACCAAATTTTAACCACAGATTCTCCACTCCATGGGTAACATTCTTTCAAAATTTCATAGTCAACAAAGGAGTCTAGCCTAGCCAAATCTCTTCCCCAAGTTGGAGAACCCAATCTGTCCAGTTTCTGTTCAGCGGAAAGATGGGGCTCAAAACCCTAGCTAGGAAGCTTTAACTTTGACGATCTATAACGCAAAATAAAGTTTATGAAGAGCACAAGGTCTGGTCAAAATCTTAGCACCAAACTCTTACTTTTCGATTTGTTATGTATTTTACAAGATGAGGATGAATAGTAACTTCAAGTGGTTTCTTGTTTTGATCTTAAAGTTTAAGGCTTGTAAAGGATAATCAAGGAGCAAGGAAGGGTATACTAGCCATCTATAGTATATATTAAGTACCAAGGAAGGTATAAACCCTCTCACACTTTTACTTATGATTTGATATTAGTGTATAAATGGATGATTGTTAGTGATAGTATGATTTAAAGATGATTTACATGATATGTATGAGGTTTAATGGATTGATTGATGGTTGAACTAGTGATTAGTGTTATGAGTATGTTTAGACAGAAATAAAGTGATTTGGAGGAGATCCTTGGTTTGTGATTGTTGGTTGTGGATTGATGAATTGATTAGAGTGTTTTAAAACACAGGAATCGCGTATAAGCGCCGTTACCATGCCGAAATTTCCTTAGATAGTTTAGGCAGAAATCACGGTTACATTAAAGGGCATGAACATGAAGTTTCTGACCATGAACATGTAGTCCTTGTTTCCTAGTTTGTTTTAGCGAAAGAATCGTATCGTTTCGATTTACGGTTTAGGAGAAACGTCTGTTTTAGTGAAAGCGGTTTCGCGTAACTAAGTAGTTCATTGCATGAACTTTGAGATAGTGATCAAACCCCTTAAGCGACTTATTGGAATGTGAAACTTTGTGTTAAAATTCTAGGTACGTTTAGGAAGACCCTTGAAAAGATTTCGTGCTAAAAGGATTAAATCTCAATTTTATAAAAATGCGTGAGCGAGCATGCTCGAGTAGAGGATCTTAAGGAGTTAACTTGAAAATGGACTTGTACTTGAGTTAGTATATACTTAGTGTGGTGAAAGCGTTTAAGTTATTAATCTTGAACCTTGTGTTGATTCTAGATTACTGGACCAACCTGAGACTTATTGCTACTTCGGGATTTCCAGGCAAGTTTTCTCATTCCATGCTGTATTTTAAAGTACCATATTCTGATGTATGCATATAATAGATGCAAGTTTCCAAATCTATACTTTGAAGTATTGACTATATAATACTGCTTTTGCCATGTATAAAATTGGACAGTTTTGCGATATATCTTATTTCTTGTTGAAATGGATTTGACCTTTGGATTATATAAAATCTTTTGAGTTAAGTAGTTATGAACCGGTTTACTTGGTAGCTCTAAATATAAGAGCATATTCATTGTTTTCGACTCTAAATCGGGAGTCGGTATTTTGAGATATGTAGATAGCCGTGGAAACCCGGAGGGATTCCATCGGCAGAATACTATGTACTTTGAGGATTGTTATTCGAGTATGATATCATTCGAGGAATGATATTTGCTTACTATATCTTTCAAGGAATGTTATTTGAGTATTATCTCAGTCGAGAAATACTATTTGAAGACTATTTCCGTTATATATGCTAATGGAAGGCATAACTGTTTTCGAAAGTATATTGTGATACTTGCTTTATGATTTGATTATGAAAGATTAGTTTTCCGATAAAGATATCGGGTAACTGTTATTCGATAATTATCTATTTAATGAATATTATTTTGAATATTCATTTAATCATTATTTATTTAATGAATATTATTTTGAATATTCATTTGAGATTTATTTATTTAATGGATATTATTTTGGAATATTCATTTAATCTTTATTTATTTAATGGATATTATTTTGGAATATTCATTTAAGGCTTATTTATTTAATGAATATTATTTTGAATATTCATTTAATCATTATTTACTTAATGAATATTATTTTCGAATATTCGTTTAAGGTTTACTTATTTAATAAATATTACTCGATTATTTATTAAATACTTTTAACATGTTTTAAAAATGAGAAATGTATTGAAAATTTATCCTCGACCTTCAATAATTATGAAGGATACTCTACGCTATATTATTAATTATTTTTAAATCAAAAAGAGGTTCCCAAAACACTATTTTTCCATTTAAATCTGTCTTTTAAGAAGATTTAAATGCTCTCTCAACTATCAAAAATATGAGAAACCTGATTTAAGTGACTGCTACTCATTTTAAACTCTCAACTCAAAACTGTCAGGGGACAGATATTTTCTCGAAGCAATTTAGTTGCTGCAAGTCAAATATTGTGTTACCACCTCAACGCTCGAGGGGTAAATTCATGGAACAAGTCGATATCCATTAACAAGCAACAGCTTGGGAAATATTGGGGAATCTTCCTTTCCAACTTAGATATAACTACTTTGTGGAGTCGTATCAACAAGTATTACACTTGGGGAAATGAGGACGATCTTTACGTTTCAGAATCATGGATTTCATCAGAACTAGGAGTGGTGTAAGTGGTCCAGTTGCGCCGACCCATCCAAATTATTGCCCCAAATGGGCCGGGAGATCCAGAAAGGCGGTAGACAATGTCAGGATGTCGTGATTCTTCCATCTACATGTAGAGAACATATTTTTGTTGTACGACCTACTACTGATCATAGTAAGGTTGGTACGACGGGCGCGGTAGCAACTCCCGTATTAGTTCACCATCCATTTTGGATAATTCTGCAACATGTATTGAAAGGGACTACGGATGAATCCTTGGTACAGGTTTACCGATCATGTTGGCAGAGAGATTCTGCAGCATGTATTGAAAGGGACTAAGGATGACACCCGTGGTACAGGTTTACCGATCATGTTGGCAGGGGTCGAAAGGTGTTCAAAATAAAGTTACAATAAATCCTTGCAACTTCATCTTTTATGGGTTATGACTCTGATAAAATCTTACTCAGATTATTTATGCATAAGTGGATTTTGGGTTACGGAAACCTTATATTAATTTTCCTTGTAACTTCATCCTTTATATTATACCAGACTCTTATCCGTTTATGGCATAACATGTGGTTACAAAGATATTTTCGAACTATATAGTGTTTTGAATCAATGAATAGGCTTTAAGTCTTGATTCCAATATTTGATATCTATTTTAAAAAGATATGTTTTGAGTATTGGTTTATCATACTGATACCAAGGATTTCCAAATGATTACGAAGAGTATATAAGTATGTTAGGCCGAATACACAATATATAATCAATATTAATATGATAATAACACTTAAGAACACTGTTTACGAATCAACAACTGAATTATATAAAATAACTCTTCTCTTTGTGATGTTAAAGAATCACAGAGAGCTGCTAGGTTACAAGAATAATATATTCAGTATTCGCATCCCTTTTAGGGTTAACCTATCTGTGTTTATATAATACACAGTTACATAATCAATCTCTAATTGATATTCCTATAAATTAGCTATACAAATTATATCAATTTAGGATTGCTTCTGTCTTCTGTTCCGTTTCCTTAACTGTCTCAATATATCTTGCTTCTTTCCATCTTCAAGATATATTGCTTCTAGAATCTTCATATTAGCACCGACAGTTAATAAACTCTTCACCCCGTCAGACTTTATCAAACTCTGACTGGATTCTATTAAACTCTGTTGAGTACCTGGTACTTAAACACTGATGAACAAACGTCAGCAATTATATCTAACAATCTCCCCCAACTTGTGCATAATAAAGATGTACAAGTTAATAAATAATTGATGATGTCAAAACATATAACAAATGCAGTGTTTAAATATAATCAGAGTTTAACTTTAACTTAGAACAGAAAACTTTAAAAACTTACAGTCAGGCTTTACTTAATTTCTTCAATATCAGGCACTGTCCTGAGATAATCGATGAGAAGTCTTCTTTCAGCCTTTTCTAGCTCATCTACCATGATTTCTTTCAGTTCCTTGAGTTCTGGATCACTTTCTCCAGTCTGGTAGATAGCTGCCCTTAGTGAATAAATGCTGTTTTTCCTCATATCATTTCCTAGCTTTATTATGAAGGATTTATCTGATTCCAGATTAAATTCCAACACTTTTATGCCAAAATCTGTTCTGAGTCTTGCACTGTTTCTTTGCATCTCAACAAGCTTTCCATTGTAATCTCTGTACCTTGGTATGTAAGAGCCAGCAGACTTTAATCCAGAAAGAATTCTAGCTTTCATCATCCTGCTTCTTAACACTTCGGCTGCTTGATGAGTTCTTTGATTTTTAACTTTCAACAGATACAACACATATTCCAGTTCTTCTTTCATCTTTAAACCAATATCATCTTCACTAACTCTGTATACTCTGCCATCAGATTTGAAGTATAACAGAAAATCCTTCTTCAACCCTCTATGGTATATTAACTGAACTGATTCTAGAGTATCAAGATTTTCTTGAGTTACTCCAACACCAGGTTCAGCTAAAGAAGTGTGATCCATTGGACTATTGTTCACTCTTTTCTCTCTATGAGATCCAAGCCCAGATTTATCTCTTGATTCTTTTCCCATGACTGTTCTGCTTTGGAGAAGATTTATATTTGCTGGAATCAAAGAGTGTTGAACAGTGACTGGCTTGCTAAAAGTCCTTTGTAATTGTGAAGATAATTTTGTCTGTACAACTTGAGTAGTATCAGAGGTTGTCACAGCTTCTGATTTTTGAACAACTTGAGCAATGTCAGAGGTTGATTTGTTTATCCTTGATTCAACTTGAGCAACGTCAGAGGTTGAATAATTCTTCTTTGGTAACTGTCCTTCTTCTACCAGTTTACCTTTTCCTTTATCAGACTCTGCAATCATAGGCCTCCTTGTATATTGTAAACTCTGTTGAGAGTTCACATTCTCTTTAATAGAAATTCCCATTTCCTTTTTCCTAGGAGCCTTAGCCTTTTTCTTGTAAGTACCAGCTTCAATATTTTTCTGGTGTTCTTCAGCAAGAAGCTTCATCTCAATGTCCATATCTTCCATTGTAGCTTCACCACCATGTTCTTCCATGAAAAGTTTAGCAGCAATCTCTTCATCAGTAGTTGGATTTGATGAAATCACTAGACTTTTAAGTCTTGAAGAAGATTGACCACCAGAGTTTAACCTCTCAGAGTTTGTCTGTCTAGCAGAGTTTGAGTTTGACCTAAGTCTCCCTTGCTCTTGACTAGTCTTTGACCTTCTCTCTGCTTCCTTGCTTCCACCATCATTTGCATCATCCCTCAATCTCAAGGTTGGAGTCCTTTTGCATTTGTCTTTAGGAACTCTCTCCCCCTTTTTGACATCATCAGGAATAAGCACTGATGTCAGCAACTCCAGTGAGGCAGCAATAGAATCAAGTTGAGAAGACATAACAGTCTGATGCTCTTCCACCTTGCTTAGCCTTTGTTTTATTTCCACTTGATCTTGAATCAGAGAAGACAATCTATTTCTTTCAGTTCTCAAGGTTAACTCCTTAGCAGCAACATCATTACGCAATCCAATGACTGCTTTGTGAGTCTCATCAAAGCGATTGTGCAATGATTTGACTTGAACAATTGTAGCCTTGAAATGTGTCATTAGCTCAGGATTTGAAATCTCCTTTGCAGATTAAGCAACAAAATCAGCAGTCCTTTGCTTGGAGAAAATACAATCTGCCCCTGACTAGTTGGCATAGTACATATCTCTATAATGAGCTTCAGTGGCAGCTATATTTTCCTTGACATGCTCAGCTGTAGGATCCCTTAGAAAAGGTATAGATTCATCAGAGTTTGAAACTTCAGCATTGATGTTAGAGTTGGCATGAAAAGAATGTTCAGAGTTTGCAGCTTCATTTTCTTCAACAACATTTTCTGCAGAAGCCTCAGCGTTTAGCTGTGCAGCTTCAGGATTCTCAGAGTTTGGATTGACAAGAACCTCTGCTTCTACATGAACAGACTTTTCAACAACTTCAACATGCTCAGAGTTAGCAGTGGCAAAAACCTCTGTTTCTTCAGGAACAGGCTTAACTATATCCTCTGCTATAGCTTCATCTATCATTTCTACAGCAGCTTCAACATTTATCTGAGCAGTTTCCAGTACCTGATCAACCTCCTCACCTTTTTCTGGAATTGAATTATTGACAGAAAGAATTTCTGTATGAGTAGCAATTGACTCATCTATTATCTGGGTGGGTTGATCAGCTGCCACATCCTCAGTATCACAAACACTGATACTAGGATGTGCTTCAATTTCGTCTTCAATATCCATCTCCAATATAGGTTCAAGAAAATCATCAGGAAAAGCAGCATTATCATCAGTGTTTGCTCTGGCTTCTTCAGGCACAGTAGCATTGGCAGAATGATTTTCAATCACAACCTCAGGAGCTTCAACTGGTGTAGAACCAGGAATCAATCCATCAAATAGGTAAGCAGCAACTAGCTTCCTCTTCTTAGCATTAGCAGATTCTGGTTCATCAGAAACCCTATTCTCATCATTAGAAGGTCTGTTTGCCCTTTTCTTCTTCCTTGAAGTACCAACTGAGTGTGGTAAAGCATCAGCATTTGCATGTGTTGCAGCCTTGTCAGCCTTAAAAGCTCTATGCTTAGTCCTACCCCCAACCCTTGGCTTTTGAGAAGTAGATGGAAGAGGTTCAGAGTTTAGTAGTGGTTGTGGATTTAAAAACTGTTGGACTGAAGCAGGAAGCATCAAGTCACCAACATTCCCTTTCTTGATATCTTTATTTGTGAGATCAGAAAATATTCTCTTATGCAATTTAAATGAGAGGATTACATCCTCCTCAGCTATCTCAACCCCATCAACACACAGAGAAAAGATTAATTGACAGAAACGAGCAAAGTAAACTACATTCCTATTCACTGTCATCTTCTCACCAATATTAATAAGAACTAGTCTACCAAAATCAAAATGAGTACCATAGAGAAGAGAATACCCAATTTGTAGACTATCGATTGGAATAACATCCCAATTTGTACACTTCTTTCCAAATGCTCTTGTAATACAGTCGAAAAAGAAACTCCACTCCTTCCTCAAGAATGGTCGCTTCAGATTACCTGTCCTTGCCAAAGGCCCAGAGTAACCAATCTCCCTCATCATACGCTGGAGATCAGAGTCACCAACAGAAATGGTGAACGCATTGAAATCTTCACACCCAAGAGCATCTCTAACAGTGGTTGGTGTAACCACATACTCTTGTTCAGCAAATTCAAAGATAATTGAAGGAGTGCCTGATTCACCTCCATCATCATATACGCATGTCTCCCAGAAGGCTTTGATTTGAGAACCAGATAACTTTGCTGGTTCCATCAGTGCATGCCCAATATCAGATTGAGCAAGAAAGTTTTGAAACAGATGAAACGCCTCCGGAACGTTTTCAATAGACAGTGGGGCTGCATAGTTATTAGGAACAAAATCGAGACCAAGAGACTGAAACATGGTCGTTGCCATTAGATCTTTCAAAGAAATCAGAGTTTATAGTTCAAGAAAGTGTTTAAGAGATGTATGCAGAAAGATGTTTGTAGAAATGTGTGTGTGATATGATGTGAATTGGAGTAAGATGTGAAAGGTTTAAACGTAAGTGTGTGTATTGTATAAATATGCAATTCAAAATTAAAAACTGAACAGTTTTTTAATCATCAATACACAGCTGTATTACTCCGTTAACTGTGTGAGTGGGACACGTGGCACACATGCAATGACTGACAGCAAATAATTGACAGTTTCCAATGCACATGCGCAGTAAAAACAGCAATAATTACCGCCTTTTACACTTTTCTAGACACTCAACCTCTCTCCTCTGTTAATACAAATTAGAACCGTTACCAATCATACTCTTTTATTTTCAAGAATGTTTTCTCAAAATTGTTAACTGTCTGAAACAAATAATTAATTTTAATCATCAGAGATTAAAATAAAATTACCTCAGCGTAGAGTACACAACTCATCAGTGTTTACCAATCCTCCTCCTTTATAAATAAACTCTTTTCACAAACTGTACAGGTGTGAGAATTTGTGTGTGAACTAGCAGAGTTTACTGAATATGAATATTTAGATCATCTCAAAGTGCATAAAATCCACAAAATAAGTCAGTAAAAACTGGTTGTCCAAACTCTCATATAAAATAAAATCTGATTTTTATATCTAAACTCTGTATTCTGATATCCTTTCATTTGGATATATCTTTTATTTTCACCCCCTTTATAAATTTTTTTTTTCCCAGTAATCAGTGGTTAGCACTAGTCACCAAAAATCAAAGATTTTAGCCCTTATTTCATACAATAAGTTCCTGGATCTTCCTAGGCATAACATGATCTCAAAGGAATTTGTGCACTTGTTGGCATCTTTTGATTTGAGGGTGAAATATTTGCAATTAATTATCAGAGTTTAGACTTTTCATCAGTTAATACAATTAATTTATGAGAGAAAGTGCAAACAGCTAATACATACTCAGTGTATAGGATCAATAAACTAAGAGATGCTATAAATATAGAGACAGTATCATGCTGTGTAAAATTTCTGCACATTTTGTAATCAGAATCTATAATACTTAGAAGGATTCATGATTACTTACTGAAAATCATGCTTCATACAGCTTTCTTCATCGGTCCATATGTTTCAGACAATATCACAATCAGAGTATAACATCAGACTTTAACTGACAGAGTATGACTGACAGAGTATGACTAACAGAGTTTACTATCAGAGTTTAACATAATGGTGCAAATAACAGTTACCACATGCAATGAACCATGAGCATAAAATCAATCATGTATAGATTTTGAGTCTAACCAGTAACTCTAGTCAAAACCAGAGACCATTCCAAGTTCATTTACCAGTCTTGTAAAGGTAGCTTCACTCAAAGGTTTGGTGAAGATATCTGCAAGCTGTTGGTCTGTAGACACAAAATGAAGCTCAATATCTCCTTCTTCCACATGTTCCCTGATAAAATGATACCTTATGCTGATGTGCTTGGTCATGGAATGCTGTACTGGATTACCTGTCATAGCAATAGCACTTTGATTATCACAGTAAATAGGTATTTTAGAGTACCTTAATCCATAGTCCAGCAATTGATTCTTCATCCATAAAATTTGTGCACAACAGCTACCAGCAGCAATATACTCTGCTTCTGCTGTGGATGTGGAAATTGATTTCTGTTTCTTGCTGTACCAAGAAACTAATCTGTCACCTAAAAATTGACAGCTTCCAATTGTGCTTTTTCTGTCTATCTTACAGCCTGCAAAGTCTGCATCAGAGTAACCAATTAAGTTAAACTCTGATTCTCTAGGATACCACAAACCAAGAATTATGGTTCCTTTGAGATATTTGAAAATCCTTTTTACAGCTGTTAGATGTGGCTCTCTGGGGTCTGCTTGAAATCTTGCACAAAGACATGTTGCATACATAATATCAGGTCTGCTTGCAGTGAGATAAAGAAGAGACCCTATCATTCCTCTATAGTTTGTCATATCTACTGAGGCTCCTGTGTCTTTGTCCAGCTTTGTTGCAGTAGCCATGGGAGTTGCAGCAGATGAACTATCAAGCATACCAAATTTCTTGAGAAGATTTCTGGTATATTTTGCTTGATTGATAAAAATCCCATCATCTGTTTGCTTGACCTGTAAGCCTAGAAAATAACTAAGCTCTCCCATCATACTCATTTGATATCTTGACTGCATAATCTTGGCAAATTTCTTGCAGAGTTTGTCATTAGTAGACCCAAAAATTATGTCATCCACATAGATTTGTACTAACAGCAAGTCATCACCATAGTTAAAATAGAACAAGGTTTTGTCAATTGTGCCTCTAGTGAACCCACTTTCTAAAAGAAATTGAGCCAGAGTTTCATACCATGCTCTAGGTGCCTGCTTTAGTCCATATAATGCCTTATCAAGCCTGTAGACATAATCTGGATGTTTGGGATCTACAAACCCTGGTGGTTGTTCAACAAACACTTCTTCTTCAAGTTTCCCATTGAGAAAAGCACTTTTCACATCCATCTGAAAGACTTTAAACTTCTTGTGAGCAGCATAGGCCAGAAAAATCCTTATTGCCTCCAATCTTGCAACTGGAGCAAAAGTTTCATCATAGTCAATTCCTTCCTGCTGTGAATAGCCTTTTGCCACAAGTCTAGCCTTATTCCTAGTAATCACTCCATCACTGTCTGTTTTGTTTCTGAAAACCCACTTTGTACCAACAATAGATCTATTCTTTGGTCTTGGCACAAGTGTCCAAACTTCATTCCTCTCAAATTCATTTAACTCCTCTTGCATTGCTGTTATCCAGTTAGCATCTTGAAGAGCTTCTTCCACTTTCTTGGGTTCTGTTTGAGATAAGAATGCATGAAACAGACATTCATTATTTGTAGCACTTCTAGTTCTTACACTAGCTTCTGGATCTCCAATTATCAAGTCAGGTGTATGAGCTTGTGTCCACCTTCTTGCTGTTGGTAATTGGCTTCTACTAGCATTATTAGATCCTCCCCCTTGATCCATGCTCTCCTGATTTTGTTCTTGACCATTTGCATTCTCTGAGGCTCCCCTGAATTGGACTGTTCAGTATTTGAACTTTCAGAGTTTGACTCAGAGTTTCTGTTGGATTCTTCATTTGACTCACTTTCAGAATTTGAGTCATCACTTTGAAAAGTTTCTGAAGTTTCTTCACGCTCCCCCTCAACTGGTTCTCTATTTTGTTCTGTCAGAGAAAATTCTTCAGTGTTTACCAGTAGAGGGTCAGAGTATGCTTCGACAGAATTTGTTGGATTTGCTTTATCAGAGTTTACATCATCAGAGTTTAGATCTTCATTTTCAAAGCGAAGTTGATCATGATATTCTTCATCTTCTATTCCAGTTATTTTCTTGTCATCAAATGACACATGAATAGATTCAATGATCACTTTAGTTCTCAGATTATAGACTCTGAATGCCTTTGTTGACAATGGGTATCCAACAAAAATTCCTTCATCAGCTTTTAAGTCGAACTTGGTCAACTGTTCAGGATGAGTTTTCAACACAAAGCACTTACATCCAAAAATATGAAAATACTTCAAATTTGGCTTCTTATTCTTCACCATCTCATATGGTGTGTTCCCATGCTTGTTGATCAGTGTAGCATTTTGAGTAAGACAGGCAGTTTGAACAGCTTCTGCGCAGAAATAGGTTGGCAATTTTGCTTCAACAAGCATTGTTCTGGCAGCTTCGATTAGGGTTCTGTTCTTTCTTTCAACTACACCATTTTGCTGTGGAGTTCCAGGTGCAGAGAATTCTTGCTTCACTCCTCTTTCCTTGCAGAAAGCTTCCAATACTGAATTTCTGAATTCAGTACCATTATCACTTCTTATAATTTTCACTTTGTACTCTGATCCTTTGTCCAGTAGCTTTACATGTTCCATTAGTATTGAGGCAGTTTCATCCTTCTTTGCTAAGAAATACACCCATGTATACCTAGTGTACTCATCAACTATGACTAGAGCATATTTCTTTCTTCCCAATGACATTATATTTACTGGACCAAAGAGATCAACATGTAGAAGATGATAAGGTTCCACAACTGAAGATTTAGATTTACTCTTGAAAGATGACTTCCTTTGCTTGGCCTTTTGACAAGAATCACACAGGCCATCTAAGCTGAGTATTGACTTAGGAAGTCCCCTTACAAGATCTTTTCGAATCAGCTCATTTATGTTGTTCAAGTTTAGATGAGAGAGCTTCTTATGCCATTTCCAACTCTCTTCGTTTGACATTCTTGCAGATAGACACATAGTTATTCCTTCAGAGTTTGTTACCAAACTTGCTTCATAGATATTATTGTGCCTGTGTCCAACTAGAACAACTTTCCCTGTAGATTTGCTGATTACTTCACAATGTTCATTATGAAAATCTACATGGTATCCTCTGTCACAGATTTGACTCACAGAAAGCAGATTATGCTTGAGTCCTGAGACTAAAGCTACATTATTGATGATGACACTACCAAGATTGATATTGCCATATCCCAGAGTACTTCCTATGTTGCCATCTCCATAGGAAACTTTTGGGCCAGCCTTCTCCTCATAGTCTGATAGCAGGGCTTTATTTCCAGTCATATGTCCTGAGCATCCACTGTCCAAGATAAGGGTGCTTTCTTTTATGCCCTGCAATCACAAACAATCACTATGTGTTAGATTTAAGGATCCAGACTTGCTTGGATCCTTTGGCTTTCTTAACATTGTTAGCTTTTGCAGCGGTATCACTATCAACAGAGTTTAAACTAACATTGTCAGACTTTATACTTGCAGAGTTTGCTCTAACCCATTTCAAGTTGGGTTTTAGCTCATAATAGTTGTGATAAATAGCATGATAACTTTTGCAAGTATAGATGGAATGCCAAGTGCTCCCACAGTGTGTGCATAAAGTCTGTGGTCTAACCCTAACATAATCATTCTTTACTCCAGATGTGGAAGGTAAAGAGTTAATATTTTTGTTCTTCTTGCAAAACCTGGCAAGATGGTTAGTACTACCACAACTATGACATGTTTTTCTAGGAGCAGCAGAATTAGGCAAATAATCATTTCTTTTATTAATGCCTACTTTTCCATTCCTATTCTTTTTAAACATTTTCTGTTTGTTGACAGACTTTACTTCTTTGAGCTTATGTTTAAATTGTTTCTCTGTCATTAAACCAACATTAACCTGTTTATCACAGATTGTTACTGGTTCTTTAACAGCTTCTAGCTCAATCTTATTCTCTGCTATTGAGCCAACATTAACCTGTTCTTCACAAGTTTCAATTTGCTCCATGACAGCTTCTTTTACAACTACAGACTTTAGCTTACTGGATTCATGAACAAATTTCACAGGTTTAAGTTGTGGTTTCACTTTAACTTTATCTTTAAACCTAAGTTCATCTTCCTCACAGTAACCTAAACCTACAGTATCTGTTTGAAAAACCTGATGTGTGTCTTTTCCAGAATTAGTCCAGGTTTTAATCACTTTCCTCTCTTTTTCCAACTCAGACTCTATTTGCCTATATCTTTTAAGCAATTCCTGTTCAACATAAACAGCATCATCTCTCTCCTTTTGAACTTGTTGCATGTTAACAAGCTTCTCTTCAAGAAATTTATTTCTTTCTTTAAGACCTAGATTCTCAGATTTTATTCTTTCATTCTCTAAAGTCTGATCCCTATAACTAACATGTATGCTTTTAAGATAAATTCTTAATTCAGATATATTATCAGTATCATAAGCATAAGTTGTTAGGGGTACCTTGTTTTCAGATGAGTCAGCTTCATCTCTACCAGTTGCCATGAGAGCATAATTGATTACACTTGTAGCACTGGATCTTTGACTTGTCTTTCCTTCCAGACTTGGTATCCTTTTCATCAGACTTTTTGAATTTTCTTTTATAAGAATTTGAATCTTCCCTTGAGAATCTTTTTCCTTTCTTGAAGTTCTTGAATCCCATCTTCTTGAAAGTCTTTACCATTAAAGCAGCCATTATCATCATCTCTTCATCATCATCCTCAGAATCAGAACTAGAATCAAAGTGTTCATACTCCTGTGTTAGAATAGTCTTCCTGTTCTTCTTTATAGCACTAGTTCCTTGACACCTTACTTCTAAAGCATCCCAAATTTCTTTGGCAGTCTTGCAGCTAATAACTCTGTTAGACATGACATTATCTAAGGCACTGTGGAGTAGATGTCTAACCTTTGCATCTTTTGCAATTGATGAGATGTCCTCATGAGTTAAGTCTTTCTTCTCTTTTGGAACAGTCTTTTGTTCTTGACCAGTTATAACATGAGACAATTTAGTTGGCATATGAGGACCATCATAGATTCTGTCAAGGTATTCTGGATCTGTGGCTTCCAGAAACATAGTCATCTTCACCTTCCATATTGGATATTCAACTGGTCTTAGAATTGGAACCCTGATAGTCTCATATCGACTCACAGAAGTAGGTTGAACCTTCTGAACATTAGAACCTGCATTAGAACCTTCCTGAGAGTTGTCAGTCATGATTATACTTGTGTTTAGATCGATAAACTGTATATATTAAACAGCCTTGGCTCTGATACCAATTGTTAGGCCGAATACACAATATATAATCAATATTAATATGATAATAACACTTAAGAACACTGTTTATGAATCAACAACTGAATTATATAAAATAACTCTTCTCTTTGTGATGTTAAAGAATCACAGAGAGTTGCTAGGTTACAAGAATAATATATTCAGTATTCGCATCCCTTTTAGGGTTAACCTATCTATGTTTATATAATACACAGTTACATAATCAATCTCTAATTGATATTCCTATAAATTAGCTATACAAATTATATCAATTTAGGATTGCTTCTGTCTTCTGTTCCGTTTCCTTAACTGTCTCAATATATCTTGCTTCTTTCCATCTTCAAGATATATTGCTTCTAGAATCTTCATATTAGCACCGACAGTTAATAAACTCTTCACCCCGTCAGACTTTATCAAACTCTGACTGGCTTCTATTAAACTCTGTTGAGTACCTGGTACTTAAACACTGATGAACAAACGTCAACAATTATATCTAACAAAGTATGATTATAAGTCATACGGTGTTTTGAACGGTATACTATTTTGGGGTTAGACCCTAGTAGTGTTAAAAACTTTGATCCCATATGGATTATCTTCCAAAAAGGTTTAAAGATTTAAACTGGGATAGATTTTTGCTGAGCACTATTAGCTCATTCTTGCTTTATTAAATATTTCAGCATGAGGAAAACATTGCCGAATCCACCACGTGTTACGAGAGCAAGGGAATGGAGAGGCCACCCTGGAGTTAGTTGATGCAGGATGGATACTGTCGGTGTGAGCAGAATAGTTGCAGCTTGAATTAGTGAGAATTATTTTGAGTGGGTTTGTATTACTAAACCTTGTATAGAATTGTGAGGTCTATTATTGTAACTTCAGGTAGAGGTTGTAAATAATAGATGAGGTACTGGATAGTACATTTGGGTTGTAATAACAAATGCTGATAATTGTTGCTCATTTCCAAGGCTATAACTTGTGTGTGTGTGTGTGCGTAAGTGATTGGGGTCTTTGGAGTTGTATTATAAGAATGTTGTAAGTAATGCAGGTATTGTATCATTGATGGAGCGTGACAACCCAGATTCCTGACCCCGGATCTGGGGGTGTTACAGTTATGAATGCTCTACCTTTTGCTTGAGAAGATCAAAGTATTTCTTCTTGTAGTCAACAGGCTCAAACTTCATGTCACTCTTCTCAACTTTTGGTTTTCTGCATTCATTAGCAAAGTGACCTCCCATTCCACAATTGAAACATTTAAACTTGGACCTTTCAACATAGTTTTTGTTTGATTAAAAGTCCTTTCTGAATGGTTTGGACACCTCAGGGTTTCTCTTGAACTTGAGCTTTGAGAATTTTCTTGATAGAAAAGCTAAATGTTCATCTAGCTCATCCATTTCATCTTGGTTAGAAGGCTCACTTTCTTCAATCATCTTTCCTTTGCACTTTCTTGATTCAGTCCTACCTTCACAAGCACTTGTGCTTGGTGTAGTTTCAGCAGTTTCTTCTTTCATGTCCTCGGCCTTTTCAACACTTGCTACTAAGGCAACAAATCCAGTTTTCTTTTGGACCTTCTCAATTTCCTCATCCTGCTTCATTTCCAACTCATATGTTTCTAGGGTTCCATACAGCCTTTCAAGAGTAAACTCCTTATACTCTTGAGTGTTTCTCAAGGAAACAGTCATAGACTTCCACTCCTTTGGCAAGGTTTTGAGAAATTTAAGATTTGAATCTTTGATTTGATAAACCCTCCCATACAACTTCAATCCATTCAGCAATTTTTGAAATCTACTAAAAGTGTCATTCAAAGATTCTCCACTCTTAAAGTGAAAGTGTTCATACTGTTGTATGAGAAGTTGCATCTTGTTTTCCCTTACCTGCTCAGTCCCTTCACAGATGGTTTGGACAGTGTCCCAAATCTCCTTTGCTGTAGAACAATTAATAACATTGTCAAACATGTCAGAATCAAGACCATTGAACCAAATATTCATGGCCTTCTTATCTTTATGAACTGCAATGTGGTCCTCGGGAGTCCAATCTGAAGGTAACTTTGGAATGGTGCTTGGAGCTCTTGCAGGTGTTTGAGCTATTGAAGAGTTTGGCTTCATTGGTACATGAGGGCCATGATCTATGCACTCTACATATCCTTCATCCATAGACATTAGATGTAGACGCATTTTTACTTTCCAGTAAAAGTAATTCTCTGTATCAAGAACTGGTATTTTAACTCCATAATCCTTCTGACCCATGATTCTGATGTCTTTAGATCTTTAAACTTCTTGTGTGTTAGAAGCTTGCTCTGATACCAATTGTTATTCCCAGACAGTGAATCAAGATTGTAGAAGGGGGGGGGGGGGTTGAATACAATATTTAAAAATTCTTTAGTTCTTGACAGTGGAGATATGAAAGTAAATTCAAGAACAGAAAAACAAACAAGATAAGATAACACAAGAATTAAAAATTCAGGTGGATTGATTTATCCACCCGAGAGACTTTTATTAGAAGAAATCTCTGTGATGTTTATGAATAAACACACAGCTGCATACACACTATTCTAGCTTAAGCAATTTACAAAGGATATTGCTTTGAGCTCTCTAAATTGCCTAACTGATTTCTCTTGTTCTAGAATAATGCTACACTTGGTTATATATCCCAAGTTTACAAGATATTTCGAACAGCTAATAATACAAAAAGTAAATCTGTTCAAGATCCATGTTTCTTCATTCTGAGTAGTGGTCCATGTGTTGGTAGCTTGCCCTTCTTGGCTGATTGTCTTTTATAGAAATGCTACTTTTGACTAGATAAAACAAAATGCTTCTTCTTCTCGTGAGTTTTCCAGAAATACTGGTTTCCATGCTCTGTGAATTCTGTCAATCCATGTGCACTGTCTGAACTGTCCCTTTCATCAAGTACAGTGTGTATCTGTAGAAGCTATTTGAGTTGTATCCGTTGAGAGTATCTTGATCACATCCGTAGACAGCTAGTACTGCTATCCGTAGACAGTACATTGTCCACATCCGTATAAGACTAATGATGCTATCCGTAGACAGTCAATTTCACTTATGTAAAATTACTTGGCATAGACTATTTACAATTAGCCTCCCTATTCTACATATCCATTAATAGTCAACATGACTTATTCAGCCTAAAAACTAATACTTCAACTTCAACATCAGGATTACAAATCATGTGTTGAGTATACAACAACGAAAGCAAAACCCAAAGCGAATAAACAATAACAAGAAAATAAACGACAACCACACAAGACAAAGATTTACGTGGTTCGGAAATTCCTACTCCACAAGCCGCACTAATTTTGTACTGATCTCTCACATAGAATTGTGTTCTGTTATGTTCTCATGTGTTCTGATGTGTTGGTGTTTTACAATTACATGAGACTATTTAAGAGAAAAAATTGGGCCTAAACTAATCAGAGTCTAATTCTGAAATTACTAACTCTAATTAGAATTCAGATCTGGAAATTCTAACTCAAATCAGAAACCAATTCTGAAACTTGTTAGACTCCACAAACCCAACAATCTCCCACTTGGAGTCTGACCACATCTTCTCTTCACTCTTATAAATCTAGTAACACCCAATACTTCGATCAATAACTCTAACTAGTGCAGCGCCTTCTCATCAATCAATTCTGAAGGCCAGTTGAAGCTGTGTGCAAAGCTTCAACTTTTCATTGATAACCGAACATCCACCCAAATGTACATCAGAGAACCCTTTCAAGATAACATCTTTCTTGCTGAAACATAATGCAAACTTGGATGTGCCTTTCAAGTAGCGTAACAACCACTTGACTGCTTCCCAATGCTCTTTTCCTGGATTAGACATGAACCTGCTAACAACTCCCACTACATGAGCAATGTCTGACCTTGTACACACCATAGCATACATCAAACTGCCAACTGCAGATGCATATGGAACTTTAGCCATATATTTCTTGCCTTCATCCGTTTTAGGTGACTGCTTCTTTGTGAGATTAAAGTGAGTTGCCAATGGTGTACTTCTGGTCTTTGCATCCTGGACACTGAATTTCTACAATAATTTCTCAATATACTTCTCTTGAGATAATTTCAAAGTACCTTCAGATCTATCCCTTGTGATGCTCATACCAAGTATCTGTTTTGTTGCACCCATATCCTTCATCTCAAACTCTTCAGACATCTGTCTCTTTAGCCTATTGATTTTCCTCATGTTTGATCCTGCTATCAACATGTCATCAACATAGAACAACAATATGATATACGATGAATCAAACTGTTTAAAGTAACAACAATGATCCATAGCACTCCTCGTGTACCCATTCTTCATCATAAAGCTGTCAAACTTCAAGTACTATTGTCTTGGTGCTTGCTTCAAACCATACAAGCTTTTTATAAGCTTGCAAACCAAGTTTTCTTTCCCAGCTACCTGAAATACCTCTGGCTGAACCATGTAGATATATTCCTCAAGATCACCATGTAAGAACGCGGTCTTAACATCTAGTTGCTCTAGATGTAACTCCTCTGCATCCACAATGCTTAGCACAAGTCTAACTGTAGTCATCTTAACAACCGGAGAAAATATATCAGTATAGTCAATCCCCTTTTTCTGTTGATAACCCTTGACTACTAACCTTGCCTTGTACCTTTTGCTGCCATCAGGTTTGTTAGGCCGAATACAGTATAATCAAATATATATGAGAATAACAATAATCAAGAACACTGTTTATGAATCAATAAACTGTAATTATATTAACAGCTTCTCTCTTTATGATGTTAATGAATCACAAAGAGCTTCTAGGTCACAAGAATAATAATTCTATGTTCGCATCCCTTCTAGGGATAACCTATATGTGTTTATATAGTACACAGTTACAATCAATCTCTAATTGATACTCCTACAAATTAGCTATACAATTTGCGATCAATTAGAATTGCTTCAGTCCTCTGTCCAGTCTCCTTAGCTGTATCAATATATTCTGCTTCTTTCCATCTTCAGAATATATTGCTTCTAGAATCTTCATGATATGCACCGACAGTAAGTCAACTTTCACCCTGTCAGACTTTAACAAACTCTGACCGGCTTCCAGTAAACTCTGATAAGTACTTCAGACTAAACTCTGAACAGTACCTGTTACTTAAACACTGATTAAACAAACATCAGCAATTATATCTAACAATCTCCCCCAACTTGTGCATAATAAAAATGTACAAGTTAAACAGATAATTGATGATGTCAAAACATATAACAAATGCAGTGTTTAATCATAACAGAGTTTAATTTTAACTTAGAACAAAAAACTTTAAAAACTTACAGTCAGACTTTATTTGATTTCTTGAATATCAGGAACAGTTCTGAGATAATCTATGAGAAGTCTTCTTTCAGCCTTTTCCAGCTCTTCAATCATAGCTTTATTCAATTCTCTCAATTCTGAATCAGATTCTCCAGTCTGATAAATTGCAGCTCTCAAAGAATAGATGGAATTTTTTCTCATCTCATTCCCTAGCTTAATAAAATATGATTTATCAGATTCTAGATTGAATTCTAAGACTTTAACTCCTAGATCAGTCCTTAGTCTTGCACTGTTTCTTTTCATTTCTACAATCTTTCCATAAGCATCTCTGTACTTAGGAATATATGCACTCGAGACTCCTCCTCCAAGCATTATCTTTGATCTCAGCATCCTTTCTCTGATAACTAAAGCAGCATCATGAGTACTTCTATTTTTGACATTTAACAAATACAAAACATGCTCCAATTCTTCATAAGATTTGAGATTGATGTCAGACTCTGCAACCTTGTAAACTCTTCCATCAGCCATAAAATACAACAAAAACTCTTTGTTTAACACTTTATGAAATATCATCTGAACAGATTCTAGCATATCAAGACTCTCTTGAGTAATAATACCAGATACTGCCAGTGATGATTGATCTCCAGGCCTGTTGTTTATTCTCTTCTCCTTGTGTGAACCTAATCCAGATTTATCATAAGACTCTTTACCCAATACAGTTCTGGTTTCTGAGAAGTTAACAATTTCTGGCTCCAGAGTTTCAGGAAGTATAGGTCTTCTAAAAATACCTTGGAGTTGAGGTGCTAGTTGAGTTTGCACAACATGAGCATTGTCAGAGGTTGTTACATCTTTAGTAGAAACATCAACTTGAGCAGCGTCAGAGGTTGATTTAATAAATTTTGATTCAACTTGAGCAATGTCAGAGGTTGAATAATTCTTCCTTGATAACTGTCCTTCTTCTACCAGTTTACCCTTGCCTTTTATCAGTGTTTGCTATCACAGGCCTCCTGGTGTATTGCAAATTCTGTTGAATATTCTCTTTGATAATAATTCCAGTTTCTTTCTTTCTAGGATCCTTGACAGCTTTCTTTTTGTAAGTACCATCCTTCAATTTCTTCTCATGCTCTTCAGCAAGACTCAGCATTTCAGATTCCATGTCTTCAACTGTAGCTTCATTACCATTTTCTTCTAGAAACATTTTTGTAGCAATTTCTTCATCAGTAAGTGGATTCGCTGAAATAATTAAACTCTTAAGTCTTGAACCACTGGCAGAGTTTGAGAATCCTTTACCAGAGTTTGTCAACCTATCAGAGTTTAATCTTGATCTTCTTTTCCCTTGAGCAGAAATTAAATTCCTCTCAGTTTCCTTGCTTCCACCATCAGCAGAATCATCCCTCCGTCTCAGAGTTTGAATGCCTTTGCATTTGTCATTAGGTACACTCTCCCCCTTTTTGACATCATCAGAAAGTAGTACAGATGTCAGCAATTCTAGAGCAGTAGAAATAGAAGTCAATTGTGCAGACATTGCAGTCTGATTCTCCTCAACTGTCCCAAGCCTCTTCTTAATTTCATCAGAATCCTTGGCTTGCTGCTTGAACATGGCAGAATAATAAGACCTATCAGTCTTTAAAGTAAGATCCCGTATACCCACTTCATTCCTAAGATTGTTAACCACTGTTTGCGTTTCATCAAACCTACTGTGTAAGGCTTTGACTTGAACCACAGTGGCCTTTAGACTTGTAAGAACATCAGAGTTTGAAATTTTCTTCACAGAATCATCAAGAAAATCAGCAGCCCTCTGTGCAGAAAAGATACAATCTGCAGCAGCCCATCTATTGTAGTACATATCCTGGTAATACTCAGCAGTTTCTCTATTGATCTCTCTTTCTTCATCAGAGTTTGCTCGAGTATCAGATAACTGCTCTTGTATATCAGGATGTGAATGAGCAGGACTAACTTCAACATTGTCATCCTCTGCTATATTCTCTGCAGGAACATTCTCTGCCATTCTTTCTGGATTATCAGAGTGTGCATTAGTATCAAACTCTGCTTCTTTGTGAACAATCTCAACAACAGATTTTTGCAAAGCTTCAAGAAAAATAGTATCCTCAGAGTTTAGCTTATCAGCAGCCTCTTGTACATTCTCTGCTACAGCTTCATCAAGAATTGGCTCTGTAGCAACTTCTATCCTCTGATCAACTTCCTCACCTTGTTCAGAATGTGCATTATGTACTGAAAGAACTTCTGTGTGAGAATCCACAGAGTCTTCAATCACTAAGGTGGCTTGATCAGTTGCCACATCCTCAGTATCACAAATACTGATACTAGGATGTGATTCCAAAATATCTTCATCAACAAAGAAATCCATTTTCTCAAAAACTCTGCTGTCAGAATGATCAGCAGCTTCCTCAACTACATCATCAGCCTTTGATGTAGGAGCTTCTATATCAGCACTTACCTTTTCAGGCATAGGTGCTGCTTCAGCATTTACATTGGATGCACCAAAGAGATGTGCAGCCACCAGTCTTCTTTTCCTTTGATGAAGAGTTTCATCATCAGTTTCACTCATCTCATCAGCATCATCAGACTTTGCCCTATTGGCTCTTCTTTTCTTTAACCTTTTCTCCTGAGGCATACCATTAGTGGTTGATACCCCAGCTTCATTTCCTGATGGCTTCACCCTTGCAGACTTAACAGCTCGCACCTTAGACTTCTTTGACCTTTGTGATTGAGACACAGAAGGTCCAGCTTCAGCGTTTGCGAGTTGTTGTTGTTGTTGTAACAGGACTAGAAATTGTTACACAGACTCAGGTAGCAACAAGACACCAACATCCCCTTTCTTGTTATCCTTATTAGTTAGATCAGAGAATATGCGTTTATGTAATTTAAAACAGGGAATCACATCATTCTCAGCTATCTCTACTTCAGAAACACATTCAGAGAATATCAATTGACAGAATCTTGCAAAATAGACTACACCTCTGTTTTCAGTCATTTTCTCACCTATATTATTTAGAACTAGCCTAGCAACATCAAAATTACTTCCATAAAGTAGAGAATACCCGATTTGCAGACTATCAGTGGGAATTGCATCCCAATTCGTGCACTTCTTTCCAAAAGCCCTAGTGATGCAATCGAAAAAGAAACTCCATTCCTTGCGCAAAAATGGCCTTTTCAGTTGTCCAATCTTTGTCAATGGTCCAGAGTAGCCTATTTCTCTCATCATTCGAACCAACTCAGAATCGCCAACAGAGATTGTGAAAGCATTGAAATCCTCAAGACCCAAAGCATCACGAACAGTAGTTGGAGTAACTATAAACTCTGCTCCTTGAAATTCAAAGATAATAGACGGAGACCCAGTCTCTTCTCCATCGTCATAGATTCCTGTCTGCCAAAAAGTTCTGATTTGAGAGGCAGACAGCTTCAGCGGTGCGGTGAGAGTAGTACCAATATCAGAGTTTGACAAGAAATTCTGAATCAAATGAAACGCCTCCGGTGCGTTCTCATTTGCCAAAGGAGCTGAATAGTTATTAGGGACAAATTCTAACCCAGAAGCAGTAAACATTGTAGTAGCCATTAGAAAAGTTTAGAAGAAGACAGAGAAAAGTGTAGAATGTATGCAGTGAAAGTGTTTGAGACAGTGTTTGTGAGTAAAAGTTGAAGTGTGTAAAAGAATGAACCGTTTATGTGTAGTAAGTTTAAATAATAACTGTGAAAATTAAAACCCAATCGTTTTAATCATTACTACACACAGCAGGCGTCTTTGAAAAATGTGTGAGTGGGACAGATGTCAAACATGCATACGCTGACATCTGTATGTAACAACTTCCAATACACACGCGCAGTAAAAATAGCCATAATTACCGCGTTTCACATTGTTCAAAACACTCAACCTCTCTCTCCTCTGTTTAATACAAATATGAACCGTTTGTAATCATACTCTTTCGAATTTCTAAGCAAATGTCTAATCTCAAAATTATAAAATGTCTGAAACAAAGAAATCATTTTAACCATCAGAGATTAAAACAAAGTTACCTCGGCGTATTTCACACAATACATCAGTGTTTACCATTTGTCCTTCTTTGTCAATAAACTCTTTTCTCAAACTGTACAGGTGTGAATAATTGTGTGTGCAATAGCAGAGTTTACCGAAATCAATATTTAGATCATCTCAAAGTGCATAAAATCCACAAACTTAAAGCAGTAAAAACTGATTGCCTAAACTCTCATGTATAACATAAAGTCTGATTTTCATATCTAAACTCTGTATTCTGATATCCTTTCATTTGGATATATCTTTTATTTGTCACCCCCTTTATTTATTTATTTATTTTTTATTATTTATTTTTCCAGTAATCAGTGGTTGACACTAGTCACCAAAAATCAAAGATTTTAGCCCTTATTTCATACAATAAGTTCTTGGATCGTCCTAGACACAACATGATCTCAAAGGAATTTGTGCTCTTTTTGGCATCTTTTGATTTGAGGGTGAATTATTTACAATTAATAATCAGAGTTTAGACTTTTCATCAGTTAATGCAATTAATTTATGAGAGAAAATGCAAACAGCTAATACAGACTCAGTGTATAGGATCAATAAACTAAGAGATGCTATAAATATAGAGACAATATCATGCTGTGTTAACTTACTGCACATATTTGAGATCAGAATCTATACAACTCTTAAGGATTCATAATTACTTACTGAGAATTATGCTTCATACAAATTTCTTCATTGGTCCATATGTTTCAGACAAAATTACAATCAGAGTATAGCATTAGACTGTAACTATCAGAGTATGAACAACACTTTATGACCAACAGAGTTTTGCATCAGAGTTTACTTTCAGAGTTTATGACACTGGTACTCATAACAGTTAATACATGCAAGGAATCATGAGCATAAAAATCAAACATGTATAGTTTTTGAGTCTAACCCGTATCTCTAGTCAAAACCAGAGATCATTCCAAGTTCATTTACCAATCTTGTAAAAGTAGCTTCACTCAAAGGTTTGGTGAAGATATCTGCAAGTTGTTGGTCTGTAGACACAAAATGAAGCTCAATGTTCCCTTCTTCCACATGTTCCCTGATAAAATGATACCTTATGCTGATGTGCTTGGTCATGGAATGCTGTACTGGGTTATCTGTCATAGAAATAGCACTTTTGTTATCACAGTAAATAGGTATTTTAGAGTACCTTAACCCATAATCCAGCAACTGATTCTTCATCCATAAAATCTGTGCACAACAGCTACCAGCAGCTATATACTCTGCTTCTGCAGTGGATGTGGAAATTGACTTCTGTTTCTTGCTATACCAAGAAACCAATCTGTCTCCTAAGAATTGACAGCTTCCACTTGTACTTTTTCTGTCTATCTTACAGCCTGCAAAATCTGCATCAGAGTAACCAATTAGCTTAAACTCTGATTCTCTAGGATACCACAAACCCAAGGTTATGGTTCCTTTGAGATATTTGAAAATCCTTTTTACAGCTGTTAGATGAGGCTCTTTGGGATCTGCTTGAAATCTTGCACAAAGACATGTGGCATACATGATATCAGGTCTACTTGCTGTTAGATACAGAAGAGACCCTATCATGCCTCTATAGGTTGTCATATCCACTGTAGCACATGTGTCTTTGTCTAGCTTTGTTGCAGTAGCCATGGGAGTTGGAGCAGATGAACTATCAAGCATACCAAATTTCTTTAAAAGATTTCTGGTATACTTTGCTTGATTGATAAAAATCCCATCATCTGTTTGCTTGACTTGTAAGCCTAGAAAATAACTAAGCTCTCCCATCATGCTCATTTGGTACCTGGACTGCATAAGCTTTGCAAATTTCTTACAAAGTTTGTCATTAGTAGATCCAAAAATAATATCATCTACATAAATTTGAACTAAAAGCAAATCATCACCAGAATTGAAATAAAACAAGGTTTTATCAATTGTGTGAACCCACTTTCTAAAAGAAATTGAGCAAGAGTTTCATACCATGCTCTTGGTGCTTGCTTTAGTCCATATAATGCCTTGTCAAGCCTGTAGACATAATCTGGATGCTTGGGATCTACAAATCCTGGTGGTTGTTCAACAAACACTTCTTCTTCAAGCTTCCCATTGAGAAAAGCACTTTTCACATCCATCTGAAAGACTTTAAACTTCTTGTGTGCAGCATAGGCCAGAAAAATTCTTATGGCCTCCAATCTTGCAACTGGAGCAAAGGTTTCATCATAGTCAATTCCTTCCTGTTGTGAATAACCTTTAGCCACAAGTCTAGCCTTGTTTCTTGTAATCACACCTTCACTATCAGTCTTGTTTCTGAAAACCCACTTTGTACCTACAATTGATCTATTCTTTGGTCTAGGTACAAGTGTCCAGACTTCATTCCTTTCAAATTCATTTAACTCTTCTTGCATTGCTGTAATCCAATTAGCATCTTGAAGAGCTTCCTCCACTTTCTTTGGTTCTGTTTGAGACAAGAAAGCATGAAACATACACTCATTATTTGTTGCACTTCTAGTTCTTACACTAGCATCAGGATCTCCAATTATGAGATCAGGTGTGTGTGCCTGTGTCCACTTTCTTGCTGTTGGTAAGTGGTTTCTTGCATCATTATCGGATCCTCCCCCTTGATCCATGCTCTCCTGATTCATGTGTTGACTTTCTGCAGCTTCTGAGGCTCCCCCTGAATTGGATGGCTCAGAGTTTGAACTGTCAGAATTTGAATCAGTTTCCTCAACTGACTCACTTGTTGTGTCTTGTTGAGCTTCTTCACGCTCCCCCTCAACTGGTTCTCTATTTTGTTCAATTTGAGAATTTCCAGTTTCTCCAGTATTTACCAGTAGAGGTTCAGAGTATGCTTCGTCAGAGTTTCTCAGAACCGCTTCATCAGAGTTTGTCGGTACTGCTTCATCAGAGTTTACATCATCAGAGAATAAATCTTCATTTTCAAAACGTAGTTGATCATATTCATTTTCATCTTCAAGTCCAGTTATTTTCTTGTCATCAAATGACACATGTATGGATTCCATGATCACTTTAGTTCTCAGATTGTAGACTCTGAATGCTTTTGTTGACAATGGATAGCCAACAAAGATTCCTTCATCAGATTTTAACTCGAACTTGGTCAACTGTTCAGGATGAGTCTTCAACACAAAGCATTTGCATCCAAATATATGAAAATATTTCAAATTTGGCTTCTTGTTCTTCACCATCTCATATGGTGTCTTTCCATGCTTGTTAATCAATGTTGCATTCTGAGTAAAACAAGCAGTTTGAACAGCTTCTGCCCAGAAATAAGTTGGTAACTTTGCTTCATCAAGCATTGTTCTGGCAGCTTCGATTAGAGTTCTGTTCTTTCTTTCAACTACACCATTTTGCTGTGGAGTTCCAGGTGCAGAAAATTCTTGTTTCACTCCTCTTTCTTTGCAGAAAGCTTCCATGATTGAGTTTCTGAATTCAGTTCCATTATCACTCCTTATTATTTTGACTTTGTGCTGTGATCCTTTGTCCAGTAGATTTATATGATCCATCAGAGTTTGAGCAGTTTCATCCTTCTTTGATAAGAAATACACCCATGTATATCTAGTATATTCATCAACAACTACTAGAGCATATTTCTTTCTGCCCATAGACATCACATTCACTGGTCCAAAGAGATCAACATGTAGAAGATGATAAGGTTCCACTACTGAAGATTCAGATTTGCTCTTGAAAGATGACTTCCTTTGCTTGGCCTTTTGACAAGAATCACATAGGCCATCTAGACCGAGTATTGATTTTGGGAGTCCCCTTACAAGATCCTTTCTTATTAGCTCATTGATGTTGTTCAAATTGAGATGAGAGAGCTTCTTATGCCATTTCCAACTCTCTTCATTTGACATTCTTGCAGACAGACACACTGTTTTTCCATCAGAGTTTGTTACCAAACTTGCTTCATAAATGTTATTGCGCCTGTGTCCAACTAGAACAACTTTTCCAGTAGATTTACTGATAACTTCACAGTGTTCAGTATGAAAATCTACATGGTTTGCTCTGTCACAGATTTGACTCACAGATAGCAGATTATGCTTGAGTCCTGAGACTAGAGCTACATTGGTGATGATGACACTTCCAAGATTGATATTGCCATATCGCATAGTACGTCCTATGTTGCCATCTCCATAGGAAACCTTTGGGCCAGCCTTCTCCTCACAATCTGATAGCAGGGCTTTATTTCCAGTCATGTGTCCAGAGCATCCGCTGTCCAAGATAAGGGTGCTCTCTTTTATGCCCTTATTTTCGGATGATTCAGTCTCATCTTTGACAGTTGCCATAAGAGCATAATTTACTCCATCATCAGAGTCTGAAGTATCTGCCCAGTCTTTGCCTTTAGAGATGAGTGTTTTCTCAGATTTTCCTTTCTTGCACTCTGGGGCATAGTGACCCATCTCCTTACACTTGTAGCACTGGATTTCAGATTTATCCTTCTTGCCAGACTTGGTCTCCCTTCCATCAGACTTTCTAAAACTTTTCCTTTCAGAGTTTGAATCTTTCCTTGAGAATCTCTTTCCTTTCTTGAAGTTCTTGAATCCCATCTTCTTGAAGGTCTTCACCATCAATGCAGCCATTTGCATCATTTGTTCTTCATCATCCTCAGAGTCAGAAGCTTCATCAGAGTTTGAGTCATCATCAGAGTTTGATGACTCACTTTCAGATTTAATGACTAAAGCCTTTCCCTTGGATTTCTTCCTTGATGATTCCTTCTTGATGGGCTTCTCCTCAACTTTGAGAGCAACAGATTTTGTCTTCTTGCTGGATCTCCTGTTTCTTTGTTCTATCTCAAGTTCATGAGTCTTTAACAATCCATAGATCTCATCAAGATCTGTATCTGCAAGATCATAATTATCTCTGATTGTTGTCGCCTTTAAATCCCATCTTTCAGGTAGGGATAAGAGAAATTTGAGATTTGACTCTTCAAGCTCATATTCTTAATCAACCAGAGACAGATCATTCAATAGTTTGCAAAATCTGTCATAAGTCTCAGTCAAGGTTTCATTAGGTCTTGAATCAAAGTGCTCATACTCCTGTGTGAGTATAGTTTTCCTGTTCTTCTTTATAGCACTGGTTCCTTGACACCTGACTTCTAAAGCATCCCATATCTCTTTGGCAGTTTTACAGCCAATTACTCTGTTAGACATAACATTGTCTAAAGCACTGTGGAGTAGATGTCTAACTTTTGCATCCTTTGCAATTGATGAGATGTCCTCAGGAGTCATATCTTTCTTTTCCTTTGGAACAGTCTTTTGTTCTTGACCATCAACAACAGGAGTCAATTTAGTCGGCATATGAGGACCATCATTGATTCTGTCAAGATATTCTGGATCTGTAGCCTCCAGAAACATGGTCATCTTCACCTTCCAAATTGGATACTCCACTGGCCTGAGAATTGGAACCCTGATTGTTTCATATCGACTCACAGAATTAGGTTTAACCTGTTCAACCTTGGGAGGAGCTTGATTTTCTTCAGACATGATTATTACTGTGTTTGAATCGTAAAACTGTATATATTAAACAGCCTAAGCTCTGATACCAATTGTTAGGCCGAATACAGTATAATCAAATATATATGAGAATAACAATAATCAAGAACACTGTTTATGAATCAATAAACTGTAATTATATTAACAGCTTCTCTCTTTATGCTGTTAATGAATCACAAAGAGCTTCTAGGTTACAAGAATAATAATTCTATGTTCGCATCCCTTCTAGGGATAACCTATCTGTGTTTATATAGTACACAGTTACAATCAATCTCTAATTGATACTCCTACAAATTAGCTATACAATTTGCGATCAATTAGAATTGCTTCAGTCCTCTGTCCAGTCTCCTTAGCTGTATCAATATATTCTGCTTCTTTCCATCTTCAGAATATATTGCTTCTAGAATCTTCATGATATGCACCGACAACTAAGTCAACTTTCACCCTGTCAGACTTTAACAAACTCTGACCGGCTTCCAGTAAACTCTGATAAGTACTTCAGACTAAACTCTGAACAGTACCTGTTACTTAAACACTGATTAAACAAACATCAGCAATTATATCTAACAAGGTTCTTCTTTGATCCTGAACACTCACTTATTTTGTAAAGCCTTCTTTCCTGCTGGTAATTCTGTTAAAGACCAAGTCTCATTCTTCTCAAGAGAATTCATCTCTTCTTCCATGGCTGATTTCCACTTAACTGAATCATCCACCTGAACTGCCTCTGAATAACACTGAGGCTCTCCGTCCTCGGTTAATAACATGTAATATGCTGAAGGAGAAATTCTTTATGGTGGCCTCACAGTTCTGTTAGATCTTCTTACCTCAGCCTGTGGAGTCACTGAACCTGTCTCATCAGCATTCCCAGAACTCCCACTATTTCCTGGAAGATCTTCTTCAGTAATAACTTCAAGCACTGCTTTCTCTTTTTCAGGTTGTTCCTTTGAAAACTCAGAATCGATTGCAAGTTTATCCTTGTACACTGCATTTTCATTAAAATTAACATCTCTACTTCTAACGACCTTCTTCGTCAGTTCATCCCAGAAACAGTAACCCATATCATCTGAGCCATAACCAATGAAGATACACTTCTTTGCTTTAGGATCAAGCTTGTCTCTGTCTGAATCTTTAACACGACATAAGAAACACAACCAAAAACTCGCAAGTGTGAAAGATTTATCTCTTTTTTCTGCCACTCTTCTTCAGGAATATTGAACCCCAAAGGAACTGAAGGTCCTCTGTTTATGAGATACGCTGATGTGCTAACTGCATCTGCCCAAAAAATCTTCGGCAACCCTGCATGTAACCTCATACTCTTGGCCCTCTCATTCAAGGTTCTATTCATGCGCTCTGCAACACAATTCTGCTGCGGTGTCTCTGGAATAGTTTTAATCATTCAAATCACGTACTCTGCGCAATAGCTTTTAAACTCATCACTACTATAATCTCCACCATTATCTGACATCAAACTCATAACCTTCAAAATGGTCTGGTTTTCAACTTCAGTCTTCCACTTCTTGAAAGTAACAAACACATCTGACTTTTTTTTCAAAAAATAAATCCATACCTTTCTAGTGGAATCGTCAATGAAAGTGACATAGTAGCGAGATCCTCCCAACGACGCAACTGTTGTTGGACCATATACATCTGTATGAACTAGCTCTAACTTCTTAGCTTTGGGGGTCCTCCCTGATTTTGCAAAAGTAATTCGTTTCTGCTTTCCAAGAACACATGGCTCACAAAACTCAACTTCCACATTCTTTAGCTCTGGAATCTTCCCCTTTGAAGTTAACAACTTCATACCCTTTTCACTCATATGACCAAGTCTTTGGTGCCACAAAGTTGAAGACCCAATCTCATCAGCAACTACATTTGCTTCATAGCTAGATTGTTCAACTATGTACAAAGTCCCATTCTTCTCTCCTCGAGCAACAACTAGATTCCCCTTTATAACCTTCCATTGTCCGTTTCCGAAAGAAACTCGATACCCTTCCTTATCTAACTGACCCACAGATATCAACATCTTCTTGCGATATTTGGATTGTCCTCTTTTCTGTGACTTCGATCTACTACGCCCCTGATTCTGCCCCTTCTCGGACTTTCTGCCTCTGCTCTCAGTACTCAATAAGGAACCTGATGACTCTCCTGAGTTTCATCTACGAATATCTTCTCCAAGAATCGAATCTCGAACTCCATTAAAATTCATCTTACCGCTCCCAGATGAATTACTAATAGCAGTGACAAATCCTGACCAACTGTCAGGTAATGAGGATACCAACAATAAGGCTTGTACTTCATCATCAAATTTAATATCTACCGATGCCAATCTTGATAGGATAGAATTAAATTCGTTCACATGATCAGCAACACAATCACCTTCATTCAATCTCGCAGCAAACAACAAACGACACAAATACACCTTATTCGAAGCAGATGGCTTCTCATACATATTTGTTAACGCCTTGATCAATCTATGAGTTGTCGTTTCCTTGACGATATTGTATGCAACGTTCGGAAATTCCTACTCCACAAGTCGCACTAATTTTGTATTGATCTTTCACATTGAATTGTGTTCTGTTATGTTCTCACATGTTCTGATGTGTTGGTGTTTTACAATTACATGAGACTATTTATAAGAGAAAAAACTGGGCCTAAACTAATCAGAGTCTAATTCTGAAATTCTGAAATTAATAACTCTAATTAGAATTCAGATCTGGAAATTCTAACTCAAATCAGAAACCAATTCTGAAACCTGTTAGACTCCACAAACCCAACATCATGAATACACATCAGGATTACACAAGCATGTTACACTGAGTCTTATCCGTAGATAAGCTACCCTTCTACGGATACTGCAAAAGCATGCTATCTGTTGAAGACTACATTTTACTTATACAATTTTCACTAAGTTAATCTAGTTATCATCAAGAAACAACATAGTTCCTAACAATGCTCCACTGATTAACATAGATGCCTTCTGCTTTTCTAAAAGTAGATGTTTTCTACTTTTCTTTTGATGCTCCACTGATTAAAGTAGATGCTCCTACTTTATTCTTCAGCCACTGCTTTTTCTTTACTTTTCGTAGTGGAGGAAGTGGATGATCCTTCTTCAGCCGATAGCGTTTTATCTTCTGAAATGGTAGGGTAACAAATTTGACAATCGAATAATATGCCAAATTTCTTTATTTCTTTTTGATTTTTCTTGCAAAAGAAATTGTGATGAGATCCAACAACATCTTTGTGTAAGAGTTGTTGTCTGAACGCTATGACCTTATTATAGTCTTCTTCACTTAATCCCTTATGAGAATAAGAGGTCATCAGAGTATTAGTGGTTGCGAGGTTGTCGTGTAACTTGTCTTCTCGTTTGATGCCAAATAATTTAGTGATTAGGATCAATAGCTTTTGTTCAACAAATTCTCTTAAATCTCTTATTTCCAAGGTAGACTTCATGGCTTGACTTGGGGAATAGATTTTTTCTTTAGCTGAACCAACCTGAATATAATGGAATGGTTGATTTGCCGGACAGTCATAATCTTCTTCATTTTCCCAGTATATGATAGTGCTAGTTGCCTTAATGAAGATGCCGATTTCTTGACTCTTAAGACATTTCTTCTTGTATGTCTTAACTGCTTCTCTGAATTCCTTGGGGAACTTAGAGAATTCCAAGAGATTATCAGCTGGATGAACTTGTGCTAATAATCCGTATTGAAATGCTTCATATACCATTTCTGAGTTAGCATTTGGATAAAAGTTAAAATAACTAACATTCTTCATATCTGTGGTGAAGAAATGTTCGTCAACAAACTCTTTTTCTGTGGCTGACCTGCCGAATTGATAAAGATAATTGAAACTTGAATAGAGAGTTTCTATAGTATCTTCGTTGGTTTGTATCAATACTGGCTGTTGGTTTTTCGGAACTATTCCCAGAACGGTTTTGTTCGAGGATTCCTTTTTCTTGGTTAATGCACCTACATAGGTTGGCTGTAATGCTCCTGCAGAAATGATCAACTGTAAAGGTGGTCTAAACTATTGAGTAGTATAGATGTTTGCCGCAACTCTTGCTTCATCAAAGGATTTATACTTCTTGTGTTTTATTCCTGAGAAACCTTTGACTGCTTTCTCAGCTATATTCCATGTAGTGAATATTCCTACATTAGGACCATTGAACACCACATAATAGGCATTTTTATTGCCTGGAAATCCGTGAGGACATGCTGAAGTTTGATCTTCAGTCTTTTCTGGGATTGGAATTCCCCCATTAGGTCTCAAGTTTAAACTTGAAGTAGAACCCAATGTTTCGGAGGTCTGAACCTCAGTCTGAATTTTTACCAAATTCACAGTGTTGGTCCTTGTGTATTGCAGAAGGGGGGGGGGGGATGAATGCAATACTGATAAAATTCAATCTCAGTTTCAACAACTAAAACTAAGATTTAATGTTATCAATAATATGTATGCATTCACAAACAGTATAATAGAGAAGACAGGATTCACAAAATAAATGTTTTATTTATTTTGCAAAGTGTTGCTACAACCTCAAGAGAGAATTCCTGAGCTTCGTTCTTCTCCAAGACACTTGCTTGTCTTCGTTACTACTTTAGAATGAATTGATAGTCTCAGTATAAAACTAATCGTATCACTATCAACACGGGTCTGTGAAGCTGCTGTCATTATCAAGTGGCAGCTTCTTACAAAGTGTCTACCCATGTGACTTTCCTAAATTGCTAACAATGTCAGATATACATTACAAAGAAAGCAACCTAGATTCATTCTATTTCTAGCTAAAACAATTCAGCAAATAGAGACTTGACCTTGCTCTTGAATTGATTCGCTTTTGTTTGCAGTGCTTGAAGCTTCTGTCGTAGTCTTGCAGACTTGGTGCAGCTTAGGGATACTGCAACACGCCTGTTTCTTGAACATTGAAACTGTCACGGGGTTTGACTGAGAAATATAACTAGAACAAGGATCTTTCTCGAGACAGTTACTTTTGCCGCAGAGCTTGCTGTCACAGGAATGTGCTTTTGGTGACAGTAGGAGTTCCCCGCATAGTGTGCTGTCGAGGTTTCCAAACTTGCTGTCGAGGGCTAAAGTTGCTGTCGCGTAGTCTTCCGCCAATGTTGCTGTCAGAGTGAATATGCTGTCTTGACTTGCAACATTCTGTCTTCTTGTAATCTTACTGTCAATTCTTATGACAGTAACCTTTATTCATGCTGTCATCCAATATGCGTTCTTTGAGGCTTGAACACATAAAGTGAACTTCTTCCAAATTACACAATTAAACTAACATTGCATACTGATTACAAGAACATACTTTGGCTGTGACAGTATGTTCTACTTAATTAAAAATTAAGTATATACAAAGTTAAGTTGTTCCTATGCTATCACCCATAAATCCCAACACACAGGTTTCAACGGATTTGTTGATTCTTTACCAAGAGCCGTTTGCTCTGGAATAGCTTCCACTTTGCTTGTTGCCAAGGAAAGTGTATAAATAACCTTTTGATTTCCAGGAAGAGAGTACTTCCTTACATATTCTAGTTCTGCACGAACTATGTGTATTTCTTCTTGAATAATCTGGAGTTTTTTCAAGAGGATGGTTTCTTTAAGCTCTAGTTGCTCTATGGAAGTGTCCATAGTTTTATCTCAAAGAAAGAGATTTTTCTTAGGCGGAGAAGCCTTTTGATTTCTCAGAAAGAATCTAGGGGTAGAAGGAAGAGATTTATAGAAGAGGTTTATCTTCATTGCTTCATTTCCTTCAGTATTTATAGCCAAGAATTGGCTTTGGATTCCTGCAAAAGTAAAATAAACAGTGATATGATGATAAGACGTTTTATACCTGCCCTTGCTGGAATTCTCTTGTTAAAAAATCTGCTAGACAGTTTTTAACACCTTCGATGTGCTGTACATCAAAGCTATAGCGAGATAGCCATTGCTGCCATCTAACTAATCTTCCTTTCTTATTATCTCCCTATAACTTAATACGAAGAAAATAAGTGAAGTTTCTATTATCAGTTCTAACCAGAAATTTAACTAGAGTTAGATAAATAGAAAATTTATTAATTACTCTAATGACTGCCAAATATTCCTTTTCATTTGAATGATAATTCTTTTCGGCGTCTTTAAAGCTTCCTGAAGCGTATCTCCATATTAATTCTTTATCGGAATTAACAGCCTTGAGCACTCTTCCCCAATATCCTCCCGAGGCATCTGTCTCAATGATAAGATTGTCATCCGGTTCTGGATGATAGAGTTTGGGAAAACTCTTTAGATTCTTTTTTACCTTGCTGATGTAGCTGGTATCTGAATCTTTCCATTCCCATGGGATATCCTTTTTGAGGTTTGCCTGCAAAGGAGCACGTATAGCTGCAAGTTTGGTAATATAGTCAGAAGCATAAGTTAATATACCTAAAAACTTCTGTAATTGCTTTTTGTCTTCAAGTTTATCCGGGAATTTATGAATATGTTCTAGGATATGTATCTGAGGACAATGAGTTCCTTAATCAATTTATAATCATAAGAAATTAATCTTTTATTTGAAGATTTGAGCTTTCTTCTTTGACAAAATAATACCAAGAGTTTGGCATTTCTTTAGTACTGCTGCTAAGTGTCTTAGATGATCCTGCTCATTATCACTAAAGATAAGAATATCATCAACATATACACAACAGAATTTTTCAAAAGACCTGAATGTGTTCTGCATATGTCTCTGGAATATGGATGGTGCTTGTTTGAGTCCAAACGATACTAATATCCATTGATAATGTCCTTGGGGATATGTGAATGTCGTTAATAGCTGTGATTCTTCATCTAGCAATACCTGCCAAAATCCAGATTTACAGTCTAATGAACTAAATATTTTCTTACCTCTAATAAGGGTGAACAACTCATCTTTATTTGGTAAGTTATGGTTGTCTCCAATGGTGGCTTCATTAGTTGCCTTGTAGTTGACTACCATTCTCTTTTTACCTCTTCTCCTTTCTGCTTCATTTTCTACTAAAAATGCTGGAGACATATGAGGTGATTTACTGGGTATGATAATCTTCACTAGACTGTAAATCTGGTTTTTGGCAGGTATTGCTAGACGAAGAATCACAGCTACTGACAGCATTCACATGTCCCCAAGGACATTACCAATGGATCGTTGTACCGTTTGGACTCAAACATGCACCATCCATCTTTCAAAGACACATGCAGAATGAATTCTGGTCATTTGAAACTTTTTGTTGCGTTTATGTTGATGATATTCTTATCTTTAGTAATAATGAACAGGATCATTTAAAACATCTAGCAGCAGTTTTGAAGAAATGTCAACATCTTGGTATAATATTATCCAAGAAGAAAACATAGCTCTTTAAAACAAAGATTAATTTCTTAGGTCTAGAAATTGATCAGGGAACCCATTGTCCACAAGCCCATATTCTGGAACATATAAAGAAATTTCCAGATAAACTTGAAGACAAAACACAGTTGCAAAGATTTTTAAGTATATTAAATTATGCATATGACAATATTCCAAAACTTACAGCTATTCGTGCACCATTGCAGGCTAAGCTCAAAAAGAATATTCCATGGGAATGGAAAGATTCAGATACCGAATACATTTGTAAGGTAAAAAAGAATCTTAAGGGTTTTCCTAAACTCTATCATCCAGATCCGGATGACAAGCTTATCAATGAGACTGATGCTTCAGGTGAGTACTGAGGAGGAGTTCTCAAAGCAGTTAGTTCTGATAAAGAATTAATTTGCCGATACACAACAAACAGATTCAAGAGCTTCCGGACATGAAAATTATCATACCCAGTAAATCACCTCATATGTCTCCAGCATTTCTTGTAGAAAATGAAGCAGAAAGGAGAAGAGGAAAGAAAAGAATGGTAGTCAACTACAAAGCAATCAATGATGCTACAATAGGAGACAGCCATAATCTACCAAACAAGGATGAACTTCTCACTCTCATCCGAGGTAAAAAAATGTTCAGTTCACTAGACTGTAAATCTGGTTTTTGGCAGGTATTGCTAGACGAAGAATCACAGCAACTGACAACATTCACATCTCCCCAAGGACATTACCAATGGATCGTTGTACCGTTTGGACTCAAACATGCACCATCCATCTTTCAAAGACACATGCAGAATGCATTCCAGTCATTTGAAACGTTTTGTTGCGTTTATGTTGATGAAATCCTTATCTTTAGTAATAATGAACAGGATCATTTAAAACATCTAGCAGCAGTTCTGAAGAAATGTCAACATCTTGGTATAATATTATCCAAGAAGAAATCACAGATCTTAAAAAAAAGATTAATTTCTTAGGTCTAGAAATTGATCAGGGAACCCATTGTCCACAAGCCCATATTCTGGAACATATAAAGAAATTTCCAGATAAACTTGAAGACAAAACACAGTTGCAAAGATTTTTAGGTATATTAAATTATGCATATGACAATATTCCAAAACTTACAGCTATTCGTGCACCATTGCAGGCTAAGCTCAAAAAGAATATTCCATGGGAATGGAAAGATTCAGATACCGAATACATTTGTAAGGTAAAAAAGAATCTTAAGGGTTTTCCTAAACTCTATCATCCAGATCCGGATGACAAGTATATCATTGAGACTGATGCTTCAGGCGAGTACTGGGGAGGAGTTCTCAAAGCAGTTAGTTCTGATAAAGAATTAATTTGCCGATATGCTTCTGGTAGCTTTAAAGAGGCTGAAAAGAATTATCGTTCCAACAAAATGGAACATCTTTCAGTTATTAGAGTTATCAATAAATTTTCTATTTATCTAACCCCAATTAAATTTTTGGTTAGAACCGACAATAGAAACTTTACTTATTTTCTTCGTATTAAGCTACAGGGAGATAATAAGCAAGGAAGACTTGTCCGTTGGTAGTAATGGTTAATGTTAGGCCGAATACACAATATATAATCAAATATATATTTGAAAATAACAATAAGAATACTGTTTATGAACAATAAACTGTATGGAATTAATAACTCCTATCTCGGTGATGTGAAATATCACAGAGAGCTGCTAGGTTACAAGAATAATGTCTTCACGTATTCGCATCCCTTTTAGGGTTAACCTATCTGTGTTTATATAGTACACAGCTACATACAATCTTCTAATTGATATTCCTATAAATCAGCTATACAATTAATATCAATCTAGAATTGCTTCTGTCTTCTGTTCCGTTTCCTTAGCCATCTCGATATCTCTTTGCTTCTTTCCATCTTCAAAGAATATCGCTTCTAGAATCTTCATTGAATAACACCGACAGCTAAGCAAACTCTGACTGTCAGAGTTTAACAAACTCTGACCAGTCTTCCAGCTAAACTCTGATAGTATCCTGATACTTTAAACACTGATAAACAAACATCAGCAATTATATCTAACAATCTCCCCCAACTTGTGCATACCAAAAATGTACAAGTTAACAGATAATTGATGATGTCAAAACATATAACAAATGCAGTGTTTATAAAATCACAGAGTTTATATTTAACTTAGAACAGAAAACTTAAAAACTTACAGACTCCATTTACTTAATTTCTTCAATATCAGGTACAGTTCTGATGTAGTCCATAAGCAATCTTCTTTCAGCTCTCTCAAGCTCAGCTACCATTATCTTCTTCAGCTCCTTTAACTCTGGATCACTCTCTCCAGTTTGGTAGATAGCAGCTCTCAGAGAATAAATACTGTTCTTTCTCATTTCATTTCCCAGCTTTATAATGAAGGATTTATCTGACTCCAGATTAAATTCCAACACTTTTATACCAAGACCTGTTCTGAGTCTTACACTGTTCCTCTTCATCTCTACAAGCTTTCCATGGTAATCTCTGTACTTTGGTATATAAGAACCAACAAACTTTAGACCACTGAGGGCTCTAGCTTTCATCATTCTGCTTCTTAATACCTCAGCTGCTTGTTGAGTTCTTTGATTTTTAACTTTGAGTAGATACAGCACATACTCCAGCTCCTCCTTCATCTTCAGCACAATATCAGCTTCACCAACTCTGTATACTCTTCCATCAGTCTTGAAGTATAACAGAAAATCTCTTTTTAAACCTCTATGGTGTATTAACTGAACAAACTCCAAAGAATCAAGATTTTCTTAAGTCACACCAATACCAGGTTCAGCTAAAGAAGTATGATCCATGGGACTATTGTTCACCCTCTTCTCTCTATGAGATCCTAAACCAGATTTATCTCTAGATTCTTTTCCCATGATGGTTTTGCTTTGAAGAAGATTTACATTGCCAGGAAACAGAGAATGTTGAACTTTAATTGGTTTAGCAAAAGTTCTTTGAAGTTCAGAAGATACCAAAGTCTGTACAACTTGAGTAGAATCAGTGGTTGTCACAGCTTCTAATGATTTAACAACTTGAGCATTGTCAGAGGTTGATTTAGCTTTCTTCAGTATTTGTGTCTCTTCTACAAGCTTCCCTTTGCCTTTATCCAAACTAGCTTCAACTGGCCTTCTTGAATATTGTAAACTCTGTTGAGAGTTTACATTTTCTTTGATAGAAATTCCTTTTTCTTTTGGCCTTGTGACTTTTACAGTCTTCTTGATCTTCCCAGATTTTAAATTCTTCTCATGCTCTTCAGCTAGCATTTTCTCTTCTGCTTGAATATCTTCAATAGTTTCCTCTGCCCCATGTTCTTCCAGAAACAACTGAGCTGCAATCTCTTCATCAGTAATTGGTTGAGAAGTAAGCAATAAGCTTCTAGCTCTTGAAGAAGATTGAGCACCAGTGTTTATTTTCTCAGAGTTTGCCCTAGCAGAGTTTGACCTTAGTCTCCCTTGCTCTTGAGTAGATTTTGACCTTAACTCTTTTCCTTTTGCATCACCGTCAGTAGTATCATCCTGTCTACTCAGAGTTTGAGATTTCTTGCATTTGTCTTTAAGTACTCTCTCCCCCTTTTTGACATCATCTAGAATCAACAGTGAAGTGAGCAACTCTAGTGAAGCAGCAATTGAATCAAGCTTGTCAGACATGACAGTTTGATTTTCTTCAACTTTGCTCAGCCTGTTCTTGATAACCTCTTGATCTTTAACCAAGGAAAGCAGCATAGATTTATCTTGTTTCAAAGACATGTCTCTTGCAAACACATCATTTCTCAACCCAGTAACAGACTTCTGAGTTTCATCAAAACGGTTGTGAAGAGACTTGACTTGAACTATTGTAGCTTTGAGATGTGTGAGAAGCTCAGGATTTGTAATGGTTGCAGCAGACTTTGTCACAAAATCAGTTGCCCTCTGATCAGTGAATATACAATCTCTGTTTGACCAGTTGGAAAAGTACATATTCTGAAAATGAATTTCAGTATTATGTTGAGTGGAACCTCCAACATCAGTCACCTTTAGATTGTGTTGAGCAGAAAGCCTTGGAGAAGATGAAGAATCAGCTTGATCATCAGACTTTGCTGTAGATTCTTTACTTAGAGAATTTGGAATATTTTCAGCAAAAGTTTCTTGCCCATCTTCATTTGCAACATGTTCAGAGTTTAAGTTCTCAACTACATGTTCTTGAACAGCCTCAAGAACAGGCTCTGCAGTAGCTTCAAAAACATCTTGCATCTTCTATAACAGTCTTTGCAGTAGCTTCAAGAACATCAGCCTTTGTTGCCTGATCAACCTCTTCACCTTTTTCAATTACCTGGTGAGTAACAGAGAATACCTCTGAAGGAGGATGGAGAAAAAGAGTTTATAAAAATGAGTAATTCGGAAGAAAGAATAAAAGCTATTTGGGAAGAGTTTATAATTAAAGAAAAATATTAGGAAAAGATGACTAATGCTTATTGGACAGATCCAAATGCAATAAGAAGATGGAGTAAAATATTAAATTATTATATTATGACTGAGGAGAAAAATATAAAAGAATTAGAAAATAGATGTATTAGAATAGAATGGATAGAAGAAAATAGGATACAAAAAATTGAATTATACGATGAATTAATTAGGTAAAATAATTAATAATTATAATATGGATAAAGTATATATAGAATTTTATAGAAAAATATTATTAGCAACTAGAAACTTAACAGAATAAAAAGTGAGTTCGAAAGGCAAAAATATTAAAATATTTTTTATCATCTCAGAATAAAGTAAAACAAGATATAGAAAGAATTCAAGAAAAATAAGATACATTAAAATGGACAGAATAAACATATTTAGAAAGAATATGATTATATCAACAGCTTGGAGAAATGTATGAAATATATAGAATAGATATTGTAAGAGTAAAATGGTATAAAGAAGTTCTATTAGAAAAAAACTAATTTAACTGGATAAAATAGAAAAATAAATAAAATTATATTTATGAATAAAGAGAAAGAAATAGGAGAATTAGAAGAAAATTATCTAATAAATAGAAAAGAAGAGTTTATAAGAATATTAAGAAAAGATATAGAAATAAAAGAATTAAGAGAAGTTCATGAAGAACAATATAAATTAATAAATAATTTAATGGAAAAGATAAATAAAAATTAGGAAAAGATGACTAATGCTTATTGTACAGATCCAAATGCAATAAGAAGATGGAGTAAAATATTAAATTATTATATTATGACTCAGGAGAAAAATATAAAAGAATTAGAAAAGATTAAAGATAAGATAGATGTATTAGAATGGATAGAAGAAAATAGGATACAAAAAATTGAATTATACGATGAATTAATTAGGTAAAATAATTAATAATTATAATATGGATAAAGTATCTATAGAATTTTATAGAAAAATATTATTAGCAACTAGAAACTTAACAGAATAAAAAATGAGTTCGAAAGGCAAAAATATTAAAATATTTTTTATCATCTCAGAATAAAGTAAAACAAGATATAGAAAGAATTCAAGAAAAATTAGATACATTAAAATGGACAGAAGAAACATATTTAGAAAGAATAGGATTATATCAACAGCTTTGGATAAATATGAAGGAGGAACATCTCAAACATTAAGTTTTAAACCAGAAACATATACAAAAATACAAAGTGAGACGGAAGAATTAACAAAAAAAAAGTTTTTAAAACTAATTATTTTGAAAGAAATAAAGAAGTAAGATATATGTCATAAAAACATGAGAATATAATAGATATTACTACAATGGGAGAGCAAAAATTAATTTAATAAGTGATGATTTAATAAAAAGAGAATTATCTAAATTATCAAATAGGGAAGTTAACAAGTTAAAAAATATTTATTTGGGAGGAATAGAGTTTACTATAAAAGCATATTTTCAGAAAAATATTGATACCCCATACAAATATATATTGTACATGATAGAATATTAGGAAGTTTGCAAGATGATTTAATATCAGTATTAAAATATGAACATAAAGAAAGAGCTTTAACTTTATATTATAAATTAGATGGAATAAATATGCCAAAAGGAAGTAAAGTAATAACTATAGAAACAAAAATGGTATATGCGATAACAGGAAATCACCATAAAGAATAATCTAGAATAACAATACCAAAGCTAAGGAATGTATAACAGAAATAAATACAGGTACAGCCAAAAGTTTAGTTCATATAACTGAAATTGATGAAGATAAATGTGATGAAATAGAGCCAAAGTGAACATAATTCATCAAGAGAATTAATAATAACTAAAAGTATAATGTTAAGAATAAAAATTCAAGATTTAGAATATAGGAAAAATTTAGGAGTAATAGAATATGATATTAATTGTCAATTATTATTAGGAATGGATTTCTTAGATATGATAGATTATAATATAAATAATGAAAGAATAGAAATAAATGACCAAAATAAAACAAGATTTATAGAAAGAATATGAATTTAGAAAAAGAATTAGAGAAAAAGGAAAAAGGAGTTAAAGATTGTTGAAAACATAGTAACAGAAACTTTAATTTTATCTCAACAAAAATATTTAAGATATTTAGATGAACAAACAAAATTAAGAAAAGAAATAGAAGAGTTAAAAGAACATATAAATAAACCTAAAATAATAAAAACTTGGATAAATGCTGAAGGAGGATGGAGAAAAAGTGTTTATAAAAATGAGTAATTCGAAAGAAAGAATAAAAGCTATTTGGGAAGAGTTTATAATTAAAGAAAAATTAAAATCTATAATAGAAGAAAATCAAGCTAATAACAAACAAGCAACAGATTTATGGAGTAAATTAGAAATACATACTTTTAAACAAATATTAAGTTAACAATAATACATAATTGTTTAAAAGAAAAGAATAATGAAGAAGAACCAGAAATAATAGTTGTAAATGCAATAGAAAGGATTAAAGAACCAATCCTAATGGATATAAGTAAAATAAAGCCAAAAATGACTAAAGGAGTTAAAAAAGTAATAAACAATTTAGCAGAACTTCATAAATTAGGAAAATTTTAAAATGTCTATACAAGAACATATTATAATAACATTTCTTAAAAAACATGGAAAAGATATTATAGATAAAGAAAGCCATAAATATGAGCCAATAAAAACAGGAAAAGAAAGGAGAAGAACTAGATAATAGTAAAGATCATAATGAATTAGAAAAATTAAGAAAGGAAAACATTATTTTAAAAACTAATACTAATATGGAATGGCTAAATAAATTTAAATTTTATAAAAATAATTATAAAACCCAAAAGAAAGAATTAAAACAAGCTAAACTAGAAGTTACACAAGTTAAAGAGGAAGTAACAAATTTAAAGGAAGAAATAAATAAACTAAAAGAAATTTTCAGTAAAATAAAAGGAAAAGGAAAAATAGATATTCAGGATAAAAATAGTGAATTAAAAAGTAAAATAAAAAGTAGTGTTACTGAAAATGAAGAAGAATCAAAAGGAATAAATTTTATAGAAGAATCTGAAGACATGATATAATAATAAAAGAAAATAAAGAAATTTTAGCAGCTTTAACAAAAATGAAAAATGTTTCTTATAAAAAAACAAATAATGAGATAGATTCAGATGATATAGTAAATGAAGATGCAGATGATTACCCAGAACAAAGAAATAAGAGATCAAATAATTATTAAAAAAGAAAATAAAATTTCATCTCATATACCTATAAGAAGAAGTTCAAGATTTTACAGGATCAGTAACACAAGGAATTAATATAAATGGATATTTTTAGACTTAGATAATATTTATGATGAACAAGAAATAAGTAGAAGAATAAAAGATTGGAAATTAGGAATGTATATAGCATTTATGAATTCAAAAGAAAAAGAAGATTTAGATTATGTTTTTGAATTAATATCTAAAACAACAATAAGAAAGACAGTTTTTTGGATAGAAAGTATTGACGTAAAACAACAAGCAACAAGATATGTTAAACATGTTTGGTATTATATTAAAAAGAGAATTTTTAGGAGAAAGATGGTTTGTAGCTCAGTAATGGCAGAAAGAAAAATAGAAATAGTAATGAATCTCAGTAATATGAAATGTTGTAAAATTAATAAATTACCAGAATATACTATAAGTTTTACTAAATTCTTTTATGAAGCAAGATTTTTACCTCAGGAAAGTATAGTATATCAACAGCTTTATTATGATCATTTACCTACACCATAGATATCTAAAGAATATACTAATTTAGAACCAAATGAAAATACATTAACAGAAAGGATTAGATTGTTAAGAGCATATTTAATGCGAAAATGTGAAGATTATAGATTACAGCAATCAATTAAAATAAAAATAAAAATACAGGATTAAGAGAAATATGTGGATTTACAAAAAGAAAATTAGTATTTGGATGTGATGATGATAAATATAAAAAATCAAAAATTTAGAAAAAAAACAAAATTATAATAATCAAGAGAGTTATTATAATCAGAATAAACCTTAGACCCTATAGATCATTTAATAACATGTTTAAAAGAAGAAAATTTAGAAGATATAAAAATACCCCAGAAAACAGAGAAAGATTTAGATATAGAAGAAAATTTAGAAAAAAGAAAATATATAAAGTCAGTAAAGGAAGATAATAAAGGAAATAATAACGATAAAATAGTAGATTGTAAATGTTGGAATTGTAATGAAAAAGGTCATTATGCTAATAAATGTCCAAAGCTAAAACAAAAAGGAGTAAAATATATAGATAGTACAAAATTTATTATGAAATTAGAATATATAAAAGAAGAAAATAATAATTGAAATGAGTAATAATAGTAGCAGTGACAACTATAGTAAATAAAATGGTAAATATTTATATAAACCTAATAAATATATTAAACAAAAGAACAAAATGGCAAGCATTTTTTAGTTGTTATGACTTTGTTATATATCAGGTACTAAGAATATTCTTGCAGATTTTCTTAGCAGAGAATATGGAAAGGAATAATATTACTTAGCAAGTGGAAGAAATTTTATTAGAAATCAAGAGGAAAAATGAGCAGATAACAGCCTTTAACCAAGATATAAATTCTCTCGTCCAAAACCTTCAAGAAAAAATGAAAATTATCAAAAACCTACAAACTTCACCTCAAACATTTATATCAAGATTAACAACAACCCACAAAACCCAGAAAAATCTCCAAACCCTATTATAATGGCAGACAGAGTTAAATACCCAAAAGAAACCATTGAAGCCTTTGAAAAGATAGTAAAGTATTATGATTACAAATAAAATGATACTATCCTCAGAAATGGAAAATTTAGCAAGTATCCAAGGTATATTTGTAAAGAAAATACAGATCCAATGATAGTAAAAAATTTACTAAGATTTGGATTTATTGATAAGATTATGGTAGATGATACATTGACAAGTATATCAAAATTACAATCTCTTATAGTAGAAAGTGTTGAAGCTATGAGGAAATCATATGGACCAGGAGGAATCTATGGAGTACAGGTATTCGATGCTTGTACAGATTTAACAGGTAAACCAATAGTAATATGTCAAATATTCAAGTATGGGAGGAATACAACAATAGAAGGAGATAATAAAAGTTTGAAGATGCCTATGCCATGCACTATAGAACAATTTCAAGATTGGATATGCAACAAAAAAGCAATTGGAATAGCAGTTATAAAATCCAAGTTGGAGGATCTTATCAATGGAAGAAAAGCATGCGTAATAGGATGCAGAATGGGAGGAGATGTTGAAGACATATTAACCTTATATTATAATAATGATGTTTTAAATGCAGATACTTCTAAACTAACAGAAATGTATTCCAGAGTTTCAGATTTAAGATACATTCATTCCCCAATAACAAGAAAGATATCAACTGTACAAAGGAGGAAATCAATAATAACCTTGAAAGCTCCAGCAATGAAAGAAGAAGGATGTTCTAATCCTTTTCAATAAAATGTAAAATTCATATATTTTAGGCCCAATGTAAAAAATTGGTGACCTAATGTAATATTTATGTCCTTATGGCCCAAATCAAAAGTTTGGTAACCATAATATTAATTATGACTCTGCGGCCCAATGTATAATTGGTGACTGCAAAATATTGTTCCTACAGCCCAATGAATAATTGGTGACTGTAGTATATTAAAAATGAATCTTCAGCCCAATGAAAATTGGTGACTGAAACTATATTACCCATGATCATACGGCCCAATGAAAATTGGTGACTGTATAAATATTAATCATGATCATACGGCCCAATGTAAATTGGTGACTGTATATTATTAAACATATTATCCATGATAATACGGCCCAATAAATATTGGTGACTGTAAAATATATTAAATTTTTTTATGCAGGAATATCAAGCAAGGAAGATAACTACAAGACAACAATGAAGACAGAAATATCAAGCAAGAAAGACAGCAATGAAAGAGAAAATAGAAGAAAAGACAACACTCAAATAAAAAAACAGTATGAAGATAAAAAGCAGGAAACCAATGGAATCATATCATCAGAAAAGAAGGAAGAAGATACAGGAAAAAACAAACACAGATGGAAAGAAAAAGAAGAAAGAAGACAAATGAAAAAAAAAGGAAAAGGGTGAAAAGACTAAAGAAAAAGCAAATGAGGAAAAAGAATCTGAATACATGAAAATTATTGTAAAAGTAAAGAAAAATCCTCTATAAAATAAAGGATATGTGATCAGTTGAAGGACAAGTTTGGCCATCAATAAAAAAAATTCTCTTATTTCTCTTAAACTCTCTCTCTCAAATCAATATGACCAACTAAACCCCCTCTTCTACAACCAATAGTAATAATATTATATAATCATATATATAGAAGTAATCAAGAAAGCATAGGGGAAATAAGAACAAGCGCATTGTGGGTATGATCAGAAAAAGTCATGGAGCAGTTATGGTGGATGGGTGTAGTCCATGGAGATAAGACCTGATTGGGAGCCCAAAGATGGGGAAGTCAGAAGAGGTAGATCATACAAAGTGCACTCCGGTGAGCCAAAACTACTCATGAAAACTATGATTGTGAATATGATGCATGCTTGTTAATATCTTATCTAAGCGGTGTGATTTTGATTATTTAGATGTATGAGGTTATGTATATTTGAACCTAGAGGTTGTAGAATAATTAAAAAATGAATTCCGCTACCACCATGTTTAAACATCTACATGCAAATATTAAAATTATTATTAAATTTAGAAATAAATATACAATTTATATTTATTTCTATATTCCTACTTTCTTCAGGGTTCAATAGATATAGGAATGATCCCCCGAAAAATTGTCAACCTCGCAACCACTAATACTCTGATGACCTCTTATTCTCATAAGGGATTAAGTGAAGAAGACTACAATAAGGTCATAGCGTTCAAACATTAACACTTACACAAAGATGCTATTGGATCTCATCAGAATTTCTTTTGCAAGAAAAAGCAAAAAGAAATAAAGAAATTTGGCATATTATCCGATTGTCAAATTTGTGACCCTACCATTTCAGAAGATAAAACGCTATCAGCTGAAGAAGGATCATCCACTTCCTCCACTACGAAAATTAAAGAAAAAGCAGTGGCTGAAGAATAAAGTAGGAGCATCTACTTTAATCAGCGGAGCATCAAAAGAAAAGTAGAAAGCATCTACTTTTAGAAAAGCAGAAGGCATCTACTTTAATCAGTGGATCATCTACTTTACGAGAAGTACAGATAGACGCATGCAATGACATCAAAAGATTTGTACAGATCCTCTTCCTTAATCTATAAAAGGAGAGTTATGTTTTCAAAGAAGGACATCAATTGTAACAAGAGACAAGCATAGAGCATTGAAGTCCAGAAAATAATGTGTGAGTAAAACCCATATAGGGTTCTAGCATGTAGTAGCATAATATATACTAGAAGTATAGATCCAGAGTTTGTATTCAGTTTATTAATGATCAAATAAAAGAAAGTTGCCTCAAAATAGATGTCTTCCATAAATTCTTATTCTTGATATGTTTGTTGAGAGCCTGGAGGGCGTAAGTCCGTCAAGTACGAAGTATCGTTTAGGCAGTGGTCCGTTAGAGAAAAGCTAATGGCATCATTGGTACTACTTACTTTCAAGAATTAAGAAAGAGAAGGAAGGTAGCTCGGCTGAGAAACAAATCCTTGTTGATCATCATATATTGTGCTACTCTAGACAAATCTTCCAAAGGTATGTATGCGAAACATCCTAGAACTCTATTATTAAAATTTTATTGATTTAGCTTATCTGCTTAGAACAATTCCATGATTAGTAATAATCTAGAATTAGATCTCTTTAGATCTTTTAGTAATTTCGCGACTTGGTATCAGAGCCATGGAAGTATCTTTTAAAATGAATAAATTTTTAAAAGAAAATGAAAATGATGATCCTCAGACATCCACGTCTGATGAAAATCAAAATTTTGAAATCGAGTTTTCAGAAAACGAAAAATAATTTCAAGGAAACTTCTTGGTAAAACAAGAAATGCTTTCAAAAATCAAAAACTTAAAACTTGATTTGAAGATAGAAAAAATATTTAGAATTCCTTTCAATTTAAATATTTTGAGAAGAAAAAACAATATCTTTTATTTTGTCAGCACAAAAGAAATGCATGTAGACATAAAAGATACTAAAGGTTCAGTTTTCCTTTCACTAATCAAGAGATAAGAGATTAGGAAAAACCTTATGAAAATCGACTCTAAGATTAGATCAACAATCAACACGGTTCATTTAGGAGCTGTAAAGATTTTGTTAAAATCTGAGTTTCAAGAAGGTATTGATTCACCTATTAAAATGGCTTTAATGGACAATAAAATCAAAGATCGAAGAGATTGTATTTTAGGTGATGCTAAAGGAAATTTAGCTTACCAAAAATTCATGTTCTCAGTCTACCCTAAGTTTGGACTTAGCCTAGACACTAAGAATTTATATACGGTTTTATCTTCCGTACATCAGTTCGAACGAGAAAATCTTATGGATGCTGGAGTTGAAGTTTTCAGTATATGATGTGTTAGTGCTTGTGCCCTAGAGACAATACTATAATGTTCTTAGGGAAGACATTTTGATTATTAATAAATATGTTCTATGGATTTTCTTTCAATTATTTATTATGTCTTTATTAACTGCGATATAAATATTAGAATAATAAATGTCCTTGGAATATAAGCATGAATTCTATATCTCTAAGTATGTGACTTAGAAATGAGATTATATGAGTAGTGTTTATAATCCTAAAAGATCCCTAGTCGAGTATTATTATTTGAGGACAATAATAATGCATTAAGACTAGTATGTTTGTTGACTGATGACCACATCTCATTGGTTATAAGTATGGTGATACTAAAGTCAAAGACATAAGTGCATGTTAACAGAACATGGCACTGGATAGACCCACCGTGTGAATTCTTCATGGTAAATGTTATCAAGTGTCATAAGCAATTCTCACAATGATAATGGTGTAATGATCCTTAGACTTGAAATCATTATATTTCTATATGAGAATTAATATACTTTGATTCTACTCAAAGTTACCTTTGACCGGGTAATGATAAAGGTGGACATTGGGTATGTTATGAATCATATGAGAAATATGAATGATAGATATAGGATTTAACCCTCCTATTTTAGGAGTGATATTATTGGCCTCTTGATTGAGTGAGACTATGAAATGCATGGCCATGCTCAAATTGTGATTTGTTTAATAGTCTACTCATCAATCAAGTAAACCGGGATTAAATGTTGAAGAGGATGACATAAACCATGCCTCGAGTTTAATCTATAATATAAGGTTAAAAGGATTATATTACATGGAACATTATTCATTAAAGGTTTAATTGGATCACCAATTATTATTATTACTTGGGTAGCAGTGATGTATTACTAGATGCCGCTCATTGTTTATAATTTTATTATGAGATGTTAAAATTATTGTCAACGTAATAATAACCTAAAGGGTTACACATAAAGAATGTTTTAAACGGAGCATTAATTAAATTTCGAATTTAATTGAATTATTATTATTATTGAATTATTGGATTAATTAAGTAGGACTTGATTAATTATATAATAATTCGAATATAATAAATAATACTACTAAATAATCAGATTGGGTTTTGGAAGCCCAATCAGATTATGTATAGGCCCGGAATTCTCTCCATATAAATACATTAAGATGTATTATTTTAGGGTTGAGAAATTGAAAAAACGTTTTTCTTAAAAAACCCTAGCTGCTCTACATCTAAGAGAGGCTAGAGAGAGAGAGTTCTGAGGGCAGTTCTTGGCTAGTACCAACTCCGGTGATCGTTGGACGATCGGGCGTTCGTGTGGACTGATTAGAGACGTGTATCGCAAGGCGGGACACGTGGTGATCATATCAAAGGACCTCCATTAGTCAGCCGTTCGTAAAGCTTCAAAAGGTAAACGATTCTATTCACGAATTAAATATCGTTTTTCGCATGGATCCTGCGGAGGGTTTCGTTAATTTTTCTATTTTACGCGTTTTTCCGTTGCGTTTTTCATGCCCGAAACCCTTCAATGGTATCAGAGCTACTTGCGAAAAGTGTTTAATTCGTTTATATGTTTACTGTTTTGATGATAAAATCATGTTTGCGACTATCATGATTGATGCGTTGTTTTTATGAAAACATGTATTTTGTATTGATGTATATACATAAATTGTATAATAATGATGATTGAGATGATCATATGATGATCATATAATCTGTATGTATACTGATATATACATGATATAGTTTTGTTCTTGTTATGAGAATCGTATTCGATACGATTTCTGATTGGCTGCGCAGATTTGGTGAAATTTGCATACTCTCTCAGAATTTCGTCGAAAATACCTTTTCGGAAAGGGAAACGGGCGTCTGAACAATACTGACGTTGTCACTCGTTCATCTGTAAGGCGTTTGACGTCGTTTACTGTCTGTAAACAGCGATTTATTGTTTTCATAATTTTGATTTTAATTTTCTGATTTACACTTTATTTGATTTTGTGATTGGATCATGAAATATATGATATGGTGTGATATGTTGATGCAATATGAGATGTTCTTAACTGTTAATTGAGCATGGTGTATGGTTATGGCCCTAAGACCCATTGGTTAGTGGTTTTTTATTATGGTTTTGGTTTTAAATACGACTTGCATGTCGTTCATTCTTGTAATGATTAAATCTCGAATGTAACTCGAGTTTCTCTTGTAAGTTTATTAGATTAGCTTTTCATATTATGTAATTGATGATATGAAGACATGGAGACATGCCAAGGAGGCGATCAAAGGAGACATTACAAGGAAGCATGAAGACATGTGTAATTTATTATGTTGTATTTGATACCACCATAGATTGACCTTGGTTTTTCCTTAGCTTGGAAAAATCGCATAGGATTGGGCCATAACCAAGCACGTTTACTTTACGCACTTTACATATATGATGCATGTGATGATGATATGTATGCGTAGTGATAATGATGCATGTTTTAATTAGATTAAACATGTATGTATTAGATACATCACCCATGCCATGCCTGCTAAACAAGATAAAATCTGTAACGATTCAAGATTTTAAAATTGAACAAAACGAACATGAGATTCCTGTGTTTATGAAACACGGAAATAAGTATGAATTTTCGATTTTTTGATATGGGGCGATTTTGACAAAAAATACAAGCAGCGCTTGTAAGAAAGGCGGGTTTTAAGTGAGACCACTGTGACTCCTCCGTTGGACTGGAAATCAAACCATTGATGAATTTTGAATTGAAGTACTTAGTTCAAGGAAAAATTGGGAATCTCTTGATGATGGGATCATGGTCGTTTTAATAATAAAATCCCTAAATTTAAAATATTAAGTCACTTAGATGCCTTCCAATGGGCAACACTCGTCAAGACCTAGATCGAGAAAGAGTGGGTTCGCCAAAGCGAAGCACTCCAATCTATCGTGGTATGGCGCGATGAAGTAAATGTGATACTTAACTGTTAGACCATTGGGTTAGACTTAACTAAGTTACCACAATAGGATTGTGAACTTAGAAGCATGGAGTTTGGTATGATTTATTGGATAAATATGGACAAATGTTGTTCTACCAAACTTTCCAAGAGTTATATATGATATAATTGACAAGAGTTGTCTACCTAAATAAATCATGTTTTGGGAGAAAAGCCAAAGCTAACCTTACGCGTGACGAAATATGGATCTTGGCTCACTAGAAGGATTTAGAGTAATGCCTTCCGAATTAATAGTTAGGGCTATTGATTTGATAAAAATAGTGGGAGATATATATTGTGAATATATATGGATAATCACTTGAACATAATTTAATCTGCAACTAACTTATTTTATGCATTTTAACATTGTAGATATCTAAATGGCAAACTCAAACAATTTCTCTGTGCGATCAGTCCTTGAGAAGGAAAAGCTGACAGGAACCAACTTCCTTGATTGGCAAAGGAATTTGAGGATTGTCCTCAGGCAGGAGCGAAAGCTTTATGTCCCTGATATTCCTCACCCTGGACCTCTTGCTGCTGAAGCAACCGAGGCTCAAAAAAATGCTTATCAGAAGCATCTTGATGATTCTACGGATGTCTGTTGTTTGATGCTAGCGACTATGAGTCCTGAGCTTCAGAAACAACATGAGCGTATGGACGCTTATGACATGATAGAGCACCTCAAAAGGATGTTTGAGGGTCAAGCTCGTCAAGAGAGGTTTGATGTAAGCAAAGCGTTGTATGCATGCAAACAGGGAGATCGTGACCCGGTTGGACCGCATGTTCTAAAGATGATAGGGTATTTGGAAACCCTTGAGAATTTGGGTTACCCGGTTTTTCCGGAACACCAAGCAGATTTGATCTTGCAGTCTTTGAACAACAACTACACTCAATTTGTAATAAACTATATTATGAGTGAGATAGACAAAACACCTACCGAACTATTGGCATTATTGAGGACTGCTGAGACCAATATGTCAAAGGCTAACCCTGCTCCCATAATGATGGTGAATAAAGGGAATGCCAAAGGAAAGGGGAAATGGAAAGGCAAGAAGAAGATTGGATCTAAATCTGCTAATCCGAAACCTGCTTTCAAAAAGGCTTTGAAGCCTACTGGAGGTGTTGCAAAAGGTGATGCAAAGGGTGATGTATGTCACTTTTGCAAGAAGCCGGGTCATTGGAAGCGTAATTGTCAAGCTTATTTGGAAGATTTGAACCTGAAGGGAATGAAGTCTGTGAAGATTTCTGATTCAGGTATGTATGTTATAGAAGTCAATTTGTCTACTTCTACATCATGGGTATTAGATACTGGATGTGGTTCTCACATTTGTATAAATGTGCAGGAAATACGAAGGAGTAGGACTTTGGCGAAAGGAGAAGTCGACCTATGCGTTGGCAATGGAGCAAAGGTTGTTGCTTTGGCTGTAGGGACTTATAATTTATCGTTGCCCACTGGGCTTATTTTAGAACTTGAGAACTGTTTTTACGTGCCTGCGATTTGTAGAAACATTATTTCTGTTTCTTGTTTGGACAAGAAAGGTTTTTCCTTTACAATTCAGAACAATAGTTGTTCCTTTGGTTTGAATAATGTTACCTATGGGGTTGCACGTTTATTTAATGGTTTATATGTTCTTGATCTTGATATTCCTGTCTATAATGTAAATAATAAATGTATTAAGGCTAATGACTCAAATCAAACATACCTTTGGCATTGTCGTTTAGGCCATATAAATGAGAAACGCATTTCCAAGTTACATAAGGATGGATACTTGGATAAGTTTGATTTTGAATCATACGAAGAATGTGAACCTTGTCTCATTGGAAAAATGACTAAAGCTCCTTTTACCGGAACTGGTGAGAGGGCCACCGAACGATTAGAACTCATACATAGTGATGTATGTGGTCCAATGCGTACGATGGCAAGAGGTGGCTTTTATTACTTCATAACCTTTACTGATGATTTTAGTAGATACGGATATGTGTATCTTTTGAAGAACAAATCCGAATCATTTGAAAAATTCAAAGAGTACAAGGCAGAAGTGGAAAAGCAAATAGGCGAAAGTATTAAAACTCTACGATCTGATCGTGGAGGTGAGTACTTAAGCTTAGAATTTAAGAATTACTTAAAGGAGTGTGGTATTGTATCACAGCTCACACCTCCTGGAACACCACAGTGGAATGGTGTATCTGAAAGGAGAAATCATACCTTGTTGGACATGGTGCGATCGATGATGAGTCTAGCGGATCTTCCAATTAGTTTTTGGGGTTATGCTCTAGAAACGGCTGCACACACACTTAACCGAGTTCCTACTAAATCGGTTCAAACTACACCATATGAGATATGGACTGAGAAACATCATAGCATGTCCTTTTTGAAAGTATGGGGATGTGAAGCGTTTGTGAAACGTTTAGTCACTGACAAGCTAGGACCGAAATCAGACAAATGTAATTTTGTGGGATACCCAAAAGAAACTAAAGGGTATTATTTCTATAATCGTACCGAGAGCAAAGTGTTTGTTGCTCGAACTGCTGTATTTCTTGAAAGAGAACTGTTCTCTAAGAAAAACAGTGGGAGTATAATAGATCTCGATGAAGTTCGAGAACCACAGAATGACATTGAACCAGAGTTGGAACATGAGCACGAAGTACATGAAAATGTTACTGCTCAAGAAACACAGGTTGTTCGTAGATCTGGTAGGATTCGCCACGAGCCTGAGAGATATTATGGATTTCTCTTAACTCAGACTGGCGATGTAATGCTTATGGATGAAGATGAGCCTCTTACCTATCAGGATGCTATGAATAGTCCAGATTCTGAGAGATGGCTGGAAGCTATGAAATCTGAGATGGATTCCATGTATGAAAACAAAGTATGGACTTTGGTTGAACCACCTGAAGGGGTAAAACCTATTGGGTGCAAATGGGTTTTCAAGAAGAAAACAGACATGGATGGTAATGTAATGACCTACAAAGCAAGACTAGTGGCGAAAGGTTTCAAACAAATTCATGGTATTGACTATGATGAAACTTTCTCACCAGTAGCTATGGTCAAGTCCATCAGGATTTTGCTTGCGATAGCAGCTTACTATGACTATGAAATCTGGCAAATGGATGTCAAAACCGATTTCTTAAATGGAAGCTTAGAAGAGGATGTGTATATGATACAACCAGAAGGTTTTGTCGATCCGAGATTTGCTAGAATGGTCTGTAAGCTACTACGATCTATTTATGGATTGAAGCAGGCCTCAAGGAGTTGGAACATTCGTTTTGATATAACAGTCAATGAGTTTGGCTTTATTCAAAATGAAGATGAGCCTTGTGTTTACAAGAAGGTTAGTGAGAGAAAAGTGGCATTCCTAGTATTATATGTTGATGATATATTACTAATAGGGAATGACATACCTTCTCTTCAGGTTGTTAAGACTTGGCTGGGAAAAAGTTTCTCAATGAAAGACTTAGGCGATGCTACCTATATATTAGGGATCAAGATCTATAGAGATAGATCTAGAAGATTAATCGGCTTAAGTCAGAGTACATACATTGACAAAGTATTGCATCGTTTTGGGATGCAAGAGGCAAAGAGGGGATTTGTCCCTGTGTCTCATGGGATAGTGATCTCAAAAGAAAACTGTCCTAAATCATTAGATGATAAGGACCGTATGAAAAAGGTACCATATGCTTCTGCAATTGGTTCAATAATGTATGCAATGATATGTACTCGACCTGATGTTTCGTATGCTTTGAGCATGACGAGCAGATACCAGTCTAATCCAGGTGAAGGTCACTGGACGGCAGTCAAGAATATTCTTAAGTACCTCAAGAGAACTAAAGATTCATTCTTGGTATATGGAGGAGATGAGAAGCTAGTTGTAAGAGGTTACACTGATGCTAGTTTCCAAACAGACAGAGACGATACTGTGTCTCAATCTGGGTTTGTATTTTGTCTAAATGGAGGTGCTGTAAGCTGGAAGAGTTCGAAGCAAGAGACAGTAGCTGATTCTACAATGGAAGTTGAGTATATTGCTGCCAGTGAAGCGGCCAAAGAGGCTGTTTGGCTTCGGAAATTTATTGAGAGACTTGGAGTAGTTCCATCGATCGCAGATCCAGTTGATCTTTATTGCGATAACAATGGAGCTATTGCACAGGCTAAGGAACCAATTGGTCCCATTCCCGAGCAAAGCATATACTTAGACGATATCATCTACTTCGAGAGATTACAAGGAGGGGAGATATACATATATGTAAAGTGCATACTAATGATAACGTTGCAGACCCACTGACTAAGGCTTTGTCGCAGCAGAAGCACGAAGGTCACACTATTTCCATGGGTATTAGATACATGGGTGATTGGCTCTAGTGCAAGTGGGAGATTGTTAGTGCTTGTGCCCTAGAGACAATACTATAATGTTCTTAGGGAAGACATTTTGATTATTAATAAATATGTTCTATGGATTTTCTTTCAATTATTTATTATGTCTTTATTAACTGCGATATAAATATTAGAATAATAAATGTCCTTGGAATATAAGCATGAATTCTATATCTCTAAGTATGTGACTTAGAAATGAGATTATATGAGTAGTGTTTATAATCCTAAAAGATCCCTAGTCGAGTATTATTATTTGAGGACAATAATAATGCATTAAGACTAGTATGTTTGTTGACTGATGACCACATCTCATTGGTTATAAGTATGGTGATACTAAAGTCAAAGACATAAGTGCATGTTAACAGAACATGGCACTGGATAGACCCACCGTGTGAATTCTTCATGGTAAATGTTATCAAGTGTCATAAGCAATTCTCACAATGATAATGGTGTAATGATCCTTAGACTTGAAATCATTATATTTCTATATGAGAATTAATATACTTTGATTCTACTCAAAGTTACCTTTGACCGGGTAATGATAAAGGTGGACATTGGGTATATTATGAATCATATGAGAAATATGAATGATAGATATAGGATTTAACCCTCCTATTTTAGGAGTGATATTATTGGCCTCTTGATTGAGTGAGACTATGAAATGCATGGCCATGCTCAAATTGTGATTTGTTTAATAGTCTACTCATCGATCAAGTAAACCGGGATTAAATGTTGAAGAGGATGACATAAACCATGCCTCGAGTTTAATCTATAATATAAGGTTAAAAGGATTATATTACATGGAACATTATTCATTAAAGGTTTAATTGGATCACCAATTATTATTATTACTTGGGTAGCAGTGATGTATTACTAGATGCCGCTCATTGTTTATAATTTTATTATGAGATGTTAAAATTATTGCCAACGTAATGATAACCTAAAGGGTTACACATAAAGAATTTTTTAAACGGAGCATTAATTAAATTTCGAATTTAATTGAATTATTATTATTATTGAATTATTGGATTAATTAAGTAGGACTTGATTAATTATATAATAATTCGAATATAATAAATAATACTACTAATAATCAGATTGGGTTTTGGAAGCCCAATCAGATTAGGTATAGGCCCAGAATTCTCTCCATATAAATACATTAAGATGTATTATTTTAGGGTTGAGAAATTGAAAAAACGTTTTTCTTAAAAAACCCTAGCTGCTCTACATCAAAGAGAGGCTAGAGAGAGAGAGAGTTCCGAGGGCAGTTCTTGGCTAGTACCAACTCCGGTGATCGTTGGACGATCGGGCGTTCGTGTGGACTGATTAGAGACGTGTATCGCAAGGCGGGACACGTGGTGATCATATCAAAGGACCTCCATTAGTCAGCCGTTCGTAAAGCTTCAAAAGGTAAACGATTCTATTCACGAATTAAATATCGTTTTTCGCATGGATCCTGCGGAGGGTTTCGTTAATTTTTCTATTTTACGCATTTTTCCGTTGCGTTTTTCATGCCCGAAACCCTTCATGATGATCAACAAGGATTTGTTTCTCAGCCAATCTGCCTTCCTTCTCGATCTTTCTTAATTCTTGAAAGTAAGTAGTACCAATGATGCCATTAGCTTTTCTCTAATGGACCACTACCTAAACGATACTTCGCACTTGACGGACTTACTCCCTCCAGGCTCCCAACAAACATATCAAGAATAAGAATTTATGGAAGACATCTATTTTGAGGCAACTTCATTTTATTTGATCACTAATAAACTGAATACAAACTCTGGATCTATACTTCCGATATATATTATGCTACTACATGCTAGAACCCTATATGGGTTTTACTCACACTTTATTTTCTGGACTTCAATGCTCTATGTTTGTCTCTTGTTACAATTGATGTCCTTCTTTGAAAACATAACTCTCCTTTTATAGATTAAGGAAGAGGATCTGTACAAATCTTTTGACGTCATTGCATGCGTCTATCTGCACTTCTCGTAAAGTAGATGCTCCACTGATTAAAGTAGATGCCTTCTGCTTTTCTAAAAGTAGATGTTTTCTACTTTTCTTTTGATGCTCCACTGATTAAAGTAGATGTTCCTACTTTATTCTTCAGCCACTGCTTTATCTTTACTTTTCGTAGTGGAGGAAGTGGATGATCCTTCTTCATCCGATAGCGTTTTATCTTCTGAAATGGTAGGGTCACAAATTTGACAATCGGATAATATGCCAGAGTCGCTTTTCATAAGGTTTTTCCTAATCTCTTCTCTGTTGATTAGTGAAAAGAAAACCGAACCTTTAGTATCTTTTATGTCTACATGCATTTCTTTTGTGCTGACAAAATAAAAGATATTGTTCTTTCTTCTCAAAATATTTAAATTGAAAGAAATTCTAAATATTTTTTCTTTCTTCAAATCAAGTTTTAAGGTTTTGATTTTTGCAAGCATCATCAAACAGTTGATTTTCATCCACGGTTTTCTGAAGTAAGTCCACTTTAACATAAATTGAAGCTATGTCCTTGACACTTTCTGAGATCTAAGCTTGAGAATCTGATAACCCAGAAATGTCTGAGGCCACTAGGAGTTGAGTGTCCTTCTTCATTGCAAATCCAACAATTGTAGTTTTTCTTGCCTTTTGGGCAGAACTTTTGTTTTTCGTTAGAAATTTTGTCCGTTTGAAAAAAAATTTAATAAAAATTTTTCTTAACATATTTTCCTGGTTTGAAGGGCTTCTTTTTCCTGACAAACCTATATCTTTTCGTATATTTATTATACAAATTTCCTTTGGAGGACTTTTTAGTTGGCTTGCATCCATATTCTAATGGTTGTTCAACTATCTTTTCGCAACATCTTTTGCTAAAAGTTTTAAGTTGTTTTTGTTTTTTAGTTAAATCACAAATCTTACTGATTTCTTCTTTAACTATTCTTTGAGCATAGTCCAGGCTAAATTCATCAACACCTGAAGCTTCATTGTTGAATCTTTCGAGAGCTTTTTCACCTATTAATGGAATTTTAAGAAGGTAGTCTCTAACAAACTTCTTATAATCCTGTTGGTTACTCAATTGATATAAATATTTTTCATAATCACCATAAAATTGATCAAGAAAACATATATTATAGAGTTGCATTTTAGTAAGCATGGATTTTGCATTACTAGCTATCTTTGCTAATTCTAAAATTTTGTCTGACGCAAGATTTATTCATAAGAACATTGTATAGATTGCATATATTACATTTTCATAGGCACTCATAGGATTCATTACGGATTCCCAAGTAGTGTTTTTAATCATACTATTAACAACACTTGTGGTCTTATGTTCCATTAATAACAAAACTGTCTCTTGATTGTCATAAGCTTCACTATTAGTTTGAATTATCAAACTTATCTCTTGAGCCCATTTGTCAATGAGTTCTTTTCTGTTATTTTTTCCATCAATATTTAAGATATTACTACCATAAATGTTAATCGTATTTTTAGATTCTGTAGTAGGATAGAAATTACCTTTTCTTTTCTTACTACCTGGGGATTTGTCTTCTGGTTTACTTCCTGAAGTTTCTCCTGTTTCTTTCTTTGGAGAAGATGTTTGATTGTTCTTTCTGAAATTTTCTGGGAAAACTTCATTTTCTGAACTCTCAGTTTCTGAGTATTGAAGTGATTCTTCAGGATCTGATTCTTCTTCAGAGCTGAAAGCTTCAATAGTATTTAGAGTTTCACAATTATTAAAACCAAATAAAGATTTTAACTTACTGTTTGTCTCTTGCTGCCGCGCTAGCTTATTCAAAGAAGCACCTATGGAGCTCATAAGTTCGTCAGATACAATTCGACCAACTTATTCAAATGCGCTGATAAAGGAAGCTAGTTCAAAGGTCACCCTTGGAACCATTCCCAAACAAGAGCGAAGGATAGTAGATGAGGTCTTGCATACTTATTATTCAGGATTTGATTATCTATACAAACAAGGAAGAAACGCCACTGAAAAAGAATTTGTAGAAGAACATTACTTCACTACAGATAAGAAGAATGTTAGCTACTTGAATTTATATCCTAATGCTCACCCAGACATGGTCTACGAAGCATACCAGTACGGATTGTTATTACAGGTTTATCCTTCAAGCAATCTATTGGAAATTTCCAAATTCTCTAAAGAATTCAGAGAAGCGGTCAAGAATTATAGGAAAAAATGTCTAAATAATTTTCACAAAGAAATCTATCTCAAGTTCACAAGTACCAATATCTTTTGGAAAGATGAAGAAGATAGTCTAGTAGTTCAGCCTTTTCAATATGTTCAGGTTAGAACTATTAAAGAGAAGATCTATTCACCAATCACAGCCATGAAAGCTACGCTCGAAAATGAAGACCTTCAGGAATTAGCGGAAAATAAATTGCTTATTCTAATCAATAAGATTTTCGCAATCAAGCAAGACGACAAATTAAAGGTTAATCTTGCCACCTCCTATTATCTGATGACCTCTTATTCACACAAATGAATAAGTACTGAAGACTGGGAAAAAATTAAAGCATATCGGGTGCAAATCTCATCAATATATGCTTTAGGATCTCATAACCCCACTTTTTGTCAAAAGAAGATAAAGGAGCTGAAAAATTTTGACATCAACAGACAATGTCAAAAATGCAGACCTACCACTACAAAAGAAGATGTTTTGTCTAAAGTAGTTGGTCCCACCACTACAAAAGCAGACGAGTTGTCTAAAGTAGCTGAAAAAGCAGTGGTGGAAAAATAAAGAAGAGAACAGGTGGAAAAATAAAGAAGAGAACATCTACTTTAATAAAGAACGAATCTTCTTTAAAACTAGTAAGTGCAAGCAGACGCATGCAATGACGTCTTGTTATTTGTACAGATCCTCTGAATAATCTATAAATTCAGAGTTATGTTTTCATTTAGGGGGACTCGGAAAAATCCACAAATAACCGAGATATATAAAACTCGAGCATCAACCAGAAAACATGGGTGAGTAAATCCCATATAGGGTTCTAGTTATGTAGTAGTGTGTAAGTACTCCGGAAGCCAATATCCAGAGCATGTAATAAGTTTTTATGATCTAATAAAAAGTAATCTCTACATATATCTTTCTCTATATACACTTATCTTCCCAAACACAACCCCTTCAGATCTTTATCCTAGTAGTAAATCGACTAGTTCCTGGAGGGAATAAGCCATCATTAGAGAAGTGCCGCTTAGGCAGTTGGCCGTTACGGAAAATCAAGATACATCCTTGGATAGGCGAAATACAAGACTTGTTGGATCAAAGCTAACGACAATTATTTACAACAGAAAGGTATGAAGTAAGAGAGATATGAAGGTAGCAGAAAGAAATTATTAAGATCAAGAAAACTTTGGCGAATAAAAGCTTCAGGTATACACGAACCATACCTAGAACTCTATTTTTCATATATATAATCAAGTTTAGTAATTTTGCCTGTTTTAGTAAATGTTTTATTAATTATTAGTTCAATGTTAGTATACCATTCTTGAATAGTAATATCTTTTAACATTTTTAATGAAAATCCTTGTTGTATAATAACTTCGGATTCTTTATCTTCTAGATTTTCTTCCTCGGAAGAATCATTGATTAATAGTTTTGAATCAGTTTTAATTTGTTCAATTTCTTCTTTTAATTTGGGAATTCCTTGTTTTAAACTAGAAATTTCTTTCTTTAAAATATTGACTTCTTGATTTAAATCTATCAATGTTATTTCTTTAACTGGGTTTTTAAATCTTTCAAGTGCCTTATTAAGACTAAATTTAGGTTTTTCATTTTTCTTAATAGTTTTGATTTCATTATCTTGCGTTAGTAAATTTTTTAATTTATTAATGTATTGTGTCTTTAATTGGGGATCTGTTATTTTACTAATTAATTCTATTAGTAAATTGGTTTCTTCTTCTTGAATTTTAGATAGTACATTTAGTGTTTTAGTACAACATTTTTTGTTACAATTATCTGTACATCCTATAGTAATGTTTGGTTTACTATTATCACTATCTGTATTACTAGTAGTAGTTGATTGAGAAAGTATATCTGTAAAATGTTCGCTATTATTGCTAGATTCGTTCTTAATTCTCATTAATTGAAGGATTAACTCGACATCTTCATTGGAAATATGTAGTTGATTAAGTTTATCTTTAACTCTACATTCATTTTTATAATGACCTGATTTGCCACAATTGTGACAAATAACTTTACTTTGATCAATTTTTTAGTAAATTTTTTGTGATTGTTAAATGTTTTCTTTTTAAACCTTTGTGGTTTTTTGTAATATTCTTCCTTATTTTGTTTTTTAATATATTTATTAAATTTCTTATAATTATTATGATGTTTAGGTTTATTCCTGGAAGGGGCTATGGGGGCTAAACCATATTGCTCACAAAAAGTTCCTAACTCATATTTAGCTTTGTTTTTATCTTTATTAACTTGTTTAGTAATTTTGTGATCAATACACATTTTTAATCCTATTTTTTGTATGACACTTATTATTTCACCATATGTTAATTCATCGTAATTTATAAATCCTAATTTTTACGTAATTCTTCACGAATTTTATGTGCGAATAAATTGGGTAAACCATTAACGAATTTCTCTTTCCAAAATGATTTATTACTCTCATCTCTCATCATAACTCTAGACATAAAGACGTCTTTATACCATCTAAAATCACTTAAAGTCGGACAAGTTAGGTTACTGAGTTGATCATGGATTCTTTCTGTAATATTACTGGGCGTTCCAATAAAATGTTTTATTATGGTGTAAATTAAAGTATTAACTCCATCTGATGGAATCCCCATTGTTTCATCGAATATTGGTTGACCATCATTGTCTAATTGATAGGCATTAATTATGCTAAACCTAGTTTCTTCTGTGAGATGTTTTTCCCACCAAGATCTTAGGGTTCCTGTGAAACCACTAGCTAAAATTTCAAAAATTTCACTTTGATTTAATTGGTCAAATGTTGTTATATAGCTATTAGCTACCATGGATATATGATTTAATTTGTTTAATATTTCTTGTTCACTAAGAACATCAATATTCCATTCATACATTTTCTTGGCTGAAACAGAAAACTGATTATCTTGATTTCATTCTTCAAATTGTAAATCTGGAGGGGTTGGTCTAGGATACCAATTATTTGTTTGGCTTGTGGGATTAGGTTGGTTAAAACTTAGTTTTTTAAATTGATTTTCGATTTTAAGAATTGTAGACGCATCACTATTGTAGAGCTTTCATAAAAGCCTAGGACTCCTATAGTTTTACTGGATTCTGGTTTGTCTAATTTCTTAAATAATTTATCTAATATTTTAATTAGTTCTTTCTCTTTATTAGGTAAGCTTAAATTTTCTCTTTTACTAGGTAAATTTATTAAGGGGTTTTCTTCACAATCCTGGTTGTGTTCTTTTTTAATAATATTTGGATCTAAATATTGTTTAATATTCGGATCTGTAATCTTATCTTCAATTTTATCTAATTGTTAACCTAGAGAGGCTAGATACTGATTACTGAAATTATTTTGTTCAATCAACTTATTTTCGTCATTCTTTCCATCAGATACTTTGAATGGCGAGGCTATAAGTACAGTATCTTTTACTGGAATTATTATTGTTTTTATTGGGGGATGACTATATGAGACCTTCGATTTATCTTCTTTAATCCACTGTGTCTTAGTAATTACATTGCATTTACCATAGTATCTTTCATACCAAGAATAAAAAGTAATACTAATTTTTTCTTTTGTTAAGAAAATCTTCCATTTATTAACTATTTTATCTTTTTCTTTCTGACTATGATTCTCTCTAAATTGTTGTCTTTTTAATTTATTTTCTTTTGAATTGAAATCTTCTGTTAAGAATTTCCAATTGATTTTAACCTCTTTATTAATAGTTCTTAATTAGTGAGTAATAGGTTTGGTTTCAAAATCTGATTGTGTAGGAGATAATTGTTCATTGTCGTCTTCAGATTGATTACTAGATTGATTATAGTAAGGTTGGCTAGTTTGTCATTCATTAATAATGTCTTTTAATTTTGAGGTTGAGGATCCTAAGGTCGACCTCATCTAAGTTTCCTAAGGTTATACTCAATTCTCATATTAAAACACGAGGGTACTATTGTACTTTCAGAATATTATGTGTAATTACAAAATTGCCATTAAAAATTTATACTAAAAAAACTATGTTACCTTAGGAAATTTTCTAAGGTTAACCTTAGGTTCCTTTTTCTCTTTAATTTTATATCTTTAATATTTATTTTACTGAGTAACTCAGAATCTTGTTTAGATGATATTACTGAATGAGTAGCAATTTCTTCCAACATAAGTGGTTTCTTATGATTATCAAAACTTATTCTAACAGTTCCATCTAAATATTCTTTAATGTTATCTAGATTCATTATACCGTTTGTTATTGGTGTCTGGGGTATTTCATTATTTAAGACCCATTGGCTAGGAAGGTTAATATCTTTCCAAAGTATCATTTTTGGTACTTGGATATTAGCGTCACTAGTACTACTTTGGATTAAAACAGTTTTGTCTTTTGGACATTTACTAAGTGCATGAATGTTTAAATTAGTTCTCATTGTTTTATAATAAATTCTATAAATCAATGCAAGTGGTTGGGATCCCTCAATCATACGAGTGATTTCACCAGCTATTTTAATATTTAATGTTAATGCTTTTAATAGGTGAGGGTCATTCAGACTTAAAGTAAAGTCTGGGAAACAGTTAAAATGGACTGGTCCATTATGGAGGCTAGATTCCATAATTCCTAATATATTAGGGACATAGTTTAAATATCTTGCATCTCTTAAACATAAAAGAATGCTAGAAATAATTCATTTTACTAATAATGGTTTTACTGCTACTTGTATTAATCCTATGTGAATAAAATTATAAGTTTTCTTTTTATATTTTCTTATAATTTCATTTGTTAATAAAGAATAGTTTCCGTGTTCTTTGTTGATAACATAAATTTTCTCTACAGTTTTAACATTATAATTAGTTTTAAAATTATTTGTAAAAGTTGACTGATAGATTTATTTTGGATCTATACTGGGTATATTCCAATTACCTAAATCTTGACTAATGTTCTCATAACTATGTTCTTCTTGGTTTATGAAATTTGGGATCGATGTCATCGGTGACCTGGAGCTAACTGAGTAACTAGACCTAAAGAGTCGATTCATTAATCTTGTTTTTAACTATTTTTATTATCTAAAGTGATTCTGGGGATATAATAGTTCATACCTTCTTACCTTAAGTCTACACATACCTATGTCTAATGCCCTTATCCAACGCCGCTCTACCTTGAGACTTACAAAAGGATTTCCTGGCCACGACACTAGGTGGTCTACAGTAAGATTGGTGACTAAAATAGCAGAATAACTAAAAGATAATTGGAAGCAGTTGCAAAACACTAGTAATGAACAGAAAGCAGGAATAGTTACTCAATAACCCAATGATTACCGGGTGGCTCTGATACCAACTGGGGAGATTACTAAAAGGGGAGATTACTTAACAGAGGAGATTATTAAAAGGGGAGATTACTAAACCAGGCAAAATTACTAAACCAGGCAAGAAGCTAGTATGCATATGATGCAGGGGGAGTGAGGAGAGGGACATCACAGTTGAATATACAGTTGAATATTAAAACCTGTTTACTGAAAACATATACCACATATATATTATTGGAAGTTACTTACTATATACAAGATGAACATACAATACAAGAGAACTATAATAGAAGAGAAGAAAAACTTACTAAGCAGTTTGCATCCTGCCTTGAACATACAAATGAAGCTCATATATATAGAGCAAAACACACGGGAAAGGAATAGCCTTTCAATTATTACAAAGTAAAAGTAAAAACATTTTACTTAAGTAAAAGCAAAAGTAAAAGTGATTTACTCGGGTAAAAGCAAAAAGTAAATGTAATTTACTTAGGTAACTTGTTGGTTGACTGTTGTTTGATTTTTTACCGTAAATTCTGACTAATGAATAGTAAAAGAGTTTTTACTGTTCATGCCTAGTAAAATCTGATTTATGATTTATGCATATGGGTCTTGAGCATCTTGTAAGTCTACACTGCTATATGGATTTGTGACTGATTGTTGACTGGATTTTTGACAAGCTTCTGTGGAATTATCATCGGAAGCTTCTTCTTTGAGGCTGTCAACCCTTTCTTGGATTGCTCTCAATAGAGCAGTTAATTCCGAAGCTGATAACTTGTTGATTGTAGAAATATCTAAAGAGGATGAAAGTCCCTAGGATAGTTTCTTTTCCTGGATTACAGGCTTGGGTTTTACTTCTGGGAATTCTTTTTGAACTTGGCTGACTATTCTGTTAATGTCAAATTTTTCCCACCATTTGACATAATAAACTATGGAAACACAACTACGTCCGTCGTGTTGAGTTACTAAAGCTCTATGACTTCATACTTCATGAACTGTTGTTGTGTCTTGAATAGGGGTGGCTATCTTGTATTGCCACTTCGAAATCCAACGGACTTTGTATTTACTGAAGAAATGGAGAACTTCATATCCTGCATAGTCAGGATTTTTACTGGTCCTAACTTTACTGAAATACTCTATATGTTGTAAAAGTATATCTGGAATGATGGCTGTTAAAGGACCGTAGGTGTTCCACAAGTCTGTGAACCAGAGTGGTATTAGACTTTTGAAATATTTGTCAAACTGTATGAACCATGAATGACTAAATGATTGGTTTTGATATAGGAATACTTTTTCCCATGCATCCATATAATCATAATAACAAAAATGTTGGGGTGGATTACTGGTGGTTAGTAACTGAAGATCAGATGGATGACTATGCCATTTGTCTTGAGAAATTATTTGCTTAATGTAGATAGAATGGTAAAGAACTTTGTATTCATCCCTTCTATCCAGAATTGGTTTTATAGTTACCGAGTCTGTTTGAAATAAAATATCTTTGTAGTATGACAAAGATTTATATGGGGCTGAAGAAGAAAAATGCCATCCTGGGGGAAAGAATTGTGCTGCTAGTTTGACTGGGTTGTTACTAGGTTTTATAAAATGTTCTATGAAAAATAAATTATACTCAGTTCTTTGAGTATATTCGTTGACTGCTTTTCCACATATATCAAATGAGATAACTGGTTTATTGACACAATTGATTTACTTGTATCCGAAAAGGGATCAATAATTGGGGGTTTATTGGTAAGGACAATATTTTATGGTTTAGGGATTTGGCCTGAAACCTGGTATCTATTGACTACGTCTACTGGTTGGATTGGAATAATTGGATGGGGAATTATGATTCCCTTAAGTTTACTATCATAACTGGCTCTCCCGCGAGAGCTGCTTCCTCCTCGACCACTATCAGGGTTACCTCTGACACTCATTTCTCACTCATGTTTGTAGAAATTCTCTAGTTAGAAAATCTGGGATAGAGTTTTTACTTCCTTTAATATTCCAACCAGTACGTAGTCAATAGATACCAGGTTTTAGGCCAGATCCCTAAACCATACAATATTGTCCTTGCCAGTAAACCCCTAGTTATTGATCCCTTTTCGGATACAAGTAAACCAATTATTGTCAATAAACCAGTTATCCCATTTGATATCTGTGGAAAAGCAGTCAAAGATCTGAGTATAATTTATTTTTTATAGAACATTTTATGAAACCCAGTAACAACCCAGTCAAACTAGCAACACAATTATTTCCCCCAGGATGGCATTTTGCTCCTTCAGCCCCATATAAATCTTTGTCATACTACAAAGATATTTTATTTCAAACAGACTCAGTAACTATAAAACCAATTCTGGATAGAAGGGATGAATCCAAATTTCTTTACCATTCTATCTACATTAAGCAAATAATTTCTCAAGACAAATGGCATAGTCATCCATCTGATCTTCAGTTACTAACCACCAGTAATCCACCCCAACATTTTTGTTATTATTATTATATTGATGCATGGGAAAAAGTATTACTATATCAAAACCAATCATTTAGTCATTCATGGTTCATACAGTTTGACAAATATTTCAAAAGTCCAATACCACTCTGGTTCACATACTGGTGGAACACCTACGGTCCTTTAACAACCATCATTCCAGATATACTTTTATAACAAATAGAGTATTTCAGTAAAGTTAGGACCAGTAAAAATCCTGACTATGCAGGATATGAAGTTCTCCATTTCTTCAGTAAATACAAAGTCCCTTGGATTTGAAGTGGCAATACAAGATAGTCACCCCTATTCAAGACACAACAACAGTTCATGAAGTAGGAAGTCATAGAGCTTTAGTAACTCAACACGACAGACATAGTTGTGTTGCCAGAGTTCATTATGTCAAATGGTGGGAAACATTTGACATCAATAGAATAGTCAACCAAGTTCAAAAAGAATTCCCAGAAGTAAAACCCAAGCCTGTAATCCAGGAAAAGAAACTATCTGAGGGACCTTCATCCTCTTTAGATATTTCTACAATCAACAAGTTATCAGCTTCGGAATTAACTACTCCATTGAAATCAATCCAAGAAATGGCTCGCAGCCTCAAAGAAGAAGCTTCCGATGATAATTCCACAGAAGCTAGTCAAAACTCCTATCAACAATCAGTCACAAATCCATATGGCAGTGCAGACTTACAAGATGCTCAAGACCCATATGCATAAATCATAAATCAGATTTTACTAGGCATGAATAGTAAAAACTCTTTTACTATTCATCAGTCAGAATTTACGGTAAAAAACAAACAGTCAACCGACAAGTTACGTAAGTAAATTACTTTTACTTTTTGCTTTTACTCGAATAAATCACTTTTACTTTTGCTTTTAATTAAGTAAAATGTTTTCACTTTTACTTTGTAATAATTGAAAGGTTATTCATTTCCCGTGTGTTTTGCTCTATATATATGAGCTTCATTTGTATGTTCAAGGCAGGATGCAAACTGCTTAGTAAGTTTTTCTTCTCTTCTCTTCTAGTTCTCTTGTATTGTATGTTCATCTTGTATATAGTAAGTAATTTCCAATAATATATATGTGATATATGTTTTCAGTAAACAGGTTTTAATATTCAACTGTATATTCAACTGTGTTATCCTTCTCCTCACTCCCCCTGCATCATATGCATACCGGCTTCTTGCCTGGTTTAGTAATTTTTCATGGTTTACTAATCTCCCATTTTAGTAATCTCTCCTGTTAAGTAATCTCCCCTTTTAGTAATCTCAGGTAGAAAGGTATGCACTAATATTTCCAGAATCACTCTAAGTAATTCAAAACAGTTAAAAACAATATCAATGAATAGATTATTTAGGTCTAGTTCCTCAGTTAGCTCGAGGTCACCGATGACGTCGATCCCTGATATAGTTAACCAAGAAGAACATAGTTACGAAAATATTAGTCAAGACTTCGGAAATTGGAATATACCTAGTATAGATCCAAAACAAATCTATCAGTCAACTTTTACAGTCGGAATATACCTACTATTTAGCATCTACATCATATACTTTTATTACACTGTTATTGATCTTATTAACCCTGATCCAGAATCTGATTACTATTAACCACCCTATTCTTCCGTACAACCCCTTTTGGTATCAGAGCCACCCGGAGATTATTGAGTTATTGAGTCACTATTCCGACTGTTTTCCGTTCATCAATAGTGTTTTACAACTGCTTCAGATTATCTTTTAGTTGTTCTGATAATTTAGTCACCACTTCTACTGTAGACCACCTAGTGTCGTTGCTAGAAATCCTTTGTAAGTCTCAGGTTAGAGCAGTGTTGGATGAGAGCACTAGACATAGGTATGAGTGTGCTTAAGGTAGAAAGGTATGCACTAATATTTCCAGAATCACTCTAAATAATTCAAAACAGTTAAAAACAATATCAATGAATAGATTATTTAGGTCTAGTTCCTCAGTTAGCTCGAGGTCACCGATGACGTCGATCCCTGATATAGTTAACCAAGAAGAACATAGTTACGAAAATCTTAGTCAAGACATAGGAAATTGGAATATACCTAGTATAGATCCAAAACAAATCTATCAGTCAACTTTTACAGATAATTTCAAAACTAATTACAATGTTAAAACTGTAGAAAAAATATACGCTATTAACAAAGAACACGAAAGTTGTTCCCTGTTAACAAATGAAATTATTAGGAAATATAAAAAGAAAAGTTATAATTTTATCCACATAGGATTAATACAAGTAGCAATAAAACCATTATCAGTAAAAAGGAATTAATTCAAGCATTCTTTTATGTTTAAGAGATGCGAGATATTTAAACTATGTCCATAGTATTCTAGGAATAATGGAATCTAGTCTCCATAACGGACCAGTCCATTTTAATTGTTTTACAGACTTTACTTTGAGTCTAAATGACCCCAATCTATTAAAAGCATTAACTTTAAATATTAAAACAGCTGGTGAAATCACTCATATGATTGAGGGATCCCAACCACTTGCATTAATATATAGAATTTATTATAAAACAATGAAAACTAATCTAAATATTCATGCACTTAGTAAATGTCCAAAGGATAAAACTGTTTTAATTCAAAGTAGTACTAATGATGCTAATATCCAAGTTCCAAAAACAATACTTTGGAAAGATATTAACCTTCCTAGTCAATGGGTATTAGATAATGAAATACCCCAAACCCCATTAACAAGTAATATAATGAATCTAGATAATATAAAACAATATCTAGACGGAACTGTTAGAATAAGTTTCGATAATTATAGAAAACCATTAATGTTAGAAGAAATTAGTAATCAATCAGTAATATCATCTAGAAAAGATTCTGAATTACTTAGCAAGTTAACATCGCCTAGGCAAGATACTGAGTTACTCAGTAGTACAAATATTAAAAATATAAAATTAAAAGGTATCATAAATGAAGGTCAAACTAGTCAACCTTTTTATAACCAATCTAGTAATAATAGTGAAGACGATAATGAACAATTATCTCCCACACAGTCAGATTTTGAAACTAAACCAATTAATCATCAATTAAGAACTATTAATAAAGAAGTCAAAATCAATTGGAAATTCTTAACAGAAGATTTCAATTCAAAAGAAAATAAGTTAAAAAGACACCAATTTAGGGAAAATCACAGTCACGAAGACAAAGATAAAGTAGTCAAAAAATGGAAAATATTTGTAACTAAGGAAAAATTTAATATTACTTTTTATTCTTGGTATGAAAAATACCATGGTAAATGTAATACAATTACCAAAACACAGTGGATTAAAGAAGATAAATCTAAAATATCATCTAGTCATCCCCCAATAGAAACAATAATAATTCCAGTAAAAGACACTTTAGTCATAGCCTCGCCATTTAAAATGTCTGATGGACAAAATGACGAAAAGAAATTAATTGAGCAAAATAATTTCACTAATCAATATTTAGCTTCTTTAGGTAAACAATTAGACAAAATCGAAGATAAGATTAAAGACCCTGATATTAAACAATATTTAAATCCAGATCTCATTAAAGAACAAGATTCAGAAGAAAAACCTTTAATTAATTTACCTAGTAATAGGACAAATCTAAGCTTACCTAATAAAGACAAAGATTTAATTAAAACACTAGATAAATTATTTAAGAAATTAGATAAACCAGAATCTAGTAAAACTGTAAGAGTTTTAGGTTATCGAGAAACTTCTAGTGCCAATGATACTTCAATTGATCAAATTAAAAAACTAAGTTTCAATCAACCTAATCCCACAACACTAACAAAGAATTGGTACCCTAGACCAACTCCCCCAGATTTACAGTTCGAAGAAAGAAATTTAGATAATCAATTTTCCGTTTCAGCTAAAAAGATTTACGAATGGAATATTGATGGTCTTAGTGAACAAGAAGTATTAAATAAATTAAATCACATATCAATGGTAGCTAACTGTTATATATCAACAAATAATCATTTAAACCAAAGTGAAATTGTTGAAATATTAGCTAGTGGTTTCACAGGAACCCTAAGGTATTGGTGGGAAAAACATCTCACTGCAGATACTAGGCATGACATAACCACTGCTTATCAACTAGATAATGATGGTCAGCCAATATTCAATGAAACGACAGGATTCCAGCCAGATGGAGTAAATACTTTAATATATACAATAATAAAACATTTTATTAGTACTCCTAGTAATATTACTGAAAGAATTCATGACCAACTCACTAATTTAACTTGTCCAACTCTAAGTGACTTTAGATGGTATAAAGATGTCTTTATGTCTAGAGTTATGATGAGAGAAGATAGTAATAAACCATTCTGGAAAGAAAAGTTTGTTAATGGATTACCAAATTTATTTGCCCATAAAATTCGTGAAGAATTAAGTAAAAATTTAGAATTCATAAACTACAATGAATTGACCTATGGTGAAATAATAAGTGTTATACAAAAAATGGGATTAAAAATGTGTATTGACCACAAAATTAGTAAACAAGTCAATAAAGATAAAGACAAAGCTAAATATGAGTTAGGAACTTTCTGTGAGCAATATGGTTTACCCCCCATTGCCCCTTCCAGAAATAAACCCAAACATCATAAGTATAAGAAATTTAATAAATATATTAAAAAAGAAAGTAAAGAAGAATACTACAAAAAACCTCAAAAATTTAAAAATAAAACTTTTAACAAAAATAAGAATTTTACTAAAAAATTTGATAAAAGTAAAGTTATTTGTCATGGTTGTGGCCAAGCAGGTCATTACAAAAATGAATGTAGAGTTAAAGATAAGCTTAACCAACTACAGATTTCTAATGAAGATACAGAATCTATCCTTCAATTAATGAGAATTGAAAATGAATCTAGTGACCAACAAACAGATATACCTTCTCAAGTAACTAGTACTAGTGCTACAGATAGTGATAAAAGTAAACCAAACGTTACATTAGGATGTACAGACAACTGCAACAAAAATTGTTGCACTAAAACACTAAATGTACTATCAAAAAATCAAGAAGAAGAAACTCATTTACTAATAGAATTAATTAGTAAAATAACTGATCCTCAGTTAAAAACACAATACGTTAATAAACTAAAAACTTTACTTACACAAGATAACAAGACCAAGATAGATAAGAAAATTGAAAAGCCTAAAATAAGTCTTAACAAAACACTTGAAAGATTTAAGAACCCAGTTAAAGAAATAACATTAACGGACTTAAATCAAGAAGTCAATAATTTAAAGAAAGAAATTTCTAGTTTAAAACAAGAAATTCCAAAATTAAAAGAAGAAATCGAAAAGATTAAAACTGATTCAAAATTATTAATTCATGATTCTTCTGAAGAAGAAGAATTAGATAATAATGAAACTGAGATTATTAGACAACAAGGACTCTCATTAAAAATGTTAAAAGATATTACCATCCAAAAATGGTCTACTAACATTAAATTAGTTATTAATAAAACTTTTATTATTAAAACATCTGCCCTTATTGATACATGAGCTGACTTAAATTGTATCCAAGAAGGATTAGTTCCAACGACTTATTATGAAAAGACCAATGAAAGATTAAGCTCAGTTAATGGTAGTCAAATGAATATAAAATATAAATTACCTAATGTTCATATCTGTCAAGATAATATTTGCTTTAATACTTCGTTTGTATTAATAACAAATATGACTGATAAAATTATATTAGGATTACCCTTTATTTATTTACTCTATCCTTTTACCACTTCAACTAAAGGATTAGTCAGTAAACATTTAGGCCAAACAGTAACATTTGATTTTATCCTAGAACCCGAAGAAAAGGATTTAAAAACTATTCAAGAACAATCAGTTACTAAATCCCTTACAATATTAAATAATAAAAAGAATCATTTGAAGCATTTAAAAAATGAGATAAAATATAAAAGAATTGAAAATCAACTAACAGACAGTAAACTTCAAAATAAAATAGAACAATTTAATAAAACATTACTAAAAGAAGTATGTTCAGATGTTCCTCATGCTTTTTGGCATAGAAAGAAACATATAGTTAGCTTACCCTACGCTAAATAATTTAAAGAACATTTAATCCCAACTAAGTCTAGACCCATTCAAATGAACCATAAACAATTAGAATATTGTAAAAAAGAAATTAATGAATTACTTAGTAAAGGTTTAATCAGAAATAGTAAATCACCTTGGTCATGTGCAGCTTTTTATGTTAATAAAAACGCTGAGAAAGAAAGAGGAGCACCAAGATTAGTAATTAACTACAAACCATTAAATGAGGTACTCGAATGGATTAGATATCCATTACCCAATAAAAAAGATTTAATAAATAGATTAAACCAGTCAGTCGTATTCAGTAAATTTGATCTAAAGAGTGGATTTTGGCAAATCCAAATTAGTAATGAAGATAGGTATAAGACTGCCTTCACTACACCCTTTGGTCATTATGAATGGAATGTTTTCCCTTTTGGTCTTAAAAATGGCCCTAGTGAATTTCAAAACATGATGAACAGCATATTTAACCCATTTAGCCATTTCATAATTGTTTACATTGACGATGTTCTTGTTTATTCAAATTCAATTGAAGAACATTGGAAACATTTATATTCCTTCTTCAAAACAGTCAAGACTAATGGCTTAGTGCTTTCTCCCAGTAAATGTTCATTATTCCAAACAAAAGTTAGATTCCTAGGACATACCATCCAATATGGAAAAATCAAACCAATAGACAGAGCCATTGAATTTGCCAGTAAGTTTCCTGATGAGATCCTTGACAAAACCCAACTCCAAAGGTTTCTAGGATCCCTTAATTACATAGGAGAATTCTATAAAGATCTTAGAAGACAATGTAAACCTTTGTTTGATCGATTACAGAATAATCCCCCACCTTGGACTTCTATACATACTGCAATCGTCCAAGACATTAAAAAATATGTCAAGACTCTTCCATGTCTCGGCATAGCCAATCCTTCTGCATTTAAAATTGTAGAAACTGATGCCTCCGAAATTGGATTTGGAGGAATCCTCAAACAAAAGTTAGAACCTTCTTCACGTGAAGAAATTGTTTGTTTTCATTCAGGTGCTTGGGATCCTACCCAACAAAATTATTCAACCATTAAAAAAGAGATTTTGAGCCTAGTTCTATGCATCAATAAATTTCAGCATGAACTTTTAAATCAAAAGTTTTTAGTTAGAATTGATTGTCAGTCACCAAAATTCATTTTAGAAAAAGATGTTCAAAACATTGCATCCAAACAAATTTTTGCTAGATGGCAAGCATTATTAAGCATATTTGATTTCGATATACAATATATTAAAGGAAGTGAAAATTCTATCCCTGATTTTCTAACCAGAGAGTTTCTACAAACAGGAGAGACAGAATGAGTATCAGGGGTGGAGGTAACTCTAATAGAGGTAGAGGTGGAAGAGGAAGCTCCTCTTCTATTAGTAATTTTCCTAGAGGAACAATTGTTCCTCACCCAGTTAATCCAGTCCAAGCTGTAGACATAGTAAACAGGTTCCAAGTCTTGGGCCAAATTCCCAGACCATTTAATACTGTTCTAGCTAGTCCCCCTCTTTCTTTTGATCCATTTGGACCATCTGAAACCAGTAAAATAGTCCCAAAATTTTATCCTTCTTTTACCCAGTCAAATTCAGAATACATAGTCAATTATGAAGTAAACTTGTTTTTTGTGGAATCATTTATGAACCCAAAAAATGACCCAGTAAAACTTGCAGCCCATTTCTTTCCTTCAGGATGGCATTTTATTCCATTCGCCCCATATAAATCTTTGTCCTATTATAAAGATATTCTTATTCAAACCGGTTCCATAATTATTAAACCAATTTATGATAGAAAAGATGACACAAAAGTTTTGTATCATTCTCTTTATATTAAACAATTAATTTCCCAGCAAGAATTCTCTGATCACCCTTCTGATCTTCATTTAGTCAACACTAATCATTTCTGCTACTATGATTATATTGAAGCTTGGAGTAAAATATTTTTACATCAAAATTTAAATTTTAGTCATTCATGGTTTGTCCAGTTCGATCATAAATTTAAAGGTCCAATTCCCTTATGGTTCACAGTATGGTGGGCTAGATTTGGTGCCGATTTTGTAATAATTCCTGATCAGCTCAAAACCCAAGTTACCCATTTTAGTAAGCAAAAGCCACTTCCCAATTCAGATGGTATCCCAGTTTTACTTCAATTTTGTAGTAAATAGAAGATTCCTTGGATACTAAAGTGGCAATATAACCTGTTAACCCCAGTTCAGTCAACAGTTGTTTCTACCGGATCGACAGAAGCAATTATTAGTCAACATAGTCAAGCTAGTCATGTTTCCAGGATTTTCTTTATCAAATTGTGGGATAAATTCGATGTTAATAGAATTGTCGGCCAAGTCCAGAAAGAATTTCCCCAGTTAGTCATTCTCAAGCACGTCCCAAAGAGAAAGAAGCAATTGAAGGCCCTTCTTCTTCATCATTAAGCATTTCTTCAGTCAGCAAGTTATCAGCAGCAGAATTGAAGTCCTTAATTGCAGCCATTAATTCAAGAGTTACTGATCTAGAGGAAGCTTCAGAAAAAGCATCCAATGAAGAATCCAATAATTCCAGTCAGAATTCTGTATCTAATGCTGATCCTTACAATAGTCAGCAATTTCAAGATGCTCAGGACCCTTTTGCCTAATTATTGCAAATCAAGAACAGTGAAGATTCTCCAATCAGTAAAAGATGCAGACAAGTTACTATACATGAACAGTAAAATGACTTTTACTATTCATCAGTCAATTCAACAGTCAACCGACAAGTTACCCAAGTAAATTACTTTTACCTTTACTTTAACCAAAGTAAACTGCTTTCACTTAAGTAAGATGTTTTTACTTTTACTTTGTAATGATTAAAAGACTATTCTTTTCCTGCTTTCCGCTCTATATATATGAGCCTTCTTTGTATGTTTTAGATAGGTTAAGTTTGAGAGTTCAAAATTTTGAGAGTGTTTATTCAAAACATTCAGCAAGAGAGTAAGAAGTGTATGCTCGTAACCATCCAGCCGGAGTTTACCAGAAGCCTACCCAGTAAAGCCTACCCAGTTATATCTATATTTGTAAACTAAGTGAGAACCAGTATATGCAAGATATGCAGTGCTAATCTTGTAAGTAACTTCCAGTTATTATATCAAAGTATTTTCAGTCATTCTAAATTGTTTTCATTACAAGCATCCGCCTATATGGTCGGTTTTTATCATGCTATTTGAATATTACGTATATTGTTTAGCTTGCATTCAACTACTTTCCGATCTACTATTATTTAGCATCTACATCATATACTTTTATTACACTGTTATTGATCTTATTAACCCTGATCCAGAATCTGATTACTGATACCAAAAGGGGTTGTACGGAAGAATAGGGTGGTTAATAGTAATCAGATTCTGGATCAGGGTTAATAAGATCAATAATAGTGTAATAAAAGTATATGATGTAGATGCTAAATAATAGTAGATCGGAAAGTAGTTGAATGCAAGCTAAACAATATACGTAATATTCAAATAGCATGATAAAAACCGACCATATAGGCGGATGCTTGTAATGAAAACAGTTTAGAATGACTGAAAATACTTTGATATAATAACTGGAAGTTACTTACAAGATTAGCACTGCATATCTTGCATATACTGGTTCTCACTTAGTTTACAAATATAGATATAACTGGGTAGGCTTTACTGGGTAGGCTTCTGGTAAACTCCGGCTGGATGGTTACGAGCATACACTTCTTACTCTCTTGCTGAATGTTTTGAATAAACACTCTCAAAATTTTGAACTCTCAAACTTAACCTATCTAAAACATACAAAGAAGGCTCATATATATAGAGCGGAAAGCAGGAAAAGAATAGTCTTTTAATCATTACAAAGTAAAAGTAAAAACATCTTACTTAAGTGAAAGCAGTTTACTTTGGTTAAAGTAAAGGTAAAAGTAATTTACTTGGGTAACTTGTCGGTTGACTGTTGAATTGACTGATGAATAGTAAAAGTCATTTTACTGTTCATGTATAGTAACTTGTCTGCATCTTTTACTGATTGGAGAATCTTCACTGTTCTTGATTTGCAATAATTAGGCAAAAGGGTCCTGAGCATCTTGAAATTGCTGACTATTGTAAGGATCAGCATTAGATACAGAATTCTGACTGGAATTATTGGATTCTTCATTGGATGCTTTTTCTGAAGCTTCCTCTAGATCAGTAACTCTTGAATTAATGGCTGCCATTAAGGACTTCAATTCTGTTGCTGATAACTTGCTGACTGAAGAAATGCTTAATGATGAAGAAGAAGGGCCTTCAATTGCTTCTTTCTCTTTGGGACGTGCTTGAGAATGACTAACTGGGGGAAATTCTTTCTGGACTTGGCCGACAATTCTATTAACATCGAATTTATCCCACCATTTGATAAAGAAAATCCTGGAAACATGACTAGCTTGACTATGTTTACTAATAATTGCTTCTGTCGATCCGGTAGAAACAACTGTTGACTGAACTGGGGTTAACAGGTTATATTGCCACTTTAGTATCCAAGGAATCTTATATTTACTACAAAATTGAAGTAAAACTGGGATACCATCTGAATTGGGAAGTGGCTTTTGCTTACTAAAATGGGTAACTTGGGTTTTGAGCTGATCAGGAATTATTACAAAATCGGCACCAAATCTAGCCCACCATACTGTGAACCATAAAGGAATTGGACCTTTAAATTTATGATCGAACTGGACAAACCATGAATGACTAAAATTTAAATTTTGATGTAAAAATATTTTACTCCAAGCTTCAATATAATCATAGTAGCAGAAATGATTAGTGTTGACTAAATGAAGATCAGAAGGGTGATCAGAGAATTCTTGCTGGGAAATTAATTGTTTAATATAAAGAGAATGATACAAAACTTTTGTGTCATCTTTTCTATCATAAATTGGTTTAATAATTATGGAACCGGTTTGAATAAGAATATCTTTATAATAGGACAAAGATTTATATGGGGCGAATGGAATAAAATGCCATCCTGAAGGAAAGAAATGGGCTGCAAGTTTTAATGGGTCATTTTTTGGGTTCATAATTGATTCCACAAAAAACAAGTTTACTTCATAATTGACTATGTATTCTGAATTTGACTGGGTAAAAGAAGGATAAAATTTTGGGACTATTTTACTGGTTTCAGATGGTCCAAATGGATCAAAAGAAGGAGGGGGACTAGCTAGAACAGTATTAAATGGTCTGGGAATTTGGCCCAAGACTTGGAACCTGTTTACTATGTCTACAGCTTGGACTGGATTAACTGGGTGAGGAACAATTGTTCCTCTAGGAAAATTACTAATAGAAGAGGAGCTTCCTCTTCCACGTCTACCTCTATTAGAGTTACCTCCACCCCTGATACTCATTCTGTCTCTCCTGTTTGTAGAAACTCTCTGGTTAGAAAATCAGGGATAGAATTTTCACTTCCTTTAATATATTGTATATCGAAATCAAATATGCTTAATAATGCTTGCCATCTAGCAAAACTTTGTTTGGATGCAATGTTTTGAACATCTTTTTCTAAAATGAATTTTTCTGACTAACAATCAATTCTAACTAAAAACTTTTGATTTAAAAGTTCATGCTGAAATTTATTGATGCATAGAACTAGGCTCAAAATCTCTTTTTTAATGGTTGAATAATTTTGTTGGGTAGGATCCCAAGCACCTGAATGAAAACAAACAATTTCTTCACGTGAAGAAGGTTCTAACTTTTGTTTGAGGATTCCTCCAAATCCAATTTCGGAGGCATCAGTTTCTACAATTTTAAATGCAGAAGGATTGGCTATGCCGAGACATGGAAGAGTCTTGACATATTTTTTAATGTCTTGGACGATTGCAGTATGTATAGAAGTCCAAGGTGGGGGATTATTCTGTAATCGATCAAACAAAGGTTTACATTGTCTTCTAAGATCTTTATAGAATTCTCCTATGTAATTAAGGGATCCTAGAAACCTTTGGAGTTGGGTTTTGTCAAGGATCTCATCAGGAAACTTACTGGCAAATTCAATGGCTCTGTCTATTGGTTTGATTTTTCCATATTGGATGGTATGTCCTAGGAATCTAACTTTTGTTTGGAATAATGAACATTTACTGGGAGAAAGCACTAAGCCATTAGTCTTGACTGTTTTGAAGAAGGAATATAAATGTTTCCAATGTTCTTCAATTGAATTTGAATAAACAAGAACATCGTCAATGTAAACAATTATGAAATGGCTAAATGGGTTAAATATGCTGTTCATCATGTTTTGAAATTCACTAGGGCCATTTTTAAGACCAAAAGGGAAAACATTCCATTCATAATGACCAAAGGGTGTAGTGAAGGCAGTCTTATACCTATCTTCATTACTAATTTGGATTTGCCAAAATCCACTCTTTAGATCAAATTTACTGAATACGACTGACTGGTTTAATCTATTTATTAAATCTTTTTTATTGGGTAATGGATATCTAATCCATTCGAGTACCTCATTTAATGGTTTGTAGTTAATTACTAATCTTGGTGCTCCTCTTTCTTTCTCAGCGTTTTTATTAACATAAAAAGCTGCACATGACCAAGGTGATTTACTATTTCTGATTAAACCTTTACTAAGTAATTCATTAATTTCTTTTTTACAATATTCTAATTGTTCATGGTTCATTTGAATGGGTCTAGACTTAGTTGGGATTAAATGTTCTTTAAATTATTTAGCGTAGGGTAAGCTAACTATATGTTTCTTTCTATGCCAAAAAGCATGAGGAACATCTGAACATACTTCTTTTAGTAATGTTTTATTAAATTGTTCTATTTTATTTTGAAGTTTACTGTCTGTTAGTTGATTTTCAATTCTTTTATATTTTATCTCATTTTTTAAATGCTTCAAATGATTCTTTTTATTATTTAATATTGTAAGGGATTTAGTAACTGATTGTTCTTGAATAGTTTTTAAATCCTTTTCTTCGGGTTCTAGGATAAAATCAAATGTTACTGTTTGGCCTAAATGTTTACTGACTAATCCTTTAGTTGAAGTGGTAAAAGGATAGAGTAAATAAATAAAGGGTAATCCTAATATAATTTTATCAGTCATATTTGTTATTAATACAAACGAAGTATTAAAGCAAATATTATCTTGACAGATATGAACATTAGGTAATTTATATTTTATATTCATTTGACTACCATTAGCTGAGCTTAATCTTTCATTGGTCTTTTCATAATAAGTCGTTGGAACTAATCCTTCTTGGATACAATTTAAGTCAGCTCATGTATCAATAAGGGCAGATGTTTTAATAATAAAAGTTTTATTAATAACTAATTTAATGTTAGTAGACCATTTTTGGATGGTAATATCTTTTAACATTTTTAATGAGAGTCCTTGTTGTCTAATAATCTCAGTTTCATTATTATCTAATTCTTCTTCTTCAGAAGAATCATGAATTAATAATTTTGAATCAGTTTTAATCTTTTCGATTTCTTCTTTTAATTTTGGAATTTCTTGTTTTAAACTAGAAATTTCTTTCTTTAAATTATTGACTTCTTGATTTAAGTCCGTTAATGTTATTTCTTTAACTGGGTTCTTAAATCTTTCAAGTGTTTTGTTAAGACTTATTTTAGGCTTTTCAATTTTCTTATCTATCTTGGTCTTGTTATCTTGTGTAAGTAAAGTTTTTAGTTTATTAACGTATTGTGTTTTTAACTGAGGATCGGTTATTTTACTAATTAATTCTATTAGTAAATGAGTTTCTTCTTCTTGATTTTTTGATAGTACATTTAGTGTTTTAGTGCAACAATTTTTGTTGCAGTTGTCTGTACATCCTAATGTAACGTTTGGTTTACTTTTATCACTATCTGTAGCACTAGTACTAGTTACTTGAGAAGGTATATCTGTTTGTTGGTCACTAGATTCATTTTCAATTCTCATTAATTGAAGGATAGATTCTGTATCTTCATTAGAAATCTGTAGTTGGTTAAGCTTATCTTTAACTCTACATTCATTTTTGTAATGACCTGCTTGGCCACAACCATGACAAATAACTTTACTTTTATCAAATTTTTTAGTAAAATTCTTATTTTTGTTAAAAGTTTGATTTTTAAATTTTTGAGGTTTTTTGTAGTATTCTTCTTTACTTTCTTTTTTAATATATTTATTAAATTTCTTATACTTATGATGTTTGGGTTTATTTCTGGAAGGGGCAATGGGGGGTAAACCATATTGCTCACAGAAAGTTCCTAACTCATATTTAGCTTTGTCTTTATCTTTATTGACTTGTTTACTAATTTTGTGGTCAATACACATTTTTAATCCCATTTTTTGTATAACACTTATTATTTCACCATAGGTCAATTCATTGTAGTTTATGAATTCTAAATTTTTACTTAATTCTTCACGAATTTTATGGGCAAATAAATTTGGTAATCCATTAACAAACTTTTCTTTCCAGAATGGTTTATTACTATCTTCTCTCATCATAACTCTAGACATAAAGACATCTTTATACCATCTAAAGTCACTTAGAGTTGGACAAGTTAAATTAGTGAGTTGGTCATGAATTCTTTCAGTAATATTACTAGGAGTACTAATAAAATGTTTTATTATTGTATATATTAAAGTATTTACTCCATCTGGCTGGAATCCTGTCGTTTCATTGAATATTGGCTGACCATCATTATCTAGTTGATAAACAGTGGTTATGTCATGCCTAGTATCTGCAGTGAGATGTTTTTCCCACCAATACCTTAGGGTTCCTGTGAAACCACTAGCTAATATTTCAACAATTTCACTTTGGTTTAAATGATTATTTGTTGATATATAACAGTTAGCTACCATTGATATGTGATTTAATTTATTTAATACTTCTTGTTCACTAAGACCATCAATATTCCATTCGTAAATCTTTTTAGCTGAAACGGAAAATTGATTATCTAAATTTCTTTCTTCGAACTGTAAATCTGGGGGAGTTGGTCTAGGGTACCAATTCTTTGTTAGTGTTGTGGGATTAGGTTGATTGAAACTTAGTTTTTTAATTTGATCAATTGAAGTATCATTGGCACTAGAAGTTTCTCGATAACCTAAAACTCTTACAGTTTTACTAGATTCTGGTTTATCTAATTTCTTAAATAATTTATCTAGTGTTTTAATTAAATCTTTGTCTTTATTAGGTAAGCTTAGATTTGTCCTATTACTAGGTAAATTAATTAAAGGTTTTTCTTCTGAATCTTGTTCTTTAATGAGATCTGGATTTAAATATTGTTTAATATCAGGGTCTTTAATCTTATCTTCGATTTTGTCTAATTGTTTACCTAAAGAAGCTAAATATTGATTAGTGAAATTATTTTGCTCAATTAATTTCTTTTCGTCATTTTGTCCATCAGACATTTTAAATGGCGAGGCTATGACTAAAGTGTCTTTTACTGGAATTATTATTGTTTCTATTGGGGGATGACTAGATGATATTTTAGATTTATCTTCTTTAATCCACTGTGTTTTGGTAATTGTATTACATTTACCATGGTATTTTTCATACCAAGAATAAAAAGTAATATTAAATTTTTCCTTAGTTACAAATATTTTCCATTTTTTGACTACTTTATCTCTGTCTTCGTGACTGTGATTTTCCCTAAATTGGTGTCTTTTTAACTTATTTTCTTTTGAATTGAAATCTTCTGTTAAGAATTTCCAATTGATTTTGACTTATTTATTAATAGTTCTTAATTGATGATTAATTGGTTTAGTTTCAAAATCTGACTGTGTGGGAGATAATTGTTCATTATCGTCTTCACTATTATTACTAGATTGGTTATAAAAAGGTTGACTAGTTTGACCTTCATTTATGATACCTTTTAGTTTTATATTTTTAATATTTGTACTACTGAGTAACTCAGTATCTTGCCTAGGCGATGTTAACTTGCTAAGTAATTCAGAATCTTTTCTAGATGATATTACTGATTGATTACTAATTTCTTCTAACATTAATGGTTTTCTATAATTATCGAAACTTATTCTAACAGTTCCGTCTAGATATTGTTTTATATTATCTAGATTCATTATATTACTTGTTATTGGGGTTTGGGATATTTCATTATCTAATACCCATTGACTAGGAAGGTTAATATCTTTCCAAAGTATTGTTTTTGGAACTTGGATATTAGCATCATTAGTACTACTTTGAATTAAAACAGTTTTATCCTTTGGACATTTACTAAGTGCATGAATATTTAGATTAGTTTTCATTGTTTTATAATAAATTCTATATATTAATGCAAGTGGTTGGGATCCCTCAATCATATGAGTGATTTCACCAGCTGTTTTAATATTTAAAGTTAATGGTTTTAATAGATTGGGGTCATTTAGACTCAAAGTAAAGTCTGGAAAACAATTAAAATGGACTGGTCCGTTATGGAGACTAGATTCCATTATTCCTAGAATACTATGGACATAGTTTAAATATCTCGCATCTCTTAAACATAAAAGAATGCTTGAATTAATTCCTTTTTACTGATAATGGTTTTATTGCTACTTGTATTAATCCTATGTGGATAAAATTATAACTTTTCTTTTTATATTTCCTAATAATTTCATTTGTTAACAGGGAACAACTTTCGTGTTCTTTGTTAATAGCGTATATTTTTTCTACAGTTTTAACATTGTAATTAGTTTTGAAATTATCTGTAAAAGTTGACTGATAGATTTGTTTTGGATCTATACTAGGTATATTCCAATTTCCTATGTCTTGACTAAGATTTTCGTAACTATGTTCTTCTTGGTTAACTATATCAGGGATCGACGTCATCGGTGACCTCGAGCTAACTGAGGAACTAGACCTAAATAATCTATTCATTGATATTGTTTTTAACTGTTTTGAATTACTTAGAGTGATTCTGGAAATATTAGTGCATACCTTTCTACCTTAAGCACACTCATACCTATGTCTAGTGCTCTCATCCAACACTGCTCTAACCTGAGACTTACAAAGGATTTCTAGCAATGACACTAGGTGGTCTACAGTAGAAGTGGTGACTAAATTATCAGAACAACTAAAAGATAATCTGAAACAGTTGTAAAACACTATTGATGAACGGAAAACAGTCGGAATAGTGACTCAATAACTCAATAATCTCCGGGTGGCTCTGATACCAAAAGGGGTTATACGGAAGAATAGGGTGGTTAATAGTAGGAAGCAGACAAACACAAAAGAACAGAGAAATTTTACTAACCAGGCAAGTAGCCGGTATGCATATGATGAACGGAATGTAGATGATGAACGGGGAACCAGGCAAGGAGCCGGTATGTAGATGATGCAGGGGGAGTAAGGAAAGGGACCTCACAGTTGAATATAAATTTAAAACAGGTTTACTGAAAATATATTTAAAACAGGATTACTGAAAATATATATTACTTAATGGAAGTTACTTGCTAGCTACAAGAGTTGCATACAATACTGAAGAACTAGAAAGAAAAGAAAAGAGAGGATCCTACTTACAAAGCAGTTTGCATCCTGCCTAAAACATACAATGAAAGTTCATATTTATAGAGCGAAATACAGGAAAGGAATAACCTTTCAATTATTAGAAAGTAAAAGTAAAAAAACATCTTCCTTAAGTGAAAGTGATTCACCTGGGTTAAAGCAAAAGTAAAAGTAATTTACTTGGGTAAAAGTAAAAGTAAAAGCAATTTACTCGGGTAACTGGTCGGTTGACTGTTGATTTGACTGATGAATAGTAAATTCTGATTCATGCATATGGGTCTTGGGCATCTTGTAAGTCTGCACTTCCATAAGCATTTGTGACTGATTTTTGACTGGAGTTATGACTGGCTTCTGAGGAACTATCCTTGGAAGCTTCTTCTTTGAGGCTGCCAGCTCTTTCTTGGATGGCTCTCAAAAGACTAGTTAATTCAGTAGCTGATAACCTGTTGATATTAGAAATATCAAACGAGGACGAAGATCCCTCAGATAATTTCTTTTCTTGAGTTACTGGCTTGGATTTTACTGGAAATTCTTTTTGAACTTGACTAATTATTCTGTTTATGTCAAATTTTTCCCACCATTTGACATAGTGAATTCTGGCAACACAACTATAACCGTCATGTTAAGTTACTAAAGCCCTTCGACTTCCTATTTCATGGACTGTGGTGGTGTCTTGATTCTGGATGGCAATCTTGTATTGCCACTTTGAAATACAAGGGACTTTATATTTACTAAAGAAATGAAGGATCTCATATCCCGCATAATCTGGGTTTCTAATAGTTCTAACTTTTCCAAAATACTCTATCTGTTGTAAGAGTATGTCTGGAATGATATCTTTTATGGGACCATAGGTGCTCCACCAATCTGCGAACCAGAGTGGTATTGGGCTTTTGAAGTATTTGTCAAACTGGATAAACCATGAATGACTGAATGACTGGTTTTGGTATAGGAATACTCTATCCCAAGCTTCCATATAATCGTAATAACAAATATGTTGTGGGGGGTTACTGGTAGTCAGCAATTGGAGATCAGATGGGTGACTATGCCATTTGTCTTGAGAAATTACCTGTTTGATATAGATAGAATGGTAAAGGACTTTGGATTCATCCCTTCTATCCATAATGGGTTTAATAGTTACTGAATCTGTTTCAAATAAAATATCTTTGTAATAAGACAAAGATTTGTATGGAGCTGAAGGGGAAAAATGCCATCCTGGTGGAAAGAATTGTGCCGCTAATCTGACTGGATTATTACTGGGTTTCATAAAGTTTTCTATGTAAAATAAATTATACTCAGTCCTTTGAGTATATTCACTAGCTGGTTTTCCGCATATATCGAATGGGATAACTGGTTTATTGGTAGTAACAATGGGCTTACTGGTATTTGCAAATGGATCAATAATTGGTGGTTTACTAGCAAGAACAGTGTTATATGGTTTAGGGATTTGTCCTAAAACTTGGTATCTGTTTACTACATCTATTGGTTGAATTGGAATGACCGGACAAGGAACCATGATTCCCTTGAGTTTACTGTCATGACTTGCTTTTTCTTCGCGAGGGCCGCGAGAGCTGCTGCTACCTCCTCGACCATGTGGGTTACCTCTAACACTCATTTCTCACTCCTGTTTGCAGAAATTCTCTAGTTAGAAAATCTGAAATAGAGTTTTCACTTCCTTTAATATATTGTATATCAAAATCAAATATGCTTAATAATGCTTGCCATCTAGCAAAAATCTGTTTTGATGCAATATTTTGAACATCTTTTTCTAAAATATATTTTGCTGACTGACAATCAATTCTAACTAAAAAATTTTGATTTAAAAGTTCATGTTGAAATTTGTTGATGCATAAAACTAGACTCAAAATTTCTTTTTTAATGGTTGAATAGTTTTGTTGGGTGGTATCCCAAGCGCCTGAATGAAAACAAACAATTTCTTCATGAGAAGAGGGATCTATTTTTTGTTTGAGAATTCCTCCAAATCCAATTTCAGAGGCATCAGTTTCTACAATTTTGAATGCAGAAGGATTGGCTATACCAAGGCAGGGAAGTGTCTTGACATATTTTTTAATATCTTGGACAATTGAAGTATGAATAGAAGTCCAAGGAGGGGGATTACTCTGTAACCGTTCAAATAATGGTTTACATTGTTTCCTAAGATCTTTATAGAATTCTCCTATATAGTTAAGGGATCCTAAAAATCTTTGGAGTTGAGTTTTATCAAGTATTTCATCAGGAAATTTACTGGCAAACTCAATGGCTCTATCTATTGGTTTAATTTTACCATACTGAATGGTATGACCTAGAAATCTTACTTTTGTTTGAAATAACGAACACTTACTTGGTAAAAGTACTAATCCATTGGTCTTGACTGTTTTGAAAAAAGAATTTAAATGTTTCCAATTCTCTTCAATTGAATTGGAATAAACAAGAATATCGTCAATATAAACAATTGTAAAATGACTAAATGGGTTGAATATGTTGTTCATAATATTCTGAAATTCACTAGGGCCATTCTTAAGTCCAAATGGAAATACATTCCATTCGTAATGTCCAAAGGGAGTAGTAAAGGCAGTTTTATATCTATCTTCATTACTGATTTGGATTTGCCAAAATCCACTCTTTAGATCAAATTTACTGAATATAACTGTTTGGTTTAGTCTGTTTATTAAATCTTTTTTATTAGGTAAAGGATATCGAATCCATTCAAGTACTTCGTTTAATGGTTTATAGTTAATTACTAGTCTTGGTGCTCCTCTTTCTTTTTCAGCATTTTTATTGACATAAAAGGCTGCACATGACCAAGGTGATTTACTATTTCTAATTAATCCTTTACTTAGTAGTTCATCAATTTCTTTTTTACAATATTCTAATTGTTCGTGGTTCATTTGAATAGGTCTAGCTTTTGTTGGAATTAAATGTTCTTTAAATTCCTTTGCATAAGGTAAATTAACTATATGTTTCTTTCTATGCCAAAAGGCATGAGGAACATCTGAACATATTTCTTTTAATAAAGTTTTATTGAATTGTTCAATTTTACTTTGGAGTTTGTCATCTGTTAATTGTTCTTCAATTCTTTTATATTTAATTTCATTTTCTAAATGTTTTAAATGACTCTTTTTATTATTTAATATTGTAAGAGTTTTTGTAACTGGTTGTTCTTGAATAGTTTTTAAATCTTTTTCTTCTGGTTCTAGGATAAAATTAAATGTTACTGTTTGACCTAGATGTTTACTGACTAATCCTTTAGTTGAAGTTGTAAAAGGATAAAGTAAATAGATAAAGGGTAGTCCTAATATAATTTTATCAGTCATGTTTGTTATTAAGACAAAAGAGGTATTAAAACAAATATTGTCTTGGCAAATATGAACATTAGGTAATTTGTATTTTATATTCATTTGACTACCATTGGCTGAGCTTAGTCTTTCATTAGTTTTTTCATAATAAGTTGTTGGAACTAGTCCTTCTTGAATACAATTTAAATCAGCTCTTGTATCAATAAGGGCAGAAGTTTTAAGAATAAAATAGACTATTTATGTCTAGTTCCTCAGTTAGCTCGAGGTCACCGATGACATCGATCCCAGATTTTATAAACCAAGAAGAACATAGTTATGAAAATATTAGTCAAGATTTAGGTAATTGGAATATACCCAGTATAGATCCAAAACAAATTTATCAGTCAACTTTTACAGATAATTTTAAAACCAATTATAATGTAAAAACTGTTAAAATAAGTTTTGATAATTATAGAAAACCACTTATGTTAGAAGAAATTGGTAATCAGTCAGTAATTTCATCTAGAAAAGATTCTGATTTACTCAGTAAAGTAATATCATCTAGACAAGATTCTGAACTACTCAGTAAAACAAATATTAAAGATATAAAATTAAAAGGTATCATCAATGAAGGACAAACTAGTCACCCCTTTTATAATCAATCTAGTAATCAATCTGAAGACGATAATGAAAACCAAACCTATTAATCATCAGTTAAGAACTATTAATAAAGAAGTCAAAATCAATTGGAAATTCTTAACAGAAGATTTCAATTCAAAAGAAAATAAATTAAAAAGACACCAATTTAGAGAAAATCATAGTCATGAAGATAGGGATAAAATAGTTAATAAATGGAAGATTTTCGTAACCAAAGAGAAAATTAATGTTACTTTTTATTCTTGGTATGAAAAATATTATGGTAAATGCAATACAATTACTACGACACAGTGGATTAAAGAAGATAAGTCTAAAATCTCATATAGTCATCCTCCAATAGAAACAATAATAATCCCAGTAAAAGATACTTTAGTTATAGCTTCGCCATTTAAAATATCTGATGGACAGAATGACGAAAAGAAATTAATTGAACAAAATAATTTCACTAATCAGTATCTAGCTTCTCTAGGTAAACAATTAGATAAAATTGAAGATAAGATTAAGGATCCTAATATTAAACAATATTTAGATCCAAACCTCATTAAAGAAAACAACCTAGAGTGTGAAGAAAAACCCTTAATAAATTTACCTAGTAAAAGAGAAGGTTTAAGCTTACCTAGTAAAGATAAAGAACTAATTAAAACATTAGATAAATTATTTAAGAAATTAGACAAACCAGAAACCAGTAAAACTATAAGAGTCCTAGGCTTTCATGAAAGCTCTAAAGATAGTGATGATTCTACTGGTCTTAATCAATTTAAAAAACTAAGTTTTAACCAACCTAATCCCACAACTCAAACAAAGAATTGGTATCCTAGACCAACTCCTCCAGATTTACAATTTGAAGAAAGAAATTTAGATAATCAATTTTCTGTTTCAGCAAAAAAGATTTATGAATGGAATATTGATGGTCTTAGTGAGAAAGAAATATTAAACAAATTAAACCATATGTCAATGATGGCTAACTGCTATATAACAACAAATAATCATTTAAATCAAAGTGAAATTGTTGAAAGTTTAGCTAGTGGTTTCACAGGAACCTTAAGATCTTGGTGGAAAAACATCTCACTGAAGATACTAGGGTTAGCATAATTAATGCTTATCAATTAGATAATGATGGTCAACCAATATTTGATGAAACAATAGGAATTCCATCAGATGGAGTCAATACTTTAATTTACACAATAATAAAGCATTTTATTGGAACTCCCAGTAACATTACTGAAAGAATCCATGACCAACTCAGTAACTTAACTTGTCCAACTTTAAGTGATTTCAGATGGTATAAAGACGTCTTTATGTGTAGAGTTATGATGAGAGACGATAGCAATAAATCATTTTGGAAAGAAAAATTCGTTAATGGTTTACCTAATTTATTTGCACATAAAATTCGTGAAGAATTAAGTAAAAATTTAGGATTTATAAATTACGACGAATTAACCTATGGTGAAATAATAAGTGTCATACAAAAAATAGGATTAAAAATGTGTATTGATCACAAAATCACTAAACAAGTTAATAAAGATAAAAACAAAGCTAAGTATGAGTTAGGAACTTTTTGTGAACAATATGGGTTACCACCCATAGCCCCTTCCAGAAATAAACCTAAACATCATAATAAATATAAGAAATTTAATAAATATGTTAAGAAAGAAAGTAAAGAAGAATATTACAAAAAACCACAAAAGTTTAAAAATAAAACATTTAACAATAACAAAAAATTTACCAAAAAATTTGATAAGAGTAAAGTTATTTGTCACAATTGTGGCAATCCAGGTCATTATAAAAATGAATGTAGAGTTAAAGATAAACTTAATCAACTACATATTTCCAATGAAGATACTGAGTTAATCCTTCAACTAATGAGAATTGAAAACGAATCTAGTGATAATAGTGAACATTATACATATATACTTTCTCAATCAACTAGTACTAGTAACATAGACAGTGATAATAGTAAACCAAACATTACTATAGGATGTACAGATAATTGTAATAAGAATTGTTGAACTAAAACCCTAAATGTACTATCTAAAATTCAAGAGGAAGAAACCAATTTACTAATAGAATTAATTAGTAAAATAACAGATCCTCAACTAAAGACACAATACGTTAATAAATTAAAAAATTTATTAACTCAAGATATCAAAACTGATAAGAAAAATGAAAAGCCTAAATTTAGTCTTAATAAAACTCTTGAAAGATTTAAAAACCCAGTTAAAGAAATAACATTGATAGATTTAAATCAAGAAGTCAATATTTTAAAGAAAGAAATTTCTAATTTAAAAAAAGAAATTCCAAAATTAAAAGAAGAACTTGAACAGATTAAAAATAATTCAAAATTATTAATCCATGATTCTTCTGAGGAAGAAGATCTAGAAGAAAAAGAATCTGAAGTTATTAAACAACAAGCACTTTTATTAAAAATATTAAAAGATATTACTATTCAAAAATGGTATACTAACATTAAATTAGTAATCAATAAAACTTTTATTCTTAAAACTTCTACCCTTATTGATACAGGAGCTGATTTAAATTGTATTCAAGAAGGACTAGTTCCAACAACTTATTATGAAAAAACTAATGAAAGACTAAGCTCAGCCAATGGTAGTCAAATGAATATAAAATACAAATTACATAATGTTCATATTTGCCAAGACAAAATTAGCTTTAATACCTCTTTTGTCTTAATAACAAACATGACTGATAAAATTATATTAGGACTACCCTTTATCTATTTACTTTATCCTTTTACAACTTCAACTAAAGGATTAGTCAGTAAACATCTAGGTCAAACAGTAACATTTAATTTTATCCTAGAACCAGAAGAAAAAGATTTAAAAACTATTCAAGAACAATCAGTTACAAAAACTCTTACAATATTAAATAATAAAAAGAGTCATTTAAAACATTTAAAAAATGAAATTAAATATAAAAGAATTGAAGAACAATTAACAGATGACAAACTCCAAAGTAAAATCGAACAATTCAATAAAACTTTATTAAAAGAAATATGTTCAGATGTTCCTCATGCCTTTTGGCATAGAAAGAAACATATAGTTAATTTACCTTATGCAAAGGAATTTAAAGAACATTTAATTCCAACAAAAGCTAGACCTATTCAAATGAACCACGAACAATTAGAATATTGTAAAAAAGAAATTGATGAACTACTAAGTAAATGATTAATTAGAAATAGTAAATCACCTTGGTCATGTGCAGCCTTTTATGTCAATAAAAATGCTGAAAAAGATAGAGAAGCACCAAGACTAGTAATTAACTATAAACCATTAAACGAAGTACTTGAATGGATTCGATATCCTTTACCTAATAAAAAAGATTTAATAAACAGACTAAACCAAGCAGTTATATTCAATAAATTTGATCTAAAGAGTGGATTTTGGCAAATCCAAATCAGTAATGAAGATAGATATAAAACTGCCTTTACTACTCCCTTTGGACATTACGAATGGAATGTATTTCCATTTGGACTTAAGAATGGCCCTAGTGAATTTCAGAATATTATGAACAACATATTCAACCCATTTAGTCATTTTATAATTGTTTATATTGACGATATTCTTGTTTATTCCAATTCAATTGAAGAGCATTGGAAACATTTAAATTCTTTTTTGAAAACAGTCAAGACCAATGGATTAGTACTTTCACCTAGTAAGTGTTCGTTATTTCAAACAAAAGTAAGATTTCTAGGTTATACCATTCAGTATGGTAAAATTAAACCAATAGATAGAGCCATTGAGTTTGCCAGTAAATTTCCTGATGAAATACTTGATAAAACTCAACTCCAAAGATTTTTAGGATCCCTTAACTATATAGGAGAATTCTATAAAGATCTTAGGAAACAATGTAAACCATTGTTTGAACGGTTACAGAGTAATCCCCCTCCTTGGACTTCTATTCATACTTCAATTGTCCAAGATATTAAAAAATATGTCAAGACACTTCCCTGCCTTGGTATAGCCAATCCTTCTGCATTCAAAATTGTAGAAACGGATGCCTCTGAAATTGGATTTGGAGGAATTCTCAAACAAAAAATAGATCCCTCTTCTCATGAAGAAATTGTTTGTTTTCATTCAGGCGCTTGGGATACCACCCAACAAAACTATTCAACCATTAAAAAAGAAATTTTGAGTCTAGTTTTATGCATCAACAAATTTCAGCATGAACTTTTAAATCAAAAAATTTTAGTTAGAATTGATTGTCAGTCAGCAAAATATATTTTAGAAAAAGATGTTCAAAATATTGCATCAAAACAGATTTTTGCTAGATGGCAAGCATTATTAAGCATATTTGATTTTGATATACAATATATTAAAGGAAGTGAAAACTCTATTCCAGATTTTCTAACTAGAGAATTTCTGCAAACAGGAGTGAGAAATGAGTGTTAGAGGTAACCCATATGGTCGAGGAGGTAGCAGCAGCTCTCGCGGCCCTCGCGAAGAAAAAGCAAGTCATGACAGTAAACTCAAGGGAATCATGGTTCCCCATCCAGTCATTCCAGTTCAACCAATAGATGTAGTAAACAGATACCAAGTTTTAGGACAAATCCCTAAACCATATAACATTGTTCTTGCCAGTAAACCACCAGTTATTGATCCATTTGCAAATACCAGTAAGCCCATTGTTACTACCAATAAACCAGTTATCCCATTCGATATATGCGGAAAACTAGCTAGTGAATATACTCAAAGGACTGAGTATAATTTATTTTACATAGAAAACTTTATGAAACCCAGTAATAATCCAGTCAGATTAGCGGCACAATTCTTTCCACCAGGATGGCATTTTTCCCCTTCAGCTCCATACAAATCTTTGTCTTATTACAAAGATATTTTATTTGAAACAGATTCAGTAACTATTAAACCCATTATGGATAGAAGGGATGAATCCAAAGTCTTTTACCATTCTATCTATATCAAACAGGTAATTTCTCAAGATAAATGGCATAGTCACCCATCTGATCTCCAATTATTCTATATAATTGTTATTACGATTATATGGAAGCTTGGGATAGAGTATTCTTATACCAAAACCAGTCATTCATGGTTTATCTAGTTTGACAAATACTTCAAAAGCCCAATACCACTCTGGTTCGCAGATTGGTGGAGCACCTATGGTCCCATAAAAGATAGCATTCCAGACATACTCTTACAACAGATAGAGTATTTTGGAAAAGTTAGAACTATTAGAAACCCAGATTATGCGGGATATGAGATCCTTCATTTCTTTAGTAAATATAAAGTCCCTTGGATTTCAAAGTGGCAATACAAGATTGCCATCCAGAATCAAGACACCACCACAGTCCATGAAACAGGAAGTCGAAGGGCTTTAGTAACTCAACATGACGGTTATAGTTTTGTTGCCAGAATTCACTATGTCAAATGGTGGGAAAAATTTGACATAAACAGAATAATTAGTCAAGTTCAAAAAGAATTTCCAGTAAAATCCAAGCCAGTAACTCAAGAAAAGAAATTATCTGAGGGATCTTCGTCCTCGTTGGATATTTCTAATATCAACAGGTTATCAGCTACTGAATTAACTAGTCTTTTGAGAGCCATCCAAGAAAGAGCTGACAGCCTCAAAGAAGAAACTTCCAAGGATAGTTCCTCAGAAGCCAGTCATAACTCCAGTCAACAATCAGTCACAAATGCTTATGGAAGTGCAGACTTACAAGATGCCCAAGACCCATATACATGAATCAGAATTTACTATTCATCAGTCAAATCAACAGTCAACCGACCAGTTACCCGAGTAAATTGCTTTTACTTTTACTTTTACCCAAGTAAATTACTTTTACTTTTGCTTTAACCCAGGTGAATCACTTTCACTTAAGTAAAATGTTTTTTACTTTTACTTTGTAATAATTGAAAGGTTATTCCTTTCCTGTATTTCGCTCTATAAATATGAGCTTTCATTGTATGTTTCAGGCAGGATGCAAACTACTTTGTAAGTAGGATTCTCTCTTTTCTTTTCTTTCTAGTTCTCCAGTATTGTATGCAACTCTTGTATATAGCAAGTAACTTCCATTAAGTAATATATATTTTCAGTAAACCTGTTTTAAATATATTTTCAGTAAACCTGTTTTAAATTTATATTCAACTGTGAGGTCCCTTTCCTTACTCCCCCTGCATCACCTACTGCATCATCTACATACCGGCTCCTTGCCTGGTTCCCCGTTCATCATCTACATTCCGTTCATCATATGCATACCGGCTACTTGCATGGTTAGTAAAATTTCTCTGCTCTTTTGTGTTTGCCTGTTTCCGCCCCTTTTGGTATATATATATATATATTGGATTTATATAAATTAGTAATTTCATGATTAAATTCAATCATAATTTAGTCCTTTCTTGGAGCAAAATACAGGGTATATCTACCTATAGGGTTACAGATAAAAATTTCTTTGTCTATGGAAGAAATCATACCCACAATACATGGTTTGAAATAGAAAAAGGTCAGGTATTGGACCTCCATGCTAGGCCTAGGGTTAATTAATCCGCTCGAGTCCCCAGCCCCAGCCAAGTGCGGATGCACAGTTAAAGGACTAGGATTATTAGCCATGCTAGTCACGGAAGTTCTAAATTTTGACACAGATTGTCTACTCTTGTAGAGACGCTATGGAGCAAGTCCCTATTAGAAGATTCACCTACTTCTAAGATGTTTCTTTTGAAACTCATTCTAGGTTTTTCTCCTATTAGCGGTTTATTCCTAGCAATGTCCATTGTCCAAGAATTTTTCAAGAGATTTCTCTTCCACTGATCCTATATCGGAGAATACATTTTCTAACTTGATTTATTCTAATTTTTTGTAATCTATACAGTGGTGACTATTAGTCAAGGCATAGGCTACAACGTAAGATATGCTGAAGACTTTATCTCCTGCATTCATAAGGTTTTCTCGTTCAAACTGATGTACGAAAGATAAAATCGTATCTAAATTTTTAGTGTCTAGGCTAAGTCCAAACTTAGGGTAGACAGATAACATGAATTTTTGATATATTAAATTTACTCTAGCAGCACCTAAAATACAATCTCTCCGGTCTTTGATTCTATTGTCTATTAAGGCCATTTTAATAGGTGAATCAGTACCTTCTTAAAACTCAAATTTTAACAAAATCTTAACAGCTCCTAAATGGATTGTGCTGATTGTTGATCTAATCTTAGAGTCGATTTTTAAAAGGTTTTTCCTAATCTCTTCTTTATTAATGAGTGAAAGGAAAACTGAACCTTTAATATCTTTTATGTCTACATGCATCTCTTTTGTACTAACAAAATAAAAGATATTGTTTTTTGTTTTTAAAATTTTTAATGAGAAAAGGATTCTAAATATTTTTTTCTTTTTTCAAATCAAGTTTTAAATTCTTGATTTTTGAAAGCATTTCTTGTTTTACCAAAAAACTTCCTTGAAATCCTTTTTCGTTTTCCAAAAAGAGTTATTTATGCAAAAAATCAACCAATTATTAGGGTTTTTGCAATTTAACCATTCTAATTATTTTTTGGCCAGATAACTCATTCAACTTTGATAAAGCATAGAAACTTTAACCATGGTTGCGAAAAAAGGCTGAAGCGTCATTTTGGTTTGGTCACCTGGGTACATTGCCATGTCACTAATTTTTCACTAATATTACTAACCTTCTTGATGGTACTAATTTATTTTTGATAATTTTAACAGCCAGTTTAAATTTCATATTTAATATATAATATTAAAGGGAATTGGTGTAATATACACGAGTTACACATTTATCTATACTTTTATATTAAAAATGAAATTATAAAAGTTTTGATTGGTCGGTTAGTCTGCTGGTATTTGAACCGATTTATGGACCTATTTTTAACCAATTATATCTTTTCCAACTAAAATATATTATCTAATATATATATATATTAACTAAAAAAATTTATCTTCTAAAAATAATACAGTCAACATATATGTAAAAACAATATTATATATAATTATTAATTATTAATTATTAATAAATATCTAATTGCCTTTTTCAGGTAAAATATATTAACTTTTATTATTATTTTTAACTAATACAACACATCTTCTAAAAAAACATGAATAAAATATTAATTATACACTATATCTTCCAATCATTAATATTATCATTTTTCTAATTAAAACATGTTATTTTTTAATTTAAATTATATCATAATTTAAGTTATATTTATTTTATGTATTGTTATTATGTATTACTAGCTTATAGCCCGTGCGATGCACGGTTACTTAAATTTTATTTATAATTATTCTGTTTATAATTATATTTTTATTACGATGCAACACACGATTGTTTTTTTAATATTTATAATTATATTTATTTATGAATATTTTAATATTTAAAAGTTATTAGTTTACATGATTAAATTATTGTTAAAAAAGATTTAGCCAAAAAAATTATAGTTAAAAATTTGATATTTATTACATTTTACACGCTCAATTTAATATTTGTTTATATTTAGTTATAAAAGTTAGATTTAGCCAATTTTACGGTTCACATGACATTCACAAAATAATCTTTAATTTAGTTGTGGTTTAATAGTTTTTTTTTCAATTAAAAACTATTATAAAACTAAAAAGAGAATAAAGTGACGAAATTTAATGTTGAGAATTCTATTAGATTTAGGAAATCTACTTAACTTATATGTAGTTTAGATTATTAGAATAATCTTTATTAACCAAATACAGATTTTAATGTTAAATCTAACGGTTTTCACCTATCTATTTAAGATTAAACGATTTTTATTATTTTGGTTATAAATGGGTTTCCTTATTTAATTACAACTATTTTTATGTTTTAAATTTTTGGAAAATCCAATCCTAATATAATATCTTTTAACTTATATCATTTTTAGATAATAATTTCTTTTTATATGATATAATCTTGATCATCTATTTTTAAAAGTATTGGATCTAACGGTTGAGAATGTTTTGACGGTATTTAGGACCAAACTACCAGGATAACATCATTAATTTTTCTTAATATTTATAATTTTTTAAATTTTTAATTTTTTTAAATATTTATTGCTAAAATATAATATACTCTTTTTTGTAATATGTTAATGATGCGGGAACTTTGAACTTTTGAGAAAATAAATTATCAATTAAAATATATATATTTTTTGTAATAGTTCTTCTTTTAAAGTAGTACACCGTGACGTGTATAAAATTCATTTTTTTTATAGTATATCCCGTAAATATCTATGTTATTATATTAAAGACTAAATAATGAAAGCTTTCTTATAAGTGTGGTCGTTTTGTTTGATCACTCAATCCATAATCATTGGATCTTTCAAATTAAATTGTTGAGAAACGTTACATATAACAGTAAAATTATCATGTAGAATGATCTAAGATTTGAATCTACCAACAACATATTAAAATTTATAGGTTTTTTTTTTGAAAAAAAAAGAATTTTTTTCATTTTTTTTCTTTCAGACATAGGTTATTTGATAATATTTTTTGTAAAGTACGATTTTTCAGAAAAGTACTATAATAATTGATTAACAAACTTTTAAAGTTTCGAATTTAATAATTTACAATGTATATAGGTTAAAAAAGTTAGGTCTGTTCTATAGCTGAGTCTACAATTTCAAAATACGGTTTTTTTTAATATGAATATAGTCCTGCTAACAATGAAATTAGGTCTGTATGAGTGCTTATTAAACAAAATCACCATTTGCGTATAATTTATTGTTTAATAATAAATTATATTTGATTAGTTATGATCTATAATTTAATAAAATAGGATAAAAAATATGCACAATTTTATAAAATTTTATCCTCGTATTCTTATATTCTTTGTTGATTTGAATTTTTCTTAGATTGATTTTTAATTTTTGAACATAGATTTCTAAATTTAAAATAGTTAGAAAAAAGTAATTAAATTAGCGTTAAAATAATGATGACATAATAATCATTATTAGAATTGAAATACTCACTTTACTGATTTGGGCTTCATCTTGTGTTTTAAAAATCAGATTTTGACGATTTTACACCATAATTAAATTATTTTTAATTAAAAGATGGTTTAACAATTTTTATCTAACTGGAATTGTCCATGGAAGAGAAAAGAAAGTCACGAATTTTTTACATGGAGAATTATATTCAATATAGAAAACTTATTTATATTTGGTTTAAATTATCAAAATACACTTTTTAGAATTTAAATATAATCCTATTATAAATAAAATACACTTTTTTAATATTTGATCAAACGATTTTCATTTATCTAGTTAAGATCTAATAGTCCTTATTAATTTGGTTGTCACGATCAAAATTTTGGATAAATCCCTATTATGCTTATTATATAAAAGAGTTTAATATAATAAGGATATTAAGTACATACTGATATAAGTATCTTACTAACTTCTTTTATTTTTAATGTTTCGGTTTTATTTATAGTGTATATAAAATTTTAAAATACATTATTAATTTAAAATTATTAAATAGAATAAAAATTATGTTATGATTATATAAAATTTTACTCTCATATTATTATAGTCTTTATTGATTTGAATTTGTTCTTAATTTATTTTAATACTTTATTGAAAGAAAGATAAAATTTCTATATTTAAAAGAATTAGTGGAAAAATAAATAAACTGGTGCTACAATAATAAAAAAAAATATTTATTAAAATTTAGATAATTACTTTACTATTTGGGTTCTATCCTGAGTTTTAAAAATTGAATTTTGACGATTTTACAACCCATGTGAAACTAACGAAATTATCTTTAATTTAATGATGATTTTCTAACTTAACCAGTTGATCTACCCATAAACCGAAAAGAAAAGATGGTTAAGTATTATATTCAAAATTATTGTTTATGAATATGAAACTCTCAATATTTTAATAATATTTTGATATTATCCTTTTATGTTTGTTATATGTAAAATAATATAATTATAATTTGGATTAATCAAATTGTTATGTTCCTTCAGAAAAAAAAATGTTTAAATTTATTCATGTACATGAGTTCTCCTAAGTCTCGGGTCCACATGTATCATTATTATATGATATACATGAGCATTATATTGATAGTTTTAATATTGTAATTGATATTAATTGTTATCTGATATTTGGTTTAACAATTATTATCTAACTCGAACTATACATACATAAATTAAAGAGAAAATATATTTAAGAATTTTTCCATAAAAAAATTTTAAATTATCAAAATACACTTTTTAGTATTTAAATATAATTCTATTATTAATCAGATACACTTTTTAATATTAGATCTAACAATTCACATCGATCTATTTAAGATCTAACTTTGGTCGTATAGTGGTCGTACACGGACCAGATCGATTTTAATTTTTTCTTAAATTGATTTTAATATTTTATTGAAATAAACATAGAATTTATAAATTTAAAAGAATTAGGAAAAAAATTAAATTGGTGCTACAATAATTAAAAAAAAATTATTAAAATTTAGATAATCACTTTATTGTTTGGGCTCTATCTTGAGTTTTAGACAACAGATTTTAACAATTTTACAGCCCACGCGAAGCTAACAAAATTATCATGGTTTAATAATTATTATATAACTGAAACTATCCATAAACTAAAAAAAAAAGATAATTACGATTTTTTACATAAAAATTTCTATTCAATATAGAAAACCTATTTATAATTGGTTTAAATTAAAAACAATTATTAAAATTTAGATAATCACTTTACTGTTTGGGCTCTATCTTGAGTTTTAGACAACAAATTTTAACAATTTTACAACCCACGCGAAACTAACAAAATTATCTTTAATTTAATGATGGTTTAATAATTATTATCTAACTGGAACTATCCATAAACTAAACAGAAAAGATAATTACGATTTTTTACATAAAGATTTCTATTCAATATAGAAAACCTATTTATAATTGGTTTAAATTATCAAAATACACCTTTTAGTATTTAAATATTATCCTATTATTAATCAAATACAATTTTTAATATTATATCTAACGGTCCTCATCTATTTGAATATTTATAGTTTTATAATCCAGCGGACCGACCAAAGTTTTGGATAAGATCTCCTTTACGCTTATTATATATAAAGGAGTTAATAAGTTGGAGATCAAATAATTAAAAAACTAAAATTTGAGCATATAAACATAAAAATATGTAAATGTGGCGTAGGGATTAACCCAGGTTATGTCAGGTCTTCTAGCTTAACTCAAGTTAGCATTATTTACATAGTTAACATAAGTTCTTTGGCTCTGATACCAGAATACAGATAAGATTATTACGGATAAGATTATTTCTAATTATATTGCTAATCAATATTGATAAATAAATCAATAAATATTAATAATAAAATTCTAGAATGGTTCGCATATGTACCTTAGGAAGCTTTATCCGTCATAGGATAGTATATTTACGCACCTTTTCCCACTCTATCAACGAAGGTTTAGACCAGCACACAGTTTCTGACCATTTGTCTTCCCAGTTGTTCCATTCTTTTATAATCTCTGGCAATATCTGTAAGAGACAAAACAACAAGAAATACATGTATGATGAGCCTACATGATATCAAGAAATATCTAATTAAGGCAAAAAAATTAATGACACTCTAATCTGACTGAGATAAACTGTAACATACTCTTTCTTTGTATATCTCTGAGCTTTCGTGAAATCTTCCTTGAGTTCATCCACTGGATTGTTTTCCCAGGGAATGAAGAAGCTTCGACAACATGTTCAGCATCATAGGCAAGCTCTCGTACATCAGCAAGCAGAATTCGGAATTTTTCTGCATCTAACCTTGGATCAGCATATGCTAAAAATGTCTTCATCTGCATGAGCTCATCTTTTACTCCATGCAGAAGTTGAGCTTCTTCAGTCAATAAATCAGTGAGCCTTCCCGCAACAATTGACACAATTGCTTCAGCCATTTCTAAATCTTTACGGTTTTGTTTAAAGAAGAAACCTCATTTATAAATGAAATGTTACTGGGATCAACTTTCACTTGTTTCTCTTCTCAGGAATCACTTCTGTGTAAAATGAGTACTACTTCTTTATCAGTTGTCGGCCATATAAGAATTTTTTTGTCATTTTGGGATTTGCAAATCTTTGGATACTTTTTTTTCAAATTATTGGATGATATTGTAACGAAAAGCCAATGCAACATCATTCCTTCCTATTTTATTACTCAAATAGACTGTAGTTTTTCATGCAATGTTTATAAAGCAGCCTATATTAAGTAAATTGCTTTTTGTATCAATCACAGACTCACAGTAGGAAATCAAAAAGTTTACAGCACAAGTCTGCAGCATGCATTGGGATACCGAAATCTCCTGTTTTTTATTTTTTTATTTTTAAATCATGATTGGGGCATATTTGACATCCATGGAGGACACAGATCTCCTGTTTGTAATTTAGGTACTTGCGATACTTAAAGCTTTTGTATGGACGATGGAAAAGAAATAGAAGTTAAGCTTTGAACTCGGATATTTCGAGTCAACAAGCTTTCTTGTTACCTGTCCGAGATATGTCCGAAGATGATGACCGGACACGTTTACATAAATTAAAATGATTCACATTCAAGTTACAAAAAAAAATTGGAGGAGCCTTGTGCAACCAGATATCTTTCTATGGGGAAGCAAGCGCTGTACGGTTTAAATTTTGAACTAAATGACTTGTGACATACATGTAATTCAGCTAAAGTAATAAACAAGGTTCAACTTTCTGCGACAGCAGAAAGATAAAAACACCCACAAAATTCCGGAAACAAAACACAAACACAAATGAGTATGCTGCATAATTTAAGACTCTTCAACGTTGCTATCCTTGCCGAGGCTGCAAATGAGATGTACAAATTACAGTCCACAGCTTACTTTAGTTACTTTAGGGTTCTTCAAACCAGCTATCCTTTAGATTGTTGTAAGTTACAAGGGTGATAAAGTTACAAGGGTGATAAAGTTCAGGGTCTTCCAAATTGGCTCTCCTGGATTATCTGTGCAAGCTTTGTGTACAGTGCCCGTTGCTCCTCGAAGCTTAGGTTCATCAATATCTATATCATAGCAAACCAGCTCAGTATCTAATCCAATAATGCTATGTACTAAACATTAAACTGATACGATGTGCGCTCTGAAGTAAAGAGATGAAGACTTCTCACAACTTTACCTGGTCCAAAATCATCTCGACTGATACACTTTGAGGAGTAATAAATGACTGGTGGTATATGTACGCGAACACAGCCATAACCATCTGCAGGAACGTTTGATTAGCTATTTTTAAAAACGCATCTGAATGACATTGTAGTCATATTTAACTTATAGTTGTAGTTTACACATGGATATTTGAGGCAAGAATGAACAACTTGAGCACATGTTATCACATATGAACTTAACATAAAACACTTAATAAGAGATATCAAAAAAGGAAGTGCATAAAAAAGTTGAATACACTAATGCACGAAAGTTACGGAAACACAATGTTCAATATCTGCAAGTTATAAATTCAATATTATGGTTTCACTCTCTCACAAGGTTTCACTTTGAATACACAGATCTAGAAAATGAAAACTTAAAACCACTGTTTATGGGCTTTCTCTGGTCCGTAGTTCCCTAAAGGAGTATTATCTAAGCCTTAGTTTCTGACTGTAGTAGCCTCCAATTTTAAGTTCCTTTTCTGGTTTATAGAGTTCCTAGTAGTTCTCCCAAGGTATATCCGGGTGATTTTTCAATATATGGAAGAATTCTCGTACAGAAATCCTGTAGAGAAAAGGCACAGACAAAAAATGTTGTCCGCACTAAACTACCCATTTGCTAACTTGCTTTTGTTTACAGTTACAGGTGATGGGAAAATAGATTTGGTTCACAACTAAATAATTTCCGCACTGTCTTCTAAAAAATTGAAGCTTGTATAGAACTGCAAAATATGTTTTCTGTACTTTTTTCAGAAAGTTCAAACCTACCTGGCAATCCATTCTATCTGTCATTCCACCATGACCAGGAATACTATCACCAAAATCCTGCATCAAACACCAAAAAGCAAAGCTAAAAGTTTGCAAATATTCTTCTACACAATTTAGAATATAAATGGAAGGAGAAAACAGTGAACCTTGATCTTGAAAGCTCTTTTAAAACCACTAGCAAAAAAACCACCAAAAGGTGCAATTATAGATGCAAAAAGACCGAGCCACAGTGCATGCCATTGCACCGGAAGAACTTCAATTTCTTTCCAAGGGAACTGTGGAAGAGTGAAAAGATATGTTAAATATTACCTTGACATAATAGACGCTTAGGACAAATTAAAGAAGTGTAATTTTTTTTGTTTTGAAGCCAATTAAAGAAGTGTAATCATAGACCGAACAGTAGAAGAATACTTAAATGGGTAATGATGGAAATAGCAAAGATTAATATGACGTATAAAGGGCTTCATTTTAATAGAATCAATTTTTTTTAAAGGTTTCGATTCACTTTACCACCCCCCCCCCCCCCCCCTCCTTCATTTCACTTCCAAAGTGCAAGTTTTGCAGGAAGTTTGGCAAGTTTTACTTTTTTGCAACTGTTTCCTTCCAATTGATAGCATAGGAGTACACGTAGGAATCAAAATTAATTTACTTCCATTTCATCTGCTTTCCTCTCTACTTGATTCTCAGGAGGACAACCTTAGTCTTTAATGTTTGCAGACAAAATGATGACACCTTTGTTAATACTGAGTTAAACATGCATGAACTAATCTTAGATCAGGAAGTGATACATTAGTCACAAAACTATTGATGTTGCATAAACATGGGACACAAAGTAGGCGAATTTTCCGCGAGGCTACTGAAATCTGAGGTTCCACAAGCTAAGCCAAGTACTCCAACCACTAGCACTGTTCCTTTTATTTTATTGCATAATTTACGAAAGGAAAGTGGGTAAGCTTCATATATACATGCCCAAGGTCTTAGTACTAAAACTCATCACTAAGCAAACCATCAATGTTAAGTACTCCATGAACAATGCATGTATCTTATTCTGGGAATGTCTACAGTCTACTAGATACATGCAAGTTTTTCCAGTGGTTAGAATGCATGAGTACACCTAGTGGTACTCGCATCTGATAACTTATCACCAAAAAATAATACAAACAGTTTCTAGAAATATTTTTGAAAAGCATAAACTTTTCATATGCCAATCAGTAAGAAAACAGCATTTAAAAAGCTAAAGAAATTTTAAGCAATTGTCTAATTGAACAGTAGTTACCCAAGCAGGAAACCACGAAGGTAGCGCAAAATATTCCGGCTTAAACAAAGGACCCGGATCACAATGAAGCCAGCCAGTTAACAGATCCTGCAAGCGTTGTTTTCTTGGTTACATTTCTTACAACTCTGATTAGTTTGCCCATATAAGCTAAAATAAACTATCTTTATACAAAACTCACCTTCCGAGGACATGTGAGCCACTGAGATTTGCCCAGAACATTAGCAAGCTGCATAGATATATAATTATATTTCAGCAATGGAGTTGTATAAGAATAGCAATCTCTACAAACTATAGCAAAATTCTATTTCACACATGAATGGGGTTATACACGGGCCACATTTTAGGCATGTCAACTTCGGGGAAAGTACTCTCTTCTGTAACTTCATAAAGACTTCATAACTTCGAAATATCAGAAAAAAGCAACCAAATGCATACACAGACAGCAGACCCAGTAACAAAGTCAATGACTAAATTGATATATACAGTAATTAAAACTGATATTCTATGCTCACCACAAATGCCGAAATTATAGTTGTGACAGATGCTCCAATAAAACCTTCCCATGTCTTCTTTGGAGATAACTTGATCAGAGGGGTTTTACCAAAGAAGAATCCAAATATATAAGCAGCAATGTCATTGATTACTATAAGTGATGCCGGAAGAAGAAACCTGCATGATAGTGAACGCACTTGAATCCTGGTCCACTGTGTATCAAACTCAATTGCATATTTTCACAATTTTACTCAGCAATAATACATAATATAACTGGATGCCAACTCATAAAAAAAGTACTATAAATCATTTACAATGCCGAATATCAATTGCAATTCAATAAGTCTGCGTACAGATCTTATAAAAATCCCAATTACAGGTAACCACTTATCAGCTAAATAAGTTGGAGAAATAATTATTGCAATTTCCTATTGAAGTGTTGGGAAGACAGGCATAATACATTGGTTTATATGTAGGAATTTAGAGGATTTTAAAGAATATAAAGAGATAATAGGCAATAATTAGAGAGAACTGGGACAGATTAGAGAGAGGGGGTAAGGAAGGTGAACAAGCTCACTTACGCTCCTGAGAGGATGTGAGGCTAGAGACTACAATGAACAAAATAACTACTGGTAGGCAGAACTGGAAAAGGCTCCCAATTGCTAAACAATTAACAAGTTATTCACCAACAACATACCTAGAACTGACTAGTTGCAAGACAAGTTATAAGCAGTCAAAAAATAGGGCAACACAGGACACCGTCATCATCTACTCCAGTAAATGTTAATTAAAGCACTTTTTTAATGTTTTTATAACTTAAATCATATGAGACTCAGTAGGGATACATCCTCATAAACACCTCAATATCCTTTAGAAGTACTTGAACTTATAACGATAGAACGATTTTAAAATACACACAGCAATTCATAAATAAAAGCTTACAGGTTAGCAAGCACATTACAAATACATTACAAATATTTCGTGTATTACCAGAAAATCCCCTCAAATATGTTGGCTACAGTGAAAGAGGACTGTGTGAAGACCACAATAAGGATCATGTGTGTCCATGCATATTGACCAAACTGATACTTGTACATCTTCTTCTTTAATGAAAGAATGAACCACATAAAACCTGATGCCAATAAAAAGCGATACAAGACTGGGTCACTGATACGAATGTAGAATAAATAGATGATGTGATTAATTACAAAGAAATTTACGAGGTTGGATAAAAACTAAGCATGTTGCGAGCTATTTGAAGATAGCTTATATAATATAAACACAAAACATTTGTTAAGACAATAGGCAAGCAAACGAACCTGCAATATACAAGAAATAACAAGTTACCATATGGTACTTGACAAGTCTTCCCACAAGTTGATATAGATATTTGTCTGACGTTACAGTATTAACAAGCCGTTGACTGAGAATGCGGCCGTATACAAATAGCATTGCAGTGAAGAAAAAGTGCCTGCAGAAGTAGCAAGTACAAAAATAAGTTCACTGCCCCCTTAACATTATAAGAATTTGTTCAGACCCCTTAGAAATGGATAAATAATCAAATAACTGCAGAGCATGACATATAGAATGCCACTAACTAGCAGTAGAAGATTGCAAGCCGATACAAGTTACACGTTACGAAAAACAGAAATATAAAATGAGTTATATCTATACCAATATCTACAGCGATTTTGACCACATGGCCAACCAAGCAAAGCAGCACAATGTACCAACTACTTGGACATAATAGACCAAAGGTACCAAGTAAACAGGGAGATAATTTACACACTAGCAAAATGTATTCGCTCACCAATTTAACTGCCTAAATCCAGGAAGATGACTGTCTTCATGTGTTTTTCTTAGTAGACTAAACAGCTCTTTCGCCATGAAAATTTGGATGATGACAACCATAGCCCAAATATAGAGATGCCCCATGTAGATTGTGAAGACAAATCCCCCAATCATCCATACAGTTGAATATGCACGTACTAACATTGATCTGTATTTATTTTTATCACTGACCAGTAGGTGATTTCCATTTGCTTTGCTCATGTCCGGAGAATTCTGGCATCACATTGACAAGGAAGAGAATTCAAGACAATCGTAAACCAAGGAATAAGAAATATAAAATTCTAGCACTATTAGAAATTGCTATCCAGCTGTTGTAACAACTCAAGGGATTACCAAAATTGTTTACAAGAAGAAATTAATAATCATTTGTTCTAGGATTTAACTTAAAAAGACCATGCTCTAAATGAAGATATGTAGATATCATATGAAACGTGCAATAGTTCCAGAAATAACTTACCTCGCTCGATCCTCTACGCCGCCGTAGTCGTGCAGTGGGTGTTGCAGGCAAACTGCTAGTACTATCTTTATGCATTGCGTTTTTTATGGACTTTACACTCGGCCAGTTTCTGCCAGTAAAATTGTTGAGGGGGTGCCAAATTGCAATTTTTGAGGAGCCAAATTATGATAATTGACAAGCCAAACAGAGTAAAATCTTTTGACTTGTATCTTAGCGTCTACTCCTCTTCTTCTCTTCCCTTGCTACTTTTCCCTCGCTAAAGACTAATAAGAGATTAAAGGGATCACTGAAACATGAGTGTATGAATATTCATTTTTGTATTTGACAATCTACAAAAAGAGATGAGCATACACTGGCAGTACTCCTGGGCACTTAATAGCTCTCCCTGTGCACTCCGCCAAGAAAAAACATAAATGTGCACATATTAGTAATACCTGAAACAGAAAAAACAACTTAAAGAAAACTTGGAAGATAAAAGTAACATATTTAAAAGTACGTAAGTAGACGTCAACCAAACTTGTAGTTTATTTCGAGTGCTAATTGTGGAATGAAGTGATGACCCATGGCAAAGAGATGTACACCACAAATAATATATTAATATCGAAGTATGAAAACCAAACAAGAAAGTATATTTTTTGTAATAAGTTTCTAGAAAGTTTAAAATTTCCTAAAGATGTAATTCGTTGTTGAACCAAACACTTAAGTATCATGCTCATACTACGTCATAAAACAGATGTTGTACTCAGTCACATATAAAGAATAAGTGGCGGGTCAAAATATATTTCTCTACTCTATTGTGATTGGTTTTACAAAACAACCAATATCTATCGTTTTCTTGTCTTACCACATCAGCATTCTAACATGGTGTCACCAACATACCAGATTGTTTCTAGTTTACTAATTAGTTACAGGTAATTATTTTTTGCTTTGATATTTTCTGACATTATTAATATAACCTTGATGTCAGTCATACATAGAAATCTCATTTCACTCTTCTATATTAGGGTACCGTACCGCAAGAAAATGGAAATATATCTATAGTCGGATATAATCCAAGTAAAGAGCTATTCAGCACACACCAACAAACAACACACACTTTTGAACTGAATTTGCGCACCTTATAAAGGAAAACAATGTATTAGCTTTTTTACCAAGAAGTATAATTGCATAAAAAGCTCCCACTCCCCAGAAAGTTAAAAAATCCGTTACTAAAATACAAAACCACATCATCATTCCGACACACCATAAACAAAATACCCTACATAATCAACTTAAACAATTACCAAACAACGCCGCAAAACATCATAATTCCAAATCATTCTTATTCATCAGCCTATCCAAAAACAATAAAACAAACAATGCCGCACAACCATTAAATTCCAAATCATTCATATTCATTAGCCTATCGAAAAACAACAAAACAATAAACAGCCATTTTACTCTCCGAAAACAATCCAAGCAACCACCTTTCCACCACACCCCAACAAATCACACAAACTTTTCCACAAACCAATCACCCCTTCAACAAATTCCACTACAAACACACACACACACAACTTCTAAATCAACTATAACACAAACCACTCAAAAATTCACCAATACAATCAAAACCCATGTTCAAGATTCAATCTTTAACTTAAAACAACAACTAAATTGAAGCTAAACATGAAATTAAACACAAACAAATCTGACCCACAAGCCAATTAATTGAGTAAAACATATACACTTAATTATACATACACAAACATATATAAAACATATGTATTGTTAACAAAGTTGAGAGCTTTACCAGTGAAACAAATGATGAATTTAGAGTGACCCGGAGAATATAATTGAAGGTATTGCTTGTACTTGTTGGATTTCTTGATTCTTACCTTCAAAAGATTTCAGGTTGAATGCCCACCGAATGTAAATTATACACACACGATGTGTATGTATAAAAATATGTATTTTATTAGAGGTAGACTAGCAAGTGAGCAGATAAATATTTGGGAAAATCTATAAGGAAAAATTATAAATATTTGCGAAATAAATAACTTTGTTAAAAAAAGTAAAATTAAAACTCGAGATAGGAGAATTTTTTTTATTTATTGAGATTATTTGTTTATTAAAATTAAAAAAATATAATTTTTATTATATTAGAATCGAAAAAATTATTTCATTAACGAGATTAATTGTTTGTTAAATATTCATTAATCGAGATTCCATTATATATTAGTCTGATGCATTTAATTATGTTTATTATTGTGGATAATGGATATAATTTGGTTGAGGAAGACCCATGAATAGCACCACGCCACCACCCCAATGACACGGTTCATGATTATTATTGTAATAAATTAAATTTAAAATAAAATTAATAATGCATTCTCAATAATGTATAAGTAGAATATTAGCATATCTACATTGATTATAAATTATAAAAATTTTCTTTATATTGTTTAATATTTATATATTTGATGAAACATGATCCTTGATTCCTTGTATTTAATAGAAAATAACATAGTTCTGTGAAAATATTTGTATAGGTACAATATTACAGTATAATTTAATAATAAAATTTCAACTCGAATAAGAAAAATGAACAAAATTTTAATATTATTTGATGTTAATGTTAGAGTACAATATAAGATCCGTCTTTCTCTAACATCATTAACCCCGTATGATCTTTTTAAGCATGTGTAACAGGCTTTTAACCACAGCACCACTAGACTGACAAAACTTGTTTAATCACTTAACCATAATGTGTTAGTCAAAAAAGGCTGCTTAAACACGTGTAATTATGTTAAGTTTGGAGCAGTTTAGTTGGTTGCAAGTGGTGATGTAGATAGAACTAACCAGCTTGTCTTTGAGATTAGAATTTAAGACTTGTATAATTAACGCTCTCATTTCTTTATACCTTTTTTTGAATGTCCCTTCCAATTATTTATATTTTAAAAATTTCTTAAAATAGTAAAATTTTATAATATAAAAATTAACTACATCCACTACTTTATTCCCTATGTCCACTTTATACATTAAATATTGACTGATCTCACTACTTTATTCATTTTTCTTACTTTTTTTTATTAAATTATAATTTTTTTAACTTTAATATCGAACCTCAATGTAAAGAATTGAGAGCGACGGAAGGAGTATATATTTTATCATCTGTATTTATTTATTGCATTGCCATACTCTGAGCTGTAACCATTTGTTCATGAAAACAACATCTTTATTAAATGATTGAAGAACATTTTCTTAAAAATTCTTTCTCTTGGTTCTCTGATTCTATGCATTTCATTTTAGTGTAAATCAACTTGATAATCTTGAGTTAACATTGTATCTGCGTTTTTCCGTTGTCATTTTTGTGATTCTTTCTCTCTTTTTTTGGTTTTCGTACTTTTCGTGTCCTGAAATGACGGAAAAATTTGAAATTTGTGGTAAACTTCCAAAATAGTGCAATAAATTACGACGACTATCGTTTTCTTTGTTCTACCGATAATTTTAGACAACTAAGAGTCGCTAAAATGGTTGACTAAAATAATATAAAATATTGATTATGTAAAATTGCCGGAACGTGTTTTGTTCCAATGGGATTAGCTATATTTATTGGCTATATTTTAAAAGTAGCATGTTATTATTATTTCAAATTATTATAAATATAATTAATTATTTTAATTTAGTAATAGATGACGTGGAATTGTGTTACAGGTCTCTAGAGATTGGCCAAATATAGCCAGTATGAAGAGGTTGACTATATTTTTTGCTAAGAGTTAGAGCATCTCCAATGGGACAATCCCTTAGTCAAAAAATCATACGAGGCATAATTTATACATAATTTGTACAAAATATGAAGCTCCAACCATGCAAAACCCTTAAGTAAATTATAGTCAATTTGATAAATTATATTTGACATTGACTAAATTTGTCGAACCTATCAAAAGCTGTAACAAAGCCGTACATATAAATTTACTATTTATAGTCAATACCATTGGAACACATTACGTTATAGGTTCGGCAAATTTTAACTAATCACTATTTTATATTATTTTAGCCAACCATTTTAGCCAACCCCGTTGGAGATGTTCTATGACCCATTGGAGTACTAGCAATTTTACACCATCTCTATATTTTTTATTTAAGGTATGGCACATAAGATTTTAGCTAAGGGTGTCTCGTGGTTGGAGATGCTCTAAGAGCATCTCCAATGTGAGCAACCCCTTAGCTAAAATTCAAATTAACATGTCATAATTACGAATTATAAAAATTATGTAAAAAAAGATGCACTCCAATGGTCCATTCCTCTTAGCAAAAAATTTAGCCAACCCCCTTAGAGCATCTCCAATGGTGGAGAACCCTTAGCTAAAATCATAGGTGGATTGCCATAAATAAAAAATTTAGATAATGTGTAAAAAAAAATCCCCTCCAATGGGATAAAACTGTTAGCTAAAATTTTAGCCAACCTCTCCATGTTGGCTATTTTTGTCGAACCCCTATGGACCTGTAGTAAAACTCCACATCAATTATTACCATATTCAAATCATATATTCTATTTTTAATAACTTGAAATAATAATAACATTCTATTTTTAAAATATAGTCAACTAGTATAGCCAACTCCATTGGAACACAATATCTTACAGGTTCAGCAAATTTTACATAATCAGCATTTTATATTATTTTAGCTAACGATTTTAGCCAACACCGTTGGAGATGCTCTATATTTGCTGAACCTCTAGGGACCTGTAGCAATATTCCACATCATCTATTGCCTTATTAAAATGACATATTCTATTTTTAACGATCTGAAATAATAATAACATGCTATTTTTAAAATATAACCAATTATTATAGCCAACTCCATTGGAGCACAATACCTTACAGGTTCGACAAATTTTAAATAATCAGTATTTAATCTTATTTTAGCTAACTACTTTAGCCAATACCATTGGAGATGCTCTAAGAACATATTTTTCCAGGGTGTCATTTCTATCGAATGCCATAGAGGGGTGAAAAGAAATGATGCTAGGAGCAAAAAACAAGCTTAAATCCATGTTTTAATTTTTTTTTTAAATATGATAGTCATCCAAACCAATAATCTTTCCTCAATGACTAAAAGTTACGGCTTAAACACAGGAGCGGATCGGTATGGATATAAGGTAGAGAGAAGCAGCAAGTACGAGAAAGCTGAACAAGTAAGAGAAGCAGCAAATGGAGCTTCATTCTGCAAGGCGTTCTCATCTTCTCATCGAACGAAAGGAATAAGTAGATATTCTGCATAAAATAGCTGCATCAAAGATGAAAATTACGTATTTGTTAAACTGAGTAAATTAGCAACAGTTTTCAAATGTACACATAGACAGAGTATGATCTTTATGTCATTACCTTCCATATGAACATGTAAAAGGAAGTTATTGATGTATTACTTTCAAGATTCACAGAGTTAGCTCGAAACCAGAGAATGGACGCTAGTATACAATGGCCTGTTACCTGCAAAAAGACACACATAAATCCAGTGTAATTTATGCAATCTTAGCTCACTGTGGTAGCTTGACTTTAACTTACAGTAACAAGCTTGCTTAGTAGGAGTGAAGACGATGCTCCGATCACCACAGCAGATCCATATCCAATTAGCAGGATGGATATACAAAGCCAGAAAACCTTCACAAATAAATTTGATACAAAAGGTTATAAACAATTTATTACGATAAGATGTAGTAACTCATAAGCACCAATTGCTATCAGATTGCGATAAAATGAAAGACAAACAAACGAAAGAAACTATAAAAATCATCAAAAAGCACTAACTGAAATCTAAACTACTGTGTATCTGAATTTCATATAAATGTGCTCTACAAACAAATATATATATCCATTCAACAAAAAATCGATCTCTCCCTGTCTTTGGATTCTACTTCTTCTTTAGCTATTAATTTCCTTATTTGATTGCCTGTGATTGTTTAAAATTGTCTCTTCTTGCTAATCAGGCCTGATCCCTTAGCATCTAGCTAGCCACTTGGTAATAAGCGAAAGAAAAATGATCACAATCACATATAATGTCTGTCAATTTATTGAATACGGTGCCATTTGTGAAATCTTGATTGCAGGTCATTAAAATATGATAGACCAAGAGAAATCCGTATTAGTTACTAACCCTCTTTTTCCCAAGGGTGACACTGATAGTCTGAATGCCAAAATCTCTGTCACCGTCTACATCAGGTATGTCCTGTTAAAGTACACACAGTAGAAATAATTTATATTAGTAAATATAAACATGACCTTTTCAAAGTAGAGATAAACATCTTGGATTAATGAAAACCTAGCTATATTAGGAAATGATTAGTATCAAGACATTGACATATTTCTAAAGAAACAGAAATAACAAGAGATGGATGTATGGCATTTGGCAGGAAGTCGCTAGTCAGGACAGAAACTGTTCTATCGTTTTTCTCATTTTGTATGGAGTATCTCTAAGGTTGGAACTTCTGACTTAAATTGCAGAAAAAAACAGGTGTCTTGATCCCTTGCACCACTATAAAATGTTGCCATGATATTATTTCATACCGTACATTTTCCTATATTTTCTTCGGTTGATAAAGTCCTGTGATCCCTGTTTCTTATACAGCTACATTAGCTTTAGATTAACAACTTTATTCTAAAAGAATCGCATCTCCGAGTATTTACCTTGAACAGTGCAATAACAGTGACGAACAGGGTCATAAAAATGATTGCGAATGCCAAGGACCTTGAGAATAGGACTGGTCTTCCAAGAACATATTGCTGCAGATATTCTTGCTCCTTTTAGTTAAATATAGAACACATACAGATAGTAGGAGACTAGTAGTTATTTACATCCATTATTGTTAAGTACATAGTTACCTGGATGTGATAGAAGACAGTAAGTTGAACAGTAATTGCTCTTACAACGACAATACACAAAGCAGCAAGGAAGGCATTTTTTTTCCATCTAAATAAGGGTACCTGCAAAGTTTTAGTAATTAGAGAACTTCTGAGCAGACGGAGAATTTGAATTTAATCACAGGAAAAATTGAGGGGTTAGATTAAGTTGAAGAGTTCATTCTTAAGCAGTTTCTCTTCAACTAGTAATTATGTTTTTCGTTATATTTATGTTTTTAGTTCCATTATTGTTCCGAAAGTCAATAGGCTTATTATCTATGGCCAAGTATCTATGGCTGCTATATGAAAAATAAGCAAGTTGAGTTAAATCAGGGAAAGTGATCACTTACATCAATAGAATACGCAGTTCCAAAGAAAAAGCAAACGAGAAGACAATATAGTACTGGTGGGGACTGAGACAGGATTCCCATGATGAGACTCTGCAAAATTTGTCAAACATGAATAAATAGAAACCTGAGAAATATATGTAATCTCACAGCAGGACAATGATAATGTTAAATTGTTAATCTTGCATTATACTTAACATTATGGAGATTGTTGAGTCCCTCTTAGTCAAGTCTTAAATTTAGTTGATACACATTGAAGTACTAACCATGAGCCCGAATGCTGAGACAATTGCCTTCCCCGTTTTCATGGAATATTCTCCTGAAGCTATCGGAAGATTTGGCTTGTTTACCTAAGTAACATGTACAGATTAGCAAATGGAAATCTGAAAAACCGACGACCTTATGGATGTTCAGTTAATCTGTAATTACCTTGTCTATTTCGACATCATACAGTTGATTTAGGCCAACCACATAAATGTTCGCACAAACTATTGGGATCATCACCTATGTACAGTATAAGGAAAACTCATTGTATAGATTTGAACTGAAATATCAGTAAAGATACACCGTCAAAAATCTATTTCAGCTCAACCAAGGCAAAGCCAGAATTCTTTGTTACCTTCAGTAAACCGACGAAAAAAGCAGGTGACAAATCTCCGAATGAGACCAGAGGCAGCAAGGAAACTGATGTTATGCCAACAATCTGTTATTCAAGATTCAAGAATGTGTGAAATCATTCAAATGTTAATGTAAAGTGAAAATGTAATAATATAACACATATCTTCGAAGATCTATAAATGTAAAATCGCTTGTAGCTAGTCGATATCCTTAAAATTTACGAAATTGAACATTTCAAAATGCATCAAAACAAATGAGAAAGATATTGATCGAGAATCACTTACAGTGCCAATGATAGTATGTGGACGAGTAAACCGGTAAAATGCATCCACTTTCCTCCAGAAATTGCCAGTTACCAGAAGACTGACTTCTGGTTGTAATATAAGTCCATTTTTCAATTTGCCAAGACAAAGTTCAAAATATGAATTAGCAAAGAAACTTGCACTGCGTGGTAGTCTTGGATTGTTTAAATTTCAATGCATAGTAAGATTTAGAGAGAGTTGGTGATCTAACACATTATCGAACTAAATATCTTAAAAACAATCGTCTGGACACAAAATTAAGAATCGAACTCTAATTTTTTTTCGAGAAGCTAAATAAAATTATGTTAACCGAATATCTGTGGTTAATCATGAGCAGAATACGATTTTAGCATACATTCATGCTATGTATAGATGCATTCAAGTTTGTACATGTTTATAGAACTAAATCTTTATTTTTCTTAAAAGAAGATGGTTTAGGACAATCAGTTGATAGCATTTACGAAAAACATGTATCGCGAAATTTTTTCACAATACATATAAATGATGGCGCCTCTATTCACATCGAAAACCATTTACCCCGACCAGACCCTTTCTTAAATAGTTAAATATCATTTTGTCCCTCGATCAATTAATTTAGGGAGCGACTGATCTTGCTGAATATGCATGAAAATGTGAAAACAGCTAAATGATTTCCGCTTCGGTGGGCGGTTATATTACACCCTTTATGAAAACAAGGTGTGAATATAATATATTTATATATTATAAATTTAACATGTTAACATGTTTAAAATTTAATCGTATGCTCACTTACACGAGTGAGGGGAGTGCTGAATATAATATATGATCCAAAAACTTCTCCGGCTCACTTATACGAGTGAGGGGAGTGCTGAATATAATATAATATATAATATATGATCTAAAAACTTCTCTGAATATAACATGTTTAAAATTTAATCGTATGCTCACTTACACCGGTGGAGAGCTACAACTCCAATTAAGAACGTTGTGTTAGTTGTCATATGCTAGCTAACAAATCTATATACACTGTTCTACATAAACCAAAATTATCAGCAGTTCTGATCAGAAGATATGCATGCTGGAATGTATAATTCTACAAATAATAGGGTACTACTGACATAATACTCGAGTTTTCTTTTCGATGATGATCGAAAAACAATGTTTCACGAACTAACACTCATCAAAAAATCTTGTGTTACACTACATGCATTGACATACACATAACACATGTTTAAACAGATATTTATAATCTACATATGACAGATGAATGAATTACCAGAAAGCTCATTGTTACACAAGTGGCTTACCTAGTTCTGGTGATTTTTTGTTAGCTTGAGGCATGGCTAATTACTTTGATATTTTCAGTGCTTTATCTGGAAGAGTTTTATTGTGAGAAATGATCTTGTAGAAAGTGGTGTGATATGTGTATATATATCAACAAAGGAGATGAACAAGAACAATATAAGAAAATTGTATTACTTAATAGATTGATATATGTACATGAAGTCTACTCTTCTATTGAATAAACCATGTGATCCTTAGAAATCTTATTTTATGTAGATTTTTATGTTGTTTTTTAAGAAAAATAAAATCATATCGTATGTTGAAATTCTATCTCACATAGATTTCTGTGTTAATGTTAAAAGGATATTAATCTAAAATAACATTATAATATTATTATTGTACTAAAATCTATTATATTATTTTTATACCATCAGCGTCACATCAGATCACCCCCACCAGACCCAATTATAATTAATTAGTTGTTGAATCAAGATACTAATCTCAATCTACTATATACAACTTAATAATACTAGTTTATAACCCGTGCAATGCACGACTTTTTTTAATATCTATAATTATATTAATTTGTAATCTTTTAATATTTTTATGTTATTAATTTTCATACTTTATTTATTAGATTTTATACGTTTAATATACTATTTATGGTTCAACCACTTCCGAATAAACTATGTGATCCCTAACTACTACTGCTCAACCACTTCTAGTCTAGTCTAAAGTTATATACAAACAACTGAATAAACTGTGTGATCCCTAACTAGTACTGCCCAACCACTTGTGGTTCAACCACTTGTAGTCTAGTCTAAAGTTATATACAAACAGCTGTTAATGTAAACATATGTTAGGGTCAAATAGTGATAATGTTTTAACCCCCCCCCCCCCCCCCCAAACTTAAGATGGTTTGAAAACCAACTTGAGTTTGTCAATAAAAGCACGAAAACTGCCAGGAGAATGAGATTTTGTGAAGATATCGACAGTATTATCAGTACTGGAGATGCTACGTAAACAATACTTAAGTATTATCAGTATTATCAGTATTATCGGCAGTATTAATTCTGATGAATTAATTTAATAACTAAATTAATAACTAATTTAAAAGAGAACTTAAATTCTGAAAAGATAGCATAACCATTCCTTGAACCACTGGAACTTGATGAAGAATATTCACTGTCTGAAGTTGACACTTGATGTACTGTCTGGTTCATAACTGACTAACTCCAATGTCTGTTCTTCATCTTGACTTTAAGTTGTGGTCCATTAGCTGCTTTCAACTGTTCTTCAACCTTTGTAACATGTACATTTGCTGTCACACATCTGAAATCTCTGTCACTTTAATAAATCCACTTCCTTGAATACTTCACTGAGCCTTGAACAAATAATTGAACTTCTTTCAATGCAGTATTTCTTCAAGTCTGTAGGATGACTTTAATCTGTATTCTTTTGACTGATATGATCTTCTGAGATTCCTATGATACTGTGACAATTGAATTATTACTTACTTATTACAAACTTGTTTAAGTTGAGTTGTATCCTCGATGTTAACAAATAGGCATATACATATGCCTTTCAATCTCCCCCTATCTGTTTGTTAGAGAATAACAAGAAAATACCTAGAGGATAACTCAACTAAATAAACAAGTAAAAATAAGACTTTAAAATCTAAGTAAATAATAAGACAAAGTTATGGATTTCATTAAACATTTTCCAGATTCAAACATTAAAGATAAATACAAGATATATGTTCCTTTAGACTGAACATGTGTATACATTGATCCTATCTTGATTTACCTAGGCTCTATACATATAACATTTACAAAACAGAGCTAGTGATCACAATTCTTGATCACTCATTTCACCTTCCTCCAAAGCATCTGGCGAGTCTTTATCTAGGACACGATCACTTTCAGTTGTGAGATTTGTTGGTCTGACTAGCAAAGTTGTGACTTTCTTCAATCTATTCTTCAACTGATGATACCTTTTGATGTTGACAATACAATAGTCTTGAATAATGTCAGCAACTTCAGTCTTCTCTTCTGAAGCAAATCCAGTAGTCCTTAGCATGTTCTCCAGCTTGATCAGATGCATTGCAGGATAGATCTTTAAAGAAACAAGATCCATTCCACAGGTTTGTAGTGCTCTTCCCTTATAAAATTTAACTTCAAATGGAACACTAACAACCTGAGGACTGACCCTTATAGCAAACTCCTTGAGCTCTTCATGCAGCAGTACATTCAAATAAGAATCTCCTTTCACTCTGCTCATGAGAATCTACAGCTCTGACAATGATCTACTTGCAAAGCAATCCAGAGAAACATTTATAGTTCTTATGATTTGGCAAGATACATAGATGATCATTTCACTTCTCACCCTGTCAAATCCAGCAGTAATCCTTAAGATTTCTTCTTGTAAAGCCTTCATGTACACTGAATTATCTGGATTGACCTTCATGAATTTCTGAAGAAGGCTAATGAACTCCTTATCATTGTTTGACCCTTTCTGAGGGAGAGTAAACAACTCTTTTGCTTTAGCCCATTTTTCACCCTTCTTCAGTCTAATGTCCAGCTTCCGGTCTTTGACTTGCAAGCTATGAAGACGTTGTTTTTCTTCATGCTCAGCTTTTTGAATTTGAAGCTTTTCAGATATAATCTGAGAGACCTTGACACTCTCATCCTTCTTCCTCCTTATCTCTTCTTGTTGTTTCTTCAGTTCCTCCTCAAAAGCAGGATCAAGATTGAATAGATAGTCTTGATCATCCCATTCTTCAAAGTCAGCTTCCTTCTCAATCTCCTCCTCACCAAAGATGTCTTCATCACCAGATACTTGAAAATCTTCATCATTAAGTGCATCTTGGAAGTAGAAATCATCTTGAATTAGCTTCCCTTTCCCCTTATCCTTCTGAGTACCAGAACCAGAAACTCCTCCTTGTACATCTTCTACCTTCTTTTCTTCCTTCTCCTTATTCTCCCCCTTAGTTGAGGAATCCTCTACAGATTTGACTTTGTCAGCCTTAGGATCCTCCTTCTTACTTCTTCCTTCTCATCCATCTCCTCCTTCATCCTTGCCATCATTATCCTCATCATCATCATCATCACCCTCAAAGAATTTCTTCTGTTCAGCATTGGGTTGATGTGAATTCTTGATCATGTTGTAAAGATGCTTCATGCCTTCATTCAGATGCTCCATCCCTCCTTCAATCTTGGCAAACTTCTGATCATTAAACCACTGATTTTCATCAACAGTCTGCTGAATGTAGTCCACTTAAGTTGAAATGGTAGCAATCTGCTTGACACTCTCTGTTATCTCAGCATTTGAATTTATTATCTCAGAGATGTCTGAAGCCACTAACACCTGGGACTCCTGAATAACATTCATCTTGGGGAGTAGAGTAGTCTTTAATCCTTCAATTTCATCCTTGATAGTACCCAGCTGATTAGTTACAGAGGTGGAAGAAAAAGACCGTTCAACCACTTGTGCCTTAAGAATATCTTTTTCAGCCTGGGTTTGTTGAAGTTGTTTCTGTAGACCGGCTATTTGAGCCAATAAAGAAGCAGTGTATTGTTAGTGTGTGCACTCACTTCAATTTCTCTTAGTGGTGTTTCACTCATCTTACGTGCTTGTGTATCGCTCTGTGTTTGACTCTCAGTTCTCAACACTAGATGTCTGTCCATGTTTTCTGTTAATGTACCTGCAGGAAACATCACCCTAGCCCCTTCTAGAGAGGTCAGTGGTGGTGCAATGGGAGTTCTCAATTCCCAATCCCTAGTGAAATCTAAATAGTCTGGTTGAATTTGGAACTGAATTGCTTCAGTGTTGGATTCACTAGGTTGCCTTCCACTTTCTCCAGTAAAAACTGTGAGTGTAAAATCCCTTAAGGGAGCCAGAGATGTTCCCTCTGGGAGGGGAGAAAATGATTCTATTTGAGTTGGCAAAGAATCAAATTTTCCCTCAGATGTTTGTGAAGGCACTTCTACCGTTACAATGGTAGGCACTGTTTCATATCCTAAGTGCTCTCCTAACAAAGTGTCCTGAGTATCATCTATTGGTATGTTTTCTCCCATTGTGAGTAACGGGAGTGTGCTTGACTCTGTACAAGTTGCCATGGCCCTATGGCGAATTTCAATAGATTCATCCTGTTGAGAAGATGTCTCCAGAGACTGTGTAATGGCCATTTCAAAATCCATATCCTGTTGGGAGGATACATACGGGCTTACAGATATCTCCCTATATGTTTTTCTTTTCTTAAGAGGTGGAGATAGAGCTGTGGGATCACTTATAGTTTCTTCATCACTATCATTTCTGTTTCTGACATTGAGATTAGGTTCAGGTTGATTTGTGAAAGGAATTGACTCTGTGTTTGGCTCTATGACCGGGGATAGAGTTTGTGGTTCTACAAACTCTTGGTCAACCCTATCAACCTCTTGGGTTTCAGTTGCAGTACCAGAAGAACCAGGGATAGAAGTTGTTACCTGTGTTGGAATTACTTTTTCAGTTCCAGCTGTTGTAACAATCCTTTGCTCAGGAACTTATGGTTCAAATGATGGAAGATTGATGAAGTTTGTCATGTAGGTGGATATGAGAACTGGAACATTGAGAAATCTGAAGGATGTTTGTAACCTTTGATAGAACTTTCTATCAATGGTCGGAGAAATGAAAAAGAGACCATTTCTGAACAGTTCTTGATGCTCATTAGAAAGTAAAGAATTAATGACAAGTGATAGAAAACGAGGATAATAACATTTAATCTTTCTACCACTGTCAAATTCCTTTCTAGCATTAAACACCCTCCTGACAACAATATCCCATAGAAGGTGGCCATAATTGAGTCTTTTGTTGAAGACAATTACATAACCAATAACTTGTAAAAGATAAGGAATATTCTGAAAGTTATTTTTAGTGCAATTGCCAAAGACCTTAGCCAGTGTATCAAAGAATAGATCACATTCACACACAAGATTCCCCTTGATCAATTTGGTCATGTTCAGGGGACCTTGATAGTGAATATTGATAAAAAATTGAGTTAACTCATCATCAGTGGGCATTCTATCAAAATTGTCCTAAGGAAACTGCAAGACATTACAAAATGTTTCCTCAGTAATTGTGTACTGTGGGTCCTGAATATTAAATGAGATAGTAGATAAATCATCAGAGACAACAACAGTAGAACAAAGTAAATATAAAGGATCAATTTTCAAATCAACTTTAGAACATATAGCATAATTAACACATGAATGTTGATTAAGAAAAGAAATCCAAGGCCTAAAATGTTCAAGAAAACATTTCAGGGGATCAAAATAGCCATGATAGTTAGTAATAACAATCTCAAATTGCTGGGCCATTTTAACACAAATTAATTCAGTTAATTTTAGATTAATTCCAATTTAGGGATTAAAATCCAAGAAATGAGAATTATATCAGAAATTAAATAAATAAAAATATGTTGATCCAAATAAAAATAATGCACAAAAAAATGACAACACCTCTTTATTTTCAAGAATAAAGAAGCAAACAAGAGAAATGGTAAGTTTTGTAAAAACAAGAACTTGAAAAGTAAGAAAAAAAATGCTAAGTACGGAAGTAGTATTTATAGACAATCCTATTATGCCTGGAATGACTACCGGGATGACTACCGTGTAGTCATACCGGTAGTCATTCCAGTACAAACTGAAATGACTTAGAATACTAACAGATAATTAGCAGAAAATAAACAAATTATAAATATACTATTGGAATGACTACCGGGATGACTATGGGATAGTCATACCGATAGTCATTCTAGTACAAAATATAAATACTGAAAATGAAAACCGAAAATCTAATTAAAATTAATTAAAGGCTAATTAAACTAGAATGACTACTGGAATGACTATGTAAGATAGTCATTCCGATAGTCATGCTAGTACAAATAAGCATATAATTACAATTAATTAAATTAAAGCACAAAAACCTATTAACAAAAGCAAGGAAAAATACATAATTAATTAAATAAGCATACATAACATTAAATAAGCATTAGATCTAACATGCTTCTTATTATTATTAACATGTTGACGTGGAGCAGTCTTATCATCAGATACATGCTTACTATTAAAATAAGCATACATAACATTAAATGCACAAGACATGCAATTCACCACACCACATGCTTTATGAGACAGTTTAATAGCAGGCATGTTAGTTCTACAGTTGTTTTGATCCACTTTATGGATATCTGATTTAGTCTATGTTGCTGAAACAACTTTGACTTGTTTCTCAGACATACACTTGTTGGACTGATCAAGTTTAAAAGCAAGATCCTCAACACGTATTTCCTCTTGGATAATAATGTAATATTCATTAAGAGGTTTCGCCAAGGATTCTCTAAAGAAAGGTTTATCAATACCCTTAAGCATATGTGGTACACCCCTTTCTATAGCACTGACTCTATTAGGGGTGTTAATGCTCAATTCTCCAATAGAATCATTATAGTCATACCCTATTCCTACAGTTTGACCAATAATTTGATTATTGAAGATTTCTTTAGCAGTCTTACAAGAATTATAGTAAGCATTTACCTTGGTTTCAAGTTCACTAATCTGATCCTTAAGAATGGTTTCCAATTGAATAGAACATTTAACCCTATTCTCAAGAAATGCTATTTTCTTAGTGAGATCATCCTGATTAACATGCACAAGTCTTAGTTCTTTTACCTCTTTTTCAAGAGCTGTGTTCAAAAAAATTATTCTATCATTTTCACTACGTGCACAAGAAACAGTACTACTAAGATGATAGATCATTTCAGAATTAGTAAACTTTACCTCTGACATGAATGATGAAGTGCTTGCCTCATTAGCCATTAAAGCTAGGTTTCCAACTTCCCCAGCTTCTTCATCACTATCCGTATCATCCCAACTCTTTCCCTCGGCAACATAAGCTTTCCCAATCTTATTCTTCTTGCTAGAATCAAATGAGTTCCTTCTCACTTGTCTTAATTTTATAAATCCACCGACAACTCACTGTTGTTTTACCAGGAGGCAAGGTAACCAGATCCCAAGTGTGGGTTTTGTCTAATTCCTAAAGTTCTTCTGCCATTGCTTTCTGCCAAAGAGGGTTAACACTTGCCTCTCTATATGTTTGAGGCTCATGCAATGATTGTATAGCAGAATAAACATGATAATCAGTAAGTCGAACATAAGGTTTTCTTACCCGAGTAGAACGATGAACAGGCTCATCTGATAGAATAGGAGGCTCAACATTAGAATCCTCAGACTGAACTTCTATTGAAGGAACATTCATAGCTGACGATGGTTGAGTGAGATCAAGTGAAGAATTTGTTGGAAATATATTAGGAGATGTTGGACTTTCTATATTTTCATCAGTGGGATGTAAATCAACAAAAGGATTTGTAAAGTGAGATATACAAGTGGAAGTGTCAATCTTAAATTCTGACATTGTTGAGAACATTTTGTGTTCCCAAAATGTCACATTTCGAGAAACGCGAAGTCGTTGAGAAATGGGATCCCAACAACGATATCCTTTTTGACCACTACCATATCCAATAAAGCAACAAAGGCGGGCACGTGGTTCTAATTTTGTCCTTTCATGTGGAGGAATAAGAACAAAACATGTAGAACCGAAAACCTTAAGAGAATTATATGAAGGAGATTCACCATGTAATTTTTCATAAGGAGACACATTATCTGTAACAGGGGAAGGAATCATATTTATTGTATGAACGGCAGTTAAAGAAGCTTCCCCCCAGAAGAATTCTGGACAATCAGAAGAAATTAGTAAAGCTCGAATCGTGTCTAAAATATGTCTATGTTTACGTTCAGCACGACCATTTTGTTGTGATGTGTAAGGACAAAAACTTTGTGCAAGAGTACCATAAGATGCCAAAAAATTTGCGAATTCTGATTCTTTGGCATTATCGGCACAAAAAGTTTAATTTTCTGTTTAAATTGAGTGTGGATCATAGTGGCGAAATTCTTGTAAGTTTCTCCTAACTTAGATCGATTTTTCAAAATATATATCCATGTAAAGCGAGAAAAATCATCAACAAATATCATATAATATCTAGACCCCCCCATAGTAGGAGTTGGAGATGGACCCCAAATATCAGAGTGAACAAGATCAAAGGGAGCAGAAGATTTTTCATAATTGATAGGAAAAGGTAGTACATGCTGTTTTGCCAGTTTACAAGAAACACATTCAACAGTGTCTTCACTTACACTACCTAAATGACCACTTGAAATTAAACTACGTAAACGAGAATATGATGGATGACCTAACCGAGAATGCCATATTGTAGATGTAGATGAAACGGATCCAACTAGATAAGTAGGTGATGGTGTTGGGAAATGAAGGGAAGTGAGCTCAAACAACCTTCCACATCTACGTCCTGTCCCAAGAGTTTGTCCAGTCTAAGGATCCTGTACATCACAACCAGAAGATGTAAACACAATATTAAGACCGAGATCACATAATTGACCAATAGAAACAAGATTAAGTGAAAGATCGGGCACACAGTATGTGTCAGGAAGAGAAATATTTTCCGTGGAAACCGTGCCAATATGCGTGACATTCATGGTGGAGCCATCAACAGTTTGAATATTCGGAAGGAAAGAATCTTGTGTTTTCATGGTAAATATGGATGTATCATTGGTCATATGATTGCAACATGTGGAGTCAAAATACCAAGAAGTACCTGAAGTGACTGAAAATGCAGTGGATGTAGAACTGGTCTTAGATAAAACCTGTCTGATTAAGGATTCAAGCTCGCCTGTAGATGAGTTTGGTGCAGTATCCGATGTAGATTCAGAGGTTACAGCAACTGAAGAATGAGAGAATATGTTCAAACGAAAGGGCGGCTTCTTCTTGCAGAATAGTATGGAGTAATGACCCTTTTGATGGCAATGTTGACAAGTATGATTTCGAAGTTCCGCACAATCTTTGATCAGATGTCCATTTTGTCGACAAAACTTGCAAAATGGTTTATCAATATTGACTGATGAAGGTACTGCAAGGACTGTATCTGTCACATGGTTGAGTTTGCCAATGCCAAGTCGAGTTTCTTCAGAGATAAGTTCTGTAACAGCTCCCTCTAGAGAGGGCAATGGAACACGATGAAGAAGAGCAGCTCTAACTGGTTCAAAATACTTGGTAAGAGCCATCAGAGATTGGATTAGTCGTTGTTGGTCACGATATGTCTGATAAAGTGCTGCATCCTCTCTATGTGACCACTTTGGTTCAGATAATGTCAACTGATCCCAAAGGGATTGTATTTGTGAGAGAAAATCTGCTACCGGTTGACCAGACTCTTACTTTTGCTTACTTAGCGAACTGATAATATGATACTGATGAGAAAGATCCGATGTAGTGTATCTTGATGCCAACAAATCCCAAATTTCTTTTGCAGTTTCATAGTTCCCAAACTGTAAATTAATTTTAGAAATTGAAGAATTTCTAAAAAATGTGATAGCTTGGTGATTTTTGACATCCCGTTCTTCAATGTGATCCTTGAATTTGGAGTCGACTTCATCTTTCTCTTTTGTAGGAATAGTAAAATCTCCATTAACATACCGCCAAAGTCTTTTTCCTTTTAAATAACTACGCATAGCTTGAGACCAAGTTATATAGTTCGATCCATTCAAAATCGTTTGAATCGGTGAGCTATTTTCTTTCTCCATTTTTACAAGTAAAATAAGTGTAGGGATAAGAATGTAACTTTTGAAAGTTTAGGTAAATTGATAAAAGTTGAAGGATCAACTTACAAGTTCTAGAAAAGGCTGGGGACCAAGATGTAATTGTGGCCAGTAAATGTATAACAGTGGAATATAAGTGGGCTGTCTAATGTGGCCCAAACAAGAGAACTTAATGGACTGGACTTATGTTGTTGGGCCCAAAGAAAACAAGGTCCAAGGTTTGTAAATGTGTTGAATTGTTATGTGAACACTTGCTCAACCCAAAATCTAATTTTGATGAAGCTGTGAGGTCTGAACAAGTGAGGTCTCAACAGAAAAATAAAGACGTGCTTGGAAAACACGGAAACTCATAGAACGAGTTAACTCGGAGGAAAGGTCGAGGAACTTGTGAACTTGTATAAGGCTGGTATGTTTTTGGTATGGATATATGTGGCTGGTGGTTGTGATGACTTTGGAAGTGTCTCTGTAACTCACCGAATTGGACACTGTTTGGGTTGAATGCCACAAAGAGATGATTACACTGTAAAAATGATAGATGGCTGAACAACAGAGGTCAATAGTTTATTGACGGAGTGTTTGTGTTAGTCATTGAGTTGACTCATAAACTGTTTGTCGATTTATCTCAAAGAGCCTGCACACCAGAAACGGTAATGGTACTAGATGGGGTGCGGAAGCAATGGAAACGATGATAGGAAGGAGCTCAAAGCTCTGATACATATATCAACAAAGGAGATGAACAAGAACAATATAAGGATATTGTATTACTTGATAGATTGATACATGTTCAGGTGCCTTGAATATATAAGCAGAAATATGTACATGAAGTCTAATCTTCTATTGAATAAACTGTGTGATCCCTAACTAGTACTGCCCAACCACTTCTAGTCTAGTCTAAAGTTATATACAAACAGCTGTTAATGTAAACATATGTTAGGGTCAAATAGTGATAATGTTTTAACAGATCTATAAACACTAATGTTCCAAGGTGTATAATATATATATATATATATACACAGTTAGAGTGTTGAATAAATGATAATGCAGAAGTACTGCATCACAAGCTTGATTGATTCTCATTGGCATGCTAAATGTATATTTAATACTTATTTCGTTTTTAAATAATTATCGGTTTTAACTTTTTATATACACTAGCCGATAACCCGTTGCGAAGCACGGATCGAGAATAAACATTAAATTATTGAAAATAAAATTTAAAATATAGAATAGTAATAATAATAAATATTATTTAGATATGTAGTTGTATAAAATTAAAACATGAAATTAAGATGAAAGTTGATAATAAATAAATATTATTAAATTATATAATTACAGAGAATCGAATCCTAAATGAAATCAAATAAATGGAATTTAAATAAATAAATAACTTGCGTAAGTATGTAAGAGATATTTAATTTGATGTCACTGTACAATTAACTTTTTATTTGGTACCACTTGAAACTTTTGACTTTCAAGTTGCATCATTATATTTTTGACTTCATCCACAAAAATACCATGTCATTAATCAATCGTTATAAATTTATGAAATTTTCCATTAGATAAATTTTCGACTTTCAAGTGACATCATTCTACTTTGAGTTTCAACTCCAAAGTACCACTATATTAATGAATCTGATAAATTTGATGAATCACTCCTTATTTTTTGTGGGCAAAGATATACCCAACAATATTTTGAGAGCCATTAAACTAAGTAGTTTGAACAAATTCATCAGACTCATTAAAAAAGTGATATTTGGGAGCTGAAGCGCAAATTAAAATGGTGTCATTTGAATGCCAAAATTTGTAAAGTGGTATCAAATGAAAAAATCTCATAATTTTGTAATGATCGATTAAAGTTTGCTTAACGGAGTGATATTGTGTGGACGAAGTCAAAGCATAATTGTGCCACTTCGAAGTAAAAAACTTCGAGTTGTACCAAATATAAAAGCCAATTGTACAATAATACCAAATGTAATATCTCATTTTGTTATTGAAGCAAATCGAACCTGAGTTTGAAATAAAATCAATTAATTTAGTTATATTATAATAACCAAAATCTGGCTTTGATACCATTGTGTTCCAACAAAAGAAATTTTCCTTATTAATAGAATTCCCAATCCGCGAATTGCTTTTATACTTCTCCCCGCTCCTGTCCGAACTTGAAAAATTCTCCAAATTGTTGACCCGAATGGAATAGGGAACGGATCGAGATAAGTTGGCACGGATGAAATGCCCATCCGTAATAGTAAGAGAGATGGTAATTATATTAATATAAGGTTCTTAGATAAATTATAGTATAAGAGGTAATTGTTATAAATATAGAGTTCTTAGAGGTAATTTTAGAGATACATTAATTATGTTATTGATTTATATTAATATATTAGAAGATACACCGGTATATAAAAATTTATATTGATGAATAAATTCAAATTATCAATATATTCTCAGTTTTTAATATTAATATATACTCGAATTTAAATAATAATTATATTAATTTGAAGTTAAGAGAATTATATTAAGTTAATTAAGTTAATAATTATATGTATCTCGCGGTATATATCTATACAATACCATTAAGAGGGTTTTCTGCTTTTAATAAAGATTTAATTTGATTTTAAATAATAATTATTATATATATTAATTTGAAATTAAGTTAAATATATTAAGATATTAATAATTTTATGTATACCGCAGTATACATGACAGACCATACCATTTAAAGGGTGTTTATGCTTTTAATAAAGAATATATATTTCAAAGTAGTTTGATCGTATATACCATTTTTTTAATAATTAGCCGTATATGTTTTACAATTGAATGATTTTGGAGCTGAGCAAGAATCGAATTCAGGATCTAGGACGATAAGAGCAACTTGGGACGACAAGAAATAAGTTGCACTTTATTAAATCTATAACCTTGATTAATAAGCAAAACCCATTTTTAATAGTAATGTACCAAATTTGGTTCGCACTTTTTTTTTTGGTTCGCAGCTATGTTTGGTTTCACCCCTAAAATCCCATCTCATGTAGAAATCTTATTTTACGTAGATTTTTATGTTGTTTTTTAAGAAAAATAAAATCATATCGTATGTTGAAATTCTATCTCACATAGAATTCTATGTTTTTAAAAGGATATTAATCTAAAATAACATTATAATATTATTATTGTACTAAAATCTATTATATTATTTTTATACCCATCAGCGTCACATCAGATCACCCCACCAGACCCAATTATAATTAATTAGTTGTTGAATCAAGATACTAATCTCAATCTACTATATACAACTTAATAATACTAGATTATAACCCGTGCAATGCACGATTTTTTTAATATCTATAATTATATTAATATGTAATCTTTTAATATTTTTATGTTATTAATTTTCTTACTTTATTTATTAGATTTTATAAGTTTAATATACTATTTATGCTCTATCTTGAGTTCTAAAAATCGGATTTAAACGATTTTACAGCCCACCCAAACTCACAAAATAATATTTAATTTGGTGAAGGTTTAACAATTTTTTCCAAAAAAAAAATATCTTGAAACTGAAGAAATAATAACCTGAAGAATTTTTCGCATTAGTTCTATTCAACTTAGGAATAGAATTAAAATAAAGAAAACCTACTCAACTTAGAATTATAGTATAGACCAACAATCAAATAAACCTACTCGACTTAGAATTAAAGTTACGAATTTTTAATATTGAGAATTCTACTCAACTTAGAAACCTACTCATATTTGATTTATATTATTAAATTATTTTTATATTTTATTTTTATAATGATCTAACGGTTCTCATTCATCTTGATATGGGTTAAAAATAACCCTAAAGACATCATTAATATTGCATTAATTAAACTTAGCTGGTCCATAAATAAAGCACATTAATAAGGCCCAAAACTCTAATTAAATATTAATTTCGTAATTAATATTTGGGCTAGAAGTACAACCTGTATTAGGAGACGTCCAATATAGGCTTGTTCTAATAGAAGTGGGCTTATTTCAATACAAGTCCGTTATGATATGGAAACAACTCCTACAATGAAGGATCTAGAATTAATTCTTATCCACCGTCAAGGATAAAACTTATCCTTCAAGGAAGTGATAATACTTATCCACCGTCAAAGATAAGACTTATCCTTCAAGGAAGTGATAATACTTATCCACCGTCAATGATAAGATTTATCCTTCAAGGAAATCAATACTTATCCACTAAGTTTCTAAACGCCTATATAAAGGGTCTGACCCCTCATCTTAGAACTACGTTTTAGACTTCATCCTCGAATAAGGATATACAAGTCACTACGTCCTTGGTGTGCCCATGCCGCCATAGCCCCGAGGGCAACACCAAGAACTACGTTTTTGGCTTGATTCTCAATTACGAATTGAGATACGTAGGCATCTTGTGAGGACCGATTTAGTCACGAAACACAAGAACAACCATTAAAGCTCGAAGCTCTCTAACCCTAGAATTAAATTCGCAAGCACGGTTTTTATTCCACAACACATCTATTTTAAGATTAACTTAGAAAACCTACTTATATTTGATTTATATTATTAAAATATACTTTTTAATATTTGAATATAATTATATTGAGAATCAAATACACTTTTTAATTTTAGATCTAACGATTCTCATTCATCTATTTTAAGATCAACTGTCCATATCGATTTGGCGGTACAGGACCAAAGTTTTGGATAATATCCCTTTTACGCTTATTATATATAAGGATTTAATTAATCTAAAATATATAATAGTATTATTATTGTACCAAATATATTATTATTTTATCAAATATATTATATTATTTTTATTATTATACCCATTAGCATCACAATCAGATCAACTAGACCCGATTATAATTACTTAATTGTTGAATCAAGATACGAATCTCAATGGCTGAAAAACAACTTTAACCTTTTTTTCATACACTTTTTTTTTGGTTCGCAGCTTTTTTTGGTTTCACCCCTAAAATCCCATCTCATGTAGAAATTTTATTTTACGTAGATTTCTATGTTGTATTTTAAGAAAAATAAAATCATATCTTACGTTGAAATTTTATCTCACATATAATTCTATGTTGTTAAAAGGATATTAATCTAAAATAACATTATAATATTATTATTGTACTAAAATCTATTATATTATTGTTATACTCATCATCGTCACATAAGATCACCCACCAGACCCAATTATAATTAATTAGTTGTTGAATCAAGATATTAATCTCAATCTACTATATACAACTTAATAATATTAATCTAAAATATATAATAGTATTATTATTGTATCAAATATATTATTATTGTATCAAATATATTATATTATTATTATACCCATTAGCGTCACAATCAGATCAACCAAACCCGATCATAATTACTTAATTGTTGAATCAAGATACGAATCTCAATGAAAGACAACTTTAACCTTTTTTTTCATACAAAATTAACAAAAATACTCATTTTTAAAATTTTGGCCAACTTTACCGGATGGAATACCCAATTGTCAATGGACGATCCCATATATATGGAATACCCAATTATCAACGGAGTATCTTGTATATGAGATACCCGACTAGCAGTGGAGTATCTTATATAAATTGGGATACCCAACTACTAGTGGAGTATTCCAAAAGGTAAAATTGACTATATTTTTTTTCAGAATGGTTATTTTTGTTAATTTCATCAAAAAATGGTTATTTTTGTAATTTGTTCTATAAAATTTATACCCGTGAATTGGTTTACTTAATCTACATTTGTACGAAACATCTGATCTCCCTCAAACCTCAAGGTATTTTTCTCCTGCTTACTCTCCCGAGTATATTTTAAGTATAATATTTAGTTTCATGTTTGACAAAGCTAATATATGTGCAATTGATATAAAATATCATTAAAAAGATGTTTCGCTTATTAATAAAAACTAGCTTTATAACCTGTGCCAGACACGGGTTTATTCTGGAATATTTTATAATTTATCATTAATTCCAGTATATTTGTTTATGATATATTCGTGTTGATGATTTAATGACCGAGATATTTGAAAATTTAAGTTAGCAATAATTGTTGTAAAGTTAACATTCCTCTTTTTTATTATATTTTATTCGTTTAACCGGAAATCCGTGTGATACACGTTTATGATTTGGATGTGAATACCTTTCTGTCGTTTTTGATGTTTATTTACTGCATAATTTGTTCTTTAAAAAACTCGATATGGTTTTTCATACATATTGTTAATTAGTGTTGATAGTTTGAAGACTGAGATTTTTGAAAATTGAAGTTAACAATAGTTGTTGTAAAGTTAGTATTCATCTTTTTCATTGTATTGTATTCGTTTAACTGTAAGTTCGTGTGATACATATCTATGATTTGGATGTGAAGAGTTGGATGTGAAGAGAGTGCTGTTGATTTTCGAGTAAGTAAGTATTTGATGTTTTTTTACTGCATAATTTGTTTTCAAAAATTCGATATGATTTTACATATGTATTCTTAATTAGTTAACAATGAATAACTCTAACGCAAATTACTTCGACCACAATGAAGATAACATGAAATTATGTCACATTACCAACCTTTTGATATTATAAAATCATGTTATGTATATATTTATTCCAATATCTTTAATTTTTTAAAATTATATTCTATTACTTTTTAAATAATATGTATCATTTAAAATAACATGTATATAAACAATAAGTATTAATTACAAAATAATTAATATACTTTAATAAAGATGAGTAATTAATGTGCAAGTATATTAATATGTAATAATAGTAGAGAATTAATATGAAATAATTAAGAAAGGGGTAATAACATCATTTTCTAATTTAGAGGCTATAATTGTCATTTCACTATATTTTTTTGTCTCACACAACACCCCATTTGCTCTATTATATATATAACTAGTTTTATAGCCCGTGCGAGGCACGAACATGTTCTAAAATATTGCGTAAATTTCTTTAATTTCAACGTATTTTATGAGTTACAGATATATTGATATGAGATAATTATAATATAGATTAAAATGTCATTTTGAAATTTGAGAGTATAATTATCATTTCACATTGAATAAATTGACTGATTGAAATTCTTAGTTCATTGAAAAATTATTGCATTTTCCACCCCATCCTGAAATCTCCCCCCTCTCTCATGCCCCCTTCTACGGTGGTGGCTGTCTTCTATTTTCGACGTCGCTCTTTGGAGACCCCTCACTTATCTTTCTTATCCCTCTTTTACTGTCTCTTTGGCTTTTATTTCCTTTCTCTCCGTCTCCTCCACTTTTTCTTCTCAACTTTTGTTTAGGATCTGTATTTTGATCGCTCTCTCTCCCCTTTCATGCCCCCTCAAATGGTGGCTGCCTTCTATTTTCGGTGTCACTCTCTAGAGACCCCTCTTTTATGTGATGATCCTCGGGAAGACGTAATATATTACAACACATTTACTGAAATGCATGTTATGCTTTGTTTATTTAGGGTGCGTCATAATTGTTTACTCAAATGCATTCTTTGACTGTTTAGTTTGTGTTTATTTAGAGTGTGTATTATGTGTTTGATGGAATGCTTGAACCAAATTTGTAGGCTTTATGCATGTAAATGCACTTGGGGTTGGTCTGCTCATTAAAGTAAATATTTATAATGGGTTGTTGTTTGAGCTGGCAGTGACAAATTGTTCTTTATCGATATTGTCGAGTTTGTGCTTTTTTTGGGGTTAATTTATTTATGTTATTTGCCTCTCTCTCTCTCTCATACCTCCTTATACGGTGGTGGTTGCCTTCTATTTTCGGTGTCACTCTTTGTAGACCCCTCTCTTATCCTTCTTATCCATCTTTTATTGTCTCTTTGGCTTTTATTTCCTTTTTCCCTGTCTCCTCCACTTTTTCTTCTCAACTTTTTTTTTTGGATCTGTTTTTTTATCTCTCTCTCTCTCTCCCCCTCTCTCTCTCCCCCCCCCCTTTCATGCCCCCTCCTACGATGGTTGCCTTCTATTTTCGACGCCACTCTCTGGAGACCCCTCTCTTATCCTTCTTATCCCTCTTTTACTGTCTCTTTGGCTATACATTGAGCCAATTTGTTCACCGTTAAAAGACGATTATACCCTCAAAGTATAAAATGACTTTTCAACCCTTTACTCTATTTACTTCATATTAATATCTTCGTTATTAATACATTTTAATGTCTCTAATCATTAATAACTAATCTTCATTAACTATACTAATTATTTTGTAATCAATACTTGCATGATAATGACTTAAATATAATTATAGATATTAATTATCTAATCATTTAAGTATTAGTAGATAGATAAATATAATTATAAATTATAATATTTAATCATGATCGATTAATAAATATAGATGTGTTAATGATGATTAATGAATTAGATGTAATTAATACATGCATTTATTACAAAATTATTATTATATAATAAATAGGGGTATTTTAGTAATTTCAGACTGAATAAATTGTCTCAAGCAACCCCCTAGTTGCTCTATTATATATAATAGATTTTGTATAATTTACCGATAAATATTTGATGATGCATGGTATGTTCTTTAAAAAACACAAATACTTATACTATACATTGATAAACTTAAAAGAATTATTACTCGTGATGATTTTTCGTGTATATTCTAAATTAATTGATGATGAAAAATTTCCTTTCTTATAATTATATCACAGTTAACATGACATGAAATTATGTCACATTAATTATTAAGAATTAATGTCATGAAATCATGTTATTTTTATAATTGTTTCAATATCAATTTTTTTTAATTATGACTCACAAACCTCCTAATTGCTATAGTAATTTTTATAATTGGCCTTTTACATTGAACTAAATGACTCACAAACCTCCTAATTGTTATAGTAAATATGTATTAAATATGTAATAGATAAGGTTCAAAAACTCGAAAATTGATTCCGCTTAATTTTGTCTTCAAAATCCGAGTACTCGTTTCAACATCCAAGTACGAGCTCAAATTCAAATTGGTTGACAATCGAGTTCCGAGTACTCATCTGTGTACTTGGCCGAGTCCATCGATTTTTAAAATCACAGGTAACATATTTACTTTCTTAACCTGTATACAAACATACTTGTATAAGTTCGGGTATGCACTATTTACGTTTACAAGTAATGAAAATAGTTTCATACAAGATTGCTTTATTTAAAAAATTTAGTATATTATGTGTTTAAAAATTAAATTATTATGTTATTTTTGCTCGATTATTAGTGTAAAAATGTCAATGAATTGATTTAATTATAGACTATTGTGTAATAATGAGTAGACGCAATTAATACAAGCATATTAAATAAAAAAAATCATTAATTACTACTCATTATTATGAAATAAAGATTGGAAACAATTAATGCTTACATATTAAATAAAAAATCATTAATATATAATAGGGGTAATTTGGTAATTATACATTGAATAAATTGTCTCATCCAACTACCTAGTTGCTCAATTATATATAATAGATTATAATTATGTTATATAATTAATTTAAATTTTTAAATAAATTAATTAGGCCCGTGTTTCGCACGAGTTATCATCTAGTAACCATTTTTTTTTTGGACGTAAAGGGAAGAATTCATTAAAATATTGAAATCCAGTCAGGACAAACCCCTGAACAGTCAATTACAACCTGATTGTGAAACAAAAAACGAGTTAAACAAATAGCCGTTTTGTTTTCTGATCGCTTAACACATAGAATATCCAAATTCTTTAATCTAAAAAGTATTACAATGACATCTCGAACAATCCAACCTACATCAGCTGTGAAACTAGTAGCATCGCAATTGACCTTCACATAAGTACAATCTGTAGCCCAATGTTCAGAACTATCAATTACATCGACTGATATTGAAGCAACAAATGCCTCCAAAATATGAACAATTTTTTGTTGTGAAAGGTGAGCTTTTGCAGTATTCACCACCATCCCAAATTTGATGCAAGTCTTACAGATCACCCAAAATACCATATAAATCCTTCTCAGAAAAACTACCAAAACCCATAACAAACCACACAAAAACATCAAAACATAACACACTAACATCCCAAAAAGATGGGCACGACTAAACAACCTTGATAACAAGGTACTCGACAAGAACTCACCCAAAAAGGATTAGATCTCGATTTTATTAAAAAACTGGTAAATATAATAGATGATGGGAGAGCGAAGGGACTTAATAAGTGAAGGGGATGAAGGTTGAAAAATGTAGAAGTGGCGGCTAGAACCCTAGTTTTGGGAGTCGACTCTCAAAACAGCAGAGAGAGAGAAGATCAATTTGTTGATTATCTGGTAACCATTTAATTTAGCAAAAAAGGAAAAAAGTATTTGCATGTGTGAACAAATATCTCTTTGGTTGAAAAATCGTACACATCATGTTATACATGAGGAACACATAATTAAGGTTGTTTCGATATTGTAATATCTTGGCAGTACACCATAAAAATCGACTGTGATTGTGCAGAACAAAAATCAAAAGTGGACCAGAGCAAGATCCTCCTCCCATCAAAATCTTGATCAAATTCCGTCAGAACTCGGACAACTTAACTCAGTACTATAACCTACCATCATCCTCGGTTCAATTTTGTGGATACTCAAATCATTAGGAAAAAAAGGAAAGGATGGCAGCACACAGTTTTTGACCTTTAAAAATGTCACTGAAATTTTTGGATGCACTGATCGATCCACTAGATGAATTTGCAGTAGTTTATTCGATTTTTAATGAGATTTGAGATCTTTTATAATCCAAGGAAATCTCCCATCTTGACACCTACTAGAACATCCTGATACACCGACTTGCAGCGTGTAGTAAATATATGATGAGTATCATTCTAGGAGAATTTTTTATATAGAGTCCCGAAAATAATCATTACATAAATATATATAAAACACATATTTATTTTATTTTTAATTAAATATAATTACAAATATTAATTAGTAAATCAAAAAATAAAATTATGCTACTTTTTTTATTAAAAATTAATGAAATAGTTCAAAGTGACAGTAGAATCACACTTATTCAAAATGATTCTATAATATAATCAAATTTAAAATCAATTTTTCGTTCAAATTTTGAATGTTTAATTTTTTATAAATTTATATGTAATTAATATTCTAAATTAGAATCAAATTTTATATTTTGTGAAATCAAAAATTTAAATTATTTAAAAGATTACATATATGGTAGAACCAACGGTTCTCTCCGATTATCTGGTTCTCTCTAAAACTAAAACAATGGTCAATATATGATTGTTATTTGTTTTGTATAATGATTTTATCATCCTTGTTTAGGTGTTCATAATTTTCAATACTTTTCATAATATCTGAGGAGGCAAAAATTCTACGTGTCGGAATTTGGGATGAAATCAGAATCACAAATTTTTACGAATTTATAATATTTTCAATGTAACAGGAATTTCAACTTCAACTTGGATTCATGTGGTCTCTCGAGTCTCAACTGCTTTCGATACCCAATATTCTACGTAAAAAATTGAGAAAATTAAACAAATAGCAACAACGTGAAAGGAGCGAGGTAAAAAGATTTAAACGAAAGTGACTTAACCCATTGTAGGGAAGATGGATAATAATATATAAATGACGCGCGGTATCAAAATATCAAATTTGGTACCAAAGTATCAAATTTAGTTATCACTAAATCTGGTTTCGATTTCTCGCAATTGTATTATTATACAAGATTTATTTACATTAAATTATTTAGCTTAATCTAGGGTTCGATTGCTTACAACTACGTAATTAAACTTTATTTATTTACTTTAAATCCAGGATTCGATTCCTTACAAATACGTAATTAAATTTTATTTATTTACTTTAAATTCATTAGCTTCATCGAGGGTTCGATTCCTTACAGCTACGTAATCATACAAGATTTATTTATTTACTTTAATTTCTTTAACTTTATTCACAGTTCGATTTTCTGTAATTACATAATTAAATAGTGATTTATTTATTATATTATTTTTGTCATTCAATTCTCGACAAATACATTTTTTAAAAATATTTATTAATATTTTAATATCGACTCACGCTCGTTCCGTGCTTGGCACGAGTTATCAGCTAGTATAATAAAAGCCAATACGAGACTTTTGAATATTTATTACAAAAAAGTTTTGTGAAATATCTATTTGAGTTTGAAAATAAAAATACATTATATTCATTATATTAAAATCGAAAAAAAAATTAATATAATTTATCAATTATTAATTAATCCAGGTTTAGCACAAATTACGTTTAACAATGATTACATTAATTGCACATTCCGCTTTATGTACCTCATATCATCTCTGACTGCAGGATAGAATTGAAAAAAGGCTACAATAGTGGAAGAAATTCACATATTATAGCATGCAAGTGTTAACAATTCTCGAATTCCAGCTGATCCAAGCAGTACTTGCTCATCTTCTCAGTGTACAAAATGAATCAGTACATATTCTGCATTAAACAGCTGTTGTTGCAGATTGAAAATAATTAGGTGAACAAATTATAAACCAATATTGGTCTCATAGAACTCAAATGCAAAAGATTAAATTTGTTTCTTGGTTATATTTTCGTCCATAATCAGATGTTTATTTTGATCCAAATGAGACATAAGGACGGTACAGATTATAAAGAGGAGGGAGAATCGAATATGTGACTTATCGTACACAGAACTCCGTTATAGTTTAATCCATGGTTAGATGTGGTAAACATCATAGTTAGTTACATACCTTCCATAAGAACATGTAAAAGGACTGCACCGAGGCATTGTCATTCAGATTAAGTGAATTAGCTCGAAGCCAGAGAAAGGAGGCGAGTGTACAGTGACCTATCACCTGGGAGAAGGGAGGATTACTAAAGAGAAATGCAGGTCTATTACAGAGAAATGTTTAGTAGGGGACATTAACTCACAGAAACAAGTTTGTTTAGTAGAATTGAAGATGAAGCTCCGATTATCGCAGCAGAACCATACGCAACCAGCAGTAAGGTTATACAAAGAGTAAAGACCTGAGAAATAAACGGGACCGAAACTTATGTATCATCTAACAGAATAACTTCTGAGTTAAATTTAAGGTTAACATGAAAAATCGCTTAGGTACTAACTTTCTTTTTTCCATGCCTGACACTGAAAGTTCGATTCCCAAACTCTTGATCACCATCTACATCAGGTATGTCCGACTAATACATTGAATTTTAGTTAGTGTACAAAGACTAAAACTGACAGAGCATGTTTCTTATTAAGAGACATTTGCTAATTAGATAGACCGCGCAATCCTGAGAAAATTGTGTTCCATCTCTTAGAGTTTACCTTGAACATTGCCAGAACAGCGGCAAACAAGCTAAAGAAAATCACAGAAAAGCCCAGTGACTTTGTAAATACTATTGGTCTGGAAAGTACATATTTCTGCACATGTAATTTCTCGGTTCGGTTATGTAAGATAAATAACAAGCATAGCTAGAGCATCAGATTGGTGTTCCATTTGTGGTATACATGATCTTACCTGGACGTGATAGAAGACGGAAAGTTGAATTGTGAGTCCACTTGCACCGACCATGCATAATGCAGCAAGATACGGATTTGTTTTCCATCTGAGTAAAGGTAGCTGTAAAGAATATAACAGGTAAAAACAGATGACTTCCTCAGAGAGTCAGAGGAGTCATTGCCAATGCTGCTGACATTGTTAATTAGAAGCAGGGCAGAAGAGACCGTAATCAAATAGAAATACAAGAAACTTACGTCGATAGAATATGCAGTTCCAAGGAAAAAATAAACAAGAATTCCTATAAACAATGGAGGGGACTGAAACATGACTCCCATAGCCAAACACTGCACATTTTTGGAAACAAAATATCATATTAATTTTGAATCACAAAAAGCAAGAATATTACAATTATATGTTACTACATATTTCAAATGTTAAATCAAAGTTTAGAGAAGCTCAGACTGCAATCTTGGTAACAGCATAAGAAATTTTGCAGTTGAATGAAGCATATGAAAATTGAAAAGCATTATAAGTTCATCTGCAAGATAATTTCGAAGTCTTGGTTCCGAGTCATTTAAGAAATTTTTCGGATCAATGTATAACATTGAACAGATATAATACGAGATGAAATTAGGGAAGAATAAGGTACATAATCTGACCATAAACCCGAATGCTGAGACAATTGCTGTTGCTTGTCCCATGGAGTATTCTCCAGAAGCTAGTGGAAGATATGGCTTATTGACCTGAAAATTGTGTGCAGATCAGGGAAGAGAATTAATTACAGTAATGAATTTACATTAGTATTTAAGAACTAATGTTGTGCTTATGAAATTATGACATGCAATTAGAAGCTCAATTTTTTAATTACTTTATCTACATCGACATCGACTAACTGATTTATTCCTGCCACATAGATGTTCCCAAAAGCCAGTGGAATCACAGCCTGCAATCAGACAGACTAATTTTAAGGATTATAGCAATACAATAGAATCAATGAATCCCCGCAACTTCAAGTCAAAACAAGATAATGTGCTACCTTTAGCGATCCCACGAAAAATGCAGGAGACAAATCTCTAACTGAAGTCAAAGGCAGTAGAGAAACAGAACTCACACCAATAATCTGTTTCGCAGGAACATGGTAATCACTGAAATTATTATTGAATGACCTTTATAAACAATAATTTCCAATACAATTAGCAAAATATAGACCAGTACTCACTGTGCCAACGACACTGTATAGCCGACAAAATCTGTAAAATGCATCCCATTTCCTCCATAAATCGCTCTGTGGTGTTGCTTTTTCATCATCTTTCGGTTGTAATATCAACTCATGTTCTAGTGTTGTTGCGCCATAAGTTTTTCCAAGTTGTTTTCTGTGTCTTGTTGGCTTGTGTACTGATATTGCCTAAACACACCATATATATAGATGTGTCTATGATAGTGGCATGCATTACAACGATTTCTTGATATCATACAAAATAGGTTGTGAAGCAGAGTATAAGAATTTAGTGTGTGTATATTGATTACGCCATCCGCTTTCTGGTTGATGATTGTGACGGCCTAGATTACACGAACGGATGGCCTCAAGTTTATGCTATCCCCTCCTCAATTCGGCTAGACTGACATTAAACAACACATTTGCTTAGATTGATCGATTTTGTCTATGTTTAACCAGGTACCTTTAGGTACAATATGTGCAACTACTGTTGGAGATACTGTCATACTGTCAAGTTAAACATGTGTTGATACTCTGTTTTCATTCCTGGCCTGAATTTGTGCATGCTTGCATGCGGTGATAATATTCGTACTGGATCTGAAGAATCAGGAGTGAGTTTTTTGATAAAATTCATATGGTTTTAGTTTCGGGACCAGTCTATCCTGAAATTATCATAAACTAGGTTTAATAAAAACGCATACAAACGTAGGGTAGATCTCTACATATGTGAAACCTTTAAACCTAAGGAACCATCTAACCATGCATAAGGATTCATTAGGACTTGATTTAGATACGAGACAAACATGGGTTCACAGAGATTACTCGGACATTAGTGAATGAATGAGGGTACCGATTAAGGTTTTTGATCAGCAAGTAATCGGTATTTAAATGGATCCATCACATATGCATGCTGGTGTTCTTATGAAATATTATCTTCATGAAGTCCCCTACCATTGTTGAACTCAAAATATTTGATGATTAGATTTCGGGTCTGGTCACTTGTTGAAATCCCTTACTATTAGTAGGGGTCTGATCACTAGTTGAACTCTTGTCCTCACTAGCCCTCAATATTTAATGATCCATATTCTAAGGCTTATTAGTGAATAGTGATGACTAGTAAGGTCAATCCTAAAGCATGGCGAATGATACTAAGACGGCAAGACGGCAAGACGGCAATACACTCTTCTGGCTAACCTAGTAAGCTTTTTTTAAGTTAGACCAATAGAATTTTAGTTTATTAATATCGATGACATCAAACACTGGTTTCGTCCGACAGGACCTTGTTACTAGTTTTAGATCAATCCAACACAAGTACATGTGTGTGATTAGTTGTTACTGTATACACTCCTTTTGCCAAACAAACTTTGTTCTAATCACCATGTTTGTATTGACCTAGACATGTTTTAAAGCAAGATAAAGTGATTACTTAAAATGTGTTATAAACAATGAAAATTAAACAAATCTTTGTGTTTAACATGCAATGCCAATTGGCATTGCTTTGAATTGATAACTTATCATCAATCTGAGGGCCCGCGATCGTGATTTCCTCTTGCACAATCCGTCAGATATGCATCTTTTAATCATTAGAACAGATAAAACAAAAATGGTTTCTCTTTTTAAGCTTCATGGAATTTTCGTAGAAGAATTTTATTCGAATATACTATAATGGGGCAGTACTTTTGCTGTATGAAGCAGCCCAGCTCACAAGATGAGTCTAAAAGGGTGAACCCCTATGACTCAAATTGCAGTACTCCTGTTTTTCCGATATCAAAAATGAAGATAAAGCAGGAACAGATACATCTCACAAGTCCAGCAGCGAGGAAAGTTGCTGTGACAGAGCCATTGACATTAGAGCAATGTCTGATGGATTCGCCAAACTTGAATATTTCTCGCTGCACTAATAAATTTGGTGGTAACGATCAACCTAATGTTGTTGAGAAGTACCAGAAAATTAACTTGTCTTCTCCAGATTTGCGTAATGATTTCTTTACTCCAAGACTCAGTTTCTCGTCTGATAAATTTGGTCTCCTGCGGAAGATTGATGAGGATGACGATGAAGGTTCTTGTGGTAATCTAGTAGGTGGAAAGGTGAAGAAGAGGGTAAGCTTTAAATTACCAGAAGAGGCGGATATCATAGTATTCTACTCACCTAAAGAGATGTTTGAAGAGTACTAGTAGCTAGCATGAAACTTCTAGTTTCTTAAATGATTGGTCACTGGTTAAGCCTTGGATACAGTCTCCTTAAGAATAAATGCAATTTCAACTACATCCGTCTTTCTCAAAAATGGTATTAGCGCGAGAGCTTTGGCGTATGCTGTTTGACATGTTTTTCTGTATATAAAAAAATTGCCACAAGTTTTTCTGTGGTGTCAATGTTTAGGTTTATCGAACTGAAGGTTGTGTTGGTTGGTGCAACAGGATATTTCTTATGAATCTATTAAGGGATATAATCTTCATGATAATTATTTTGAATGTTCTTATCTTGAAAACAATCATTTCCCATGATTTTGATCTGCAGGTGTTTTCCGGTTGAATACATGTGCATGCCTAGTTGTTGACTCAACAAATTTAGAACCAAATTACTCCTTGTTTTAGCTAAATTTATGCAGCAGTAGAAATTTAGCCTATCCTGCTTACTGCACAAACCAGCAGCAGCAACAACAAGGTCTGCGATTTGTCTTATTATTATAAAAAAGCGACATTTAGAGGTTAAAATTTCATGATCATACAAATAGCAAATGGACACTTGAGAATGCACCACTAGCAATACTTTTTAGCTTGGAGGCAAAGAACGTTTTTCTTCTGCATTGTTACGCCATGGCCTATGTCTTCCTTCCTTATTCCAGGAGGCAGCTCCCAGTCAAATGAATATAAAAGATTAGAAAGACCAAGCTCCAGGTTTGCAACGGCCATATACATTCCAGAGAAAATTCTTTGGCCAGATCCAAAGGGAATGAATTCATAATCATGTCCTTTAAACTCAATGTCACTGTCCAGGAATCTCTCAGGCAAAAAGTTCTCTGGAATTTTCCAAACTCGAGGATCCCTACCAATGGCCAAAGCATTCACATAGACTATGTTTCTGGGTTTAATTTCATATCCGTTTATCACCAACCTATCCAAAAATTCTTGAGGGATGAGGGAACAACAGGTTACAGCCTCATTGTCTCCTTGATAACTGCCTCTAGATAAGGAAGCTTTATACATTGAAGATCCACTTCATCTATTCTCGATTTAATTTAACAAATTGGAAATAATACAACTGGAGGAACTTTATATGCAGCCATGTAGGCAGATTGTTGTATCCTCATGGTACTGCAGATTAAATCAAAACAAAACACAGGAGCTAAGGCTCCTAATTTATCTGAATTTTTATTGAGGGCTAAGGAAATTTCCAAAATTCCAGACTTCAAGCCATATGGGACAGTTTGTTGGTTAAAAAGGAAAGTTAATAAACATGTTGGAAGTTGAAATAAAAGATCAAGAATTATTTTCGATACTATTCCAGTGGCCTACCATGGTGCAGAATGTTTTTGATATGAAGTGCCCCGTGACTCGTGAGACAGTGGTGGCACTGCAGATCATCGAGCAACTAGGCCTGCAGGTTCTGCATCGGCCCATCTTAATGGCATTTTATATATGATGTTCATAGGACCTCAAGTTATGATGGTGTAGTTAATACTAATTAATTAAGATTACGAGCTTTATATTGTTGAAAACTTGAAATAGATCCATCATTCGTGATAGGCCAATGCATTAAACTATTAAGCAAATGATTTTCTGGAGATCCTCTTCATCTATTTTCTCTTTTCCATGCATCAACTTCCTCACTTCTTCTTGTGCTTTGTGCATCACTTGCGGATTCCTTATTAGGCTTGTCATGATCCATATCAGTGTGTTTGCTGTTGTATCCGTTCCAGCAAAAAATATATTCTGCATGAAAAAAATGGACTACTTGTCAAGATGTTGTTTAGCAGTTGGTAATGAAAACTACCTCATGGAACTTCATATGCCAAACTATTCGGCAGATCTGTATCTCAGCGACATTGAGTATTAAATCACTACTACATATATGATATGTTGCTCCACCTGAAAACAAGTTCCTCACTTTGTTCAAATAGTAAATTACATTCGCCTACTAAGTGCACTAACAAATACTGATAATTATTCCGGATTAAAAATAGACTAAAATTTTCAAGGTGAGCTGGGAATGTGACCTAGTTCTTTCAACCAAGGCTCAGATTGTGACCTGGTCGGTTATATTTAGTACCGAATGCCGGAATCATCCCAGGACTGTAGAAGTCCGAAGTAAGGGCATGTAGTGGTCTGGCGTCATGCCTAAAGTGGGAATAGAAAAGTATGAAGGTGAATTTTGTACAAGGATCATCGTTCAAACCAGCAAATCATGGTATTACATAGGAACTTGACCAAACATGGTTCCATTTGAGTCTGTGGACTCGAACTGATTCGAGATTTTGATTCAGAACAGACCTAAATCCAGTGAACCAGTTATATAAGACATTCAGGAGTAGTTCAAATCACTTTTTACAATTGAACAAATCCCTGTCACCCTAATGGAAATTAAATTACCCATTGCAATAATGCAAAGCACCTGTATGAAGGTGAAATTATTTTTTATATGAACTGTCGGTTATCTTTTTGTGCGTGTGTGTTTAACCATTCTAAAAAACAGAGCATTTCGAACTTTTATGTCGTTAGTTGTAGTTCTCGTTTCTTCACTGTGATGGCATCAAGAAATGTCAGACTTACTTTTTCTCTGTTTTCCTCTGTATGTCTCTTTCGCAAGATTTAAAAAGCCTACTAGAAGGATTTACTAGACTAACAGTCTAACAGTCAGTTTTACACTTTGCTTCAAGGTTCATGAATCTAGCAAAAGATAAAGGGAAGGGCAAAAATCTTTAAAAAAAACACCCAAAAGATTGACCCAAAAATTGTCTAAAATATATATGGGTCATAGTAATTTTCTTCATAAAAATACGAAAAACTCTGGTGTATTATTATATGTGTCCACAAATTACAAACCCGTCATTTGAAACAAATTTTGAGATTTTTTTTTACATGAGTAGGATCGATATAACCTCTTTCTAAACAAAAAAAAAATATCACAAAAGTTTATATCTTAATTGCATGATTTATAAAATCGTATCTTTACAAATAAATCACTATAAGAAAAACGGCATTTTTCTACCGTTAAATCGATAGGAAAAGACCCGAAATCGAGTAGGAAATGACTCATTTCCTATCGATGTCCGTTGGTAGGAATTGCTTAAGTCGGAAATGTTATTGGTGGGAAATGTAATTGGGCGGATCAATGTGGCCCCACATGCTGATGTGGACTGCCACATAGCAGGGTCCCACGTGCCAACATGGACGCTAACGTGATGAGGGACCCATTTGAAATGTCAGATGCCACTCCAACCATTCTACCAAACATGTTTCTTGTTGAAAATGTTATCCAAAATTTATTTAACCATATATGTACTCTAAATTATTAAAAATAAACATTTTTATTATAAATTCATGGCAAATGAAGTTAAAAGAGTCTAATTTTTTGCATACATTATAATTTTATAAGAAAATGGCATTCCAAGATTTATTTATGATATGAAAATAATTTTTATATATTTTTGTAATTATTAAATAATTATTTTATAAACGTTCGGTGGTAGCAAATGATATTCAGCGGTAGGTTTTAAATCAGAAGACAGTATAAATGTAGATAAGATTTAAATTTTCGTTACAGTTCATTTCCTACCGATAAACGGTAGAAAATGGTCACGTGGCATGTCAATCAATCAGATGTCTTTGGTGTGCTGAATAGACCACCTATTTCCTACCACCACGAAGGCGGTAGGAAATGGCTAAAAAAACGACGTCGTTTTAACCCTTGTCAGACACGCTCACAACAACCAACGTGGCATGTGGGACTCACCACAACTATTTCTTAGCGAGGTTGATAGGAAATGAGAACACCATTTCCTACCAAGCATCCACGGTAGAAAATAGGTGAAACAAAACGACATCATTTCTCCATTGTTAGACACGCTGACAATTTTGATGTGGTATTGTGGGTCCACATGACTCATTTCCTACCGTGAACGGTAGGAAATGCGTGGGTCACATAAGGCATTTTCTCGGGTCGATAAGAAATGACCATTTGATTTAAAAATTAGTAGAAAATACTTGGTAAGAAATGATTCGGTAGGAAATACTTGACAGTAAACACCCATTTTTCTTGTAGTGAATATTTAAAAACAATAATTTTACAAAGAAAAATATGCAAACAAATATACAGTAATTCTTACAAATATTATTCAAATAACAATAATTCTAGAATTAAATCTCAAAAATAATTATATTTGCGTCAAATATAGTATGATGCAATGTACACATCTATAATTATACACCTCTTCAACAACCATCCCCATCCAACTAGCCAACACCTCACCTTTCTCCATCTCCATTCTCTGCACTCTTCTTCTTCAACTATGAAACCAAAACCAAGACACCAAATTTACAAAAATGACCATTCTACCCCTCCCTCCAACCCTAAATTAACCACCCAAATCCCCACCACATCTCCACCACCCCCCACCCTCCATTCCGCCGCCACTAAAATCCAATCAACCTACAAAACCCACTTAACCAAAACCCTATTCAAAAAAATCTCCGCCGTCAACTCGTCCGCCGCCAAAATCCAAACCCTAATCCAACTCCAAGAAACCGTTGACTTAGTCCGCTCCAACGACCTCGAACGCCTCAAAATCAACGAAGCCCTAATGGAGCTTTTACTCATTCTTGATTCTGTACCTGGGTGGGACCCAAATATTCGAGAACTGAGACGAAATGTGAGCCGTAAGATTGTAGGACTACAAGAAATTCTGGACGGTGTGATTGGTTCTCGAGTCGAGAATTGGGATGATTGTGTCACGTGGGACGAGGTTGTTGAGAAGATGGAGACAGAGGTGTGTGAAGAACGAGGACTAGGAGGGTTTGAAATGGAGAAGTTTTGTGCCGAGAAATTAGGGTTTCGGTGTTTACAAAGATTCCTTCGGGATCAGTGAACGTTTGTTACATTAGATTCTCTGCTGTCAGACGGTACGTTTTATTACTATGTTTTGTAATGTTTTTTTTTGTGGTTTGGTGTCTGTTTTGTTGTTTGTATAGATAATGCCTGCTAGGGATGTATAATGTATCTATTAAATTACGTGTAATTAAATATTTAAATACATATATCTGGTAATTTGATTGTTAAATTAGAATTTAATCGATAAATTGTTAGATTGGTATTTATTCGATATTGCAAAATAAGCTGCGATGATGATCCTTGAGTTTAAAATTTGGATGAACAAGCTATATATGGTTGGAGACATATAAGTGATAAACGAGTCCCAATCAAGTTGCTCTGCTCCTGCTTGTAGTGAGGTGAATGATGAAACTTTAAGAGGTGCTTCTTTTATGATATACCTTCCTCTTAGGTTGTGAATGCCCCTGCAACAAAGAACGTTGCCTTTTAAGTTGGAATATCGCCTGAATTGTAGATTCTTCCTTTATAATTTCTTAATTACAATCGAAATCAGTTATCTAGAGTTAGTCATTCCAGTTCTTGGCAGAACAATTGAGCATTCTGCAGTATCGGTCTGTGCTCTGTTATTAAAGGATCGATGCCTTTGTAGTCTATGTGTTAATTATGTCCTCTATCAACCAGCTCGTACCCTTTATACTTCATTGCCATTTAGTTTTGTGCACTCAATGTGTATTACCAGAGTATCTCCTATTTGCAGGCCTAATGCAGTGATCGAGTATGCAGTCCATATTATTATGCCATTCATGTGTTTTTTACAGACAAGATTGGTTTATAGAGATGGCTTCATAGGTCAAAAGTTTTACAAGAAACTTTTTCCGACTTTCCGGCTATAAAGGTTTTTTTGTTCTTAGAAAACAGAGTAAATCCTGGGAAATAGGAAGCATCACTTCGATCAGACTTCAAACAAGTACTCTGCAACTGAAAATGTTCGAAAACCTTAATTCCCCATTAACTACATTGACTTGAAAGTTGAAGAACAGGGGAGAAAGCAAACTATCTTTGCTTTGAGCAACAAAGAAATGTAAAATATCTGCAGACAAGAAACTGGAAACATATTCAAAAGCAAATACAAAAAGGAGTTGAAAGTTGATGTGCTTAATCCTGCGATGACTCTAAGGCTTACAGCTATGCTCTTTGTGTATTACATAGAGCAACTACACTTGCATTTTGACAAGCACTTCTTGCAATCAGAGACCTTAGGGTAGCCACCATTGCAATCACATTTCTTGATACACTTGCTCTGAGAAGTACCTCCCCACAAACACTGCGCCATGCATCGCATAATCTGCTGACACGGAGGGCATCCGGACTTGAAACGTTTAGCAATGCAGCCTCTGCAGCCACTCCTGTCCGAGTAACAGCCCAGAGCTGGTGAGTTAATTATCAATAGCACCATAAGCAGCATGTACACAACAGTCATTGTTGACATCTTCATTTTCTCAAATTTGGCTGTGTTTGTTGACATCTGCATAGGCACTTTATATCATGAATTTTAACAGCTGGTTCCTCATTGATTATGGTTTAATGTTGTTCATATTTAAGGAGTTGGTTGAGTCTTGGTTTGCTCAAATGTTTATCTTATATCCTTGGTTTTCTGATTTCTGACATTACTAGTTGAAACCTGTTAAGTGTCTAGAAAATACTACCTACTAGTACAACTAGCTGTAAGTTTGTGATAAAGGTTTATATCTTATCATTTTCAATTAAAATAACAAATGTAGGAAGTACTACTACTAGCATTTATTGTTAAAGGAACAGAGCAACATAGATGTGATTTTAAGCTATATCCGACCCTGCAACATCTCCAAATTTTTAATAAATCCATCCCCTGCCACTCGTTCCGTTCGGTGCAAGGATCAAATCGGTATCGATTTCGATGAGGTGATCCGTAGGAATTTAAGTGTATAAAGTGTTAGAGATTAAGGAGGAAGAACCTGTTCTCAATAATTCACACAATTTACTCACACAAAATAGATAAAACTGTTGGTCCTTGACTATTGCAGAAGGGGGGTTGAATGCAATACTGATAAAACTCAATCTACGTTTCAACAACTAAAACCAAGATTAAAGATTATCGGTTTAACAATTGCAAACACAAGTAGACACTCAAGTAATTCTCACAAAATAAATGTTTTATTTATTTTGCAATAGGTTGCTACAACCTCAAGAAAAAGTGTATCTTTTCTTGAGCTTCAGTTTCTCGAGAGTGATTACAAAGAATGAATTGAGAGATAGACTAAGTAGGCTAAACCTATCACTATCAATCACGGGTCTTTGTGAAGCTGTTGTCATTTTCAAGTGGCAGCTTCTTACAATTTGCATGTCCGTGATTCTTTCCTAAATTGCTATACAGACAGCTTATCAATACATTACAAAGCAATCTAGAAACATTCTATTTTAAGCTAACACAATTCAGTAGATGTAGATTTGTCATACTCTGGAATTGGTGAGCTTTGTCATGTGATCTCTCAAGTTTCAGTCGTAGTCTTGCAGACCTGTTACAGTGTTGGGATGCTGCAACACGCCTGTTTCTTGAACATCCAAACTGTCACGAGTTTGTCTGGATTGTTTACCAATACAAATGTTATCCCTTCATGACAGTATCCTGATGGCTAAGCTTGCTGTCACAGGAATGCGCTTTTGGTGACAGTAAGAAATCCCCGCTAAAGGTGCTGTCAGGATTTCCAAGCTTGCTGTCAGGCTAAGGTAAAGTTGCAGTCAGAAGGCTCCCGCCAATGTTGTTGTCAGAGTGAATGTACTGTCGTGACTCGCAACATGCTGTCTTCAAGTAACCTTACTGTCAGTGCTGTGACGGTAATCTTTATTCTTGCTGTTCATCTTGAGTACTTCTTGAGGCTTGAACAAACTAATGAACTTCTACCAAGATGTACTAGAATCTTATTTGCAGCAAACAAAACCGGTTACAAGGACATACTCTGGCTGTGACAGTATGTTCATACTTGATAAAATTAAGTAAGTAAAATGTCTAGTTAAGTTGTCTCATAGCCATCACCCAAAAATCCTAACAAAAACTCATAAATGTATTTCACTCAAAACCTTTTGATAATTCTTGATGATTACGAAACTTGAAAGATTGTTCTATTTATAGGACTCCATAGAACCCACTAAAATCCTTCTAATACATGCACTTAATTTAATACGTAACTCCTAAGTACATGAACCATCTTGAAATGTTAAAGATCTTGAACATCAAAATTTTATTCTAGGAACTTCCAAGAACATTCTAGATAAATAAAATAATAAACCAAACTTTAGATTATAATATTTTAACAGCCCCCTTAAGCTAAACTTTGCACATACCAAATTTCTTCTTTAACTCCTTGAAAATGTCGGGCCTCAAAGATTTTATAAAGATATCACCAATTTGGTCTTGGGTCTTGCAATGTTTAAACACAACTTCTCCTTTCGTCACCAAGTCACAGATAAAATGATATTTTATTCGTATATGCTTGCTATTTCCATGAAATACCGGATTTTCTGTGAGTGCTATAGCGGACTTGCTATCACAATATATAATTGGACTTTCTTTCGTTGCATGCTTGAGGTCCTCCAACACCCATGTGATCCACAAAGCGTAACAACTAGCTAATGATAAAGAAATATATTCCGCCTCCGCCGTTGATATAGCCACAACTTGTTGCTTCTTTGACATCCATGTGATTGCACTAGAGCCAATGAAGAAAACATTTTCCGAAGTACTTTACTATCATCAACACTTCCGGCCCAATAACTATCACAATATCCAAGCACCTTAGGACCACTTGCCTTTTGATAATAAATTCCATCTCCAAGTGTTCCACGAACATACCTCAAAATTCTATTTTCGGCCTCCCAATGTGTCTTCTTTGGTTGTTCCATGAACCTACTAATCAAACTCACACCATAAGTAATATCCGACCGAGTTGCGATCAAGTACATCAAACTTCCAACAAAACTTCTATATAATGTAGGATCAACAAACTTAGAATCATCATCCTTACTTAATTTCAAGCCAACTTCAACGGGAGTACTACTTGGTTTCACATCTTCCATTCTAAACTTTTTCATCAAATCTTTTGCACAATTTTCTTGAGAAACAAAAATTATATCCTCATCTTGCTTTACTTCAATACCAAGAAAATAGTAGAGTAGTTCCAAATCGGTCATCTCAAATTCTTGCATCAATTTTTTCTTAAATTCTTCAATATCATCATGATTATTTCCCGCAAAAATCAAATCATCCACATATAAGCCAATGATGAGAATTTTACATTTGTTCTCCTTGATGTAAAGTGTATGCTCAAATGGACACATCTTGAATCATATCTTCACAAAATAATCATTGATGCGGCTATACCATGCACGTGGGGCTTGCTTTAGACCATATATATAAAGTCTTCTTCAAACGATATACTTTATTTTCTTCGTTCTTTTTCACATAGCCTAGTGGTTGATCAATATACACCTCTTCTTGTAATACTCTATTCAAAAAAGCGAATTTGACATCTATTTGGTGGACTTGCCACTTTTTTTTGAGCGGCCAAATAAATTACCAAGAGAATTGTTTCAAGGTGTGCCATGGGAGCAAATACCTCTTTGTAATCAACACCATATTTTTGTTTGTAGCCTTTTATCACCAAGCGCGCCTTATGCTTTTCAACTTCACCTTGTGCATTCAACTTTGTCTTGTAAACCCACTTGACTCCAATGGGTTTCTTTCCTTTATGAGCTTCAACTAACTCACATGTTTGATTTTTTTCAATTACTTCAATTTCTTGATCCATGGTTTGTCTCCACTTATTTTCCTTAGCGGCATCTTCAAAAACAACCGGATCCGCATTTGCATATAAGGCAAAATCGACAAATTCATCTTTCAAAATTCTTCTCGTTGCTCCATAAAGATTTGCCATTGATCTTGTCTTTCTAGGTGATGATTCAGAACTTGAAGATCATAAGGATGAGCTTGGAGGAGAATTGGATGGTGGAGTAGGTGGAGTGAAGCATTCTTCTTCAATTGGATCAAATGCATCATCCTCAAGAAAAGTACTTGAACTTTCTTTCTCATCCTTCCATTTCCATGAAGCCCTCTCATTGAAAATTACATCACCACAAATTATAACTTTCTTTGTGATGGGATTGTATAATTTGTATGCCTTAGAAGCTTCATTATAGCCAACAAAGATGCATTTTTCAGATTTATCATCAAGCTTGCCTCTCTTTTCATCGGACACATGAGAGTATCAAACACTTCCAAAAATTATAAAGTGAGAGCAAATGGCTTCTTATGGATCCAAGCTTCTTGTGGAGTCTTTCCTTGTACACTTTTAGTAAGTGCACGATTGAGAACATAACATGCATAAGCAACCGCTTCGGCCCAAAACATCTTAGGCAATACTTTCGTTTTCAACATACTTCGAACAAGCTCCATAATTATTCGGTTCTTACTCTCGACTACCCCATTTTGTTGAGGGGTTGAACGAACCGTTAGTTGATCACAAGGACAAGATAATGATGTGATACATGCATGGTTTCACCTATTTATATAGGAAATACAGTAAACCTTTGTAAATTAATATAATTGGACAAAATCTGTTAATTTATCGAAATTATTAATTAATCAACACTAAATATATTACTATTGTTAGAAATTATGCACTACTTAGCCTACAAAAACACATATATGAATACTAAAAACAATTAAGAACACATAATTGTTGATACAAGCTAATTAACATTATCAAATAGTATAACCAAAACACCTGCTCAATTATAGACAAGAATAATAGGTATGTGTACTAAATTGTAAGAGTTAAGAGAGTGGTCTGGTGAGGCGTGTAAAAACACTGCCCTAAGGAATCGTGCCCCTTCTCGTGCAAGGTTTTTGCGGCAACTCCTTAGCGGTACAACACCCAAATCAGCTTTTCCTTTCTCGCGCACGAACAATTAAGGATATCAACAATGATTTTCCGATGCTCCAAATAACACCCACAAAAACCAAGTATATAAATATATTTCTCATATGATAGTGTGTGTGACATGTAAAACAAAGGAGTGAAAATAGAGACCGAGAGATTGACTGTGAATACAATATAGTGAATGTGTGTCGTCTGGTCCTTTTGCAAAACCATCTCCATATATAAGGCAATAACATAATAACTGAAACAAATATTTAATGAAATATACTAATGGGGAAATATTTAGTATTTAAGGAAATCAAAAGTAACGTACTTTGCAACGAGAGAAAAAACAATGGAAGAAAAGCTGAAAATATAATCATTTATTAATATAAAAGATTTTTTAGAAATTTTATTTTTTATAATATTAGATATTAACAAATATCTAACAACTATCAATATATATATATAAAGGAGGATACGCGGGAGGTGATGTGGCGCCCCTAAGATTGTCTCAATCTATTTTTCTAATTTTCTAGAATTTTTGAATTTTAGATACTAATAAATCAAAAAATATCCTTTTAACATATTAGAAGTAGAATAGGTGTTTGAATTTATTAAGGAGAAGAGTTGGAAGTTATAGCGAAGACATATAACTAAAAGTTCTATTTGAAGTAGAATAGGTGTTTGAATTTGTAGAAGGGAAGAGTTCAAATATAAAAGAAGTACTTGCAAAGTTCTATTTGAAGTAGAATAAGTATTTCAATTTATAGAGGAGAAGAGGTCGGATATAAAAAAATACTTGCAATTAAAAGTTCTATTGGTGAAGTTATATATTTGTTTTTTCAATCATTAGAAAAGAGTATGATAACATAAAAATTAATATATAAGACAAGTAATTATATATTCAATATATTTAATTAGAGATTTTGATATTAAAAAGGAAATCGTGTTTCACGGGAGGACGGCTTATTAGCGAAGATCGAGTAATTTTCGTAATTTAATTGATAGAATTTTTTTTAAAAATTATTACGCCGCCGCGAAGCGCGGCTTTTTCAACTAGTTATTATTAAAGATTGATGCTCTTAAGTAAATTTTCTCTAATTTAACTGAAATATAAAAGATTTCTAATGTTAATACACGAGTAGTACCTTTGTAATACATTGTGTACTCATTTAACTATTCTAAATAGGTACGTAAGGACATTTCTCTTATGAATTATTAATTTATCGACTACTAAGTTACCGAAATTTAATGTACACGATTAATATGTACATTATTTGGTAAAGGTCAATAAAAATGAGCCAACAGATGAAGCTTCATGATAAATTACATTGACTATCAGAAGAGTACGTGGTAGTACATCCGGACATTAAATTACATTGACCAGCACCAAAGTGATACGAGATTGAATTATTTGCACAAATCTACATAGAGTATAAATTTTTAAAATTAAAAAATTACGAACTTCAATATATAAAATTTCGGAATCGAGAAACTAGTTATGAACCGACAGGATCATCAATTGTTGAATTATATGTATCTCTGTATCTTTGGCATTGATAAACCGGACAAAGATTCCAAAGAATAAAATGCAACAACAAGTTCTGATTATTCATAGTGAAACAAACTACATAAACCTCAATTTGGTAAGTATAAATATGGGCAAGACATATCATTTGGGCTAACAAGTCTACCATTCCGAACAAACTCAACAAAAGCACGATACTCTTGGCAAACTTTTACTTCTGCATTTCCCCTTGAAAATGGTGGAAAGAATAGCCAAATGCCTGTACCCACAACATACATCACGGTCAGAGGTCTCGACACCATCGTGGGAAGCCGGAATTTTTCTTTCACCATCTTCTTCAATATCATTTCAATACTCAAAGACAGGCCATGCAGAAGAAAGAAACAAGTGACTTCCCACCTTGTCTTTTGTCTTCCATAAGTATAAAAAAACAACTCATGCATCAAACCAGACACAAAAAATGTAGCAAGAACACCAAGAAACGTAGCATATTTTCGTCCAACTAGCCCCGTAAATATTGATCGGGTCGGTTCGAATATAGTAGGCTTTAGAATATCGGAAACCATAACATTCCACCTTCTTCCCCAAAAGTCTTGTAAAGAAGTTGCGAGGTAAGGTTCTTTAAACTGTGGTTCCAATTCCTCGTGTATTAGTATTCGAGTAAAGGCAGCTATCATAGCTAATAACAACTCTAGACTGAAATATAAGTGTAAACAATATAGCAACAACACGAAATTACGATGAAAATGTTCTCTGTAATCGTACATTTTTTTTAGCAAACCAAACATACAAATCTTTATAAAATAGTTTAAAAAGGATTTAATTTGTTTTCGAGACGTTTGCTGAGACGGGGTTTCCTTAGATTCTTTATTCGACTGATCATCACGTATTTTAATCGGAAGACAAGCCAGGGGAATGAAAAGGGATAAAGGGATTGGTGGAGTGCAAGATAGAGGCCCTTTGCCAAAGGCAAAGAGAAGGATCTTGCAGTTTGTTAAACATACAACAAAGAAAGAAAATATGCATCCAAGATGAACTGTGGTAAGATTAAGAGGAAGAAGTGTGAAGAGGATTATAACCGGAAGTATAGCTAAAAATCGATTGGTGCCTTTGGGAATGAACTTAGCTATGGCGTGACAGTAGCAGAGAGAAGCAAAGACTGTGATCCATACCATTGCAAAGTTGTTCACCTCGCCTTCCATCTTGCGGTTTTGAATTTTTTCCCTTATAATCGAATTTTAGAAAAATGGTTTAAGGATCACTGATATAGAGGCTAGCTGACAACCAAACGAAGGTTCATGATACATTTGAAACTGAATTTCATCAGCTGATGCAATAGTGGTTCAGATAATTGAAATCTATCTGAAGTGAGTATGGGGCTTGTTCAGAATCTCATGCATGTGAGCCCCATGGTGCAAGTGGAACTGGTCAGTATATCTTTTTACCGATAGATCGATAGTTTAAAACTATGATGTTTTCCAGGAAATTATTTCGAATCGAACCATCACTCTGAAAAATTCGAGACTGAAATACTTGGAATTTTTAAGTATTTATCGGATCATTTGGAACTACAACGAGATAACAACTTTGATAAATCAATATATTTTTTGAATTCCGACCTAACGGACTTATCTTAAGTATTTTAGGATAACTCTCAAGTGCAATCGAGGATGTGTTCGTATTTTCTTGCCCTATAGTGAAATATAGAGTAAATTGTAAAATGGTGGTTCGATTTTACCCGCATTAGCATTTTGGTGGTCACACTTTTAAATTTGCAATTTGATGGTCAGATATTGCTTTTAATTTTCAAAAAGGTGGCTAAGAGCCACTTTTTTTAAAACTTTTTTTTCAAAAAAGTGGCCCTTAGCCATCTTTTTGAAAAATAAAAGTAATGTATGACCACTATATTGCAAATTTGAAAATCTGGCCACCAAAATGCAAAATGAGGTTAAGTTCAGCCACAAATTTACAATTTACTCTGAAACATATTAACTCCTTATATATATATATATAATATATAATAAGCGTAAGGGAGATCTTATCCAAAACTTTGGTTGGTCACTGTACTACCAAAAGTATACGATCCGTTGGATTATTAAACTATAAATCTTCAAATCAATGAGGACCGTCAGATATAATATTAAAAATTGTATTTGATTATTAATAGGATAGTATTTAAATACTAAAAGATGTATTTTGATAATTTAAACCAATTATAAATAGGTTTTCTATATTGAATAGAAATCTTTATGTAAAAATTCGTAATTATCTTTTCTCTTCAGTTTATGGAAAGTTCCAGTTAAATAATAATTATTAAATGATCAGTAAATTAAAGATAATTTTGTAAGCTTCGCGTGGGCTATAAAATCGTTAAAATCTGTTGTCTAAAACTCAAGATAGAGCCCAAACAGTAAAGTTATTATCTAAATTTTAATAAATATATTTTTATTATTGTAGCACCAATTTAATTTTTTTTCCTAATTCTTTTAAATTTATAAATTTTATGTTTATTTCAATAAAATATTAAAACCAATTTAAGAAAAAATTAAAATCGATCGTCCGTGTACGATTACGACCAAATTAATCATTATAGTTAGATCTTAAATAGATCGATGAGAATTGTTAATTCTAATATTAAAAAGTGTATTTGATTAAAAATAGAATTATATTTAAATACTAAAAAATGTATTTTGATAATTTAAAATTTTTCTATGTAGAAATTCTTAAATATATTTTCTCTTGAATTTATGTATAGTTCCAGTTAGATAATAATTATTAAACCAAATATCAAGATAACAATTCATATCGATTACAATGATACACGTGGACCCTACGTGGAGAACTCCTCTACATGAATAAATTTAAACACTTTTTTTTCTGAAGGAACATAACAATTTGATTAATCCAAATTATAATTATATTATTTTACATATAACAAATATAAAAGGATAATATCAAAATATTATTAAAATATTGAGGGTTTGCATATTCATAAACGATAATTTTGAATATAATACTTATATTAAAATGTATATTTGATTAAAGGTAGGATTATATTTAAATACTAAGAAGTGTGCTTTGATAATTTAAACCAATTATGAATTGATTTTCTATATTGAATTGAATTCTTTATGTAAAACTTCTTAACCATCTTTTTTTCAGTTTATTTTATGAGTAGGTCAACCGGTCAAGTTAGATAATAATTATTAAACCATCATTAAATTAAAGATAATTTCGTTAGTTTCGTATGGGTTGTAAAATCGTCAAAATTCAATTTCTAAAACTCAGGATATAACCCAAATAGTAAAGTTTGTATCTAAATTTTAATAAATATTTTTTATTATTGTAGCACCAATTTATTTATTTTCCCACTAATTCTTTTAAATATAGAGAAATTTTATGTTTCTTTCAAAAAAGTATCAAAATTAATTAAGAACAAATTCAAATCGATAAAGAATATAATAATATGAGATTATATAATCATAACATAATTTTTATTCTGTTTAATAATTTTTAAATAATAATGTATTTTAAAATTTTATATACACTGTAAATAAAACCGAAACATTAAAAGTAAAAGCAGTTAGTAAGATACTTATATCATTATATACTTGATATCCTTATTATATTAAATCCTTATATATAATAATCATAATAGGATCTTATCCAAAATTTTGATCGTAGATAACCAAATTAATAAGGACCATTAGATCTTAACTAGATAAATGAAAATCGTTAGATCAAATATTTAAAAAGTGTATTTTATTAATAATAGGATTATATTTGAATTCTAAAAGGTGTATTTTGATAATTTAAACCAAATATACCAAATATAAATAAGTTTTCTATATTGAATAGAATTCTCCCTGTAAAAAATTCGTGACTTTCTTTTCTCTTCCATGGATAATTCTAGTTAGATAAAAATTGTTAAACCATCTTTTAATTAAATATAATTTAGTTATCTTCATGTGGGGTATAAAATCGTCAAAATCTGATTTTTAAAATACAAGATAAAGCCCAAATTAGTAAAGTGAATATTTAAATTCTAATAATAATTATTATGTCATCATTATTTTAATACCAATTTAATTACTTTTTTCTAATTATTTTAAATTTAGAAATCTATGTTCAAAAATTAAAATCAATCTAAGAAAAATTCAAATCAACAAAGAATATAATAATACGAGGATAAATTTTTATAAAATTGTGCATATTTTTAATCCTATTTTATTAAGTTTTAGATCATAACTAATCAAATAATAAATTATACGTAAATGATGATTTTGTTTTATAAGAACTCATAGATACCTAATTTCATTGTTAGCAGGACTATATTCATATTAAAAAAAAAATCGTATTTTGAAATTTTAGACACAACTACAGAGGCCAAACTTTTTTAACATATATACATTGTAAATTTTTAAATTCGAAACTTTAAAAGTTTCTTAATCAATTAGTATAGTACTTTTCTGAAAAATCGTACTTTACAAAAAATATTATCAAATAACTTATGTCTGCAAAAAAAAATGAAAAAATTCTTTATTTAAAAAAAAACCTATAAATTTTAATATGTTGTTGGTATATTCAAACATTAGATCATTCTACATGATAATTTTACTGTTATATCTAACATTTTTCAACAATTTAATTTGAAACATCCAACGATTATGGATTGAGTGATCAAACAAAGCGACCAAACTTATAAGGAAGCTTTCATTATTTAGTCTTTAATATAATAACATAGATATTTATAGGATATACTATAAAAAATGAATTTTATATAGAATTTTGATCGTCACGGTGTACTACTTTAAAAGAAGAACTATTAAAAAAAAAAATATTTTAATTGATAATTTATTTTCTCAAAAGTTCAAAGTTCCCGCATCTTTAACATATTACAAAAAAGAGTACATTATATTTTAGCAATAAATATTTAAAAAAATTATAAATATTAAGAAAAATTAATGATGTTATCATGGTAGTTTGTTTCTAAATACAGCCAAAACATTATCAACCGTTAGATCCAATACTTTTAAAAATAGATGATCAAGATTATATCATATAAAAAGAAGTTATTGTCTAAAAATGATATAAGTTAAAAGATATTATATTAGGATTGGATTTTCTAAAAAGTCAAAACATAAAAATAGTTGTAATTAAATAAGGAAACTCATTTAATACCAAAATAATCAAAATCGTTTAATGTTAAATAGATAGGTGAAAAACGTTAGATTTAACATTAAAAACTGTATTTGGTTAATAAAGGGTATTCTAATAATCTAAACTACATATAAGTAGATTTCCTAAATCGAATAGAATTCTCAACATTAAATTTCGTCACTTTATTCTCTTTTTAGTTTTAGAATAGTTTAGCGTGTAAAATATAATAAATATCAAATTTTTAACTATAATTTTTTTGGCTAAATCTTTTTAACAATAATTTAATGGAAAATTGACAAAAATACTGTTTTTTTCATGTTTACGTTCTTTTTAGTATTGTTTCATTTATACGGGGTTTTTTAAATTTTAAATTATAATTTGCAAATATACGTTTCTCTCAGCTAGCCCCCCCCCCCCCCCCAATTTTACTCTCCTCTATCTTTCTTCTTTCTCTTTCTGTCCCAGCTTCCCTCTGCTCTTTCTTCATCGCCATTGCGCGCTCTCTCTCTCTCCCCCCTCTCTCTCTCTCTGCATACAGGTAATCTTAATTAAGCATCTCGATTCAATTTTTTAATTTGTATAAACTTGTGTTATGCAATTTGTATAAACCCTAGATCTTCAGTGTTAGTTTTATTTTTGTTACATGTTTTGGGTTAATATGTATCTGCATTCATGTGTGTATCTTTGACTTGTCTATTGTTTAATTCGTTTCAATTTATTTGTAATTGATTTGCTTTCATCTATTCAGATTTTTCATTGTTAACAGTTGGTAATGTGTTAACAGTTAGTAATCTATTCATATTTATATTAATTGTTGATTGAATGTTCTTAATAGGCATCTTCTTTTTCACATCATGGTCCATACAAGATTCTCATCTGCTTCACAATCTCCATCGGTTGCCTCGGTTTCGCATTCCAAAAGAAAATTGAAGGTTTCTCCAAAGAAATTGAAAGGAAAAAACTCAAAGTTTGCAATAAATTCTAGAAGGAAAAAGTTGACATTTACCGATGATGTTGTTCCACCTCCTGAGGTACATTTTTGTTAGTATGAAGTGTATTTATTTCAAAATATACCTTAATGGATTGTATTGTATGTTGGGCATATTTATCGAGTCCCCTGTTCCCCTTGTTTTTAGTTGCACTTGGTTGTATTTATTTGCACTCGGTTGTTTCAAGTTGCACTTGGTTGCAGTTAGTTGTTTTAACTATTTTTATGGTTGTATGTAGTTGCACTGGGTTGGTTTTTAGTTGTGCGTGGATACTATTTAACTATTTAACTATTTTGTCTGTTAGACTTTGTGATTGAAATTGACTGCTATTATGTGTTTAGACAGTTGATATTTGTTATTATTAAACTGCTACAAACATGAGTTAGTCCATACTGTATAAACACGAGTTTACTTTATACTACAAGTTTATTTCATATGTTTATAGTTTTTAAGTTGTATAAGTTAAAATCTTATTATCTTTCATTTTCCAGGGAATGCAATACGATATTCCACCTGAAAAGCACAAGGCAGCTAAAATCAGTACGATGAACAAATATGACCCAATTACTGATTTGAGGGTTATGTTATCGCCAAAGCAGCTTGAGGATTTTAAGGCTTCTTGCTTTGGGCATTTTGCTGACCTGCCAAATTTTAAGGTCCAACCTCAACTAATCCATAATTTGCTGCTTAGGCAATTGAAGCAACCAATGTAAGTTTTTACAAAATAAGTATGCTTATGTTGATTAATTAATTTCTAGGACAATGTTTAATTCATCTCCTTAATTTGAGTATTTTTTTTGTTTGTTTTCTTATTATTATGCAGACATAGTGGAACATATATGATGTCAATTGCAGCGTACTTTGTTATGCGAAAACGTTTTCCTAAAGAGTCTTTTGACCTCGATGCTCATAGATCTAGGATTGCTTTTTCATTTTATTCATATGGGATGTCAAAACAGATTTACGTATATGATAGTGAGTCTGAGTGTGTGGACCATGTTGCTGGACATGGAAAGGCTCTGCCAAAGAGAACTTCACCAAAAAAGAGAAGGGGTGGAAAGGTTATGACAAGAAAAAGAAAGGCGGAAGAGGTCGTGGGCAAGTGATAGACACAATAATTTCTAGTCAAACTCCAATATCGACTTAAATTGTACTTAAGTTTTATGTAACTTCTAATTACTCTTTAACATTGCTTAGAACTATTGGTAACTTTTATGGAGGTATTGGTTTTAAATGCACTTGTATTTTCTTGTTATTATATTTTGTTTTTAATTGCACTTGGTTGCATTTATTTGCACTTGGTTGTTTTAAGTTGCACTTGGTTGCAGTTAGTTCTTTTTTAACTATTTCAATGGTTGCATGTAGTTGCACTTGGGTAAAACAACCATTACAAAAAATGCAAATGGAGTTTTCATGGTTTAATGCTTGTTTTTAGTTGCACTTGGTTGCATTTATTTGAACTTGCTTGTAGTTGGTTGTTTTAAGTTGCACTTGGTTGCAATAAGTTGTTTTAACTATTTTTATGGTTGCATGTAGTTGCACTCGGTTGGTTTTTAGTTGCACATGGTTACTTTTACTTGCACATTGTTGCTTTTAATTGCACTTGGTTGCTTTTAGTTGCAGTTGATTGCACTTGATTGTTTTTACTGTTTTAATGGTTGCAGCAACTTCCAAGGTTGCTTTTAGTTGTACTTGATTACTTTAACTTATACTTGTTTTGCTTTTAGTTGCAATTGGTTTCTTTTACATTGCAATAATATTTTTTTTTTGTTTCTTTTAGTTGCTTTTGAAAGATGAATTCAAAGTCTTAAAAAGAATATTCATATGTTTTTATAATAAGAGAAATTATCGAAAATCCTAATTTTTCTAAGTTTTTTTTTGCAATTTTCCCATCTTCTGAAAATATTTGTAAAAATACGGTCTGCAAGTAGATGCAACCATATTCAAAAAAATTGTTAGTAAGAGGGGTAAACTTGTGGTCTTGATTTACCCTAGGGGTTCAATAGTTAACTTTTGGGGTTCAATGTTTCTATTTTGGGTTTAAAAATATTAAGAATAACGAATAATTCGTATACGGACTTAGGGTTTAGAGTTTAGGGTTTAGGGTTGTTTACAACCCTAAACCCTATACTCTAAACCCTAACCTACCCTGATTTTAGGGTTGTTTACAACCCTAAAATCAGGACGCCAGAAAAAATACCATCATTAACAAGTTGCATTTGTGGTTGATTTTGGTTGCAGTTGCAGATATGGTTATACACCATTATTAACAAATTGCATTTTAGTTTGCTTATAGTTGAATTTGGTTATTTTAGTTGTATTTTGAGTTGTTTTGATTTGCTTTTATTACTTTTAATTAGCATTTGTTTGCAAAGTCCTATCTATTAAAACCCTTGTATTCTTCATTTTTAGGTTGCTTTAAGTTTCACCAAGTTTATTTATTTAAGAGGCTAATAATAAAATAATTTGAAGGAAAAGAGTATTTAACTAAATGTATGTCAAAAAAATGTGTTTAGAATTTAAAGTTCAAATACATTTAGACAAATCAAATATCCAAGTCAAATTCAGTAATATAAAAAACCTAAACATTTTTCTTTGGGTTTCTGCAAGTCCTCCTATTATGTCCATTTTGGCCACATTTCCCGCAATTGATTTGTTTGACTGGGTTTCCATTTCTCTCCCAAGAAGCTTTACATCGTCTTTTCTTTGGTCTACCAACCCTAATTCTTCCTTCCGGAGGGTACACTATCACTGATTTAACATGTTCAGGTATTACCCAAGTCTCCTTATTTCCGATAGGATATACAATTTCTTTATAAGCAGCAACCATAGTTTCTTTCTTGTAATATTGTGAACAGTAGTCATAAGGATCGAGATTTGACTTTTGTAGAGCAGCAATGGCATGGGCACATGGAATTTGATCCATTTGAAACCTACAAGTTCAGAATATGCTCAACATGATATCTAGATCAGATAAAATAGTTACAAAATAGTAAAAATAATGCAACAGAACAAGGTAATTTAAGTTTCAAAACTAGTCAACAAAACATATAGAGAGAAACTCAAAATAGCAATATCATATCAAATCGAGGCAACTCAATACAAATACAAATAAAGCAACGAAACAAGGTGATCTCAGTTGCAAAACTAGTGTAGAGAACATTAAAAAAATCAAAATTGTTATAGTATAAGAATTCGACGGCATTCATCCTTAGTAACCTCTTTTTCAACTAAAAGCAACTAAAATCAATTCAAAGAAACAACATGACCTTAATCGCAATTTTGATATCAAGGCAACTATGCAAATCAAGGCAATATCAAGGCAATTCAATTTGAGAAGCCTCCTTCGAAACTAACAACAACTAAAAATAAAGGAATGCAACTAGGTGATCTCAGTTGCAAACTAGTCTACACAATATACGATAAAATTCAAATTTAGCAATACCATATCAATTCGAGGAAATTCAATTTGAGAAGCCTCTTTCGCAACTAACAGTAACTAAAAATAACACAACGCAACTAGGTGATCACCAAAAAATATGATAGATATAAACAAACCTGTTGCACGTGCAACTTCGTTTACTGAGATCAACAACATTCTTTCTTTCACCATTATGGACTTCAAATAAAATGTGATTTGTCGGGTGCACCTATTAATTTTCATCCAATTTAGTCTTAAGTTTCAAAATATAAATAAAGTTGGAGCTGAATTTTCAGTTTACCGTTAAATCCACATAATAGAGGTAGTTTTTCTTCAGGATCTCTTCAAATTTGGTGGTTAACCTTGTGGAGGTTGCATTAGCCGTATTCCTGTTGCTATAACTCCATTTTTGTACCAAAGCTCGCAAACTTTCTAACATCGTACATATTGGCAATTCTCTGATTGACATGGTTACCGAATTCAAAGACTCCGCAACATTCGATGTCATATTTGAGTATCTGTTATTCAGTGAATAAACCTTCGCCCATTTTTCATACCCAACCTCTTGTAGAAACAACTGAACTCTCCTATCAACCTTATCAAGTTCTTTCATGTGATACTCAAACTTTTTGACAGTATAAGCATTTGCTGCAGAAAAAAATGCATCTTTTATCTTCTTTGAATTTTTCTTGAACTTACTTTTGATGTTGCTCAGTAGATGAAAGATGCAAAATACATGTGGTACGTCTGGGTACATGTGATACTCCTTTTTGCAAGACTTCTGTACGATATACTAAAAATTGTTGTTGAGGGCATACTGGCTCAGAACAATATGCAATGTTTCCTTGTCTTTATATATCTGATAAAGTGATATATGTTGCCAGTGTTTGGTGCTAATAACCATGTCTTTATTGATTTCTATAACTTCATCTTCAGAAGTTGCTTCTGTCGATATATCCACCATCTGTCCACAAACTAGTTCAGCATAATCCATGTAATCTGCAACAATTTCTTTACTTCCTTCCTCCATGTTCTCATAAAACAAGTTTGATGCTACATCTTCTGTATGTGCAACTTCAACACATAAATCATCAGTTGTGATTTCGCTCCAAGTTGAAAATGATCTCGGTTGGATATTTTTTATTTCAGTTGTGAGACACAAAGGGTACATGGTGAAGCCTTCTTCCCTTTTCTTCAGCTCTAGATAGAACATTAATTGCAGATCATCAACAATGTTGAATGGAGGATAACCATCTTTGACTTGATATTCTATCTTCATTGAGGTCAACTGTGGTTGCAAATTGAGCTCGTTGCATATCATTCCCACCTAGTTACTGTAATTACAATTTGTTGGAATAAGCAAACCACAGACTTGAAAGTTTACATAACTTGAATTATCATCCCAATGGCCGCTAAGTTGTAGTATAATTGGAATACTATCCATTTTCCTGCAACAAGTATATATAGCAATTTAAGCAACCAGATGGTCTATCTAGCAAAAATATTCTAGAGAACATTTAGAAAAAAACAAAATTGCAATAACATAGCAAGTCCAAGCAATTTAATAACACAACGCAACTAGGTGATCTCAATTGCAAAACTAGTCTACAAAACATACAAAAAAATATCAAATTTAGCAAAACCATATCAATCCAAGGCAATTCAAGTTGTGAAACCTCCTTCGCAACTAACAGCAACTAAAAATAAAGCAACGCAACAAGGCGATCTCAATTGCAAAACTAGTCTACAAAACATACAAAAAAATATCAAATTTAGCAAAACCGTATCAATTCAAGGCAATTCAAATTAAGCAACCTCCTTCGCAACTAACAGCAACTAAAAATAACACAACACAACCAGGTGATTTTGGTTGCAAAACTAGTCCACAAAATATACAAAAAAAATATCAAATTTAGCAATACCGTATCAATTCAAGGCAATTCAAATTAAGCAACCTCCTTCGCAACTAACAGCAACTAAAAATAAAGCAACACAACCAGGTGATTTCTGTAGCAAAACTAGTCCACAAAACATACAAAAAAAATATCAAAATTAGCAATACCGTATCAATTCAAGGCAATTCAAATTGAGCAACCTCCTTCGCAACTAACAGCAACTGAAAATAACACAATGCAACTAGGTGATTTCGGTTGCAAAACTAGTCCACAAAACATACAGAAAAATATCAAAATTGCAATAACTTAGCAATCCAAGGCAATTCAAGTTGTGCAACCTCCTTCGCAACTAACAGCAACTAAAAATAAAGCAACGCAACTAGGCGATCTTAATTGCAAAACTAGTCTACAAAACATACAGAAAAATATCAAAATTGCAATACCTTAGCAATCCAAGGCAATTCAAGTTGTGCAACCTCATTCGCAACTAACAGCAACTAAAAATAAAGCAACGCAACTAGGCGATCTCAATTGCAAAACTAGTACACAAAACATACAAAAAAATATCAAAATTAGCAATACCGTATCAATTCAAGGCAATTCAAGTTGTGCAACCTCCTTCGCAACTAACAGCAACTAAAAATAAAGCAACGCAACTAGGCGATTTCGGTTGCAAAACTAGTCTACAAAACATACGGAAAAAAATACAATCAAAAGATACGTCAATTGCAGCATACCTTCTCAATGATTTGAAGATGGGATATTATCAAGATTTAACATCAGAACACGCCGATTTGATCAATATGCTGGTGATGATAATGATGATGAACTTGAAAACAATCGATGATGAAATTGAGAACAATCGATGATGAAATTGAAAACAATCGATGATGAAATTGAGAACAATCGATTCTGAAATTTGTTATCAACAACTTGAAATTGTATAAACGACAACAACTAAATTTTGAAAGAACTGATGTATTACCGTATTTTTGCAACTAATATAAACAAGACCGTATATTTGAAACTAATAAACAGAAAACTGTATATATGCAATTTGTTTTAAAAAGCAACCGTAACTTTGAAAAAGGATATTTTTATAGTATTATTTTTGAAAAAACCTCTAATTTAATCATGTAAACTAATAACTTTTAAATATTAAAATATTCATAAATAAATATAATTATAAATATTTAAAAAACAATCGTGTGTTGCATGGATAATAAAAATATAATTATAAACAGAATAATTATAAATAAAATTTAAGTAACCGTACATAAACCCAAAATCATTACAACTTACAAGTATGGGCAGGACATATCATTTGGACTAACAAGTCTACCATTCCAAACAAACTCAACAAAAGCAAGGAACTCTGTGCAAGTTTTTACATCTGCATTTCCTCTTAAAAATGGTGGAAAGAATAGCCAGAAGCTTGTAACAACATACATTACGGTAAGAGGCCCCGATACCATCGGTGGTAGCCGAAATTTTCCATTTTCCGCCTTCTTCAATCCCATTTCAATACACAAAGACAGCCCATGAATAAGGAAAAACCACAGGACTTCCCACCTTGTCCTTTGTCTTCCATAATTATAAAAAACCAACTCGTGCATCAAACCAGATACAAAAAATGTAGCAAGTAGACCCGGAAAAACAGCCAATTTTCGACCAACTAGACCCGTAGATATGGATCGAGTGGGTTCAAATACGGTAGGTTTTAGAATGTTCGAAACCATTAGGTTCCATCTCTTACCCCAAAAATCTTGTAATGAAGTTGCAAGGTAAGGTTCATTGAATTGTGGCTCCAACTCTACTTGCATTAGTATTCTAGCTAAGTTAGCAAACATTGCTAATAACAACTCTAGGCCTAGATACATGTGTATACTATATACTAACAAAATGAAATTTGTATGCAAAAGTTCTTTATAGTCATACAATTTTATCAAAAACCCCAAAACCAAGATCTTTAAACCATAGTTAACTAAAATATAATTATTTTTGCCTATTTGATGAGATGGGTTTTTCTCAAATATTTCTTTATTTGAGTGATAATGTATTTTAATGGGAAGACAAGCTAGGGGAATGAAAAGTGATAATGGGATTGGGGGATTGGAAGCTAAAGGTCCTTTGTCAAAGGCAAATAAGAGAATCTTGAAGTTTGCTAGCCATGCAATTAAGAAAGAAGATGTAGCTCCAAGATGCATTGTGGTAAGATTGAGAGGAAGAATTGTAAATAGGATTGAAATTGGAAGAATGGTCAAAAATCTAGTGGTGCCTTTGGGAATGAACTTAGCTATGGTGTGACAATAACAAAGGGAAGCCAAGACTATGATCCATACCATAGCAAAGTTGTTCACCTCCCCTTCCATTTTGTGGCTTCAAGTTTTGTGACCAAGGAATTGTGGGAGGTTGATGATATTCAAATATATGGTTTTAAATGTGGTTTGTGTGTATTTATATACGAAGAAGCCGTCATTTAGTTAAGGGTCTTGATCCTTGGCAATTGATGACGGCAATCATCTGTTCACGAAATTTTTTCATAAATAGGTTTAACACGGGAAATTAATGTGAATGTAGGAGATCATGTCACGCTATCCGCGATTAAATGTTTTGATTTTGGTGTTTTTCCTATCCGTGAAATTTTTCCACAAACAAATAATTTATCAATCATCGATGATTGTCGACCAGCGTTCTTTAGTTAAAAGGTCAATAAAAAGGAGCTAACAACAAATGAAACTTCCTGATTTACCAACTATCATCACAAGATTGGAATATACATTGATTCATATCACTGTCTAAAATGAGTCAGTTTTATAAAGTTGTCATGACTCATGCCCGCGGGTCTCATGGTGAACCGAAAAACGGTTGAGATTTTTCTTTTTCAAATATGGTTGCCTTCTGGAAGATTATTCCTGTCTCTCTGAATCTCCATTAAGGGTAAAGTCTAAGATGTGTGCGAATGGAAATTATATCTTTCTTTGTTCTGTTTTTTTCAAGGTGTTCATGGATGTCATGTTTGATGTTTCTAACCATAGACAGTTCTTACTTTTATTCTGTTTTCTTAAAGGCATATGTAGATGTCATGTTCTGATCAAAAGTAAAGAATTTTGTGACAAGTGTTATGAAAAACACAACCATAGTTACGTAAGATTCAATTATAGTTGCGACAAACAGCTCGCTTTTTTTTCCTCTCATTTTTTCCTGACACAAGTAACAAACAGCTCTTGTAGGTAGTTATCCCGTTCTAAATTGGAGACTGATTTCCGCAAAAAATCGGAAATCTCGCAAATATTTAACATATAAAAAAATATACAAAAAGATAAAATGAAATGCACTTGGAAATTGAATATGTGGGTCTACATGAGATGTGCACAGGGTAAGGCACTCAGTTTATTGCAACAACAAAATTGAATTGAGCAGGCTGTTCTAATTGTAAACAGAACATGGTTTTACAAATTCTATCATTTTGGCTTTCCTATAGATATAATATCTACATGGCAACAGCCAGAAACAGCTACAAGGAGACTTGGATGTAGTGATGTGTTTCAAACCTCACGATGCCCATTTTCTCAAGACACTTTCTTTAGCAGACACGGGAGCACTGACTTCTTCCTTGGGAAGACTTTCTAGCTTTGCTAGAGTGGATGGGGATACTGTTTTAAGAATCTTCATTGTTACAAATGTAAACGAGTTCTTTGTTGCCCGTATAGCAGTCAGTAAGGCGTTGAAGAAGACAGCCAGCATCACGTCTCCTTTTGCAATTAGCATATACTGTAACAAAGTACTAATAAGATTAAAAAATCTACATGGAGGGAGGGAAAGAGAGAGTCGTTGAACTACTTACCATAGCAACAATTCCGAAGATTGTGAGACTTATTTGTTGTGCTTCTTGCCAGGAATCGTCATCATTAGATCCTCCAAACCATCTAAACCAACCCCCTCCACCTGAATTACCTCCCCCTGCTGATTCTCTTCTCTTAATTTCTTTGTTCCATTTTTCAAATTCAGTCTTTTTACCACCAAGTGCACTTTCTAACGCTTTCCTCGCCTGCTCCTGCACAATGAGATGTCTCCCATCAAACATAGAGGAGAAGAAGTAGGTAACGTATAATGACAGGAAACAGAAAGAACAAATCATACCAACTTTTCGAGGTTTCACTAAGCCGTGAGTTATGTACTTATTTGTGCATAATTAACTTGAACATAGTTTGTTCCATGAGTTGGATAATAAGACATATAATAATTTGGTTTCGGCCTAATAATAGTATTACGAAGCCCTGTGCCAAAAATAATATTAGGCACCAATTAAATTAAAAAAATGTATTTCTGTATAATAGAAAATTATATTTAATTTTTTTTTTTATATATTTTTTATATTTTGAAAAATAATTTAATTAAAATAAATATCAATTACTAAATTTTGGGCCCCTAAAAATTTTGGGCCCTGTGCAGTTGCCCCACTTGCACACCTTGTTCACCGGCCCTGAAAAATATCAGGAACCGTTGCATATTCAGCATTATGAAGCATAAATTATGACCAGCCATGTATTGATACAAGTAAATAACACACCAATCTGCTAATGGTCATGTATACACCAAACATGTTAGTAAGATGCTAAATAGGTCTAAAATACAACATGTAGAACTATTTGACAGCGAAACTTGATTTTGAGTAGGTTACAAAGAACATGGAGAAAAGTGTATCATTAACCGCGCCTATTATATCGAAGAAACTGCATGTACATGTGAAAGTTGCAAATGTACCTAATCTCATGTTCACATTTGATTGCTTGTTGTACAAATTAAAAAATGAGACAGAAAGGCCATTGGTCGATGATATATTTAAAGTTACGCAAATGGCAAATTTTAACCAAAACTAAATGCCTCTAGACATTTAGGTGCCACCAACAGATTTACCCAGTCCCAACAGCATTTGTCCTCGAGTTATATGCCTCAACAACCTTAAATCTGTACTCTCCACCTATACATCTAGACTTCAACCTAGAATCAGTCATCTGTTCACAACAACTTGCTATCAAGTAATAAATTTCCGATCAACTCCAAATACCCAATATCACCAGTTAAAAGTTCAAACACACTACATTATCCATATACAAACAACAAACACCGACATATACAGAAATGGAACAGTCCCAGGACAAACCAGAACACTTGAACATACAAACCACCTAAACTATTGACCCTAGATATATCATATGTGCATCGATATACATAAAAGGGGAAACATAAGTTTCGTAATGGCCTATTGAGTAAGAAATATCAAATCTGACTTGGTCTGAATTCACTACTTTAATCTGTCAAAAGTTCTCAAGAGATGGTTATCTCTGAGCAATTTAACGAACAGGTGCAAGAGGTAGAGTCGGAGATATATCACCCGGTTTGTTGAACTCTGAATACTATCTAATGACGCATGATCCCGTGAGAATCATATTACATAGACTGTTTTCATAAGTGGGGTCAGGAAGGAGATATCATAGAATTCGTCTATAATCATAATAGGCCTCAAAGTTATAAGAAGCAAGTGACATGGACTGGTTCTTGATAAGAAGTACAGAGGAGCTAATCGAACCACTCCAAATGCGAATATTACCCCAAAAACACAAATGACTCCAATGCTAATAATGAACCATCAAGAATTACAAACGAATGAAGACATTAGGAGATTAACACTATCAGAGAAATGACAAAAAGTTAAAGCCTACTTTTTTATTGTGATGGAAAGTTTGGCTCAGCTCATGATTGCAGCGATGAACAAAAAATTACTCCATCCTTTCTAACAACATTGTGAATCTCATTTGGGAAGAGGATGTGGGCAAAGTCTCTTTTCACACAATGACTGGAACAAAGGAAGTTTACGTTCTAAAGGCACACAAAAAAAATCAGGAGAAGACAGATCAAAATCTTGGTCTGCACTAGCTCAACTCGAAATTCCATCTCACAGGAATAAGTCAAACAGTTCAAGCTAAAGACTAGCCCTTGTACCCCATTTTATTAAGGGAGATAAGTTGAACTGTTCAAGCACTGTGGAATCTGTGACCTATACCATTGCAATTGGCAAGCCGAACTTTAAAGGCTACGACGAATCTAATTCCTTTAGAAAATAGAAAAATCAACAACTGGAAGAGACATAAAGTAGAGTTGATACTTTCGCCAAATATTTAACTTTCGCCATTAGGCCTACTCGGAAACAAACAACTACATTCCATAATTTTCTCAATTTCTCAGCATCTACACTCTGATTATAATTAATAACCATACACAAACACACACAAATATAACTCTCGGTAATTTCTAAATTTACTCTCTTTATTCACCGTTTCCCCAACTCTACACATCCAATTACTCAGACCCCATCAAACACATTGACCAAACACAGTCAAACCTCGATAACGAATACCCTCGAAACCCGAGAATTCTATTAATTTATCAAGATTATTAATTTATCGAGATTAAAAATACAATATCCATTTATCGAGATTATTCAGTTATCGAATATTCATTTATCAAGATTATTAATTTATCGAGATTAAAAATACAATATCCATTTATCGAGATTATTCAGTTATCGAATATTCATATATGGAGATTCTACATATCAACAGTACATACAAATATTACATACATGAAAAAGTACCTGTTTGCTACCATTATGAGAGAAGAAACAAGAGAAGCGAGCAGTGCACTTGTGACTATACTGTAGAAGAGCCCATTTTCGGGTACTATCTGGATATCGGGTCGGAGTTTTGACCCGATTGGGAGGGGACAAGACAGGTGAAGAAGCAAGAAGAGTTGGGGTTAGAAGAGGAGGTCTTAGGTTTAGAACAACCTGCGTCATTTGGTCTCTCTTTGTGTTCTGTTTTTTCTTTTCACATTTTTCTTTTTATGTCTTGAGAACGTTTTAGTTATTAGCACCGATATTTTTTAATTTACAATTTTATTAGTATTTATATATTTTTTAAAAAAAATTAATTTTATTAATATTTATAATTCTAAATATAATTTTTATATAGTGTTGGCGAATTTCGAATCTTGGGCTTTTACAAAAATAATTTATCTATTAACGTATAAAATATTATTTGACATTATATTAAACGGTTCTAATTTATTTATTTTAAGATCCAAAGATACTTATTTTTTTGTAGTATCATCGTCCCTTAACGACCAAAACTCTGGATTTTCTTTTTTAATATATTTAGAGATAAAAATATTAATTTTATATTTAATAAATCGTTGATGGAGTTCGAACACCTCACAATTATCATCTATTTATTTTAAAGTTGAAATATTTTTTTATGCTACTGTACCGTGACGACCAAAATTATGGATAAAATACTCCGCCCGTCCCAACAGATTGTCAACAATTTCCTTTTTAAAATGTCTCATCCAACTATTAACATTTCATAAATAGTATATTTTTCTAAATATAATGCTACCATTAATCAAATACACTTTTTAGTTTTTAAATATAAATCGTACTATTACTCAAGAACATTTTTTAATATTAGATCAAAATATTCTCATCTATCATTTAAGATCTAACATCCTTATTAATTTGGTTGTACAATGATCATACAGGGATCAGACTACCAAAGTTTTGAATAAGATTCTCTTACGGTTATTATATATAAAATATAATTTATTCGATCGAGATTTGACAAATAACATTATTTACAAAAATACTTGCACATGCAATAATCATTACTTTCACAAAATTATTGTTTTAATTTCCCGTGATCGTACTTTTTAACACACAAATTCCCTCAATCATCTCCTCTTCCTAGGCAATTTGGAGTAGGTAGATTGCTTAATGCGTTTAATATTACTATATTAGTAGCTTAGAATAAGGGCTAAAATAAAGCCCTAAGGACACCTTTCATGTTGCATTAATTAGAATTAGAATGGTCCAGATATGAGGCCCATTAACGAGGCCCGAAACCCTAACTATGATATTAAATTCGTGGTCAGTAATTGGGCCAAGGTCCAACCCTTGTCTTAAACCACTAAGGTGTGGGCTTGGTTCATAAACAACCCAGTGTTTGGAAACCACTAGGAAGTTTCTAAGGCAACGTCCAACATGGAAACCAACTCTATTATGGAAACTAATTCTGATAAGAGTTATCCACTGTCAAGAAGGTTACTTGGCCACCAAGTAACCTAACCCTAGCACGATTCTAAGGCTCCAGACGCCTATATAAAGGGCCTAACCCTTCAATATTAGAACTACGTTTTCTTGGCTTGATTCTCAGTGATAATTGAGATACGTAGACATCTTGTGAGGACTTGTTCAGTCACGAAACACGAGAGCAACCATTAAGACATGTTTTTCCATAACCTAGTATTAAAGACTCGCCGTCACTATCTAAATCTACTTTTCGTTCCACAACATTTGGCGCCGTCTGTGGGAAGCCGAACAACAACCATGGTTAACACACGAAGAACAACATTGTTCGCTGGATCTATTGTCGTCACTACTGTTCCAATTGTCACGGAACAAGGGTCGTTACCCATCACGACAGTGGTTTCTCAACCACTAGGGACGTTACCCATCACAACGGAGGTGGTTTCTCAACCACAAGGGACGAATCTCCAAACTTCCATACCTCAGAACGAGACAAACCCCCTTCGGATGGTTGTCTCACCGCTCGACCACAGCCTTCCTCATGGAGCACAGATCTCCACTACCGTGCTTCCTATGAGCACCAACCCTACTTATGGATTGCCTAACTACCCCCATGAAACAGGAGGAAGTGGCCATGCCCCCATAGTCCATGAGCCATACGAACCAACCTACATTCAAGGTTTGGGACCCATCCATGAACAAGGATACTTGGATTACTCCGGACCCTATATTGACGACTACTCGACTGATGAAGGTCGAGATCGAGCGCCCAGGAGAAGAAGAGCTAGCAAGGAACCCCTTGAAAGAAGGACTCGGGGAACAACTACGAGGGCACCTATGACTGCTATGGAGAGGATAATGGCTCATGAAGCCGAGATCCAGAAACTAAAAAAGGACATGGAGATAGAGCAGCAAAGGAGGCAAACTCAACCTTTGAACCAAGGGGCGGGAGATGTCCCTGTAATTGATTTAGAAAGATCTTCAAGGAGGTAAGGAGGAGCTAGGACTCCAAGGACGGAGATCCCCAGGTCAGATCCCCGTGTTTTAATGCAACTGGGCGACCCAGACGATCCCATTCCTCCTTTCACTAAAGAGGTAATGGCCGCTCGTGTATCAAGGAAATTCAAGATGCCTACTATCAAGGCATATGATGGTACGGGTGATCCTGCAAACCATTTAAGGACTTTTTCGAATGCACTGTTGTTGCAACCCCTTATAGATGCCCTTAAGTGTAGGGCGTTTCCTCAAACCCTGGCAGGCATGGCTCAAAGATGGTATAGTCGTTTGCCGCCCAACTCTATCAGTTATTTTAGAGATCTGAGCACGGCTTTCATCAACCAATTCATCAGTGGACGAGTACATGAGAAAAGCTTTGCCTCGCTCATGAATTTAATCCAAGGAAAGAATGAGACATTGAGAGATTATCTCAAACGTTTCACCAAGGAGACATTGAATATACCTGATCTAGACAACAAGGTAGCTATGATAGCCCTTCAACAAGGAACCACAAATGTCTTTTTCAAGATTTTGTTGGCTAAACACCTCCTTGAGAGCATGGTCGAGCTCCAACAAAGGGCTGGTAAGTACATCAAGGCCGAGGAAAGCATGAAGAAAACTGACACCACCACTGTAGGTGGTGGCAATAATGGTGGCTCGAAGAAGCGAAAGACGGAGCAAGAGTATGATGTCAAGGACAAATATCCTCGTACGACTAAAGACTCTGCTTCAGCTCCAAGGAAAAATAATCCAGGCACGAAATTTACTGAATATGCAAGGTTTAATGCTCCACAGAGCCAAATCCTCTATGACATTAAGAAGGATAGAGATTTCCGATGGCCGAAGCCACTAAGAGGAGATCCTGAGAAGAGAGACAAAAATAGGTATTGTAGGTACCATAAAGACACGGACCATGATACTGATGATTGTAGACAACTCAAGGATGAAATTGAGTTTCTGATCCGAAAAGGGAAATTGAACAAGTTTACCAAAGATGGGGACAGAGGTGCCCCTCGGAGAGAATATAATCGAGATGAAGATTGAAGTCAAGGCCGCAACCCCCAGCCTCGAGGGCTAGTGATCAACATGATTTCAGGAGGGCCAACCGCGACCGGAACCACTAGAAACTCCCGGAAGGCTTATGCCCGAGAAGTGATGCATATTATTGGAGAAGCACCCAAGCGTGCAAAAACTCATATGTCGATTGGATTCGATGATTCGGACCTTGAAGGGGTGAAGTTCCCCCATGACGATCCTTTGGTGATAGCCCCTGTGATTGGAAATAACGAGGTGAAACGAGTCCTTATGGACAATGGAGCCTCCGTTGACGTCCTCTTCCATGACACATTCCTGAAGATGAGGTATAATGATTCTCAACTGATCCCCTCCAACATGCCCATATATGGGTTCAACGGGGTGGAATCCAAGGTAGAAGGCACAATATAATTGCCTTTGACTATTGGTCATGAACCAAAAGAAGTAACTCAAATGTTGAACTTCGTGGTAATCAAGGCATCCTCGACCTACAACGCCATCCTTGGAAGAACACGACTTCATGCTTTTAAGGCTGTGGGCTCAACCTACCATCTGAAAATCAAGTTCCCGACCAGGAGTGGCGTTGGAGAAGAAATGGGTGATCAAAAAACGGCTAGGAGCTGTTATGTAGCCGCTTTAAGGCCAGATGGAGTCAGGGGGCAAGTTTTCCCTATCGAAGACATGGATGTTAGAGAAGATGAAGACCATAGAGGAAAGCAAGCTGAGGATTTAGTTCCTGTTCCCCTGGATCCTCTCGAACCTGAAAAGGTGACCTATATCGGAGCACTGTTGAAAGAACCCTTGAAGGGCGAGTTGATCACGTTCCTACAAGAGAACAGTGATGTATTTGCATGGACAGCTGCCGGCATGCCAGGGATTGATCCCCAACTAATAACCCACAAGCTCAACGTTGATCCGAAAAGGAAGGCGATACAATAAAAGAAGAGGAACTTTGCGCTAGAGAGGCAAGAAGCCATAAAAAAAGAAGTTGATAAGCTCCTAGAAGCTGGATTCATTGAAGAAATCCAATTCCCAGAGTGGTTGGAAAACCCGGTTATGGTTAAGAAGGCCAATGGAAAGTGGAGGATGTGCATAGACTTCAATGATTTAAATAATGCTTGTCCCAAGGATTGCTTCCCATTACCAAGGATTGACACCTTGATAGATGCTACTGCGGGACATGAAATGCTGAGCTTCATGGATGGTTTCAGTGGTTACAACCAAATCAAGATGCATAAAGACGACACAGCCAAGGTATCATTCATTACTAATTTTGGAGTCTTTTGTTACCTCGTCATGGCTTTTGGACTACAGAATGCAGGGGCGACCTATCAACGCTTAGTTAACAAGATCTTTGCCCACTTGATTGGGAAGACCATGGAGGTCTACGTTGATGAAATTCTTGTTAAGAGTTTGTTTAAAGACGACCACATCAAACATCTTAGGGAGGCATTTGAAGTGCCGAGGCACCATAAAATGATGTTAAATCCTGCCAAGTCTGCTTTTCGAGTAGGATCAAGAAAGTTCTTGGGTCTCATGGTCTCCAAGAGAGGCATTGAATCTAACCCCGACAAGATCAAAGATATCCTCGACATGGAACCACCTCCTTCCGTTAAGGACGTTTAGAGGTTGACGGGAAGAGTTGCAGCCTTAGGGAGATTCATCTCAAAGTCCGGGGACAAATTCTTATCATTTTTTAAAGCCTTGAAAAAGGTTAAGGATTTCGAATGGACAACAGAGAGTCAAGAGGCCTTTGAAAAGTTCAAAAAGTACATGGCTAATGCCCCATTACTTGCCAAACCAAGCCCGGAAGATACTCTTTATCTCTACCTGGCAGCCTCCGATCAAGCTCTCGGTGTTGTCCTTGTAAAGGAGGAACGAAGGGTTCAAAAACTAGTCTACTATGTAAGCAAAATATTGCATGAGGCAGAATTGAACTATTCTGTTATAGAGAAGTTTGCTTTAGCACTAATCATGGCTTCAAGAAAGCCACGCCCTTACTTTCAGGCACATAAAATTGAAGTCCTGACGGATCAACCATTGATGAACATCCTACATAGTCCAAAGGCCAGTGGAAGGCTAATTAAATGGGCAGTTGAGCTGGGAGAGTTTGACATCAAATACAAGCCTCGAACAACCATTAAGGCTCATGCATTGGCTGACTTCGTGGTTGAATGTACCATTAACAACCAAGAAGTCGGGGGGCAAGAGGTAATACCCCATGAGGCACATGAGGTTGAAAATAAGGATGAAGAGCTTGATCTAAAAGAATACTGGGTACTCTATTTTGATGGGGCATCAAAAACAAAGTCAAGTGGTGCAGGCTTGGTCTTACAAAGCCCCGATGGGTTTACAGTCGAGTATGCTTTAAAGTTGGACTTCCCTACAACCAACAATGAAGCTGAGTATGAGGCCTTGATAGATGGTCTAGGCTTGGCTAGAATTCTGAGGGTCAAGAACCTGAAGGTATGTAGAGATTCAAGGTTGGTTATCTCATAAGTTAATGGTGAGTTTGAAACCAGGGATGAAACTATGGCTAAGTATCAAAGAGTTGTGAAAGCTGTTATGACTCAGTTTGATGAGTGCTATGTGGAACACATCCCCAGAGAGGAGAATGTGAAGGCTGATGCCTTGTCTAAGTTTGCTTCTTCTGAGATTGAGAACTACTCGGGAAGTGTTTACTTCCAGGTTTTGAAGGCCCCTACTATTAGTTCGAAACTTGTGGCTCCCATTGATCTAGGAGGCTGTTGGATGGATCCAATCAAGGCTCACCTTGAAATGGGATGGCTCCCTGATAACGCTCAAGAGGCACGCAAGTTGTCTGTGAGAGCATTGAGGTATACTTTGATCGAAGGGCTACTTTATAAAAGGTCTTTTGTGATCCCGTACCTAAAATGTCTAAATTCCCAAGAGGCACGAGAAGCACTTGAAGAAGTCTATGGAGGGATCTGTGGAAAACACTTAGGGGGCAGAGCCCTTGCTCATAAGATAACTAGGCTAGGTTTTTACTGGCCCGAGATGCTGAATGACGCCAAGGATTTTGTTAAGAAGTGTGATCGTTGTCAGAAACATGCGCCAGTGGTTAGGCAACCACCTGAGATACTGACCTCAATCAATTCTCCAATTTCGTTTGCTATGTGGGGAATGGACATACTTGGCCCCTTTCTTATGGCTACAACACAAAGGAAGTTTCTGATAGTTGCAATTGATTACTTCACTAAGTGGATTGAGGCCAAACCCTTGGCCAAGATAACCACCAAGCAAGTTGCTCAGTTCCTGTGGGAAAGTATCATGTGTAGGTACGGAATACCTCACATCCTTGTTACGGATAATGGAACACAATTCAATAATGAAGACTTCTGGAAGTATTGTGAAGAGAACGCCATTGAACTTAGATTCACCTCAGTTGCCCACCCTCAAGCAAATGGGCATGCAGAGGTTGCGAATCGAATCATACTGGATGGATTGAAGAAAAAGGTCGAATGCTCCAGGAACACTTGGGTGGATGAGATACTGCCCATACTTTGGGCTTATCGTACCACTTGCAAAGTCACCACTGGAACAACCCCGTTCATGCTTGCTTATGGAGCAGAAGCTGTTGTAACTTTAGAGATCTCACATGCATCTCCGAGAATTGAAGCCTTTGAACAAGAGACTAATGAAGAAGGAATGAGGTTGGCGCTCGACTTAATTGATGAAGTCAGGGACGAAGCAAATGCTCGAAATGTAGAGTATCAGAAACGAACCTCCTTCCATTACAACCGAAGGGTTAAGGAAATGTTCTTTCGACAAGGAGACTTGGTTCTCAGGAAGATAGAGGCATCTGGGGTAGGTGAGAAAGGAAAGCTAGCACCCAATTGGGAAGGGCCATACCGAGTTAAGAAGACCCTTGGGTGAGGAGCTTACAAGCTCGAAACTTTGAATGAGACTGAGGTGCCTCACACTTGGCACGCCTCGAATCTCAAGATTTATTATGTTTAACTATCCTTTCAGGATACAGTCTAATGTTTAGTAGGAAGAGTAGACCTAAGGTTCATTGGAACCACACTACAAGAAAAACTGAATCAGACAACACTTATCCTACAACGCTCAGATGAAAAAGTGTTGCCTGAACTTTTTAGACAACGGTTTAAAATTCAGCAAAAATATTGTGTTGTCTATCCCACATACTTTACAATAGTTTCAAAAACCATTGTCTATTATTCCTATTTAGATCGAATTAGACAAGGCTTTCTCAATGTAGTGTTGTCTAACATATATCATTTACACAATGGTTTCTATCAACCATTGTCTGAATAGTACGCAGACAAGATGTTTTTAAACCGTTGTTAAACTCAGACAAGTGTTTTTTCTTTCAATCGATTTAATATAATTCACACAACGGTAGTTAGATACTATTGTCTGATTTTAACAACGGTTTTAGAAAATATTGTCTGAAGTCCTTTAGACAATGTTTTCTAAAACTGTTGTTAAAATCAGACAAGTGTTTTCTATCCGAGTTGTTTTAAAAGCATTCACACAACAGTATGTGTATACTGTTGTCTGAATGGAACCTAACACACATCGGTTTTTGTTCTGTTGTCTGAAATCAAAATTTGGGGGGAAAAAGTTGAAATTGAAATTGAAATTGGGGGGGGGGGGGGGGTTGAAATCGAAATTTGGGGGTGGTGGGGGGGGGGTTTGAAATTGAAATTTCGGGGAGGGGGGAAGTTGAAATCGAAATAGGGGAGAAAAAAACCGAACCCGACAAAGATTTTGGCAATTAATGTTCATTTTACCGAAATATCATACAACGGTTTGTAACAAAATAAATTATTGTCTTAAATTCTTTCAGACAACGGTTTCTCATGGAAAACTGTTGTGTCACTCCTTTTACTGTTGAATCACTTGAGTACATGTCAAACAATGGTTTTAGATAAAAACAATTGTCTGTATTATTTTCATACAACGTTCTTTTTTTGTCTGTATTAAAAACCATTGTATGATTTTTTTGGGTTTTTTTATATAGTTTTATTTTTTTAAGAAAGTTTAATTATATGTTGGTCTTGATACATAAGTTTAAGGTACACACTTTATACGATGATACATTATCACTCTCTTGTTTGTAAATATTAATATATAAATTTTTCGAATTAGAATACTTAGATAAATGTTAATAATAATAATATCCCAGATTGATGTTTTGATTTCTTTAAAAATATTTATCAACGATCCAACCGTATGGATATCAAGATATATGTATTTTAATGATATTACAACTGTTTTAAAAAAAATTATCTGATTAGAGATCTAAACAGTCAATTAGTGATTTGACTAGTACTTCTAACTAATGTTTCATCCCGGATTGATGTTTCGATTTTTTTAAAAATATTTATCGACGATACAACCATACGGATAACAAGACATATGTATTTTAATGATATTACAATAATTTCAGAGAAAAATAAATTTATTTGGTTTGAGATCTTAACGACCAACTAGTGATTTGACTAGTACTTCTAACTAGTGCTTCATCCCCAATTGATGTTTCAATTTTTTTAAAAATATTTATCGATGATCCAATCGTATGGATATCAAGATCTATGTATTTTAATGATATTGCAAAAAATTTAGGAAAAAATAAATTTATTTGGTTTGAGATTTTAACAGTCAACTACTAATTTGACCAATCTGCACGCATGTTTTGTTTATTCGATTTTATGAAAAGATCAGACAATGATTTTTGTTGAACAAAATGTTGTAAGTTGTAAGACATAACAATGTTTTTGTTTTAAAAACCGTTGTATAATATACACAAGTGTTTTTGTTTTGATCCGATCGTTGTTGGATAATCTTTGTAACAATTGTTTATGTTGTTAGACCGTTGTATGATATAGACAATGGTTTTTTTTTCCAAAATCCTTGTGTGTGGATATACGTTACAATGTTTTTTTAGCTAAATCTGTTGTCTATATCAAAAGCGTTGATTTTTCACTAGTATTTCTAACTATTGTTTCGTCCCAGATCGATGTTTTGATTTCTTTTAAAATATTTATCAACGATCCAACCGTATGGATATCAAGATCTATGTATTTTAATGATATTACAATAGTTTTAGAAAAAAATAAACTTATTTGGTTAGAGATCTTAACAGTCAATCAGTGATTTGATTAGTACTTCTAACTACTGTTTCATCTCGGATTGATGTTTTGATTTTTTTAAAAATATTTATCGACGATACAACCATACGGATAGCAAGACATATGTATTTTAATGATATTACAATAATTTCAGAGAAAAATAAATTTATTTGGTTTGAGATCTTAACGACCAACTAGTGATTTGACCAGTACTTCTAACTAGTGTTTCGTCCCGGATTGATGTTTCGATTTTTTTAAAAATATTTTTCGACGATCCAACCGTATGGATATCGAGATCTGTGTAATTTAATGATATTACAAAAGTTTTAGAAAAAAATAAATTTAATTGGTTTGAGATCTTAACGGTCAATAGTGATTTGACCAGTACTTCTAACTAGTGCTTCGTCCCAAATTGATGTTTCGATTTTTTTAAAATATTTATCGACGATCCAACCTTATGGATATCGAGATCTATGTAATTTAATGATATTAAATAAGTTTTAGAAAATAAATAAATTTATTTGGTTTGAGATCTTAACGGTCAATAGTGATTTGACTAGTACTTCTAACTAGTGCTTCGTGCCAGATTGATGTTTCAATTTTCTTTAAAACTATTTATCGACGATCCAACCTTATGGATATCGAGATGTATGTAATTTAATGATATTACAAAAGTTTTAGAAAAAAATAAATTTATTTGGTTTGAGATCTTAACGGTCAATAGTGATTTGACCAGTACTTCCAACTAGTGCTTCGTACCAGATTGATGTTTCGATTTTTTTAAAAATATTTATCGACGATCCAACCGTATGGATATCGAGATGTATGTAATTCAATGATATTAAAAAAGTTTTAGAAAAAAATAAATTTATTTGGTTTGAGATCTTAACGGTCAATAGTGATTTGACTAGTACTTCTAACTAGTGCTTCGTGCCAGATTGATGTTTCGATTTTTTTAAAAATATTTATCGACGATCCAACCGTATGGATATCGAGATCTATGTAATTTAATGATATTAAAAAAGTTTTAGAAAAAAATAAATTTATTTGGTTTGAGATCTTAACGGTCAATAGTGATTTGACCAGTACTTCTAACTAGTGCTTCGTCCCAAATTGATGTTTCGATTTTTTTAACAATATTTATCGACGATCCAACCGTATGGATATCGAGATCTATGTAATTTAATGATATTAAAAAATTTTAGAAAAAAAATAAATTTATTTGGTTTGAGATCTTAACGGTCAATAGTGATTTGACTAGTACTTCTAACTAGTGCTTCGTGCCAGATTGATGTTTCAATTTTTTTTAAAATTATTTATCGACGATCCAACCTCATGGATATTGAGATCTATGTAATTTAATGATATTACAAAAGTTTTAGAAAAAAATAAATTTATTTGGTTTGAGATCTTAACGGTCAATAGTGATTTGACTAGTAATTCTAACTAGTGCTTCGTGCCAGATTGATGTTTCGATTTTTTTAAAAATATTTATCGACGATCCAACCTTATGGATATCGAGATGTATGTAATTTAATGATATTACAAAAGTTTTAGAAAAAAATAAATTTATTTGGTTTGAGATCCTAACGGTCAATAGTGATTTGACCAGTACTTCCAACTACTGCTTCGTGCCAGATTGATGTTTCAATTTTTTTAAAACTATTTATCGACGATCCAACCGTATGGATATCGAGATGTATGTAATTTAATGATATTACAAAAGTTTTAGAAAAAAATAAATTTATTTGGTTTGAGATCTTAACGGTCAATAGTGATTTGACTAGTACTTCTAACTAGTGCTTCGTGCCAGATTGATGTTTCGATTTTTTTAAAAATATTTATCGACGATCCGACCTTATGGATATCGAGATGTATGTAATTTAATGATATTACAAAAGTTTTAGAAAAAAATAAATTTATTTGGTTTGAGATCTTAACGGTCAATAGTGATTTGACCAGTACTTCTAACTAGTGCTTCGTGCCAGATTGATGTTTCGATTTTTTTAAAAATATTTATCGACGATCCAACCGTATGGATATCGAGATGTATGTAATTTAATGATATTACAAAAGTTTTAGAAAAAAATAAATTTATTTGGTTTGAGATCTTAACGGTCAATAGTGATTTGACCAGTACTTCTAACTAGTGCTTCGTGCCAGATTGATGTTTCGATTTTTTTAAAAATATTTATCGACGATCCAACCTTATGGATATCGAGATGTATGTAATTTAATGATATTACAAAAGTTTTAGAAAAAAATAAATTTATTTGGTTTGAGATTTTAACGGTCAATAGTGATTTGACCAGTACTTCCAACTAGTGCTTCGTGCCAGATTGATGTTTCGATTTTTTTAAACATATTTATCGACGATCCAACCGTATGGATATCGAGATCTATGTAATTTAATGATATTACAAAAGTTTTAGAAAAAAATAAATTTATTTGGTTTGAGATCTTAACGGTCAATAGTGATTTGACTAGTACTTCTAACTAGTGCTTCGTGCCAGATTGATGTTTCGATTTTTTTAAAAATATTTATCGACGATCCAACCGTATGGATATCGAGATCTATGTAATTTAATGATATTAAAAGTTTTTTAGAAAAAAATAAATTTATTTGGTTTGAGATCTTAACGGTCAATAATGATTTGACCAGTACTTCTAACTAGTGCTTCGTCCCAAATTGATGTTTCGATTTTTTTAAAAATATTTATCGACGATCCAACCGTATGGATATCGAGATCTATGTAATTTAATGATATTAAAAAAGTTTTAGAAAAAAAATAAATTTATTTGGTTTGAGATCTTAACGGTCAATAGTGATTTGACTAGTACTTCTAACTAGTGCTTCGTGCCAGATTGATGTTTCGATTTTTTTTAAAAATATTTATCGACGATCCAACCTCATGGATATCGAGATCTATGTAATTTAATGATATTACAAAAGTTTTAGAAAAAAATAAATTTATTTGGTTTGAGATCTTAACGGTCAATAGTGATTTGACTAGTACTTCTAACTAGTGCTTCGTGCCAGATTGATGTTTCGATTTTTTTAAAAATATTTATCGACGATCCGACCTTATGGATATCGAGATGTATGTAATTTAATGATATTACAAAAGTTTTAGAAAAAAATAAATTTATTTGGTTTGAGATCTTAACGGTCAATAGTGATTTGACTAGTACTTCTAACTAGTGCTTCGTGCCAGATTGATGTTTCGATTTTTTTTAAAAATATTTATCGACGATCCAACCTCATGGATATCGAGATCTATGTAATTTAATGATATTACAAAAGTTTTAGAAAAAAATAAATTTATTTGGTTTGAGATCTTAACGGTCAATAGTGATTTGACTAGTACTTCAAACTAGTGCTTCGTGCCAGATTGATGTTTCGATTTTTTTAAAAATATTTATCGACGATCCAACCTTATGGATATCGAGATGTATGTAATTTAATGATATTACAAAAGTTTTAGAAAAAAATAAATTTATTTGGTTTGAGATCTTAACGGTCAATAGTGATTTGACTAGTACTTCTAACTAGTGCTTCGTGCCAGATTGATGTTTCGATTTTTTTAAAAATATTTATCGACGATCCGACCTTATGGATATCGAGATGTATGTAATTTAATGATATTACAAAAGTTTTAGAAAAAAATAAATTTATTTGGTTTGAGATCTTAACGGTCAATAGTGATTTGACCTGTACTTCTAACTAGTGCTTCGTGCCAGATTGATGTTTCGATTTTTTTAAAAATATTGATCGACGATCCAACCTTATGGATATCGATATCTATGTAATTTAATGATATTACAAAAGTTTTAGAAAAAAATAAATTTATTTGGTTTGAGATCTTAACGGTCAATAGTGATTTGACTAGTACTTCTAACTAGTGCTTCGTGCCAGATTGATGTTTCGATTTTTTTAAAAATATTTATCGACGATCCAACCGTATGGATATCGAGATCTATGTAATTTAATGATATTAAAAGTTTTTTAGAAAAAAATAAATTTATTTGGTTTGAGATCTTAACGGTCAATAGTGATTTGACCAGTACTTCTAACTAGTGCTTCGTCCCAAATTGATGTTTCGATTTTTTTAAAAATATTTATCGACGATCCAACCGTATGGATATCGAGATCTATGTAATTTAATGATATTAAAAAAGTTTTAGAAAAAAAATAAATTTATTTGGTTTGAGATCTTAACGGTCAATAGTGATTTGACTAGTACTTGTAACTAGTGCTTCGTGCCAGATTGATGTTTCGATTTTTTTTAAAAATATTTATCGACGATCCAACCTCATGGATATCGAGATCTATGTAATTTAATGATATTACAAAAGTTTTAGAAAAAAATAAATTTATTTGGTTTGAGATCTTAACGGTCAATAGTGATTTGACTAGTACTTCAAACTAGTGCTTCGTGCCAGATTGATGTTTCGATTTTTTTAAAAATATTTATCGACGATCCAACCTTATGGATATCGAGATGTATGTAATTGAATGATATTACAAAAGTTTTAGAAAAAAATAAATTTATTTGGTTTGAGATCTTAACGGTCAATAGTGATTTGACTAGTACTTCTAACTAGTGCTTCGTGCCAGATTGATGTTTCGATTTTTTTTAAAATTATTTATCGACGATCCAACCTCATGGATATTGAGATCTATGTAATTTAATGATATTACAAAAGTTTTAGGAAAAAATAAATTTATTTGGTTTGAGATCTTAACGGTCAATAGTGATTTGACTAGTAATTCTAACTAGTGCTTCGTGCCAGATTGATGTTTCGATTTTTTTAAAAATATTTATCGACGATCCAACCTTATGGATATCGAGATGTATGTAATTTAATGATATTACAAAAGTTTTAGAAAAAAATAAATTTATTTGGTTTGAGATCCTAACGGTCAATAGTGATTTGACCAGTACTTCCAACTACTGCTTCGTGCCAGATTGATGTTTCAATTTTTTTAAAACTATTTATCGACGATCCAACCGTATGGATATCGAGATGTATGTAATTTAATGATATTACAAAAGTTTTAGAAAAAAATAAATTTATTTGGTTTGAGATCTTAACGGTCAATAGTGATTTGACTAGTACTTCTAACTAGTGCTTCGTGCCAGATTGATGTTTCGATTTTTTTAAAAATATTTATCGACGATCCGACCTTATGGATATCGAGATGTATGTAATTTAATGATATTACAAAAGTTTTAGAAAAAAATAAATTTATTTGGTTTGAGATCTTAACGGTCAATAGTGATTTGACCAGTACTTCTAACTAGTGCTTCGTGCCAGATTGATGTTTCGATTTTTTTAAAAATATTTATCGACGATCCAACCGTATGGATATCGAGATGTATGTAATTTAATGATATTACAAAAGTTTTAGAAAAAAATAAATTTATTTGGTTTGAGATCTTAACGGTCAATAGTGATTTGACCAGTACTTCTAACTAGTGCTTCGTGCCAGATTGATGTTTCGATTTTTTTAAAAATATTTATCGACGATCCAACCTTATGGATATCGAGATGTATGTAATTTAATGATATTACAAAAGTTTTAGAAAAAAATAAATTTATTTGGTTTGAGATTTTAACGGTCAATAGTGATTTGACCAGTACTTCCAACTAGTGCTTCGTGCCAGATTGATGTTTCGATTTTTTTAAACATATTTATCGACGATCCAACCGTATGGATATCGAGATCTATGTAATTTAATGATATTACAAAAGTTTTAGAAAAAAATAAATTTATTTGGTTTGAGATCTTAACGGTCAATAGTGATTTGACTAGTACTTCTAACTAGTGCTTCGTGCCAGATTGATGTTTCGATTTTTTTAAAAATATTTATCGACGATCCAACCGTATGGATATCGAGATCTATGTAATTTAATGATATTAAAAGTTTTTTAGAAAAAAATAAATTTATTTGGTTTGAGATCTTAACGGTCAATAGTGATTTGACCAGTACTTCTAACTAGTGCTTCGTCCCAAATTGATGTTTCGATTTTTTTAAAAATATTTATCGACGATCCAACCGTATGGATATCGAGATCTATGTAATTTAATGATATTAAAAAAGTTTTAGAAAAAAAATAAATTTATTTGGTTTGAGATCTTAACGGTCAATAGTGATTTGACTAGTACTTCTAACTAGTGCTTCGTGCCAGATTGATGTTTCGATTTTTTTTAAAAATATTTATCGACGATCCAACCTCATGGATATCGAGATCTATGTAATTTAATGATATTACAAAAGTTTTAGAAAAAAATAAATTTATTTGGTTTGAGATCTTAACGGTCAATAGTGATTTGACTAGTACTTCAAACTAGTGCTTCGTGCCAGATTGATGTTTCGATTTTTTTAAAAATATTTATCGACGATCCAACCTTATGGATATCGAGATGTATGTAATTTAATGATATTACAAAAGTTTTAGAAAAAAATAAATTTATTTGGTTTGAGATCTTAACGGTCAATAGTGATTTGACTAGTACTTCTAACTAGTGCTTCGTGCCAGATTGATGTTTCGATTTTTTTAAAAATATTTATCGACGATCCGACCTTATGGATATCGAGATGTATGTAATTTAATGATATTACAAAAGTTTTAGAAAAAAATAAATTTATTTGGTTTGAGATCTTAACGGTCAATAGTGATTTGACCTGTACTTCTAACTAGTGCTTCGTGCCAGATTGATGTTTCGATTTTTTTAAAAATATTGATCGACGATCCAACCTTATGGATATGTAGATGTATGTAATTTAATGATATTACAAAAGTTTTAGAAAAAAATAAATTTATTTGGTTTGATATCTTAACGGTCAATAGTGATTTGACCAGAACTTCTAACTAGTGCTTCGTCCCAGATTTATGTTTCGAATTTTTCAAAATATTTCTCGATATTGCAACCATATATGAACATGAGGGTCTAACTATTTTAATCGTCAATAAAATTATTTAACAAGTCATTTTTTTTATTAATTATAAATTATATTTACAATTTCATTTCCAACTTCCCCTCTAAATACAATTTCGTACCTATCTAAATTTTCATTTCCCGATGCTTTTTAGTTTCCCCTCTTAATACTTTTTAGTTTTCTCCTTTTTCCTTTTCCTTTTCCACCTTTTGATTTCCCCCGTTGTCAAATCCCTAAATCTCCCCCCCATCCCCTTCGAACTCAGTTCACCACAGTTGTTCATCTCTCTCTATCTCTATCTCTCTCTCTCTCTCTCTCTCTCTCTCTCTCTCTCTCTCTCTCTCTCTCTCTCTCTCTCTCCTCTCTCTCTCTCTCTCTCTCTCTCTCTCTCTTCTCTCTTTCTCTCTATTGCCATTTCATGTATTCTAGGTAATTTGTGGATTTGGAAGACTAGGAACTATGTTTGGCTGTGATAAGTACACTATTAAATCAGATCTAGTCTCCATCGCAAAGGTATGAAATCAGACTCATGTAAAAAGCACTGCAAGGGTTAATCCTCTAATCTCTCTTTCATTTTACTAATTTTCGTTGATCATTTTATGTGGCCCTGCTAGTTTTACATCTTTTCTTCATTCACAACTAATTTATATTTGGTTTTTCACCCTACAGTATGATGAATTTTATTTGTACTTTGTGTGTTTATGCTTCAATATGCAAACATGAGGGTGCAGTTCTGAGGTTTCCAGGGATTAAGGAAGCTTGTAGTTCTTATTTTGAAGCTTCGGATGCTGACTTGATTGCTGAGCAAGAGCAAGGAGCATGGATTCTTGGGTTTTAGGAATTCCAAATCTTCATTCGTTCACTGGATTGAGAAGCTCAAAGCTTCCAAAATTTTTCCTTAATTAGTTTCAACTTCCTCTGGGTAAGAACTGTTATCCTATCACAGAGAATCAACCAATTGCAATCTTGACATAAGTTTTTAAAAGTATATGAACATGATCCGTACAAATTAAGTGTATGAGGTACACTTTCTGCACCAAATTTGGTTTTGTTTTAGACTAGTATTAGTTGTTTCTACAAGGTTTTTTTTTCTTTCCCGTTATTATCTACTGAGCCTCGCTCTAGCATGAATTGTTTTCTAGATGATTTCTTTAAGAATGACATTTAACAGTGTGTATCTAGATTTATGGTCTTAAATGTCGACTAATAGAGACTATGTCTGTCTGTGACTTTTAGTTAGTCTTCTCATAGGTCTCTGTGTTCATTTGTCTTGGTATTAGGTTTCTGAGTTGTTCAATATTTATTTGCCATTATAAGTGCTTTTATATTATCTGCAGTTTATGCTACTTAATTACTACATTATTGCTTACCAGATTGTCTTCTCATGTGTTGTATTTGGCGGATCAGTAGGCTATAATTGTTCCATTCTGGTGCATTCCACGATTTCAGGAAACCTTTCTTTCAAATTATCCACTGAATACTGTTTTGTAGTAACTAGATCCTGCAGGATCTTAATGGCTTGGTTCCAGCTTTGATATTTATGGTTTCATTAGGATTCAATAGGTTTTTGTTTCCTAACCAATCAATTTTAAAGTTTTAGAATCGTTATATGCTAATACAAAAAAAAAAGCTTTTGGAGCCTAAGTGATTAAAGAGCCTAGCTTATTATGTCATATTGTCATGGATATATATATTGGGTCTCAATGTACTAGAAAACCTCCTAAATATATAATATTCGTTTATCTAGAATAAATAATATTCTTTTGCAATTGTAAGAATGCATTACCTGGTATGGTTGCATCAGTCATGTCTAGTGTATGTATGTTATCCTATGCATATACAAGCATTAATAACCAGTGTTCTGCCCTATTATTTCTATTCTTTCTTTTTAATCTGCTCTATATCGTGTTTGACGGGAGGTCAGATTTTATAGACTGTCCAAGAGCATGCATGACTTGCAACTTTTATGCTGTTTTTTTTATTTTAATTGTGGTCGCTTATAGTATCTGTTATCTTGTGTTAGGAAAACGATGTTAACCAGGATGACCATTTGCAAGCTCGATTTCAGCGTACTGATCAATGGAAACCAGTTTATACTTGGTTAGAGACTTTATAAGATACAGAGGTAGTTAAGTCAAATGATATTGCAGATTGGCTATCTGCAAACCCGGATGTCAGAGATGACTTGTACTCAAGACACTCCCGTTATCATTTGATGCACTACATTAAAAAGTGGCATGTCAAAATTCTGAAGAGAAAGGAGAGGAAGAAGGTAAATGTCGATTTTTACATGTACAATATTATGTCCCAAATTCTAAGAGAAATTTGTGTATCTATGCCTTGATTTCTACCGGTATGCATTCGTTCTACTTCTCTTTGATTTTACTTGTGATGGTTTTTCATTGATATTTCTTTTTATGGAACTGATTTGTGTTCTACTTCGGACAGGGATTGCCTATCACCAAAGCAAACAAGAAAATAATGTCGAAAAGTGAAGGAAAATAATTTGGTGAATGCCGAGATATGGACGCGCAATGCTAGAGCCGCAGCTGTGGTTCATGTAACTGATGACTCCACGGTTTGTGTAGTTGAAGACCCAAAACGTCTCTTAACAATCTTAAGTGAGAAAAAGTGTAGTTTCTACATTGAGAATATTGCAACATTAAAAAGTTGTATATTTGTACATTTAGTATTTGAAATTTTAAAATGCTTTGATTTTGTATTTTTATTTTGGTTGACCATTGTTTATAAAAAAAATTAGGAATATGTTTAAATTAAGTGATGTGTGAATCGTTACACCGAACTATTGTCAATTAGATTTCTTACAACACTTTTTTGAAGAAAAAAGCTTGTAACAATTGGTTACAACCAACAGTTGGGGAAAACATGACGATTGTAACAAGAGATAACAGTCAACGGTTTCGTAATTGGAAACCATTGTAGTAATAAGTTTTAAACAATGTATTTGCTTTTAGAAACCGTTGACTAAAGGAAAGGAGAATAACTCTTTTCTTCTTTAAGAACCGTTGTGTTCATTTTATTAAGACAATACAAATATATTTACTAGACTTTTGTGTTAATGCTAAACCAACAACACTTTTGTAATTCAATTCTCTTGATACACAGTGCTTTCCACAACGGTTTTACCAAAAAGCGTTGTTGTTTCTGGCTTTTGTACAACGGTTTTGGAAGCTCTAACCGTTGTCTTCAGGAATGTCATAAAACGGTACGTACCGTTGTGTGATACACGTAACAGACGGCATCTCAATAGACAACGGGTTTTCGAAGCTTCAGACAATGGTCAAAAACCGTTGTAAAACGCTGTTTTCCTTGTAGTGCCATCTCAGGGCATGTAGCTCATATTTACAGTTTATTATCTATAAAAGGGTTGAACCCATCCTTGTTTTGTTTTCAATGCATGTTTATATCTTGCTTTATGTACCAACACTCGATATGTGCAACCATAAGTATCGAAAACAAGTAAACGAGATAAGAAATAAACCATGAACACATAATAAAAATTTCGAAGGATTGAGATAATTGAGGTCCCAAAGGATCCTCGAGTTAAGTTTACAAATGATCAAATAAAAGACAAGTTTAAAAGGCCAACAAAGTACCATGAACAAAAATAACACAAAGCCACATGTGGTTACAAGCCTTGCAAGGCCAAAAATACAAAGGAGAATTACTCCTCACCACCTTGCTCATCGTCATCGTCCAACGAGCTATCGCTTGAATTTGAAGAAGACTCTTTCTCTTCACGGATTACACCTCCCTCTCTTCAACTGGGTAAGTGACACCTTTACCTTTTCAACTAACAGGACTAGCAGAGTAGCTGCCTCCGGACTGGGAAGGCTGAGGCTCCTCCTCCTCTTCCGACCCGGAAGGTTGATCATCTTCGAGCTCACCGGCAAGGGCCCAAGGACTTGGACACTCAGAAGGTTTGAACATCCCCGAATAAGACTTATTAACAGCTGAAATTGCCCTATTCCAACCACTTGACAGGAAAGTAGGTCGGACATCACTGTCGTGTTGATCCATAAATTCGAGAAAGCCGTCAGAGTTCAGGTAGTTGTCAACCACCTGTTGATCTCCTTGGCGAGACTTACTCTCCAAGGCTTCGTACTTTCCCTTGTAAGAGGAGGCATCCTCCTCGGCCGCGTTGGCTCTTGCTTCCCATTCCTTCGATTCCTTGATAGCTCGACTTTTCTCCTTGTTGGTAGCCTTTAATTCATCCCTCAAAGACTTCCCTTGATGAATGGAAGTCTGGAAGTAGGAATTCCGCTATACAAAAGAGAGAACAAGTCAATAAACAAGGTATGATAAAAGAGGGCAAGTATCTAAAATGAAACAAGTAAATGTTAACCTGGTACATAGCTTGACTTCCCATTTGTTCAGTTTCGTCCAATTTAGAACGTGCAAGCACATTCACCATATCAGGAGGGGTAATGGAGAATCTAGACCAATCCATGGCCAATAAAAAGCTTCCGGCAATGGAGTCTTGTTCACATATCCCCCACGCGGGTTGAAATGCAGTCTTGAGAGTGCCTTCCGAGTCCCTGAACCTCTTTCCAGCTTCTTGAGATTGAGTAAGGAAATCTGGAACCTTGGGAGGAGGAGGATTGGCCACAAACTTGGCCTTCTTGACCATCCTTTTGGTGACTTGCTCACCCATTCCCGGTTCCCTGTCAAGGGCCTCAGCAGCTGAAAAATACAAGGCAAAAACTTTGGAATAAGATTAAGTGTGTTTCAAAACAAGGAATAGCAATAAAAATTACCCTATAATGATCCTTTCGGTCAGGAAAGAGCGATAGTGAATCTGATCGTGACCCGTTATAAGATCATCCCTGTCTGGGAACTCGTGGGACTTGAGTTCATTGATATGGCTCCCAAAGTCTACCACATGGTTAAAATCAGACATAAAATATTGGCCCCAATCTCCTCCCTTCCAATAGAGCACAACAAAATGATGCCTCCATTCATGGTTGAAGTCGGGGAGAGAGGCGTTGTTGCAAATATAGTTGACACCCAAGCGGTGTTGAATGCAAACCCACCCTTTCCGGGTGGCCGAACTATTTTTAAGAACAAAGATGCTTCTGAAAATGGGAACACTTAAATCAATCCCCTCTTTCAAGCACCTTGCCATGAAAATAAAAATAAACTTTCATGAATTTGGATATAGTTGGCAATGGTTGATTCTCAACTCAGCTAGCAACCTCACCAGAAAGGGGTGTAGTGGAAACCTAAGTCCGGCCGCTATAGCATCCTTATAAACGAACAACCTTTCTGGGTGCCAGTTGCAAGTTCTGTCACCTGGACCGGGAACCGCTATCTTGAGATCCTTGGGGAAGGAGTACTCTTTTTAAGTCTTTTCACATCGACCTTCCCCAGGGTACTTGGAAACTTGAAGGAATCGAATTCAGCGTTGTTTGGGAAAACATCCCCCATTTGGTTCACTAATTCAAACAATGTAGGCAAGGCTTCATCTATAACAACAGGAACGCAAGAAAGATGATTACCTTGCTTGGCTCTTGTAGCCATCTTTTGAGCAAGAGCGGACGATGGACCAGCCATTCTTTGATCAACCATGATTGAAGGATGACTACTTGATTGAAAGGAGACTTCTTGGTTGAAAACCACACTAGAACTAGAGAGAATGCTAGAGAGAATACAAGAGAAAATGCAAGAGAGAAATTTGCAAATGAAGGTGTGAATGAAATGAGTTCCTCCACCTCTCTTTTTTAGAAGATGGCAACCTGTGATAACAAGTCATATTTCAAGACGACCCGCGTTTCCAGGTTTAATTGTCTAAATCAATGATAAAACAACTGAAAAAAGTCATATAGTAAAATTCATATATGTCCATGGACAACTTTGTTGATCCAAAAAAGGGACGAGATCTCCGCCTAATTATAACAAATCAAAATATTATTCTAAGATGGGCCCAAAAATGGGACGACATCCGCACCTAGATAGTAGCTTCATCTTGCACTAATCCGTCACTTTGACATCCACAAACCAGTAAATCTTGGTTGCCTCATTTTGTTTATCTTGAAATTTTTCAAGGGAACACTATGAACGTAATCCAAATGTTAAAAGATAGAAAAACTAAGAACCATGTATGAAGTCTAACAAAGAGACTATAAACACATAAATATATATTTGGGAATTGTAGTGCATGTCCATGTTGTTAACTAGGGTGAGCTCGTACGGTAACCCTTTCCTTTTGGTTTTCAAAATTTAAAATTGTCACGGCAACGAAAAAATAAATTAATCAAATTTTGTCTAAAAACTCTAGCTTTGGTTTCGATCGCAAAATTGGATATACAAACTTTTTTCCCACTTACAATAATTTTGAAATAAAAAAGTCTTGAGGACCAAAATTGACTACAATTTTATAAAAAAAAAAAAGAGATTAATACATTTCGCATGGGCAACATAAATTTTGATGCACTAAACTAACATTACATCTTACACAACTTTCATTCTTTCCCTCTGTAATTCATTCATATACTTTATTCCATGCATTGTATACAAATACATGCATTTTCTTGTTTGATTTATTTGGTCACAAATATAGAGTAATTGTACTATTGAGATAGTAAAATGAGTTCATTAAAAAAATATACACTTACTACTCTCAAATTCATTATTTTTCACATGTTTCGTGTACCAAACCCATTCCTCCAAACAAAATGAGAAAGAAAAAAAAACATTTACAGAGCTTTCATCTAATTACATTCTAGTGGGCTAATATTACATTTTCTTCTAGTCTTCTATGTTAGTGGCCCAACAACTTGTCTATCACTTACCACCTACATGAAACTTTATGTAAGTGTACGCCTTAATATCCAACAAAAAGCTTGAAATACATTTGATTACACCAGTCCCTTACTCCGACATCCGCAAACAACTATCCAGAATCTTCATGGCCTCATTTTGGTTATCAGAGTAATCGGTTAAGGTAGAAAAGAAATAACTATAATATAATTGAAAAGTTCTTGCTTATATTGCAGAAGTACTGCATCCTAATTTTGACACTAATCACCAACTAAGATAAAATTAAACTATAACTTTTGACATATTACAGCAGGATTTCATACTTGAATTTGTGGGTGGCAGGTCATCCTTTCTCACCAATGACTTGATCCACTCTATCACACTCTTCCGCGATGTCCATTTTGTATTGGCATTGATGGCTGGGCTGGACCCGAAAACCTCTACGAACTTTTCAGAAACCACATAATCATAGTGTCGGTTACCCTTTCAGTGCCGACAACAGCAAGCAGCGGACTTGGAGCATTATCTTCATTGTTTACTACAAATTTAATACATGAGCAAAAAAAAAATTGATTGATCTTAGTAAAAATTAAAATGACAGATGACTTTAAAACTAGAAATATTCATAGATTTGATTTCTATGACATTTCTCTTCAAAATTACATCAAAAATATAAGAGTTATCAACATATATATGGATTAGCTGGATTCGATCTACATATTAATTCAACATTTTTTATCGGAGTAAATAAGCTTTCAAAAATGTGATGGACTTCAAATTACATACTAGTTTTACGGATGCGAATTAGCATTCTAATTCTCTAAAACCTGGAGCATTCACGACCCATCGATCACCATGGATACATAAAACGAAACACATACATGCACACACACATATATTAATTAAATCAATAAATCTCGATATGATTGACATCGATCCATATCGATCTTGATCGAAAGTTGTCACACATATCTTGATCGGATCGGGACCAATTCACATCTTAATTAAATTTTGTTAAATGTAAAATCAGCTTAAACATTTTGATATATTCCAAAAATTACACCAAATTTAGGGTGTGATTTAACATTCTTCTACAAGAATCTATCATCACCCATCAATTATCATGGATACATATAAAGAAACACATGATGCACACATTGAATTAGTGGATATTAGATGAGTGAAACTTACCATTCAATCTCGAGAAAAACGGTATGGAAAGAAAAAGAAACCATCGCAACACTTGAAGAGACATCGATTGTTATTCATCTTGTTGAATAATTGTAGCGGTCAATGACAATTTATATAATAGACGTTTATGAATCTAGAATCTTCTAGATTGTGGGCTGTAAAGCCTATGATATAGTTTGACCCAATTGTTTTTGGGTTTGGCCCTACGTAGTCCTCCGTCAATTCTTATCCATTAGCGAAACCAGAAAAAAAAGAGGAAAAGAACATATATTATAAATTATTAATTTTATGACTTAATGAACTTAACAATATTATTATAGATTACTTTTTAACAACTGATTTGATTTTATCATGAGTTAATTTATCAACTTTGAAAAGCAATATTATAATGTTTTCTTGTTTACATTTTAAACTTTTGACGTAATGGATCACAAAAGGTAAAAAAGAAAAAAAAACATATCACATGACAATGAAATTTCTAAAATTGGTTGGACAGTGTTTTAGTAAATAATTGAAAACAATTCCCAAATAATGAAATATATAAGAAAAAACACAACTAGCCCAGATAGGGCCCACTTAGAAAAACTTTAATTCAACAACTAAGGGTATTGACTCGTTTTGAAATAGTTTGAAGTTAAAGGGTTCAAAACCACACATTTACCCCCCAAAAAAATGCATTTTAAGAAACAAAAACAAAAGTGATATTTTTTTCTAAATGTAATTAAATTTTGTGTTTCCGGTGGTTATAGAAAAAAAGTTGGAAAACACAAGATTTTATTTGTGTAATTTGTGTTATTAAAGAAAGAGTCTTAGCTCTGATGGGAAGAGAAGGCAACCACCGCCAATAGAGGGGAAGAGAATGAGGCTAAAACTTTGGCACAAAAGAGGGGAAGAGAATGAGGCTAAAGCTTTGGCATGAAAACTGAGAGAGAGAGATAGATAGATTGATAGAGATATTTCGAGGGGATGCTGTTGTGGAACAAAAACGTGGTTTGAATGGAGGCGGATATTTAATACTAGGGTTAGAGCTTCGAGCTTGTTTATGGTTGCGTTCGTGTTCCGAGACTGCATGGGCCTTACAAACTGCATACGTACCTTTGTTAAGGATCAAGCCAATGTAGTTCTGAGATTGAGATATCGGGTCTTTATATAGGCGTTTTTAAGCCTTATAATCATAGTAGGGTTAGGTTGCTTGGTGTCCAAGCAACCTTCTTGACGGTGGATAACTCTTATCAGAGTTAGTTTCCATGTTGGAGTTCGTTTCCATGTTGGACGTTGTCTTGGAAGCATCCTAGTGGTTTCCAACCACTGGGTTATTCCTGGACCAGACCCATTTCATTGTGGTTTAAGATAAGGATTGGACCTTGGCCCTATTGTTGGCTACGAATTTAATATCATATCTAGGGTTTCGGGCCTTAATAATGGGCCTCGTGTTTGGACCATTCTAGGTCTAATTAATGCAGCATTAAAGGTGTCCTTAGGGCTTTATTTTAGCCCATATCATTTGCCCCCCTAACCTCGAGGAAAATTGATCAGGTTTTCTCGAAGTTAAGTCGACCAATTTTTCAGTGGCCCTCCTCGGGTATTGCCTTTTTGTGGCTTTGGGTACACTAGTGTTTCACGAGTATCGTTTTTTAGCGTGAAGTGTGGAGCGACCTACACATTCACTACAATTAGCCTTATTCGAGGTTTCGTTTTTATTGGATGAGGGCACCTGATAACTAAACTATCAAGTGTAGCCATGTTTTTGTTAGCGAAGGTTGAGTGTTGCCTTAATTTGGCTAACTCTGAAGAATGATCGATGTGTATTGCCCTAAACGGGTTATATTTGGCGGGCAATGAGCCCTAATAAATTATAGGCATGGTTAACGGGCGCTAAATGGTGCTAAACGACACTAAATAGCGCTAAACAATGCTTAACGGCGCTAAACGACGCTAAACGATGCTAAACGGTGCTAAACGGCGCTAAACGATGCTAAACGACGCTACACGATGCAAAACGGTGCTAAACGATGCTAAACAATGCTAAACGACGCTAAACTGCGCTAAACGATGCTAAAAGGTGCTAAATCGTGCTAATTTTCCAGGCCAAGTTAAACTAACTACGCCAGCCGGAGGCCTCCCAGGGAGCCTGGTCGGCTGACAGCCTCCCAGGGGTCTGGTCGGCCATATCTGGTCGGCTGAAGGCCTTCCAGGAGCCTGGTCGGCCTTTGCTGGTCGGCTGGGGTTCTAGTCGGCCATGGCCTGGTCGGCTGGGGTTCTGTTCGGCCATGGCCTGGTCGGCTGGAGCCCTGGTCGGTCGTGGCCTGGTCGGTTGGAGCCCTAGTCGGCCGTGGCCTGGTCAGCCGATTTTTTTTTTTTTTTTTTTTTTTAAATTCAGCTAGGTGAAATGCTGATTGCCTAGGTTTCTTAGTTGTTTGTCATGAAACAACGTTCTTGTTTCCAACCACTAGGTAGTTTCTAAAATAAAACATATATGTTGGCCACCGTTCTTGGTTTCCATCAAGCTAAGGTGGGCTTGATTTCAACCATCGTGCGTGATTTCATCCATCGTGCATGATTTCAACCATCGTGCATGATTTCAACCATCGTGAATGATTTCAACCATCGTGCATGATTTCAACAATCGTGAATGATTTCAACCATTGTGAATGATTTCAACCATCCAAGGCTGAAACCAAGATTTAAACATGGTATTTGGTTGGAGTTTACAAACATGTTGGCCATTTTGGCTTTAAAGTTAAGGTGGCGGAATCAATGGGTCCACCCTTATTATGTTCTCAAGCAAACAAGGTCGGTGAGGGTGGTTTTCAATGTCGACTTCTTTTGATAAGAGAGTGGTTTCATTCATGATAACCATTATAGTCATCCGGGGCTAGTCATCCGAAGCCCTCACTAAGGCTCTAGTCATCCGGGGCTGGTCATCCAAAGCCCTCACTGAGGCTCTAGTCGTCCGGGGATGGTCATCCAAAGCCCTCACCGAGGCTCTGGTCATCTGAGGCTGGTCATCCAAAGCCCTCACTGAGGCTCTGGTCATCCGGGGCTGCTCTTTTGTGGCCTTAGTCATCCGGGGCTGTTGGTTGTCCCCCGAGTACGAACTCCTTGTTTAAAAACAACATGAGCGTTTTGAAAACAACAGGTTGTCTTCAAACCAAAGGTTTTAAATTCTTGATTTCCAAACCAAGTTATTAACTCTCCTAATCAAATTAGGTTAATCAGAATAATGTACTAATCCTTAATTAGGACTAAACTTCACTTTGTTAAGCAAATCATGCTTAATTAGCCATAATTCCTCAACTGGCAGCTTTATGTTGCCCCAGGTCGCATTTTCATTCATTTTCTTTGTTTTTATTCAAAAAATAGGAGTTTTGGTTCGAATATATAAACCTTTTTAGTCGTTTTATCACCGATTTAGACAATTAAACCTGTAAATGCGGGTCGTCTTGAGATATGACTTGTTATCACACGTCGCCTTCTTCTATAAAAGGGAGGTGGATGAACCCATTTCATTCACACCTTCACTTAAAAATTTCTCTCTTGCATTATCTCTAGCTCTTGTTCTTTAGGTGTGTGGTTTACAACCAAGAAGTTTATTTTCAATCAAGGAGCCATCATCCAAGCATGGCAGATCAAAGAATAGCTGGTCCATCTTCCACTCTTGCTCAAAAGATGGCTTCAAGAGCGAAGAAACGTAACCATCTCTCCAGTGTTCCTGTTGTTATTGATGAACTTTTGCCTACTTTGTTTGAATTAGTGAATCAAATGGAGGATGCTTTCCCAAACAATGCTGAATTTGATTCTTTCAAGTTTCCAAGTACCCTGGAAAAGGTCGATGTGTAGACACTTAAGAAGAAGTACTCCTTCCCCAAGGATCTCAAGATAATGGTTCCTGATCCAGGTGATAGAACTTGCAACTGGCACTCGAAAAGGTTGTTTGTTTATAGGGATGCTATAGTTGCTGGACTTAGGTTTCCACTACACCCCTTCATGGTGAGGTTGCTAGCTGAGCTAAGGATCAATCCCTGCCAACTATATCTAAATTCATGGAAGTCTATCTTTATTTTCATGGCAAGGTCGAAAGAAAGAATTCCTCTAAGTGTTTCCATTTTCAGAAGCATCTTCGTTCTCAAGAAAAGCCCTGTCACCCGGAAAGGATGGGTTTGCATTCAACATCGCCCGGGTGTCAATCACATTTGCAACAATTCCTCTCTTCCCGATTCCAACCACGAATGGAGGCATCACTTTGTTGTGCTCTATTGGAAGGGAAGAGATTGTGGCTAATATTTTAGATCTGATTTCAACCATGTGGTAGACTTTGGGAGCCATATTAATGAACTTAAGTCTAACGAGTTCCCAGACAGGGATGATCTTATCACGGGTCATGATCAGACTCACTATCGCTCCTTCTTGACCGAAAGGATAATGGTTGAAGTCGGGATGAGTAGATTGTCTTTGGAGGGTAATTTTTATTGTTATTCCTTGTTTTGAAACACGCTTAATCTTATTCCAACGTTTTTGCCTTGTATTTTTCAGCCGCCGAGGCCCTTGATAGGGAACCTGGGATGGGTGAGCAAGTCACCAAGAGGATGGTAAAGAAAGCTGAGTTGATAGCCAACCCTCCATCTCCCAAGGTTCCGGATTTCCTTAAACATTGCCAGAAGGCTGGAAAGAGGTTTAGGGACTCTGAAGGTAACATCAAGACTTCCTTTCAACCCGCATAGGGAATATGTGAGCAAGACTCCAATGTCGGGAGCTCTTTGTTGGCCATGGATTGGTCTAGGTTCTCCATTACTCCTCCAGACATGGTGAATGTGCTTGCGCGTTCGAAATTGGATAAAACTGAGCAAATGGGAACTCAAGCCATATACCAGGTTAACATTTACTTATTTCAATTTAGTTACTTGTCCTCCTTTATCATACCTTGTTTATTTACTTGCCCTCTCTTATGTATAGCTGAATTCCTACTTTCAAACTCCCATTCATCGAGGAAAGTCTTTAAGGTATGATTTGAGGGCTGGCAACAAGGAGAAGAGTCGAGTCATTAAGGAGTTGAAGGAGTGGGAGACAAGAGCCTATACAGCCGAGGAGGATGCCTCTTCTTTCAAGGGAAAGTACGAGGCTTTGAAGAGTAAGTCTCGCCAAGGGGATCAATAGGTGATCGACAACTACCTCAACTCCGACGGTTTCCTTGAGTTCATGGATCAACATGATAATTACGTCCGACCTACTTTTCTGTCAAGTGGTTGGAATAAAGCTATTTCGGCTGTGAATATGTCTCATTCGGGGATGTTCAATCCTTTCGAGTTCCCAAGTCCTTGGGCTCTTGCTGGTGAGATTGACGATGATCAACCTTCCGGGTCGAGACATAGGGGGAAATCTCAATCCTCCGGGTCCAAAGGCAACTACTCTGTTAGCCCGGTTGGTGGAAAGGGCAAGGTTGTTGCTTAACCGGTTGTAGAGAAGCGTAGGGGTGTTATCCGTGAAGAAAGAGAGTCTTCTTCTGGCTCAACTGAGAGCTCATCGGAGGAGGACGACGATGATGAGGAAGAGAGCACTCGTGGAGATAATGATGATGATGGTGATGAGTAATCCTCCTTTGTATTTCTAGCCTTGCATGGCTTGTAGTCACATGTGGCTTTATTTTGTTTTCATTTGTACGTGGTCCTTGGTTGACCTTTTAGACTTGCCTTTTATTTGGTTGTTTGTAAACTTAATTCGAGTATTCTTCGGGGCCTATACTATTTGAATTCTTCGGGATCTTTATTATGCATTCATAGTTTATTTCTTATCTTGTTTACTTATTTTCGGTACTTAGCATTGTACATATCGAGTGTTGGTACATAAAGCAAGATATAAGAAAATAAACATGCATTGATAACAAAATGAAGATGGGTTCAACCCTTTTCATAGATAATAGACTGCAAATGTGAGCTACATTTATAGTGTTTAAGTTTGTTAAGTCATAGAACTAATAATTAATAATATAGGCCTTATTTCCTTTTTTTTAATATCGCCGCTAGACATGTTATAAGTACCGGCGACCACTATATAGGACGAAACCCAAAGATATATGGATCAAACTGTTTTATAGGCTTAAGAGAGCTCAAAATCTAGAAGATTCTAGATTTATTGTATAAGTTTACAATGTGTGCTACAATTATCCAATAAGATAAATAATAGTGAATGTCTCTTCAAGAATTGCAATGGTTTCTTTCTTATTCCAAACCTTTTTCTACTCGAGATTGAGTGATAATTCTGTTAATGCATGTGTGCATATGTGTGTTTATTTATATGTATCCCTCATAATTAATGATGGCCGATGAATGATAATTCTCTTTTGCAATCTATCTGAATGTTTAATCTTATTTTATCATATACCAAAATTTAATTAAGTTGTGGATCGGTCCCGATCTGATCAAGTTATATGACAACTCTCGATCAAGATCTATATAGATCAATGTCAATCAAATCAAGGTCTACTAATTTAGTTAATGTGAGTGCACGTGTGTGTTTGTTTGTTTGTTTTTATGTATCTATGATGACCTATGGGTAATGAATGACTACGATAATTCGCACCGGTTAATCTAGTATGCTATCACATTTTTTAGAGCTTTTTTACTAGGATAAAAATTATTGAATGAATATGTAGATCGACCCGATCTAATCCAAATATTTGTTGTTAGCTCTTACACATTTGATGTAAATTTTGGAGACAAATGTCAGAGAAATCAGGCCTTGAATATTATCACTTCTAAAGTCATCTGTTATTTTACTTTTTACTAAACTCAATCTATCATCTTTTATTAATTTATATATTTATGAAATATTTGTAGTAAACAGTGAAGATAATGTTCCAAGAAGGATTAATTAAATCATTAAATGAGTTTCTGAGGTGACATTCTTTCTTACATATCAAATTTTATGTCTGTCATAAATTAATTCTTTATCAATTACTATCTATTTTTTACGTTTATGTTATGCTTAATCAATGCATATATGTAATTGATAGGTCAATCTTACTGATTAGATCACTTTTTTACTATTGATAGGTGCTACTCGCAAACTCTTTTAGGAAGTTAAGAGCATATATATATATCTAGATTATTTATACTCTTTATCATTAAAGAAAACACCTTTTAAGTGGAATACAATAGCAAAAGTACCAAATATTTAATGTAAAAATTTAATGTAAATAGTTTTAATTTCGGAAGATAAAAGACCTTTTAAGTGGAATACAATAGTACAAAAGTATCAAAAAAAAAAATTCCCGCATCGTATTTTTGAACAACACGTGTATGTAAATCTTACTTTCAAAAAGTACTTGAAGATTCAGGTGTCCTAAGACGTCGTGAAGTGGGTGATGAACGATCATATTCATGGAGTGTTGTATGTATGTGTTTATGTTAGACATATTTGTTAATGTATAAGTTTTTGTTGACATATATGTTAATACTAGCGTAACAGCCCGTGTAAGCTGCATAGAGATGTCAATAATTTTTATTGTGAAAAAGTTGGTCGTAATCGATTTATTAGCTTAAGGATTGTGTAGTCTTAAGTTTGATTGCGTTAAATGAGAAGTATGGTTCATGCATAGTGAGCAGTAAAGAATTTTGGTGGCGAATAGTGTAATTACTTTGAATCACAAACGTAACTATGCCAAGGCTCTAAGACTTGTTTAAAGTGACTATTATTGATTTTGAGACCAGATTGAAATAGTGTAGAATTTGAAGCACGAATGTAATATTGTTCTTCTTGCGATTATAAGCAGGTTTACCTGAGTTGAGTTTTGTGTGTCAGAGAAATGATAGTTTGTAGATTGGTAATTTGCGTTAGAGAGCGGTTGTTATCTGTTTTTCGGGAATCAATTGTTTTTTTTTTTGCAATCTAGATTATGAATAGGTTAATGCATGCAATGTTGTTGTAATATAATCGAACATGCATGAATGAGATAGAGGATTTTAAAATGAAGCTGAAAGCCGACGCATCTTTGCACACTCTCACATCACTCAAGTTTGTGATAAACACTTTGGGAGATGAACACCTATTACAGTTTGGAGTATTCATGTCACCTATTTGTTTTTAGTTTTTTACTTGGGAACTGATTCTGCACTCCTCTCATGTGTTCGTCTTTATATTAAATTATGTTAACACATTTAGTAAATGCATTAATAATGTGTTTGGAATATCGTTTTACAGTTACAAATTTAATCCAATTTATTACTATATATTAAACCTCAACACAAGGGCAAAAGTTTCTAATTAAATGGTCGTCACAAAAATGTCACTCATATATTATTATGCAAAAATATATTAATAGTTGTTATACAAAGAAACAAACCTCCAACCTCCTTCTAAGATGTTCATGGGTTTAACCACTATTCTACATGCCTGTTTGAGTTTACTTCAAAAAATTTATTAGATAATCCACATCTTTCCTCTCTTATCTTATATTATTTTTACTTTGATTTTTAAATAAATAAAATATTGGTTTGTATTATTTATATAAATCAGTTTTTCTTTTCATCTTTTCGTAATTTTGGTCAAAAAGTGTATTTTCCGGACACCCCAACCGGTATCACGCCAGACCCTAGAGTGCAGGAAGAATTCCCCACGCTCCCATGAATCGAACCTTGAATGCTTTGGTCAATAACCAGTGCTTTCACCAACTCATCTACAGGCCAAGAGGCTTCTTTTTGTAATTTTATATACCTATATATTCAATCACTGAATTTTATTACAGTTGTACGTTTTCGATTAAATATATATTAATTATGTTGTTTAAAATTCATACTTTTATATTATATATCTTTATTATACTTTATTTGAATTAAATTAATTATTCATGCATAAAATATACTACTGAAATTCGACCTAATATAAGAAATATTGTATATGTTGTAGAGGATGTCGTCAAGGACCCACAAACCCTATTTAGAATTTCATTTTATTAAAATGATTATATGACATTACGAATCAATTTAATGTATTCTATAAAGTTCTATTATTATTATGAAAGATAATACTTTTTTTTAACATCGTACAATAATTTTTGGAATACAATTTGAAATTCTATTTTCAAAACTTGTAATTTTCAATTTTCCCAAACTTAATCGTCTACTAACAGTCTGACTGATCATTATGTAATTATATAATATGTAATATCCTATATTTTAAAAACTCACCCCGATTTTTGACACGAAGGGTTGAGGGGGAGGGGGTTAGAAAGGTGGAAAAAGATATAGATAAGTTAATAAAGAATGACATGTTACTTTAGAAAATGTTAACAAATGAACAATACATTCTGGAAAAGAAAATTGTTAAGAAATGGTTGTGACGAACATAGTAGGTAGACAAATGTTTTGTATAATTTGAATGCTAATGTTCTTAATTTAAAAATTATAGAAATAACTAATAATGATAGATATAATGTGTATAATACTTCTTATATTATATCGAATTTTAATAGTATATTTTATGCATGAATAATTAATTTAATTCAAATAAAGTATAATATAAATATATAATATAAATTATGAATTATAATCAACATAATTAATATATATTAAATTGAAAACATACAACTGTAATAATATATAGTGATTGAATATATAGATATATAAAATTACGAAAAGGAAAAAAGAAAAACAAATTTATATAAATAATTCAAACCAATATTTTATTTATTCAAACATCAAAGTAAAAAAATAATATAAGAGATAAAAGACGTGGGTTATCTAATAAGTTTTTTGAAATAAATTCAAAAAGGCATGTAGCATAGTGGTTAAGCCCATGGATATCTTGGAATGAGGTTGTAGGTTCGATTCTTTGTAGTAACACATCTATTAAAACATTTTTGTATAATAATATACGAGTGACATTTTTGTTATTTTTCAAAAAAAAAGGGTAAAACAGTAATTTTGCGGCCATTTAATTGACAACTTTTGCCCTTGTGTTGGCATATAATCTCTTCTATATATAAAATAGGAGAACACAAGGGTAAAAAGAGCAAATTAAATCCCTGTGAAATTACAATTTTACCCTTTTATATTTTGAAATTACATGACATGCCACTACTCTCTTATCTAAAGAAAAAAAAAGAGTAAATAATGTTTTTGTGCACAATCGAACACCTGACCTTCCCTAAGGAAATCATTCTTATTACCATTGAGCTACATGACTCATTTTGGTTTTGAGTGAAAAATCACATTACATAAACCTCATATCATTCTTAATCCTATATTAATTATTATTTAAACTTTTAAGTAAAAATCAAGGTGATTTATAATATTTATTAAATTTTATTTATTAAATTCTTTTTTTAGAGTATGTTTGCAAAGGATATTTATAATATTTATTTTTTAATTATTAAAATATCATACCAAACTATATACTACCAATCTTATAAAAAATTTATATTAAGTTTCAAAAATAATATTAAGTCTGGTGTATTTTTATCTTTCCTTTAGTTTAAAATAAATATTTCGGTTGTGTAACTTTAACTATAATATATTATATTTTCTTATATAAGGGTCTAACTTTTCTTGTACTATACAATATATTTAAATTATTAAATCATACTTATTAATTTCTATAAAATATCTTTAAAATTTTATAATAAAATTAGTTTGATAAATCATGATATATAATTTTTTAAATTTAATTTAATATTTTTAAATAATAATTCAAATTAATATTTATTTAAAATAAGAGGTAAAATAAATATTATTGTAATTTACTTATATTCTACAAGTGAAAACTTTGAATTAGAAAAATGGATTAAAAGTTTAAACTATAAGAATATATACAAATCATATTTATTCACAATAATTTATTTAATATACATGAAAATATATAATATTTTTGTTAAATATAGAAATTGGGGACCGGGTAGCGTGGCAGGGAGACACTAACCCCTGACCCCATCATGATCCCCGAAATTTTTACATATTTTTTCCCGATCGCCAGAAAAGTTCTCAATTCTCCGTCCGAAACGGGGCAGAGAATGGATCGGGGTTGGGCGGGAAGGGGTGAATGTCTATCTCTACAATAAGCATTATTATATAGCACATATCGATAAAATGTATCCATGATATTTATGAATATTCTTCTTATGTATACAAGCAGGGGTCGGTGCAATGCAAAGATGTATTTTTAAATTTGTTATTTTATATGTATTTTAATAATTTATTTTATATTTATACTTTTTTAACGAAGATGAACTTAAATCTAAATAGTTTTATCTGATTGTTGAACTCGATGTTGAATTGACGTATGTGTTTCTGTTTGAGCGTAATTAAATTATGTTTCAAGAATTTTGTGTTTAACAGTATTGAAAAAATATTTTTTATTTAAAATTGTTATTTTTAATAAATCAAGGTCAAGTTGCAAAAGTAAATGGATTAAAGTGCAAATATCAAAATACGAGTATCATTCTAACCGACTGACTACATTATATTTTGATCAAAATCGTTGTTTTTAATAAATTAAGGTTAAATTGTAAAAATAAAAGAACTAAAGTGCAAATACCAAAATACGAGTACCGTACCGACTCACTACAAAACTTTCAATATTTCTGTTTTAATAATACAATATAAATAGATAGATATAATAAAAGTGAGTAGATTTATAATTAGATTGGATGCATTGTGTATATGAGACATTTTTAATTATTATTACATGAATTTTAATGTCATTTTATGGAAGAAAATAATTAGTTATTTGGAATTGAATTAATATATACATATATATAACATATGAAAACTATTTGTTTTGAATTCAAACAATTTAAAAGATGAGATAATAAAAATAAATAGATAGTACAACAAAAAAAATTAAATGAATTATATGGTCATGTTGAAAAGGTTAGACAATATAAACACATAAATTTGGGTTGGAGAAATACTTGGTGATACTAATTTGTGTAAAAAATAAATAGATAAAAATATATAGTCGAGTTAACAAATTTTAGAAAACAAGATATTATATAGCATACAAAAATATTATGATCAGATCGATCACATTATACACCCCGGGTTATTTAAAATCATAGGCCCGATCAATCAAATTATCTATATAAATTAAAGTAAGTATATTATAACGAGACGAACAAAATATGTAGAAATATAACTAAATATAATATTTAAACAGCAAAGAATAAAATTTTATTTTAATCACTAGAAAATGACCGTGCCTTGCACGGGTTCGTGAAACAAAATATGAGAATTGAAGTTATAATAGCAAATAATATTTCACGAATGTTAATATTATTATCAGTTAGACATACCCAGGTCATTTCAACATAATTATGTTTTAAAATTTTAGTTGTAAAATAAAAAAATTAATTGTATTTGAAAATTATTTTAATATATATATATATATTTATATATATATAAACAACTAATATTGACAATATATTGAAATATTATTAAATTAAAACATATTGTAACACCTGAGTCTCAAATCGAGAAATGTGGGGGTTTTAGTACAGTTTATAAAACAAAGTACAACTACTAAGTGCACCAACAATCATGATCTTTTGGAGACCAGTGGTGGGTTTATGGATTACCCACGTTATTGCATTTGGGCCAATTGATCGGCAGTTGATTCGTGAAGTTGCTAGAGGTGGGGACACAAAGACTGGTGGTATTATTTCATAATGGACTGAGGTCCAGAGGTGGGGACATAAACTAGCCAGTATTATCTCACAATCTCTAGAGATGTATGAGGATTGCATTGTAGGTCGAAGTTGCCTTTATAACTATGAAGTTCAACATCTGAGTAGACGTATTCGACCCTTGCCCCATTGTCATTGGGAGTTGGATAGTGCCTTCCACCTTCGACTCCACTCCAATGAATCCATATATGGGCATATTCGAGGGTGTCAACTGAGAGTCAGTATAGCCCGTCTTGATAAAAGCATCATGGAACAAGATGTCCACTGAAGCTCTATTGTCGACCAGAACTCTCTTCATTTCAGAATTGCCTATCACAGGTACGATGACTAAGGTATCATCGTGGGGAAACTTCACTCCTTCCAAGTCAGAATCATCAAAACCTATTGATATTTCTGTTCGGGCACGTTTCGGTGCTTCTCCAACTATGGTCATTACCTCTCGGGCATAGGATTTTCTTGAGTTTCGGGAGGACCCAGCAGCAGCTGGTCCTCCGAATTACGATCTTGATCGTTGTCCTTTCTGTCATAATCTTTTCTTTCATAGTTTCCTCTTTGACTCCCTTGATTTCCATCTTTTGTGAATTTATTGAACTTTCCTCTCCGTATCAGAAACTCAATCTCATCTTTCAATTATCTGCAATCATCCGTGTCATGACCGACTTCCTTGTGGAACCGACAGAATTGGTTTTGATTCCATTTAGACATATCAGTCCTTAGTGGCTTCGGACATCGGAGATCCTCCTCCTTTGCTATTTCTATCAGAATTTGGCTCCTGGGAGTGTTCAATCTTGCATACTCCGTAAACTTTGGCCCAAAATTGTTCCTCTTGGGTGGAGAATCAGAATCCTTTGACGTTCTGGGAAACTTTTCCTTGATGTCGTACTCCTGAGTTTCCTTTATTTTCTTTGAATTTCCACTGCCACCAGTAGTGCGTTCATACTTTCTCATGCTTTCTTCAGCCTTGATGTATTTTCCGGCTCTATCTTGGAGCTTCAGCATGCTCTTGGGTGGATATTTTTCCAATGATCTTTTGAAGTGATCATCAGTGGTTCTTTGCTGCAGGGCTATCATAGCTACTTTGTCCTCCAAGTCCGGGAGTTTCAGAGCCTCCCGGGTGAATCAGTTGATATAATCCCTTAAAGCTTCATTCTTTCCTTGCTGGATTCCCATGAGTGATGCAGAACTTTTCTTGTGCACCCTTCCACTAACAAATTGATTGTTGAATGCTTTTCTTAGTTCCTTAAAAGACCCAATGGAATTGGGAGGTAGACGGCTGTACCAATGTTGGGTCATGCCTGCCAAGGTTTGTGGAAATGCCCTACACTTGACCGCATCATTGGCTGGTTGCAACATCAGTGCAATAGAGAAGGTTCTTACGTGATTTGCGGGATCTCCCGTTGATTATCGGGAATCTTCCACTTGCCTGGCTTTGTGTGCTTTCGCGGCCTCCTGTTCTGCCAGTAATTTCTTGAGCCTTGCAGCCTCCACCTCATGGGCCGCAATCTTTTCCTTAGTAGTTTGGGGTTGTTCCCGATTTGTTTGGGAAGAACGCCTCCTCCTTGGGGCAACATCCCTCTCTTCTGCAGATGTATAATTCTCGTCCTCGGTATAGGGACCCGAGTAGTCTTGAATCAAAGGGGTTCGTCGAGTTTGTTGATTTTGGGGTCCCAGACCTTGTATATAAGGAGGAACGTATGGTAAGTGGGATTGAGACCACTACCGCCCGTCAGGGGTCGAGGGGGCATGCCATAGCTTGGCATCCCCAAAGTTTGAGTTGCGTGTTGGGGGAGATCCGTGGTATGAAGTTGAAGGCCACTTGGTGCATTCACGAGCAACGGAGAGGTTGTGATTGGTTGTTGGTGAGCGGTCTCTTGTGGATTAGATCCATGAACGACCATCTACAGGGGGTTCGTCCCTTCAACCAAAATTGGGATCTCCAGTCCTTGAGTGGTGGTGAGGGGGATATTCGCCCCTTGAATGCCAGTAGTTGGCGGTGGTTGATTTCCGTGAGTATCAGCCTCAGAGGTGATAGGAAGATCCTCAGAAGTTTGAGTATCTCGGGTTGTTCTTCGTGTGTTTGCCATGGTTGATGTTGTTTTCCCACAGACGGCGCCAAATGTTATGGATTAAAAAGTGTACTTGTAAATTGATTGCTAAGGTTTAAGAGAGCTTCGAGCTTTAATGGATGCTCTTGTGTTTCGTGACTAAATCGGTCCTCACAAGATGCCTACGTATCTCAATCAATGCTGAGAATCAAGCCAGAAAACGTAGTTCTTGGTGTTGCCCTCGGGGCTATGGCGGCAGGGGCACACCAAGGACGTAGTGACTTGTATGTCCTTATTCGAGGATGAAGTCTAAAACGTTGTAGATGACGTATGGAGCTGTGTCCAAAACGTAGTAGATGACGTATGGAGCGTGTCTAAAACGTAGTAGATGACGTATGGAGCTGTGTCCAAAACGTAATTCTGAGATGAGGGGTCAGGCCCTTTATATAAGCATTCAGAAGCCTAGTTGATAAATATTGATTTCCTTGAAGGATAAATCTTATCCTTGACGGTGGATAAGTATTATCACTTTCTTGAAGGATAAATCTTATCCTTGATAGTGGATAAGTATTATCACTTCCTTGAAGGATAAGTCTTATCCTTGACGGTGGATAAGTAGTATCACTTTCTTAAAGGATAAGTGTTATCCTTGACGGTGGATAAGGATTAATTCTAGATCCTTCCTTGTATGAGTTGTTTCCATATCATAACGGACTTGTATTGAAACAAACCCAATTGTATTAGAACAAGTCTATATTGGACGTCTCCTAATACAGGTTGTACTTCTAGCCCAAATATTAATTACGAAATTAATATTTAATTGGAGTTTCGGGCCTTATTAATGGGCCTTATTTATGGACCATCTAGGTTTAATTAATGCAATATTAATTATGTCTTTAGGGTTATTTTTAACCCTTATCATGAGTGCTTACCAAATGTTTTGAAGGACTGTTCTACTGTGTTTCTTGCAAATGCATGTGTATGTTTGTATTGTGCGTACACATACTCCGTATACATGTTTATATTACTATCTTAAAATTTTGCCAATTACCAATAAATCACTTATTTTCTGTTTCTAGTTTTGCTCGAGTGTAGGACCCTATAAACAAGAATGTTATCCTATGTGATATATGCTAAGCTTCAGCAACTTTTGGGAAGTAAAAGCATTTTTGCTTGGGAAGTACCTAGGAGGATAGACTGTCATCTATTCAAGCGATCCTGATTTTGGTTTCTAACCTCATTAACTGGTAAGTAATACAACTGATGTTCACTACACCATAGATTGGCTAACAGCTGTCCAGGGAGGCCCCATGCCTCCAGCCAAGGCAGGTCACTTGAAAAACGCCTATGTATCATCTTTCCCAGCACCTCCCACATTTGTAAGGTCTCCCTCACACTCTCCGTACCCTACTACTGGAGTTCCGCAATGCCCGGTTTCGCCACCAATGTACGGGCATGGCAGCAGGAGTCCATCAGCCAGCAATTTTGTTTAAATTATGTAATAGTTGGCTAACTCCTTTTGTACAAGTAGGTGTATGCGACTTAGCATGTTTTGATAAGTAATTAAGTGTATGCGCATACAACACTTTGTCATTTTTCTTAGACTTACCTTTCAGATGGTTTCTACGACGATGTCATGGTGCTGCTTTCGAACTGTTGGTAATTAGTGTTCTATATGAAATGACATTGATGTTTGGTATTGCTTGGATTTGTGGCTTTTATGCCTGGCTAGTTTAATATTCAAATGGAATCACACAATTTTATTTTTAAATATTGTTGCAATTGTGCCAAAAAGATGTTGCAAATAATGTTAAAACTGCTATAAAATTATTGCAATAAGGGCTTAAACTGTTGCAATTTGTCTAATAAATTCATTGCAATTGGACTAATATTTGTTGCCTTAAAGTGACTTGTTTGCCAACCATTTGCTACTGTAATGATTTTTAAATGTTGCTGAAGACCATAAAACGTTGCTACATGTCTATATTGCAATGATTTATAACGTTGCTATATGAAGCTGAAATCGTTGCTAAATGGCTCTATTGCAATAGGGGCGGATGCAACGGTGAAATTTTGGACATTCGTTGCAATTAAGTCTAATGCAATAAATATAGGCCTTAAGGCAATATATTTGTGTTGTTGCAATATGCAATCTATGGTGTAGTGGTTTTTGTAGCTTATATCAATGTGATGTATATGAACATTATCCCAAGCCAGTTTCATCCTCTCGATCACACTTAAGATGAAAGGTGTTTAAAATATTTCCTATATCCAGCCTTCAGCGCATTGTGCAGAAGCCAATTTGTAATTATATACATAATTATATCATAATTTTTAATTAAAAGGGCTAATTTTTTTTCCTTTTGGGCACATGTTCCCGTAGGTCATCCGCCCTTTATCACACTCAATGTCCCCATAGGTCATCCGCCCATCAAAAGAGATCCAAAATCGCTTTAGTTTACACCTTGTTGGAGAGTCAGTCAAAGCCGTATCTAGATTGTTTGATTTCCTTTTCTATCTTTAGAGCATCATCAACAGTATAAACAATATGATTGTTAGAAAGTTAGTATATGCATTTCCGTGTCAACTCCAAAAATACACTTTATCTTGACTCCTAATTTATATTTTATTCATATTTCAAACTTAACTATGACAAACATCTAAATTCAATCATGTGCAAATATATACTTTATTAGTAGAAAATAGTTAAGAGCCATCTAGTAGCTCTTAAAATTGACGAGATAGAAGAGGCTCTTAAGCTTTTTAAGAGCCACTAAGAGTCTCCTGGGATATTTTATCCCATATGATTGGTGTTAGTAGAAGAATGGACATAACTGTTTTGTATTTTGCAGGTATATATATAGGGAGATGGGCATTGTAGTTTGCTTTTGGCTGGTGAAGTTGCTGCAATTGCTTTTGGCTGTTATGATGTTTATAACTTGGTGCGTTTAATGCCGGTGATCTAGTTTCCTGGCTTCCGACGAGACATTTCGCAACTATACGATCACGTTGATGGTTTTGGGATTTACTTCTCTGCTGTAAATTATTTTCTCTTCCACACCCCTTATCTCAGTTGATAGATACAATAATAGATTAATATACTCGAAACCTAGTCTACGACGTATGTTTGGTGCATGAAAACCTAACTAAGACTCTGCATCTAAAGTACTTTCTGTTTTATTTAGCAGTTTAAAAATAGGATATGCACTTGAAATTGAAGTTTTCATATATTTGTTTCTAAACAATTGGCTTTGACACGCTAAAACTGTGTAGTGATGTTGCTAGGTATGAAAGTAGTAACAGTTTAAGGGAATAGTTGATTCCTTTGTTTCTAAGGCATAAGCTGACAGAGTCTGTGTATTATAATTATAAATATATAAACAGAAAGCAAGAAGAAAAATTTAAGATGTGAATCATGTGAAAATATCAATAAAATTTCTTTATATTACATTGATCTTACAATAATCTACTAAGCATCCTCTAATTATTCACTTAATTGAAATGACAAGGCAAGAAAATAGGAAAACGTTGTCTTCAACATTGTAATTAAGGTGGTATGACTCAACTTAAACCCTTTTTGTGCGTATACAGTGTAGATTAAGTAGGGTATCGTTCAATGCCAAGAATCAAGGGATTGCTTCTTCCTTTATTTTGGGTAAAATTTAAGAGTTTTGATTTGATTTATTGTTTTTAACTAAACTAAATATTGCTTAATGAAGAATTGGAGTGTAAACAGTGGAAGAGAAATGTTGGAAATCATGTAAATCCACCACCAAACCCTTGACATACAAGATATTGAACTTTAAACTCCATCGATATGCTTTGACAAATACTTATAGAAAACTTGCCATGACCACATAGAAACAAGTTTCGCTACCCATATAACACGTATACAATTAATCTCATGACCACATATAAAGATTAATTGACTTTATAGAAACAACAATCACATAGCAAACTTGGATGACTGCTATGGCTAATTCAAGAATTTCTACAAGCATTGATGAACATATAAGCATAATCAAGCACATATAATATTGTCACAAGGTCTCGGGGCTTCAAAACAGCCCCAACAAATAGGGTTTAGCCTACCATTGTTTATAATCAAATACATAAAAGTCAGAAAGAGATGAGAATACAATACAAAGTTAAGATGTAGTAGAGAAATCCATATGTCGAAAATCTCAAGCACACAATCTTCTCCTTGCAATCTTCTCATCTCTTCTCATTAGTGGCTCCTCTATGAAAGTACGTAGATGATATCCAAACTGGATAGGTTTCCAAAGTCAAAATTCGTGATTGACTTTTCTCTTCTGTTCCAGGGCTGCTCCAACTGAATTTTGATATCAGGGCCACTCTGGAATGAATTAAAGATAATCTCGTTATCTTCGCGTAGGCTGTTGAATCGCTCAAATCCGATGTGCATAACTCAAGATACAACCCAAAAAATGTGTCTTGCGCGAGTAGCCTAATAAGAAAAATATAACTAACAAGGGAATAAAAATCATTTAACATACATACAAATATATATACTTTATCATAAGGATGGACTAATCTAAAACAAATCTCACAAAAGCTACAAAGAGCAACAAAAGCTAGCAATGTATGTTTAATAATTCCCTTTGCCATGTACATGGACAACTCTGTTGATCCAAAAAAGGGACGAGATCTCCGCCTAATTATAATAAATCAAAATATTATTCTAAGATGGGCCCAAAAATGGGAAAACATCCGTACCTAGATAGTAGCTTCATCTTGCACTAATCCGTCACTTTGACATCCACAAACCAGTAAATCTTGGTTGCCTCATTTTGGTTATCTTGAAATTTATCAAGGGAACACTATGAACGTAATCCAAATGTTAAAAGATAAAAAAAACAAAGAACCATGTATGAAGTCTAACAAAGAGACTATAAACACATAAATATATATTTGGGAATTGTAGTGCATGTCCATGTTGTTAACTAGGGTGAGCTCGTACGGTAACCCTTTCCTTTTGGTTTTCAAAATTTAAAATTGTCACGGCAACGACAAAATAAATTAATCAAATTTTGTCTAAAAACTCTAGCTTTGGTTTCGATCGCAAAATTGGATATACAAACTTTTTTCCCACTTACAATAATTTTGAAATAAAAAAGTCTTGAGGACCAAAATTGACTACAATTTTATAAAAAAAAATAAGAGATTAATACATTTCGCATGGGCAACATAAATTTTGATGCACTAAACTAACATTACATCTTACACAACTTTCATTCTTTCCCTCTGTAATTCATTCATATACTTTATTCCATGCATTGTATACAAATACATGCATTTTCTTGTTTGATTTATTTGGTCACAAATATAGAGTAATTGTACTATTGAGATAGTAAAATGAGTTCATTAAAAAAATATACACTTACTACTCTCAAATTCATTATTTTTCACATGTTTCGTGTACCAAACCCATTCCTCCAAACAAAATGAGAAAGAAAAAAAAAACATTTACAGAGCTTTCATCTAATTACATTCTAGTGGGCTAATATTACATTTTCTTCTAGTCTTCTATGTTAGTGGCCCAACAACTTGTCTATCACTTACCACCTACATGAAACTTTATGTAAGTGTACGCCTTAATATCCAACAAAAAGCTTGAAATACATTTGATTACACCAGTCCCTTACTCCGACATCCGCAAACAACTATCCAGAATCTTCATGGCCTCATTTTGGTTATCAGAGTAATCGGTTAAGGTAGAAAAGAAATAACTATAATATAATTGAAAAGTTCTTGCTTATATTGCAGAAGTACTGCATCCTAATTTTGACACTAATCACCAACTAAGATAAAATTAAACTATAACTTTTGACATATTACAGCAGGATTTCATACTTGAATTTGTGGGTGGCAGGTCATCCTTTCTCACCAATGACTTGATCCACTCTATCACACTCTTCCGCGATGTCCATTTTGTATTGGCATTGATGGCTGGGCTGGACCCGAAAACCTCTACGAACTTTTCAGAAACCACATAATCATAGTGTCGGTTACCCTTTCAGTGCCGACAACAGCAAGCAGCGGACTTGGAGCATTATCTTCATTGTTTACTACAAATTTAATACATGAGCAAAAAAAAATTGATTGATCTTAGTAAAAATTAAAATGACAGATGACTTTAAAACTAGAAATATTCATAGATTTGATTTCTATGACATTTCTCTTCAAAATTACATAAAAAATATAAGAGTTATCAACATATATATGGATTAGCTGGATTCGATCTACATATTAATTCAACATTTTTTATCGGAGTAAATAAGCTTTCAAAAATGTGATGGACTTCAAATTACATACTAGTTTTACGGATGCGAATTAGCATTCTAATTCTCTAAAACCTGGAGCATTCACGACCCATCGATCACCATGGATACATAAAACGAAACACATACATGCGCACACACACATATTAATTAAATCAATAAATCTCGATATGATTGACATCGATCCATATCGATCTTGATCGAAAGTTGTCACACATATCTTGATCGGATCGGGACCAATTCACATCTTAATTAAATTTTGTTAAATGTAAAATCAGCTTAAACATTTTGATATATTCCAAAAATTACACCAAATTTAGGGTGTGATTTAACATTCTTCTACAAGAATCTATCATCACCCATCAATTATCATGGATACATATAAAGAAACACATGATGCACACATTGAATTAGTGGATATTAGATGAGTGAAACTTACCATTCAATCTCGAGAAAAACGGTGTGGAAAGAAAAAGAAACCATCGCAACACTTGAAGAGACATCGATTGTTATTCATCTTGTTGAATAATTGTAGCGGTCAATGACAATTTATATAATAGACGTTTATGAATCTAGAATCTTCTAGATTGTGGGCTATAAAGCCTATGATATAGTTTGACCCAATTGTTTTTGGGTTTGGCCCTACGTAGTCCTCCGTCAATTCTTATCCATTAGCGAAACCAGAAAAAAAAGAGGAAAAGAACAGATATTATAAATTATTAATTTTATGACTTAATGAACTTAACAATATTATTATAGATTACTTTTTAACAACTGATTTGATTTTATCATGAGTTAATTTATCAACTTTGAAAAGCAATATTATAATGTTTTCTTGTTTACATTTTAAACTTTTGACGTAATGGATCACAAAAGGTAAAAAAGAAAAAAAAACATATCACATGACAATGAAATTTCTAAAATTGGTTGGACAGTGTTTTAGTAAATAATTGAAAACAATTCCCAAATAATGAAATATATAAGAAAAAACACAACTAGCCCAGATAGGGCCCACTTAGAAAAACTTTAATTCAACAACTAAGGGTATTGACTCGTTTTGGAATAGTTTGAAGTTAAAGGGTTCAAAACCACACATTTACCCCCCAAAAAAATGCATTTTAAGAAACAAAAACAAAAGTGATATTTTTTTCTAAATGTAATTAAATTTTGTGTTTCCGGTGGTTATAGAAAAAAAGTTGGAAAACACAAGATTTTATTTGTGTAATTTGTGTTATTAAAGAAAGAGTCTTAGCTCTGATGGGAAGAGAAGGCAACCACCGCCAATAGAGGGGAAGAGAATGAGGCTAAAACATTGGCACAAAAGAGGGGAAGAGAATGAGGCTAAAGTTTTGGCATGAAAACTGAGAGAGAGAGATAGATAGATTGATAGAGATATTTCGGGGGGATGCTGTTGTGGAACAAAAACGTGGTTTGAATGGAGGCGGATATTTAATACTAGGGTTAGAGCTTCGAGCTTGTTTATGGTTGCGTTCGTGTTCCGAGACTGCATGGGCCTTACAAACTGCATACGTACCTTTGTTAAGGATCAAGCCAACGTAGTTCTGAGATTGAGATATCGGGTCTTTATATAGGCGTTTTTAAGCCTTAGAATCATAGTAGGGTTAGGTTGCTTGGTGTCCAAGCAACCTTCTTGATGGTGGATAACTCTTATCAGAGTTAGTTTCCATGTTGGAGTTCGTTTCCATGTTGGACGTTGTCTTGGAAGCATCCTAGTGGTTTCCAACCACTGGGTTATTCCTGGACCAGACCCATTTCTTTGTGGTTTAAGATAAGGATTGGACCTTGGCCCTATTGTTGGCTACGAATTTCATATCATATCTAGGGTTTCGGGCCTTAATAATGGGCCTCGTGTTTGGACCATTCTAGGTCTAATTAATGCAACATTAAAGGTGTCCTTAGGGCTTTATTTTAGCCCATATCATTTGCCCCCCTAACCTCGAGGAAAATTGATCAGGTTTTCTCGAAGTTAAGTCGACCAATTTTTCAGTGGCCCTCCTCGGGTATTGCCTTTTTGTGGCTTTGGGTACACTAGTGTTTCACGAGTATCGTTTTTTAGCGTGAAGTGTGGAGCGACCTACACATTCACTACAATTAGCCTTATTCGAGGTTTCGTTTTTATTGGATGAGGGCACCTGATAACTAAACTATCAAGTGTAGCCATGTTTTTGTTAGCGAAGGTTGAGTGTTGCCTTAATTTGGCTAACTCTGAAGAATGATCGATGTGTATTGCCCTAAACGGGTTATATTTGGCGGGCAATGAGCCCTAATAAATTATAGGCATGGTTAACGGGCGCTAAATGGTGCTAAACGACGCTAAATAGCGCTAAACAATGCTTAACGGCGCTAAACAATGCTTAACGGCGCTAAACGACGCTAAACGATGCTAAACGGTGCTAAACGGCGCTAAACGATGCTAAACGACGCTACACGATGCAAAACGGTGCTAAACGATGCTAAACAACGCTAAACGACGCTAAACTGCGCTAAACGATGCTAAAAGGTGCTAAATCGTGCTAATTTTCCAGGCCAAGTTAAACTAACTACGCCAGCCGGAGGCCTCCCAGGGAGCCTGGTTGGCTGACAGCCTCCCAGGGGTCTGGTCGGCCATATCTGGTCGGCTGAAGGCCTTCCAGGAGCCTGGTCGGCCTTTGCTGGTCGGCTGGGGTTCTAGTCGGCCATGGCCTGGTCGGCTGGGGTTCTGTTCGGCCATGGCCTGGTCGGCTGGAGCCCTGGTCGGTCGTGGCCTGGTCGGTTGGAGCCCTAGTCGGCCGTGGCCTGGTCAGCTGGAGCACTGGTCAGCCGATTTTTTTTTTTTTTTTTTAAATTCAGCTAGGTGAAATGCTGATTGCCTAGGTTTCTTAGTTGTTTGTCATGAAACAACGTTCTTGTTTCCAACCACTAGGTAGTTTCTAAAATAAAACATATATGTTGGCCACCGTTCTTGGTTTCCATCAAGCTAAGGTGGGCTTGATTTCAACCATCGTGCGTGATTTCATCCATCGTGCATGATTTCAACCATCGTGCATGATTTCAACCATCGTGAATGATTTCAACCATCATGCATGATTTCAACAATCATGAATGATTTCAACCATTGTGAATGATTTCAACCATCCAAGGCTGAAACCAAGATTTAAACATGGTATTTGGTTGGAGTTTACAAACATGTTGGCCATTTTGGCTTTAAAGTTAAGGTGGCGGAATCAATGGGTCCACCCTTATTATGTTCTCAAGCAAACAAGGTCGGTGAGGGTGGTTTTAAATGTCGACTTCTTTTGATAAGAGAGTGGTTTCATTCATGATAACCATTATAGTCATCCGGGGCTAGTCATCCGAAGCCCTCACTGAGGCTCTAGTCATCCGGGGCTGGTCATCCAAAGCCCTCACTGAGGCTCTAGTCGTCCGGGGATAGTCATCCAAAGCCCTCACTGAGGCTCTGGTCATCTGAGGCTGGTCATCCAAAGCCCTCACTGAGGCTCTGGTCATCCGGGGCTGCTCTTTTGTGGCCTTAGTCATCCGGGGCTGTTGGTTGTCCCCCGAGTACGAACTCCTTGTTTAAAAACAACATGAGCGTTTTGAAAACAACAGGTTGTCTTCAAACCAAAGGTTTTAAATTCTTGATTTCCAAACCAAGTTATTAACTCTCCTAATCAAATTAGGTTAATCAGAATAATGTACTAATCCTTAATTAGGACTAAACTTCGCTTTGTTAAGCAAATCATGCTTAATTAGCCATAATTCCTCAACTGGCAGCTTTATGTTGCCCCAGGTCGCATTTTCATTCATTTTCTTTGTTTTTATTCAAAAAATAGGAGTTTTGGTTCGAATATATAAACCTTTTTAGTCGTTTTATCACCGATTTAGACAATTAAACCTGTAAATGCGGGTCGTCTTGAGATATGACTTGTTATCACACGTCGCCTTCTTCTATAAAAGGGAGGTGGATGAACCCATTTCATTCACACCTTCACTTGAAAATTTCTCTCTTGCATTATCTCTAGCTCTTGTTCTTTAGGTGTGTGGTTTACAACCAAGAAGTTTATTTTCAATCAAGGAGCCATCATCCAAGCATGGCAGATCAAAGAATAGCTGGTCCATCTTCCACTCTTGCTCAAAAGATGGCTTCAAGAGCGAAGAAACGTAACCATCTCTCCAGTGTTCCTGTTGTTATTGATGAACTTTTGCCTACTTTTTTTGAATTAGTGAATCAAATGGAGGATGCTTTCCCAAACAATGCTGAATTTGATTCTTTCAAGTTTCCAAGTACCCTGGAAAAGGTCGATGTGTAGACACTTAAGAAGAAGTACTCCTTCCCCAAGGATCTCAAGATAATGGTTCCTGATCCAGGTGATAGAACTTGCAACTGGCACTCGAAAAGGTTGTTTGTTTATAGGGATGCTATAGTTGCTGGACTTAGGTTTCCACTACACCCCTTCATGGTGAGGTTTCTAGCTGAGCTAAGGATCAATCCCTGCCAACTATATCTAAATTCATGGAAGTCTATCTTTATTTTCATGGCAAGGTCGAAAGAAAGAATTCCTCTAAGTGTTTCCATTTTCAGAAGCATCTTCGTTCTCAAGAAAAGCCCTGTCACCCGGAAAGGATGGGTTTGCATTCAACATCGCCCGGGTGTCAATCACATTTGCAACAATTCCTCTCTTCCCGATTCCAACCACGAATGGAGGCATCACTTTGTTGTGCTCTATTGGAAGGGAAGAGATTGTGGCTAATATTTTAGATCTGATTTCAACCATGTGGTAGACTTTGGGAGCCATATTAATGAACTTAAGTCTAACGAGTTCCCAGACAGGGATGATCTTATCACGGGTCATGATCAGACTCACTATCGTTCCTTCTTGACCGAAAGGATAATGGTTGAAGTCGGGATGAGTAGATTGTCTTTGGAGGGTAATTTTTATTGTTATTCCTTGTTTTGAAACACGCTTAATCTTATTCCAACGTTTTTGCCTTGTATTTTTCAGCCGCCGAGGCCCTTGATAGGGAACCTGGGATGGGTGAGCAAGTCACCAAGAGGATGGTAAAGAAAGCTGAGTTGATAGCCAACCCTCCATCTCCCAAGGTTCCGGATTTCCTTAAACATTGCCAGAAGGCTGGAAAGAGGTTTAGGGACTCTGAAGGTAACATCAAGACTTCCTTTCAACCCGCATAGGGAATATGTGAGCAAGACTCCATTGTCGGGAGCTCTTTGTTGGCCATGGATTGGTCTAGGTTCTCCATTACTCCTCCAGACATGGTGAATGTGCTTGCGCGTTCGAAATTGGATAAAACTGAGCAAATGGGAACTCAAGCCATATACCAGGTTAACATTTACTTATTTCAATTTAGTTACTTGTCCTCCTTTATCATACCTTGTTTATTTACTTGCCCTCTCTTATGTATAGCTGAATTCCTACTTTCAAACTCCCATTCATCGAGGAAAGTCTTTAAGGTATGATTTGAAGGCTGGCAACAAGGAGAAGAGTCGAGTCATTAAGGAGTCGAAGGAGTGGGAGACAAGAGCCTATACAGCCGAGGAGGATGCCTCTTCTTTCAAGGGAAAGTACGAGGCTTTGAAGAGTAAGTCTCGCCAAGGGGATCAATAGGTGATCGACAACTACCTCAACTCCGACGGTTTCCTTGAGTTCATGGATCAACATGATAATGACGTCCGACCTACTTTTCTGTCAAGTGGTTGGAATAAAGCTATTTCGGCTGTGAACATGTCTCATTCGGGGATGTTCAATCCTTTCGAGTTCCCAAGTCCTTGGGCTCTTGCTGGTGAGATTGACGATGATCAACCTTCCGGGTCGAGACATAGGGGGAAATCTCAATCCTCCGGGTCCAAAGGCAACTACTCTGTTAGCCCGGTTGGTGGAAAGGGCAAGGTTGTTGCTTAACCAGTTGTAGAGAAGCGTAGGGGTGTTATCCGTGAAGAAAGATAGTCTTCTTCTGGTTCAACTAAGAGCTCATCGGAGGAGGACGACGATGATGAGGAAGAGAGCACTCGTGGAGATAATGATGATGATGGTGATGAGTAATCCTCCTTTGTATTTCTAGCCTTGCATGGCTTGTAGTCACATGTGGCTTTATTTTGTTTTCATTTGTACGTGGTCCTTGGTTGACCTTTTAGACTTGCCTTTTATTTGGTTGTTTGTAAACTTAATTCGAGTATTCTTCGGGGCCTCTACTATTTGAATTCTTCGGGATCTTTATTATGCATTCATAGTTTATTTCTTATCTTGTTTACTTGTTTTCGGTACTTAGCATTGTACATATCGAGTGTTGGTACATAAAGCAAGATATAAGAAAATAAACATGCATTGATAACAAAATGAAGATGGGTTCAACCCTTTTCATAGATAATAGACTGCAAATGTGAGCTACATTTATAGTGTTTAAGTTTGTTAAGTCATAGAACTAATAATTAATAATATAGGCCTTATTTCCTTTTTTTAATATCGCCGCTAGACATGTTATAAGTACCGGCGACCACTATATAGGACGAAACCCAAAGATATATGGATCAAACTGTTTTATAGGCTTAAGAGAGCTCAAAATCTAGAAGATTCTAGATTTATTGTATAAGTTTACAATGTGTGCTACAATTATCCAATAAGATAAATAATAGTGAATGTCTCTTCAAGAATTGCAATGGTTTCTTTCTTATTCCAAACCTTTTTCTACTCGAGATTGAGTGATAATTCTGTTAATGCATGTGTGCATATGTGTGTTTATTTATATGTATCCCTCATAATTAATGATGGCCGATGAATGATAATTCTCTTTTGCAATCTATCTGAATGTTTAATCTTATTTTATCATATACCAAAATTTAATTAAGTTGTGGATCGGTCCCGATCTGATCAAGTTATATGACAACTCTCGATCAAGATCTATATAGATCAATGTCAATCAAATCAAGGTCTACTAATTTAGTTAATGTGAGTGCACGTGTGTGTTTGTTTGTTTGTTTTTATGTATCTATGATGACCTATGGGTAATGAATGACTACGATAATTCGCACCGGTTAATCTAGTATGCTATCACATTTTTTAGAGCTTTTTTACTAGGATAAAAATTATTGAATGAATATGTAGATCGACCCGATCTAATCCAAATATTTGTTGTTAGCTCTTACACATTTGATGTAAATTTTGGAGACAAATGTCAGAGAAATCAGGCCTTGAATATTATCACTTCTAAAGTCATCTGTTATTTTACTTTTTACTAAACTCAATCTATCATCTTTTATTAATTTATATATTTATGAAATATTTGTAGTAAACAGTGAAGATAATGTTCCAAGAAGCATTAATTAAATCATTAAATGAGTTTCTGAGGTGACATTCTTTCTTACATATCAAATTTTATGTCTGTCATAAATTAATTCTTTATCAATTACTATCTATTTTTTACGTTTATGTTATGCTTAATCAATGCATATATGTAATTGATAGGTCATTCTTACTGATTAGATCACTTTTTTACTATTGATAGGTGCTACTCGCAAACTCTTTTAGGAAGTTAAGAGCATATATATATATATCTAGATTATTTATACTCTTTATCATTAAAGAAAACACCTTTTAAGTGGAATACAATAGCAAAAGTACCAAATATTTAATGTAAATATTTTTAATTTCGGAAGATAAAAGACCTTTTAAGTGGAATACAATAGTACAAAAGTATCAAAAAAAAAATTTCCCGCATCGTATTTTTGAACAACACGTGTATGTAAATCTTACTTTCAAAAAGTACTTGAAGATTCAGGTGTCCTAAGACGTCGTGAAGTGGGTGATGAACGATCATATTCATGGAGTGTTGTATGTATGTGTTTATGTTAGACATATTTGTTAATGTATAAGTTTTTGTTGACATATATGTTAATACTAGCGTAACAGCCCGTGCAAGCTGCATAGAGATGTCAATAATTTTTATTGTGAAAAAGTTGGTCGTAATCGATTTATTAGCTTAAGGATTGTGTAGTCTTAAGTTTGATTGCGTTAAATGAGAAGTATGGTTCATGCATAGTGAGGAGTAAAGAATTTTGGTAGCGAATAGTGTAATTACTTTGAATCACAAACGTAACTATGCCAAGGCTCTAAGACTTGTTTAAAGTGACTATTATTGATTTTGAGACCAGATTGAAATAGTGTAGAATTTGAAGCACGAATGTAATATTGTTCTTCTTGCGATTATAAGCAGGTTTACCTGAGTTGAGTTTTGTGTGTCAGAGAAATGATAGTTTGTAGATTGGTAATTTGCGTTAGAGAGCGGTTGTTATCTGTTTTTCGGGAATCAATTGTTTTTTTTTTTTGCAATCTAGATTATGAATAGTTTAATGCATGCAATGTTGTTGTAATATAATCGAACATGCATGAATGAGATAGAGGATTTTAAAATGAAGCTGAAAGCCGACGCATCTTTGCACACTCTCACATCACTCAAGTTTGTGATAAACACTTTGGGAGATGAACACCTATTACAGTTTGGAGTATTCATGTCACCTATTTGTTTTTAGTTTTTTACTTGGGAACTGATTCTGCACTCCTCTCATGTGTTCGTCTTTATATTAAATTATGTTAACACATTTAGTAAATGCATTAATAATGTGTTTGGAATATCGTTTTACAGTTACAAATTTAATCCAATTTATTACTATATATTAAACCTCAACACAAGGGCAAAAGTTTCTAATTAAATGGTCGTCACAAAAATGTCACTCATATATTATTATGCAAAAATATATTAATAGTTGTTATACAAAGAAACAAACCTCCAACCTCCTTCTAAGATGTTCATGGGTTTAACCACTATTCTACATGCCTGTTTGAGTTTACTTCAAAAAATTTATTAGATAATCCACATCTTTCCTCTCTTATCTTATATTATTTTTACTTTGATTTTAAAATAAATAAAATATTGGTTTGTATTATTTATATAAATCAGTTTTTCTTTTCATCTTTTCGTAATTTTGGTCAAAAAGTGTATTTTCCGGACACCCCAACCGGTATCACGCCAGACCCTGCAGGAAGAATTCCCCACGCTCCCATGAATCGAACCTTGAATGCTTTGGTCAATAACCAGTGCTTTCACCAACTCATCTACAGGCCAAGAGGCTTCTTTTTGTAATTTTATATACCTAAATATTCAATCACTGAATTTTATTACAGTTGTACGTTTTCGATTAAATATATATTAATTATGTTGTTTAAAATTCATACTTTTATATTATATATCTTTATTATACTTTATTTGAATTAAATTAATTATTCATGCATAAAATATACTATTGAAATTCGACCTAATATAAGAAATATTGTATATGTTGTAGAGGATGTCGTCAAGGACCCACAAACCCTATTTAGAATTTCATTTTATTAAAATGATTATATGACATTACGAATCAATTTAATGTATTCTATAAAGTTCTATTATTATTATGAAAGATAATACTTTTTTTAACATCGTACAATAATTTTTGGAATACAATTTGAAATTCTATTTTCAAAACTTGTAATTTTCAATTTTCCCAAACTTAATCGTCTACTAACAGATGAACTTGTAATTTTCAATTTTCCCAAACATGTTACTTTAGAAAATGTTAACAAATGAACAATACATTCTGGAAAAGAAAATTGTTAAGAAATGGTTGTGACGAACAGAGTAGGTAGACAAATGTTTTGTATAATTTGAATGCTAATGTTCTTAATTTAAAAATTATAGAAATAACTAATAATGAGAGATATAATGTGTATAATACTTCTTATATTATATCGAATTTTAATAGTATATTTTATGCATGAATAATTAATTTAATTCAAATAAAGTATAATATAAATATATAATATAAATTATGAATTATAATCAACATAATTAATATATATTAAATTGAAAACATACAACTGTAATAATATATAGTGATTGACTATATAGATATATAAAATTACGAAAAGGAAAAAAGAAAAACAAATTTATATAAATAATTCAAACCAATATTTTATTTATTCAAACATCAAAGTAAAAAAATAATATAAGAGATAAATGACGTGGGTTATCTAATAAGTTTTTTGAAATAAATTCAAAAAGGCATGTAGCATAGTGGTTAAGCCCATGGATATCTTGGAATGAGGTTGTAGGTTCGATTCTTTGTAGTAACACATCTATTAAAACATTTTTGTATAATAATATACGAGTGGCATTTTTGTTATTTTTCAAAAAAAAAGGGTAAAACAGTAATTTTGCGGCCATTTAATTGACAACTTTTGCCCTTGTGTTGGCATATAATCTCTTCTATATATAAAATAGGAGAACACAAGGGTAAAAAGAGCAAATTAAATCCCTGTGAAATTACAATTTTACCCTTTTATATTTTGAAATTACATGACATGCCACTACTCTCTTATCTAAAGAAAAAAAAAGAGTAAATAATGTTTTTGTGCACAATCGAACACCTGACCTTCCCTAAGGAAATCATTCTTATTACCATTGAGCTACATGACTCATTTTGGTTTTGAGTGAAAAATCACATTACATAAACCTCATATCATTCTTAATCCTATATTAATTATTATTTAAACTTTTAAGTAAAAATCAAGGTGATTTATAATATTTATTAAATTTTATTTATTAAATTCTTTTTTTAGAGTATGTTTGCAAAGGATATTTATAATATTTATTTTTTAATTATTAAAATATCATACCAAACTATATACTACCAATCTTATAAAAAATTTATATTAAGTTTCAAAAATAATATTAAGTCTGGTGTATTTTTATCTTTCCTTTAGTTTAAAATAAATATTTCGGTTGTGTAACTTTAACTATAATATATTATATTTTCTTATATAAGGGTCTAACTTTTCTTGTACTATACAATATATTTAAATTATTAAATCATACTTATTAATTTCTATAAAATATCTTTAAAATTTTATAATAAAATTAGTTTGATAAATCATGATATATAATTTTTTAAATTTAATTTAATATTTTTAAATAATAATTCAAATTAATATTTATTTAAAATAAGAGGTAAAATAAATATTATTGTAATTTACTTATATTCTACAAGTGAAAACTTTGAATTAGAAAAATGGATTAAAAGTTTAAACTATAAGAATATATACAAATCATATTTATTCACAATAATTTATTTAATATACATGAAAATATATAATATTTTTGTTAAATATAGAAATTGGGGACCGGGTAGCGTGGCAGGGAGACACTAACCCCTGACCCCATCATGATCCCCGAAATTTTTACATATTTTTTCCCGATCGCCAGAAAAGTTCTCAATTCTCCGTCCGAAATGGGGCAGAGAATGGATCGGGGTTGGGCGGGAAGGGGTGAATGTCTATCTCTACAATAAGCATTATTATATAGCACATATCGATAAAATGTATCCATGATATTTATGAATATTCTTCTTATGTATACAAGCAGGGGTCGGTGCAATGCAAAGATGTATTTTTAAATTTGTTATTTTATATGTATTTTAATAATTTATTTTATATTTATACTTTTTTAACGAAGATGAACTTAAATCTAAATAGTTTTATCTGATTGTTGAACTCGATGTTGAATTGACGTATGTGTTTGTGTTTGAGCGTAATTAAATTATGTTTCAAGAATTTTGTGTTTAACAGTATTGAAAAAATATTTTTTATTTAAAATTGTTATTTTTAATAAATCAAGGTCAAGTTGCAAAAGTAAATGGATTAAAGTGCAAATATCAAAATACGAGTATCATTCTAACCGACCGACTACATTATATTTTGATCAAAATCGTTGTTTTTAATAAATTAAGGTTAAATTGTAAAAATAAAAGAACTAAAGTGCAAATACCAAAATACGAGTACCGTACCGACTCACTACAAAACTTTCAATATTTCTGTTTTAATAATACAATATAAATAGATAGATATAATAAAAGTGAGTAGATTTATAATTAGAATGGATGCATTGTGTATATGAGACATTTTTAATTATTATTACATGAATTTTAATGTCATTTTATGGAAGAAAATAATTAGTTATTTGGAATTGAATTAATATATACATATATATAACATATGAAAACTATTTGTTTTGAATTCAAACAATTTAAAAGATGAGATAATAAAAATAAATAGATAGTACAACAAAAAAAATTAAATGAATTATATGGTCATGTTGAAAAGGTTAGACAATATAAACACATAAATTTGGGTTGGAGAAATACTTGGTGATACTAATTTGTGTAAAAAATAAATAGTTAAAAATATATAGTCGAGTTAACAAATTTTAGAAAACAAGATATTATATAGCATACAAAAATATTATGATCAGATCGATCACATTATACACCCCGGGTTATTTAAAATCATAGGCCCGATCAATCAAATTATCTATATAAATTAAAGTAAGTATATTATAACGAGACGAACAAAATATGTAGAAATATAACTAAATATAATATTTAAACAACAAAGAATAAAATTTTATTTTAATCACTAGAAAATGACCGTGCCTTGCACGGGTTCGTGCAACAAAATATGAGAATTGAAGTTATAATAGCAAATAATATTTCACGAATGTTAATATTATTATCAGTTAGACATACCCAGGTCATTTCAACATAATTATGTTTTAAAATTTTAGTAGTAAAATAAAAAAATTAATTGTATTTGAAAATTATTTTAATATATATATATATATTTATATATATATAAACAACTAATATTGACAATATATTGAAATATTATTAAATTAAAACATATTGTAACACCTGAGTCTCAAATCGAGAAATGTGGGGGTTTTAGTACAGTTTATAAAACAAAGTACAACTACTAAGTGCACCAACAATCATGATCTTTTGGAGACCAGTGGTGGGTTTATGGATTACCCACGTTATTGCATTTGGGCCAATTGATCGGCAGTTGATTCGTGAAGTTGCTGGAGGTGGGGACACAAAGACTGGTGGTATTATTTCATAATGGACTGAGGTCCAGAGGTGGGGACATAAACTAGCCAGTATTATCTCACAATCTTTAGAGATGTATGAGGATTGCATTGTAGGTCGAAGTTGCCTTTATAACTATGAAGTTCAACATCTGAGTAGACGTATTCGACCCTTGCCCCATTGTCATTGGGAGTTGGATAGTGCCTTCCACCTTCGACTCCACTCCATTGAATCCATATATGGGCATATTCGAGGGTGTCAACTGAGAGTCAGTATAGCCCGTCTTGATAAAAGCATCATGGAACAAGATGTCCACTGAAGCTCTATTGTCGACCAGAACTCTCTTCATTTCAGAATTGCCTATCACAGGTACGATGACTAAGGTATCATCGTGGGGAAACTTCACTCCTTCCAAGTCAGAATCATCAAAACCTATTGATATTTCTGTTCGGGCACGTTTCGGTGCTTCTCCAACTATGGTCATTACCTCTCGGGCATAGGATTTTCTTGAGTTTCGGGAGGACCCAGCAGCAGCTGGTCCTCCGAATTACGATCTTGATCGTTGTCCTTTCTGTCGTAATCTTTTCTTTCATAGTTTCCTCTTTGACTCCCTTGATTTCCATCTTTTGTGAATTTATTGAACTTTCCTCTCCGTATCAGAAACTCAATCTCATCTTTCAATTATCTGTAATCATCCGTGTCATGACCGACTTCCTTGTGGAACCGACAGAATTGGTTTTGATTCCGTTTAGACATATCAGTCCTTAGTGGCTTCGGACATCGGAGATCCTCCTCCTTTGCTATTTCTATCAGAATTTGGCTCCTGGGAGTGTTCACTCTTGCATACTCCGTAAACTTTGGCCCAAAATTGTTCCTCTTGGGTGGAGAATCAGAATCCTTTGACGTTCTGGGAAACTTTTCCTTGATGTCGTACTCCTGAGTTTCCTTTATTTTCTTTGAATTTCCACTGCCACCAGTAGTGCGTTCATACTTTCTCATGCTTTCTTCAGCCTTGATGTATTTTCCGGCTCTATCTTGGAGCTTCAGCATGCTCTTGGGTGGATATTTTTCCAATGATCTTTTGAAGTGATCATCAGTGGTTCTTTGCTGCAGGGCTATCATAGCTACTTTGTCCTCCAAGTCCGGGAGTTTCAGAGCCTCCCGGGTGAATCAGTTGATATAATCCCTTAAAGCTTCATTCTTTCCTTGCTGGATTCCCATGAGTGATGCAGAACTTTTCTCGTGCACCCTTCCACTAACAAATTGATTGTTGAATGCTTTTCTTAGTTCCTTAAAAGACCCAATGGAATTGGGAGGTAGACGGCTGTACCAATGTTGGGTCATGCCTGCCAAGGTTTGTGGAAATGCCCTACACTTGACCGCATCATTGGCTGGTTGCAACATCAGTGCAATAGAGAAGGTTCTTACGTGATTTGCGGGATCTCCCGTTCCATCATAAGCTTTAATCGTTGGCATCTTGAATTTCCTGGATATGGTAGCTTTCATGATGTCTTGAGTGAACGGTGGTGTAGGATCATCAGGATCTCCTAGGGGTAACAAAACACTAGGATCACCCCTTGGGGCTTCCGCCCTCTTGGTTCTTCTCGGTGTTGGGTCCAAGTTGATTATCGGGAATCTTCCACTTGCCTGGCTTTGTGTGCTTTCGCGGCCTCCTGTTCTGCCAGTAATTTCTTGAGCCTTGCAGCCTCCACCTCATGGGCCGCAATCTTTTCCTTAGTAGTTTGGGGTTGTTCCCGATTTGTTTGGGAAGAACGCCTCCTCCTTGGGGCAACATCCCTCTCTTCTGCAGATGTATAATTCTCGTCCTCGGTATAGGGACCCGAGTAGTCTTGAATCAAAGGGGTCCGTCGAGTTTGTTGATTTTGGGGTCCCAGACCTTGTATATAAGGAGGAACGTATGGTAAGTGGGATTGAGACCACTACCGCCCGTCAGGGGTCGAGGGGGTATGCCATAGCTTGGCATCCCCAAAGTTTGAGTTGCGTGTTGGGGGAGATCCGTGGTATGAAGTTGAAGGCCACTTGGTGCATTCACGAGCAACGGAGAGGTTGTGATTGGTTGTTGGTGAGCGGTCTCTTGTGGATTAGATCCATGAACGACCATCTACAGGGGGTTCGTCCCTTCAACCAAAATTGGGATCTCCAGTCCTTGAGTGGTGGTGAGGGGGATATTCGCCCCTTGAATGCCAGTAGTTGGCGGTGGTTGATTTCCGTGAGTATCAGCCTCAGAGGTGATAGGAAGATCCTCAGAAGTTTGAGTATCTCGGGTTGTTCTTCGTGTGTTTGCCATGGTTGATGTTGTTTTCCCACAGACGGCGCCAAATGTTATGGATTAAAAAGTGTACTTGTAAATTGATTGCTAAGGTTTAAGAGAGCTTCGAGCTTTAATGGATGCTCTTGTGTTTCGTGACTAAATCGGTCCTCACAAGATGCCTACGTATCTCAATCAATGCTGAGAATCAAGCCAGAAAACGTAATTCTTGGTGTTGCCCTCGGGGCTATGGCGGCAGGGGCACACCAAGGACGTAGTGACTTGTATGTCCTTATTCGAGGATGAAGTCTAAAACATTGTAGATGACGTATGGAGCTGTGTCCAAAACGTAGTAGATGACGTATGGAGCGTGTCTAAAATGTAGTAGATGACGTATGGAGCTGTGTCCAAAACGTAATTCTGAGATGAGGGGTCAGGCCCTTTATATAAGCATTCAGAAGCCTAGTTGATAAATATTGATTTCCTTGAAGGATAAATCTTATCCTTGACGGTGGATAAGTATTATCACTTTCTTGAAGGATAAATCTTATCCTTGATAGTGGATAAGTATTATCACTTCCTTGAAGGATAAGTCTTATCCTTGACGGTGGATAAGTAGTATCACTTTCTTAAAGGATAAGTGTTATCCTTGACGGTGGATAAGGATTAATTCTAGATCCTTCCTTGTATGAGTTGTTTCCATATCATAACGGACTTGTATTGAAACAAACCCAATTGTATTAGAACAAGTCTGTATTGGACGTCTCCTAATACAGGTTGTACTTCTAGCCCAAATATTAATTACGAAATTAATATTTAATTGGAGTTTCGGGCCTTATTAATGGGCCTTATTTATGGACCATCTAGGTTTAATTAATGCAATATTAATTATGTCTTTAGGGTTATTTTTAACCCTTATCATGAGTGCTTACCAAATGTTTTGAAGGACTGTTCTACTGTGTTTCTTGCAAATGCATGTGTATGTTTGTATTGTGCGTACACATACTCCGTATACATGTTTATATTACTATCTTAAAATTTTGCCATTTACCAATAAATCACTTATTTTCTGTTTCTAGTTTTGCTCGAGTGTAGGACCCTATAAACAAGAATGTTATCCTATGTGATATATGCTACGCTTCAGCAACTTTTGGGAAGTAAAAGCATTTTTGCTTGGGAAGTACCTAGGAGGATAGACTGTCATCTATTCAAGCGATCCTGATTTTGGTTTCTAACCTCATTAACTGGTAAGTAATACAACTGATGTTCACTACACCATAGATTGGCTAACAGCTGTCCAGGGAGGCCCCATGCCTCCAGCCAAGGCAGGTCGCTTGAAAAACGCCTATGTATCATCTTTCCCAGCACCTCCCACATTTGTAAGGTCTCCCTCACACTCTCCGTACCCTGCTACTGGAGTTCCGCAATGCCCGGTTTCGCCACCAATGTACGGGCATGGTAGCAGGAGTCCATCAGCCAGCAATTTTGTTTAAATTATGTAATAGTTGGCTAACTCCTTTTGTACAAGTAGGTGTATGCGACTTAGCATGTTTTGATAAGTAATTAAGTGTATGCGCATACAACACTTTGTCGTTTTTCTTAGACTTACCTTTCAGATGGTTTCTACGACGATGTCATGGTGCTGCTTTCGAACTGTTGGTAATTAGTGTTCTATATGAAATGACATTGATGTTTGGTATTGCTTGGATTTGTGGCTTTTATGCCTGGCTAGTTTAATATTCAAATGGAATCACACAATTTTATTTTTAAATATTGTTGCAATTGTGCCAAAAAGATGTTGCAAATAATGTTAAAACTGCTATAAAATTATTGCAATAAGGGCTTAAACTGTTGCAATTTGTCTAATAAATTCATTGCAATTGGACTAATATTTGTTGCCTTAAAGTGACTTGTTTGCCAACCATTTGCTACTGTAATGATTTTTAAATGTTGCTGAAGACCATAAAACGTTGCTACATGTCTATATTGCAATGATTTATAACGTTGCTATATGAAGCTGAAATCGTTGCTAAATGGCTCTATTGCAACAGGGGCGGATGCAACGGTGAAATTTTGGACATTCGTTGCAATTAAGTCTAATGCAATAAATATAGGCCTTAAGGCAATATATTTGTGTTGTTGCAATATGCAATCTATAGTGTAGTGGTTTTTGTAGCTTATATCAATGTGATGTATATGAACATTATCCCAAGCCAGTTTCATCCTCTCGATCACACTTAAGATGAAAGGTGTTTAAAATATTTCCTATATCCAGCCTTCAGCGCGTTGTGCAGAAGCCAATTTGTAATTATATACATAATTATATCATAATTTTTAATTAAAAGGGCTAATTTTTTTTCCTTTTGGGCACATGTTCCCGTAGGTCATCCGCCCTTTATCACACTCAATGTCCCCATAGGTCATCCGCCCATCAAAAGAGATCCAAAATCGCTTTAGTTTACACCTTGTTGGAGAGTCAGTCAAAGCCGTATCTAGATTGTTTGATTTCCTTTTCTATCTTTAGAGCATCATCAACAGTATAAACAATATGATTGTTAGAAAGTTAGTATATGCATTTCCGTGTCAACTCCAAAAATACACTTTATCTTGACTCCTAATTTATACTTTATTCATATTTCAAACTTAACTATGACAAACATCTAAATTCAATCATGTGCAAATATATACTTTATTAGTAGAAAATAGTTAAGAGCCATCTAGTAGCTCTTAAAATTGACGAGATAGAAGAGGCTCTTAAGCTTTTTAAGAGCCACTAAGAGTCTCCTGGGATATTTTATCCCATATGATTGGTGTTAGTAGAAGAATGGACATAACTGTTTTGTATTTTGCAGGTATATATATAGGGAGATGGGCATTGTAGTTTGCTTTTGGCTGGTGAAGTTGCTGCAATTGCTTTTGGCTGTTATGATGTTTATAACTTGGTGCGTTTAATGCCGGTGATCTAGTTTCCTGGCTTCCGATGAGACATTTCGCAACTATACGATCACGTTGATGGTTTTGGGATTTACTTCTCTGCTGTAAATTATTTTCTCTTCCACACCCCTTATCTCAGTTGATAGATACAATAATAGATTAATATACTCGAAACCTAGTCTACGACGTATGTTTGGTGCATGAAAACCTAACTAAGACTCTGCATCTAAAGTACTTTCTGTTTTATTTAGCAGTTTAAAAATAGGATATGCACTTGAAATTGAAGTTTTCATATATTTGTTTCTAAACAATTGGCTTTGACACGCTGAAACTGTGTAGTGATGTTGCTAGGTATGGAAGTAGTAACAGTTTAAGGGAATAGTTGATTCCTTTGTTTCTAAGGCATAAGCTGACAGAGTCTGTGTATTATAATTATAAATATATAAACAGAAAGCAAGAAGAAAAATTTAAGATGTGAATCATGTGAAAATATCAATAAAATTTCTTTATATTACATTGATCTTACAATAATCTACTAAGCATCCTCTAATTATTCACTTAATTGAAATGACAAGGCAAGAAAACAGGAAAACGTTGTCTTCAACATTGTAATTAAGGTGGTATGACTCAACTTAAACCCTTTTTGTGCGTATACAGTGTAGATTAAGCAGGGTATCGTTCAACGCCAAGAATCAAGGGATTGCTTCTTCCTTTATTTTGGGTAAAATTTAAGAGTTTTGATTTGATTTATTGTTTTTAACTAAACTAAATATTGCTTAATGAAGAATTGGAGTGTAAACAATGGAAGAGAAATGTTGGAAATCATGTAAATCCACCACCAAACCCTTGACATACAAGATATTGAACTTTAAACTCCATCGATATGCTTTGACAAATACTTATAGAAAACTTGCCATGACCACATAGAAACAAGTTTCGCTACCCATATAACACGTATACAATTAATCTCATGACCACATATAAAGATTAATTGACTTTATAGAAACAACAATCACATAGCAAACTTGGATGACTGCTATGGCTAATTCAAGAATTTCTACAAGCATTGATGAACATATAAGCATAATCAAGCACATATAATATTGTCACAAGGTCTCGGGGCTTCAAAACAGCCCCAACAAATAGGGTTTAGCCTACCATTGTTTATAATCAAATACATAAAAGTCAGAAAGAGATGAGAATACAATACAAAGTTAAGATGTAGTAGAGAAATCCATATGTCGAAAATCTCAAGCACACAATCTTCTCCTTGCAATCTTCTCATCTCTTCTCATTAGTGGCTCCTCTATGAAAGTACGTAGATGATATCCAAACTGGATAGGTTTCCAAAGTCAAAATTCGTGATTGACTTTTCTCTTCTGTTCCAGGGCTGCTCCAACTGAATTTTGATATCAGGGCCACTCTGGAATGAATTAAAGATAATCTCGTTATCTTCGCGTAGGCTGTTGAATCGCTCAAATCCGATGTGCATAACTCAAGATACAACCCAAAAAATGTGTCTTGCGCGAGTAGCCTAATAAGAAAAATATAACTAACAAGGGAATAAAAATCATTTAACATACATACAAATATATATACTTTATCATAAGGATGGACTAATCTAAAACAAATCTCACAAAAGCTACAAAGAGCAACAAAAGCTAGCAATGTATGTTTAATAATTCCCTTTGCCATGTACATGGACAACTCTGTTGATCCAAAAAAGGGACGAGATCTCCGCCTAATTATAATAAATCAAAATATTATTCTAAGATGGGCCCAAAAATGGGAAAACATCCGTACCTAGATAGTAGCTTCATCTTGCACTAATCCGTCACTTTGACATCCACAAACCAGTAAATCTTGGTTGCCTCATTTTGGTTATCTTGAAATTTATCAAGGGAACACTATGAACGTAATCCAAATGTTAAAAGATAAAAAAAACAAAGAACCATGTATGAAGTCTAACAAAGAGACTATAAACACATAAATATATATTTGGGAATTGTAGTGCATGTCCATGTTGTTAACTAGGGTGAGCTCGTACGGTAACCCTTTCCTTTTGGTTTTCAAAATTTAAAATTGTCACGGCAACGACAAAATAAATTAATCAAATTTTGTCTAAAAACTCTAGCTTTGGTTTCGATCGCAAAATTGGATATACAAACTTTTTTCCCACTTACAATAATTTTGAAATAAAAAAGTCTTGAGGACCAAAATTGACTACAATTTTATAAAAAAAAATAAGAGATTAATACATTTCGCATGGGCAACATAAATTTTGATGCACTAAACTAACATTACATCTTACACAACTTTCATTCTTTCCCTCTGTAATTCATTCATATACTTTATTCCATGCATTGTATACAAATACATGCATTTTCTTGTTTGATTTATTTGGTCACAAATATAGAGTAATTGTACTATTGAGATAGTAAAATGAGTGCATTAAAAAAATATACACTTACTACTCTCAAATTCATTATTTTTCACATGTTTCGTGTACCAAACCCATTCCTCCAAACAAAATGAGAAAGAAAAAAAAACATTTACAGAGCTTTCATCTAATTACATTCTAGTGGGCTAATATTACATTTTCTTCTAGTCTTCTATGTTAGTGGCCCAACAACTTGTCTATCACTTACCACCTACATGAAATTTTATGTAAGTGTACGCCTTAATATCCAACAAAAAGCTTGAAATACATTTGATTACACCAGTCCCTTACTCCGACATCCGCAAACAACTATCCAGAATCTTCATGGCCTCATTTTGGTTATCAGAGTAATCGGTTAAGGTAGAAAAGAAATAACTATAATATAATTGAAAAGTTCTTGCTTATATTGCAGAAGTACTGCATCCTAATTTTGACACTAATCACCAACTAAGATAAAATTAAACTATAACTTTTGACATATTACAGCAGGATTTCATACTTGAATTTGTGGGTGGCAGGTCATCCTTTCTCACCAATGACTTGATCCACTCTATCACACTCTTCCGCGATGTCCATTTTGTATTGGCATTGATGGCTGGGCTTGACCCGAAAACCTCTACGAACTTTTCAGAAACCACATAATCATAGTGTCAGTTACCCTTTCAGTGCCGACAACAGCAAGCAGCGGACTTGGAGCATTATCTTCATTGTTTACTACAAATTTAATACATGAGCAAAAAAAAATTGATTGATCTTAGTAAAAATTAAAATGACAGATGACTTTAAAACTAGAAATATTCATAGATTTGATTTCTATGACATTTCTCTTCAAAATTACATCAAAAATATAAGAGTTATCAACATATATATGGATTAGCTGGATTCGATCTACATATTAATTCAACATTTTTTATCGGAGTAAATAAGCTTTCAAAAATGTGATGGACTTCAAATTACATACTAGTTTTACGGATGCGAATTAGCATTCTAATTCTCTAAAACCTGGAGCATTCACGACCCATCGATCACCATGGATACATAAAACGAAACACATACATGCGCACACACACATATTAATTAAATCAATAAATCTCGATATGATTGACATCGATCCATATCGATCTTGATCGAAAGTTGTCACACATATCTTGATCGGATCGGGACCAATTCACATCTTAATTAAATTTTGTTAAATGTAAAATCAGCTTAAACATTTTGATATATTCCAAAAATTACACCAAATTTAGGGTGTGATTTAACATTCTTCTACAAGAATCTATCATCACCCATCAATTATCATGGATACATATAAAGAAACACATGATGCACACATTGAATTAGTGGATATTAGATGAGTGAAACTTACAATTCAATCTCGAGAAAAACGGTGTGGAAAGAAAAAGAAACCATCCCAACACTTGAAGAGACATCGATTGTTATTCATCTTGTTGAATAATTGTAGCGGTCAATGACAATTTATATAATAGACGTTTATGAATCTAGAATCTTCTAGATTGTGGGCTGTAAAGCCTATGATATAGTTTGACCCAATTGTTTTTGGGTTGGCCCTACGTAGTCCTCTGTCAATTCTTATCCATTAGCGAAACCAGAAAAAAAGAGGAAAAGAACAGATATTATAAATTATTAATTTTATGACTTAATGAACTTAACAATATTATTATAGATTACTTTTTAACAACTGATTTGATTTTATCATGAGTTAATTTATCAACTTTGAAAAGCAATATTATAATGTTTTCTTGTTTACATTTTAAACTTTTGACGTAATGGATCACAAAAGGTAAAAAAGAAAAAAAAACATATCACATGACAATGAAATTTCTAAAATTGGTTGGACAGTGTTTTAGTAAATAATTGAAAACAATTCCCAAATAATGAAATATATAAGAAAAAACACAACTAGCCCAGATAGGGCCCACTTAGAAAAACTTTAATTCAACAACTAAGGGTATTGACTCGTTTTGGAATAGTTTGAAGTTAAAGGGTTCAAAACCACACATTTACCCCCCAAAAAAATGCATTTTAAGAAACAAAAACAAAAGTGATATTTTTTTCTAAATGTAATTAAATTTTGTGTTTCCGGTGGTTATAGAAAAAAAGTTGGAAAACACAAGATTTTATTTGTGTAATTTGTGTTATTAAAGAAAGAGTCTTAGCTCTGATGGGAAGAGAAGGCAACCACCGCCAATAGAGGGGAAGAGAATGAGGCTAAAACATTGGCACAAAAGAGGGGAAGAGAATGAGGCTAAAGCTTTGGCATGAAAACTGAGAGAGAGATATATATAGATTGATAGAGATATTTCGGGGGGATGCTGTTGTGGAACAAAAACGTGGTTTGAATGGAGGCGGATATTTAATACTAGGGTTAGAGCTTCGAGCTTGTTTATGGTTGCGTTCGTGTTCCGAGACTGCATGGGCCTTACAAACTGCATACGTACCTTTGTTAAGGATCAAGCCAACGTAGTTCTGAGATTGAGATATCGGGTCTTTATATAGGCGTTTTAAGCCTTAGAATCATAGTAGGGTTAGGTTGCTTGGTGTCCAAGCAACCTTCTTGATGGTGGATAACTCTTATCAGAGTTAGTTTCCATGTTGGAGTTCGTTTCCATGTTGGACGTTGTCTTGGAAGCATCCTAGTGGTTTCCAACCACTGGGTTATTCCTGGACCAGACCCATTTCTTTGTGGTTTAAGATAAGGATTGGACCTTGGCCCTATTGTTGGCTACGAATTTCATATCATATCTAGGGTTTCGGGCCTTAATAATGGGCCTCGTGTTTGGACCATTCTAGGTCTAATTAATGCAACATTAAAGGTGTCCTTAGGGCTTTATTTTAGCCCATATCATTTGCCCCCCTAACCTCGAGGAAAATTGATCAGGTTTTCTCGAAGTTAAGTCGACCAATTTTTCAGTGGCCCTCCTCGGGTATTGCCTTTTTGTGGCTTTGGGTACACTAGTGTTTCACGAGTATCGTTTTTTAGCGTGAAGTGTGGAGCGACCTACACATTCACTACAATTAGCCTTATTCGAGGTTTCGTTTTTATTGGATGAGGGCACCTGATAACTAAACTATCAAGTGTAGCCATGTTTTTGTTAGCGAAGGTTGAGTGTTGCCTTAATTTGGCTAACTCTGAAGAATGATCGATGTGTATTGCCCTAAACGGGTTATATTTGGCGGGCAATGAGCCCTAATAAATTATAGGCATGGTTAACGGGCGCTAAATGGTGCTAAACGACGCTAAATAGCGCTAAACAATGCTTAACGGCGCTAAACAATGCTTAACGGCGCTAAACGACGCTAAACGATGCTAAACGGTGCTAAACGGCGCTAAACGATGCTAAACGACGCTACACGATGCAAAACGGTGCTAAACGATGCTAAACAACGCTAAACGACGCTAAACTGCGCTAAACGATGCTAAAAGGTGCTAAATCGTGCTAATTTTCCAGGCCAAGTTAAACTAACTACGCCAGCCGGAGGCCTCCCAGGGAGCCTGGTTGGCTGACAGCCTCCCAGGGGTCTGGTCGGCCATATCTGGTCGGCTGAAGGCCTTCCAGGAGCCTGGTCGGCCTTTGCTGGTCGGCTGGGGTTCTAGTCGGCCATGGCCTGGTCGGCTGGGGTTCTGTTCGGCCATGGCCTGGTCGGCTGGAGCCCTGGTCGGTCGTGGCCTGGTCGGTTGGAGCCCTAGTCGGCCGTGGCCTGGTCAGCTGGAGCACTGGTCAGCCGATTTTTTTTTTTTTTTTTTAAATTCAGCTAGGTGAAATGCTGATTGCCTAGGTTTCTTAGTTGTTTGTCATGAAACAACGTTCTTGTTTCCAACCACTAGGTAGTTTCTAAAATAAAACATATATGTTGGCCACCGTTCTTGGTTTCCATCAAGCTAAGGTGGGCTTGATTTCAACCATCGTGCGTGATTTCATCCATCGTGCATGATTTCAACCATCGTGCATGATTTCAACCATCGTGAATGATTTCAACCATCATGCATGATTTCAACAATCATGAATGATTTCAACCATTGTGAATGATTTCAACCATCCAAGGCTGAAACCAAGATTTAAACATGGTATTTGGTTGGAGTTTACAAACATGTTGGCCATTTTGGCTTTAAAGTTAAGGTGGCGGAATCAATGGGTCCACCCTTATTATGTTCTCAAGCAAACAAGGTCGGTGAGGGTGGTTTTAAATGTCGACTTCTTTTGATAAGAGAGTGGTTTCATTCATGATAACCATTATAGTCATCCGGGGCTAGTCATCCGAAGCCCTCACTGAGGCTCTAGTCATCCGGGGCTGGTCATCCAAAGCCCTCACTGAGGCTCTAGTCGTCCGGGGATAGTCATCCAAAGCCCTCACTGAGGCTCTGGTCATCTGAGGCTGGTCATCCAAAGCCCTCACTGAGGCTCTGGTCATCCGGGGCTGCTCTTTTGTGGCCTTAGTCATCCGGGGCTGTTGGTTGTCCCCCGAGTACGAACTCCTTGTTTAAAAACAACATGAGCGTTTTGAAAACAACAGGTTGTCTTCAAACCAAAGGTTTTAAATTCTTGATTTCCAAACCAAGTTATTAACTCTCCTAATCAAATTAGGTTAATCAGAATAATGTACTAATCCTTAATTAGGACTAAACTTCGCTTTGTTAAGCAAATCATGCTTAATTAGCCATAATTCCTCAACTGGCAGCTTTATGTTGCCCCAGGTCGCATTTTCATTCATTTTCTTTGTTTTTATTCAAAAAATAGGAGTTTTGGTTCGAATATATAAACCTTTTTAGTCGTTTTATCACCGATTTAGACAATTAAACCTGTAAATGCGGGTCGTCTTGAGATATGACTTGTTATCACACGTCGCCTTCTTCTATAAAAGGGAGGTGGATGAACCCATTTCATTCACACCTTCACTTGAAAATTTCTCTCTTGCATTATCTCTAGCTCTTGTTCTTTAGGTGTGTGGTTTACAACCAAGAAGTTTATTTTCAATCAAGGAGCCATCATCCAAGCATGGCAGATCAAAGAATAGCTGGTCCATCTTCCACTCTTGCTCAAAAGATGGCTTCAAGAGCGAAGAAACGTAACCATCTCTCCAGTGTTCCTGTTGTTATTGATGAACTTTTGCCTACTTTTTTTGAATTAGTGAATCAAATGGAGGATGCTTTCCCAAACAATGCTGAATTTGATTCTTTCAAGTTTCCAAGTACCCTGGAAAAGGTCGATGTGTAGACACTTAAGAAGAAGTACTCCTTCCCCAAGGATCTCAAGATAATGGTTCCTGATCCAGGTGATAGAACTTGCAACTGGCACTCGAAAAGGTTGTTTGTTTATAGGGATGCTATAGTTGCTGGACTTAGGTTTCCACTACACCCCTTCATGGTGAGGTTTCTAGCTGAGCTAAGGATCAATCCCTGCCAACTATATCTAAATTCATGGAAGTCTATCTTTATTTTCATGGCAAGGTCGAAAGAAAGAATTCCTCTAAGTGTTTCCATTTTCAGAAGCATCTTCGTTCTCAAGAAAAGCCCTGTCACCCGGAAAGGATGGGTTTGCATTCAACATCGCCCGGGTGTCAATCACATTTGCAACAATTCCTCTCTTCCCGATTCCAACCACGAATGGAGGCATCACTTTGTTGTGCTCTATTGGAAGGGAAGAGATTGTGGCTAATATTTTAGATCTGATTTCAACCATGTGGTAGACTTTGGGAGCCATATTAATGAACTTAAGTCTAACGAGTTCCCAGACAGGGATGATCTTATCACGGGTCATGATCAGACTCACTATCGTTCCTTCTTGACCGAAAGGATAATGGTTGAAGTCGGGATGAGTAGATTGTCTTTGGAGGGTAATTTTTATTGTTATTCCTTGTTTTGAAACACGCTTAATCTTATTCCAACGTTTTTGCCTTGTATTTTTCAGCCGCCGAGGCCCTTGATAGGGAACCTGGGATGGGTGAGCAAGTCACCAAGAGGATGGTAAAGAAAGCTGAGTTGATAGCCAACCCTCCATCTCCCAAGGTTCCGGATTTCCTTAAACATTGCCAGAAGGCTGGAAAGAGGTTTAGGGACTCTGAAGGTAACATCAAGACTTCCTTTCAACCCGCATAGGGAATATGTGAGCAAGACTCCATTGTCGGGAGCTCTTTGTTGGCCATGGATTGGTCTAGGTTCTCCATTACTCCTCCAGACATGGTGAATGTGCTTGCGCGTTCGAAATTGGATAAAACTGAGCAAATGGGAACTCAAGCCATATACCAGGTTAACATTTACTTATTTCAATTTAGTTACTTGTCCTCCTTTATCATACCTTGTTTATTTACTTGCCCTCTCTTATGTATAGCTGAATTCCTACTTTCAAACTCCCATTCATCGAGGAAAGTCTTTAAGGTATGATTTGAAGGCTGGCAACAAGGAGAAGAGTCGAGTCATTAAGGAGTCGAAGGAGTGGGAGACAAGAGCCTATACAGCCGAGGAGGATGCCTCTTCTTTCAAGGGAAAGTACGAGGCTTTGAAGAGTAAGTCTCGCCAAGGGGATCAATAGGTGATCGACAACTACCTCAACTCCGACGGTTTCCTTGAGTTCATGGATCAACATGATAATGACGTCCGACCTACTTTTCTGTCAAGTGGTTGGAATAAAGCTATTTCGGCTGTGAACATGTCTCATTCGGGGATGTTCAATCCTTTCGAGTTCCCAAGTCCTTGGGCTCTTGCTGGTGAGATTGACGATGATCAACCTTCCGGGTCGAGACATAGGGGGAAATCTCAATCCTCCGGGTCCAAAGGCAACTACTCTGTTAGCCCGGTTGGTGGAAAGGGCAAGGTTGTTGCTTAACCAGTTGTAGAGAAGCGTAGGGGTGTTATCCGTGAAGAAAGATAGTCTTCTTCTGGTTCAACTAAGAGCTCATCGGAGGAGGACGACGATGATGAGGAAGAGAGCACTCGTGGAGATAATGATGATGATGGTGATGAGTAATCCTCCTTTGTATTTCTAGCCTTGCATGGCTTGTAGTCACATGTGGCTTTATTTTGTTTTCATTTGTACGTGGTCCTTGGTTGACCTTTTAGACTTGCCTTTTATTTGGTTGTTTGTAAACTTAATTCGAGTATTCTTCGGGGCCTCTACTATTTGAATTCTTCGGGATCTTTATTATGCATTCATAGTTTATTTCTTATCTTGTTTACTTGTTTTCGGTACTTAGCATTGTACATATCGAGTGTTGGTACATAAAGCAAGATATAAGAAAATAAACATGCATTGATAACAAAATGAAGATGGGTTCAACCCTTTTCATAGATAATAGACTGCAAATGTGAGCTACATTTATAGTGTTTAAGTTTGTTAAGTCATAGAACTAATAATTAATAATATAGGCCTTATTTCCTTTTTTTAATATCGCCGCTAGACATGTTATAAGTACCGGCGACCACTATATAGGACGAAACCCAAAGATATATGGATCAAACTGTTTTATAGGCTTAAGAGAGCTCAAAATCTAGAAGATTCTAGATTTATTGTATAAGTTTACAATGTGTGCTACAATTATCCAATAAGATAAATAATAGTGAATGTCTCTTCAAGAATTGCAATGGTTTCTTTCTTATTCCAAACCTTTTTCTACTCGAGATTGAGTGATAATTCTGTTAATGCATGTGTGCATATGTGTGTTTATTTATATGTATCCCTCATAATTAATGATGGCCGATGAATGATAATTCTCTTTTGCAATCTATCTGAATGTTTAATCTTATTTTATCATATACCAAAATTTAATTAAGTTGTGGATCGGTCCCGATCTGATCAAGTTATATGACAACTCTCGATCAAGATCTATATAGATCAATGTCAATCAAATCAAGGTCTACTAATTTAGTTAATGTGAGTGCACGTGTGTGTTTGTTTGTTTGTTTTTATGTATCTATGATGACCTATGGGTAATGAATGACTACGATAATTCGCACCGGTTAATCTAGTATGCTATCACATTTTTTAGAGCTTTTTTACTAGGATAAAAATTATTGAATGAATATGTAGATCGACCCGATCTAATCCAAATATTTGTTGTTAGCTCTTACACATTTGATGTAAATTTTGGAGACAAATGTCAGAGAAATCAGGCCTTGAATATTATCACTTCTAAAGTCATCTGTTATTTTACTTTTTACTAAACTCAATCTATCATCTTTTATTAATTTATATATTTATGAAATATTTGTAGTAAACAGTGAAGATAATGTTCCAAGAAGCATTAATTAAATCATTAAATGAGTTTCTGAGGTGACATTCTTTCTTACATATCAAATTTTATGTCTGTCATAAATTAATTCTTTATCAATTACTATCTATTTTTTACGTTTATGTTATGCTTAATCAATGCATATATGTAATTGATAGGTCATTCTTACTGATTAGATCACTTTTTTACTATTGATAGGTGCTACTCGCAAACTCTTTTAGGAAGTTAAGAGCATATATATATATATCTAGATTATTTATACTCTTTATCATTAAAGAAAACACCTTTTAAGTGGAATACAATAGCAAAAGTACCAAATATTTAATGTAAATATTTTTAATTTCGGAAGATAAAAGACCTTTTAAGTGGAATACAATAGTACAAAAGTATCAAAAAAAAAATTTCCCGCATCGTATTTTTGAACAACACGTGTATGTAAATCTTACTTTCAAAAAGTACTTGAAGATTCAGGTGTCCTAAGACGTCGTGAAGTGGGTGATGAACGATCATATTCATGGAGTGTTGTATGTATGTGTTTATGTTAGACATATTTGTTAATGTATAAGTTTTTGTTGACATATATGTTAATACTAGCGTAACAGCCCGTGCAAGCTGCATAGAGATGTCAATAATTTTTATTGTGAAAAAGTTGGTCGTAATCGATTTATTAGCTTAAGGATTGTGTAGTCTTAAGTTTGATTGCGTTAAATGAGAAGTATGGTTCATGCATAGTGAGGAGTAAAGAATTTTGGTAGCGAATAGTGTAATTACTTTGAATCACAAACGTAACTATGCCAAGGCTCTAAGACTTGTTTAAAGTGACTATTATTGATTTTGAGACCAGATTGAAATAGTGTAGAATTTGAAGCACGAATGTAATATTGTTCTTCTTGCGATTATAAGCAGGTTTACCTGAGTTGAGTTTTGTGTGTCAGAGAAATGATAGTTTGTAGATTGGTAATTTGCGTTAGAGAGCGGTTGTTATCTGTTTTTCGGGAATCAATTGTTTTTTTTTTTTGCAATCTAGATTATGAATAGTTTAATGCATGCAATGTTGTTGTAATATAATCGAACATGCATGAATGAGATAGAGGATTTTAAAATGAAGCTGAAAGCCGACGCATCTTTGCACACTCTCACATCACTCAAGTTTGTGATAAACACTTTGGGAGATGAACACCTATTACAGTTTGGAGTATTCATGTCACCTATTTGTTTTTAGTTTTTTACTTGGGAACTGATTCTGCACTCCTCTCATGTGTTCGTCTTTATATTAAATTATGTTAACACATTTAGTAAATGCATTAATAATGTGTTTGGAATATCGTTTTACAGTTACAAATTTAATCCAATTTATTACTATATATTAAACCTCAACACAAGGGCAAAAGTTTCTAATTAAATGGTCGTCACAAAAATGTCACTCATATATTATTATGCAAAAATATATTAATAGTTGTTATACAAAGAAACAAACCTCCAACCTCCTTCTAAGATGTTCATGGGTTTAACCACTATTCTACATGCCTGTTTGAGTTTACTTCAAAAAATTTATTAGATAATCCACATCTTTCCTCTCTTATCTTATATTATTTTTACTTTGATTTTAAAATAAATAAAATATTGGTTTGTATTATTTATATAAATCAGTTTTTCTTTTCATCTTTTCGTAATTTTGGTCAAAAAGTGTATTTTCCGGACACCCCAACCGGTATCACGCCAGACCCTGCAGGAAGAATTCCCCACGCTCCCATGAATCGAACCTTGAATGCTTTGGTCAATAACCAGTGCTTTCACCAACTCATCTACAGGCCAAGAGGCTTCTTTTTGTAATTTTATATACCTAAATATTCAATCACTGAATTTTATTACAGTTGTACGTTTTCGATTAAATATATATTAATTATGTTGTTTAAAATTCATACTTTTATATTATATATCTTTATTATACTTTATTTGAATTAAATTAATTATTCATGCATAAAATATACTATTGAAATTCGACCTAATATAAGAAATATTGTATATGTTGTAGAGGATGTCGTCAAGGACCCACAAACCCTATTTAGAATTTCATTTTATTAAAATGATTATATGACATTACGAATCAATTTAATGTATTCTATAAAGTTCTATTATTATTATGAAAGATAATACTTTTTTTAACATCGTACAATAATTTTTGGAATACAATTTGAAATTCTATTTTCAAAACTTGTAATTTTCAATTTTCCCAAACTTAATCGTCTACTAACAGATGAACTTGTAATTTTCAATTTTCCCAAACATGTTACTTTAGAAAATGTTAACAAATGAACAATACATTCTGGAAAAGAAAATTGTTAAGAAATGGTTGTGACGAACAGAGTAGGTAGACAAATGTTTTGTATAATTTGAATGCTAATGTTCTTAATTTAAAAATTATAGAAATAACTAATAATGAGAGATATAATGTGTATAATACTTCTTATATTATATCGAATTTTAATAGTATATTTTATGCATGAATAATTAATTTAATTCAAATAAAGTATAATATAAATATATAATATAAATTATGAATTATAATCAACATAATTAATATATATTAAATTGAAAACATACAACTGTAATAATATATAGTGATTGACTATATAGATATATAAAATTACGAAAAGGAAAAAAGAAAAACAAATTTATATAAATAATTCAAACCAATATTTTATTTATTCAAACATCAAAGTAAAAAAATAATATAAGAGATAAATGACGTGGGTTATCTAATAAGTTTTTTGAAATAAATTCAAAAAGGCATGTAGCATAGTGGTTAAGCCCATGGATATCTTGGAATGAGGTTGTAGGTTCGATTCTTTGTAGTAACACATCTATTAAAACATTTTTGTATAATAATATACGAGTGGCATTTTTGTTATTTTTCAAAAAAAAAGGGTAAAACAGTAATTTTGCGGCCATTTAATTGACAACTTTTGCCCTTGTGTTGGCATATAATCTCTTCTATATATAAAATAGGAGAACACAAGGGTAAAAAGAGCAAATTAAATCCCTGTGAAATTACAATTTTACCCTTTTATATTTTGAAATTACATGACATGCCACTACTCTCTTATCTAAAGAAAAAAAAAGAGTAAATAATGTTTTTGTGCACAATCGAACACCTGACCTTCCCTAAGGAAATCATTCTTATTACCATTGAGCTACATGACTCATTTTGGTTTTGAGTGAAAAATCACATTACATAAACCTCATATCATTCTTAATCCTATATTAATTATTATTTAAACTTTTAAGTAAAAATCAAGGTGATTTATAATATTTATTAAATTTTATTTATTAAATTCTTTTTTTAGAGTATGTTTGCAAAGGATATTTATAATATTTATTTTTTAATTATTAAAATATCATACCAAACTATATACTACCAATCTTATAAAAAATTTATATTAAGTTTCAAAAATAATATTAAGTCTGGTGTATTTTTATCTTTCCTTTAGTTTAAAATAAATATTTCGGTTGTGTAACTTTAACTATAATATATTATATTTTCTTATATAAGGGTCTAACTTTTCTTGTACTATACAATATATTTAAATTATTAAATCATACTTATTAATTTCTATAAAATATCTTTAAAATTTTATAATAAAATTAGTTTGATAAATCATGATATATAATTTTTTAAATTTAATTTAATATTTTTAAATAATAATTCAAATTAATATTTATTTAAAATAAGAGGTAAAATAAATATTATTGTAATTTACTTATATTCTACAAGTGAAAACTTTGAATTAGAAAAATGGATTAAAAGTTTAAACTATAAGAATATATACAAATCATATTTATTCACAATAATTTATTTAATATACATGAAAATATATAATATTTTTGTTAAATATAGAAATTGGGGACCGGGTAGCGTGGCAGGGAGACACTAACCCCTGACCCCATCATGATCCCCGAAATTTTTACATATTTTTTCCCGATCGCCAGAAAAGTTCTCAATTCTCCGTCCGAAATGGGGCAGAGAATGGATCGGGGTTGGGCGGGAAGGGGTGAATGTCTATCTCTACAATAAGCATTATTATATAGCACATATCGATAAAATGTATCCATGATATTTATGAATATTCTTCTTATGTATACAAGCAGGGGTCGGTGCAATGCAAAGATGTATTTTTAAATTTGTTATTTTATATGTATTTTAATAATTTATTTTATATTTATACTTTTTTAACGAAGATGAACTTAAATCTAAATAGTTTTATCTGATTGTTGAACTCGATGTTGAATTGACGTATGTGTTTGTGTTTGAGCGTAATTAAATTATGTTTCAAGAATTTTGTGTTTAACAGTATTGAAAAAATATTTTTTATTTAAAATTGTTATTTTTAATAAATCAAGGTCAAGTTGCAAAAGTAAATGGATTAAAGTGCAAATATCAAAATACGAGTATCATTCTAACCGACCGACTACATTATATTTTGATCAAAATCGTTGTTTTTAATAAATTAAGGTTAAATTGTAAAAATAAAAGAACTAAAGTGCAAATACCAAAATACGAGTACCGTACCGACTCACTACAAAACTTTCAATATTTCTGTTTTAATAATACAATATAAATAGATAGATATAATAAAAGTGAGTAGATTTATAATTAGAATGGATGCATTGTGTATATGAGACATTTTTAATTATTATTACATGAATTTTAATGTCATTTTATGGAAGAAAATAATTAGTTATTTGGAATTGAATTAATATATACATATATATAACATATGAAAACTATTTGTTTTGAATTCAAACAATTTAAAAGATGAGATAATAAAAATAAATAGATAGTACAACAAAAAAAATTAAATGAATTATATGGTCATGTTGAAAAGGTTAGACAATATAAACACATAAATTTGGGTTGGAGAAATACTTGGTGATACTAATTTGTGTAAAAAATAAATAGTTAAAAATATATAGTCGAGTTAACAAATTTTAGAAAACAAGATATTATATAGCATACAAAAATATTATGATCAGATCGATCACATTATACACCCCGGGTTATTTAAAATCATAGGCCCGATCAATCAAATTATCTATATAAATTAAAGTAAGTATATTATAACGAGACGAACAAAATATGTAGAAATATAACTAAATATAATATTTAAACAACAAAGAATAAAATTTTATTTTAATCACTAGAAAATGACCGTGCCTTGCACGGGTTCGTGCAACAAAATATGAGAATTGAAGTTATAATAGCAAATAATATTTCACGAATGTTAATATTATTATCAGTTAGACATACCCAGGTCATTTCAACATAATTATGTTTTAAAATTTTAGTAGTAAAATAAAAAAATTAATTGTATTTGAAAATTATTTTAATATATATATATATATTTATATATATATAAACAACTAATATTGACAATATATTGAAATATTATTAAATTAAAACATATTGTAACACCTGAGTCTCAAATCGAGAAATGTGGGGGTTTTAGTACAGTTTATAAAACAAAGTACAACTACTAAGTGCACCAACAATCATGATCTTTTGGAGACCAGTGGTGGGTTTATGGATTACCCACGTTATTGCATTTGGGCCAATTGATCGGCAGTTGATTCGTGAAGTTGCTGGAGGTGGGGACACAAAGACTGGTGGTATTATTTCATAATGGACTGAGGTCCAGAGGTGGGGACATAAACTAGCCAGTATTATCTCACAATCTTTAGAGATGTATGAGGATTGCATTGTAGGTCGAAGTTGCCTTTATAACTATGAAGTTCAACATCTGAGTAGACGTATTCGACCCTTGCCCCATTGTCATTGGGAGTTGGATAGTGCCTTCCACCTTCGACTCCACTCCATTGAATCCATATATGGGCATATTCGAGGGTGTCAACTGAGAGTCAGTATAGCCCGTCTTGATAAAAGCATCATGGAACAAGATGTCCACTGAAGCTCTATTGTCGACCAGAACTCTCTTCATTTCAGAATTGCCTATCACAGGTACGATGACTAAGGTATCATCGTGGGGAAACTTCACTCCTTCCAAGTCAGAATCATCAAAACCTATTGATATTTCTGTTCGGGCACGTTTCGGTGCTTCTCCAACTATGGTCATTACCTCTCGGGCATAGGATTTTCTTGAGTTTCGGGAGGACCCAGCAGCAGCTGGTCCTCCGAATTACGATCTTGATCGTTGTCCTTTCTGTCGTAATCTTTTCTTTCATAGTTTCCTCTTTGACTCCCTTGATTTCCATCTTTTGTGAATTTATTGAACTTTCCTCTCCGTATCAGAAACTCAATCTCATCTTTCAATTATCTGTAATCATCCGTGTCATGACCGACTTCCTTGTGGAACCGACAGAATTGGTTTTGATTCCGTTTAGACATATCAGTCCTTAGTGGCTTCGGACATCGGAGATCCTCCTCCTTTGCTATTTCTATCAGAATTTGGCTCCTGGGAGTGTTCACTCTTGCATACTCCGTAAACTTTGGCCCAAAATTGTTCCTCTTGGGTGGAGAATCAGAATCCTTTGACGTTCTGGGAAACTTTTCCTTGATGTCGTACTCCTGAGTTTCCTTTATTTTCTTTGAATTTCCACTGCCACCAGTAGTGCGTTCATACTTTCTCATGCTTTCTTCAGCCTTGATGTATTTTCCGGCTCTATCTTGGAGCTTCAGCATGCTCTTGGGTGGATATTTTTCCAATGATCTTTTGAAGTGATCATCAGTGGTTCTTTGCTGCAGGGCTATCATAGCTACTTTGTCCTCCAAGTCCGGGAGTTTCAGAGCCTCCCGGGTGAATCAGTTGATATAATCCCTTAAAGCTTCATTCTTTCCTTGCTGGATTCCCATGAGTGATGCAGAACTTTTCTCGTGCACCCTTCCACTAACAAATTGATTGTTGAATGCTTTTCTTAGTTCCTTAAAAGACCCAATGGAATTGGGAGGTAGACGGCTGTACCAATGTTGGGTCATGCCTGCCAAGGTTTGTGGAAATGCCCTACACTTGACCGCATCATTGGCTGGTTGCAACATCAGTGCAATAGAGAAGGTTCTTACGTGATTTGCGGGATCTCCCGTTCCATCATAAGCTTTAATCGTTGGCATCTTGAATTTCCTGGATATGGTAGCTTTCATGATGTCTTGAGTGAACGGTGGTGTAGGATCATCAGGATCTCCTAGGGGTAACAAAACACTAGGATCACCCCTTGGGGCTTCCGCCCTCTTGGTTCTTCTCGGTGTTGGGTCCAAGTTGATTATCGGGAATCTTCCACTTGCCTGGCTTTGTGTGCTTTCGCGGCCTCCTGTTCTGCCAGTAATTTCTTGAGCCTTGCAGCCTCCACCTCATGGGCCGCAATCTTTTCCTTAGTAGTTTGGGGTTGTTCCCGATTTGTTTGGGAAGAACGCCTCCTCCTTGGGGCAACATCCCTCTCTTCTGCAGATGTATAATTCTCGTCCTCGGTATAGGGACCCGAGTAGTCTTGAATCAAAGGGGTCCGTCGAGTTTGTTGATTTTGGGGTCCCAGACCTTGTATATAAGGAGGAACGTATGGTAAGTGGGATTGAGACCACTACCGCCCGTCAGGGGTCGAGGGGGTATGCCATAGCTTGGCATCCCCAAAGTTTGAGTTGCGTGTTGGGGGAGATCCGTGGTATGAAGTTGAAGGCCACTTGGTGCATTCACGAGCAACGGAGAGGTTGTGATTGGTTGTTGGTGAGCGGTCTCTTGTGGATTAGATCCATGAACGACCATCTACAGGGGGTTCGTCCCTTCAACCAAAATTGGGATCTCCAGTCCTTGAGTGGTGGTGAGGGGGATATTCGCCCCTTGAATGCCAGTAGTTGGCGGTGGTTGATTTCCGTGAGTATCAGCCTCAGAGGTGATAGGAAGATCCTCAGAAGTTTGAGTATCTCGGGTTGTTCTTCGTGTGTTTGCCATGGTTGATGTTGTTTTCCCACAGACGGCGCCAAATGTTATGGATTAAAAAGTGTACTTGTAAATTGATTGCTAAGGTTTAAGAGAGCTTCGAGCTTTAATGGATGCTCTTGTGTTTCGTGACTAAATCGGTCCTCACAAGATGCCTACGTATCTCAATCAATGCTGAGAATCAAGCCAGAAAACGTAATTCTTGGTGTTGCCCTCGGGGCTATGGCGGCAGGGGCACACCAAGGACGTAGTGACTTGTATGTCCTTATTCGAGGATGAAGTCTAAAACATTGTAGATGACGTATGGAGCTGTGTCCAAAACGTAGTAGATGACGTATGGAGCGTGTCTAAAATGTAGTAGATGACGTATGGAGCTGTGTCCAAAACGTAATTCTGAGATGAGGGGTCAGGCCCTTTATATAAGCATTCAGAAGCCTAGTTGATAAATATTGATTTCCTTGAAGGATAAATCTTATCCTTGACGGTGGATAAGTATTATCACTTTCTTGAAGGATAAATCTTATCCTTGATAGTGGATAAGTATTATCACTTCCTTGAAGGATAAGTCTTATCCTTGACGGTGGATAAGTAGTATCACTTTCTTAAAGGATAAGTGTTATCCTTGACGGTGGATAAGGATTAATTCTAGATCCTTCCTTGTATGAGTTGTTTCCATATCATAACGGACTTGTATTGAAACAAACCCAATTGTATTAGAACAAGTCTGTATTGGACGTCTCCTAATACAGGTTGTACTTCTAGCCCAAATATTAATTACGAAATTAATATTTAATTGGAGTTTCGGGCCTTATTAATGGGCCTTATTTATGGACCATCTAGGTTTAATTAATGCAATATTAATTATGTCTTTAGGGTTATTTTTAACCCTTATCATGAGTGCTTACCAAATGTTTTGAAGGACTGTTCTACTGTGTTTCTTGCAAATGCATGTGTATGTTTGTATTGTGCGTACACATACTCCGTATACATGTTTATATTACTATCTTAAAATTTTGCCATTTACCAATAAATCACTTATTTTCTGTTTCTAGTTTTGCTCGAGTGTAGGACCCTATAAACAAGAATGTTATCCTATGTGATATATGCTACGCTTCAGCAACTTTTGGGAAGTAAAAGCATTTTTGCTTGGGAAGTACCTAGGAGGATAGACTGTCATCTATTCAAGCGATCCTGATTTTGGTTTCTAACCTCATTAACTGGTAAGTAATACAACTGATGTTCACTACACCATAGATTGGCTAACAGCTGTCCAGGGAGGCCCCATGCCTCCAGCCAAGGCAGGTCGCTTGAAAAACGCCTATGTATCATCTTTCCCAGCACCTCCCACATTTGTAAGGTCTCCCTCACACTCTCCGTACCCTGCTACTGGAGTTCCGCAATGCCCGGTTTCGCCACCAATGTACGGGCATGGTAGCAGGAGTCCATCAGCCAGCAATTTTGTTTAAATTATGTAATAGTTGGCTAACTCCTTTTGTACAAGTAGGTGTATGCGACTTAGCATGTTTTGATAAGTAATTAAGTGTATGCGCATACAACACTTTGTCGTTTTTCTTAGACTTACCTTTCAGATGGTTTCTACGACGATGTCATGGTGCTGCTTTCGAACTGTTGGTAATTAGTGTTCTATATGAAATGACATTGATGTTTGGTATTGCTTGGATTTGTGGCTTTTATGCCTGGCTAGTTTAATATTCAAATGGAATCACACAATTTTATTTTTAAATATTGTTGCAATTGTGCCAAAAAGATGTTGCAAATAATGTTAAAACTGCTATAAAATTATTGCAATAAGGGCTTAAACTGTTGCAATTTGTCTAATAAATTCATTGCAATTGGACTAATATTTGTTGCCTTAAAGTGACTTGTTTGCCAACCATTTGCTACTGTAATGATTTTTAAATGTTGCTGAAGACCATAAAACGTTGCTACATGTCTATATTGCAATGATTTATAACGTTGCTATATGAAGCTGAAATCGTTGCTAAATGGCTCTATTGCAACAGGGGCGGATGCAACGGTGAAATTTTGGACATTCGTTGCAATTAAGTCTAATGCAATAAATATAGGCCTTAAGGCAATATATTTGTGTTGTTGCAATATGCAATCTATAGTGTAGTGGTTTTTGTAGCTTATATCAATGTGATGTATATGAACATTATCCCAAGCCAGTTTCATCCTCTCGATCACACTTAAGATGAAAGGTGTTTAAAATATTTCCTATATCCAGCCTTCAGCGCGTTGTGCAGAAGCCAATTTGTAATTATATACATAATTATATCATAATTTTTAATTAAAAGGGCTAATTTTTTTTCCTTTTGGGCACATGTTCCCGTAGGTCATCCGCCCTTTATCACACTCAATGTCCCCATAGGTCATCCGCCCATCAAAAGAGATCCAAAATCGCTTTAGTTTACACCTTGTTGGAGAGTCAGTCAAAGCCGTATCTAGATTGTTTGATTTCCTTTTCTATCTTTAGAGCATCATCAACAGTATAAACAATATGATTGTTAGAAAGTTAGTATATGCATTTCCGTGTCAACTCCAAAAATACACTTTATCTTGACTCCTAATTTATACTTTATTCATATTTCAAACTTAACTATGACAAACATCTAAATTCAATCATGTGCAAATATATACTTTATTAGTAGAAAATAGTTAAGAGCCATCTAGTAGCTCTTAAAATTGACGAGATAGAAGAGGCTCTTAAGCTTTTTAAGAGCCACTAAGAGTCTCCTGGGATATTTTATCCCATATGATTGGTGTTAGTAGAAGAATGGACATAACTGTTTTGTATTTTGCAGGTATATATATAGGGAGATGGGCATTGTAGTTTGCTTTTGGCTGGTGAAGTTGCTGCAATTGCTTTTGGCTGTTATGATGTTTATAACTTGGTGCGTTTAATGCCGGTGATCTAGTTTCCTGGCTTCCGATGAGACATTTCGCAACTATACGATCACGTTGATGGTTTTGGGATTTACTTCTCTGCTGTAAATTATTTTCTCTTCCACACCCCTTATCTCAGTTGATAGATACAATAATAGATTAATATACTCGAAACCTAGTCTACGACGTATGTTTGGTGCATGAAAACCTAACTAAGACTCTGCATCTAAAGTACTTTCTGTTTTATTTAGCAGTTTAAAAATAGGATATGCACTTGAAATTGAAGTTTTCATATATTTGTTTCTAAACAATTGGCTTTGACACGCTGAAACTGTGTAGTGATGTTGCTAGGTATGGAAGTAGTAACAGTTTAAGGGAATAGTTGATTCCTTTGTTTCTAAGGCATAAGCTGACAGAGTCTGTGTATTATAATTATAAATATATAAACAGAAAGCAAGAAGAAAAATTTAAGATGTGAATCATGTGAAAATATCAATAAAATTTCTTTATATTACATTGATCTTACAATAATCTACTAAGCATCCTCTAATTATTCACTTAATTGAAATGACAAGGCAAGAAAACAGGAAAACGTTGTCTTCAACATTGTAATTAAGGTGGTATGACTCAACTTAAACCCTTTTTGTGCGTATACAGTGTAGATTAAGCAGGGTATCGTTCAACGCCAAGAATCAAGGGATTGCTTCTTCCTTTATTTTGGGTAAAATTTAAGAGTTTTGATTTGATTTATTGTTTTTAACTAAACTAAATATTGCTTAATGAAGAATTGGAGTGTAAACAATGGAAGAGAAATGTTGGAAATCATGTAAATCCACCACCAAACCCTTGACATACAAGATATTGAACTTTAAACTCCATCGATATGCTTTGACAAATACTTATAGAAAACTTGCCATGACCACATAGAAACAAGTTTCGCTACCCATATAACACGTATACAATTAATCTCATGACCACATATAAAGATTAATTGACTTTATAGAAACAACAATCACATAGCAAACTTGGATGACTGCTATGGCTAATTCAAGAATTTCTACAAGCATTGATGAACATATAAGCATAATCAAGCACATATAATATTGTCACAAGGTCTCGGGGCTTCAAAACAGCCCCAACAAATAGGGTTTAGCCTACCATTGTTTATAATCAAATACATAAAAGTCAGAAAGAGATGAGAATACAATACAAAGTTAAGATGTAGTAGAGAAATCCATATGTCGAAAATCTCAAGCACACAATCTTCTCCTTGCAATCTTCTCATCTCTTCTCATTAGTGGCTCCTCTATGAAAGTACGTAGATGATATCCAAACTGGATAGGTTTCCAAAGTCAAAATTCGTGATTGACTTTTCTCTTCTGTTCCAGGGCTGCTCCAACTGAATTTTGATATCAGGGCCACTCTGGAATGAATTAAAGATAATCTCGTTATCTTCGCGTAGGCTGTTGAATCGCTCAAATCCGATGTGCATAACTCAAGATACAACCCAAAAAATGTGTCTTGCGCGAGTAGCCTAATAAGAAAAATATAACTAACAAGGGAATAAAAATCATTTAACATACATACAAATATATATACTTTATCATAAGGATGGACTAATCTAAAACAAATCTCACAAAAGCTACAAAGAGCAACAAAAGCTAGCAATGTATGTTTAATAATTCCCTTTGCCATGTACATGGACAACTCTGTTGATCCAAAAAAGGGACGAGATCTCCGCCTAATTATAATAAATCAAAATATTATTCTAAGATGGGCCCAAAAATGGGAAAACATCCGTACCTAGATAGTAGCTTCATCTTGCACTAATCCGTCACTTTGACATCCACAAACCAGTAAATCTTGGTTGCCTCATTTTGGTTATCTTGAAATTTATCAAGGGAACACTATGAACGTAATCCAAATGTTAAAAGATAAAAAAAACAAAGAACCATGTATGAAGTCTAACAAAGAGACTATAAACACATAAATATATATTTGGGAATTGTAGTGCATGTCCATGTTGTTAACTAGGGTGAGCTCGTACGGTAACCCTTTCCTTTTGGTTTTCAAAATTTAAAATTGTCACGGCAACGACAAAATAAATTAATCAAATTTTGTCTAAAAACTCTAGCTTTGGTTTCGATCGCAAAATTGGATATACAAACTTTTTTCCCACTTACAATAATTTTGAAATAAAAAAGTCTTGAGGACCAAAATTGACTACAATTTTATAAAAAAAAATAAGAGATTAATACATTTCGCATGGGCAACATAAATTTTGATGCACTAAACTAACATTACATCTTACACAACTTTCATTCTTTCCCTCTGTAATTCATTCATATACTTTATTCCATGCATTGTATACAAATACATGCATTTTCTTGTTTGATTTATTTGGTCACAAATATAGAGTAATTGTACTATTGAGATAGTAAAATGAGTGCATTAAAAAAATATACACTTACTACTCTCAAATTCATTATTTTTCACATGTTTCGTGTACCAAACCCATTCCTCCAAACAAAATGAGAAAGAAAAAAAAACATTTACAGAGCTTTCATCTAATTACATTCTAGTGGGCTAATATTACATTTTCTTCTAGTCTTCTATGTTAGTGGCCCAACAACTTGTCTATCACTTACCACCTACATGAAATTTTATGTAAGTGTACGCCTTAATATCCAACAAAAAGCTTGAAATACATTTGATTACACCAGTCCCTTACTCCGACATCCGCAAACAACTATCCAGAATCTTCATGGCCTCATTTTGGTTATCAGAGTAATCGGTTAAGGTAGAAAAGAAATAACTATAATATAATTGAAAAGTTCTTGCTTATATTGCAGAAGTACTGCATCCTAATTTTGACACTAATCACCAACTAAGATAAAATTAAACTATAACTTTTGACATATTACAGCAGGATTTCATACTTGAATTTGTGGGTGGCAGGTCATCCTTTCTCACCAATGACTTGATCCACTCTATCACACTCTTCCGCGATGTCCATTTTGTATTGGCATTGATGGCTGGGCTTGACCCGAAAACCTCTACGAACTTTTCAGAAACCACATAATCATAGTGTCAGTTACCCTTTCAGTGCCGACAACAGCAAGCAGCGGACTTGGAGCATTATCTTCATTGTTTACTACAAATTTAATACATGAGCAAAAAAAAATTGATTGATCTTAGTAAAAATTAAAATGACAGATGACTTTAAAACTAGAAATATTCATAGATTTGATTTCTATGACATTTCTCTTCAAAATTACATCAAAAATATAAGAGTTATCAACATATATATGGATTAGCTGGATTCGATCTACATATTAATTCAACATTTTTTATCGGAGTAAATAAGCTTTCAAAAATGTGATGGACTTCAAATTACATACTAGTTTTACGGATGCGAATTAGCATTCTAATTCTCTAAAACCTGGAGCATTCACGACCCATCGATCACCATGGATACATAAAACGAAACACATACATGCGCACACACACATATTAATTAAATCAATAAATCTCGATATGATTGACATCGATCCATATCGATCTTGATCGAAAGTTGTCACACATATCTTGATCGGATCGGGACCAATTCACATCTTAATTAAATTTTGTTAAATGTAAAATCAGCTTAAACATTTTGATATATTCCAAAAATTACACCAAATTTAGGGTGTGATTTAACATTCTTCTACAAGAATCTATCATCACCCATCAATTATCATGGATACATATAAAGAAACACATGATGCACACATTGAATTAGTGGATATTAGATGAGTGAAACTTACAATTCAATCTCGAGAAAAACGGTGTGGAAAGAAAAAGAAACCATCCCAACACTTGAAGAGACATCGATTGTTATTCATCTTGTTGAATAATTGTAGCGGTCAATGACAATTTATATAATAGACGTTTATGAATCTAGAATCTTCTAGATTGTGGGCTGTAAAGCCTATGATATAGTTTGACCCAATTGTTTTTGGGTTGGCCCTACGTAGTCCTCTGTCAATTCTTATCCATTAGCGAAACCAGAAAAAAAGAGGAAAAGAACAGATATTATAAATTATTAATTTTATGACTTAATGAACTTAACAATATTATTATAGATTACTTTTTAACAACTGATTTGATTTTATCATGAGTTAATTTATCAACTTTGAAAAGCAATATTATAATGTTTTCTTGTTTACATTTTAAACTTTTGACGTAATGGATCACAAAAGGTAAAAAAGAAAAAAAAACATATCACATGACAATGAAATTTCTAAAATTGGTTGGACAGTGTTTTAGTAAATAATTGAAAACAATTCCCAAATAATGAAATATATAAGAAAAAACACAACTAGCCCAGATAGGGCCCACTTAGAAAAACTTTAATTCAACAACTAAGGGTATTGACTCGTTTTGGAATAGTTTGAAGTTAAAGGGTTCAAAACCACACATTTACCCCCCAAAAAAATGCATTTTAAGAAACAAAAACAAAAGTGATATTTTTTTCTAAATGTAATTAAATTTTGTGTTTCCGGTGGTTATAGAAAAAAAGTTGGAAAACACAAGATTTTATTTGTGTAATTTGTGTTATTAAAGAAAGAGTCTTAGCTCTGATGGGAAGAGAAGGCAACCACCGCCAATAGAGGGGAAGAGAATGAGGCTAAAACATTGGCACAAAAGAGGGGAAGAGAATGAGGCTAAAGCTTTGGCATGAAAACTGAGAGAGAGATATATATAGATTGATAGAGATATTTCGGGGGGATGCTGTTGTGGAACAAAAACGTGGTTTGAATGGAGGCGGATATTTAATACTAGGGTTAGAGCTTCGAGCTTGTTTATGGTTGCGTTCGTGTTCCGAGACTGCATGGGCCTTACAAACTGCATACGTACCTTTGTTAAGGATCAAGCCAACGTAGTTCTGAGATTGAGATATCGGGTCTTTATATAGGCGTTTTAAGCCTTAGAATCATAGTAGGGTTAGGTTGCTTGGTGTCCAAGCAACCTTCTTGACGGTGGATAACTCTTATCAGAGTTAGTTTCCATGTTGGAGTTCGTTTCCATGTTGGACGTTGTCTTGGAAGCATCCTAGTGGTTTCCAACCACTGGGTTATTCCTGGACCAGACCCATTTCTTTGTGGTTTAAGATAAGGATTGGACCTTGGCCCTATTGTTGGCTACGAATTTCATATCATATCTAGGGTTTCGGGCCTTAATAATGGGCCTCGTGTTTGGACCATTCTAGGTCTAATTAATGCAACATTAAAGGTGTCCTTAGGGCTTTATTTTAGCCCATATCATTTGCCCCCCTAACCTCGAGGAAAATTGATCAGGTTTTCTCGAAGTTAAGTCGACCAATTTTTCAGTGGCCCTCCTCGGGTATTGCCTTTTTGTGGCTTTGGGTACACTAGTGTTTCACGAGTATCATTTTTTAGCGTGAAGTGTGGAGCGACCTACACATTCACTACAATTAGCCTTATTCGAGGTTTCGTTTTTATTGGATGAGGGCACCTGATAACTAAACTATCAAGTGTAGCCATGTTTTTGTTAGCGAAGGTTGAGTGTTGCCTTAATTTGGCTAACTCTGAAGAATGATCGATGTGTATTGCCCTAAACGGGTTATATTTGGCGGGCAATGAGCCCTAATAAATTATAGGCATGGTTAACGGGCGCTAAATGGTGCTAAACGACGCTAAATAGCGCTAAACAATGCTTAACGGCGCTAAACAATGCTTAACGGCGCTAAACGACGCTAAACGATGCTAAACGGTGCTAAACGGCGCTAAACGATGCTAAACGACGCTACACGATGCAAAACGGTGCTAAACGATGCTAAACAACGCTAAACGACGCTAAACTGCGCTAAACGATGCTAAAAGGTGCTAAATCGTGCTAATTTTCCAGGCCAAGTTAAACTAACTACGCCAGCCGGAGGCCTCCCAGGGAGCCTGGTTGGCTGACAGCCTCCCAGGGGTCTGGTCGGCCATATCTGGTCGGCTGAAGGCCTTCCAGGAGCCTGGTCGGCCTTTGCTGGTCGGCTGGGGTTCTAGTCGGCCATGGCCTGGTCGGCTGGGGTTCTGTTCGGCCATGGCCTGGTCGGCTGGAGCCCTGGTCGGTCGTGGCCTGGTCGGTTGGAGCCCTAGTCGGCCGTGGCCTGGTCAGCTGGAGCACTGGTCAGCCGATTTTTTTTTTTTTTTTTTAAATTTAGCTAGGTGAAATGCTGATTGCCTAGGTTTCTTAGTTGTTTGTCATGAAACAACGTTCTTGTTTCCAACCACTAGGTAGTTTCTAAAATAAAACATATATGTTGGCCACCGTTCTTGGTTTCCATCAAGCTAAGGTGGGCTTGATTTCAACCATCGTGCGTGATTTCATCCATCGTGCATGATTTCAACCATCGTGCATGATTTCAACCATCGTGAATGATTTCAACCATCGTGCATGATTTCAACAATCGTGAATGATTTCAACCATTGTGAATGATTTCAACCATCCAAGGCTGAAACCAAGATTTAAACATGGTATTTGGTTGGAGTTTACAAACATGTTGGCCATTTTGGCTTTAAAGTTAAGGTGGCGGAATCAATGGGTCCACCCTTATTATGTTCTCAAGCAAACAAGGTCGGTGAGGGTGGTTTTCAATGTCGACTTCTTTTGATAAGAGAGTGGTTTCATTCATGATAACCATTATAGTCATCCGGGGCTAGTCATCCGAAGCCCTCACTGAGGCTCTAGTCATCCGGGGCTGGTCATCCAAAGCCCTCACTGAGGCTCTAGTCGTCCGGGGATGGTCATCCAAAGCCCTCACTGAGGCTCTGGTCATCTGAGGCTGGTCATCCAAAGCTCTCACTGAGGCTCTGGTCATCCGGGGCTGCTCTTTTGTGGCCTTAGTCATCCGGGGCTGTTGGTTGTCCCCCGAGTACGAACTCCTTGTTTAAAAACAACATGAGCGTTTTGAAAACAACAGGTTGTCTTCAAACCAAAGGTTTTAAATTCTTGATTTCCAAACCAAGTTATTAACTCTCCTAATCAAATTAGGTTAATCAGAATAATGTACTAATCCTTAATTAGGACTAAACTTCGCTTTGTTAAGCAAATCATGCTTAATTAGCCATAATTCCTCAACTGGCAGCTTTATGTTGCCCCAGGTCGCATTTTCATTCATTTTCTTTGTTTTTATTCAAAAAATAGGAGTTTTGGTTCGAATATATAAACCTTTTTAGTCGTTTTATCACCGATTTAGACAATTAAACCTGTAAATGCGGGTCGTCTTGAGATATGACTTGTTATCACACGTCGCCTTCTTCTATAAAAGGGAGGTGGATGAACCCATTTCATTCACACCTTCACTTGAAAATTTCTCTCTTGCATTATCTCTAGCTCTTGTTCTTTAGGTGTGTGGTTTACAACCAAGAAGTTTATTTTCAATCAAGAAGCCATCATCCAAGCATGGCAGATCAAAGAATAGCTGGTCCATCTTCCACTCTTGCTCAAAAGATGGCTTCAAGAGCGAAGAAACGTAACCATCTCTCCAGTGTTCCTGTTGTTATTGATGAACTTTTGCCTACTTTGTTTGAATTAGTGAATCAAATGGAGGATGCTTTCCCAAACAATGCTGAATTTGATTCTTTCAAGTTTCCAAGTACCCTGGAAAAGGTCGATGTGTAGACACTTAAGAAGAAGTACTCCTTCCCCAAGGATCTCAAGATAATGGTTCCTGATCCAGGTGATAGAACTTGCAACTGGCACTCGAAAAGGTTGTTTGTTTATAGGGATGCTATAGTTGCTGGACTTAGGTTTCCACTACACCCCTTCATGGTGAGGTTGCTAGCTGAGCTAAGGATCAATCCCTGCCAACTATATCTAAATTCATGGAAGTCTATCTTTATTTTCATGGCAAGGTCGAAAGAAAGAATTCCTCTAAGTGTTTCCATTTTCAGAAGCATCTTCGTTCTCAAGAAAAGCCCTGTCACCCGGAAAGGATGGGTTTGCATTCAACATCGCCCGGGTGTCAATCACATTTGCAACAATTCCTCTCTTCCCGATTCCAACCACGAATGGAGGCATCACTTTGTTGTGCTCTATTGGAAGGGAAGAGATTGTGGCTAATATTTTAGATCTGATTTCAACCATGTGGTAGACTTTGGGAGCCATATTAATGAACTTAAGTCTAACGAGTTCCCAGACAGGGATGATCTTATCACGGGTCATGATCAGACTCACTATCACTCCTTCTTGACCGAAAGGATAATGGTTGAAGTCGGGATGAGTAGATTGTCTTTGGAGGGTAATTTTTATTGTTATTCCTTGTTTTGAAACACGCTTAATCTTATTCCAACGTTTTTGCCTTGTATTTTTCAGCCGCCGAGGCCCTTGATAGGGAACCTGGGATGGGTGAGCAAGTCACCAAGAGGATGGTAAAGAAAGCTGAGTTGATAGCCAACCCTCCATCTCCCAAGGTTCCGGATTTCCTTAAACATTGCCAGAAGGCTGGAAAGAGGTTTAGGGACTCTGAAGGTAACATCAAGACTTCCTTTCAACCCGCATAGGGAATATGTGAGCAAGACTCCATTGTCGGGAGCTCTTTGTTGGCCATGGATTGGTCTAGGTTCTCCATTACTCCTCCAGACATGGTGAATGTGCTTGCGCGTTCGAAATTGGATAAAACTGAGCAAATGGGAACTCAAGCCATATACCAGGTTAACATTTACTTATTTCAATTTAGTTACTTGTCCTCCTTTATCATACCTTGTTTATTTACTTGCCCTCTCTTATGTATAGCTGAATTCCTACTTTCAAACTCCCATTCATCGAGGAAAGTCTTTAAGGTATGATTTGAAGGCTGGCAATAAGGAGAAGAGTCGAGTCATTAAGGAGTCGAAGGAGTGGGAGACAAGAGCCTATACAGCCGAGGAGGATGCCTCTTCTTTCAAGGGAAAGTACGAGGCTTTGAAGAGTAAGTCTCGCCAAGGGGATCAATAGGTGATCGACAACTACCTCAACTCCGACGGTTTCCTTGAGTTCATGGATCAATATGATAATGACGTCCGACCTACTTTTCTGTCAAGTGGTTGGAATAAAGCTATTTCGGCTGTGAACATGTCTCATTCGGGGATGTTCAATCCTTTCGAGTTCCCAAGTCCTTGGGCTCTTGCTGGTGAGATTGACGATGATCAACCTTCCGGGTCGAGACATAGGGGGAAATCTCAATCCTCCGGGTCCAAAGGCAACTACTCTGTTAGCCCGGTTGGTGGAAAGGGCAAGGTTGTTGCTTAACCGGTTGTAGAGAAGCGTAGGGGTGTTATCCGTGAAGAAAGATAGTCTTCTTCTGGCTCAACTAAGAGCTCATCGGAGGAGGACGACGATGATGAGGAAGAGAGCACTCGTGGGGATAATGATGATGATGGTGATGAGTAATCCTCCTTTGTATTTCTAGCCTTGCATGGCTTGTAGTCACATGTGGCTTTATTTTGTTTTCATTTGTACGTGGTCCTTGGTTGACCTTTTAGACTTGCCTTTTATTTGGTTGTTTGTAAACTTAATTCGAGTATTCTTCGGGGCCTCTACTATTTGAATTCTTCGGGATCTTTATTATGCATTCATAGTTTATTTCTTATCTTGTTTACTTGTTTTCGGTACTTAGCATTGTACATATCGAGTGTTGGTACATAAAGCAAGATATAAGAAAATAACCATGCATTGATAACAAAATGAAGATGGGTTCAACCCTTTTCATAGATAATAGACTGCAAATGTGAGCTACATTTATAGTGTTTAAGTTTGTTAAGTCATAGAACTAATAATTAATAATATAGGCCTTATTTCCTTTTTTTTAATATCGCCGCTAGACATGTTATAAGTACCGGCGACCACTATATAGGACGAAACCCAAAGATATATGGATCAAACTGTTTTATAGGCTTAAGAGAGCTCAAAATCTAGAAGATTCTAGATTTATTGTATAAGTTTACAATGTGTGCTACAATTATCCAATAAGATAAATAATAGTGAATGTCTCTTCAAGAATTGCAATGGTTTCTTTCTTATTCCAAACCTTTTTCTACTCGAGATTGAGTGATAATTCTGTTAATGCATGTGTGCATATGTGTGTTTATTTATATGTATCCCTCATAATTAATGATGGCCGATGAATGATAATTCTCTTTTGCAATCTATCTGAATGTTTAATCTTATTTTATCATATACCAAAATTTAATTAAGTTGTGGATCGGTCCCGATCTGATCAAGTTATATGACAACTCTCGATCAAGATCTATATAGATCAATGTCAATCAAATCAAGGTCTACTAATTTAGTTAATGTGTTTGGAATATCGTTTTACAGTTACAAATTTTAATCCAATTTATTACTATATATTAAACCTCAACACAAGGGCAAAAGTTTCTAATTAAATGGTCGTCACAAAAATGTCACTCATATATTATTATGCAAAAATATATTAATAGTTGTTATACAAAGAAACAAACCTCCAACCTCCTTCTAAGATGTTCATGGGTTTAACCACTATTCTACATGCCTGTTTGAGTTTACTTCAAAAAATTTATTAGATAATCCACATCTTTCCTCTCTTATCTTATATTATTTTTACTTTGATTTTTAAATAAATAAAATATTGGTTTGTATTATTTATATAAATCAGTTTTTCTTTTCATCTTTTCGTAATTTTGGTCAAAAAGTGTATTTTCCGGACACCCCAACCGGTATCACGCCAGACCCTAGAGTGCAGGAAGAATTCCCCACGCTCCCATGAATCGAACCTTGAATGCTTTGGTCAATAACCAGTGCTTTCACCAACTCATCTACAGGCCAAGAGGCTTCTTTTTGTAATTTTATATACCTATATATTCAATCACTGAATTTTATTACAGTTGTACGTTTTCGATTAAATATATATTAATTATGTTGTTTAAAATTCATACTTTTATATTATATATCTTTATTATACTTTATTTGAATTAAATTAATTATTCATGCATAAAATATACTATTGAAATTCGACCTAATATAAGAAATATTGTATATGTTGTAGAGGATGTCGTCAAGGACCCACAAACCCTATTTAGAATTTCATTTTATTAAAATGATTATATGACATTACGAATCAATTTAATGTATTATATAAAGTTCTATTATTATTATGAAAGATAATACTTTTTTTTAACATCGTACAATAATTTTTGGAATACAATTTGAAATTCTATTTTCAAAACTTGTAATTTTCAATTTTCCCAAACTTAATCGTCTACTAACAGTCTGACTGATCATTATGTAATTATATAATATGTAATATCCTATATTTTAAAAACTCACCCCGATTTTTGACACGAAGGGTTGAGGGGGAGGGGTTAGAAAGGTGGAAAAAGATATAGATAAGTTAATAAAGAATGACATGTTACTTTAGAAAATGTTAACAAATGAACAATACATTCTGGAAAAGAAAATTGTTAAGAAATGGTTGTGACGAACAGAGTAGGTAGACAAATGTTTTGTATAATTTGAATGCTAATGTTCTTAATTTAAAAATTATAGAAATAACTAATAATGAGAGATATAATGTGTATAATACTTCTTATATTATATCGAATTTTAATAGTATATTTTATGCATGAATAATTAATTTAATTCAAATAAAGTATAATATAAATATATAATATAAATTATGAATTATAATCAACATAATTAATATATATTAAATTGAAAACATACAACTGTAATAATATATAGTGATTGAATATATAGATATATAAAATTACGAAAAGGAAAAAAGAAAAACAAATTTATATAAATAATTCAAACCAATATTTTATTTATTCAAACATCAGAGTAAAAAAATAATATAAGAGATAAAAGACGTGGGTTATCTAATAAGTTTTTTGAAATAAATTCAAAAAGGCATGTAGCATAGTGGTTAAGCCCATGGATATCTTGGAATGAGGTTGGAGGTTCGATTCTTTGTAGTAACACATCTATTAAAACATTTTTGTATAATAATATACGAGTGACATTTTTGTTATTTTTCAAAAAAAAAGGGTAAAACAGTAATTTTGCGGCCATTTAATTGACAACTTTTGCCCTTGTGTTGGCATATAATCTCTTCTATATATAAAATAGGAGAACACAAGGGTAAAAAGAGCAAATTAAATCCCTGTGAAATTACAATTTTACCCTTTTATATTTTGAAATTACATGACATGCCACTACTCTCTTATCTAAAGAAAAAAAAAAGAGTAAATAATGTTTTTGTGCACAATCGAACACCTGACATTCCCTAAGGAAATCATTCTTATTACCATTGAGCTACATGACTCATTTTGGTTTTGAGTGAAAAATCACATTACATAAACCTCATATCATTCTTAATCCTATATTAATTATTATTTAAACTTTTAAGTAAAAATCAAGGTGATTTATAATATTTATTAAATTTTATTTATTAAATTCTTTTTTTAGAGTATGTTTGCAAAGGATATTTATAATATTTATTTTTTAATTATTAAAATATCATACCAAACTATATACTACCAATCTTATAAAAAATTTATATTAAGTTTCAAAAATAATATTAAGTCTGGTGTATTTTTATCTTTCCTTTAGTTTAAAATAAATATTTCGGTTGTGTAACTTTAACTATAATATATTATATTTTCTTATATAAGGGTCTAACTTTTCTTGTACTATACAATATATTTAAATTATTAAATCATACTTATTAATTTCTATAAAATATCTTTAAAATTTTATAATAAAATTAGTTTGATAAATCATGATATATAATTTTTTAAATTTAATTTAATATTTTTAAATAATAATTCAAATTAATATTTATTTAAAATAAGAGGTAAAATAAATATTATTGTAATTTACTTATATTCTACAAGTGAAAACTTTGAATTAGAAAAATGGATTAAAAGTTTAAACTATAAGAATATATACAAATCATATTTATTCACAATAATTTATTTAATATACATGAAAATATATAATATTTTTGTTAAATATAGAAATTGGGGACCGGGTAGCTTGGCACGGAGACACTAACCCCTGACCCCATCATGATCCCCGAAATTTTTACATATTTTTTCCCGATCGCCAGAAAAGTTCTCAATTCTCCGTCCGAAACGGGGCAGAGAATGGATCGGGGTTGGGTGGGAAGGGGTGAATGTCTATCTCTACAATAAGCATTATTATATAGCACATATCGATAAAATGTATACATGATATTTATGAATATTCTTCTTATGGTCGGTGCAATGCAAAGATGTCTTTTTAAATTTGTTATTTTATATGTATTTTAATAATTTATTTTATATTTATACTTTTTTTAACGAAGATGAACTTAAATCTAAATAGTTTTATGTGATTGTTGAACTCGATGTTGAATTGACGTATGTGTTTGTGTTTGAGCGTAATTAAATTATGTTTCAAGAATTTTGTGTTTAACAGTATTTAAAAAACATTTTTTATTTAAAATTGTTATTTTTAATAAATCAAGGTCAAGTTGCAAAAGTAAATGGATTAAAGTGCAAATATCAAAATACGAGTATCATTCTAACCGACCGACTACATTATATTTTGATCAAAATCGTTGTTTTAAATAAATTAAGGTTAAGTTGTAAAAATAAAAGAACTAAAGTGCAAATACCAAAATACGAGTACCGTACCGACTCACTACAAAACTTTCAATGTTTCGGTTTTAATAATACAATATAAATAGATAGATATAATAAAAGTGAGTAGATTTATAATTAGATTTGATGCATTGTGTATATGAGACATTTTTAAATATTATTACATGAATTTTAATGTCATTTTATGGAAGAAAATAATTAGTTATTTGGAATTGAATTAATATATACATATATATAACATATGAAAACTATTTGTTTTGAATTCAAACAATTTAAAAGATGAGATAATAAAAATAAATAGATAGTACAACAAAAAAAATTAAATGAATTATATGGTCATGTTGAAAAGGTTAGACAATATAAACACATAAATTTGGGTTGGAGAAATACTTGGTGATACTAATTTGTGTAAAAAATAAATAGATAAAAATATATAGTCCATTTAACAAATTTTAGAAAATAAGATATTATATAGCATACAAAAATATTATGATCAGATCAATCACATTATACACCCCGGGTTATTTAAAATCATAGGCCCCGATCAATCAAATTATCTATATAAATTAAAGTAAGTATATTATAACGAGACGAACAAAATATGTACAAATATAACTAAATATAATATTTAAACAACAAAGAATAAAATTTTATTTTAATCACTAGAAAATGACCGTGCCTTGCACGGGTTCGTGCAACAAAATATGAGAATTGAAGTTATAATAGCAAATAATATTTCACGAATGTTAATATTATTATCAGTTAGACATACCCAGGTCATTTCAACATAATTATGTTTTAAAATTTTAGTAGTAAAATAAAAAAAATTATTGTATTTGAAAATTATTTTAATATATATATATATATATAAACAACTAATATTGACAATATATTGAAATATTATTAAATTAAAACATATTGTAACACATGAGTCTCAAATCGAGAAATGTGGGGGTTTTAGTACAGTTTATAAAACAAAGTACAACTACTAAGTGCACCAACAATCATGATCTTTTGGAGACCAGTGGTGGGTTTATAGATTACCCACGTTATTGCATTTGGGCCAATTGATCGGCAGTTGATTCGTGAAGTTGCTGGAGGTGGGGACACAAAGACTGGTGGTATTATTTCATAATGGACTGAGGTCCAGAGGTGGGGACATAAACTAGCCAGTATTATCTCACAATCTCTAGAGATGTATGATCTTGGACCTATGAGCTATCCGTTCAGATCTAACGATGCCGTCAAGAGTTTAAGTGGGGGAGTATATACCACTCGAGTCTCAAAATTGAGAAGAGTTGGGACTTTAGTTCAGTTTACAACACAAAGTATTACTACAAATTACACCAACAAATCATGATCTTTTGGGAACTTGGAGTGGGTTTGTGGATTACCCAAGTTGTTGCATTTGGGCTAATTACTTGGCACAGAATTATTCGATGTTTTGAAAGTCTGAAAGATAGAGGAAGCGAAACAAAGTAAAAGAATGCTTAAAATTAACAAATTGCAAGAAAATATATGAACGAGTTAGAAAGAAAGTTTTAAGAATTGAAAGCGCAAGACCTAAGTAGAGTATTAGAAGATTTACGAAGGCTTTTGATCAAAATCAGTAATAAAACCTACTCTCCAGAATGTAACATCTTGAAGAATTTGAAGAAAATTTAGGATTGAAATGTTCTAAAACTCATATAGAACACCCACTATCTATTCTATCCCGCAAAAAAATTGTAAACTAACATGACAGCTATTCGTAATACTCGTATTAATTTCTAAATTAAAAACTTGAACATACTTAAGTAAGCACCCAATAGCTACATATACCATCAATAAGAAAAACTCTATATATATCAATCATATACTTGAAACGATAATGATCATGCATAGAATAATTTATATACACAATTTAAGCTAGCGGTCCGTGCCTCGCACGGGGTTTTATGCTAGTATATAATAATAGATAGATAGATATATTATTTTAGGAAAATATGAAGAATGACCTTTAATATATATTAATTAGTGAAATAGAGAGAGTTTCCTTGTCATATTAGTTTCCTCTATTAATGATTAAAGATTAAAAGTTGCTTAATATACAATTAATAAACAATTCTGATGTTGTAATAATAAGGCTTATGCCTTCAAAGTTAAATGAGAAGAGAATGCTAGATTATTTTATCACGGTACAAGGGCATAGGTCATTAGATGCGAGAGGAAAAAAAAATACCCTACTAGAGTGAGTTTGTGTGTGAGAAACAATCTACCAGTGTTCGTGGGTGGGAACAAAAAAACCTTCAAGAGTTGGTAAGTTTGAAAGAAAAAAAATAAAGATCATGCCAGAGTTAGTGGGTGTGAGAAAAAAATCAAGAAAATAATAAAGATCGTACGCCAGTCATGGGTGTGAGAAAAAAAATCAAATGGGAGTTTGTGGGTGCAAAAAAAGAAGAGTTTAAAGAGGGATGTTGACATATATGTTAATATGCATTATTGTAGGAAAATATAAAATTCAATATATATATATATATATATAAAGGAGAATACGGGCGCGGTCAAATCGATTCGTTTTATTTTACTAATTTTCTCAAAATTTTGAATTATTAAAATTAAAATTTCGAAAATATCTCAATTGCCTTTAAAATCTATACTAATAGAGGAAAATATCTCATTTTTCTTTTAATTTTTTCCTAAATTTTTTAATTAGAAAATATATCATTTTCCTTTTAATTTTTTAGTAATGAAAATCGTAATTACCTTATTTCTGTTAAACTTCTTTGCAATCTTCTCCCCTCTTCTCATTGGTGGCTCCTCTATGAAAGTACGTAGATACCAAATAATACAAAGTATTATTTTAATGTTTATTGGGAATATACAAAAGATACAAAGTATTATTTTTAATGTTTATTAGGAATATACAAAAGATTTCCCAAACTAGATAGGTTTCTAAAGTCAAAATTCATGATTGACTTTTCTCTTCTATTTCAGGGCTGCTCCAACTGAATTTTGATATCAGAATCACTCTATAATGAATTAAAGATATTCTCTTTATCTTCGCGTGAGCTGTTGAACTGCTCAAATCTGATGTGCAGAACTCAAGATACATCCCAAACAATGTGTGTTGCGCGAGTAGACTAATAAGTCCGAATTTTCTTTTTTTAGCTCCAATCCTTTCCAATTTAGAATTTTTTGTTAAATGGAAAATATAACTAATATGGGAATAAAAATCGTTTAACATACATACAAATATATACTTTATTATAAGGATGGACTAATCTAAAACAAATGTCAAAATAACTGCCAACGCTGCCACCAAGAGCAACAAAAGCTAGCTATGTATGTTTAATAATTCCCTTTGCCATGTCCATGGACAACTCTGATGATCCAAAAAAAAAGGACCAGATCTCCACCTAATTATAATAAATCAAAATATTGTTCCAAGACGGGCATGGCCCAAAAATGGGACGACATCCACAACTAGATAGTATCTTCATCTTGTACTAATCCGTCATATTGACATCCACAAACCACTCAGTAGATCTTGAAATTTATCAAGGGAACACTATGAACGTAATCCAAATGTTAAAAGATAGAAAAAACTAAGAACCATGTATGAAAAAGAGACTATAAACACATAAATATATATTTGGGAATTGTAGTGTATGATCATGTTGTTAACTAGGGTGAGCTCATACGGTAACCCTTTTCTTTTGGTTTTTAAAATTTAAAATTGTCACAGCAACGACCAAATCAATTAATCAAATTTTGTCCGAAAACTCTAGCTTTGGTTTCGATCGCAAAATTGGATATACAAACATTTTTCGCACTTACAATAATTTTGAAAGAAAAAAGTCTTGAGGACCAAAATTGACTACGATTTTATAAAAAAAGATAAGAGATTAATACCTTTCGCATGGGCAACATACATTTTGATGCACTAAACTAACATTACACAACTTTCGTTCTTTCCCTCTGTAATTCATTCCTATACTTTATTCGAGGCATTGTATACAAATACATGCATTTTCTTGTTTGCTTTATTTGGTCACAAATATAGAGTAATTGTACTATTGAGAAAGTAAAATGAGTTCATTTCAAAAATATACACTTACTACCCTCAAATTCATTATTTTTCACATGTTTCACGTACCAAACCCATTCCTCCAAACAAAATGAGAAAGAAAAAAAAACATTTACAGAGCTTTCATCTAATTACATTCTATTGGGCTAATATTACATATTCTTCTATTCTTCCTATGTTGTTAGTGGCCCAACAACTTGTCTATCACTTACCACCTACATGTAACTTTATGTAATTGTACGCCTTAATATCCAACAAAAATCTTGAAATACATTTGTTTACATTAGTCCCTTACTCCGACTTCGGCAAACTATCCAGAATCTTCATGGCCTCATTTTGGTTATCAGAGTAATCGGTTAAGGTAGAAAAGAGATAACTATAATATAATTGAAAAATTCTTACTTATATTGCAGAAGTACTGCATCCTAATTTTGACACTAATCACCAAGTAAGATAAAAATTAAACAATAACTTTTGACATATTACAGCAGGATTTCGTACTTGAATTTGTGGGTGGCAGGTCATCCTTTCTCACCAATGACTTGAGCCACTCTATCACACTCTTCCGCGATGTCCATTTTGTATTGGCATTGATGGCTGGGCTGGACCCGAAAACCTCTAGGAACTTTTCAGAAACCACATAATCATAGTGTCGGTTACCCTTTCAGTGCCGACAACAGCAAACAGCGGACTTGCAGAGATGCAGTAGCAGACACCAGGAAATAATGGATTACACGAGGGCCATTCTCCTCGGAGATTGTTCTCTCTATCCAGGCCTCATAGATATGTTTGCTTCCTGACATCCTAATGACAAAGACACGCACTTAAAAAATTAGGATCATCGTATAAAAATTAGCATCACTCAAACTTGTCATCCTCGAAAGGAACACTGAATTTCATGAGAAAGAAAAACTTTTATTTCAATAACAAGGCTGAACAGTAATCAAACAAATTTGTAAAACTAAGAAATCTAAAGACTTGTTTGATTCAAAACAATATATCCTATTATGCTTCTAATAGGTTATCCTTAGATTTTTGCATTTTTATCTCCTTTCGCTCTAGTTCACTATGCAGAATCAATTCGGCCAGTTTAGAAATAATGAAAGATGATTTGCCACACTAAGATTTAAGGTAAAGAGGATAGAACTAGGTAGAATTTTACAATAGTAAAACATTAATACTACAAGTTGGATATTCCTTTGCATTTTTCTTCTGATTAAATTTGGGACAATGTTAAGAATCGAGGGAACAAACCTTTGGGATGTCAGGGCCCTAACATGGGATAAGGGAAGGTTGCTACTTGTCCGGTGTATCTTCTTTTTTATTCAATTATTTTCGTATATATTTTTTAATATAAAATATAATTTGAAGAGAATATTATATAATAATGTATTTTGTTTATGTTTTCAAAATTAACAGTAAAAATATTTAATTTAACAATATTTTGTAATTATAAACAATATTCTACAATTAATTACATGAGGTAGGAGGAATTTTTAGTGCAAATCAGTAATGACAATTCTGAAATTATAAACAATATTCTACAATTACAATAATACCATTGTATTTTTATATGAGATTTCAACATAATCCCAGGTAGGCGACCTGGGGGACCTAAATCTCATTAAATATTAGCATAAGTATATCTTAACTTCTTAAAAATGTATAGGAGTAACATCAAGAAATCGATAAAAGTGATTTAATCAGTAAGATTGACTTATCAATTACATATGTATGTTGCTTAAACGTAGCATATAGGTAAAAAATAGATCCTAATTGATAAAGAATTGATCAATGAGAGACATTAATCAAGTACGTAAGAAAGAATGTCACCTTGACAACCCAATTGTTGATCTCAATCCTTCTTGGAGCATTATCTTCATTGTTTACTACAAATTTAATACATGAACAAAAAATGATGGATTGAGCTTAGTAAAAATTAAAATGACAGATGACTTTAAAACTAGAAATATTCATAGATTTGATTTCTATGACATTTCTCTTCAAAATAACATCAAAAATATAAGAGTTATCAACATATATATGGATTAGATCGATTCGATCTACATATTAATTCAACATTTTTAATCAGAGTAAATAAGCTTTAAAAAATGTGATGGACTTCAAATTACATACTAGTTTTACGGATGCCAATTAGCATTCTAATTCTCTAAAACCTGGAGCATTCTCTACCATCGATCATCATGGATACATAAAACGAAACATACACATATTAATTAAATTAAAAAATCTCGATATGATTGACATCGATCCATATCGATCTTGATCGAAAGTTGTCACACATATCTTGATCGGATCGGGACCAATTAACATCTTAATTAAATTTTGTTAAATGTAAAATCAGCTTAAACATTTTGATATATTCCAAAAATTACACCAAATTTAGGGTGTGATTTAACATTCTTCTGCAAGAATCTATCATCACCCATCAATTATCATGGATACATATAAAGAAACACATGATGCACACGATTAATTGAATTAGTGGATATTAGATCAGGGAAACTTACCATTCAATCTCGAGAAAAAACGGCGTGGAAAGAGAAAGAAACCATTGCAACACTTGAAAAGACGTCGACTGTTATACATCTTGTTGAATAATTGTAGGGGTCAATGACAATTTATATAATAGAAGTTTATAAATCTAGAATCTTCTAGATTGTGGGCTGTAAAGCCTATGATATAGTTTGACCCAATTGTTTTTGGGTTTGGCCCTACGTAGTCCTCCGCCAATTCTTATAACACGTCCATTAATGAAACTAGAAAAAAAGTGAAAAGGACAAATTTTATAAATTATTAATTTTATGACTTAACGAACTTAACAATATTATTATAGATTACTTTCTAACAACTGATTTGATTTTATCATGAGTTAATATATCAACTTTGAAAAGTAATATTATAATGTTTTCTTGTTTACACTTTAAAATTTTAATGTAATGGATCACAAAAGGTAAAAAAGAAAAAAAACATGTCACATGACAATGAAATTTGTAAAATTGGTTGGACAGTGTTTTAGTAAATAATTGAAAAAAATTCCCAAATAATGAAATATATAAGAAAAAACACAACTAGCCCAGATAGGGCCCACTTAGAAAAATTTTAATTCAACAATTATGGGTATTGACCCATTTTGGAATAGTTTGAAGTTAAAGGGTTCAAAACCACACATTTACCCCCAAAAAATGCCCTTTAAGAAACAAAAACAAAAGTGATATTTTTTTCTAAATGTAATTAAATTTTCTGTTTCCGGTGGTTATAGAAAAAAAGTTGGAAAACACAAGATTTTATTTGTGTAATTGTGTTATTAAAGAAAGAGTGTTGGCTCTGAGGGGAAGAGAAGGCAGTCACCGCCAAAAGAGGGGAAGAGAATGACGCTAAAACTTTGGCACAAAAGAGGGGAAGAGAATGTGGATAAAGCTTTGGCATTAAAACTGAGAGAGAGAGAGAGAGAGAGAGAGATATTTCAGGGGGATGCTGTTGTGGAACAAAAACGTGGTTTGAATGGCGACGGATATTTAATACTAAGGTTAGAGCTTCGAGCTTGTTTATGGCTGCGTTCGTGTTCCCAAACTGCACGGTCCTCACAAACTGCCTACGTACCTTTGTTAAGGATCAAGCCAACGTAGTTCTGAGATTGAGATATCGGGTCTTTATATCGGCGTTTTTAAGCCTTAGAATCATAGTAGGGTTAGGTTGCTTGGTGTCCAAGCAACCTCCTTGACGGTGGATAACTCTTATCAGAGTTAGTTTCCATGTTGGAGTTCGTTTCCATGTTGGACGTTGTCATGGAAGCATCCTAGCGGTTTCCAACCACTGGGTTATTCCTGGACCAGGCCCATGCCTTTGTGGTTTGAGATAAGGGTTGGACCTTGGCCCTATTGTTGGCTACAAATTTAATATCATAGCTAGGGTTTCGGGCCTTAGTAATGGGTCTCGTGTTTGGACCATTCTAGGTCTAATTAATGCAGCATTAAAGGTGTCCTTAGGGCTTTATTTTATCCCATATCATTTGTCCCCCTAACTTCGAGGAAAACTGATCACGTTTTCTTGAAGTTAAGTCGACCAATTTTTCAGTGGCCCTCCTCGGGTATGGCCTTTTTGTGGCTTAGGGTACACTAGTGTTTCACGGGTATCGTTTTTTAGCGTGAAGTATGGAGCGACCTACACATTCACTACGATTAGCCTTATTCGAGGCTTCATTTTTATTGGCTGAGGGCACATGATAACTAAGCTATCAAGTGTAGCCATGTTTTTGTTAGCGAAGGTTGAGTGTTGCTTTAATTTGGCTAACTCTGAAGAATGATCGCTGTGTATTGCCCTAAACGGGTTATATTTAGCGGGCGATGAGCCCTAATAAATCATAGGCATGGTAAAAGGGAGCTAAATGGCACTAAACAACGCTAAACAACGCTTAACGGAGCTAAACGACGCTAATCGATGCTAAACGGCGGTAAACGATGCTAAACGACGGTAAACGATGCTAAACGACGCTAAACCCTGGTCGGCTAGAGCCCCAGGGTTGGCCCTGGTTGGCATTGGCTGGTCGACTGGGGTTCTGGTCAGCCATGGCCTGGTCGGCTGGAGCCTTGGTCGGCCATGGCCTGGTAGGCTGGAGCTCTGGTCGGCCGTGGCCTGGTCGGCTGGAGTCCTGGTCGGCCGAAAAAAATTGGTTTTTCTTTTTTAAAAAAACAAAATTTCAGCTAGGTGAAATGTTGACTGCCTTGGTTTCTTAGTTGTTTGTCATGAAACAACGTTCTTGTTTCCAACCACTAGGTAGTTTCTCAAATAAAACATATATGTTGGCCACCGTTCTTGGTTTACATCAAGCTAAGGTGGGCTTGATTTCAACCATCAGGCGTGATTTTATCCATCGTGCATGATTTCAACCATCATGAATGATTTCAACCATCGTGCATGATTTCAACAATCGTGAATGATTTCAACCATCCAAGGTTGAAACCAAGATTTAAACATGGTATTTGGTTGGTGTTACAAACATGTTGGCCATTTTGGGTTTAAAGTTAAGGTGGCAGAATCAATGGGTTCACCCTTATTATGTTCTCAAGCAAACAAGGTCGGTGAGGGTGGTTTTCAATGTTGGCTTCTTTTGATAAGAGAGTGGTTTCATTCATGATAACCTTTCTAGTCATCCGGGGCTAGTCATCCGAAGCCCTCACAGAGGCTCTAGTCATCCGGGGTTGGTCATCCAAAACCCTCACTGAGGCTCTAGTCATCCGGGGCTGGTCATCCAAAGCCCTCACTGAGGCTCTGGTCATCCGGAGCTGGTCATCCAAAGCCCTCACTGAGGCTCTGGTCATCCGGGGCTGCTCATCCAAGGCCCTCACTGAGGCTCTGGTCATCCGGGGCTGCTCTTTTGAGGCCTTAGTCATCCGGGGTTGTTGGTTGCCCCCCGAGTACGAACTCCTTGTTTAAAACCAACATGAGCGTTTTGAAAACAACAGGTTGTAACCAAAGGTTTAAAATTCTTGATTTCCAAACCAAGTTATTAACTCTCCTAATCAAATTAGGTTAATCAGAATAATGTACTCATCCTTAATTAGGACTAAACTTCGCTTTGTTAAGCAAATCATGCTTAATTAACTTTAATTCCTCAACTGGCAGCTTTATGTTACCCCAGGTCGCATTTTCATTCATTTTCTTCATTTTTATTCAAAAGAATAGGAGTTTTGGTTCGAATATATGAACCTTTTTAGTCGTTTTTATCACCGATTTAGACAATTAAACCTGTGAACGCGGATCGTCTTGACATATGACTTGTAATCACAGGTCGCCTTTTTCTATAAAAGGGAGGTAGATGAACCCATTTCATTAACACCTTCACTTGCAGATTTCTCTCTTGCATTATCTCTAGCTCTTGTTCTTTAGTTGTGTGATTTACAACCAAGGAGTTTATTTTCAATCAAGTAGCCATCATCCAAGCATGGCAGATCAAAGAATAGTTGGTCCATCTTCCACTTTTGCTCAAAAGATGGCTTCAAGAGCCAAGAAAGGTAACCATCTTTCATGCGTTCCTGTTGTTATAGATGAACCTTTGCCTACTTTGTTTGAATTAGTGAATCAAATGGGGGATGCTTTCCCAAACAACACTGAATTTGATTCTTTCAAGTTTCCAAGTACCCTGGGAAAGGTCTGAAGGGTTTCGAGCATGAAAACACAACGGAAAAATGCGTAGAATAATAAAAAACAGAAACCCTCCGCAGGATCCATGCGAAAAACGATATTTAATTCGTGAATAGAATCATTTACCTTTTGAAGATTTATGAACGTCTGACTAATGGAGGTCCTTTGATATGATCACCACGTATCCAGCCTAGCGATATACGTCTCTAATTAGTCCACACGAACGCCCGATCGTCCATCGATCACCGGAGTTTGGTACTAGCCAAGAAGCAGCCTCAAATCTCTCTCTCTCTCTAGCCTCTCCTTGATGTAGAGCGGCTAGGGTTTTTTTTAAAAAAAAATTCTGAATATTAAAACCTAAAATAATACATCCTTATGTATTTATATTGAGAGAATTCTGGGCCTATACCTAATCTGACTGGGCTTCCAAAACCCAATCTGATTATTAGTAGTATTATTTATCATATTCGAATTATTATATAATTAATCAAGTCCTACTTAATTAATCCAATAATTCAATTAAATTCGAAATTTCATTAATGTTCCGTTTAAAACGTTCTTTGTGTGTGACCCTTTAGGTTATTATTACGTTGTCAATAATTTTAATATCTCATAATAAAATTATAAACAATGAGCGGCATCTAGTAATACATCATTGCTACCCAAGTAATAATAATAATTGGTGATCCAATTAAACCTTTAATGAATAATGTTCCATGTAATATAATCCTTTTAACCTTATATTATAGATTAAACTCGAGGCATGGTTTATGTCATCCTCTTCAACATTTAATCCCGGTTTAATTGATCGATGAGTAGACTATTAAACAAATCACAATTTGAGCATGACCATGCATTTCATAGTCTCACTCAATCAAGAGGCCAATAATATCACTCCTAAAATAGAAGGGTTAAATCCTATATCTATCATTCATATTTCTCATATGATTCATAATATACCCAATGTCCACCTTTATCATTACCCGGTCAAAGGTAACTTTGAGTAGAATCAAAGTATATTAATTCTCATATAGAAATATAATGATTTCAAGTCTCAGGATCATTGCACCATTATCATTGTGAGAATTCCTTATGACACTTGATAACACTTACCATGAAGAATTCACACGGTGGGTCTATCCAGTGCCATGTTCTGCTAACATGCACTTATGTCTTTGACTTTAGTATCACCATACTTATGACCAATGAGATATGGTCATCAGTCAATAAACATATTAGTCTTAATGCATTATTATTGTCCTCAAATAATAATACTCGACTAGAGATCTTTTAGGATTATAAACACTACTCATATAATCTCATTTCTAAGTCACATACTTAGAGATATAGAATTCATGCTTATATTCCAAGGACATTTATTATTCTAACATTTATATCGCAGTTAATAAAGAGATAATAAATAATTAAAAGAAAATCCATAGAACATATTTATTAATAATCAAAATGTCTTCCCTAAGAACATTATAGTATTGTCTCTAGGGCACAAGCACTAACAATCTCCCACTTGCACTAGAGCTAATCACCCGTGTATCTAATACCCATGGAACTAGTGTGACCTTCGTGCTTCTACTACGACAAAGCCTTAGTCAGTGGGTCTGCAACGTTATCATTAGTATGCACTTTACATATATGTATATCTCCCCTCCTTGTAATCTCTCGAAGTAGATGATATCGTCTAAGTATATGCTTTGCTCGGGAATGGGACCTTGGTTCCTTAGCCTGCGCAATAGCTCCATTGTTATCGCAATAAAGATCAACTGGATCTGCGATCGATGGAACTACTCCAAGTCCCTCAATAAATTTCCGAAGCCAAACAGCCTCTTTGGCCGCTTCACTGGCAGCAATATACTCAGCTTCCAATGTAGAATCAGCTACTGTCTCTTACTTCGAACTCTTTCAGCTTACAGCACCTCCATTTAGACAAAACACAAACCCAGATTGAGACACAGTATCGTCTCTGTCTGTTTGGAAACTAGCATCAGTGTAACCTCTTACAACTAGCTTGTCATCTCCTCCATATACCAAGAATGAATCTTTAGTTCTCTTGAGGTACTTAAGAATATTCTTGACTGCCGTCCAGTGACCTTCACCTGGATTAGACTGGTATCTGCTCGTCATGCTCAAAGCATACGAAACATCAGGCCGAGTACATATCATTGCATGCATTATTGAACCAATTGCAGAAGCATATGGTACCTTTTTCATACGGTCCTTATCATCTAATGATTTAGGACAATTTTATTTTGAGATCACTATCCCATGAGACACAGGGACAAATCCCCTCTTTGCCTCTTGCATCCCAAAACGATGCAATACTTTGTCAATATATGTACTCTGACTTAAGCCGATTAATCTTCTAGATCTATCTCTATAGATCTTGATCCCTATTATATAGGTAGCATCGCCTAAGTCTTTCATTGAGAAACTTTTTCCCAACCAAGTCTTAACAACCTGAAGAGAAGGTATGTCATTCCCTATTAGTAATATATCATCAACATATAATACTAGGAATTCCACTTTGCTCCCACTAACCTTCTTGTAAACACAAGGCTCATCTTCATTTTGAATAAAGACAAACTCTTTGACTGTTAAATCAAAACGAATGTTCCAACTCCTTGAGGCCTGCTTCAATCCATAAATAGATCGTAGTAGCTTACAGACCATTCTAGCAAATATTGGATCCAAAAAACCTTCTGGTTGTATCATATACACATCCTCTTCTAAGCTCCCATTTAAGAAAGCGGTTTTGACATCCATTTGCCAGATTTCATAGTCATAGTAAGTTGCTATCGCAAGCAAAATCCCGATGGACTTGACCATAGCTACTGGTGAGAAAGTTTCATCATAGTCAATACCATGAATTTGTTTGAAACCTTTCGCCACTAGTCTTGCTTTGTAGTTCGTTACATTACCATCCATGTCTATTTTCTTCTTGAAAACCCATTTGCACCCAATAGGTTTTACCCCTTCAGGTGGTTCAACCAAAGTCCATACTTTGTTTTCATACATGGAATCCATCTCAGATTTCATAGCTTCCAGCCATCTCTCAGAATCTGGACTATTCATAGTATCCTGATAGGTAAGAGGCTCATCTTCATCCATAAGCATTACATCGCCAGTCTGAGTTAAGATAAATCCATAATATCTCTCAGGCTCGTGGCGAATCCTACCAGATCTACGAACAACCTGTGTTTCTTGAGCAGTAACATTTTCATGTATTTCGTCATCATGTTCCAACTCTGGTTCAATGTCATTCTGTGGTTCTCGAACTTCATCGAGATCTATCATACTCCCACTGTTTTTCTTAGAGAATAGTTCTCTTTCAAGAAATACAGCAGTTCCAGCAACAAACACTTTGCTCTCGGTACGATTATAGAAATAATACCCTTTAGTTTCTTTTGGGTAACCCAGAAAATTACATTTGTCTGATTTCGGTCCTAGCTTGTCAGTGACTAAACGTTTCACAAACGCTTCGCATCCCCATGCTTTCAAAAAGGACATGCTATGACGTTTCTCAGTCCATATCTCACATGGTGTAGTTTGAACCGATTTAGTAGGAACTCAGTTAAGTGTGTGTGCAGCCGTTTCCAGAGCATAACCCCAGAAACTAATTGGAAGATCCGCTAGACTCATCATCGACTGCACCATGTCCAACAAGGTACGATTTCTCCTTTCAGATACACCATTCCATTGTGGTGTTCCAGGAGGCGTGAGTTGTGATACAATACCACACTCCTTTAAGAAATTCTTAAATTCTAAGCTTAGGTACTCACCTCCACGATCAGATCGTAGAGTTTTAATACTTCCGCCTATCTGCTTTTCCACTTATGCCTTGTACTCTTTGAATTTTTCAAATGATTCGGATTTTTTCTTCAAAAGATATACATATCCGTATCTACTAAAATCATCAGTAAAGGTTATGAAGTAGTAAAAGCCACCTCTTGCCATCGTACGCATTGGACCACATACATCACTATGTATGAGTTTTAATCGTTCGGTGGCCCTCTCACCAGTTCCGGTAAAAGGAGCTTTAGTCATTTTTCCAATGAGACAAGGTTCGCATTCTTCGTATGATTCAAAATCAAACTTATCCAAGTATCCATCCTTATGTAACTTGGAAATGCGTTTCTCATTTATATGGCCTAAATGACAATGCCAAAGGTATGTTTGATTTGAGTCATTAGCCTTAATACATTTATTATTTACATTATAGACAGGAATATCAAGATCAAGAACATATAAACCATTAAATAAACGTGCAACCCCATAGGTAACATTATTCAAACCAAAGGAACAACTATTGTTCTGAATTGTAAAGGAAAAACCTTTCTTGTCCAAACAAGAAACAGAAATAATGTTTCTGCAAATCGCAGGCACGTAAAAACAGTTTTCAAGTTCTAAAATAAGCCCAGTGGGCAACGATAAATTATAAGTCCCTACAGCCAAAGCAGCAACCTTTGCTTCATTTCCAACACGTAGGTCGACTTCTCCTTTCGCCAAAGTCCTACTCCTTCGCAGTTCCTGCACATTTATACAAATATGAGAACCACATCCAGTATCCAATACCCATGATGTAGAAGTCGACAAATTGACTTCTATAACATACATACCTGAATCAGAAATCTTCACAGACTTCATTCCCTTCAGGTTCAGATCCTCCAAATAAGCTTGACAATTTCGCTTCCAATGACCCGGCTTCTTGCAAAAGTGACACACATCACCCTTTGCAGCACCTTTTGCAACACCTCTAGTAGGCTTCAGAGCGTTTTTGAAAGCAGGCTTCGGATTAGCAGATTTAAATCCAATCTTCTTCTTGCCTTTCCATTTCCCCTTGCCTTTGGCATTCCCTTTATTCACCATCATTATGGGAGCAGGGTTAGCCTTTGACATATTGGTCTCAGCAGTCCTCAATAATGCCAATAGTTCGGTAGGTGTTTTGTCTATCTCACTCATAATATAGTTTATAACAAATTGAGTGTAGTTGTTGTTCAAAGACTGCAAGATCAAATCTGCTTGGTGTTCCGGTAAAACCGGGTAACCCAAATTCTCAAGGGTTTCCAAATACCCTATCATCTTTAGAACATGCGGTCCAACCGGGTCACGATCTCCCTGTTTGTATGCATACGACGCTTTGCTTACATCAAACCTCTCTTGACGAGCTTGATCCCTCAAACATCCTTTTGAGGTGCTCTATCATGTCATAAGCGTCCATACGCTCATGTTGTTTCTGAAGCTCAGGACTCATAGTCGCTAGCATCAAACAACAGACATCCGTAGAATTATCAAGATGCTTCTGATAAGCATTTTGTTGAGCCTCGGTTGCTTCAGCAGCAAGAGGTCCAGGGTGAGGAATATCAAGGACATAAAGCTTTCGCTCCTGCCTGAGGACAATCCTCAAATTCCTTTGCCAATCAAGGAAGTTGGTTCCTGTCATCTTTTCCTTCTCAAGGACTGATCGCACAGAGAAATTGTTTGAGTTTGCCATTTAGATATCTACAATGTTAAAATGCATAAAATAAGTTAGTTGCAGATTTATTAAATTATGTTCAAGTGATTATCCATATATATTCACAATATATATCTCCCACTATTTTTATCAAATCAATAGCCCTAACTATTAATTCGGAAGGCATTACTCTAAATCCTTCTAGTGAGCCAAGATCCATATTTCGTCATGCTTAATGTCAGCTTTGGCTTTACTCCCAAAACATGATTTATTTAGGTAGACAACTCTTGTCAATTATATCATATATAACTCTTGGAAAGTCTGGTAGAACAACATTTGTCCACTTTTATCCAATAAATCATACCAAACTCCATGCCTCTAAGTTCACAATCTTATTGTGGTAACTTAGTTAAGTCTAACCCAATACTCTAACAGTTAAGTATCACATTTACTTCATCGCGCCTTACCACGATAGATTGGAGTGCTTCCCTTTGGCGAACCCACTGTTTCTCGATCTAGGTCTTGACGAGTGTTGCCCATTGGAAGACATCTAAGTGACTTAATATTTTAAATTTAGGGATTTTATTATTAAAACGACCATGATCCCATCATCAAGAGATTCCCAAATTTTCTTTGAACTAAGTACTTCAATTCAAAATTAATCAATGGTTTGATTTCCAGTCCAATGGAGGACTCACAATGGTCTCACTTAAAACCCGCCTTTCTTACAAGCGCTGCTTGTATTTTTGTCAAAATCGTCCCATATCAAAAAATCGAAAATTCATACTTATTTCCATGTTTCATAAACACAGGAATCTCATGTTCAAAGATAAATAAAGATAAATAAAGAAAAATCATATTTTTTTTGAAGTTTTTAAAAATATTACAGTACAGTACTTACCAAATGTTTTGAAGGACTGTTGTACTTGGATGACGCAGAGTATTATGGCATAAAGTAGTTGAATCGCCGTATTAGTTGAGAGGAAGGTTGAAGAGTTTCAGAAAATAGAACCAAAACACCTTGTCAAAACAGTTTTTAGATATATGTAAATAAACATGCTAGAATTTCCCATATTTTCAGTGCTAATTTGAGTTAAACGATTTATTATGTGTGATTTAAGTATTTGAGTTTGTATTTCAGTTAGTATTATTCTAAATCTATAGTCGTGTGTACGCGTATGTGTTTTACTGTGTTTCTTGCAAATGGGTGTGTATGTTTGTATTGTGCGTACACATACTCCATATACATGTTTATATTACTATCTTAAAATTTTGCCAATTACCAATAAAACACTTATTTTCTGTTTCTGGTTTTTCTATTCAAGCGATCCTGATTTTGGTTTCTACCCTGATTAACTGGTAAGCAATACAACTGATGTTTTTGTAGCTTATATCAATGTGATGTATATGAACATTATCCCAGGCCAGTTTCATCCTCTCGATCACACTTAAGATGAAAGGTGTTTAAAAAATTTCCTGTATCCAGCCTTGACCTGTAGCGCTTTGTGCAGAAGCTAATTTGTAAACCCTGATCAGCATATGGCGTTTAAAGCTGAAGCTGATTTGCAAGATGCAGAAACTAAAGGCTCAGATGTAGCAAACAGGTTTCTATTTTTATTTCTTTTATTTTCCATTTTTGGATTAATTAATATATCAAGTTAGAGTTGCCGTATCCATTCACACACATTAAACTGTGAAGAATTTAAATCAAACTTAAAAAATGTAAAAATATGTAATATATATATATGCTTAGCAGAGAAAGAGTGAACATTAATGGAGGTGATGGAAGTAACTGGTATATATGTTCTATGAAGGAAGAAAGATTGAAATATATATAGTTGGAAAAGCAGTGGCGAATCATGATTTTTTAGTGCTGGCCATTACATACTTAAATGAGTTATGTCATGAGTTATAGAGTTAGATATCACAACTTAATTTTTTTTTGGTCATTTTAGCGTTCTAATCATTTGATCTCCAACTTATAAAAAACCCACTTAAATCAGGATATAGTTACCGGTATTACTAACATTATACGGGCACTTAACTATTTTTTATGGGGGCACTTTATAAAATAGACATAATTATATTAGAATTTTTAATGAAAATCGCTAATTTTTTTTCTTTGGGGCACATGTCCCCGTAGGTCATCGGCACTTGATCACACTGGATGTTATCATTTTTTTGTCTGCTTCAAAAGAGATCCAAAATTGCTTCATCTTCCTCATTGACACTTTGAACTTGTATTCGTTTACACCTTGTTGGAGAGTCAGTCAAAGCCGTATCTAGATTGTTTGATTTCCTTTTCAATTCTATCTTTAGAGCATATCCAACAGCCTCCTAGTTGACTCGTAAATATAATTTAAACAATATGATTCTTTGTAATTTAGTATATGCATTTCCGTGTCAACTCCAACAATACACTTTATCTCGACTCCTAATTTATATTTTATTCATATTTCAAACTTAACTATGACAAACATCTAAATTCAATCATGTGCAAATTAAAATACTTTATTAGTAGAAAATAGTTAAGAGCCATTTAGTAGCTCTTAAAATTGAGGAGAGAGAAGTGGCTCTGAAGATTTTTAAGAGCCACTAAGAGTCTCCTGGAATATTTTATCCCATATGATTGGTGTTAGTAGAAGAATGGGCATAACTGTTTTGTATTTTGCAGGTATATAGGGAGATGGGCATTGTAGTTTGCTTTTGGCTGGTGAAGTTGCTGCAATTGCTTTTGGCTGTTATGATGTTTATAACTTGGTGCGTTTAATGCGGGTGATCTAGTTTCCTGGCTTCCGACCAGACATTTCGCAACTATACGATCACGTTGATGGTTTTCCGACTTCTCTGATGTAAATTATTTTCTCTTCCACACCCCTTATCTCAGTTGATAGATGCAATAATAGATTAATATACTCGAAACCTAGTCTATGACGTATTTCTGGTGCATGAAAACCTAACTAAGACTCTGCATCTAAAAGTACTTTCTGTTTTATTGAGCAGTTCAAAAATAGGATATGCACTTGAAAATGAAGTACTTTCTGTTTTATTGAGCAGTTCAAAAATAGGATATGCACTTGAAAAATAGGATAAAGTGTGATGGTTTTGGGATTTACTTCTCTGCTGTAAATTATTTTCTCTTCCACACCCCTTATCTCAGTTGATAGATACAATAATAGATTAATATACTCGAAACCTAGTCTACGACGTATGTTTGGTGCATGAAAACCTAACTAAGACTCTGCATCTAAAGTACTTTCTGTTTTATTTAGCAGTTTAAAAATAGGATATGCACTTGAAATTGAAGTTTTCATATATTTGTTTCTAAACAATTGGCTTTGACACGCTGAAACTGTGTAGTGATGTTGCTAGGTATGAAAGTAGTAACAGGTTAAGGGAATAGTTGATTCCTTTGTTTCTAAGGCATAAGTTGACAGAGTCTGTGTATTATAATTATAAATCTATAAACAGAAAGCAAGAAGCAAAATTAAAGATGTGAATCATCTGAAAATATCAATAAAATTTCTTTATATTACATTGATCTTACAATTATCTGCTAAGCATCCTCTAATTATTCACCTAACTGAAATGACAGGCAAGAAAATAGGAAAACGTTGTCTTCAACATTGTAATTAAGGTGGTGTGACTCAACTTAAACCCTTTTTGTGCCGTATATAGTGTAGAGTAAGTAGGGTATCGTTCAACGCCAATGATCAAGGGATTGCCTCTTCTTTCATTTTGGGTAAAATTTAAGAGTTTTGATTTGATTTATTGTTTTTAACTAAACTAAATATTGGTTAATGAAGAAATGGAGTGTACACAGTGGAAGAGATATGTTGGAAAGCAGGTAAATCCACCACCAAACCCTTACATACAAGATATTGAACTTTAAACTCCGTTGATATGCTTTGACAAATAGTTATAGAAAACTTGCCATGACCACATAGAAACAAGTTTCGCTACCGATATAACTCCATGATCACATAGAAAGGTTAATATGAATTACACAGGTATACAATTAATCGCATGACCACATAGAAAGATTAATTGACTTTATAGAAACAATAATCATATCACATAACAAAATTGGATGAGTGCTATTGCTAATTCAAGAATTTCTACAAGCATTGATGAATATATAAGAATAATCATGCACATATAATATTGTCACAAGGTCTTGGGGGCTTCAAAACATCCCCCAACAAGTAAGGTTTAGCCTACCATTGTTTACAATCAAATACATAAAAGTCAGAAAGAGATGAGAATACAATACAAAGTTAACATGTAGTAGAGAAATCCATATGTTGAAATTCTCAAGCACACAATCTTCTCCTTGCAATCTTCTCATCTCTTCTCATTAGTGGCTCCTCTGTGAAAGTACGTAGATGATATGTCTAATGATTATAACCAAATAATACAAAGTATTATTTTTAATATTTATTAGGAATATACAAAAGATACAAAGTATTATTTTTAATGTTTATTAGGAATATACAAAAGATTTCCCAAACTGGATAGGTTTCCAAAGTCAAAATTCGTGATTGACTTTTCTCTTCTCTTCCAGGGCTGCTCCAATTGAATTTTGATATCAGGACCACTCTAGAATGAATTAAAGATAATCTCGTTATCTTCGCGTGGGCTGTTGAATCCCTCAAATCCGATGTGCAGAACTCAAGATACAACCCAAAAAATGTGTCTTGCGCGAGTAGCCTAATAAGCAAAATCTATACTCTTTATTAATAAGCAAAACAATGTGAAAATGGCGCGCGGTACTAAAGTACCAAAGTACCAAATTTGGTTATCCCTTAACACAGGTTCGATTCCTCGCAACTACATAATTATACAAGATTTATTTACTTTAAATTCTTTAGCTTCATCCACGGTTCGATTCCTTACAACTACGTAATTATACAAGATTTATTTATTTACTTTAATTTCTTTAGCTTTATGCATAGTTCGATTGTCTATAACTACATAATTAAATAGTTATTTTTTTATTATATATTTTTGAATATTTATCAAAAATATCATTTTTAAAGTTTTTTTTTGCAATTTTACCATATTTTCAAAATATTTGCAAAAATACCTTTTTTTGAAAAATATTTGCAAAAATACGTTCTGCAACTAAATGCAACCTACGTAGGTTGCATCTAGTTGCATCTGTGATTACAAACACGTGAATCGTGAAAATTTTAAAATTGAATTTGCATATGTGGCTGCGCAGCAGCTTGGATACAGTTGCATATGTGGTTGCAAACAGGTGGATTGTGAAAATCTTAAAAATTAAATTTGCAAGTGTGGTTGCGCAACACGTTTCATGTAGTTGCATATGTGGTTGCAAACAGGTTAATTTGGTTGCATAAGGTATTTTTGCAAATAAGAGGGTATTTTCGCAAAATATTTTTTTAAAAAGGTATTTTTGCAAAAACAATTCTGGAATAGGGTATTTGTGAAAAAAACCCTATATTTTTATCATTCAATTCTCCAGAAATACATTTTTAAATAATATTTATTAATAATTTATTAATACTAATATTTTAATGTCGACTGCCGGTGCTTGGCACGGGTATAAGCTAGTATAACTAATAAGGGAATACAAATCATTTAACATACATACAAATATATACTTTATCATAAGGATGGACTAATCTAAAACAAATCTCACAATAACTGCCAACGCCGCTACTAAGAGCAACAAAAGCTAGCAATGTATGTTTAATAATTCCCTTTGCCATGTCCATGGACAACTCTGTTGATCCAAAAAAGGGACCAGATCTCCACCTAATTATAATAAATCAAAATATTATTCTAAGATGGGCCCAAAAGTGGGACGACATCCGCACCTAGATAGTAGCTTCATCTTGCACTAATGCGTCACTCTGACATCCACAAACCAGTAAATCTTGGTCGCCTCATTTTGGTTATCTTGAAATTTATCAAAGGAACACTATGAACGTAATCCAAATGTTAAAAGATAGAAAAAACTAAGAACCATGTATGAAGTCTAAGAAAGACTATGACCATGTTGTTAACTAGGGTGAGCTCGTACGGTAACCCTTTCCTTTTGGTTTTCAAAATTTAAAATTGTCATGGCAACGACAAAATCAATTAATCAAATTTTGTCTAAAAACTCTAGCTTTGGTTTCGATGGAAAAATTGGATATACAATAATTTTGAAATAAAAAAGTCTTAAAGACCAAAATTGACTACAATTTTATATAAAAAAAAGAGATTAATACCTTTCGCATGGGCAACATACATTTTGATGCACTAAACTAACATTACACCTTACACAACTTTCATTCTTTCCCTCAGTAATTCATTCATATACTTTATTCGAGGCATTGTATACAAATACATGCATTTTCTTGTTTGCTTTATTTGGTCACAAATACAGAGTAATTGTACTATTGAGATAGTAAAATGAGTTCATTTAAAAAATATACACTTACTACCCTCAAATTCATTATTTTTCACATGTTTCAGGTACCAAACCCATTCCTCCAAACAAAATGAGAAAGAAAAACAAACATTTACAGAGATTTCATCTAATTACATTCTAGTGGCCTAAAATTACATATTCTCCTAGTTAGTGGCCCAACAACTTGTCTATCACTAGCCACCTACATGTAACTTTATGTAAGTGTACTCCTTAATATCCAACAAAAAGCTTGAAATACATTTGTTTACACCAGTCCCTTACTCTGACGTCCGGAAACAACCATCCAGAATCTTCATGGCCTCATTTTGGTTATCAGAGTAATCGGTCAAGGTAGAAATGAAACTATAATATAATTGAAAAGTTCTTGCTTATATTACAGAAGTACTGCATCCTAATTTTGACCCTAATCACCAAGTAAGATAAAAATTAAACAATAACTTTTGACACGTTACAGAAGGATTTCGTACTTGAATTTGTGGGTGGCAGGTCATCCTTTCTCACCAATGACTTGAGCCACTCTATCACACTCTTCCGCGATGTCCATTTTGTATGGGCATTGATGGCTGGGCTGGACCCGAAAACCTCCGGGAACTTTTCAGAAACCACATAATCATAGTGTCGGTTACCCCTTTCAGTGCCGACAACAGCAAACAGCGGACTTGCAGAGATGTAGTAGCAGACGCCAAGAAATAACGGATTACACGACGGCCATTCTCCTCGGAGATTGTTCTCTCCATCCAGGCCTCATAGATATATTTGCTTCGTGACATCCTATTGACAAAGACACGCACTTAAAAAATTAGGATCATCGTATAATAAGCATCACTCAAACTTGTCATCCTCGAAAGGAACACTGAATTTCATCAGAAAGAAAAACTTTTATTTCAATAACAAGGCTGAACAGTAATCAAACAAATTTGTAAAACTAAGAAATCTAAAGACTTGTTTGATTCAAAACAATATATCCTATTCTACTTCTAATAGGTTATCCTTAGATTTCTGCATTTTCATCTCATTCCGCTCTAGTTCACTATGTAGAATCAATTCGGCTAGTTTAGCAATAATGAAAGATAATTTGCCACACTAATATTTATGGTAAAGAGGATAGAACTAGGTAGAATTTTAAAATAGTAAAACATTAATACTACAAGTTGGATATTCCTTTTCATTTTTCTTCGGATTAAATTTGGGATAATGTTAAGAATCGAGGGAACAAATCTTTGGGATGTCAGGGCCTGACATCGGATAAGGGAACGTTGCTACTTGTCGGGTGTATCTTCTTTTTTATTCAATTATTTTCTGATATATTTTTTAATATAAAATATAATTTGAATAGAATATTATAAAATTGTATTTTGTTTATGTTTTCAAAATTAACAGTAAAAATATTTAATTTAACAATATTTTGTAATTATAAACAATATTCTACAATTAATTACATGAGGTAGGACAAATTTTTAGTGCAAATCAGTAATGACAATTCTGAAATTATAAACAATATTCTACAATTACAATAATATCATTGTATTTTTATATGAGATTTCAACATAATCTCACCTAAATCTCATTAAATATTAGCATAAGTATATCTTAACTTCTTAAAAATGTATAGGAGTAACATCAAGAAATCGATAAAAAGCGATTTAATCGGTAAGATTGACTTATCAATTACATATGTGTGTTGCTTAAACGTAGCACATAGGTAAAAAACAGATCCTAATTGATAAAGAATTGATCAATGAGAGACATTAATCAAGTACGTAAGAAAGAATGTCACCTTGGCAACCCAATTATTGATCTCAATCCTTCTTGGAGCATTATCTTCATTGTTTACTACAAATTTAATTCATGAACAAAAAAATGATGGATTGAACTGAGTAAAAATTTAAATGACAGATGACTTTAAAACTAGAAATATTCATAAATTTGATTTTTATGACATTTCTCTTCAAAATAACATCAAAAATATAAGAGTTATCAACATATATATGGATTAGCTCGATTCGATCTACATATTAATTCAACATTTTTTATCGGAGTAAATAAGCTTTCAAAAATGTGATGGACTTCAAATTACATACTAGTTTTATGGATGCCAATTAGCATTCTAATTCTCTAAAACCTGGAGCATTCATTACCCATCGATCATCATGGATACATAAAACGAAACATACACATATTAATTAAATTAATAAATCTCGATATGATTGACATCGATCCATATCCATCTTGATCGAAAGTTGTAACACATATCTTGATCAGATCGGGACCAATTCACATCTTAATTAAATTTTGTTAAATGTATAATCAGCTTAAACATTTTGATGTATTCCAAAACTTACACCAAATATAGGGTGTGATTTAACATTCGTCTACAAGAATATATCATCACCCATCAATTATCATGGCTACATATAAAGAAACACATGATGCACACAATTATTTGAATTAGTGGATATTAGATCAGTGAAACTTACCATTCAATCTCGAGAAAAAACGGTGTGGAAAGAGAAAGAAACCATCGCAACACTTGAAAAGACATCGACTGTTATTCATCTTGTTGAATAATTGTAGCGGCCAATGACAATTTATATAATAGACGTTTATAAATCTAGAATCTTCTAGATTGTGGGCTGTAAAGCCTATGATATAGTTTGACCCAATTGTTTTTGGGTTTGGCCCTACGTAGTCCTCCGCCAATTTTTATAACACGTCCATTAGGGCGAAACTAGAAAAAAAAGGAAAATGACAAATTTTATAAATTATTAATTTTATGACTTAACGAACTTAACAATATTATTATAGATTACTTTTTAACAACTGATTTGATTTTATCATGAGTTAATATATCAACTTTGAAAAGCAATATTATAATGTTTTCTTGTTTAAATTTTAAAATTTTAATGTAATGGATCACAAAAGGTAAAAAAGAAAAAAAAACATATCACATGACAATGAAATTTCTAAAATTGGTTGGACAGTGTTTTATTAAATAATTGAAAAAAATTCCCAAATAATGAAATATATAAGAAAAAACACAACTAGCCCAGATATGGCCCACTTAGAAAAACTTTAATTCAACAACTAAGGGTATTGACCCATTTTGGAATAGTTTGAAGTTAAAGGGTTCAAAACCACACATTTACCCCCAAAAAAATGCCATTTAAGAAACAAAAACAAAAGTGATATTTTTTTCTAAATGTAATTAAATTTTTTGTTTCCGATGGTTATAGAAAAAAAGTTGGAAAACACAAGATTTTATTTGTGTAATTGTGTTATTAAAGAAAGAGTGATGGCTCTGAGGGGAAGAGAAGGCAGCCACCGCCAAAAGAGGGGAATAGAATGACGCTAAAACTTTGGAACAAAAGAGGGGAAGAGAATGAGGCTAAAGCTTTGGCATTAAAACTGAGAGAGAGAGATATAGATAGATAGAGAGATTTTGGGGGGATGTTGTTGTGGAAGAAAAACGTGGTTTGAATGGCGGGAGATATTTAATACTAGGGTTAGAGCTTCAAGCTTGTTTATGGCTGCGTTCGTGTTCCGAGACTGCACGGTTCTCACAAACTGCCTACGTACCTTTGTTAAGGATCAAGCCAACGTAGTTCTGAGATTGAGATATCGGGTCTTTATATCGGCGTTTGTAAGCCTTAGAATCGTAGTAGGGTTAGGTTGCTTAGTGGCCAAGCAACCTCCTTGACGGTGGATAACTCTTATCAGAGTTAGTTTCCATGTTGGAGTTGGTTTCCATGTTGGACGTTGTCTTGGAAGCATCCTAGCGGTTTCCAACCACTAGTGTTTCACGAGTATCGTTTTTTAGCATGAAGTGTGGAGCGACCTACACATTCACTACAATTAGCCTTATTCGAGGATTCATTTTTATTGGCTGAGGGCACCTGATAACTAAGATATCAAGTGTAGCCATGTTTTTGTTAGCGAAGGTTGAGTGTTGCCTTAATTTGGCTAACTCTGAAGAACGATCGCTGTGTATTGCCCTAAACGGGTTATATTTGGCGGACAATGAGCCCTAATAAATCATAGGCATGGTAAAAGGGCGCTAAATGGCGCCAAACGACTCTAAACAGCGCTAAACAGCGCTAAACAACGCTTAACGATGCTAAACGGCGCTAAACGATGCTAAACGGCGCTAAACGACGCTAAACGGTGCTAAATGGCACTAAACGACGCTAAACGATGCTAAACGACACTAAACGATGCTAAACGGTGCTAAACAGCGCTAAACGGCGCTAAACAACGCTAAACGGTGCTAAGCGGTGCCAAATCGTGCTAATTTTGCGGGCCAAGTTAAACTAACTACGCCAGCCGGAGGCCTCCCAGGGAGCCAGGTCGGCCAGCAGCCTCCCAGGGGTCTGGTCGGCCATATCTGGTCGGCTGAAGGCCTTCCAGGAGCCTGGTCAGGGTTCGTTGTATTCAGCTCTATTTGTGTAGTTGACATGCATAATTTATATGTTTTCCTTTGCATTCATTTGTAGTTTGTCTTGGCAATGCTTTGAGGATGTTTCTACCAATCAAAACGGGCTCAATCCTTCATCTGCTTTCTAGGAAGCTCATGATTTCATCGAACCTTATTTCTACTTGTCCTACTAGCGGATCCTTTTAGGATGCACTAAACATAATAGACTTTCAAGTTTGCAGCATGCCAAGTTCTTGGCACTTCGATCCCTTCCGAGGTTTCCAATTTGTAGGAGCCTCGACCAAATACGTTCTTAACGCGATATGGTCCTTCCCAATTTGGGGCCAACTTGCCTTTTTGTCCAACTTCGGATGCCTCAATCTTTCGGAGGACTAAGTCTCCTTGACGGAAGAATCTCTCTTTAACCCTTAGGTTATAGTAGAAAGATACCCTTTTTTGATGTTCTACTACTTTAGCATTTGCCTCATCTCTAACTTCATCAATTAGATCTAAGGTCAGCCTCATGCCTTCTTCATTTGTCTCTGGCTCATAAGCTTCGATTCTTGGAGATGTGTGAGTAATCTCCACTAGAACCACTGCCTCTGCCCCATATGCCAACAGAAAGGGGGTTGCTCCAGTGGTGACTTTACAAGTAGTACGATATGCCCATAATATGGGGATCAATTCGTCTACCCAAGTGTTTCTAGAGCGTTCAACTCTTTTTTTCAGTCCATCCAGGATAATTCGATTGACAACCTCAGCTTGTCCATTTGCTTGAGGATGGGCAACAGAAGTGAAGCGTAACTTGATATCATTCTCGTCACAATACTTCTTGAATTCATCGTTGTTAAACTGAGTTCCATTATCCGTGACCAAGATTCGTGGAATTCCGTATCTGCATATTACATTTTCCCAGAAGAAATGCATTACTTGCTTGGTGGTTATCTTGGCTAAAGGTTTAGCCTTAATCCACTTGGTGAAGTAGTCGATTGCCACTATCAAGAACTTTCTTTGCGCACTTACCATTGGAAATGGTCCAAGTATATCTATTCCCCACATGGCGAATGGGATAGGTAAGTTTAGGGATGTCATCATCTCTGGTGGTTGCCTAACCACTGGTGCATGTTTTTGGCACCGTTCACATTTCTTTACGTAGCTTTTAGCATCTGCAAGTATGCTTGGCCAATAGAAACCTAGACGAGTGATTTTATGCTTGGCCAATAGAAACCTTACTGCTCTCACATATAACTTTCGTGCTTCTGAAGTGTCGTTGGGTAACCACCCAGTTTCCAGATGAGATTTGATGGGATCCATCCAACAGCTGGCAACATCAATGGGTGCTACCAACTTTCCATTGATGTTTGGGGTCTTCAAGACTTGGAAGTATACAGTTCCTGCGTAGTTTTCAATTTCAGAATAGGCAAATTTAGACAAGGCATCGGCCTTCATGTTCTCTTCCCTTGGAATGTATTCCACATAACATTCATCAAACTGCGTCATGATGGCCTTGACAAGTTTTAGGTACTTGGCCACGACTTCATTTCTGGCCTCAAACTCCCTATTTACTTGGGAAACCACTAGCCTCGAGTCTACACACACTTTTAGAGTTTTAACTTTCAAGGCTCCAGCCAGCCCTAAGCCAACTATTAGGGCTTCGTATTCAGCTTCATTGTTTGTCGTTGGGAAGTCCAGTTTTAGTGCGTACTCTATGAGAAATCCATCAGGACTTTGTAGCACCAAACCTGCTCCACTTGAATTTGTTTTTTATGCTCCAGCAAAATAGAGCACCCAACATTCTTTGGACACCATGTCTTCATCTTTCTTGTCTTCCACTATTACTTCCTGCCCCCTGACTTCCTGGTTGTCAATAGTGCATTCAACCATGAAGTCAGCGAGTGCTTGAGCTTTTATGGTCGTTCGAGGCTTGTACTTGATGTCATTCTCCCAATTCAATAGCCCATTTGATCAACCTTCCACTAACTTGAGGGCTATGCAAGATGTTTCTTAGAGGCTGATTGGTCAAGACCTCTATCTTATGTGCCTGGAAGTATGGGCGTAGCTTTCTTGAGGCCATTATCAAGGCTAAGGCAAACTTCTCAATCGTAGAGTAGTTTATTTCTGCCCCATGTAGAATGTTGCTTACGTAGTAGATGGGTTTCTGAACCTTTAACTCTTCTTTTACCAAAATGGCTCCAGGGGCTGTGTTAGAAACTGCTAAGTACAAATAGAGGATTTCTCCTGGCTTTGGTTTTGCCAGCAGTGGTGCCTCAGCCATGTACTGCTTCAAGGCCTCAAAGGCCCCCTGGCTTTCAGTTGTCCACTCAAAAATTTTCACGTTCTTGAGTGCTTTGAAGTAGGGTAAACACTTCTCTCCTGACTTGGAGATGAATCTCCCGTTAGTTTTTGGACATCCTTGACAGTCCGTGGTGGTTCCATGTCTAGAATTGGTTTGATTTTGTCGGGGTTACCCTCGATTCCTCTCTTGGAAACCATCAGGCCTAAGAACTTTCCCGAGCCTACACCAAAGGAACACTTAGCTGGATTTAACATCATCTTGTGGTGCCTCAGCACTTCAAATGCTTCCCGTAGATGGTTTATATGATCGGCCTTATCGAGGCTTTTAACCAACATGTCATCCACATAGACCTCCATGGTTTTTCCAATCAGGTTTTCAAAAATTTTGTTCACCAACCTTTGGTATATTGCCCCTGCATTCTTAAGTCCAAATGCCATGAATAGATAACAGAAAACACCAAAGTCAGCGATGAATGATACCTTGGAGATGTCATCTTTGTGTATTTTGATTTGGTTGTATCCACTGAAGCCATCCATAAAACTTAGCATTTCGTGGCCAACGGTGGCATCTATTAGGGCATCAATCTTTGGTAAGGGAAAACAATCTTTAGGACACGCATCGTTCAAATCAGTGAAGTCTACACACATCCTCCATATTCCATTGGCTTTTTTGACCATCACTGGTTAGCCAACCATTCTGGGAATTGTATTTCTTCAATAAACCCGGCCTCCAGAAGCTTTTCTACTTCCTGTTTGATGGCCTCTTGCCTTTCTGGAGCAAAATTTCTCTTCTTCTGTTTCACCGTCTTCCTGTCAGGATCCACATTCAGTTTGTGGGTTATCAACTGGGGATCAATCCCTGGCATGTCAGCCGCTGTCCAAGCAAAAACATCATTGTTTTCTTGAAGAAAAGATATGAGCTTGCTCTTCAATGGTTCAGGCAATAGTGCTCCAACGTAAGTCACCTTCTCCGGTTCACCAGGGACTAAGGGAATTGGGATTAAATCCTCAGCTGGTTTCCCTCTTCGGTCCTCATTATCACTAGTATCCAGGTCTTCAATGGGGATAACCTGCCCCCCGATTCCATCAGGCCTTAACGTGGCTACGTAACAGCTTCTAGCCATCTTTTGGTCTCCCCGTTCTTCACCAATTCCATTCCTTGTTGGGAACTTGATTTTCAGATGATAAGATGAGGCAACGGCCTTGAACGCATGAAGACCCGTCCTTCCCAGGATTGCATTGTAGGTCGAAGTTGCCTTTATAACTATGAAGTTCAACATCTGAGTAGACGTATTCGACCCTTGCCCCATTGTCATTGGGAGTTGGATAGTGCCTTCCACCTTCGACTCTATTCCATTGAATCCATATATGGGCATATTCGAGGGTGTCAACTGAGAGTCAGTATAGCCCGTCTTGATAAAAGCATCATGGAACAAGATGTCCACTGAAGCTCTATTGTCGACCAGAACTCTCTTCATTTCAGAATTGCCTATCACAGGTACGATGACTAAGGTATCATCGTGGGGAAAGTTCACTCCTTCCAAGTCAGAATCATCAAAACCTATTGATATTTCTGTTCGGGCACGTTTCGGTGCTTCTCCAACTATGGTCATTACCTCTCGGGCATAGGCTTTTCTTGAGTTTCGGGAGGACCCAGTAGCAGCTGGTCCTCCGAATTACGATCTTGATCGTTGTCCCTTCTGTCGTAATCTTTTCTTTCATAGTTTCCTCTTTGACTCCCTTGATTTCCATCTTTTGTGAATTTATTGAACTTTCCTCTCCGTATCAGAAACTCAAACTCATCTTTCAATTGTCTGCAATCATCCGTGTCGTGACCGACTTCCTTGTGGAACCGACATAATTGGTTTTGATTCCGTTTAGAAATATCAGTCCTTAGTGGCTTCGGACATCGGAGATCCTCCTCCTTTGCTATTTCTATCAGAATTTGGCTCCTGGGAGTGTTCAATCTTGCATACTCCGTAAACTTTGGCCCAAAATTGTTCCTCTTGGGTGGAGAATCAGAATCCTTTGACGTTCTGGGAAACTTTTCCTTGATGTCGTACTCCTGAGTTTCCTTTATTTTCTTTGAATTTCCACTGCCACCAGTAGTGCGTTCATACTTTCTCATGCTTTCTTCAGCCTTGATGTATTTTCCGGCTCTATCTTGGAGCTTCAACATGCTCTTGGGTGGATGTTTTGCCAATGATCTTTTGAAGTGATCATCAGTGGTTCTTTGCTGCAGGGCTATCATAGCTACTTTGTCCTCCAAGTCCTGGAGTTTCAGAGCCTCCCGGGTGAATCAGTTGATATAATCCCTTAAAGCTTCATTCTTTCCTTGCTGGATTCCCATGAGTGATGCAGAACTTTTCTCGTGCACCCTTCCACTAACAAATTGATTGATGAATGTTTTGCTTAGTTCCTTAAAAGACCCAATGGAATTGGGAGGTAGATGGCTGTACCAATGTTGGGTCATGCCTGCCAAGGTTTGTGGAAATGCCCTACACTTGACCGCATCATTGGCTGGTTGCAACATCAGTGCAGTAGAGAAGGTTCTTACGTGATTTGCGGGATCTCCTGTTCCATCATAAGCTTTAATCGTTGGCATCTTGAATTTCCTGGATATGGTAGCTTTCATGATGTCTTGAGTGAACGGTGGTGTAGGATCATCAGGATCTCCTAGGGGTAACAAAACACTAGGATCACCCCTTGGGGCTTCAGCCCTCTTGGTTCTTCTCGGTGTTGGGTCCAAGTTGATTATCGGGAATCTTCCACTTGCCTGGCTTTGTGTGCTATCGCGGCCTCCTGTTTTGCCAGTAATTTCTTGAGCCTTGCAGCCTCCACCTCATGGGCCGCAATCTTTTCCTTAGTAGTTTGGGGTTGTTCCCGATTTGTTTGGGAAGAACGCCTCCTCCTTGGGGCAACATCCCTCTCTTCTGCAGATGTATAATTCTCGTCCATGGTATAGGGACCCGAGTAGTCTTGAATCAAAGGGGTCCGTCGAGTTTGTTGATTTTGGGGTCCCAGACCTTGTATATAAGGAGGAACGTATGGTAAGTGGGATTGAGACCACTACCGCCCGTCAGGGGTCGAGGGGGCATGCCACACTACTACAAATTTAAACTTAGGAGACACTACTTACATAGAATTTTCTTGTATGTGCTATGCAAGGATACTACTTACACAACGTTCTTTAAAAAAACCCTATGCAAGGTGATAAAAAAAGAACTGAAAATAAATGAAAAACAAGAAAAATTACTAAGATGACATTTTTCAGCTAAGCGCTATTTAAATTACATGTTACATAGCGTTTATTCATATGTTATGCAAGTAACCGTATTTTAAGTTAACATGTACTAATTTTTTTTTTTTTTTAAAATTAGTAAAGTAAAACGACGTTTCTTTTTTATCAGTTCAACACTCACAAACGACTCTCACCACCAAATTCATGGTACAAATTTCTCTATATCTCTGTATTTTGGTAATCTCTGGGGTTACAAATTCGCAGCAATTTCACATAATCTATGGGTCATTCTCTGCAATTTGGTTATTGGCGATCCGAAGAATATTCCTTCAAATTGAATCAGCTTCAAATTCAGTTTGTAAGTATACGATTCATGGGTTCTCTAATATAGAGTTTATAATTGGGTTTTCTAATTGTAACTTGTTGGGTTTTAAATTTTAGGGTTCATCTTCACTTGTTGGGTATCTGCTTCACTTCAATTTGTGAGTATACGATTAGTGTTATTTAGGGTTAGATTTCTTTGTAATGTTTTAGTTTTTTTTAATTGTGCTACAGGTTTTGTGTTTATGAAGTGTTCTGGAGAACTTGTTTTGTGTTGATTATATTATTTGCAAGCACTAAGCAGAATACTTATCGACATATGGGAAAGGTGAACTTGTATCTGCTCTTGTTTTTAAAATCTTGCTATATATATATTCAATTGCTATATCGATCTTTGAATGCCGGGATCAGTATGGAGCTTATTCACCCAGGGCTAGACTTCTATTGACATATCCATGTGAATTGAACGAACAAATCTTAGTTGTAGCTTTTGGCAAAGTTAATCAGCAGGAAATCAATTTGAGCAAGCTCTCATATGCCGACTTAAACACAATGAAAATGTACAGATGTATTTTATCTAAGTCCACAGGACAACTTCAACTTTATATGTGTTAATATTTTGAAATTTATATGTGAATATATAGGAGTGGACTGACTCTCATTTTAGCAGAATGAGTGAACATTAAGTTACTTTTTTGATATATGGCCCTACCTTCTATACTATAAATGTTTTTAACGCGATTTTTTGATTTACTATTTCATTCTGGGAGTACCACTTATTCCTTTTCTTTTTCTTCTATTGGTTTCCAGATGTGACGTTTATCAATTTTATGAGTTGTTTGTGAATTTTTTGCAGGACGATGCAGAAATCGCTAGAACTGCAGCAATAAATCATGAAATAAAACGTGTTCTGACTGAAGTTTTGTTAAAGGTTATTAACCTGGTCAAATATGGCAAGTGTCTATCTGTCTATCCTATGTTGGTTAAGTCTGTTTCTTAACATGATCTATTACAGGTAACTGATGAACTTTTTGATGAAATCGCAACTAATCCCTGCATTCATTTGCTAGCTTGATATATATATATATATATATTCGATTTTTTGGGTTCTTAATTTGCATGGTTTTAAATTTTAGGATTTTTGATTGGTTCTTCACTTGCTGGCTCTGATTTCCTATAGACAAATTAAATTAATCCACGAATTAAGGTAAGTCACACTTGTTTAGTACTTAATTTCTTTTATGTCCTGTTTTGTAAAATTCTAGTTTGAGGTTATTCTGTTGTGTTTATGACCTGTTTTCCGTTTCCGTTACAGGTTTCCTGTTTTGGAGCAATTCTAATTTTTTATGTATTTGTGATTATTCATTTCCGTTACGTTCATTATTATTGATTATGAGGCCTGTTCTAAATTGAATTAAACTCGTTTTATGTTCAGGGGTACACTTTTGATTACACATCATAGGTTTATCCAATTTATAATTCCATCATGGAACGTTTAAAGAACCAAGATTAGTATCGGGTTAGTTATGTTTCTGGTTGTACCTTTCTTGAAGTTCATTATGTAATTTTAATTTTCCTTAGTGATCTCAGAACTTTTTAGTCCAATCTTGAACCTGCGGTCTAGTTTAATTCCGGTCACTTTCTTTGATTCCGGTTTTGTTATGTGTATTAGTATTTCTTGTTGGCCGTTAAGTGCAGACGGGAACTCAGTTGTTGTAGATAAAGCTGAGAATTACTAAATCTAGTGGTTACATAATCTCAAAAAAAAGCTGCTACTTAGTATTTGTTATGATATAAAGTGGATTTTCAGTAAAGTTATGCAATTTGTACCTCAAATTACTAGTTTAGTGCACACCCAAATTATTAGTTTTGAATATAGAGTAAGGTCCCTCGTACTATAAATTTTAATCAGTTAGTGGCAACAAAGCATGACATGATCATAATTGTTCAGCAATACCTCCTTAGCTAGTGGCAACTATAGTGCTTAAATATACTATAGTATTTTTTCATTTTTTTTTACTTTTTTGCATTTAGAATGTGAAAAATGGTTGAAACAGGGAGTTATGCTTGGTTGCAATGAGGAGTTAATTAAACAATTATGTGCTTAAAATTTAATATGGCAGTGGTCTGTTTGAGGTGGTCCTGCTGTTGCTCTAGCTGTTTGAAGCGGTTTCGCATAAGGAGCATGTCTCAAATGTACAAGTCTATCAATCTCTGCATAGGCGCTTAACGCGCTTAACAGATAATCTATTTGAACTCATTATAACTTGTAGGTAACTTGGATCATGGGGGATCAAATTAACTCATTTACTACATTTTTTTTTTGGATTTTTGTTACTCATCAGGAACGACAACATGAGCTTCTTAAAAATGCACGTGCATGACACGAATAATTGGGCAAGATATTTATACAATCTGGTTCCTCAAGGCAAATTGTTAATGGAGTATACTTTTATGTTTTATTGTAATTTGTAAATGTTATACTTTAGGTTTTTTTTGCTAACCAAGTTATACTTTAGGTTTATTATTATTGTACGAATAAATGAGAAAGATCTGATCTGTAAGTGTGATTTTGCTCATAGAAGTTGATTTTGAGAACTTCTTTCAATTATGCGAAGTAATTTGAGTTTGGGATTTTGATTGGCATTATCATTAGTTATTGTATTTATGATTTTAATTTTTTTGTGAATATTACAGGTTAAAAAATTGGCAGTAATAATAATAATTTTTTTCTAAAAAAAAAAGATGGAACTTGAATAGCGTTTGTAAAAGTGCTATTTAAGTAGTAATGCACTTGTCTAACACTTACTTCCATAGCACTTCTAAAAATGTTATTGAAGTAATGTACTTGGAGAGCGCCAAAAAAAGTGTTATGCAAGTGAATTGAACTTGCATAGCACTGGCTTAGATAGCGCTTAAAAGCGCTATGCAAGCTAAAAAATAAACGCTATGCAAGTTAAAATCTGTAGTAGTGCCATAGCTTGGCATCCCCAAAGTTTGAGTTGCGTGTTGGGGGAGATCCGTGGTATGAAGTTGAAGACCACTTGGTGCATTCACGAGCAACGGAGAGGTTGTGACTGGTTGCTGGTGAGCGGTCTATTGTGGATTAGATCCATGAACGACCATCTGCAGGGGGTTCGTCCCTTCAACCGAAATTGGGATCTCCAGTCCTTGAGTGGTGGTGAGGGGGATATTCGCCCCTTGAATGCCAGTAGTTGGCGGTGGTTGATTTCCGTGAGTATCAGCCTCAGAGGTGATAGGAAGATCCTCAGAAGTTTGAGTATCTCGGGTTGTTCTTCGTGTGTTTGCCATGGTTGATGTTGTTTTCCCACAGACGGCGCCAAATTTTATGGATTAAAAAGTGTACTTGTAAATTGATTGCTAAGGTTTAAGAGAGCTTCGAGCTTTAATGGATGCTCTTGTGTTTTGTGACTAAATCGGTCCTCACAAGATGCCTACGTATCTCAATCAATACTGAGAATCAAGCCAGAAAACGTAGTTCTTGGTGTTGCCCTCGGGGCTATGACGGCAGGGGCACACCAAGGACGTAGTGACTTGTATGTCCTTATTCGAGGATGAAGTCTAAAACGTTCTAGATGACGTATGGAGCTGTGTCCAAAACGTAGTAGATGACGTATGGAGCGTGTCTAAAACGTAGTAGATGACGTATGGAGCTGTGTCCAAAACGTAATTCTGAGATGAGGGGTCAGACCCTTTATATAAGCGTTCAGAAGCCTAGTCGATAAATATTGATTTCCTTGAAGGATAAATCTTATCCTTGACGGTGGATAAGTATTATCACTTTCTTGAAGGATAAATCTTATCCTTGACAGTAGATAAGTATTATCACATCCTTGAAGGATAAGTCTTATCCTTGACGGTGGATAAGTATTATCACTTTCTTAAAGGATAAGTGTTATCCTTGACGGTGGATAAGGATTAATTCTAGATCCTTCCTTGTATGAGTTGTTTCCATATCATAACGGACTTGTATCGAAACAAACCCAATTGTATTAGAACAAGTCTGTATTGGACGTCTCCTAATACAGGTTGTACTTCTAGCCCAAATATTAATTACGAAATTAATATTTAATTAGAGTTTCGGGCCTTATTAATGGGCCTTATTTATGGACCAGCTAGGTTTAATTAATGCAATATTAATTATGTCTTTAGGGTTATTTTTAACCCTTATCATGAGTGCTTACCAAATGTTTTGAAGGACTGTTCTACTGTGTTTCTTGCAAATGCGTGTGTATGTTTGTATTGTGCGTACACATACTTCGTATACATGTTTATATTACTATCTTAAAATTTTGCCAATTACCAATAAATCACTTATTTTCTGTTTCTAGTTTTGCTCGAGTGTAGGACCCTATAAACAAGAATGTTATCCTATGTGATATATGCTATGCTTCAGCAACTTTTGGGAAGTAAAAGCATTTCTGCTTGGGAAGTACCTAGGAGGATAGACTGTCATCTATTCAAGCGATCCTGATTTTGGTTTCTACCCTCATTAACTGGTAAGTAATACAACTGATGTTCACTACACCATAGATTGGCTAACAGCTGTCCAGGGAGGCCCCATGCCTCCAGCCAAGGCAGGTCGCTTGAAAAACACCTATGTATCATCTTTCCCAGCACCTCCCACATTTGTAAGGTCTCCCTCACACTCTCCGTACCCTGCTACTGGAGTTCCGCAATACCCGGTTTCACCACCAATGTACGGGCATGGCAGCAGGAGTCCACTAGCCAGCAATTATGTTTAAATTATGTAATAGTTGGCTAACTCCTTTTGTACAAGTAGGTGTATGCGACTTAGCATGTTTTGCTAAGTAATTAAGTGTATGCACATACAACACTTTGTCATTTTTCTTAGACTTACCTTTCAGATGGTTTCTACGACGATGTCATGGTGCTGCTTTCGAACTGTTGGTAATTAGTGTTCTATAAGAAATGACATTGATGTTTGGTATTGCTTGGATTTGTGGCTTTTATGCCTGGCTAGTTTAATATTCAAATGGAATCACACAATTTTATTTTTAAATATTGTTGCAATTGTGCCAAAAAGATGTTGCAAATAATGTTAAAACTGCTATAAAATTATTGCAATAAGGGCTTAAACTGTTGCAATTTGTCTAATAAATTCATTGCAATTGGACTAATATTTGTTGCCTTAAAGTGACTTGTTTGCCAACCATTTGCTACTGTAATGATTTTTAAATGTTGCTGAAGACCATAAAACGTTGCTACATGTCTATATTGCAATGATTTTTAATGTTGCTATATGAAGCTGAAATCGTTGCTAAATGGCTCTATTGCAACAGGGGCGGATGCAACGGTGAAATTTTGGACATTCGTTGCAATTAAGTCAAATGCAACAAATATAGGCCTTAAGGCAATATATTTGTGTTGTTGCAATATGCAATCTATGGTGTAGTGGTTTTTGTAGCTTATATCAATGTAATGTATATGAACATTATCCCAGGCCAGTTTCATCCTCTCGATCACACGATGAAAGGTGTTTCAAATATTTCCTATATCCAGCCTTGAGCGCATTGTGCAGAAGCCAATTTGTAATTATATATATAATTATATCATAATTTTTAATTAAAAGGGCTAATTTTTTTTCCTTTTGGGCACATGTCCCCATAGGTCATCCGCCCTTGATCACACTCAATGTCCCCATAGGTCATCCGCCCATCAAAAGAGATCCAAAATCGCTTTAGTTTACACCTTGTTGGAGAGTCAGTCAAAGCCGTATCTAGATTGTTTGTTTTCCTTTTCTATCTTTAGAGCATCATCAACAGCCTCCTAGTTGACTCGTAAATATAATATAAACAATATGATTGTTAGAAAGTTAGTATATGCATTTCCGTGTCAACTCCAAAAATACACTTTATCTTGACTCCTAATTTATATTTTATTCATATTTCAAACTTAACTATGACAAACATCTAAATTCAATCATGTGCAAATATATACTTTATTAGTAGAAAATAGTTAAGAGCCATCTAGTAGCTATTAAAATTGAGCAGATAGAAGAGGCTCTTAAGCTTTTTAAGAGCCACTAAGAGTCTCCTGGGATATTTTATCCCATATGATTGGTGTTAGTAGAAGAATGGACATAACTGTTTTGTATTTTGCAGGTATATATATAGGGAGATGGGCATTGTAGTTTGCTTTTGGCTGGTGAAGTTGCTGCAATTGCTTTTGGCTGTTATGATGTTTATAACTTGGTGCGTTTAATGCCGGTGATCTAGTTTCCTGGCTTCCGACGAGACATTTCGCAACTATACGATCACGTTGATGGTTTTGGGATTTACTTCTCTGCTGTAAATTATTTTCTCTTCCACACCCCTTATCTCAGTTGATAGATACAATAATAGATTAATATACTCGAAACCTAGTCTACGACGTATGTTTGGTGCATGAAAACCTAACTAAGACTCTGCATCTAAAGTACTTTCTGTTTTATTTAGCAGTTTAAAAATAGGATATGCACTTGAAATTGAAGTTTTCATATATTTGTTTCTAAACAATTGGCTTTGACACGCTGAAACTGTGTAGTGATGTTGCTAGGTATGAAAGTAGTAACAGTTTAAGGGAATAGTTGATTCCTTTGTTTCTAAGGCATAAGCTGACAGTCTGTGTATTATAATTATAAATCTATAAACAGAAAGCAAGAAGAAAAATTTAAGATGTGAATCATGTGAAAATATCAATAAAATTTCTTTATATTACATTGATCTTACAATAATCTACTAAGCATCCTCTAATTATTCACTTAATTGAAATGACAAGGCAAGAAAACAGGAAAACGTTGTCTTCAACATTGTAATTAAGGTGGTGTGACTCAACTTAAACCTTTTTTGTGCGTATACAGTGTAGATTAAGTAGGGTATCGTTCAACGCCAAGAATCAAGGGATTGCTTCTTCCTTTATTTTGGGTAAAATTTAAGAGTTTTGATTTGATTTATTGTTTTTAACTAAACTAAATATTGCTTAATGAAGAATTGGAGTGTAAACAGTGGAAGAGAAATGTTGGAAATCATGTAAATCCACCACCAAACCCTTGACATACAAGATATTGAATTTTAAACTCCATCGATATGCTTTGACAAATACTTATAGAAAACATGCCATGACCACATAGAAACAAGTTTCGCTACCCATATAACACATATACAATTAATCTCATGACCACATAGAAAGATTAATTGACTTTATAGAAACAACAATCACATAGCAAACTTGGATGACTGCTATGGCTAATTCAAGAATTTCTACAAGCATTGATGAACATATAAGCATAATCAAGCACATATAATATTGTCACAAGGTCTCGGGGCTTCAAAACAGCCCCCAACAAATAACACTACAAGAAAGTAAGGCTAAATTCGACAGAATAAATTCGACAGACACCAAATTCGACAAATATCAGCTGAAAATTAAGACTGCGGCTAAATTCGACACAATTCTGTCGCAATTAGTTTCTGTCGAAATTATTCTGTCGAATTTAGTACTAAATTCGACAGAAATTTTTATTATGTTGCATTTTCAATACTAAATTCGACAGAATTGTTTGTACTGTCGAAATTAGAACCCACCAAAAAAAAGCGGGAACAATCCCACCAAAAATATTAATTTCAGATTTCAAACTTCGACCGAATTCTGTCGAATTTAACTTTTAGTTTTTGTGGGAATATTGCCGCCGAAATTTTTCAGACCGTTCAAAACTATATTCGACAGTTTTTAGTCGCATTTATAAAAGTGACAGAATTCCGTCGAAGGTTTATTTTTGCAATTTTAAAAAAAAACGTTATTAAATAATTAAATGTGAATAAATAGCATGAAAAAAAATCAATAATTAATTGATAATAAATTAATAATTAATTTTTAATTGAAAATAATATGAAAAAACGTGGGCCCCACAAGTGGGCCCCACAAAATTTTATAATTTTCAATTAAAAATTAATTAATAAAAAAATTTTAATTAAAAATAATATTATGATAGTGGGCCCTACTAATTTTTCTAATTTTCAATTAAAAATTAATTAAAAAATTAATGAATAATTAATTAGTAATTAATTTTTAATTCAAAAATATTATGATAGTGGGACCCATGAGTGCCCTAAACCCTAAACCCTAAACCCTAAACCCGAACCCTAAACCCGAATAATTTTTTAATTGATTTATTCGACGATCCAACCGTACGGATGTTAATCGGTACTCATTCTAGGGTTGGGAAAAATTAATCAAAAAATATGAATGTCCGGTTATGCCGCATCTTTCCAGAAACGTTGGAATAGTACTGTTTCGAGGAACTGGACATGTCTCAAATTACTGAATAATTTTTTCAATTGATTTTTTCGACGATCCAACCGTACGGATGTTAATAGGTAGTCATTCTAGTGTTGGGAAAAAATAAAAACAAATATAAATGTCCGGTTATGCCGCATCTTTCCAGAAATCTCCAACAGTAGTTACGAGTACTAGTCAATATAGTAGTAATCTACTAAGATCTCTGACCAAATTAATTTTTTAATTTTTAAAAATTTGGGAATATCATTAAATTAGATATATCTTGACATCCGTACGGTTGGATCATCGAGAAATAATTTTCAAAAAATAGAAACAACAATCCGTGACAAAACAGTAGTTACGAGTATTAGTCAATATAATAATGATCTACTAAGATCTGTGGCCAAATTAATTTTTTATCTTTTGAAAATTTGGGAATAATATTAAATTAGATTTATATTGACATCCGTACGGTTGGATCGTCGAGAAATATTTTTTAAAAAATAGAAATAATAATTTATGACAAAGCACTAGTTACGAGTATTAGTCAATATAATAATGATCTACTAAGATCTCCAACCTAATTAATTTTTTATTTTTTGAAAATTTGGGAATAACATTAAATTAGATTTATAACTTTATTCCATATTTATTTTACTCTATATTAGGAATAGAAAATTAAAAATTCTGTTTGATAATATGTGTCAATGTGTTATTGGTGGACAAAACAGTAGTTACGAGTACTAGTCAATATAGTAGTAATCTACTAAGATCTCTGACCAAATTAATTTTTTAATTTTTAAAAATTTGGGAATATCATTAAATTAGATATATCTTGACATCCGTACGGTTGGATCGTCGAGAAATAATTTTCAAAAAATAGAAACAACAATCCGTGACAAAACAGTAGTTACGAGTATTAGTCAATATAATGATGATCTACTAAGATCTGTGGCCAAATTAATTTTTTATCTTTTGAAAATTTGGGAATAATATTAAATTAGATTTATATTGACATCCGTACGGTTGGATCGTCGAGAAATATTTTTTAAAAAATAGAAATAATAATTTGTGACAAAGCACTAGTTACGAGTATTAGTCAATATAATAATGATCTACTAAGATCTCCAACCTAATTAATTTTTTATTTTTTGAAAATTTGGGAATAACATTAAATTAGATTTATAACTTTAATCCATATTTATTTTACTCTATATTAGGAATAGAAAATTAAAAATTCTGTTTGATAACATGTGTCAATGTGTTATTGGTGGACAACATAGCACATGGATTGTGCTTCTTTAATCAATTTCTAACCCTTGATTAAAACAAAAAAAACACACATCCAACGATTCATATTTTATCCCATTAATTAAACCATTTAACAACCCCCTCCCCCCACCTTTTTCCCCACCCACCCTCCCCCCCCACCTCCCATCCACTGCCGAAAACCAAACCCCCCTGCTCTCTCTCTCTCTCTCTACACATATACATAATATTTAATCTTCAAAAATTCACATCTCTCAATCTACTCATCCAAAATTAGTGATTTATATATGTATGTATTCTACAAATCGAGCTCTATACATTGATATAAATATTTTTTGATTTTTATCAAATATTTTTCTGGGTAATATTTGAAGTTTAATTCGGGTTGGAGGTTTGATGAAGTTTTTGATGATTTTGAGGCTGCAAGATTGTATGTTGGTGCTTGTTTATGCTTAGTTATTAATTTCATAATTTTCCGGGCACTTTTTATTTCGCCGGAAAATTCTTGAGGTGGCCGGAATTAACAATTATAATTTTTTTTTGATTTTCAATTTTGACTATTGTATATATCGTCGGATGCTTGGATACATATATTAAATTGAGAATTTTTCAGATTTGTTTTGACTCATCGGAAAATGTTCGGTTTACCGGAATATGGGTTTTAATTTTCGTTTTTAAATTATGTTTAGGTGAATATTTAGATCGTTGGATTTACCTATTGATATGTTAATTTGGTAATTTTTGGAGATGTTTTTGGTTCACCGGAACAGTAACTCCGGGAGGTTCAAATGGATTTTTTTGGTAGCAGCCAGAAGCTGCTGTTTTTTTTTAAATTCCGGCACTTTAAATTCGACCAGATTTGGTCGAATTTAGCATTTTAAATTCGACCAGATTCAGTCGTTTTTAGCATGTTAAATTCGACCAGATTTGGTCGAATTTAGCACTTCAGGCGGCAAAATTTAAAATTTTTGAATTTTTCACCAAAATTTAAAATTTTCAAAATTTTGAAATTTGGCGGCTGAAATGCTAATTTCGACCAGATTTGGTCGAATTTAACAATATCAATTTTGACCAAAGTTAGTCGAATTTAGCATACTAAATTCGACCGATTTACTAAATTCGACGCGAGCATTTTCGACAAACACATTTTCTGTCGAATTTAGTTAAATTCGACAAAATTCCGTCAAATTTAATTAAATTCGACAGAATTTTTCTTGTCGAATTTAGCCGTTTTTCTTGTAGTGTAAGGTTTAGCCTACCATTGTTTATAATCAAATACATAAAAGTCAGAAAGAGATGAGAATACAATACAAAGTTAAGATGTAGTAGAGAAATCCATATGTCGAAAATCTCAAGCACACAATCTTCTCCTTGCAATCTTCTTATCTCTTCTCATTAGTGGCTCCTCTATGAAAGTACGTAGATGATATCCAAACTGGATAGGTTTCCAAAGTCAAAATTTGTGATTGACTTTTCTCTTCTGTTCCAGGGCTGCTCCAACTGAATTTTGATATCAGGGCCACTCTGGAATGAATTAAAGATAATCTCATTATCTTCGCGTAGGCTGTTGAATCGCTCAAATCCGATGAGCAGAACTCAAGATACAACCCAAAAAATGTGTTTTGCACGAGTAGCCTAATAAGCAAAATATAACTAATAAGGGAATAAAAATCATTTAACATACATACAAATATATATACTTTATCATAAGGATGGACTAATCTAAAACAAATCTCACAAAAGCTACGAAGAGCAACAAAATCTAGCAATGTATGTTTAATAATTCCCTTTGCTATGTACATGGACAACTCTGTTGATCCAAAAAAGGGACGAGATCTCCGCCTAATTATAATAAATCAAAATATTATTCTAAGATGGGCCCAAAAATGGGAAAACATCCGTACCTAGATAGTAGCTTCATCCACAAACTAGTAAATCTTGGTTGCCTCATTTTGGTTATCTTGAAATTTATCAAGGGAACACTATGAACGTAATCCAAATGTTAAAAGATAAAAAAAACAAAGAACCATGTATGAAGTCTAACAAAGAGACTATAAACACATAAATATATATTTGGGAATTGTAGTGCATGTCCATGTTGTTAACTAGGGTGAGCTCGTACGGTAACCCTTTCCTTTTGGTTTTCAAAATTTAAAATTGTCACCGCAACTACAAAATAAATTAATCAAATTTTGTCTAAAAACTCTAGCTTTGGTTTCGATCGCAAAATTGGATATACAAACTTTTTTCCCACTTACAATAATTTTGAAATAAAAAAGTCTTGAGGACCAAAATTGACTACAATTTTATAAAAAAAAAAAGAGATTAATACATTTCGCATGGGCAACATAAATTTTGATGCACTAAACTAACATTACATCTTACACAACTTTCATTTTTTCCCTCTGTAATTCATTCATATACTTTATTCCATGCATTGTATACAAATACATGCATTTTCTTGTTTGCTTTATTTGGTCACAAATATAGAGTAATTGTACTATTGAGATAGTAAAATGAGTTCATTAAAAAAATATACACTTACTACTCTCAAATTCATTATTTTCCACATGTTTCGTGTACCAAACCCATTCCTCCAAACAAAATGAGAAAAAAAAAAAAACATTTACAGAGCTTTCATCTAATTACATTCTAGTGGGCTAATATTACATTTTCTTCTAGTCTTCTATGTTAGTGGCCCAACAACTTGTCTATCACTTACCACCTACATGAAACTTTATGTAAGTGTACGCCTTAATATCCAACAAAAAGCTTGAAATACATTTGATTACACCAGTCCCTTACTCCGACATCCGCAAACAACTATCCAGAATCTTCATGGCCTCATTTTGGTTATCAGAGTAATCGGTTAAGGTAGAAAAGAAATAACTATAATATAATTGAAAAGTTCTTGCTTATATCGCAGAAGTACTGCATCCTAATTTTGACACTAATCACCAACTAAGATAAAAATTAAACTATAACTTTTGACATATTACAGCAGGATTTCATACTTGAATTTGAGGGTGGCAGGTCATCCTTTCTCACCAATGACTTGAGCCACTCTATCACACTCTTCCGCGATGTCCATTTTGTATTGGCATTGATGGCTGGGCTGGACCCGAAAACCTCTACGAACTTTTCAGAAACCACATAATCATAGTGTCGGTTACCCTTTCAGTGCCGACAACAGCAAGCAGCGGACTTGGAGCATTATCTTCATTGTTTACTACAAATTTAATACATGAACAAAAAAAAATTGATTGATCTTAGTAAAAATTAAAATGACAGATGACTTTAAAACTAGAAATATTCATAGATTTGATTTCTATGACATTTCTCTTCAAAATAACATAAAAAATATAAGAGTTATCAACATATATATGGATTAGCTGGATTCGATCTACATATTAATTCAACATTTTTTAATCGGAGTAAATAAGCTTTCAAAAATGTGATGGACTTCAAATTACATACTAGTTTTACGGATGCGAATTAGCATTCTAATTCTCTAAAACCTGGAGCATTCACGACCCATCGATCACCATGGATACATAAAACGAAACACACACATGCACACACACATATTAATTAAATCAATAAATCTCGATATGATTGACATCGATCCATATCGATCTTGATCGAAAGTTGTCACACATATCTTGATCGGATCGGGACCAATTCACATCTTAATTAAATTTTGTTAAATGTAAAATCAGCTTAAACATTTTGATATATTCCAAAAATTACACCAAATTTAGGGTGTGATTTAACATTCTTCTACAAGAATCTATCATCACCCATCAATTATCATGGATACATATAAAGAAACACATGATGCACACATTGAATTAGTGGATATTAGATGAGTGAAACTTACCATTCAATCTCGAGAAAAAACGGTGTGGAAAGAAAAAGAAACCATCGCAACACTTGAAGAGACATCGATTGTTATTCATCTTGTTGAATAATTGTAGCGGTCAATGACAATTTATATAATACACGTTTATAAATCTAGAATCTTCTAGATTGTGGGCTGTAAAGCCTATGATATAGTTTGACCCAATTGTTTTTGGGTTTGGCCCTACGTAGTCCTCCGTCAATTCTTATCCATTAGCGAAACCAGAAAAAAAAGGAAAAGAACAGATATTATAAATTATTAATTTTATGACTTAACGAACTAAACAATATTATTATAGATTACTTTTTAACAACTGATTTGATTTTATCATGAGTTAATTTATCAACTTTGAAAAGCAATATTATAATGTTTTCTTGTTTACATTTTAAACTTTTGACGTAATGGATCACAAAAGGTAAAAAAGAAAAAAAAAACATATCACATGACAATGAAATTTCTAAAATTGGTTGGACAGTGTTTTAGTAAATAATTGAAAACAATTCCCAAATAATGAAATATATAAGAAAAAACACAACTAGCCCAGATAGGGCCCACTTAGAAAAACTTTAATTCAACAACTAAGGGTATTGACTCGTTTTGGAATAGTTTGAAGTTAAAGGGTTCAAAACCACACATTTACGCCCCAAAAAAATGCATTTTAAGAAACAAAAACAAAAGTGATATTTTTTTCTAAATGTAATTAAATTTTGTGTTTCCGGTGGTTATAGAAAAAAAGTTGGAAAACACAAGATTTTATTTGTGTAATTTGTGTTATTAAAGAAAGAGTGTTAGCTCTGATGGGAAGAGAAGGCAGCCACCGCCAATAGAGGGGAAGAGAATGAGGCTAAAACTTTGGCACAAAAGAGGGGAAGAGAATGAGGCTAAAGCTTTGGCATGAAAACTGAGAGAGAGAGATAGATAGATTGATAGAGATATTTCGGGGGGATGCTGTTGTGGAACAAAAACGTGGTTTGAATGGAGGCGGATATTTAATACTAGGGTTAGAGCTTCGAGCTTGTTTATGGCTGCGTTCGTGTTCCGAGACTGCATGGGACTCACAAACTGCATACGTACCTTTGTTAAGGATCAAGCCAACGTAGTTCTGAGATTGAGATATCGGGTCTTTATATAGGCGTTTTTAAGCCTTAGAATCGTAGTAGGGTTAGGTTGCTTGGTGTCCAAGCAACCTCGTTGACGGTGGATAACTCTTATCAGAGTTAGTTTCCATGTTGGAGTTCGTTTCCATGTTGGACGTTGTCTTGGAAGCATCCTAGTGGTTTCCAACCACTGGGTTATTCCTGGACCAGACCCATTTCTTTGTGGTTTAAGATAAGGATTGGACCTTGGCCCTATTGTTGGCTACGAATTTAATATCATATCTAGGGTTTCGGGCCTTAATAATGGGCCTCGTGTTTGAACCATTCTAGGTCTAATTAATGCAGCATTAAAGGTGTCCTTAAGGCTTTATTTTAGCCCATATCATTTGCCCCCCTAACCTCGAGGAAAATTGATCAGGTTTTCTCGAAGTTAAGTCGACCAATTTTTCAGTGGCCCTCCTCGGGTATTGCCTTTTTATGGCTTTGGGTACACTAGTGTTTCACGAGTATCGTTTTTTAGCGTGAAGTGTGGAGCGACCTACACATTCACTACAATTAGCCTTATTCGAGGCTTCGTTTTTATTGGATGAGGGCACCTGATAACTAAACTATCAAGTGTAGCCATGTTTTTGTTAGCGAAGGTTGAGTGTTGCCTTAATTTGGCTAACTCTGAAGAATGATCGATGTGTATTGCCCTAAACGGGTTATATTTGGTGGGTGATGAGCCCTAATAAATTATAGGCATGGTTAACGGGCGCTAAATGGCGCTAAACGACGCTAAACAACGCTAAACAATGCTTAACGGCGCTAAACGACACTAAACGACACTAAACGATGCTAAACGGCGCTAAACGATGCTAAACGACGCTACACGATGCAAAACGGTGCTAAACGACGCTAAACGATGCTAAACAACGCTAAACGACGCTTGATAAGTGGATTTTTAATCCACTTGGAACGCTTCATATCGCCTTAAATTGATGACTTGAACTCAAGTATGTGGTGTGTTTAATGTGTTTTCATTAAGTTTTGCAGAACCAAGAGTTGGAGGTTAATTTGATTAAAATTCGGATTTTCCGGGTAGGTTGCGCAGTCTTCACTGTTTTGGCCATATCTGGAGTTCTACAAGTCCGATTCTGACGATCTTACAGCTCACGCGAAGAGGACAACATTTTCTATGTCCTTACAGCGGGCGCCCAGGAATTGTACTGGAATTCGGCTCGGCCGCCCAGGAAGTCAGAACCGCCAGAAATTTCCAGAATTCGATTTTAATTAGGAAAGTTTCACAAATTCGACTTCTAATCAATATGGTAATTGCTTGGGGCGGCCAGCAACTTCCAGAATCAGTTGTAAACATGGAATATGCAATTCTTATTGCATTCAAAGACGGAAATTGCCGTAATTCTATTCTAACTCAAAAACGGCAATTGCTTGGAAGAGGGACAACTTGGAGCTATAAATACACACCTTGGGGGGACATAATCAACACATCACAATACATCACAACACACCAGAGATCAGATTCAATATTGGAGCACAAGATCGAGGAGCCAAGAACGAAGAACGTGACTACGAGGAGATCTAGACATAGTTTTTTCTTGTATTCTTCAATTTTGGTGTAACTTTTGGATGCTTCCAGATTTGTCCTCTAAACCTTTAACTCTTATTCATATTTACATCATTGATTTCTTGTTTTTCATCATGCTTTCATCAAACCCCGTGACGATGAGAAGTTCGATCATGAACTAATCGTTGTCATGGGGTCCTAGCGGATTTATCTATGGATTTTAGTAGTTGATTGTTTTAAAGATTTGTGTGTGATGACTTATTGATATCCTAGTTTGGTTGTGCTTATTCTTCTTGGATGCGTCGCGAACATCTAAGTTGTTTTGTTAATCTCTATTGAATGCGAAAGTGGATATAGAGGTTTGGAACTTGCCATGCTAGCATAGGTTTATGTATGTTTGTCATGCATGATTCGTAGGTGATTTTAACCATCTTACCTGCCCTATGTAATCTGAATGGATAACTTGCTCGTTAAACCGTTATGTTTTCAAATCTTATAGACATATAGGGTCTAAGCATAATTGGTGTCTGCTTAACTTCTATCTCTTTTGTGGATGTTTGAGTGGTTAGGTATACGTATACTGAAAGGTAGCGTGTACTGATTTCGTGTTATCCGATTAGTTGTCACAACCGTCACATGCATTGATTAAAGACAAAAGACTCTGAATGAAGTATTTAATGAAGTTAGGATCCCATGTTTATTTTCTCATAAGTAATATATCAGCAATCTTTAGTTTAATATAGTCTTGATAATTTGTTTAGTTAATTTAGTTAATCAAAACACAATTTGATACTTGTCTTAGCATTGAACGATAGCCATACATTGTTGCATAAGTGCATAACTATAATAACCATAGCAGTCTCTGTGGGAACGAACTCTACTTATTCTTATATTACTTGTGACCGCGTATACTTGCGTGATATTGTGCTAACAACGCTAAACTGCGCTAAACGATGCTAAAAGGTGCTAAACCGTGCTAATTTTCCAGGCCAAGTTAAACTAACTACGCTAGCCGGAGGCCTCCCAGGGAGCCTGGTCGGCTGACAGCCTCCCAGGGGTCTGGTCGGCCATATCTGGTCGGCTGAAGGCCTTCCAGGAGCCTGGTCGGCCTTTGCTGGTCGACTGGGGTTCTAGTCAGCCATGACCTGGTCGGCTGGGGTTCTGGTCAGCCATGGCCTGGTCGGCTGGAGCCCTGGTCGGTCGTGGCCTGGTCGGCTGGAGCCCTAGTCGGTCGTGGCCTGGTCAGCTGGAGCACTGGTCAGCCGAATTTTTTTTATTTTTTTTTAAATTCAGCTAGGTGAAATGTTGATTGCCTTGGTTTCTTAGTTGTTTGTCATGAAACAACGTTCTTGTTTCCAACCACTAGGTAGTTTCTAAAATAAAACATATATGTTGGCCACCGTTCTTGGTTTCCATCAAGCTAAGGTGGGCTTGATTTCAACCATCGTGCGTGATTTCATCCATCGTGCATGATTTCAACCATCGTGCATGATTTCAACCATCGTGAATGATTTCAACCATCGTGCATGATTTCAACAATCGTGAATGATTTCAACCATTGTGAATGATTTCAACCATCCAAGGTTGAAACCAAGATTTAAACATGGTATTTGGTTGGAGTTTACAAACATGTTGGCCATTTTGGCTTTAAAGTTAAGGTGGCGGAATCAATGGGTCCACCCTTATTATGTTCTCAAGCAAACAAGGTCGGTGAGGGTGGTTTTCAATGTCGACTTCTTTTGATAAGAGAGTGGTTTCATTCATGATAACCATTCTAGTCATCCGGGGCTAGGCATCCGAAGCCCTCACTGAGGCTCTAGTCATCCGGGGCTGGTCATCCAAAGACCTCATTGAGGCTCTATTCGTCCGGGGATGGTCATCCAAAGCCCTCACTGAGGCTCTGGTCATCTGAGGCTGGTCATCCAAAGCCCTCACTGAGGCTCTGGTCATCCGGGGCTGCTCTTTTGTGGCCTTAGTCATCCGGGGCTGTTGGTTGTCCCCCGAGTACGAACTCCTTGTTTAAAAACAACATGAGCATTTTGAAAACAACATGTTGTCTTCAAACCAAAGGTTTTAAATTATTGATTTCCAAACCAAGTTATTAACTCTCCTAATCAAATTAGGTTAATCAGAATAATGTACTAATCCTTAATTAGGACTAAACTTCGCTTTGTTAAGCAAATCATTCTTAATTAGCCATAATTCCTCAACTGGCAGCTTTATGTTGCCCCAGGTCGCATTTTCATTCATTTTCTTTGTTTTTATTCAAAAAATAGGAGTTTTGGTTCGAATATATAAACCTTTTTAGTCGTTTTATCACCGATTTAGACAATTAAACCTGTAAACGCGGGTCTTCTTGAGATATGACTTGTTATCACACGTCGCCTTCTTCTATAAAAGGGAGGTGGATGAACACATTTCATTCACACCTTCACTTGAAAATTTCTCTCTTGCATTATCTCTAGCTCTTGTTCTTTAGTTGTGTGGTTTACAACCAAGAAGTTTATTTTCAATCAAGGAGCCATCATCCAAGCATGGCAGATCAAAGAATAGCTGGTCCATCTTCCACTCTTGCTCAAAAGATGGCTTCAAGAGCGAAGAAACGTAACCATCTCTCCAGTTTTCCTGTTGTTATTGATGAACTTTTGCCTACTTTGTTTGAATTAGTGAATCAAATGGAGGATGTTTTCCTAAACAATGCTGAATTTGATTCTTTCAAGTTTCCAAGTACCCTGGAAAAGGTCGATGTGTAGACACTTAAGAAGAAGTACTCCTTCCCCAAGGATCTCAAGATAATGGTTCCTGATCCAGGTGATAGAACTTGCAACTGGCACCCGAAAAGGTTGTTTGTTTATAGGGATGCTATAGTTGCTGGACTTAGGTTTCCACTACACCCCTTCATGGTGAGGTTGCTAGCTGAGCTAAGGATCAATCCCTGCCAACTATATCTAAATTCATGGAAGTCTATCTTTATTTTCATGGCAAGGTCGAAAGAAAGAATTCCTCTAAGTGTTTCCATTTTCAGAAGCATCTTCGTTCTCAAGAAAAGCCCTGTCACCCGGAAAGGATGGGTTTGCATTCAACATCGCCCGGGTGTCAATCACATTTGCAACAATTCCTCTCTCCCCGATTCCAACCACGAATGGAGGCATCACTTTGTTGTGCTCTATTGGAAGGGAAGAGATTGTGGCTAATATTTTAGATCTGATTTCAACCATGTGGTAGACTTTGGGAGCCATATTAATGAACATAAGTCTAACGAGTTCCCAGACAGGGATGATCTTATCACGGGTCATGATCAGACTCACTATCGCTCCTTCTTGACCGAAAGGATAATGGTTGAAGTCGGGATGAGTAGATTGTCTTTGGAGGGTAATTTTTATTGTTATTCCTTGTTTTGAAACACGCTTAATCTTATTCCAACGTTTTTGCCTTGTATTTTTCAGCCGCCGAGGCCCTTGATAGGGAACCTGGGATGGGTGAGCAAGTCACCAAGAGGATGGTAAAGAAAGCTGAGTTGATAGCCAACCCTCCATCTCCCAAGGTTCCGGATTTCCTTAAACATTGCCAGAAGGCTGGAAAGAGGTTTAGGGACTCTGAAGGTAACATCAAGACTGCCTTTCAACCCGCATAGGGAATATGTGAGCAAGACTCCATTGTCGGGAGCTCTTTGTTGGCCATGGATTGGTCTAGGTTCTCCATTACTCCTCCAGACATGGTGAATGTGCTTGCGCGTTCGAAATTGGATGAAACTGAGCAAATGAGAACTCAAGCCATATACCAGGTTAACATTTACTTATTTCAATTTAGTTACTTGTCCTCCTTTATCATACCTTGTTTATTTACTTGCCCTCTCTTATGTATAGCTGAATTCCTACTTTCAAACTCCCATTCATCGAGGAAAGTCTTTAAGGTATGATTTGAGGGCTGCCAACAAGGAGAAGAGTCGAAGGAGTGGGAGACAAGAGCCTATACAGCCGAGGAGGATGCCTCTTCTTTCAAGGGAAAGTACGAGGCTTTGAAGAGTAAGTCTCGCCAAGGGGATCAATAGGTGATCGACAACTACCTCAACTCCGACGGTTTCCTTGAGTTCATGGATCAACATGATAATGACGTCCGACCTACTTTTCTGTCAAGTGGTTGGAATAAAGCTATTTCGGCTGTGAACATGTCTCATTCGGGGATGTTCAATCCTTTCGAGTTCCCAAGTCCTTGGGCTCTTGTTGGTGAGATTGACGATGATCAACCTTCCGGGTCGGGACATGGGGGGAAATCTCAATCCTCCGGGTCCAAAGGCAACTACTCTGTTAGCCCGGTTGGTGGAAAGGGCAAGGTTGTTGCTTAACCGGTTGTAGAGAAGCGTAGGGGTGTTATCCGTGAAGAAAGAGAGTCTTCTTCTGGCTCAACTGAGAGCTCGTCGGAGGAGGACGACGATGATGAGGAAGAGAGCACTCGTGGAGATAATGATGATGATGGTGATGAGTAATCCTCCTTTGTATTTCTAGCCTTGCATGGCTTGTAGTCACATGTGGCTTTATTTTGTTTTCATTTGTACGTGGTCCTTGGTTGACCTTTTAGACTTGCCTTTTATTTGGTTGTTTGTAAACTTAATTCGAGTATTCTTCGGGGCCTCTACTATTTGAATTCTTCGGGATCTTTATTATGCATTCATAGTTTATTTCTTATCTTGTTTACTTGTTTTCGGTACTTAGCATTGTACATATCGAGTGTTGGTACATAAAGCAAGATATAAGAAAATAAACATGCATTGATAACAAAATGAAGATGGGTTCAACCCTTTTCATAGATAATAGACTGCAAATGTGAGCTACATTTATAGTGTTTAAGTTTGTTAAGTCATAGAACTAATAATTAATAATATAGGCCTTATTTCCTTTTTTTTAATATCGCCGCTAGACATGTTATAAGTACCGGCGACCACTATATAGGACGAAACCCAAAGATATATGGATCAAACTGTTTTATAGGCTTAAGAGAGCTCAAAATCTAGAAGATTCTAGATTTATTGTATAAGTTTACAATGTGTGCTACAATTATCCAATAAGATAAATAACAGTGAATGTCTCTTCAAGAATTGCAATGATTTCTTTCTTATTCCAAACCTTTTTCTACTCGAGATTGAGTGATAATTCTGTTAATGCATGTGTGCATATGTGTGTTTATTTATATGTATCCCTCATAATTAATGATGGCCGATGAATGATAATTCTCTTTTGCAATCTATCTGAATGTTTAATCTTATTTTATCATATACCAAAATTTAATTAAGTTGTGGATCGGTCCCGATCTGATCAAGTTATATGACAACTCTCGATCAAGATCTATATAGATCAATGTCAATCAAATCAAGGTCTACTAATTTAGTTAATGTGAGTGCACGTGTGTGTTTGTTTGTTTGTTTTTATGTATCTATGATGACCGATGGGTAATGAATGACTACGATAATTTGCACCGGTTAATCTAGTATGCTATCACATTTTTTAGAGCTTTTTTACTATGATAAAAATTATTGAATGAATATGTAGATCGACCCGATCTAATCCAAATATTTGTTGTTAGCTCTTACACATTTGATGTAAATTTTGGAGACAAATGTCAGAGAAATCAGGCCTTGAATATTATCACTTCTAAAGTCATCTGTTATTTTACTTTTTACTAAACTCAATCTATCATCTTTTATTAATTTATATATTTATGAAATATTTGTAGTAAACAGTGAAGATAATGTTCCAAGAAGGATTAATTAAATCATTAAATGAGTTTCTGAGGTGACATTCTTTCTTACATATCAAATTTTATGTCTGTCATAAATTAATTCTTTATCAATTACTATCTATTTTTTACCTTTATGTTATGCTTAATCAATGCATATATGTAATTGATAGGTCAATCTTACTGATTAGGTCACTTTTTTACTATTGATAGGTGCTACTCGCAAACTCTTTTAGGAAGTTAAGAGCATATATATATATATATATATATATATATATATATATATATATATATATATATATATATAGATTATTTATACTCTTTATCATTAAAGAAAACACCTTTTAAGTGGAATACAATAGCAAAAGTACCAAATATTTAATGTAAAAATTTAATGTAAATATTTTTAATTTCGGAAGATAAAAGACCTTTTAAGTGGAATACAATAGTACAAAAGTATCAAAAAAAAAAAATTCCCGCATCGTATTTTTGAACAACACGTGTATGTAAATCTTACTTTCAAAAAGTACTTGAAGATTCAGGTGTCCTAAGACGTCGCGAAGTGGGTGATGAACGATCATATTCATGGAGTTTTGTATGTATGTGTTTATGTTAGACATATTTGTTAATGTATAAGTTTTTGTTGACATATATGTTAATACTAGCGTAACAGCCCGTGCAAGCTGCATAGAGATGTCAATAATTTTTATTATGAAAAAGTTGGTCGTAATCGATTTATTAGTTTAAGGATTGTGTAGTCTTAAGTTTGAGAGCGTTAAATGAGAAGTATGGTTCATGCATAGTGAGGAGTAAAGAATTTTGGTGGCGAATAGTGTAATTACTTTGAATCACAAACGTAACTATGCCAAGGCTCTAAGACTTGTTTAAAGTGACTATTATTGATTTTGAGACCAGATTGAAATAGTGTAGAATTTGAAGCACGAATGTAATATTGTTCTTCTTGCGATTATAAGCAGGTTTACCTGAGTTGAGTTTTGTGTGTCAGAGAAATGATAGTTTGTAGATTGGTAATTTGCGTTAGAGAGCGGTTGTTATCTGTTTTTCGGGAATCAATTGGTTTTTTTTTTGCAATCTAGATTATGAATAGGTTAATGCATGCAATGTTGTTGTAATATAATCGAACATGCATGAATGAGATAGAGGATTTTAAAATGAAGCTGAAGGTCGACGCATCTTTGCACACTCTCACATCACTCAAGTTTGTGATAAACACTTTGGGAGATGAACACCTATTACAGTTTGGAGTATTCATGTCACCTATTTGTTTTTAGTTTTTTACTTGGGAACTGATTCTGCACTCCTCTCATGTGTTCGTCTTTATATTAAATTATATTAACACATTTAGTAAATGCATTAATAATGTGTTTGGAATATCGTTTTACAGTTACAAATTTTAATCCAATTTATTACTATATATTAAACCTCAACACAAGGGCAAAAGTTTCTAATTAAATGGTCGTCACAAAAATGTCACTCATATATTATTATGCAAAAATATATTAATAGTTGTTATACAAAGAAACAAACCTCCAACCTCCTTGTAAGATGTTCATGGGTTTAACCACTATTCTACATGCCTGTTTGAGTTTACTTCAAAAAATTTATTAGATAATCCACATATTTCCTCTCTTATCTTATATTATTTTTACTTTGATTTTTAAATAAATAAAATATTGGTTTGTATTATTTATATAAATCAGTTTTTCTTTTCATCTTTTCGTAATTTTGGTCAAAAAGTGTATTTTCCGGACACCCCAACCGGTATCACGCCAGACCCTAGAGTGCAGGAAGAATTCCCCACGCTCCCATGAATCGAACCTTGAATGCTTTGGTCAATAACCAGTGCTTTCACCAACTCATCTACAGGCCAAGAGGCTTCTTTTTGTAATTTTATATACCTATATATTCAATCACTGAATTTTATTACAATTGTACGTTTTCGATTAAACATATATTAATTATGTTGTTTAAAATTCATACTTTTATATTATATATCTTTATTATACTTTATTTGAATTAAATTAATTATTCATGCATAAAATATACAATTGAAATTCGACATAATATAATAAATATTGTATATGTTGTAGAGGATGTCGTCAAGGACCCACAAACCCTATTTAGAATTTCATTTTATTAAAATGATTATATGACATTACGAATAAATTTAATGTATTCTATAAAGTTCTATTATTATTATGAAAGATAATACTTTTTTTTAACATCGTACAATAATTTTTGGAATACAATTTGAAATTTTATTTTCAAAACTTGTAATTTTCAATTTTCCCAAACTTAATCGTCTACTAACAGTCTGACTGATCATTATGTAATTATATAATATGTAATATCCTATATTTTAAAAACTCACCCCGATTTTTGACACGAAGGGTTGAGGGGGAGGGGGTTAGAAATGTGGAAAAAGATATAGATAAGTTAATAAAGAATGACATGTTACTTTAGAAAATGTTAACAAATGAACAATACATTCTGGAAAAGAAAATTGTTAAGAAATGGTTGTGACGAACAGAGTAGGTAGACAAATTTTTTGTATAATTTGAATGCTAATGTTCTTAATTTAAAAATTATAGAAATAACTAATAATGAGAGATATAATGTGTATAATACTTCTTATATTATATCGAATTTTAATAGTATATTTTATGCATGAATAATTAATTTAATTCAAATAAAGTATAATATAAATATATAATATAAATTATGAATTATAATCAACATAATTAATATATATTAAATTGAAAACATACAACTGTAATAATATATAGTGATTGAATATATAGATATATAAAATTACGAAAAGGAAAAAAGAAAAACAAATTTATATAAATAATTCAAACCAATATTTTATTTATTCAAACATCAAAGTAAAAAAATAATATAAGAGATAAAAGACGTGGGTTATCTAATAAGTTTTTTGAAATAAATTCAAAAAGGCATGTAGCATAGTGCTTAAGCCCCATGGATATCTTGGAATGAGGTTGGAGGTTCGATTCTTTGTAGTAACACATCTATTAAAACATTTTTGTATAATAATATACGAGTGACATTTTTGTTATTTTTCAAAAAAAGGGTAAAACAGTAATTTCGCGGCCATTTAATTGACAACGTTTGCCCTTGTGTTGGCATATAATCTCTTCTATCTATATATAATAGGAGAACACAAGGGTAAAAAGAGCAAATTAAATCCCTGTGAAATTACAATTTTACCCTTTTATATTTTGAAATTACATGACATGCCACTACTCTCTTATCTAAAGAAAACAAAGAGTAAATAATGTTTTTGTGCAGAATCGAACCCCCGACCTTCCCTAAAGAAATCATTCTTATTACCATTGAGCTACATGACTCATTTTGGTTTTGAGTGAAAAATCACATTACATAAACCTCATATCATTCTTAATCCTATATTAATTATTATTTAAACTTTTAAGTAAAAATCAAGGTGATTTATAATATTTATTAAATTTTATTTATTAAATTCTTTTTTTAGAGTATGTTTGCAAAGGATATTTATAATATTTATTTTTTAATTATTAAAATATCATACCAAACTATATACTATCAATCTTATAAAAAATTTATATTAAGTTTCAAAAATAATATTAAGTCTGGTGTATTTTTATCTTTCCTTTAGTTTAAAATAAATATTTCGGTTGTGTAACTTTAACTATAATATATTATATTTTCTTATATAAGGGTCTAACTTTTCTTGTACTATACAATATATTTAAATTATTAAATCATACTTATTAATTTCTATAAAATATCTTTAAAATTGTATAATAAAATTAGTTTGATAAATCATGATATATAATTTATATTTTAAATTTAATTTAATATTTTTAAATAATAATTCAAATTAATATTTATTTAAAATAAGAGGTAAAATAAATATTATTGTAATTTAATTATATTCTACAAGTGAAAACTTTGAATTAGAAAAATGGATTAAAAGTTTAAACTATAAGAATATATACAAATCATATTTATTCACAATAATTTATTTAATATACATGAAAATATATAATATTTTTGTTAAATATAGAAATTGGGGACCGTGGCAGGGAGACACTAACCCCTGACCCCATCATGATCCCCGAAATTTTTACATATTTTTTCTCGATCGCCAGAAAAGTTCTCAATTCTCCGTACGAAACGGGGCAGAGAATGGATCGGGGTTGGGTGGGAAGGGGTGAATGTCTATCTCTACAATAAGCATTATTATATAGCACATATCGATAAAATGTATACATGATATTTATGAATATTCTTCTTATGTATACAAGCAAGGGTCAGTGCAATGCAAAGATGTCTTTTTAAATTTGTTATTTTATATGTATTTTAATAATTTATTTTATATTTATACTTTTTTTTAACGAAGATGAACTTAAATCTAAATAGTTTTATGTGATTGTTGAACTCGATGTTGAATTGACGTATGTGTTTGTGTTTGAGCGTAATTAAATTATGTTTCAAGAATTTTGTGTTTAACAGTATTTAAAAAATATTTTTTATTTAAAATTGTTATTTTTAATAAATCAAGGTCAAGTTGCAAAAGTAAATGGATTAAAGTGCAAATATCAAAATACGAGTATCATTCTAACCGACGGACTACATTATATTTTGATCAAAATCGTTGTTTTTAATAAATTAAGGTTAAGTTGTAAAAATAAAAGAACTAAAGTGCAAATACCAAAATATGAGTACCGTACCGACTCTCTACAAAACTTTCAATGTTTCGGTTTTAATAATACAATATAAATAGATAGATATAATAAAAGTGAGTAGATTTATAATTATATTGGATGCATTGTGTATATGAGACATTTTTAATTATTATTACATGAATTTTAATGTCATTTTATGGAAGAAAATAATTAGTTATTTGGAATTGAATTAATATATACATATATATAACATATGAAAACTATTTGTTTTGAATTCAAACAATTTAAAAGATGAGATAATAAAAATAAATAGATAGTACAACAAAAAAAATTAAATGAATTATATGGTCATGTTGAAAAGGTTAGACAATATAAACACATAAATTTGGGTTGGAGAAATACTTGGTGATACTAATTTGTGTAAAAAATAAATAGATAAAAATATATAGTCCATTTAACAAATTTTAGAAAACAAGATATTATATAGCATACAAAAATATTATGATCAGATCGATCACATTATACATCCCGGGTTATTTAAATCATAGGCCCCGATCAATCAAATTATCTATATAAATTAAAGTAAGTATATTATAACGAGACGAACAAAATATGTACAAATATAACTAAATATAATATTTAAACAGCAAAGAATAAAATTTTATTTTAATCACTAGAAAATGACCGTGCCTTGCACGGGTTCGTGCAACAAAATATGAGAATTGAAGTTATAATAGCAAATAATATTTCACGAATGTTAATATTATTAACAGTTAGACATACCCAGGTCATTTCAACATAATTATGTTTTAAAATTTTAGTAGTAAAATAAAAAAAATTATTGTATTTGAAAATTATTTTAATATATATATATATATATATATATATATATATATATATATATATATATAAACAACTAATATTGACAATATATTGAAATATTATTAAATTAAAACATATTGTAACACCTGAGTCTCAAATCGAGAAATGTGGGGGTTTTAGTACAGTTTATAAAACAAAGTACAACTACTAAGTGCACCAACAATCATGATCTTTTGGAGACCAGTGGTGGGTTTGTGGATTACCCACGTTATTGCATTTGGGCCAATTGATCGGCAGTTGATTCGTGAAGTTGCTGGAGGTGGGGACACGAAGACTGGTGGTATTATTTCATAATGGACTGAGGTCTAGAGGTGGGGACATAAACTAGCCAGTATTATCTCACAACCGCTAGAGATGTATGATCTTGGACCTATGAGCTATCCGTTCAGATCTAACGATGCCGTCAAGAGTTTAAGTGGGGGAGTGTATACCACTCGAGTCTCAAAATTGAGAAGAGTTGGGACTTTAGTTCAGTTTACAACACAAAGTATTACTACAAATTACACCAACAAATCATGATCTTTTGGGAACTTGGAGTGGGTTTGTGGATTACCCAAGTTGTTGCATTTGGGCTAATTACTTGGCACTGAATTATTCGATGTTTTGAAAGTCTGAAAGATAGAGGAAGCGAAACAAAGTAAAAGAATGCTTAAAATTAACAAATTGCAAGAAAATATATGAACGAGTTAGAAAGAAAGTTTTAAGAATTGAAAGCGCAAGACCTAAGTAGAGTATTAGAAGATTTACGAAGGCTTTTGATCAAAATCAGTAATAAAACCTACTCTCCAGAATGTAACATCTTGAAGAATTGGAAGAAAATTTAGGATTGCAATGTTCTAAAACTCATATAGAACACCCAATATCTATTCTATCCCGCAAAAAAAAAATTGTAAACTAACATGACAGCTATTCGTAATACTCGTATTAATTTCTAAATTAAAAACTTGAACATACTTAAGTAAGCACCCAATAGCTACATATACCATCAATAAGAAAAACTCTATATAGATTAATCATATACTTGAAACCATAATGATCATGCATAGAATAATTTATATACACAATTTAAGCTAGCGGTCCGTGTCTCGCACAGGTTTTTATGCTAGTATATAATAATAGATAGATAGATAGATATATTATTTTAGGAAAATATGAAGAATGACCTTTAATATATATTAATTAGTGAAATAGAGAGAGTTTCCTTGTCATATTAGTTTCCTCTATTAATGATTAAAGATTAAAAGTTGCTTAATATACAATTAATAAACAATTCTGATGTTGTAATAATAAGGCTTATGCCTTCAAAGTTAAATGAGAAGAGAATTCTAGATTATTTTATCACGGTACAAGAGCATAGGTCATTAGATGCGAGAGGAAAAAAAATACCCTACTAGAGTGAGTTTGTGTGTGAGAAACAATCTACCAGTGTTCGTGGGTGGGAACAAAAAAACCTTCAAGAGTTGGTAAGTTTGAAATAAAAAAAATAAAGATCATGCCACAGTTAGCGGGTGTGAGAAAAAAATCAAGAAAATAATAAAGATCGTACGCCAGTCATGGGTGTGAGAAAAAAAATCAAATGGGAGTTTGTGGGTGCAAAAAAAGAAGAGTTTAAAGAGGGATGTTGACATATATGTTAATATGCATTATTGTAGAAAAATATAAAATTCAATATATATATATATCTTTATTATATATATAAAGGAAAACCCCCAGGAGCTCCAGAATCGTCCGAAAGCTATTTATCTATTTTTCTAGAGCTCCTGAATTTTAATTCAATAAAATTAAATTTTCTTATTTAAATTCGAATTTATAGGATAGAGAAAATATCAATTACCTTTTAAATATTTACTAATAGAGGAAACTAAATCTTCTTTATATATATATAATATACAATATTAATATTCACCTAAACTTCCTCTACAAGTACAAAACTTCGAGGAAACTAAATATATTTTGAATTAATAATATCAAATATTAGAAAAAAAAACTCAATTGACATTTAAATCTTTACTAATATAAGAAACTAAATATACAATTTTAATATTTTTATTTGTAAAATCTTTATTAATGGAAAAAAATAAATATACAATATTAATATTCACCTAAACTTCCTCTACAAGTACAAAACTTCGAGGAAACTAAATATATTACGCTAATAACTTTCTCTTCAAATTAAAATCAATATTAGATTGATTGGGTCATCCATCTATATAAATCATAAATCGTAAGCCCTTTTACCTAATTGTTATTCATGTTCTTTGTATGTTCTTTGTATTTTTAGAGTTATATAATTTTTTTTTGTACGGGCGTTCAGTTATTATGTTATCGATGTTACAAACTAATCCTGATACGTTGTTTAATATTGATGCAGGTAGGTAGATTCATGTTCTACAATACTCGAATGTGTCTACATAGATTTTGGGCGAGAAATTTATAAGCTTAAAATCAACCAAAATCATCGAGAAAAGAGGTACATCTTATTTTCATATTACTTTGATATTGCTAATTCTTCTGGGTGATTTAAATTACTATCAATTAATGTTTTTGTTGTTTTAGTTTTAGTCTGATGCATGGCTTTGTGATACTTGACAATTTTCGAATATTTTTTTAATTTTATGCAAGCTTATGTTGTGATATGTAATTTTAGTTTTTAAATATGTGATCCATGTCCACCCTCATTAACTGACCTATTTTCTACCTTTTCAAGTCTTTAATTGTCTATATATCTTTTGAGCTGATGACATTGTCATGCCAGAGTTATTTCATTTGAACATATATTATTTTTATGATTGATGGAGCCCTTATATAAAGAAGAATATGTGATAAACTGGAACCCTCTCTCTATCTATTTTTCTAATTTTTCTAGAAATTTTGAATTTTAAATATTAATAATTAGAACTTTCTTTCTTATATTCAAATTTGTAGAAAGAATATTTTGAAAAACTAGAACTTTCTTCTTTTTAGAGCCTCTTTTTCTTTTATCTACGAATTTGTAATAGAAAAATTTTAATCTTTGAATTTATGATAAAAGGAACACTAGATAAGTAATTATTTTAAAATTTTCTAGAGCAAATTTGTTCATTAAATTTTTTGCTTGAACCCTTCCCGTAATGATTCTATCTTTTAGAGATTGGTACAAAAAAGTCGGCAGTTCCTTAATATAAACTATCTCTTGAATAATTCCATCAATGTATTGTATATATTCTTCGACACCAAGTTTCACATGTGTACATATACCCAAGGGCTGTCTAACTAGAGATGTTCAAAGAGTCTGAAATCGAAATTCGGCCCGATTTGATCCGGAAAAAAACCCCAAAAATCCGATCCAAAAAAAAGTGTAACTAGACGTGTACATATCACCGTCTAACACGCATTTGAATGTAGTTTTTATTTATAACTATCGAATTACTTTTTATATATTAAGTATATAGGCTTTTAATGTATTAAGTATGTATGACACTTTGTTGATGGTACCTATCGGTGAATTCACGAGAAAAAATTCAACAAAAATGATAAAATTATTTTGATTCCTAAAAGGAGTTTTCAAATTTACTACTGGAAATTGCCTTTAAAATCTTTACAAATGCAGGAAAATAAATATACAATTTAAATATTCTACTAAATTTTTTATTATAAAATATGTCAATTGTCTTTTAAATCTTTCATAAGGCAGAAAACTAAATATACAATTTTAATATTCTTGCCTTTAAATCTTTAGTAATAGAGAAAATTAAATATACTATTTTAATATTTTTCAAAATATTTTATTTTAATATACTTGCTAATCAATATGAGGAAACTAAATATACAGTTTTAATATTATTGTCTTTAAATCTTTACAAATGAAAGAATGTAAATATACAATTTAAATATTCTACTAAATTATTTATTAGAAAATATCTCAGTTGCCTTTCAAATCTTTCATAATGCAGAAAACTAAATATACAATTTTAATATTCTTTATTTTAAATCTTTAGTAATGGAGAAAATTAAATATACAATTTTAATATTTTTCTATTTTTTATTTGTTAATATTGCTAATCAATATCATTATCTTTATTATTATTTTATTATCTTTATCTTTTATCTTTATAAAAAGGAAAATATTCCGACGATCTCAAATCATCTTTATTCTATTGATATATTTTTCTAGAGCACCTCTATTTGAAATAATAAAAAATTAAACTTTTATTAACTCATAATTCATAAAAAATTGAAATAATAAAAATTAAAATTTTCTTTTTTAACTAATAATTCATTAAAACGGAAACTTATACCATATAAGTTATTCAAAAATAATATATCTAACCAAATTCTACAATCAATCAATATCTTTTATATATATAAAGGAAAACCCTCAGGAGCTCTAGAATCATATTTATCTAATTTTCTAGAGCTCCTGTAATTTAAATAATAAAAAACAAATTTTCTTAAAAAAATAAATAGGCGTGTTAAACTTTTTTAAATAATTAAAATTATTAATATAGGTTTTAAAATAAAAAGTAAAGTTTTGCCCGTGATATTTTTGGTCGGGGGGTTAGTAAGAAAAAATAGAAGAAGTATATGTTTGAGTTGAAAAGGGTAATTGCCCGTAATAAAATATATTAAAATAGGTTTTAAAATAAATAAGTAAGGATATATTCATGACATTTTTTGAAACGGAAGTATTTTAGTAAAGGAAAAAAAAAAAATTAACATGTTTTAGTTAAAAAAAGGTAATTGACCGTGATCTTTTTAGAAAAATTGGGGATTTTGTTAGAAAAAAATATAAAAATTGATGTATTTTAGATGAAAAGTTAATTGGTTATAAATAATAAATTATTTAATAATTTTTAAAAAATAAGTAAGGTTAATTAAGTACAATCACTAAGTACCGACCGAACGATCAAATTTTTAATGTTTCGTCTATTATAAGATAGTATAGATAGATATTTTTTTTTTCTTAAATAGTTAATATTTAAAATTTTACAAAAATATTATAGGGCCGCTGGGAATCGCGGCTTAGTCGACTATCAATATACTTATATAAAGGAGAGACGGGGGCGGTGATGTGGCGCCTCTCAAATTGCTTCGATCTATTTTTCTAATTTTCTCAAATTTTTTAATAATTAATGTTAAAGATTCAAAAATATCTCAATTGACTTTAAAAACTTTACTAATGGAGGAAACTAGATATACAATTATAATATTCTTGCCTTCAAGATCTTTATTAATGGAAGAAACTAAATATACAATTCTAATATTTTTGCCTTTAAAATCTTTACTAATGGATGAAACTAAATTTACAATTTTAATAGTCTCATAAATTATTTTATTAGAAAATATCTTAATTGCCTTTTAAATTTTTACTAATAGAGGAAAGTAAATATACAATTTTAATATTCTTGCCTTTATAATATTAGATAAATTCTCAATTTCCTTTTTACTATTTTCTAACAGAGGAAACTAAATATAGTAAGTTAATATTCTCATAAACGCTCTCTATTGATCCAATGAATATACTTATATAAAGGAGAAGACGAGGGCGGTGATGTGGCACCTAATTGAGTCATTTTTTAAATGAGTGACTAATTTGATGCATTTGAACTAAATGAGTGATGACTTTGATAATTATCCCTTTCTTTAATACTATTTTTTAAGGAAGGAAGTTAAATATGTCATGTTATGTTAAAAATGGTTTGTTTGACTGTCAAAAAAAAATCTTCAAATGGAGAAAACTTAGTATACTATATTAATATTATCCTAAACTTACGTGGAGTCCAATTTATTTCAAAAAAAAAAAATAAGGAAAAAAAGGAAATTTAATTTTATTGAGTTAAAATAGAGAAGCCATAGAAAAAAAATAAATATTTCTTTTTATATAAAAATATAAAGATATAATAAAGAAGAAGATAAAGGTAATTGCACGTGTTTTTTTAGTAAATAGTAACATGTTTCAGTTTGAAAAGGTAATTGCACGTGTTTTTTTAAGAAAAAGAGAGAATTTTTTTAGAAAAAATAGAAAATGTAATGTATTTTAGCTGAAAATGTAATTGGTTATAAATAATGTTATTATTTAGTTTAGTAATAGTTTTTTTAAATAAGTAAGGGTAAATAAGTAAAATCATTAAGTACCGACCGTCCGTCCGACTACCAAACTTTTAAAATTTCATCTTTAATAATATAATAATAATATAGAGATCTAGAATCACTCGATTCATATTTATTTATTTTCTAAAGCTCCTCGATTTTGAAAAATTAAAATGAAAACTTCCTCAATTAGCTCCTATTTTTTAGATAAAAAAATCAAAATTTTTTAATATTTTCTTTTATAACTCCTACTTCTAAAAAATAAGTTCTCCAAAAAATTATAAACCTAATAAAATTATATAACTAGAGTTTCTCAATTTTAATTAAATAAAAATTAATTTGCTTATTCATATTCACATTTATAGAAAAGATAATAAATATGTAAAAATCAATCATGTTTACAATTTAATTGAACAACTATTTATTTTAGTTTTAGTTTATTTAAATAATTGAATCATAATTGTTTCTGAAATAGATTTTAATGAAGGAATTTTTTGTTACTTTTACAAAGTTTATCTCCTCTATTTTATTTAAATAAAATTAAATTTTCTTATTTACATTCGAATTAACTGGAATGATAATAAATATATAAAAATCAATTATATTTAGAATTTAATTCAAGTAAGGTAACAATATTATAATAATCAAATTGTATAAATTGTATAAATATTATAAATTGTATAAATATTTTAATTAATTGTATAAATTAATATTAATTTAATTAAATTGTATAAAGTAAGGTAAATATTTTAAAATTTGTAAAATATTATAAGGCCGCTGCGAAGCGCGGGAATACGGGCGCGGTCAAATCCATTCGTTTTATTTTACTAATTTTCTCAAAATTTTGAATTATTAAAATTAAAATTTCGAAAATATCTCAATTGCCTTTCAAATCTATACTAATAGAGGAAAATGTCTCATTTTTCTTTTAATTTTTTTCTAAATTTTTTAATTAGAAAATATATCATTTTCCTTTTAATTTTTTAGTAATGAAAATCGTATTTACCTTATATTCTGCTAAACTTCTTTGCAATCTTCTCCCCTCTTCTCATTGGTGGCTCCTCTATGAAAGTACGTAGATACCAAATAATACAAAGTATTATTTTAATGTTTATTGGGAATATTCAACAGATACAAAGTATTATTTTTAATGTTTATTAGGAATATACAAAATATTTCCCAAACTAGATAGGTTTCTAAAGTCAAAATTCATGATTGACTTTTCTCTTCTATTTCAGGGTTGCTCCAACTGAATTTTGATATCAGAATCACTCTATAATGAATTAAAGATATTCTCTTTATCTTCGCGTGAGCTGTTGAACTTCTCAAATCCGATGTGCAGAACTCAACATACATCCCAAACAATGTGTGTTGCACGAGTAGACTAATAAGTCCGAATTTTATTTTTTTCGCTCCAATCCTTTCCAATTTAGAATTTTTTGTTAAATGCAAAATATAACTAATATGGGAATAAAAATCGTTTAACATACATACAAATATATACTTTATTATAAGGATGGACTAATCTAAAACAAATGTCACAATAACTGCCAACGCTGCCACGAAGAGCAACAAAAGCTAGCTATATATGTATGTTTAATAATTCCCTTTGCCATGTCCATGGACAACTCTGATGATCCAAAAAAAAAGGACCAGATCTCCACCTAATTATAATAAATCAAAATATTGTTCCAAGATGGGCATGGCCCAAAAATGGGACGACATCCACAACTAGATAGTAGCTTCATCTTGTACTAATCCGTCATATTGACATCCACAAACCACTCAGTAGATCTTGATCTTGAAATTTATCAAGGGAACACTATGAACGTAATCCACTACAAGAAAAACGGCCATTTCCTACCATTCAATTGGTTGGAAATGGCCACATTTTGGTCGGAAATGGAATCAATTCCAACCAAACCCGTTGGTTGGAATTGCTCAAGTCGGAAATGCTTAATGGTAGGAATTGCTAGGTTATTTCTAAAAGGCCCCCACATGCCAAGTGGCTGCCCATGTGGCTTGCCACATGGGTAGCCACTTGGCATGTGGGGGCCTAGACACGTCACTTGACACGTCAAGAGCCACGTCAGCTTAAAGTGGTCCCCCAATGATGACATGTCATCCACGTGTTAAGTGGGACCAGTCCACGTCATTTTTGCCACATCACATTTGACTTCAGTCAAGATCTATTTCCTACCAATTTCTAATATGTCAATTGGTTGGTTTTATATCAGAAACCATGTAAATTAGCATTTCCTACCAAGCATTTCCTACCATTCTGGGTTTCGAATGGTAAGCTTGGTAGGAAATATCCAGATTTGGTAGGAAATGGTGGCTTTTCTTTTTGAAAAATTCTTTTTGTTTTGGTCATTTCCTGTACAAACAATTGTACAATCCACAATCCACATTCATCAAAATCAATCATAACATCCAAATCAATTAATACACTATAAATACAATGACTAGTAACTTAAATTACTTGCAATTACATTAAAACATCCAACAAGTTTCCAACAACTTCATTGTACATCCAACTAAAACATCAAATACCCAACAAAAGTAGTACTAGTTCTCCGACAAGTTCAACATTATCTAACAAAGTCTTGGCCATAAGAACTCACGAGTTATTTGTTGTCGATGAATAGCTGGAAACTAAATTCCTGTAACAGATAGAATAAGCATTCTTAGTAACAACTAACAAGGATATTGGACTTATTAGAGGATACGAAGTGTGAAAAATCTTACACACGAGATGGCTGACAGCTATATTTAGGGGTCTCTGTAAAATTATTATAAGATACATCACTGCAGCATATACAATTTTGTCATTTATAAAATAAATTATCATTAATAGAGATTAAGACATGCATCTGTTCTTATTTTCCATAGATGACAAATAAATATATCCAAAGCCAGGTAAATACTAACAAAAAATTTTTGCTGGTAGAAATCCAAATTGGTACCGCCCCAGTTAATGAATTATTATTCAGATACCTACATTCACATGAAGTCCAATGTCACACTTCTGAGTTCTGAGTAGTAAGCAAATTAAAATGAGGAGACGACACAAACCAGTATGTAAAATAAAATTTATAAAAGTTCAATTGAGTTGTACGTTTACCACATTCATAATAATATTACTGTTTTGTAAAAATTCACATAGCCACATACAAATATTTCACCGATGTCACTGGATCTGGAATTTGGCCAGTCAACTTGTTAAAGCTCAGATCTCTGCAAATGAAAAGATTGCAAGGATAAACATTTTTTTACAGTATATAAGCATGCAATGATAACACGAGACGTTGTTGTTTTTGCTTGCCTTTGCGAGATTGGACTTTCTTTGTTTTAATAATCTTTACATTGTTTTTCACCGGAATTGTCTTGCTTTGCCTTCCTCTCTTTGCAAGTTCAGTTGCAACAGCTTTACCTTTACCCTTATCGTTTCTAACTTTCACCATTAAGAAGAACCTACAAGAATATCAATCAATAAACAAATTAAAACTTAAACACAATACATTCATTAATTAATACTATAAGTTAATCAAGTACATGTGAATACATAAAATTAAACTTGATATGATATGTAAGAAGTGACATAAAAACAGAGCGTAAAAAGGACTAATATCATACTATATAATCATCGAATCATCCTATATGTTCAAAACTGATGAAACGAATATAATCTAATTATTTTTCCAGCTTAAACACGATAAGAAACATATTTGATAAGAATCTAGAGTTATAGCACGGTTAAGCATAGTTAATTAAAGCATGAAAATCAATCAAGATCCCCTGTTTAAATTAAAAACCATACTACACGACCGACCATCGATCAATCCATATATTACTAACAAGTTTTCTACTTAAACACAAACAAACCATTGTTTTACAAGAATTTGAGCATGAACGACAACAAACAAAATCAAAAGTATGAAAACCCCCTTAATAAAACTTATAAATGCATATATTTTGCACAATCTATGCATAAAACATCACACACATTCAAACACCAAATATTTTACGATCGTTCTAACTCGCTAGTAGTTTAATTACATCAATACCTAGACAAAACAGCCTATTGTTCAGTCCATTCAAAATATAATTATTTAACATCTATCCGCCAAATACAAAAACCTACAACTTCAACAACACAATTAAACAATCAAGCCAACAGAATTAAGCCAATGTTTCCAATTACACTAATAAAAGCTAAACACATATATGTATACATTATAAGTTATCCATAAAACAGAGCGCACATAAAACTCATTCCGACTTATCCATAAAACATCACACACATTCAAACACCAAATATTTTACGACCGTTCTAATTAACTCTAAAATAGTTTAATTAAGTACATCAATACCAATGTTTCCAATTACATTAATAAAAGCTAAACACATCTGTGTATACATTATAAGTTACACATCTGAGAAACCCCCTGTATCAACCTATAACAGAACTTTCTGAAACTTAAAGTGATGGAAACCTGTAATTCGTGATAACCCATAGTTTATAGCATGCATATCAAGCAAAGCCCCATGTCCAACATGTATACCAAGCAAAAACCCCTATTTAACATGAATAGAGACCCTATTTAACACCCGATAGATGAATAAACACGACATATTGCTTAAAATTGATCAATACACATTAAATTGATGCTACATATGCAAAATATATGCATACAAACTAACATATAAACACATATCCATATAAAAATGAATCAAAAAGGGGTTTCAAAACATAATACTAAAAGAAAATGAAAATACTAAAAGAAGAGTATTTGAAGCTTACTAAAAGAAGATGAAATCGAAGAGATGGTAGGAGATGGTAGGAGATGGTAGGAGATGAGAGGATGAGAATACGAGAGTGAAGAAGAGAGAGTGGAGGCAAATGAGTGGAGAGTGTGGGGGAAATTAGGGTAAATGAGTTGTGGGGGAAATTAAAATGAGTTGAGTGGAGGCGGTAACTTCAATTTTTTGGTGAAATTTTAGGCGGTAATTGGCAAAAAAAATGGGTTGAGGAGAATCGAACCCCTGCCCTCCCAAACAATAACAAAGTGCCAAACCACTATACCAACAATCCTTTTGCATTAAAAAAGCTGTAAATTTTATATATCATATCACAAATCAATTTTGTAAATTATAATTTTGATAGATAGATTCATTATAAAAATATAGGAGTTTAAGTTAAAAAAATCTAAAATTTTACATACATCTAAGAAATCAATATATTTAATCATCCGTATGGTTAGATCATTGATTTTTTTTTAAATCGAAAAGTGTAACCCTAGACAACCCCTAAAATATGAGTATAAACTCTAACTCAATCTTCGAAAATCGACACTCTTTCGTTTTTTAAACGACTTTAACTTTTTGGTCTAAATTTTTTTCCTTACCTTTATCAAACTACAAAATGACGTTTCATCTAAAAAAATTTAATTTATCAATACGTCTTTATATTTTTAAATTTTTTTCCGATATAATTAGGTTTTAGCGAATAACATAAAAACATAAGAATTAAGTTTAAATCAACTAATGTTTATCCTACTAAAATGAGTAGATCTTTATGTCCATAGAGTTTGATTAACAAAAAACATGATAACCGATAACAAAAAATATAATAAAAACACATTCTCGCCTAATTTTATTTTTTATTATTTTATTAATCGATTAAAACCTACCAACAATGGTAGGTTTTGATGTGCGCGGGAAATTCAACTTTTTCGTGAAATTTTTGGCGGAAATTGCCAAAAGTTTTGGGTTGGTAAGGAATCGAACCCATGCCCTCTCCCAGAATAACCAACTGCCCAACCACTACGCCAACCATGATTTTGTACTAAATTAGCATTAAATTATATGTATCATGCTCCGAATCAATTTTGTAAATTATAAGTTTGATAGATAGATTCATTATAAAAATGTAGGAGCTTAAATTAAAAAAATCTAAAATTTCACATACAACTAAGAAATCAACATATTTAATCATCCGTAAGGTTAGATCGTTGAAAAAAATAATTAAAAAATCGAAAAGCGTAACCCTAGACAACCCCTAAAATATGAGTATAAACTCTAACTCAATCTTCGAACACCGACACTCTTTCGTTTTCTAAACGACTTTAACTTTTTGTAATTCTTTTTTGTTTAAATTTTTTTCCTTACCTTCATCAAACTATAAAACGACGTTTCATCTAAAAAATTTTAATTTATCAATACGTCTTTATATTTTTAAATTTTTTTCCCGATATAATTAGGTTTTAGCGAATAACATAAAAACATAAGAATGTATGTTTAAATCAAATAATTTTTATCCTCCACTACTAAAATTAGTAGATCTTTATGTCGATAGAGTTTGATTAACAAAAAACATGATAACCGATAACAAAAAATATAATAAAAACACATTATCCCCTAATTTTATTTTTTATTATTTTATTAATCGATTAAAACCTACCAACAATGGTAGGTTTTGATGTGCGCGGGAAATTCAACTTTTTCGTGAAAGTTTTGGCGGAAATTGCCAAAAGTTTTGGGTTGATAAGGAATCGAACCCCTGCACTCTCCCAGAATAACCAACTGCCCAACCACTGCGCCATCCATGATTTTGTACTAAAATAGCAGTAAATTATATGTATCATGCTCCGAATCAATTTTGTAAATTATAAGTTTGATAGATAGATTCATTATAAAAATGTAGGAGCTTAAATTAAAAAAATCTAAAATTTCACATACAACTAAGAAATCAACATATTTAATCATCCGTAAGGTTAGATCGTTGAAAAAAAAAATTAAAAAAATCGAAAAGCGTAACCCTAGACAACCCCTAAAATATGAGTATAAACTCTAACTCAATCTTCGAACACCGACACTCTTTCGTTTTCTAAACGACTTTAACTTTTTGTAATTCTTTTTTGTTTAATTTTTTTTCCTTACCTTCATCAAACTATAAAACGACGTTTCATCTAAAAAATTTTAATTTATCAATACGTCTTTATATTTTTAAATTTTTTTCCCGATATAATTAGGTTTTAGCGAATAACATAAAAACATAAGAATGTATGTTTAAATCAAATAATTTTTATCCTCCACTACTAAAATGAGTAGATCTTTATGTCGATAGAGTTTGATTAACAAAAAACATGATAACCGATAACAAAAAATATAATAAAAACACATTCTCCCCTAATTTGCATTCTGCAACCCTTTCCTACCAATTTTGGTCGGAAATGCACTTAATAATTGGACCAATAACAAACAGCCACGACCGATGAAATGGAAGCGGGGACCAGAAAAAGTTAAAATTTTGCATTCGGGTCTTTTCCTACCAATATTGGTAGGAAAAACACCTGGAAAAAAATAATAATATTTATATTTTAAGAAATCGTTTATTAATCTAAAAATGTGAGGGACTGTGACGTGGAAGGTGGGGTCCTTTCATTATCAAAATGCAACTAAAACCTACCACAATTGGTAGGTTTTGCTTTCCTACCAAAGTTGGTAGGAAAAGGTTGCTGGTAGTTTTTGTTGACCGGGCTACTTACGTGGATGGTGGGGGTATCATCACATTCATTTCCTACCAGTTTTGGTAGGTTTTGATTTCCCATCAAAACCTACCAAAATCTGGTAGGAAATGACCCTGACAAAATTTCGTTATGTTTTTTTCCAGAAATTGTTTATTAATTTAAAATACGTGAGAGATGATGATGTGGAATGTGGGGTCGTTGAAAAGTCAAATTGTGACCAAAACCGACCAAATCTGGTAGGAATTTATTTCCGACCAAGAATTGGTAGGAATTGATGCTCGCGTGTACAAAACTTGGGACCCACAGACACCATTTCCAACCAATTTCTTTGTTGGTTGGAAATGCTCGGTCATTTCCAACCAATTTTTTTTGGTATGTTTTAAATGGTAGGAAATGGCCGTTTTTCTTGTAGTGATCCAAATGTTAAAAGATAGAAAAAACTAAGAACCATGTATGAAAAAGAGACTATAAACACATAAATATATATTTGGGAATTGTAGTGTATGATCATGTTGTTAACTAAGGTGAGCTCATAGGGTAACCCTTTTCTTTTGGTTTTCAAAATTTAAAATTGTCACAGCAACGACCAAATCAATTAATCAAATTTTGTCTGAATACTCTAGCTTTGGTTTCGATCGCAAAATTGGATATACAAACATTTTTCGCACTTACAATAATTTTGAAAGAAAAAAGTCTTGAGGACCAAAATTGACTACGATTTTATAAAAAAAGATAAGAGATTAATACCTTTCGCATGGGCAACATACATTTTGATGCACTAAACTAACATTACACAACTTACGTTCTTTCCCTCTGTAATTCATTCTTATACTTTATTCGAGGCATTGTATACAAATACATGCATTTTCTTGTTTGCTTTATTTGGTCACAAATATAGAGTAATTGTACTATTGAGAAAGTAAAATGAGTTCATTTCAAAAATATACACTTACTACCCTCAAATTCATTATTTTTCACATGTTTCACGTACCAAACCCATTCCTCCAAACAAAATGAGAAAGAAAAAAAAACATTTACAGAGCTTTCATCTAATTACATTCTAGTGGGCTAATATTACATATTCCTATTCTTCCTATGTTGTTAGTGGCCCAACAACTTGTCTATCACTTGCTACCTACGTGTAACTTTATGTAAGTGTACTCCTTAATATCCAACAAAAAGCTTGGAATACATCTGTTTACACCAGTCCCTTACTCTGACGTCCGCAAACAACTATCCAGAATCTTCATGGCCTCATTTTGGTTATCAGAGTAATCGGTCAAGGTAGAAATGAAATAACTATAATATAACTGAAAATCTCTTGCTTATATTGCAGAAGTACTGCATCCTAATTTTGACACTAATCACCAAGTAAGATAAAAATTAAACAATAACTTTTGACACGTTACAGCAGGATTTCGTACTTGAATTTGTGGGTGGCGGGTCATCCTTTCTCACCAATGACTTGAGCCACTCCATCACACTCTTCCGCGATGTCCATTTTGTATGGGCATTGATGGCTGGGCTGGACCCGAAAACCTCCAAGAACTTTTCGGAAACCACATAATCATAGTGTCGGTTACCCCTTTTAGTGCCGACAACAGCAAGCAGCGGACTTGCAGAGATGCAGTAGCAGACGCCAGGAAATAATGGATTACACGACGGCCATTCGCCTCGGAGATTGTTCTCTCCATCCATGCCTCATAGATATATTTGCTTCCTGACATCCTAATGACAAAGACACACACTTAAAAAATTAGGATCATCGTATAATAAAGCATCACTCAAACTTGTCTTCCTCCTTCAATGGAACACTGAATTTCATCAGAAAGATAAACTTTTATTTCAATAACAAGGCTAAACAGTAATCTAACAAATTTGTAAAACTAAGAAATCTAAAGACTTGTTTGATTCAAAATAATATATCCTATTCTGCTTCTAATAGATTATCCTTAGATTTCTGCATTTTCATCTCCTTTCGCTCTACCTTTCGCTCTAGTTTAGCAATGATGAAAGATAATTTGCCACACTAACATTTAAATAAAAGGGAACATTGCTAGTTGTCCCCCTGCACAGTCTTCTTTATTATTCTATTATTTTCTTATATATTTTTTAATATAAAATATAATTTGAATAGAATATTATATTATATAAAAGTGTATTTTGTTTGTGTTTTCAAAATTAATAATAAAAATATTTAATTTAACATGTTATTGACGGTATTCGAATCTTAAACATTTGTTAATATTGTAGATATTACAATACTAATTATTTTCACTACTATATCTAATGGTTCTCGTCTATTTGATTTAAAAGATCTAGAAGGTGGTTAATTTTTTGCTGGTTAATCAAAATTACTAACTATAAATTAAAAAAGATCTTAAGTTTGTTTATTAGATATGAGATATATAGGACCATAAGGTTGACCTAGGGAATTAATTACATGAGGTTGGACAAATTTTTAGTGCAAATCAGTAATGACAATTCTGAAATTATAAACAATATTCTACAATTACAATAATACCATTGTATTTTTATATGAGATTTCAACATAATCTCACGTAGGCGACCAGGGGGACCTAAATCTCATTAAATATTAGCATAAGTATATCTTAACTTCTTAAAAATGTATAGGAGTAACATCAAGAAATCGATAAAAAGCGATTTAATCGGTAAGATTGACTTATCAATTACATATGTGTGTTGCTTAAACGTGGCATATAGGTAAAAAAACAGATCCTAATTGATAAAGAATTGATCAATGAGAGACATTAATCAAGTACGTAAGAAAGAATGTCACCTTGGCAACCCAATTGTTGATCTCAATCCTTGTTGGAGCATTATCTTCATTGTTTACTACAAATTTAATACATGAACAAAAAAATGATGGATTGAGCTTGGTAAAAATTTAAATGACAGATGACTTTAAAACTAGAAATATTCATAAATTTGATTTCTATGACATTTCTCTTCAAAATAACATCAAAAATATAAGAGTTATCAACATATATATGGATTAGCTCGATTCGATCTACATATTAATTCAACATTTTTTATCGGAGTAAATAAGCTTTCAAAAATGTGATGGACTTCAAATTACATACTAGTTTTACGGATGCCAATTAGCATTCTAATTATCTAAAACCTGGAGCATTCATTACCCATCGATCATCATGGATACATAAAACGAAACATACACATATTAATTAAATTAATAAATCTCGATATGATTGACATCGATCCATATCCATCTTGATCGAAAGTTGTAACACATATCTTGATCAGATCGGGACCAATTCACATCTTAATTAAATTTTGTTAAATGTATAATCAGCTTAAACATTTTGATGTATTCCAAAAATTACACCGAATATAGGGTGTGATTTAACATTCGTCTACAATAATATATCATCACCCATCAATTATCATGGATACATATAAAGAAACACATGATGCACACAATTAATTGAATTAGTGGATATTAGATCAGTGAAACTTACCATTCAATCTCGAGAAAAAACGGTGTGGAAAGAGAAAGAAACCATCGCAACACTTGAAAAGACATCGACTGTTATTCATCTTGTTGAATAATTGTAGCGGCCAATGACAATTTATATAATAGACGTTTATAAATCTAGTATCTTCTAGATTGTGGGCTATAAAGCCTAGATTGTGGGCTATAAAGCCTATGATATAGTTTGACCCAATTGTTTTTGGGTTTGGCCCTACGTAGTCCTCCGCCAATTTTTATAACACGTCCTTTAGGGCGAAACTAGAAAAAAAAAAAGGAAAATGACAAATTTTATAAATTATTAATTTTATGACTTAACGAACTTAACAATATTATTATAGATTACTTTTTAACAACTGATTCGATTTTATCATGAGTTAATATATCAACTTTGAAAAGCAATATTATAATGTTTTCTTGTTTACATTTTAAAATTTTAATGTAATGGATCACAAAAGGTAAAAAAGAAAAAAAAACATATCACATGACAATGAAATTTCTAAAATTGGTTGGACAGTGTTTTAGTAAATAATTGAAAACAATTCCCAATAATGAAATATATAAGAAAAAAACACAACTAGCCCAGATAGGGCCCACTTAGAAAAACTTTAATTCAACAACTAAGGGTATTGACCCATTTTGGAATAGTTTGAAGTTAAAGGGTTCAAAACCACACATTTATCCCCAAAAAAATGCCATTTAAGAAACAAAAACAAAAGTGATATTTTTTTCTAAATGTAATTAAATTTTGTGTTTCCGATGGTTATAGAAAAAAGTTGGAAAACACAAGATTTTATTTGTGTAATTGTGTTATTAAAGAACGAGTGATGGCTCTGAGGGGAAGAGAAGGCAGCCACCGCCAAAAGAGGGGACGAGAATGACGCTAAAACTTTGGCACAAAAGAGGGGAAGAGAATGAGGCTAAAGCTTTGGCATTAAAACTGAGAGAGAGAGATATAGATAGATAGAGAGATTTTGGGGGGATGTTGTTGTGGAACAAAAACGTGGTTTGAATGGCGGGAGATATTTAATACTAGGGTTAGAGCTTCAAGCTTGTTTATGGCTGCGTTCGTGTTCCGAGACTGCACGGTCCTCACAAACTGCCTACGTACCTTTGTTAAGGATCAAGCCAACGTAGTTCTGAGATTGAGATATCGGGTCTTTATATTGGCGTTTGTAAGCCTTAGAATCGTAGTAGGGTTAGGTTGCTTGGTGGCCAAGCAACCTCCTTGAAGGTGGATAACTCTTATCAGAGTTAGGTTCCATGTTGGACGTTGTCTTGGAAGCATCCTAGCGGTTTCCAACCACTAGTGTTTCACGAGTATAGTTTTTTAGAATGAAGTGTGGAGCGACCTACACATTCACTACAATTAGCCTTATTCGAGGATTCATTTTTATTGGCTGAGGGCACCTGATAACTAAGATATCAAGTGTAGCCATGTTTTTGTTAGCGAAGGTTGAGTGTTGCCTTAATTTGGCTAACTCTGAAGAACGATCGCTGTGTATTGCCCTAATAAATCATATGCATGGTAAAAGGGCGCTAAATGGTGCCAAACGACTCTAAACAGCGCTAAACAACGCTTAACGACGCTAAACGGCGCTAAACGATGCTAAACGGCGCTAAACGATGCTAAACGGTGCTAAATGGCACTAAACGACGCTAAACGATGCTAAACGACACTAAACGATGCTAAACGGTGCTAAACAGCGCTAAACGGCGCTAAACAACGCTAAACGGTGCTAAGCGGTGCTAAATCGTGCTAATTTTTTGGGCCAAGTTAAACTAACTACGCCAGCCGGAGGCCTCCCAGGGAGCCAGGTCGGCCAGCAGCCTCCCAGGGGTCTGGTCGGCCATATCTGGTCGGCTGAAGGCCTTCCAGGAGCCTGGTCGGGGTTCGTTGTATTCAGCTCTATTTGTGCAGTTGACATGCATATTTTATATGTTTTCCTTTGCATTCATTTGTAGTTTGTCTTGGCAATGCTTTGAGGATGTTTCTACCAATCAAAACGGGCTCAACCCTTCATCTGCTTTCTAGGAAGCTCATGATTTCATTGAACCTTATTTCTACTTGTCCTACTAGCGGATCCTTTTAGGATGCACTAAACATAATAGACTTTCAAGTTTGCAGCATGCCAAGTTCTTGGCACTTCGATCCCTTCCGAGGTTTCCAATTTGTAGGAGTCTCGACCAAATACGTTCTTAACGCGATATGGTCCTTCCCAATTTGGGGCCAACTTGCCTTTTTGTCCAACTCCGGATGCCTCAATCTTTCGGAGGACTAAGTCTCCTTGACGGAAGAATCTCTCTTTAACCCTTAGGTTATAGTAGAAAGATGCCCTTTTTTGATGTTCTACTACTTTAGCATTTGCCTCATCTCTAACTTCATCAATTAGATCTAAGGTCAGCCTCATGCCTTCTTCATTTGTCTCTGGCTCATAAGCTTCGATTCTTGGAGATGTGTGAGTAATCTCCACTGGAACCACTGCCTCTGCCCCATATGCCAACATAAATGGGGTTGCTCCAGTGGTGACTTTACAAGTAGTACGATATGCCCATAATATGGGGATCAATTCGTCTACCCAAGTGTTTCTAGAGCGTTCAACTCTTTTTTTCAGTCCATCCAGGATAATTCGATTGACAACCTCAGCTTGTCCATTTGCTTGAGGATGGGAAACAGAAGTGAAGCGTAACTTGATATCATTCTCGTCACAATACTTCTTGAATTCATCGTTATTAAACTGAGTTCCATTATCCGTGACCAAGATTCGTGGAATTCCGTATCTGCATATTACATTTTCCCAGAAGAAATGCATTACTTGCTTGGTGGTTATCTTGGCTAAAGGTTTAGCCTCAATCCACTTGGTGAAGTAGTCGATTGCCACTATCAAGAACTTTCTTTGCGCACTTACCATTGGAAATGGTCCAAGTATATCTATTCCCCACATGGCGAATGGGATAGGTAAGTTTAGGGATGTCATCATCTCTGGTGGTTGCCTAACCACTGGTGCATGTTTTTGGCACCGTTCACATTTCTTTACGTAGCTTTTAGCATCTGCAAGTATGCTTGGCCAATAGAAACCTAGACGAGTGATTTTATGAGCAAGGGCTCTGCCCCCCAAGTGCTGTCCACAAATTCCTTCATGCACTTCCCTTAGGGCCAATTCTTCCTCTTAGGGTCTCAAGCATTTTAGATACGGAACAATGAAAGACTTTTTGTATAGGATTCCCTCAATCAGGGTATACCTTAATGCTCTCACATATAACTTTCGTGCTTCTGAAGTGTTGTTGGGTAACCACCCAGTTTCCAAATGAGATTTGATGGGATCCATCCAACAGCTGGCAACATCAATGGGTGCTACCAACTTTCCATTGATGTTTGGGGTCTTTAAGACTTGGAAGTATACACTTCCTGCGTAGTTTTCAATTTCAGAATAGGCAAATTTAGACAAGGCATCGGCCTTCATGTTCTCTTCCCTTGGAATGTGTTCCACATAACATTCATCAAACTGCGTCATGATGGTCTTGACAAGTTTTAGGTACTTGGCCACGACTTCATTTCTGGCCTCAAACTCCCTATTTACTTGGGAAACCACTAGCCTCGAGTCTCCACACACTTTTAGAGTTTTAACTTTCAAGGCTCCAGCCAGCCCTAAGCCAACTATTAGGGCTTCGTATTCAGCTTCATTGTTTGTCGTTGGGAAGTCCAGTTTTAGTGCGTACTCTATGAGAAATCCATCAGGACTTTGTAGCACCAAACCTGCTCCACTTGATTTTGTTTTTTATGCTCCATCAAAATAGAGCACCCAACATTCTTTGGACACCATGTCTTCATCTTTCTTGTCTTCCACTATTACTTCCTGCCCCCTGACTTCCTGGTTGTCAATAGTGCATTCAACCATGAAGTCAGCGAGTGCTTGAGCTTTTATGGCCGTTCGAGGCTTATAATTGATGTCAAATTCTCCCAATTCAATAGCCCATTTGATCAACCTTCCACTAACTTGAGGGCTATTCAAGATGTTTCTTAGAGGCTGATTGGTCAAGACCTCTATCTTGTGTGCCTGGAAGTATGGGCGTAGCTTTCTTGAGGCCATTATCAAGGCTAAGGAAAACTTCTCAATCGTAGAGTAGTTTATTTCTGCCCCATGTAGAATGTTGCTTACGTAGTAGATGGGTTTCTGAACCTTTAACTCTTCTTTTACCAAAACGGCTCCAGGGGCTGTGTTAGAAACTGCTAAGTACAAATAGAGGATTTCTCCTGGCTTTGGTTTGTGCCTCAGCCATGTACTGCTTCAAGGCCTCAAAGGCCTCCTGGCTTTCAGTTGTCCACTCAAAACTTTTCACGTTCTTGAGTGCTTTGAAGAAGGGTAAACACTTCTCTCCTGACTTGGAGATGAATCTTCCCGTTAGTTTTTGGACATCCTTGACAGTCCGTGGTGGTTCCAGGTCTAGAATTGGTTTGATATTGTCGGGGTTAGCCTCGATTCCTCTCTTGGAAACCATCAGGCCTAAGAACTTTCCCGAGCCTACACCAAAGGCACACTTAGCTGGATTTAACATCATCTTGTGGTGCCTCAGCACTTCAAATGCTTCCCGTAGATGGTTTATATGATCGGCCTTATCGAGGCTTTTAAACAACATGTCATCCACATAGACCTTCATGGTTTTTCCAATCAGGTGTTCAAAAATTTTGTTCACCAACCTTTGGTATGTTGCCCCTGCATTCTTAAGTCCAAATGCCATGACTAGATAACAGAAAACACCAAAGTCAGCGATGAATGATACCTTGGAGATGTCATCTTTGTATATTTTGATTTGGTTGTATCCACTGAAGCCATCCATAAAACTTAGCATCTCGTGGCCAGCGGTGGCATCTATTAGGGCATCAATCTTTGGTAAGGGAAAACAATCCTTCGGACACGCATCGTTCAAATCAGTGAAGTCTACACACATCCTCCATATTCCATTGGCTTTTTTGACCATCACTGGGTTAGCCAACCATTCTGGGAATTGTATTTCATCAATAAACCCGGCCTCCAGAAGCTTTTCTACTTCCTGATTGATGGCCTCTTGCCTTTCTGGAGCAAAATTTCTCTTCTTCTGTTTCACCGTCTTCCTGTCAGGATCCACATTTAGTTTGTGGGTTATCAACTGGGGATCAATCCCTGGAATGTCAGCCGCTGTCCAAGCAAAAACATCATTGTTTTCTTGAAGAAAAGATATGAGCTTGCTCTTCAATGGTTCAGGCAATAGTGCTCCAACGTAAGTCACCTTCTCCGGTTCACCAGGGACTAAGAGAATTGGGATTAAATCCTCAGCTGGTTTCCCTCTTCGGTCCTCATTATCACTAGTATCCATGTCGTCAATGGGGATAACCTGCCCCCCGATTCCATCAGGCCTTAACGTGGCTACGTAACAGCTTCTAGCCATCTTTTGGTCTCCCCGTTCTTCACCAATTCCATTCCTCGTTGGGAACTTGATTTTCAGATGATAAGATGAGGCAACGGCCTTGAACGCATGAAGACCCGTCCTTCCCAGGATTGCATTGTAGGTCGAAGTTGCCTTTATAACTATGAAGTTCAACATCTGAGTAGACGTATTCGACCCTTGCCCCATTGTCATTGGGAGTTGGATAGTGCCTTCCACCTTCGACTCCACTCCATTGAATCCATATATGGGCATATTCGAGGGTGTCAACTGAGAGTCAGTATAGCCCGTCTTGATAAAAGCATAATGGAACAAGATGTCCACTGAAGCTCCATTGTCGACCAGAACTCTCTTCATTTCAGAATTGCCTATCACAGGTACGATGACTAAGGTATCATCGTGGGGAAACTTCACTCCTTCCAAGTCAGAATCATCAAAACCTATTGATATTTCTGTTCGGGCACGTTTCGGTGCTTCTCCAACTATGGTCATTACCTCTCGGGCATATGCTTTTCTTGAGTTTCGGGAGGACCCAGCAGCAGCTGGTCCTCCGAATTACGATCTTGATCGTTGTCCCTTCTGTCGTAATCTTTTCTTTCATAGTTTCCTCTTTGACTCCCTCGACTTCCATCTTTTGTGAATTTATTGAACTTTCCTCTCCGTATCAAAAACTCAATCTCATCTTTCAATTGTCTGCAATCATCCGTGTCGTGACCGACTTCCTTGTGGAACCGACAGAATTGGTTTTGATTCCATTTAGACATATCAGTCCTTAGTGGCTTCGGACATCGGAGATCCTCCTCCTTTGTTATTTCCATCAGAATTTGGCTCCTGGGAGTGTTCAATCTTGCATACTCCGTAAACTTTGGCCCAAAATTGTTCCTCTTGGGTGGAGAATCAGAATCCTTTGACGTTCTGGGAAACTTTTCTTTGACGTCGTACTCCTGAGTTTCCTTTATTTTCTTTGAATTTCCACTGCCACCAGTAGTGCGTTCATACTTTCTCATGCTTTCTTCAGCCTTGATGTATTTTCCGACTCTATCTTGGAGCTTCAACATGCTCTCGGGTGGATGTTTTGCCAATGATCTTTTGAAGTGATCATCAGTGGTTCTTTGCTGCAGGGCTATCATAGCTACTTTGTCCTCCAAGTCCGGGAGTTTCAGAGCCTCCCGGGTGAATCGGTTGATATAATCCCTTAAAGCTTCATTCTTTCCTTTCTGGATTCCCATGAGTGATGCAGAACTTTTCTCGTGCACCCTTCCACTAATAAATTGATTGATGAATGCTTTGCTTAGTTCCTTAAAAGACCCAATGGAATTGGGAGGTAGACGGCTGTACCAATGTTGGGCCATGCCTGCCAAGGTTTGTGGAAACGCCCTACACTTGACCGCATCATAGGCTGGCTGCAACATCAGTGCAGTAGAGAAGGTTCTTACGTGATTTGCGGGATCTCCCGTTCCATCATAAGCTTTAATCGTTGGCATCTTGAATTTCCTGGATATGGTAGCTTTCATGATGTCTTGAGTGAACGGTGGTGTAGGATCATCAGGATCTCCTAGGGGTAACAAAACACTAGGATCACCCCTTGGGGCTTCAGCCCTCTTGGTTCTTCTCGGTGTTGGGTCCAAGTTGATTATCGGGAATCTTCCACTTGCCTGGCTTTGTGTGCTTTTGCGGCCTCCTATTCTGCCAGTAATTTCTTGAGCCTTGCAGCCTCCACCTCATGGGCCGCAATCTTTTCCTTAGTAGTTTGGGGTTGTTCCCGATTTGTTTGGGAAGAACGCCTCCTCCTTGGGGCAACATCCCTCTCTTCTGCAGATGTATAATTCTCGTCCTCGGTATAGGGACCCGAGTAGTCTTGAATCAAAGGGGTCCGTCGAGTTTGTTGATTTTGGGGTCCCAAACCTTGTATATAAGGAGGTACGTATGGTAAGTGGGATTGAGACCACTACCGCTCGTCAGGGGTCGAGGGGGCATGCCATAGCTTGGCATCCCCAAAGTTTGAGTTGCGTGTTGGGGGAGATCCGTGGTATGAAGTTGAAGGCCACTTGGTGCATTCACGAGCAACGGAGAGGTTGTGATTGGTTACTGGTGAGCGGTCTCTTGTGGATTAGATCCATGAACGACCATCTGCAGGGGGTTCATCCCTTCAACCGAAATTGGGATCTCCAGTCCTTGAGTGGTGGTGAGGGGGATATTCACCCCTTGAATGCCAGTAGTTGGCGGTGGTTGATTTCTGTGAGTATCAGCCTCAGAGGTGATAGGAAGATCCTCAGAAGTTTGAGTATCTCGGGTTGTTCTTCGTGTGTTTGCCATGGTTGATGTTGTTTTCCCACAGACGGCGGCAAATGTTATGGATTAAAAAGTGTAGTTGCAAATTGATTGCTAAGGTTTAAGAGAGCTTCGAGCTTTAATGGATGCTCTTGTGTTTCGTGACTAAATCGGTCCTCACAAGATGCCTACGTATCTCAATCAATGCTGAGAATCAAGCCAGAAAACGTAGTTCTTGGTGTTGCCCTCGGGGCTATGGCGGCAGGGGCACACCAAGGACGTAGTGACTTGTATGTCCTTATTCGAGGATGAAGTCTAAAATGTTGTAGATGACGTATGGAGCTGTGTCCAAAACGTAGTAGATGACGTATGGAGCGTGTCTAAAATGTAGTAGATGACGTATGGAGCTGTGTCCAAAACGTAGTTCTGAGATGAGGGGTCAGACCCTTTATATAAGCGTTCAGAAGCCTAGTTGATAAATATTGATTTCCTTGAAGGATAAATCTTATCCTTGACGGTGGATAAGTATTATCACTTTCTTGAAAGATAAATCTTATCCTTGACAGTGGATAAGTATTATCACTTCCTTGAAGGATAAGTCTTATCCTTGACGGTGGATAAGTATTTTCACTTTCTTAAAGGATAAGTGTTATCCTTGACGGTGGATAAGGATTAATTCTAGATCCTTCCTTGTATGAGTTGTTTCCATATCATAACGGACTTGTATCGAAACAAACCCAATTGTATTAGAACAAGTCTGTATTGGACGTTTCCTAATACAGGTTGTACTTCTAGCCCAAATATTAATTACGAAATTAATATTTAATTAGAGTTTCGGGCCTTATTAATGGGCCTTATTTATGGACCAGCTAGGTTTAATTAATGCAATATTAATTATGTCTTTAGGTTTATTTTTAACCCTTATCATCAGTGCTTACCAAATTATTTGAAGGACTGTTCTACTGTGTTTCTTGCAAATGCGTGTGTATGTTTGTATTGTGCGTACACATACTCCGTATACATGTTTATATTACTATCTTAAAATTTTGCCAATTACCAATAAATCACTTATTTTCTGTTTCTAGTTTTGCTCGAGTGTAGGACCCTATAAACAAGAATGTTATCCTATGTGATATATGCTAAGCTTCAGCAGCTTTTGGGAAGTAAAAGCATTTCTGCTTGGGAAGTACCTAGGAGGATAGACTGTCATCTATTCAAGCGATCCTGATTTTGGTTTCTACCCTGATTAACTGGTAAGCAATACAACTGATGTTTTTGTAGCTTATATCAATGTGATGTATATGAACATTATCCCGGGCCAGTTTCATCCTCTCGATCACACTTAAGATGAAAGGTGTTTAAAATATTTCCTGTATCCAGCCTTGAGCGCGTTGTGCATAAGCCAATTTGTAATTATATACATAATTATATCATAATTTTTAATGAAAAGGGCTAATTTTTTTTCCTTTGGGGCACATGTCCCCGTAGGTCATCCGCCCTTGATCACACTCAATGTCCCCATAGGTCATCCGCCCATCAAAAGAGATCCAAAATCGCTTTAGTTTACACCTTGTTGGAGAGTCAGTCAAAGCCGTATCTAGATTGTTTGATTTCCTTTTTTATCTTTAGAGCATCATCAACAGCCTCCTAGTTGACTCGTAAATATAATATAAACAATATGATTGTTAGAAAGTTAGTATATGCATTTCCGTGTCAACTCCAACAATACACTTTATCTCGACTCCTAATTTATATTTTATTCATATTTCAAACTTAACTATGACAAACATCTAAATTCAATCATGTGCAAATAAATACTTTATTAGTAGAAAATAGTTAAGAGCCATCTAGTAGCTCTTAAAATTGAGGAGATAGAAGAGGCTCTTATGCTTTTTAAGAGCCACTAAGAGTCTCCTGGGATATTTTATCCCATATGATTGGTGTTAGTAGAAGAATGGACATAACTGTTTTGTATTTTGCAGGTATATATATAGGGGGATGGGCATTGTAGTTTGCTTTTGGCTGGTGAAGTTGCTGCAATTGCTTTTGGCTGTTATGATGTTTATAACTTGGTGCGTTTAATGCCGATGATCTAGTTTCCTAGCTTCCGACGAGACATTTCGCAACTATACGATCACGTTGATGGTTTTGGGATTTACTCTCTGCTGTAAATTATTTTCTCTTCCACACCCCTTATCTCAGTTGATAGATACAATAATAGATTAATATACTCGAAACCTAGTCTACGACGTATGTTTGGTGCATGAAAACCTAACTAAGACTCTGCATCTAAAGTACTTTCTGTTTTATTTAGCAGTTTAAAAATAGGATATGCACTTGAAATTGAATTTTTCATATATTTGTTTTTAAACAATTGGCTTTGACACGCTGAAACTGTGTAGTGATGTTGCTAGGTATGAAAGTAGTAACAGTTTAAGGGAATAGTTGATTCCTTTGTTTCTAAGGCCTAAGCTGACAAAGTCTGTGTATTATAATTATAAATCTATAAACAGAAAGCAAGAAGAAAAATTTAAGATGTGAATCATGTGAAAATATCAATAAAATTTCTTTATATTACATTGATCTTACAATAATCTACTAAGCATCCTCTAATTATTCACTTAATTGAAATGACAAGGCAAGAAAACAGGAAAACGTTGTCTTCAACATTGTAATTAAGGTGGTGTGACTCAACTTAAACCCTTTTTGTGCGTATACAGTGTAGATTAAGTAGGGTATCGTTCAACGCCAAGAATCAAGGGATTGCTTCTTCCTTTATTTTGGGTAAAATTTAAGAGTTTTGATTTGATTTATTGTTTTTAACTAAACTAAATATTGCTTAATGAAGAATTGGAGTGTAAACAGTGGAAGAGAAATGTTGGAAAGCATGTAAATCCACCACCAAACCCTTGACATACAAGATATTGAACTTTAAACTCCATCGATATGCTTTGACAAATACTTATAGAAAACTTGCCATGACCACATAGAAACAAGTTTCGCTACCAATATAACACGTATACAATTAATCTCATGACCACATAGAAAGATTAATTGACTTTATAGAAACAACAATCACATAGCAAACTTGGATGACTGCTATGGCTAATTCAAGAATTTCTACAAGCATTGATGAACATATAAGCATAATCAAGCACATATAATATTGTCACAAGGTCTTGGGGCTTCAAAACAACCCCCAACAAATAAGGTTTAGCCTACCATTGTTTATAATCAAATACATAAAAGTCAGAAAGAGATGAGAATACAATACAAAGTTAAGATGTAGTAGAGAAATCCATATGTCAAAAATCTCAAGCACACAATCTTCTCCTTGCAATCTTCTCATCTCTTCTCATTAGTGGCTCCTCTATGAAAGTACGTAGATGATATCCAAACTGGATAGGTTTCCAAAGTCAAAATTCGTGATTGACTTTTCTCTTCTGTTCCAGGGCTGCTCCAACTGAATTTTGATATCAGGGCCACTCTGGAATGAATTAAATATAATCTCGTTATCTTCGCGTGGGCTGTTGAATCGCTCAAATCCGATGTGCAGAACTCAAGATACAACCCAAAAAATGTGTCTTGCGCGAGTAGCCTAATAAGAAAAATATAACTAATAAGGGAATAAAAATCATTTGACATACATACAAATATATATACTTTATCATAAGGATGGACTAATCTAAAACAAATCTCACAACAGCTACGAAGAGCAACAAAAGCTAGCAATGTATGTTTAATAATTCCCTTTGCCATGTACATGGACAACTCTGTTGATCCAAAAAAGGGACGAGATCTCCGCCTAATTATAATAAATCAAAATATTATTCTAAGATGGGCCCAAAAATGGGAAAACATCCATACCTAGATAGTAGCTTCATCTTGCACTAATCCGTCACTTTGACATCCACAAACCAGTAAATCTTGGTTGCCTCATTTTGGTTATCTTGAAATTTATCAAGGGAACAGTATGAACGTAATCCAAATGTTAAAATATAAAAAAAACAAAGAACCATGTATGAAGTCTAACAAAGAGACTATAAACACATAAATATATATTTGGGAATTGTAGTGTATGTCCATGTTGTTAACTAGGGTGAGCTCGTACGGTAACCCTTTCCTTTTGGTTTTCAAAAATTAAAATTGTCACGGCAACGACAAAATAAATTAATCAAATTGGTCTAAAAAATCTAGCTTTGGTTTCGATGGCAAAATTGGATATACAAACTTTTTTCCCACTTACAATAATTTTGAAATAAAAAAGTCTTGAGGACCAAAATTGACTACAATTTTATAAAAAAAAAAGAGATTAATACATTTTGCATGGGCAACATAAATTTTGATGCACTAAACTAACATTACATCTTACACAACTTTCATTCTTTCCCTCTGTAATTCATTCATATACTTTATTCCATGCATTGTATACAAATACATGCATTTTCTTGTTTGCTTTATTTGGTCACAAATATAGAGTAATTGTACTATTGAGATAGAAAAATGAGTTAATTAAAAAAATATACACTTACTACTCTCAAATTCATTATTTTTCACATGTTTCGTGTACCAAACCCATTCCTCCAAACAAAATGAGAAAGAAAAAAAAAACATTTACAGAGCTTTCATCTAATTACATTCTAGTGGGCTAATATTACATTTTCTTCTAGTCTTCTATGTTAGTGGCCCAACAACTTGTCTATCACTTACCACCTACATGTAACTTTATGTAAGTGTACGCCTTAATATCCAACAAAAAGCTTGAAATACATTTGATTACACCAGTCCCTTACTCCGACATCCGCAAACAACTATCCAGAATCTTCATGGCCTCATTTTGGTTATCAGAGTAATCGGTTAAGGTAGAAAAGAAATAACTATAATATAATTGAAAAGTTCTTGCTTATATTGCAGAAGTACTGCATCCTAATTTTGACACTAATCACCAACTAAGATAAAAATTAAACTATAACTTTTGACATATTACAGCAGGATTTCGTACTTGAATTTGTGGGTGGCAGGTCATCCTTTCTCACCAATGGCTTGAGCCACTCTATCACACTCTTCCGCGATGTCCATTTTGTATTGGCATTGATGGCTGGGCTGGACCCGAAAACCTCTACGAACTTTTCAGAAACCACATAATCATAGTGTCGGTTACCCTTTCAGTGCCGACAACAGCAAGCAGCGGACTTGGAGCATTATCTTCATTGTTTACTACAAATTTAATACATGAACAAAATAAAATTGATTGATCTTAGTAAAAATTAAAATGACAGATGACTTTAAAACTAGAAATATTCATAGATTTGATTTCTATGACATTTCTCTTCAAAATAACATCAAAAATATATGAGTTATCAACATATATATGGATTAGCTCGATTCGATCTACTTATTAATTCAACATTTTTTATCGGAGTAAATAAACTTTCAAAAATGTGATGGACTTCAAATTACATAATAGTTTTACGGATGCGAATTAGCATTCTAATTCTCTAAAACGTGGAGCATTCACGACCCATCGATCACCATGGATACATAAAATGAAACACACACATGCACACACACATATTAATTAAATCAATAAATCTCGATATGATTGACATCGATCCATATCGATCTTGATCGAAAGTTGTCACACATATATTGATCGGATCGGGACCAATTCACATCTTAATTAAATTTTGTTAAATGTAAAATCAGCTTAAACATTTTGATATATTCCAAAAATTACACCAAATTTAGGGTGTGATTTAACATTCTTCTACAAGAATCTATCATCACCCATCAATTATCATGGATACATATAAAGAAACACTTGATGCACACATTGAATTAGTGGATATTAGATGAGTGAAACTTACCATTCAATCTCGAGAAAAAACGGTGTGGAAAGAAAAAGAAACCATCGCAACACTTGAAGAGACATCGATTGTTATTCATCTTGTTGAATAATTGTAGCGGTCAATGACAATTTATATAATAGACGTTTATAAATCTAGAATCTTCTAGATTGTGGGCTGTAAAGCCTATGATATAGTTTGACCCAATTGTTTTTGGGTTTGGCCCTACGTAGTCCTCCGTCAATTCTTATCCATTAGCGAAACCAGAAAAAAAAAGGAAAAGAACAGATATTATAAATTATTAATTTTATGACTTAACGAACTTAACAATATTATTATAGATTACTTTTTAACAACTGATTTGATTTTATCATGAGTTAATTTATCAACTTTGAAAAGCAATATTATAATGTTTTCTTGTTTACATTTTAAACTTTTGACGTAATGGATCACAAAAGGTAAAAAAGAAAAAAAAAACATATCACATGACAATGAAATTTCTAAAATTGGTTGGACAGTGTTTTAGTAAATAATTGAAAACAATTCCCAAATAATGAAATATATAAGAAAAAACACAACTAGCCCAGATAGGGCCCACTTAGAAAAACTTTAATTCAACAACTAAGGGTATTGACTCGTTTTGGAATAGTTTGAAGTTAAAGGGTTCAAAACCACACATTTACCCCCCAAAAAAATGCATTTTAAGAAACAAAAACAAAAGTGATATTTTTTCTAAATGTAATTGAATTTTGTGTTTCCGGTGGTTATAGAAAAAAAGTTGGAAAACACAAGATTTTATTTGTGTAATTTGTGTTATTAAAGAAAGAGTGTTGGCTCTGATGGGAAGAGAAGGCAGCCACCGCCAATAGAGAGGAAGAGAATGAGGCTAAAACTTTGGCACAAAAGAGGGGAAGAGAATGAGGCTAAAGCTTTGGCATGAAAACTGAGAGAGAGAGAGATAGATAGATATATAGAGATATTTCGGGGGGATGCTGTTGTGGAACAAAAACGTGGTTTGAATGGAGGCGGATATTTAATACTAGGGTTAGAGCTTCGAGCTTGTTTATGGCTGCGTTCGTGTTCCGAGACTGCATAGGCCTCACAAACTGCCTACGTACCTTTGTTAAGGATCAAGCCAACGTAGTTCTGAGATTGAGATATCGGGTCTTTATATAGGCGTTTTTAAGCCTTAGAATCGTAGTAGGGTTAGGTTGCTTGGTGTCCAAGCAACCTCCTTGACGGTGGATAACTCTTATCAGAGTTAGTTTCCATGTTGGAGTTCGTTTCCATGTTGGACGTTGTCTTGGAAGCATCCTAGCGGTTTCCAACCACTCGGTTATTCCTGGACCAGGCCCATTTCTTTGTGGTTTAAGATAAGGATTGGACCTTGGCCCTATTGTTGTCTACGAATTTAATATCATATCTAGGGTTTCGGGCCTTAATAATGGGCCTCGTGTTTGGACCATTCTAGGTCTAATTAATGCAGCATTAAAGGTGTCCTTAGGGCTTTATTTTAGCCCATATCATTTGCCCCCCTAACCTCGAGGAAAATTGATCAGGTTTTCTCGAAGTTAAGTCGACCAATTTTTCAGTGGCCCTCCTCGGGTATTGCCTTTTTGTGGCTTTGGGTACACTAGTGTTTCATGAGTATCGTTTTTTAGCGTGAAGTGTGGAGCGACCTACACATTCACTACAATTAGCCTAATTCGAGGCTTCGTTTTTATTGGATGAGGGCACCTGATAACTAAACTATCAAGTGTAGCCATGTTTTTGTTAGCGAAGGTTGAGTGTTGCCTTAATTTGGCTAACTCTGAAGAACGATCGATGTGTATTGCCCTAAACGGGTTATATTTGGCGGGCGATGAGCCCTTATAAATTATAGGCATGGTTAACGGGTGCTAAATGGCGCTAAACGACGCTAAATAGCGCTAAACAATGCTTAACGGCGCTAAACGACACTAAACGGTGCTAAACGGCGCTAAACGATGCTAAACGACGCTACACGATGCTAAACGGTGCTAAAAGACGCTAAACGATGCTAAACAATGCTAAACGATGCTAAACTGCGCTAAACGATGCTAAACGGTGCTAAACGGCGCTAAATAGCGCTAAACGATGCTAAACGGTGCTAAACCGTGCTAATTTTCCGGGCCAAGTTAAACTAACTACGCCAGCCGGAGGCCTCCCAGGGGTCTGGTCGGCCATATCTGGTCGGTTGAAGGCCTTCCAGGAGCCTGGTCGGCTGGAGCCCCAGGGTTGGCCCTGGTCGGCCTTTGCTGGTCGGCTGGGGTTCCAGTCGGCCATGGCCTGGTCGGCTGGGGTTCTGGTCGGCTGGAGCCTTGGTCGGTCGTGGCCTGGTCGGCTGGAGCCCTAGTTGGCCGTGGCCTGGTCAGCTGGAGCACTGGTCAGCCGAAAAAAATTATTTTTTTTTAAAATTCAGCTAGGTGAAATGTTGATTGCCTTGGTTTCTTAGTTGTTTGTCATGAAACAACGTTCTTGTTTCCAACCACTAGGTAGTTTCTCAAATAAAACATATATGTTGGCCACCGTTCTTGGTTTCCATCAAGCTAAGGTGGGCTTGATTTCAACCATCATGCGTGATTTCATCCATCGTGCATGATTTTAACCATCGTGCATGATTTCAACCATCGTGAATGATTTCAACCATCGTGCATGATTTCAACAATCTTGAATGATTTCAACCATTGTGAATGATTTCAACCATCCAAGGCTGAAACCAAGATTTAAACATGGTATTTGGTTGGAGTTTACAAACATGTTGGCCATTTTGGCTTTAAAGTTAAGGTGGCGGAATCAATGGGTCCACCCTTATTATGTTCTCAAGCAAACAAGGTCGGTGAGGGTGGTTTTCAATGTCGACTTCTTTTGATAAGAGAGTGGTTTCATTCATGATAACCATTCTAGTCATCCGGGGCTAGTCATCCGAAGCCCTCACTGAGGCTCTAGTCATCCGGGGCTGGTCATCCAAAGCCCTCACTGAGGCTCTAGTTGTCCGGGGATGGTCATCCAAAGCCCTCACTGAGGCTCTGGTCATCTGAGGCTGGTCATCCAAAGCCCTCATTGAGGCTCTGGTCATCCGGGGCTGCTCTTTTGTGGCCTTAGTCATCCGGGGCTGTTGGTTGTCCCCCGAGTACGAACTCCTTGTTTAAAAACAACATGAGCGTTTTGAAAACAACAGGTTGTCTTTAAACCAAAGGTTTTAAATTCTTGATTTCCAAACCAAGTTATTAACTCTCCTAATCAAATTAGGTTAATCAGAATAATGTAATAATCCTTAATTAGGACTAAACTTCGCTTTGTTAAGCAAATCATGCTTAATTAGCCATAATTCCTCAACTGGCAGCTTTATGTTGCCCCAGGTCGCATTTTCATTCATTTTCTTTGTTTTTATTCAAAAAATAGGAGTTTTGGTTCGAATATATAAACCTTTTTAGTCGTTTTATCACCGATTTAGATAATTAAACCTGTAAACGCGGGTCGTCTTGAGATATGACTTGTTATCACACGTCGCCTTCTTCTATAAAAGGGAGGTGGATGAACCCATTTCATTCACACCTTCACTTGAAAATTTCTCTCTTGCATTATCTCTAGCTCTTGTTCTTTAGTTGTGTGGTTTAAAACCAAGAAGTTTATTTTCAATCAAGGAGCCATCATCCAAGCATGGCAGTTCAAAGAATAGCTGGTCCATCTTCCACTCTTGCTCAAAAGATGGCTTCAAGAGCGAAGAAACGTAACCATCTCTCCAGTGTTCCTGTTGTTATTGATGAACTTTTGCCTACTTTGTTTGAATTAGTGAATCAAATGGAGGATGCTTTCCCAAACAATGCTGAATTTGATTCTTTCAAGTTTCCAAGTACCCTGGAAAAGGTCGATGTGTAGACACTTAAGAAGAAGTACTCCTTCCCTAAGGATCTCAAGATAATGGTTCCTGATCCAGGTGATAGAACTTGCAACTGGCACCCGAAAAGGTTGTTTGTTTATAGGGATGCTATAGTTGCTGGACTTAGGTTTCCACTACACCCCTTCATGGTGAGGTTGCTAGCTGAGCTAAGGATCAATCCCTGCCAACTATATCTAAATTCATGGAAGTCTATCTTTATTTTCATGGCAAGGTCGAAAGAAAGAATTCCTCTAAGTGTTTCTATTTTCAGAAGCATCTTCGTTCTCAAGAAAAGCCCTGTCACCCGGAAAGGATGGGTTTGCATTCAACATCGCCCGGGTGTCAATCACATTTGCAACAATTCCTCTCTCCCCGATTCCAACCACGAATGGAGGCATCACTTTGTTGTGCTCTATTGGAAGGCAAGAGATTGTGGCTAATATTTTAGATCTGATTTCAACCATGTGGTAGACTTTGGGAGCCATATTAATGAACTTAAGTCTAACGAGTTCCCAGACAGGGATGATCTTATCACGGGTCATGATCAGACTCACTATCGCTCCTTCTTGACCGAAAGGATAATGGTTGAAGTCGGGATGAGTAGATTGTCTTTGGAGGGTAATTTTTATTGTTATTCCTTGTTTTGAAACACGCTTAATCTTATTCCAACGTTTTTGCCTTGTATTTTTCAGCCGCCGAGGCCCTTGATAGGGAACCTGGGATGGGTGAGCAAGTCACCAAGAGGATGGTAAAGAAAGCTGAGTTGATAGCCAACCCTCCATCTCCCAAGGTTCCGGATTTCCTTAAACATTGCCAGAAGGCTGGAAAGAGGTTTAGGGACTCTGAAGGTAACATCAAGACTGCCTTTCAACCCGCATAGGGAATATGCGAGCAAGACTCCATTGCCAGGAGCTCTTTGTTGGCCATGGATTGGTCTAGGTTCTCCATTACTCCTCCAGACATGGTGAATGTGCTTGCACGTTCGAAATTGGATGAAACTGAGCAAATGGGAACTCAAGCCATATACCAGGTTAACATTTACTTATTTCAATTTAGTTACTTGTCCTCCTTTATCATACCTTGTTTATTTACTTGCCCTCTCTTATGTATAGCTGAATTCCTACTTTCAAACTCCCATTCATCGAGGAAAGTCTTTAAGGTATGATTTGAGGGCTGCCAACAAGGAGAAGAGTCGAGTCATTAAGGAGTCGAAGGACTGGGAGACAAGAGCCTATACAGCCGAGGAGGATGCCTCTTCTTTCAAGGGAAAGTACGAGGCTTTGAAGAGTAAGTCTCGCCAAGGGGATCAATAGATGATCGACAACTACCTCAACTCCGACGGTTTCCTTGAGTTCATGGATCAACATGATAATGACGTCCGACCTACTTTTCTGTCAAGTGGTTGGAATAAAGCTATTTCGGCTGTGAACATGTCTCATTCTGGGATGTTCAATCCTTTCGAGTTCCCAAGTCCTTGGGCTCTTGCTGGTGAGATTGACGATGATCAACCTTCCGGGTCGGGACATGGGGGGAAATCTCAATCCTCCGGGTCCAAAGGTAACTACTCTGTTAGCCCGGTTGGTGGAAAGGGCAAGGTTGTTGCTTAACCGGTTGTAGAGAAGCGTAGGGGTGTTATCCGTGAAGAAAGAGAGTCTTCTTCTGGCTCAACTGAGAGCTCGTCGGAGGAGGACGACGATGATGAGGAAGAGAGCACTCGTGGAGATAATGATGATGATGGTGATGAGTAATCCTCCTTTGTATTTCTAGCCTTGCATGGCTTGTAGTCACATGTGGCTTTATGTTGTTTTCATTTGTACGTGGTCCTTGGTTGACCTTTTAGACTTGCCTTTTATTTGGTTGTTTGTAAACTTAATTCGAGTATTCTTCGGGGCCTCTACTATTTGAATTCTTCGGGATCTTTATTATGCATTCATAGTTTATTTCTTATCTTGTTTACTTGTTTTCGGTTCTTAGCATTGTACATATCGAGTGTTGGTACATAAAGCAAGATATAAGAAAATAAACATGCATTGATAACAAAATGAAGATGGGTTCAACCCTTTTCATAGATAATAGACTGCAAATGTGAGCTACATTTATAGTGTTTAAGTTTGTTAAGTCATAGAACTAATAATTAATAATATAGGCCTTATTTCCTTTTTTTTAATATCGCCGCTAGACATGTTATAAGTACCGGCGACCACTATATAGGACGAAACCCAAAGATATATGGATCAAACTGTTTTATAGGCTTTAGAGAGCTCAAAATCTAGAAGATTCTAGATTTATTGTATAAGTTTACAATGTGTGCTACAATTATCCAATAAGATAAATAATAGTGAATGTCTCTTCAAGAATTGCAATGGTTTCTTTCTTATTCCAAACCTTTTTCTACTCGAGATTGAGTGATAATTATGTTAATGCATGTGTGCATATGTGTGTTTATTTATATATATCCCTCATAATTAATGATGGCCGATGAATGATAATTCTCTTTTGCAATCTATCTGAATGTTTAATCTTATTTTATCATATACCAAAATTTAATTAAGTTGTGGATCGGTCCCGATCTAATCAAGTTATATGACAACTCTCGATCAAGATCTATATAGATCAATGTCAATCAAATCAAGGTCTACTAATTTAGTTAATGTGAGTGCACGTGTGTGTTTGTTTGTTTGTTTTTATGTATCTATGATGACCGATGGGTAATGAATGACTACGATAATTCGCACCGGTTAATCTAGTATGCTATCACATTTTTTAGAACTTTTTTACTATGATAAAAATTATTGAATGAATATGTAGATCGACCCGATCTAATCCAAATATTTGTTGTTAGCTCTTACACATTTGATGTAAATTTTGGAGACAAATATCAGAGAAATCAGGCCTTGAATATTATCACTTCTAAAGTCATCTGTTATTTCACTTTTTACTAAACTCAATCTATCATCTTTTATTAATTTATATATTTATGAAATATTTGTAGTAAACAGTGAAGATAATGTTCCAAGAAGGATTAATTAAATCATTAAATGAGTTTCCGAGGTGACATTCTTTCTTACATATCAAATTTTATGTCTGTCATAAATTAATTCTTTATCAATTACTATCTATTTTTTACCTTTATGTTATGCTTAAGCAATGCATATATGTAATTGATAGGTCAATCTTATTGATTAGATCACTTTTTTACTATTGATAGGTGCTACTCGCAAACTCTTTTAGGAAGTTAAGAGCATATATATATATATCTAGATTATTTATACTCTTTATCATTAAAGAAAACACCTTTTAAGTGGAATACAATAGCAAAAGTACCAAATATTTAATGTAAAAATTTAATGTAAATATTTTTAATTTCGGAAGATAAAACACCTTTTAAGTGGAATACAATAGTACAAAAGTATCAAAAAAAAAAATTCCCGCATCGTATTTTTGAACAACACGTGTATGTAAATCTTACTTTCAAAAAGTACTTGAAGATTCAGGTGTCCTAAGACGTCGTGAAGTGGGTGATGAACGATTATATTCATGGAGTGTTGTATGTATGTGTTTATGTTAGACATATTTGTTAATGTATAAGTTTTTGTTGACATATATGTTAATACTAGCGTAACAGCCCGTGCAAGCTGCATAGAGATGTCAATAATTTTTATTGTGAAAAAGTTGGTCGTGATCGATTTATTAGCTTAAGGATTGTGTAGTCTTAAGTTTGAGAGCGTTAAATGAGAAGTATGGTTCATGCATAGTGAGGAGTAAAGAATTTTGGTGGCGAATAGTGTAATTACTTTGAATCACAAACGTAACTATGTCAAGGCTCTAAGACTTGTTTAAAGTGACTATTATTGATTTTGAGACCAGATTGAAATAGTGTAGAATTTGAAGCACGAATGTAATATTGTTCTTATTGCGATTATAAGAAGGTTTACCTGAGTTTTGTGTGTCAGAGAAATGATAGTTTGTAGATTGGTAATTTGCGTTAGAGAGCGATTGTTATCTGTTTTTCGGGAATCAATTGGTTTTTTTTTTGCAATCTAGATTATGAATAGGTTATATGCATGCAATGTTGTTGTAATATAATCGAACATGCATGAATGAGATAGAGGATTTCAAAATGAAGCTGAAGGCCGACGCATCTTTGCACACTCTCATATCACTCAAGTTTGTGATAAACACTTTGGGAGATGAACACCTATTACAATTTGGAGTATTCATGTCACCTATTTGTTTTTAGTTTTTTACTTGGGAACTGATTCTGCACTCCTCTCATGTGTTCGTCTTTATATTAAATTATATTAACACATTTAGTAAATACATTAATAATGTGTTTGGAATATCGTTTTACAGTTACAAATTTTAATCCAATTTATTACTATATATTAAACCTCAACACAAGGGCAAAAATTTCTAATTAAATGGTCGTCACAAAAATGTCACTCATATATTATTATGCAAAAATATATTAATAGTTGTTATACAAAGAAACAAACCTCCAACCTCCTTCTAAGATGTTCATGGGTTTAACCACTATTCTACACGCCTGTTTGAGTTTACTTCAAAAAATTTATTAGATAATCCACGTCTTTCCTCTCTTATCTTATATTATTTTTACTTTGATTTTTAAATAAATAAAATATTGGTTTGTATTATTTATATAAATCAGTTTTTCTTTTCATCTTTTCGTAATTTTGGTCAAAAAGTGTATTTTCCGGACACCCCAACCGGTATCACGCCAGACCCTAGAGTGTAGGAAGAATTGCCCACGCTCCCATGAATCGAACCTTGAATGCTTTGGTCAATAACCAGTGCTTTCACCAACTCATCTACAGGCCAAGAGGCTTCTTTTTGTAATTTTATATACCTATATATTCAATCACTGAATTTTATTACAGTTGTACGTTTTCGATTAAATATATATTAATTATGTTGTTTAAAATTCATACTTTTATATTATATATCTTTATTATAATTTATTTGAATTAAATTAATTATTCATGCATAAAATATACTATTGAAATTCGACCTAATATAAGAAATGTTGTATATGTTGTAGAGGATGTCGTCAAGGACCCACAAACCCTATTTAGAATTTCATTTTATTAAAATGATTATATGACATTACGAATCAATTTAATGTATTCTATAAAGTTCTATTATTATTATGAAAGATAATACTTTTTTTTAACATCGTACAATAATTTTTGGAATACAATTTGAAATTCTATTTTCAAAACTTGTAATTTTCAATTTTCCCAAACTTAATCATCTACTAACAGTCTGACTGATCATTATGTAATTATATAGTATGTAATATCCTATCCGATTTTTGACACGAAGGGTTGAGGGGGAGGGGGTTAGAAAGGTGGAAAAAGATATAGATAAGTTAATAAAGAATGACATGTTACTTTAGAAAATGTTAACAAATGAACAATACATTATGGAAAAGAAAATTGTTAAGAAATGGTTGTGACGAACAGAGTAGGTAGACAAATTTTTTTTATAATTTGAATGCTAATGTTCTTAATTTAAAAATTATAGAAATAACTAATAATGAGAGATATAATGTGTATAATACTTCTTATATTATATCGAATTTTAATAGTATATTTTATGCATGAATAATTAATTTAATTCAACTAAAGTATAATATAAATTGTTAGGCTCAAGACATGTCTGAATACCACTATTAACAAGCCTACACTATGTGACTATGTCACACTACATGACCTAGTGAATTCTATCACTGGGATATAGTATAGGTCTCTCAATGTACTTGTCTTGTTCTCATGAACATTAGCTCGATCATGTATGCTCAGAATTATAATGAGCTTAGTAAAGTTTCTTGCAACTAGACTGTATATAGGCCATTGAATAATTGTCCTGGTAGAAGTTCAGAAGTGTTCATGCAGCAGGATAGAAATGAATAAGGCCATGAAGAAATAAGTTGCAGAAATCTGTCTAAGGCATTATATAGCAAAGTCAGAAGAAAGCTATGTCGAGAAGTCACCAATATCTATGTCGTGAAGTGCTACATCGCATAGTCCATTTTGTACTATGTCGAGAAGTCCTCAAGACACTTGTCGTGAAGTGTTGAAGTCAGCAAAGTCAAAGAAGCCTAGATCGTGAAGTCCTCAGAAGCCCTATGTCGCATAGTCATCAGATGACCTATGTCGCATAGTCGTCAAATGACCTATGTCGCATAGTCATCAAATGACTTATGTCGCAAAGTCATCAAATGACTTATGTCGCATAGTCGTCAAATGACTTATGTCGCATAGTCCTCAAATGACCTATGTCGCAAAGTCTTCAAAGGCTATATCGCGTAGTCCTCACAAGGGAGATCGCGAAGTCAGGAATGAAGTGGAGTTCACGATATCAACACTTAGCCGTTTATAACAAGACAACTCAAGGTACAGAATCAAGAATCAAAAGAGACAAATACTGAAGCATTTGTTCTGGCAAGGTGGTCCAAAGAACAGATGGCAAATCTACAGCTAAACTTGGAGAGAAAGATAAGAGACAAGCAACTACAGAAACGGGAAAGACTCCGAAAAGCAGGTGGTCCTTCCTGACACAGTTAACGTCTTATGGCAGGACAAGTTGGACTTTCAGCAAGGGGTAACTGTGTAAAAATAGGTGTGTGCACTAGTTTGTATAGGGTTTATATATATCATGCACATCCTATAGTAAGCTGAAAGAGAGATACACATAGTTATTTGCTAAGCTCTTTTCTCTGTAAGCAAGCAAGTTCAAACTGTTCTTGTTTAGAAGCCAAAAATTCGATTGTGAATTTCCTGGAAAGCTGTAGTATTTAATTTGCTTATACAAAGTAGATTAAAGTGATTGTGTGTGTTGTTTACTTTCCGCATACTGCATAGCATAATCATTTACAGTTTATATTTAGTTTCAAGTAAACGAAAATCCATCAAACTATCCATTCACCCCCCCTCTGTCTAGTTTCTAGGTGATATTCATTGCTAACATAAATATATAATATAAATTATGAATTATAATCAACATAATTAATATATATTAAATTGAAAACATACAACTGTAATAATATATAGTGATTGAATATATAGATATATAAAATTACGAAAAGGAAAAAAGAAAAACAAATTTATATAAATAATTCAAACCAATATTTTATTTATTCAAACATCAAAGTAAAAAAATAATATAAGAGATAAAAGACGTGGGTTATCTAATAAGTTTTTTGAAATAAACTCAAAAAGGCATGTAGCATAGTGGTTAAGCCCATGGATATCTTGGAATGAGGTTGGAGGTTCGATTCTTTGTAGTAACACATCTATTAAAATATTTTTGTACAATAATATACGAGTGGCATTTTTGTTATTTTTCAAAAAAAAGAGGGTAAAACAGTAATTTCGCGGCCATTTAATTGGCAACTTTTGCCCTTGTGTTGGCATATAATCTCTTCTATATATAATAGGAGAACACAAGGGTAAAAAGAGCAAATTAAATCCCTGTGAAATTACAATTTTACCCTTTTATATTTTGAAATTACATGACATGCCACTACTCTCTTATCTAAAGAAAAAAAAAGAGTAAATAATGTTTTTGTGCAGAATCGAACCCCTGACCTTCCCTAAGAAAATCATTCTTATTACCATTGAGCTACATGACTCATTTTGGTTTTGAGTGAAAAATCACATTACATAAACCTCATATCATTCTTAATCCTATATTAATTATTATTTAAACTTTTAAGTAAAAATCAAGGTGATTTATAATATTTATTAAATTTTATTTATTAAATTCTTTTTTTAGAGTATGTTTGCAAAGGATATTTATAATATTTATTTTTTAATTATTAAAATATCATACCAAACTATATACTACCAATCTTATAAAAAAATTATATTAAGTTTCAAAAACAATATTAAGTCTGGTGTATTTTTATCTTTCCTTTAGTTTAAAATAAATATTTCGGTTGTGTAACTTTAACTATAATATATTATATTTTCTTATATAAGGGTCTAACTTTTCTTGTACTATACAATATATTTAAATTATTAAATCATACTTATTAATTTCTATAAAATATCTTTAAAATTTTATAATAAAATTAGTTTGATAAATCATGATATATAATTTATATTTTAAATTTAATTTAATATTTTTAAATAATAATTCAAATTAATATTTATTTAAAATAAGAGGTAAAATAAATATTATTGTAATTTAATTATATTCTACAAGTGAAAACTTTGAATTAGAAAAATGGATTAAAAGTTTAAACTATAAGAAAATATACAAATCATATTTATTCACAATAATTTATTTAATATACATGAAAATATATAATATTTTTGTTAAATATAGAAATTGGGGACCGGGAAGCGTGGCAGGGAGACACTAACGCCTGACCCCATCATGATCCCCAAAATTTTTACATATTTTTTCCCGATCGCCAGAAAAGTTCTCAATTCTCCGTCCGAAACGGGGCAGAGAATGGATCCGGGTTGGGCGGGAATGGGTGAATGTCTATCTCTACAATAAGCATTATTATATAGCACATATCGATAAAATGTATACATGATATTTATGAATATTCTTCTTATGTATACAAGCAAGGGCCGGTGCAATGCAAAGATGTCTTTTTAAATTTGTTATTTTATATGTATTTTAATAATTATGTTTAACAGTATTTAAAAAATATTTTTTATTTAAAATTGTTATTTTTAATAAATCAAGGTCAAGTTGCAAAAGTAAATGGATTAAAGTGCAAATATCAAAATACGAGTATCATTCTAACCGAGCGACTGCATTATATTTTGATCAAAATCGTTGTTTTTAATAAATTAAGGTTAAGTTGTAAAAACAAAAGAACTAAAGTGCAAATACCAAAATACGAGTACCGTACCGACTCACTACAAAACTTTCAATGTTTCGGTTTTAATAATACAATATAAATAGATAGATATAATAAAAGTGAGTAGATTTATAATTAGATTGGATGCATTGTGTATATGAGACATTTTTAATTATTATTACATGAATTTTAATGTCATTTTATGGAAGAAAATAATTAGTTATTTGGAATTGAATTAATATATACATATATATAACATATGAAACCTATTTGTTTTGAATTCAAACAATTTAAAAGATGAGATAATAAAAATAAATAGATAGTACAACAAAAAAAATTAAATGAATTATATGGTCATGTTGAAAAGGTTAGACAATATAAACACATAAATTTGGGTTGGAGAAATACTTGGTGATACTAATTTGTGTAAAAAATAAATAGATAAAAATATATAGTCCAGTTAACAAATTTTAGAAAACAAGATATTATATAGCATACAAAAATATTATGATCAGATCGATCACATTATACACCCCGGGTTATTTAAAATCATAGGCCCCGATCAATCAAATTATCTATATAAATTAAAGCAAGTATATTATAACGAGACGAACAAAATATGTACAAATATAACTAAATATAATATTTAAACAGCAAAGAATAAAATTTTATTTTAATCACTAGAAAATGATCGTGCCTTGCACGGGTTCGTGCAACAAAATATGAGAATTGAAGTTATAATAGCAAATAATATTTCACGAATGTTAATATTATTATTAGTTAGACATACCCAGGTCATTTCAACATAATTATGTTTTAAAATTTTAGTAGTAAAATAAAAAAAATTATTGTATTTGAAAATTATTTTAATATATATATATATATATATATATATATATAATATTATTACACAACTTTCATTATTTCCCTCTGTAATTCATTCCTATACTTTATTCGAGGCATTGTATACAAATACATGCATTTTCTTGTTTGCTTTATTTGGTCACAAATATAGAGTAATTGTACTATTGAGAAAGTAAAATGAGTTCATTTCAAAAATATACACTTATTACCCTCAAATTCATTATTTTTCACATGTTTCACGTACCAAACCCATTCCTCCAAACAAAATGAGAAAGAAAAAAATACATTTACAGAGCTTTCATCTAATTACATTCTAGTGGGCTAATATTACATATTCTTCTATTCTTCCTATGTTGTTAGTGGCCCAACAACTTGTCTATCACTTGCTACCTACGTGTAACTTTATGTAAGTGTACTCCTTAATATCCAACAAAAAGCTTGGAATACATCTGTTTACACCAGTCCCTTACTCTGACGTCCGCAAACAACTATCCAGAATCTTCATGGCCTCATTTTGGTTATCAGAGTAATCGGTCAAGGTAGAAATGAAATAACTATAATATAACTGAAAATTTCTTGCTTATATTGCAGAAGTACTGCATCCTAATTTTGACACTAATCACCAAGTAAGATAAAAATTAAACAATAACTTTTGACACGTTACAGCAGGATTTCGTACTTGAATTTGTGGGTGGCGGGTCATCCTTTCTCACCAATGACTTGAGCCACTCCATCACACTCTTCCGCGATGTCCATTTTGTATGGGCATTGATGGCTGGGCTGGACCCGAAAACCTCCAAGAACTTTTCGGAAACCACATAATCATAGTGTCGGTTACCCCTTTTAGTGCCGACAACAGCAAGCAGCGGACTTGCAGAGATGCAGTAGCAGACGCCAGGAAATAATGGATTACACGACGGCCATTCGCCTCGGAGATTGTTCTCTCCATCCATGCCTCATAGATATATTTGCTTCCTGACATCCTAATGACAAAGACACACACTTAAAAAATTAGGATCATCGTATAATAAAGCATCACTCAAACTTGTCTTCCTCCTTCAATGGAACACTGAATTTCATCAGAAAGATAAACTTTTATTTCAATAACAAGGCTAAACAGTAATCTAACAAATTTGTAAAACTAAGAAATCTAAAGACTTGTTTGATTCAAAATAATATATCCTATTCTGCTTCTAATAGATTATCCTTAGATTTCTGCATTTTCATCTCCTTTCGCTCTACCTTTCGCTCTAGTTTAGCAATGATGAAAGATAATTTGCCACACTAACATTTAAATAAAAGGGAACATTGCTAGTTGTCCCCCTGCACAGTCTTCTTTATTATTCTATTATTTTCTTATATATTTTTTAATATAAAATATAATTTGAATAGAATATTATATTATATAAAAGTGTATTTTGTTTGTGTTTTCAAAATTAATAATAAAAATATTTAATTTAACATGTTATTGACGGTATTCGAATCTTAAACATTTGTTAATATTGTAGATATTACAATACTAATTATTTTCACTACTATATCTAATGGTTCTCGTCTATTTGATTTAAAAGATCTAGAAGGTGGTTAATTTTTTGCTGGTTAATCAAAATTACTAACTATAAATTAAAAAAGATCTTAAGTTTGTTTATTAGATATGAGATATATAGGACCATAAGGTTGACCTAGGGAATTAATTACATGAGGTAGAAGGAATTTTTAGTGCAAATTAGTAATGGAAATTCAGTAATTATAAACAATATTATACAATTACAATAATACCATTTTATTTTTATATCAGATTTCAACATAATCTCAGGTAGGCGGCCTCAGGGACCTAAATCTCATTATAAATTAGCATAAGTATATCTTAACTTCTTAAAAACGTATAGGAGTAACATCAAAAAATCGGTAAAAAGTTATTTAATCGGTAAGATTGACTTATCAATTACATATGTGTTTTGGCATACAGGTCAAAAATAGATACTAATTGATAAAGAATTGATCAATGAGAGATATTAATCAAGTATGTAAGAAAGAATGTCACCTTGGCAACCCATTTGATGATCTCAATCCTTCTTGGAGCATTATCTTCATTGTTTACTACAAATTTAATAAATGAACAAAAAATGATGGATTGAGCTTAGTAAAAATTAAAATGACAGATGACTTTAAAACTAGAAATATTCATAGATTTGATTTCTATGACATTTCTCTCCAAAATAACATCAAAAATATAAGAGTTATCAACATATATATGGATTAGATCGATTCGATCTACATATTAATTCAATATTTTTTATCGGAGTACGCAAGCTTTCAAAAATGTGAAAGACTTCAAATTACGTACTAGTTTTACAGTTGCGAATTAACATTCTAATTCTTTGAAAGCTAGAGCATTCACTACCCATTGATCATCATGGATACATGAAACGAAACACACAGATGCACACTCATATTAACTAAATCAATAAATCTCGATATGATTGACATCGATCCATATCGATCTTGATCAAAAGTTGTCACACATATCTTGATCAGATCGGGACCAATTCACATCTTAATTAAATTTTGTTAAATGTAAAATCAGCTCAAACATTTTGATATATTCCAAAAATTGTACCAAATTTAGGGTGTGAATTAACATTCTTCTACAAACATCTATCATCACCCGTCAATTATCATGGATACTGTTGGAGGCCCAACTGAGATTGGGCCGAATGATGATTGGGCCGAATAGTGATCGGGCCGAATAGTCATTGGGCCGAACGGTCACAGCCCACTCCTTAGGCTAAGTCCATTGGATCTGACCGTTACTTGACTAAGTCACCCGACTATTCAGGCGGAAGAACAGGACCACGTATGTGGACAGTTGTCCCCGACCAATCCGGGCGAGCCGGTACTAAGGTGCCTATAAAAGCACATAACAGGTTTCATATTGAGGTTAATACTCATTTTACGCTCACAAATACTTACACGTTCATTTAAACCTAATTGGAACCTCTAATTTATTCTTACACCGGAGGTGAATCGGGGGCCCAATCCCTCGCATTCTTCTCTTTTAACAGGTCGACCCGAAGAGCTTCCTGGAATACAACCCGACAGAAAACTGGTTCCAACATTTGACGCCGTCTGTGGGAACGTATAAGCCAATTCGTGACGTTAGCTGAGAACGATGGCAATCGATAGTTCTGAAGACAGGGTACTCGGTTTTGCTGAAACTCATCGTCAGGGTCCCTCCACGACTACACCCCCTATTAATCGGGTTCTCAATTTTGACGATGATTTGGAGGAGGGACCGATGCCCACACCCGAAGAGCAAAAGGCCATGATCCTTAAATGGCGTGAGGAAGCTGCTGCCAGAGGAGGAAAGCAGAGGGAAAAGGAAAGGCTGGAAGCCGAAGCCCAATCTAGGGCGAAGAAGAGGGAGGAGGACCTCGCTAAGCTGGAAGCAATTAAAAGGCGAAGAGCTGAGCTTGATGCTGAGGAAAAGGCCCTTCAAGGTGCTGTGGAGATCGGAGAGCAAATACTGGTACAGACCAATCACAGGAAAGAAAAGAGGGTGCATAATGATGAAGATGGGTCTTCGGACTCTGAATCATACCCCCGAAGGATCCGTTCAAAGGTAACCGTACGATCGGACACCGACGAGGAAGGAGATCCTCGCATGAAAGACAGGCTAAGCCGAATGGAGAAGGCGATGTTCGGTGATCGCATGATTAGTCACGAGCCAGTAGTGTCGGAGGATATCGAGCAGTATAGACCTCCCTCAGGAAGACAATTCCCGAAGATGAACGAATTTAATGGGAAAGGTGATCCCGAGGACCATTGCGAGAAGTACGAGTCCCTTATGACGGGAATGGAACACTGTGACGTCATGCTTTGTAAGATGTTCAAGACATATCTGAAGGGTCCAGCCACCATGTGGTACAGGTCAATGAAGCCAAGGTCGATATGCTCCTACGACCAACTGAAAAGGAAATTCTTGAGGCACTATTCACATTTGTGCCGAAGAGAGAAGGATACCGAAGCTTTAATACACTATAGACAAAGGCCGAATGAAGAGTTGGGAGATTATTTGGCTAGGTTTAAGGAAGAGGCTGGAATGGTAACAAATTTGGACAAAGTAAAGGCTGCTGGGTTCTTATCAGCAGGACTGGACCCCATCAAAGGTAAAAAAACTCTGATCTTCTCTCTACGATATTCCCCCTAAATCCCTGAATGATATATACTTGAGGGGTGAGAGCATCCGAAGGAAGATGGAATCCATCGGAGGGTACAAAGAGGTCAGGAGAGAAGACAGGGGAAGGAAAGGGCATGACAGGTACGATTCGGGGCGAAGATACGATGACAGGCGAGATGAGGCGAAGGGTCGCGACAAAGCTGCCGAACGACGAAGAGATAGAGATGGCACAGCATTTACCCCTCTGAATGCACCAATCTCAAAGATTCTCCATGAGATAAAAGGAAAGCCTGGCTTCGTTCGCCCAGCACGAATGAAGATGCCCGATTACAAGAAGAATGGCAACAAGTATTGTGACTATCATCAGGATAAAGGTCACAACACTGACGAGTGTTACCATTTGAAAAAAATGATAGAAAAAGAGGATCAAGGAAGGGGAACTGAATAAATTTGTCAAAGACCTAAGGGATAAGCTGGCCCCGAAGGAAGACAAACGAAAAGAGCCCGAAGAAGTCGAAAGGTACATGGGCGAAGTAAAGACTATATTCGGCGGAAGCACCCTAGGACGCGATAGCAAGACAGCCAAGAAGAGGTACGCAAAGCAGGTTTACAACTTATACCAGTTTCAATCTGCAAAACAGGCGATGCCGATCATGTTCACCGAGGATGATTATGAGGATGTGATTTGGCCTCACGAGGATCCTCTGCTCATTAACCCGGTGATCGGCCAAAACAAAATATGGAAAGCTTTAGTGGATGGAGGAAGTTCGGTGAACATTCTATACCACCGGACGTACAACAAAATGAACCTTGGAGGCAAACAGTTGGAGCCTTGCCACGAAGCACCCCTTTACAGCTTCGGAAATCAGCCAGTCCCCATCGAAGGTACTATCACTCTATCTGTTCTCTTGGGTAAAGCTCCATATACTGTAGAAAAACAGGTCAAATTTTATGTGGTTTGAGTGGAAAGCCCCTACAATGCCATTCTCGGAAGGCCAGCCCTTACTTCTTTTCAGGCGGTAGCATCAATACCCCATCTCAAATTGAAATTTCCGACTGAGCATGGAATCGGGGAAATGAGGGGCGATCAAAAAACTGCTCGAATCATCATGTTGGACGATCTAGACAAGGATCAAGATTTTGAGATGACCGAAGGAGGTAAGAGAAAAAGGGTCGAAGGCGAAATCAGCGGAAGTCGCCAAACCCTAAATATTGAGTTAGAGAAATTTGGTGCGGACCTATCCAACCCAATCGCCGAACCAGCAGCGGAAACCGAAGAGGTAGAGTTATATGCAGGCTGTTCAGGAAAGATGGTGCGAATCGGGAAAAACATGGAACCCGACCTCAAGAAGAAGGTAATTGAAGTTGTCAGACAATACCACGACGTCTTCGCCTAGGGGCCGGAGGACATGCCTGGCTTGGATCCAAAGACGGCGAAGCATTGTCTTAATGTTAAGCCCGAGGCAAAGCCAGTAAAGCAACGAAAGAGAACATTCACCATGGAACGACAGAAGATCATTGAAGCGGAAGTAGAAAAACTTTTGGAAGAAAAATTTATTGAAGAAATCGAGTACCCGGACTGGTTAGCCAATGTAGTGGTGGTAAAGAAAGCTAACAATAAATGGCGAATGTGTGTGGACTACACCGACTTAAACAAAGCCTGCCCGAAGGACCACTACCCGCTTCCCAGCATTGACCAACTGACAGACGCCTCTGCCGGATATCAGGTACTTAGTTTTTTGGATGCTTTTTCAGGATACCATAAGATTGCAATGAATGCCGAGGATATTCCAAAGACAGCATTCATCACCCCGAAAGGAACATATGCCTACATCAAAATGCCTTTCGGCCTGAAAAACGCAGGAGCCACATTCCAAAGAGCGATCAATCAGATTTTCCATAAACAAATTGGGAGAAACATGGAATGCTATGTGGATGATATGATTGTTAAGTCCCAGTTCGAAGATCACATGGAAGACCTCAAAGAGTGCTTCGAGACATTAAGGAAGCACAGCATGAAGATTAATCCGAACAAATGTACTTTCGGAGTCTCTAGTGGGAAATTCCTAGGGTACATGGTCAGTGCCCGAGGGATCGAGGCGAACCCCGAAAAGATACAAGCAGTGATCGACATGGAACAGCCGAAGACAGTTCGGGATATACAGAAATTGACCGGTCGAATGGCCGCCCTGCGAAGATTTATTTCCAGATCAGCAGAAAAGGCCCTACCTTTCTTTGAAGCACTCCGAGGATCAAAGAATTTCGAGTGGGGGCCAAAGTGCCAGAGAGCATTTGAAGATGTGAAGGAATATCTCAGCAAGGCGCCTCTCCTAATGAGGCCCGACCCGAAGGAAACATTACAGTTGTACTTAGCGGTGAGCGACCGAACTCTTGGAGCAGTACTAGTGAAAGAGCATAACAGCTCTCAACACCCGGTGTTTTATGTATCCCACATGCTGAAAGATGCGGAAACAAGATATCCAAATGCAGAAAAGTTCGCATACGGCCTTGTAATGGCGACCCGAAAGATACGTCATTATTTTCAGGGGCGAACGGTATAGGTTATAACCGATCAACCCCTTAAGAAAATTTTGACAAGACCAGAGGCGTCCGGAAGGGTGGTGGCTTGGTCCATCGAGTTGGGAGAATACGATTTGGAATACATCCCCAGAACGTCCATCAAAGCTCAAGAATTGGCAGACTTCATGGTCGAATGCTACTTTTCAGGACCAAAAGACCTAGCTCCCGAAGAGCAGCTGGTCCGATCGCCAGGCAAGTGGAAATTGTTCGTAGATGGGTCGGTAGCCGGGTTAAAATACGGGGTAGGATTAATCCTTTCAAATCCAGACGGGTTCGAAATCTGCCAAGCAATAAGATTCACTTTCCCATTAACCAATAACGAGGCCGAGTACGAAGCATTGCTAGCCGGTTTAATCCTGGCCAAAAACCTCGAGGTAAGAAATTTACGAGCATTTAGTGATTCTATGTTAGTGGTGAAGCACTTTTCAGGAGAGTACGAAAAAATAGAGCTTCGACTCAAGGCTTACGCCGCAAAGGTAAAGGACTCATCGACCTCATTTGAGTCCTTCGAATTAAGTCAAGTAGGAAGAGAGGATAACAGCCGAGCCGATGCTCTGTCAAGGTTGGCTTCAGCCGAAACACACAACCTCACAGGATCCATCTACCTGACTGAAGTGAAAAACCCTTCAATCGACAAGCAGCAATGCATGGAAATCCACCAAGGCATTAACTGGATGACCCCGATCAGGCCCTATCTAGAAAAAGGTACTTTGCCCCTAGACCGGAAAGAGGCCCAAAAAGTGAAATACAGGGCAGCAAGCTACACCATCATCGGTAACAAGTTGTATAGAAGGTCAGCAACAGAACCCCTTCTCCGATGTTTGGATCCCGAAGAACAACTGCTGGCTTTGGAAACAGTTCACGAGGGGATATGTGGAGAAAATCTTGCCGGTCGATCACTTGCTTTTAAAATCCTCAGGCAGGGTTTTTATTGGCCGACTTTGCGAGCAGATGCGGCCGATTACGCGAAGAAGTGTCGACAATGTCAGTTATTCAGTACCATCCCGAAGCAGCCACCAGAAGAAATGGCATCAGTCCTAAGTCCCATTCTTTTCGCCATGTGGGCTGTAGATATCGTGGGAATTCTACCCAAGAGCATGAAACAAGCCAAATATTGCATAGTGGCGATCGACTATATGACCAAGTGGGTCGAAGCAAGACCTCTGGCGACCATAATCGAAGAAGTAGCGAAAAAGTTCATGCTAGAGCAAATCATACTCAGGTTCGGGATCCCGAAGGTCTGTGTATCCGACAACGGGACCCAATTCATCGGGAACAAGTTCCGAAAGTTCTTGACGCATTTCGGAATACAACAGAAATTTAGCTCGGTCGGTCACCCTCAAGGAAACGGGGCAATTGAGGCCTCAAATAAAATCATCTTCGACGGGATAAAAAAGCGACTAGGAGATGCCAAGGGGCTTTGGGCAGAAGAGTTAAATTGGGTATTGCTGGCATACCGAACGACCCCACGCTCGTCGACAGGTGAAACGCCTTTTAAGTTGGCATTTGGGACAGACGCCTTAGTTCCCATAGAAATCATATTAGACTCCTATCGAACAGAGGTTTTCAACGTCGAAGCGAATGAATTCGGCCTCCGGGCCAATGTTAATTTACTAGAAGAAGAAAGGGAAGCTGCACACCTAAGGAATTTGAAATATCAGCTCCAGGCAGCCCAATAGTACGACACCGGAGTAAAGAAAAGGACCTTCATGTTGGGTGATTTGGTGTTGCGTGAATTGGCGACCTCTATGCCAGCTAAGCAGGGAAAACTAATGCCAAACTGGGAAGGCCCGTATAAAGTGACTGAGGTGATTCGACCTGGTACCTACAAACTAGCAACCATGTCTGGCGACCCGATCAAGAACATATGGCACGCCTCCAGGTTACGAAGATATTACCAATAGCTCTCATCCAATCTAAGGGAATATGGCCGAACAAAAGGTGCTCGCCACTCAAGTTCTTATTTTTGACTTTGTACTAAGTTTTCTTGCTCAAAAGCATGTAGAGTTGAATAATTTATCAATAAAATACATGTTTCCCCGTTCTGCCTATTATAACAAGTTATGCATTACAATGTTATAAGTCGGACATTTATCTGGGGACGACCAAAAAAGATAAATGCCACGACTCCTTGAATAATATTTCATAAATTTGGCGATTGGATAAACAAACACCCAAACTTTGGGAGAGTACGAACCATGTTAAGGAAAAATAAGGCCGAAGATACATGAAATTGTTTAAATTATGTTAAGGCAAAATAAAGCCGAAGATACATAAAATTGATTCAATTATGTTAAGGCGAAGATAGATGCCGAAGATACATATAATTGCTAAACTTTGTTTAGATTATGTTAAGGCAAAATAAGGCCGAAGATACATGAAATTGTTTAAATTATGTTAAGGCAAAATAAGGCCGAAGATACATGAAATTGTTTAAATTATGTTAAGGCAAAATAAAGCCGAAGATACATAAAACTGAGTTAATTATGTTAAGGCGAAGATAGAAGCCGAAGATACATATAGTTGTTAAATTTTGTCAACTAGGTTAAGGTGAAGTTCACAAGCCGAAGACACATAAATATTGTTAACTATGTTAAGGCAAAGATAAAACCGAACACACATATAATCGGAGCCGAAGGTACATAAAATTATCAATTATGATAAGACAACAATCGGCGATAAAAGAAGGCATAGATGATATAAAACTTGGAAAATCCAGTAGAAATGACAAGATACATTTAATGCCCGAAGGCTACAAAAGTTTAGTGCCCGAAGGCGAAATAAAGTACAAGAGGACAGAAAAGGCCCTAATCAGACAACTCTTCATCCTCGCCAGACGACACGACCGGAGGCTCGTCCTCATCTGGGCGACCAACTGGATCAGTGAAGCCGGGCTCTACCAAAGCTGTATGGTCCAAACCCATGGCAGCCGCCCTCCTCACGACCTCGTCGTGGCCCATCTGATAGTAGCGTTCCTCGGCGTTCAACCGAAGCTTGGCCTCCTTCCGGGCGATCTTCCTAGAAGCCTTCAGAGAGAGGTTGCGCTTGGTTAACCTGGCTCGGAGAAGGTCGACCTCTTTCTGCGTCACCTCCCGATCAGCCATAAGCGTTGCAGCTTGCCCCTCCAGCCTCTCCACATCGCCAAAATCTTGGCGGAGAGCAGTCTCCGATCTCACCGCCCGAACCTCCAGTTCCTGGATTTGGCCGAATCTGCCCTGCATATTCTTCACCTTGTCGGTGATGATGGCAGCCATCGGCGTCACCTAAAACAAGGAAAAAGAACTTGGTTAAAAAGTTGGAAGGACAAGAAATTGAAAGAAAAATTAAAATATATTACCAGGGAAAGGAAGGACATCAGGTCGGCGCAAGCATCGGCGATGTCCAACCGATCGTAGGTAGGGCGATCGGCCGGAAGCACCAAGGCCCGGCACAAATTAGGAGCTATCTCCTTGATCGCTTTAGGGTCGGCCGTGGTGACACCATCGGACTCCAAGATCGCCCACTGAGGGACATATGTCTTCAGAACGTCCCCCCGCCGAACCCTTTTCCTAGCCTGGGCAGACCCAGTCGTTTGCTCCGCGTGATCGGTCGGAGGAGGAGACGTTGGGGCTGACTGATCGGGAGTTTGTCTCTCAGCCTCCCGGCGACTATTGTTAGACGCCGCGCCTGCCTCGGACGCCTCTGCCTCCTCAGCTGCTGCAGCCGCCCTAGCTGCTTGCTCAGCTTCGAACTTGGCCCTCTTTCGCTCAACGATAGCCTGGCGAGAAGACACTGTGAAAAGTAGGAAAAGGCGTTAGGCATTTTAAAAGACAGCATAAAAGGGAAGACAGAAGCACAAAAGAAAGAAAAGTAAAGATAAGAATCTAGTGCAAGGGATGAGGAATGTTACCATTACCCCATAGGGCGAAAAGCCATTGGCGATCCCTAAGATCCTCTAAGGGAATCCGGCCCATATCAAAATTGCATAACCTTTGGTATTCATGCAATTCGCCACCCGAGAGGGTGGGTTTAAATATTTTGGTCGAAGGATCGACCACCTGCCACTGAGACGCAGCACTGATCTTTGGGCCCGAGATAAAGCACCACTTGTCGTGACTGCCTTTGTTGTTAGAATTGGTCTCTACCCACTCGGCCCTGTTAGTACGGCGAGCGATGGAGTAGAAACCCTTGCTCTTACCATTCTTCCGGAAGTCGTGATGGTGCCAAAACAGGGCGGGAGTTGGGTCGACGTTGGCCGCCAGACATTGGCATTGGAAGCCATTCATATGCAAAAACCCATTTGGATCCATTTGACCCAAAGCTATCCCCATCTGGGCGAATAGTTGCTTCACTAGGGGGAGCATCGGAACCCGAAAACCGCATTTTAAAGCGGCTTCAGAGATTCCAGTGGCCACATCACCATAGCCCTTCGGGACAGGCGGATTATGCCACATCCGGTCGGACGATCTCTGCAGGTACGTGTGCCAGGCGCCGGTTGGGATATCGAATTCCTTTGGAAGTTTAGCGGCTCGGTCTTCCGATAACCGAGAAGGATGGTTCGCCGCTGGATATTCCTCAGCATCGAAAAAAGGAAACCTCTCCGGGGATATAGATCTGGGGCGACCAGATCCAGAAGACGACCGATCCATATTTCCTGCATCAAGGGATGAAGAAAATTAGCCGTGTACTCGGACATGGACAAAGAAAGAAGAAAAGAAAAATAGAAAAACCGAGTACAGAGGGCTGGGACCGGTCGAGAAATCACTAAAGGAAGAACTAAAAGAAACCTCTAAGGATCAATTCATCCCGAAGATTGTTCTAAGGACAAGTTCGCCCCTAAGATAGTTCTAGGGACAAGTTGGTCTCAGTAATTGGCCTTGGGATAAATTTGTCTACTGGTTTGTCTACAGACCTAATTACGGGCGTGTTTTCGAAAGCAAGTATCACCTAAAGCAAAAATACTATTATGCCTAAAACAATAGTGAACATATTCAGGAAAGCTAAACGCGAAACGGTAAAATTGCGCAGAGGGATATAGAAAACTTACTTGTGATGGGAACTTGAGAAGGATTCGAACTTGTTAAACTAAATCGTTGATATCTGCAAATAGATAGGCTGGAGAAAAACTGACAAAATGTAGTTGCTTTTGAATATAGAAGTGGTGCGTTTGGGGGGAATTTTTTTTATATTTATACGGAAGAATATGTGACGTTTGGACAGTAAAACGCGAACATTCAATCTCGATCGTACGATCAAATTCGTTTGGGATTCAACGGTGATGCTCCAGCACTAATCTCAAGAATTACGGCTATCATTATTAATTACGACACGATTCTCTAGGTGACGTGTCACAACGGATAAACACGAAACCGTTGGAATCTATCCCGAAGAGAAGTGAAGAGTGTGGACTCCGAACGCATTAACATCCGACCGAAGTCCAGGGACATGTTGGAGGCCCAACTGAGATTGGGCCGAATGATGATTGGGCCGAATAGTGATCGGGCCGAATAGTCATTGGGCCGAACGGTCACAGCCCACTCCTTAGGCTAAGTCCATTGGATCTGACCGTTGCTTGACTAAGTCACCCGACTATTCAGGCGGAAGAACAGGACCACGTATGTGGACAGTTGTCCCCGACCAATCCGGGCGAGCCGGTACCAAGGTGCCTATAAAAGCACATAACAGGTTTCATATTGAGGTTAATACTCATTTTACGCTCACAAATACTTACACGTTCATTTAAACCTAATTGGAACCTCTAATTTATTCTCACACCGGAGGTGAATCGGGGGCCCAATCCCTCGCATTCTTCTCTTTTGACAGGTCGACCCGAAGAGCTTCCTGGAATACAACCCGACAGAAAACTGGCTCCAACAGATACATATAAAGAAACATATATAGAAATACATGATGCAAACAATTAACTGAATTAGTGGATATTAGATAGTGAAGCATACCATTCAATCTCGAGAAAAAACGGTGTGGAAAGAGAAAGAAACCATCGCAACTCTTGAAGAGACATACACTGTTATTAATCTTGTTGAATAATTGTAGCGGTCAATGACAATTTATATAATAGACGTTTATAAATCTAGAATCTTCTAGATTGTGGGCTCTAAAGCCTATGATATAGTTTGACCCAATTGTTTTTGGGTTTGGCCTTACGTAGTCCTCCACCAATTCTTATAACATATCCATTAACGAAACCAGAAAAAAAGAAAGGAAAAGGATATATATTATAAATTATTAATTTTATGACTTAACGAACTTAACAATATTATAATATATTACTTTTTAACAACTGATTCAATTTTATCATGAGTTAATATATCAACTTTGAAAAGTAATATTATAATGTTTTATTGGTTACATTTTTAAACTTTTGATGTAATGGATCACAAAAGGTAAAAAAGACAAAAAAACATATCATATGACAATGAAATTTCTAAAATTTGTTGGGTAGTGTTTTAGTAAATAATTGAAAAAAATACCCAAATAATGAAATATATAAGAAAAAAACACAACTAGCCCATATAAGGCCCACTAAGACAAACTTTGTTTCAACAACTAAGGGTATTGACCCATTTTGGGATAGTTTGAAGTTAAAAGGGTTCAAAACCACATATTTACCCCGAAAAAATTCCCTTTAAGAAACAAAAACAAAAGTGATATTTTTTTCTAAATGTAATTAAATTTTGTATTTCCGGTGGTTATAGAAAAAAAATTGGAAAACACATGTTTTTATTTGTGTAATTGTGTTATTAAAGAAAGAATGTTGGCTCTAAGGTCACCGTCAAAGTAGCCTAAGATTGAAAGATAGCACCATTATAATAGGGGTATTTTCATAAATGTAGGGGAGTTTTGTATTTACAACAACTGTATTTACAACAACCCTTTGAATAGCTTGAGAACGTCCATGAACCGAGTTTTCTCGTTAAAAAAATGAGCGCATGGTATAAGAGCTCAGGCCGGGAGAGTGAAGGGGAGTGTTAGAATGTAGTATATAGTCTTGGTAAGACCTTCCTCTAACACATCAATATTTTAAATGGACTGGTTACAATATAAAACCTTAAAATAAAATAAAAACAAATTTTAATTAAAAATATTAAGTCCATACTCTTTGTTATTAAAATGGAAAATCATGTATATAGGTGGAACAACCAAATACCAAATTTGGTTATGACTAAATTCGGGTTCAATTCCTTGCAATTACAAAATTAAACAAGATGTATTTATTTGATTTAATTTCTCTGGTTTTACCCCGGGTTCAATTCCCTACATCTGTACTGTATTATTAAAGACAAAATATTAAAAGTTTGGTTGGTTGGTTGGTAGGTACAGTTTCTTGGTACTTCATGTTTTTAATTAAGTACCTATACTTTTTTATAAAAAAAATGTTATTAAATAATAAAATTGTCTATTTATAACCAATCACCTTTTTCAAGTAATACACATCACTTTTTCTATTTTTTCTAAAAAAATCCCCTCACGGACAATTATTTTTTTCAACTAAAACATGTTGGTGTTTCTATTTTTTTCTTACTAAAACCCCTCTTTTTCCAAAAATATCAGGGGTAAACCCTTATTTATTTATTTTAAAATCTATTTTAATGCTTTCAATTATTTAAAAATATATACCTATTTTAGCATGCCTACTTATACTTTTAACAAATGCAATTAGTAATATATTTTTGATATGTGTTAAAATAAGTCCTAGAAATTTAATTAATATTGCATTAATTAAACCTAGTCCGGTCCGAAATTAAGAACCGAAACCCTAATTAAATTTTAATTTCGTATTTAAAATGGGCTGAAAATACAACTTGTACTAGGAGACGTCCACTACAAGTCTGTTCTTCTTCTAGTCCGTTTTGAACACCAAAACCAACATGGAAACGAAGTCTACAAGGAAGGATCTAGAAGTAATCCTTATTCACCATCAAGGAGGAGACTTGGCCTCCAAGTCTCCTAAACATACTCTAAATCAAAGGCCTGTGACTCTTATATAAAAGGCCAGACCCCTGAACCAAGAACTACGTTTTATTGACTTGATTCTCATCTTGTTGAGATACGTAGGCCTCTGTGAGTACCGATTCAGTCATAAACACAAGACCAGTCTTTAAAGCTCAAAGCTCATCAACCCTAGCATTGAACTCACGAAACCCTAGCCACAATCTAAAGACCTAGTTTTTATCCCGGCCCGTCTTTGGGAAGACAACATCAACCATGGTAGATACACGGAAAACAAATCGAGACCCACCAATCTCTGAAGGACTTCCAACCTCTGAAACGACAGTGTTAAGACACTTGAATCTCAATTGGGTTTTGATCTCTCTCACAAAGTGAACTTCAGAGACCAAATTAATCTTGAACTTGGATCATATGCAAATGACCCTTTCCCCTAACCCACATTTTGTGAACTCTGATATGCAAACGGATTTTAAAGCTGAGTTGCTCAAAAGGTTTTTTTTTTAAAATTTTTTTTGGATTGATACAGTGTTTTTAATTTTATGATCAACATTTTTTTAGTGTTTTGGTTGTAATTATGTGTTACTTGAAGTTCATGAGTTTTGGATTTTAGGGTGTTCAAAATTGATTAGTGAATTTTTAAATGGACTCTCTTTGTATGATATATGATTTTCTATGTATATATTTGAATGGTAGACATGAAAGGTAGTAGTATATATATTAAAAGTTTTGGTAGGAGTACTTAATTTAATACCGATAATTGTTTCGAGTGCTGAAGTCAATGTGTCAAGACTTTATGTTTTGGAACAAATTTATGTGAATGCCGTTACATTAATTTATAATTTCCCCGTTTGTTATTTGGAACCAATTTGAGACCTTAACTATTGTATTTAATCTTAAACGTATTTTTCATTTATTTATGTTTTAGTAGGATTTGATTCAGTCAGCTATTAGTATAGATATTTTAGGACCCAGTTTGCCAAATAAAAGTTGTAGTGGAGTAGTTGTAGGAGAGTGGGTAGTGTTCCTTTTTTCTAGCCACCTTTGTGGTTGTATTGCAGTTTAAAAACCTTTGCATGATCAATAATAACGTAGCCCATTTGATGTGCATATGCTGGTGTATTCTATCAGTTATTTCTGCTTAAACACAAATACATACAAAACATTTTACAAGAATTGGTATCAGAGCTACGGTAATCGGTGAATACGCGAGTGTATGTCAAAGAAGGTGATGGATGTGGGCAAGCTTAAAGGAGGATCCATGGGGTTAAGTTATCCAATGTTAACTAAGGCTAACTATACTACCTGGTCGACGAAAATGAGAGTCATAATGCAGGCTCATGGCGTTTGGGATGCAGTGGAGTACAGTGATCTTAAAGAAGGTGCGGTGGACGAGCGATCAGACAAGGTAGCTCTGGCCATGATTTACCAGAGCGTACCAGAGGAGATATTACTCTCTATTGCAGAGAAGAAGAAAGCAAAAGATGCCTGGGTGGCTATAAAGACACTGTCTCAGGGTGCTGAAAAGGTGAAAACGGCAAAAATTCAGACTCTTAAATCTGAATACGAATCAATAAGCATGAAAGATACAGAGATGCTAGACGATTTCTGCGTGAAGATCAATGGACTTGTAACTAATATTCGTGCACTTGGAGAGGACATGAAGGAAGCCTATGTGGTGAAAAAATTGCTATGTGCAGTACCAACGAAATTTTTACAGATAGTGTCAACAATGGAGCAGTTTGGTGATTTAGAGACTATGACCGTTGAAGAGGTGATTGGGTCACTAAAGGCACATGAGGAGAGGCTGAACGGTAAAAGTGACAATGTTGGAGGGCAACTAATTCTTATTGAAGAAGAATGGATAAAGAAAGAAAGTGAAGGTGGGAAACTTTTACTCATCAAGGAATAATGGCAGAGGAAGATGAACAAGGCAGGAACAAGTATGAGAAATCGTACTGGATCGGACAAGAGTAGAGTCAAGTGTTACAATTGTGGTTTATATGGCCACATTGCTTCAGAGTGTCGTAAGCCACGACGTGCAAGGGATGTGAAACAAGAAACAAAATAGGAGGCTTATCTGACTCAAATGAAGGACGATGAACCTGCCTTGCTTCTGGCCAAACATGAAGGGAGAGAGGAGAATACTGAACGAGGAAGGAGTAACGCCAAAGCTGAAGCCTGTTGTAAGCGAGGGGAATATGGGAACAAATGTGTGGTATCTCGACAATGGTGCGAGCAACCATATGACCGGAGACAAGTCGAAATTCAAGGAGCTGGATCCAAAAATAACAGGACAAGTAAAATTTGGTGATGGATCAGCGGTTAAAATCGAAGGTAAAGGTTCTATAGCCCTTCAATGCAAAAACGGGGAGGAGCGCACTCTTCATGAGGTATATTATATTCCAAATCTTTGTAGCAACATTATAAGTCTGGGGCAATTGTCGGAGAATGGAAATAAAGTTGTATTAACTGGGAATTATCTGTGGGTGTATGAATCACAAGGAAATCTGTTAATGAAAATCAAAAAATCTCCTAATCGTTTGTACAAGTTGCTTATTAACACTGTCAAGCCTGTGTGTTTACTGTCTAAAGCGGAAGAGATTACACATCTCTGGCACACTCATATGGGACATATTAATCTTCAATCCTTGGTGTTAATGTACAATGAACAAATGGTATACGGGCTGCCTAAGATTGTACACTCTACTGAGGTCTGTGCTGGATGTTTGATGTCAAAACAGACCAGGAAAACATTTCCGACAAAATCAAGCTTCACTGCTAGCAAAGTTCTTCAATTAGTTCACGCTGATTTATGTGGACCAATCGATCCAGCAACAGCAGGAGGATGTAAGTATTTTTTCTTACTTGTGGATGACTATAGTCGAGTCATGTGGGTCTATATGTTTAGACACAAAAGTGAGACGTTTTCTGCATTCAAAAAGTTTAGAGCACAGGTGGAAGATGGGCCTGAAAAGAAGGTAAAAGTCTTACGCACTGACAGAGGAGGTGAATTTATGTCAAGGGAGTTCATTGATTACTGTGAAGAAATGGGTATAGAACGACATTTTTCTGCACCCTACACGCCTTAGCAAAATGGCGTGGTAGAGCATAGAAATAGAACAGTCATTGAAATGACTCGTAGCTACTTAAAGGAGATGAAGTTGCCACGAATGCTATGGGGGGAGGCGGTCTGTCATTCAGTCTATGTGCTCAATAGGTTACCAACAAGGGCATTAACTGGAAAGACTCCATATGAGGCGTGGACAGGGGAAAAACCAAACATAAGTCACATTCGAGTGTTTGGGTGCTTAACACATATGAAGACTTCAGGTATTTATAATAAGAAATTGGATGACATGAGTGTGCAAGTTGTGAATTTGGGCAGGGAACCTGGTACAAAGGCGTACAGATTGTATGATCCCGTGAGCAAGCGTGTTTGTGTTAGTCAAGACGTGGTGTTTGAAGAAAACAAATGCGGGCCATGGTCAGAATTGGGGGGAGAAAATTCGCATAGTGAAGAGCCTGGTTTAGTGCTGGATGTGTGTATGCCAAGTGAAGTAGTGCAGAGTACTGAAGAGTCCGAGTATACAGGTGATGCAGAAGAGTCTGAAACTACGAGGCCCCAACAGCAGACTAATGATGAAGTGGATTCAGATACATATGATGAGACGCCAAAGAAATTCAAGTCAGTTGCAGAAATTTACGATGTTACAGAAGAAGTCGAGTTGGAGAACGAGTTGATGATTATGTCAGTTGATGAACCTGGGAACTATAGTCAAGCTGTTAAGAGTAAGGAGTGGAAGCTGGCAATGCAGAATGAGATAGACTCAATTAATAAAAATGGGACATGGAGGTTGACAGAGTTGCCAAAGGGCCACAAGGTTATAGATTTAAAATGGATTTACAAGCTGAAAAGGGATGCTGAAGGGAAGATAGTTAAGCATAAAGCGAGATTAGTTGCACGGGGTTTTGTTCAACAGCATGGCATAGATTATGAAGAAAGTTTTGCACCAGTCACGAGATTGGAGACCGTGAGGTTACTACTTGCACTAGCAGCTAAAAACAACTGGGAAGTCCATCATCTTGATGTAAAAACGGCATTTCTAAATGGAGAAATTGGTGAAGAAGTTTATGTGGCGCAACCGGAAGGTTATGAGAGAAAGGGGCAAGAACACATGGTCTACAGATTAATAAAAGCACTGTATGGGCTTAAACAAGCCCCACGGGCCTGGTATTCAAAATTAAACAACTATCTGGAGTCGCTTGGTTTCAAACGCTGTCCATCAGAACATGGGGTGTATACTCGGTGAGAGAATGACAAAGTGTTGGTGGTTGCTGTATACGTAGACGACCTGCTAGTCACTGGTACAAGCACGAGTATTATAGAAAAGTTCAAGAGTCAGATGAATGATATGTTCGAGATGAGTAATATGGGCAAGTTATCGTACTACTTGGGAATTGAAGTAGAGCAGGGTAATGGTTTCATCGAACTGAAGAAAACTAGTTATGCAAAGAAAATCCTTGAGAAGGCTGGGTTAGCTGAATGCAATCTAACTAAATATCCTATGGATCCGAAAGAGCAGCTAACCAAAGATGAAGGAGGAAAACGAGTAAATGTGACATAGTTCAAAAGTCTAGTGGGAGGTTTGCGCTACCAGGTAAACACCAGACCTGATATAGCGTTTGCAGTTGGCATCGTTAGCAGATACATGGAGCAACCAACAGTATTACATCTAAATGCAGCAAAGAGAATCATGCGATATATAAAGGGGACGCTTGATTATGGACTGGTATATACCAAGAAGGGAGGTAATAACATATTAACAGGCTACTCGGATAGTGATCTTGCAGGTCATATTGAGGATAGGAAAAGTACTGGAGGGATGGTGTTCTACTTAAACGAGAGCTTAATCATGTGGGTATCTCAGAAGCAAAAGTGTGTGGCATTGTCATCATGTGAGGCCGAGTTCATGGCTGCAACTGTAGCAGCTTGTCAGTGCATATGGCTCCGGAATGTTCTCAGTCAGATAATGGATGAAAGCATGGGTCCAGTGGTTCTATACATCGACAACAAATCTGCAATTGACCTTGCTAAAAATCCAGTGTTTCATGGTCGAAGTAAGCACATTGATATTCGATACCACTTCATTCGCGAATGCATAGAGCGTGGGGAAATCTGCATCAAACACATCTCGGGGGAGGAACATCGTGCAGACATACTTACCAAGGCCTTGTCAAAAGTCAAATTCGAAAGGATGAGGGAGTTGTTGGGTGTCAAGGAATTGGCAAGAAACGTTTAAGATTAAGGGGGAGATTATTGTATTTAATCTTAAACGTATGTTTCATTTATTTATGTTTTAGTAGGATTTGATTCAGTCAGCTGTTAGTAGAGATATTTTAGGACCCATTTTGCCAAATAAAAGCTGTAGTGGAGTAGTTGTAGGAGAGTGGGTAGTGTTCCTATTTTCTAGCCACCTTTGTGGTTGTATTGCAGTTTAAAAACCTTTGCATGATCAATAATAATGTAGCCCATTTGATGTGCATATGCTGGTGTATTCTATCAGTTATTTCTGCTTAAACACAAATATATACAAAACATTTTACAAGATTAACCTCATAAAGTGGTGTTTGGTATTCTATTTTGCTTTTATTTTTGAAGTTGCTTGTTTAAAGATAAAAAAGGAAAAATCATATTTTTTTTTGAAGTTTTTAAAAATATTACAGTATAGTGCTTACCAAATGTTTTGAAGGAGGATGACGCAGAGTATAATAGCATAAAGTAGTTGAATCGTCGCATTAGTTGAGAGGAAGGTTGAAGAGTTTCAGAAAATAGAACCAAAACACCTTGTCAAAACAGTTTTTAGATATGTAAATAAACATGCTATAATTTTCCATATTTTCAGGGCTAATTTGAGTTAAACGATTTATTATGTGTGATTTAAGTATTTGAGTTTAATTATTTCAGTTAGTATTATTCTAAATCTATAGTCGTGTGTACACATATGTGTTCTACTGTGTTTCTTGCAAATGCGTGTGTATGTTTGTATTGTGTGTACACATACTCCGTGTACATATTTATATTACAATCTTAAAATTTTGCCAATTACCAATAAATCACTTATTTTCTGTTTCTGGTTTTGCTCGAGTGTAGGACCCTATAAACAAGAATGCTAAGCTTCAGCAGCTTTTGGGACGTAAAAGCATTTCTGCTTGGGAAGTACCTAGGACGATGGACTTCTATTCAAGCTATCCTGATTTTGGTTTCTACTCTGATTAACTGGTAAGCAATACGATTGATGTTTTCTGTAGCTTATATCAATGTGATGTACATGACATTATCCCAGGCCAGTTTCATTCTCTCCATCACACTTATAAAAAATATAATGATTTTTCATATCTGTCTTGATGAAAGGTGTTTAAAATATTTCTGGTATCCAGCCTTAACCTGTAGCGAGTTGTGCAGAAGCCAATTTGTAAACCCTGATCAGCATATGGTGTTTAAAGCTGAAGCTGATTCGCAAGATGCAGAACCTAAACGCCCAGATGTAGCAAATAGGTTCCTTTTTTTATTTCTTTAAGTTTCCATTTTGGATTAATTAATATCAAGTTAGGGTTGCTGTATCCATTCGCACACACTAAACTCTGAAGAGTTTAAATCAAACTAAAAAAAATGTAAATATATATGTAATCTCTGGTTTGTATTCATTCCGATAAAAAAAACTTCATATTTGGTAAGAGACGATATGCTTAGCAGAGAGTGAACATTAACGGAGGTGATGGAAGTAACTGGTATGTTGTATGAAGGAAGAAACATTGAATATATATAGAGGGAAAAGCAATGGCGGATCCTGGATTTTTTTTCGTGTGGGGGCAGTATATACTTAAATGAGTTAGGTCATGAGTTATAAAGTTAGATATCACAACTTCAAAATTTTTTGGTCATTTTTATTATACATTTTTTATATTTTTAAGTGCTAAAATTTAATGTTTCCAACTTATGATCATATAACTATAACTTAAATAGAAAACCACTTAAATCAGGATATAATTATTAGCATCACTAATATTATACGGGCACTTAACTATTTTTGTCGGGGGAACTTTATAAAATACTAGCTTAAAACCCGTGCGATGCACGGATTGTTAATTGTTATTTTATTATTATTTTTTTAATTGTATTTGTTAAAAAAATAAGTAGGCATGTTAAAATAACTAAACATTTTTAAAATAAATAAGTAAGGGTTTGCTCGTTATATTTTTTGGAAAATGAGGGGTTTTACTATGGAAAAATAAAAAATGTAACATATATTTTGTTTTAAAAGGTAAATGTCCGTGATATTTTTCGAAAATGAGGTTTTAAAATTTAATAATTTAAATTATTTAAATACGTTTTAAAATAAATAAGTAAAAGGTTTGTCCGTGATATTTTTAGAAAAAGAATGAATTTTAGTGAGAAAAATAGAAAAAGTAAACTGAAAAAGACAATTTCCCGTGATATATTTAAAAAATGAGGGACTTTGTTAGAAAAAATCTATAATGCTGGAAAGGTAATTGGTTATTAATAGTTATTTGATTATTTATATTTTAATATTTTTAGTAATTGCATTTGTTAAGAAAAATAAGTAGACATGTTAAAATAGGTAAACTTTTTAAAAAATAATTTTAATATTAGGTTTAAAAATAAATAACTAAAGGTTTGTATATTTTTGGAAAATGAGGGGTTTTAGTAAGGAAAAATAGAAAAACTAACATATTTTAGTTAAAAAAGGTAATTGCCCGTGATATATTTGAAAAATTAGGGAAATTTGTTAAAAAAAATAATGTATTTTAGGTGAAAAAGGTAATTGGTTATAAATAGGTAATATTATTATTTAATAATATATTTCTATAAATAAGTAAGGTTAATTAAGTAAAAACGCGATTTTAAGAAAGGGAAATTAAGTAAAATCACAACGTACCATACCGACCGACCAAATGTTTTGTCTATTATATAATTGTATTGATACATAATGTTGGGCCGCTATCAAGCCTTAACTCCACATTATATTGTCTGTTCTGGGCCAGGCCCGCACGGATTTGTTTTTGGATTACTCCCAAAACGCCTCGTACTAATGAAGTTATCTGCTTATTAAGCAGCAATCTTGGTTACTCCCAAAAGCCTCATTCTAATGGTCAACAAGTGAATTTGGCTAAATCTTTGGTATTTTTTAGTTCTAATACTGATTTGCAAGATCGAGGGAATGTTTGTGATGTTCTGGGAGTTCACGAAGCCGATGATAACAGCTACTATCTGGGATTACCGAATATTCTGGGCAGAAATAAGTCGGTTGTGTTGGGGTTCTTAAAGGAGAGAATGTGGCAAAAGATACAAAGTCGGGAAGAGCAGTTGATAGAATATATATTTGCATATATTTTAGATGATTTTTATTCCCATATTAGTTATATTTTGAATTTAATTGGATCTTTATTAATTATATTTTAATATTTTATTGTAGAAAGCAAGGAATTCTAAATTGGAAAGGATTGGAGCTAAATTAGAAGAAAATTCGGATTTATTGGGCTACTCACGCAAGACACATTGTTTGGGCCGTATCTTGAGTTCTAGATATCAGATTTCGGTGATTTAACAGCCCAGGCGAAGATAGCGAGATTTTATTTTAATATAAAGTGGCCCAGATATCAAAATCCAGTGGGAGCAGTCCTGGAACAGCAGAGAAAGTCAACTACAAATTTTGACTTTAGAAATCTTTTCGATTTGGGAAATCTTGTGTATTCCTTAAAACAATATAAAAATACTTTGTATTATTAGGTCATTATCATTAGACATATCATATACGTATATTGAGAGAATAGCCACCAAGGAGAAGAGAGGAGAAGATTGTAAGCTTGAGAATTTCAACATAGGGATTTCTCTACTACATCTTTACTTTGTATTGTATTCTCATCTCTTTATGACTTTTATGTATTTGATTATGACCATGGTAGGCTAAACCTTATTTGTTGGGGGGCTGTTTTGAAGCCCTAAACCTTATGACAATATTATAAGTAGTGATTTTGAATTCTTGAGATATGTGCTTGATTATGCTTATATGTTCATCAATGCTTGTAGAGACTCTTGTATTAGCAATGGTATGTGGTCATCCAAGTTTGCTATGTGATTGTTGTCTCTATAAAGTCAATTAATCTTTCTATGTGGTCATGGGATTAGTTGTATAAGTGTGTAATTCATATTAACCTTTCTATGTGGTCATGGGGTTATATGGGTAGCGAAACTTGTTTCTATGTGGTCATGGCAAGTTTTCTATAAGTATTTGTCAAAGCATATCGAGAGAGTTTAAGCTTCAATATCTTGTATGTCATGGGTTTAGTGGTGGATTTACATGTTTTCCAACATATTTCTCCAATAGTTTACACAACAATCTTTAGTTAAGTAATATTTAGTTTAGTTAAAAAAACAAATCAAAATTCTTGATATTTACGCAAAATAAAATAAAAAGCTAGCCCTTGATCCCTTGCTAGGTTTGGGATGCTGAGAGTTGTTATCAGTGATGGAGGATCACATTTTTGCAACAGAACCATCAAGGCACTGTTTCGCAAATATAACATCACACATAAGGTTTCTACACCTTATCATCCGCAGACCAATGGACAAGCAGAGGTGTGTAATAGAGAGATAAAGCAAATTCTGGAAAAGACTGTGGGTTCGACACGAAAAGACTGGAGTCAACAACTAGATGATGCACTTTGGGCTTATAGGACGGCTAACAAGACACCCATTGGTATGTCGCCTTATCGCATTGTCTATGGAAAGCCTTGTCATTTGCCGGTTGAACTTGAGCATAAGGCATTTTGGGCTATTAAGAAATTCAACATGAGTCTTGATGAGGCTGGTTTGCATCGCAAATTACAATTGTCTGAATTGGAAGAGTTGCGTAATGAAGCTTTTGAGAGTGCTCGGATTTACAAGGAGAACACTAAGGTGTTTCATGATAAGATGATCCAACGAAAGCATTTTGAGGTTGGGCAAAAAGTTCTCTTGTATCACTCTAGATTGCGCCTTTTTCCTGGAAAATTGCGATCAAGGTGGATTGGTCCGTTTGAAATAGTGGAAGTATTTTCACACGGAGCTGTAGTGATTAAAAAAATGATGGAAATACATTTAAGGTGAATGGACATCGTCTCAAACCATATTTGGAGGATTCTTCATATCACATCAAGAAGAGTGAGACTCTTAATGATGTGATCATCTCTGGTCCTTAAAATCTAAGGTACCACGTCTAGCCAAAGACAGTAAAGAAAAGCGCTTTTTGGGAGGCAACCCAAAATTGTTGTAAAATTTTGTGTGGAGGATAAATAAAAAAAAATGTTAGTTAAAAAAATGGAGTGCCTTCCCGCGGTGCAATAATTCCTAGCTACAGTGCATATATTTCTGTGAATCGTTTCATTGCCCACGCTCGATTCTGTCTGGTCCAGCCCATTCGGGATGCAAAGGCTGACTTTAATTTAAAAAATAGATGTTGCTCCTAAGATTTGAACCGCAGACCTTAGCATCACAAAGCTTCTATTTGGACTTCTCAACCACTTGAGCTAAACCAACTTTGTGTTAATAATCAGATTGCACTGTTTATAAAGGGTAGCTGACCTTGAAATTTTAATTACTTGGAGGGGCTTCATAATTTCTTTTCAAGAAGCACTTCATGCAAGGACATAGGGGAGTTTTTCTCACTTTTCTTTGTATATTTTTTTCTTTATTTTTGTATTTCTTTTATTAGGATAATGCTTTTTTTATTTTGTTTCTTTATCTATGTATATATTATATAATGTATTCATTGAGGACAATGAACCATCCAAGTGTGGGGAGGTGTTCTCAATATTTTATAAAAATCCAAAAAAAATAGAAAATTAAAAATATTTGTATATAATTGCCTTATCAAGAGCATGTTAGCGAAGATAAGTACACATTTTGTAGACTAATTTTGCATGATTAATTCTGAGTGTGCTATCAACGAATAAAAATCATTTGTTGCATGATTATTCCTTGTGTGTACTTGCGAAAATTCTAAAACTTGAGATGCGTCTTAGTCAAATTTAGTAAGTTGAGCATGCTTTCACCTTGTGAGATTTTGAGCCTAATTTATGATTGATATATTTTATATCAATCGGATTCTTTTGTTGTGTGGTGTTCGTCATTTAGCACGTGCTCTAGAACTTGTTTTGATACCGTTTTGAGACTACATGATATGTGTATGCATGAAAATGATAAAGGCATTAGGATTAATCTCATCGACCTAAACACTACCTTTATGAGTTATATCCTTAGTTGAGCTTATATCCATTTCTTTCATATATTACCACTCTAAAATTTTTGAGCCTACTTGCTTATTCTTATCTTGATTGACTAGTAGAGCATTGTGATTCAACTTAAGGGTGGGTGAATATTCAAGTGTGGGGATCTTCTGTTAAAGTCTGATATTTTGGTGGGAATTAATAAGATGTGGTTACTTGATCTTTGTTCTTGAAAAAAAAAAATCTGAAAAAAATGAAAATGAAGAAAAAAAAAATGAGAAGAAGAAGATTGAAGTTGAGTTATTGTTCATTGCAATGTGAAAATGGGAAAGTACATAATCATGTGCTTATGGGTTTAATGCTTGTGAAAGTCTGATCACCTTTTTTGAGTGCTAGAATTAAAAGTGAACATGATGCTCTATTAATCAAGTTTAGCCACTTGTGAGCCTTTTCTTTGAATTCCTAAACTGTCCCAAAGCCACGTTACAACCTTTAACAAAGACCTTTTGATTCGTGTATGCATATGTACGAAGTAGTGGAGATTTGGTGGACAACCAAGCATATGGTAGCGCATGTCTATTTTGATTGAATTTGAGTGATACACTACACTTATACACTTGTGTGAAATGAGAGTGATGTGAGATTTTATATCCATAGCGTGCTTACTTATTGAAGGCGATTTTGATGTTTATTTCATGTATTTTTGTCTATCCAGACATATGTGCATACTTGGATGATTCTGTACAAGTGGTGTACTTTCAGATATTCTCAGGTTGTTGTGTGATTGAGGTTTGCATATGTGGGGTACTATGAATTGTTGCATGTTTGAGACTCGGTGATTGAAAATATTTGATTTTGTGGGTATATCTTCTATAAACCCTCACGAGACACAACTCGTCCTACTAGGGTTGCCTAGACGTTTAACGGCTTGTTGCATATGCTCAATGCAATCGTGTCATCTACGAAAGTGGTGTTTGTTAGTTAATTAGGTTAGTTTTTATTCTTTTTATTTGCCCGAGGACGTGCAAAACACTAAGTGTGGGGATATTTGATAGAATATATATTTGCATATATTTTAGATGATTTTTATTCCCATATTAGTTATATTTTGCATTTAATTGGATCTTTATTAATTATATTTTAATATTTTATTGTAGGAAGCAAGGAATTCTAAATTGGAAAGGATTGGAGCTAAATTAGAAGACAATTCGGATTTATTGGGCTACTCGCGCAAGACACATTGTTTGGGCGGTATCTTGAGTTCTAGATATCGGATTTCGGTGATTTAACAGCCCACGCGAAGATAGCGAGATTTTATTTTAATATAAAGTGGCCCAGATATCAAAATCCAGTGGGAGCAGCCCTGGAACAGCAGAGAAAGTCAACTACGAATTTTGACTTTAGAAATCTTTTCGATTTGGGAAATCTTGTGTATTCCTTAAAACAATATAAAAATACTTTGTATTATTAGGTCATTATCATTAGACATATCATATACGTATATTGAGAGAATAGCCATCAAGGAGAAGAGAGGAGAAGATTGTAAGCTTGAGAATTTCAACATAAGGATTTCTCTACTACATCTTTACTTTGTATTGTATTCTCGTCTCTTTATGACTTTTATGTATTTGATTATGACCATGGTAGGCTAAACCTTATTTTTTGGGGGCTGTTTTGAAGTCCTAAACCTTATGACAATATTATAAGTAGTGATTTTGAATTCTTGAGATATGTGCTTGATTATGCTTATATGTTCATCAATGCTTGTAGAGACTCTTGAATTAGCAATGGTATGTGGTCATCCAAGTTTGCTATGTGATTGTTGTCTCTATAAAGTCAATTAATCTTTCTATGTGGTCATGGGATTATTTGTATAAGTGTGTAATTCATATTAACCTTTCTATGTGGTCATGGGGTTATATGGGTAGCGAAACTTGTTTCTATGTGGTCATGGCAAGTTTTCTATAAGTATTTGTCAAAGCATATCGAGAGAGTTTAAGGTTCAATATCTTGTATGTCATGGGTTTAGTGGTGGATTTACATGTTTTCCAACATATTTCTCCAATAGTTTACACAACAATCTTTAGTTAAGTAATATTTAGTTTAGTTAAAAAAACAAATCAAAATTCTTGATATTTACGCAAAATAAAATAAAAATCTAGCCCTTGATCCTTGGCGTGGAACGATACCCTATTTACTTTACACTATATTCGACATAAAAAGGGTTTAAATTGAGTCACACCAGCAGTTTATTTCGAAGGCAGGTAAGGAAATTCTAATGAAATCGGTGGCTTAGTCTTTACCGAACTACGCAATGAATGTCTTCTTGTTACCTATGGAGATGTGTAAGGATCTCGAATAGTTGATGTGTAATTACTGGTGGAGATCTTCCTCAAGTAATAACATGGGTATAAATTGGATGTGCTGGAAGCGGTTATCTGTGCATAAGACTAAGGGTGGTATGGGATTTAGAAATTTAAGGGATTTTAATCTTGCTCTGCTTGGGAAAAAAGGATGGAGACTTCACTGTAAGCCTGATACTTTAGTTGGTAAAATTTTTAAGGCTAGATATTATCAGGATAAAAGTTTCGTAGATGCAAGTTTGGGTAATAGCCCCAGTTTTATTTGGAAAATTATCTTTGAGGCGAAAGAGTTGGTGAGACTGGGAGCAAGGTGCAGAGTTGGAAATGGGTCTCAAATTAGTATCATGAAAGATATGTGGTTACCTCTGGATGATAACCCTTTTGTGTCGTGAAATGATCTTGCGTTGGTTGATAAGAATGTGGCGAGTCTGATGCATACTGGTAGGTTGGCCTGGGATACTGACTTGGTGCGTGATCAATTTAATGAAAGGGAAGCTGAAGCAATTTTAAGAATTCCCTTATGTTCAAGTCGTCAAGAAAATGTCTGGTTCTGGAATCTAGAAAAATCAGGTTACTACTCGGTGAAAAGTGCGTATAGGAAATTGCAGGAAATAAAGGAAGGAGGTCATGTAAATCAACAACCTTCTTTTTGGAGGAAGATTTGGACTCTTCGGGTGCCTCCTAAAGTGAAGAATCTGGTTTGGAGAGCGGTTGCAGGTTGTTTTCCAACTAAAATGCAGTTGAGATCGAAGCATGTTAATGTTGATAGTATATGTCCCTCTTGTAATCAAGGTATGGCAACAATGTACCATTGTTTGGTTTCGTGCTCGTTTGCTAGAGCATGTTGGAATCGAGTAGGCCAGGATAGGTGTCTTGGAGGATGAGTTAGAGAGTTTTTGTTCATGGTTTGATCAGATGTTGCAGCAGCTTCAGGAAGATAAACAACGGAGTATGGTCATGATTTGTTGGGCCTTGTGGAAAGTACGTAATGATTTAGTGTGGAATCAAAAAGGATCTACTATGGCTTCAGTTCTTTCTCTAGCCCATAATACTCTTGATCACTGGTTAAGGGCTCAAGAAAAGATCCATGTTCCAGATGTAGGCTTCTCAGTTCCGGACGATGGTAGTGATACTTGGAAACGTCCTCCTGCTAATTCTTTAAAGATTAATGTTGACGCTGCATTTTTTGAGGAATCTGGGAATTATAGTTACGCTTGTGTAGCTAGAGACAATGCTGGAAATGTTATAGAAGCTAGATCAAGCTGTCGTGCAGGTCGTATAGCAGCTGAAATGGCAGAAGCTTTGGTGGTTCGTGAAGCCTTGAGTTGGATTAAACAAAAGGGTTGGAAGGATGTTATTATTGAAAGCGATAGTCTTACAGTGGTACAATCAATTACAAGCAACTACCCTATGGTGTCTTACTTTGGGGGTATTATTGAGGATTGTAAGGTTCTATTGAGTGAGTTGAAGTTCGTTTCAATTTTATTTATCAGACGATCTGCAAATAAGGTTGCTCATGTCTTAGCCAGAGCATCTTATTTTTTAGCTAATTGTGTTTTTATGGGAGAAGATCTCTGTCCTGATATTCAAAATGTAGTCATGGATGATTTGCAAGATTAATGAAAGCTTTTTACTTGCAAAAAAAAAAAATTCTGTCTTAGGGTAGAAGAATTGGACAAAATCCCAGCTAGTAATTCAAAATTGAAATGGTGTACTGTGATGGATCCAAAAAAGTGATGAGGTCCTCACCTAATTATAATAAATTGAAATATTGTTCTAATATGGGACGCACCTAGATAATAGCTTCATCTTTAACTAGTTCGTTACTTTGACATCCACAATCCACAAACCACTCACCGGATCTTGGTCGCCTCATTTTGGTTATCTTGAAATTTTATCAAGGAACTATCAACGTAATTCAAATTTTAAAAGATAGAAAAAATTATGAACCATACGTGAAGTCTAGGAAAGAGACTATAAACACATAAATATTAGGGAATTGTAGAGTATGACCATGTTGTTAACTATAGAGATGAGCGTGGGTTCGTACTGTAACCATTTCCTTTTGGTTTTCAAAATTTAAAATTGTTAAGGCTGTTATATAATAATATACAATATATAGAGAGAGCTAGATAATAGAGAGAAGGGAGATCACTATTTTATATCATATATTGGTGTATGTTACAAGCTCAAGTATAAGACTTATTTATAGGCTCAATTAGAAGGAAGTTACAAGTACATAAAAGGCCAAAAGCCTTGTAGTTACATACATGTAAAAGGTCAAAGATCTTAAGAGTTACAAGTAATTGAAAAGCCAAGAGTCCAGATAGTTAAAAGTTAAAGAACATCCACTCATATGCAAGATATTCATAACAAAGGCAACCAAATTAATTATTCAAATTTTGTTTGAAAACTCAAGCTTTGACTTCAATCACAAAATTCGATTTACAAACTTTGTTTCCCACTTATAATAATTTTGAATGAAAAAAGTCTTTAAGGACCAAAAGTCACTACTATTTTATATAAAAAAAATATTCACACACAAATTCAATTAATACATTTTGACGCACTAAACTAACATTACACCCCACACAACTTTCGTTCTTTCCCTCTGTATTCTCTTCTATATATAATAGGAGAACACAGAGATAATTTGAGCAAGAAAATCCCCTCTGAAATTACTGATATACCCTTTCATGTTACAAAATTACATGCATATGCCACTCACTTATTTAATTTGAAAAATAGAAGTTAATTTTGTTTAAGTAGTGATTTGAACCACTAACCTCCTCTAAACAATTCATCCTTCCAACCATTGTGCTACTTTGTCATTTGGTTTATATTTTAAAATCCTTTTAGATAAACCCGCCCTCTTATTTGTCCTATACTTTAAAGTAAAAAGAACGGCAATTCACATTATTTTTTAAATTTTGTATATTAGTTTTCTAATATGGTACGTAAAACCAATTTCGAAAACAAATTGTCACTCCCTTATTTAATGGGAAAAATGAGTTAATTTACTTCTTATGGTGAACTAAACCGCTAATCTCATTTAAATAATTTATCCTTCTAATCATTGTGTTACATAATTTTCTAATTTTGAATTAAAAGTTTTTTTACATAAATCCAACATGTATCATGTTTTTACTATTACTTTAACATTTGAGTAAAATAATGTTATGTTTAAAATTTTCTATTTTTAAAAGAAATATGGTACGTGATTATGTATTCTACCAATTTCAAAAATATTGATAATAATATCACCTAATGTAAATTTGTCTTACCATAGTTTTAGTTAATATTAATATGAATTTATATAGTAATTTTATCAAAGAAATATAGATTGATTAGTCAGAATCGAATTAATCAATAAACGTAACTATGTTTGAAAAAGTTATTTAGTCATGAAGTAAAATAATTGAAAGATGAGATTCTTAAAAATATTAGATAGTAACAAAAAAGGTCGTTAAATGAATCTTATATAAATCAAAAAAGGATCATATAGTATATATATAATAGGACAAAATATAAAAATTAATCTATATGTACATCGATTATAATGTTGGATAATATGCACTTAGAAATTTCAGTTGGAAATTAAAGATAATAAACTTTGAAAAAATTGGATTAAAATAGTCAAGTTAACCAAGAATCAATACATTTTAGAAAATAGGATAACACATGGCAAACATGTACACAAAATATTATGGTCGATCAACCACATTATACCTATGAGTAAGTTAAATTATTAATAATTTAAAAGATATTATTAATTTTTCACATTTTGATTGAAAGACATCTCAACCGCTTCTCAACATTATGTTGATAAATAGTCTGTTTCTTGAGGTGTCAAAATTATTATAACTTATATAAGATCAACATATGTCATCCTTGTACAACTCATTTATATTGTAACTGTGTTTTCAGATATACCTTGTAAAAGAAAGAAATTAAAATATTAAACAACTTCATTCCAAAATTTAATTTGTGTCGATGAAAAACTCTAAAAAGAACATAAAAGAAAAACACTCTTATTTTTAAACTTTATGTTCTCTTGCCCAGAGTTCGGAGTTATTATAAGATCAAATTACTAGATGTTTTTAACTTATGACGTAAATTCGAACATATTAAAAGAATCGATCTATTTGTGTTAGTTTGTACAATAAGCTATAAAATATCTTATTTTTAATGCTTATATGAACAAGTAAGTCAAATTGTATGTAAATTAAAACAGGGACATTATAATTAAACATGTATAAACGAAAAATATATAATTACACTCAAATATATCTTTTAAGTCGCAAAAGTAAACGTATTATGTCAATTGCTATTGTTCCCTATAGAAGAGATGGGTATCAAACTAATTTTTAGCACCGTGATGTGGAAAGTTCACAACATCGGAGGAGTAGTACAATTAGTATTCATGAATTTTATACAGTTAGGACACACTACTATACTGTTGAGGGACATGCTTTATTGCTTGGTGCTGACTATTTTTACATATGTGGTTAACGCTTGGTGCATGCTTTATAAAGCGCACCAGGTTACTCTGGGTTGAAAAATATCGGTCTTTAATTATGTCAGATTTTTATAACAATATTATTGATAGCCTCAAGCTTTATTATGTAATTGTTAGATGTTGGTCGACGTGTGATCTTGCACTTGAGTTTCATTAGGGGATATAAGTACATGCAACAAAATTTTCAGGAAATTATTTCATTCAAACCTTTTAAAATTAAAAATGATATGTATTTTAGTATAATGCTAGAGAATGGCCCGTGCCTCGCACGAGCTATTATGCTAGTTCAATCTTATAGTTTATTCGAGGCATTTTATACAAATACATGTATTTTCTTGTTTGCTTTTTTTAGGTAATCATTTTTAATTTATATAGATAAAAGCATACAAAACCGTATGCAGCCCTATGAAACAATATGGCCTAGTCAATACAAGAAACAAGTTCACGGCACAAGGCCAAATTCACTACATAAATGTAAAAAACATAAATGTAAAAGCAAGATTGAAATCATGTTACAACCTTCTTCCTTCTATTGTTGTTGTTGTTCGAAAAACCAGCAACATTAAACTATCATGAAAAAATCTGCCTGAATTAGCAGCAACTCGCTTTCCATCTTGTTTTCTACTACCTTTCCAGTAGTACTTACAGTACCCAGATCAATGACAGACTCATCTTCATCTTCGTCACCAACCTGCATTCTCATTGACTTGTCTAGCAACATGGTTGCTTCCGTCTCCACCGCCTTTGGCCTCATTGTCACCATTGTGACCCGTCCTCCAGTGTCTCTGGCAATACCAACATACACTTAAAGAGGCCTATGAGGAGTCTCCAAAACACCCGTCCCTCGTCCATAAGTATCATCAGAATTCCCTGTAAAGTTCCTGGTTGAAATTCTAGTATCAAATTTCTCCCATACCAATATTGTCGCCAGGAACCACACATATGTCTCGTCTAGTATCGACCTGCAAACCAGAGCCAAACATTGGATTCTTGTCCTTGTAACCCTGACTGAAGCCAATATTCTCAATCCATCTACCCACCTTTTCCATAGCACCAGCAGCCTGGTTACCACCCTTTGCACCATCTCCCATCCAAAACCGCGACATCTTAACCAGAAGCCCTTTTCTTTCAATTGTCCCAGAAGTACCAACACCCACAATTTCAACTCAATTTCCAATATCTTCTTCTACGGTATCAACAATTCTCCTGCATTGTTCCGTCCTGTCAACACTCCTCCCAATCAATGGTTCCTCAACAGAAAGCATTCTCGATTGTTTACCACAAACTCCACTGGGATGTTCATAAAATAAACGACCACATGGATCCACATACACATGATGAAACATTATATGTTCAATGCCCTCTGGAACAATGGCATTATCAACCACCAGAAAAGTGGCCTAAGGATCTAACATCTCATTTTCAATCAACATCGCAGTCATGACACCCAAATCGCAACGTACCAAACAAATTCTCATAATGATCTTGCAAAGAAACAAACAAATACCATATCTTTCACCCTTTAAAAGAACAAGAATGTAACCCATATGATGTTCAGATACAATCAACAGTCCATCAAGAATAATCATAGTATTTAAATCAAACACATAAAGAGCAAAGAAACTATTTCTGCAAATTAACCTAAAAAAGTGCATAATTTCCCAATTTTGTTCAACCCAAACACCACCATTGTTTCTAATTAGAACGTTCTTCATCCAATCGAAGTCGACGCCTAAAGCTCTTGAAAAAAGACAATGACAGAGTGAATTAACCTGATAAATTTCCAATACCTTTTCTTGTCAATGGAGAACTTGTTCTTTAGCAGGTTCTGAATTGGAGATGGAACGAGTCATCTCCTTTCTTCAGCCTTGAAAATACCATCCACCTTGTCCATAACATAGCCAGAAAAATTCCCAAACAAATTAATAGGCCCAAGACCCATTTTACTCATTCCCGGTTCATATTTAGTGGTTAAATCAGATGAATCCACCATCGTCTTTGACCACTATTGTTCACTCTTGGATAACGATCCAAGGAAGAATCAACCAAGACCATCTCTGAAAGCGAATCCTCGAAGATGTCTTGAAATAGAGAGGCCATTGAAGTAGAGAGGCCAGGCACACGAGAGACAAAAGCTCCCCCAAATCAACATCGACATCTGAAGGAGACGATGAAGAAAAATCAAGAGAAAGAGGCAAGAGGAAGGGAAAACTCAAGGCGGGGGTGAAGGAGGGAGGGATGAAAGGTGGGGAAGAGAAGGGAAATGTGATAGGGAGGGAGGGGCGGCTAGGGTAAAGAGAAAAGGGATAGGGGAAGAAAGAGAGGGAGGAGAGAGAAGAAAGAGAACGGTAGACTCCCATCGAATTGGTACTATTCAGCGAATTAATAACTTGTTTTTGTTTTTTTTTCTTGTTTGCTTTTTTTGGTCACAAATATAGAGTAATTATACTATTGAGAAAGTAAACTGAGTTCATTCCAAATATATACACTTACTACCCTCAAATTCATTATTTTTCACATGTTTCATGTACCAAACCTATTCCTCCAAACAAAATGAGAAAAAAAAAACATTTACAGCTGTAATGAAATCAAACAATGGAAATAGTAATTGACATTTGACAATCACCTATATGTAGGCCCATTAATCTATTTACAAAGCTTTCATCTAATTACATTCTAGTGGGCTAATGTTATATAGTCTTCTAGTCTTCTATGGTGTTCGTGGCCCAACAACTTGTCTATCACTTACAACCTACATGTAAGTGTACGCCTTAATGTCCAACAAAAAACTCGAAATACATTTGTTTACACCAGTCCCTTACTCCAACATCCGCAAACCACTATCCATAATCTTCATGGCGTCATTTTGGTTGTCGTGGCAATTTGTTTATACTAGTCCCTTACTCCGACATCCGCAAACCACTATCCAGAATCTTCATGGCCTCATTTTGGTTATCCTGCCATAGTTAGTAGTTGAGGTGAATGCTAGTAGTGTGACACGGACTATGAATATATCTTAACTGTGTAATAAGAGTACTTACTTATATTGTAGAAGTGCATCCTAATTTTGACACTAATCACCAAATGTAAAAATCTCTATTTAATCATGGACAAAGTTGTGTGAATGTGAAACAGTTTGCCACAAAAACTATAAAAAATTAACCTTCTCTTCAGAAAAATTGAGCAAGATACTTTGTCTCTAGTTATCATAATTTAGACCAAGTAACAATTTAATAACATTGTCATCATGAAAATATCCGGAATTGTATTCACGGTTCTCCTACATACAAGTGGAAAGGCTTGGTTTATCTGACTGCTTAAATATGAAATTTAGAAGTAAAACGGAAGATAAAAAATCGAATGAAATACCTTCAAGAGAGCCATAGCAGTTTCTATTTTCTTGTTTTTCTCTTGCAACTGATGATTTTCTATTGTAAGAGAATCGATTTGATGATTATTCTCTTTACAACTTTCTTCCAAGTTTTTGAGATATGCCTGTTATTAAATATAATTATGAATCATATCGCAGTGTTATACACGCTGGAAAATGTACACTTGAACATACATTGAGCTCACCTTCTTCCTTTTCCTAGCTTCACGAGATGCGCATATGTTTTTCTGCATTTTCATCTCCTTTTGTTCTAGTGCACTATGCAGAATCAATTCGGTCAGTTGGCAATAATGAAAAAGATAATTTTCCACACTAAGTTTAAAGGTAAAGAGGATAGATCTAGTAGAATTTTACAATAGTGAAACATTAATAATAGAAGTTGGATATTCCTTTGCATTTTTCTTCGGGTTAAATTTGGGATAATGTTAAAAATCGAGATAACAAACCTTTGGGATGTCAGGGCCCTGACATCGGATAAGGAAACATTACTGCTTGTCCCCGTGTATTGCACAGTCTTCTTTATTATTCTATTGTTTTATTTTATATTTTTTAATATAAAATGTAATTTGAATAGAATATTATACAATAATGTATTTTTTTGTGTTTTCAAAATTAACAATAAAAATATTTAATTTAACATGTTATTGACGGTATTCGAACCTTAAACATTTGTTAATATTTTAGATATTAAAATATTAATTATTCTCTACTACTATATGTAATGGTACTCCTCTATTTAATTTAAAAGAACAAGAGGGTTGTTAATCTTTTGCTAGTTAATCAAAACTACTAACTCTTAACTACAAAAGATCTTAAGTTTGTTTATCATATACGAGATATAGGACCATAAGGTTGACCTAGGTTATTAATTACATGAGGTAGGATGGTTTTTTAGTGCAAATCGGTAATGGTAATTTTATAATTATGAACAATATTCTACAATTACAATAATACCTTTGTATTTTTATATCACATTTTGACATAATCTCAAGTAGGCAACCTTAAGAACCTAAATCTCATTATATATTAGCATAGATAGATAGTATATCCTAACTTCTTAAAAACGTATAGGATTAACATCAAGAAATTGCTAAAAAGTGATTTAATCGGTAAGATTGACTTATCAATTACATGTGTGTTGCTTAAATGTAGCATAAAGGTCAAAAATGAATACTGATTGATTAAGATTTGATTAATGAGAGACATTAATCAAATATGTAAGAAAGAATGTCACCTTGACAACCCATTTGATGATTTCAAATCCTTCTTGAAGCATTATCTTCATTGTTTACTAAAACTCTAACATATAAACAAAAAATGATAGATTGAGCTTAGTAAAAATTAAAATGATAGATGACTTTAAAAGTAGAAATATAGATATGATTTCTATGACATATCTCTCCAAAATAACATCAAAAATATAAGAGATATCAACATATATGTGGAGTAGATCGATTCGATCAACATATTAATTCAATATTTTTTATCGGAGTAAATAATATTTCAAAAATGTGATAGACTTCAAATTACATACTAGCTTTACGGATGTGAATTAGCATTCTAATTCTTTGAAACATGCAGTCATTAACTATCCATCAATCATCATGCATACATAAAACCAAACACACACATGCACACACATATTAACTGAATCAATAAATCTCGATTTGATTGACATCGATCCATATCGATTTTGATCGAAAGTTGCCACACATATCTTGATCGGATTGGGACCAATTCACATCGTAATTAAATTTTGTTAAATGTAAAATTAGCTTAACATTTTGATAGATTCCAAAAATTGCACCAAATTTAGGGTCTGAATTATCATTCTTCGAGCATTCATCACCCATCAATTATCATGAATACATATAAATAAACATACATATGCAAAGATGTATTAACTGAATTAGTTGATATTAGATCGACAACCTTACCATTGAATCTCGAGAAGAAAAAGGTTTGGAAAGAGAAATAAACCGCCGCAATTCTTGAAGAGACGTCGACTATTGTTCATCTTGTTGGATAATTGTAGCCGTCAATGACAATTTATACAATAATAGATTATGGGTCTGTTTGGCTGCAACTTAAAGTTGCAGCTTATGGCTTATAAATCCAAAAATGCTTATTGGGGGTGTTTGCCAAAATAAGTGAAACCAACTTATGGCTACTTAAAATGGATAAGTTGAATGTTAAGAATCCTTAACATTCAACTTATAACTTATAACTTATTCTCGATACACGCAATATATAATATTCTTCAAATCTTCAAAACTATATATCTTTTGATCCGTTCATTAAAAAATTGATATGTATATATCAAATTTCTCTACTCATCGAGATCTATCCATTGATATCCATTTATATATATTAAAAAATAAATATTTTAAAAATAATAAAAAAAAGTTAATTTATAAATTCTGATTTACCCAAACACTCTACTGCTTATAAGTTCTGATTTACCAAACACTCTAGGACTTATAAGCTCAGTTCTACTTATCACTTATAAAGCACTTACTCATTTTAAGCTATAAGTCAACTTTTGCTTGATAGCCCAAACGCCCACTATAAATCTAGAATCTTCTAGGTTATGGGCTCTCAAATGGGCTCTAAATTATATCATATAATTTGACCCATATTTTTTTGGATTTGGTCCTCGGTAGTCCTCTACCCGTTCTGTTCTCGTAACATGTCCATTGGTGAAAAAGGGTGTATATATAATAATTTATTAATTTTATACTTTAACAAACTTAAACACTATTATTAAAGATTATCTTTCAACAATTAATTTGATTTCATCATTAGTTGATGTATTAACTTTAAAAAAGCAATATATAATTTTGTTTGGGTTTACGTATTTAAATTTTTGATGTAATGAATCACAAAAGGTAAAAAAGAAAGAAACATATCACAAGGCAATGAAAATTTGTTTGACAATTTTAGTAAAAAAAGATTGAAAGAAATATTCAAATAATGTAATACAAAAAAAATTGTTGCATAGTTTTACAGAAGAGCTCACATAAGGCCCACTACGAAAATAATTCTTTTATTACTATTAGACTATTTTACTCATATTGAACATACACGATCATGTAAATGTCATGTATATTGTATCAATCTACATCTTTTTCAAATCTACACCCGGGCAAAATTTTAAAAATTTAAACATCATTTAACAATTATATATATAGAGTTAAAATCTATGGAGATCACCTTTTTTTGTGGAGAGCTGTAGACCACATATGTTCTGAAATCTAAATTTAGAAAAATAGATCATATTTTGTAATCAAAAATTTGCAAAACGTACTATTTTGCAAAGTATATTCTATGAAAATCACTATTTCATTGAAAATCTTGAAAATCATGTAAGTTATGCAAACTAAACATGAATGTTCTGCAAATCGAACATGTTTTACAGAACAATATATTTTGCTATGTTTTAGTTGCAAAACATATATAATTTTAAAGATTTTAAATGAAAATAGTTATTTTCATATAACATAATTTATAAAATATTATAAATTATAGCGGATCGGTTGTGCAAAAAGTGTAGATCGAGAAAAAAGTGTAGATCGGTTTATAAAATATTTTATAAACTATGTTTTATGAAAATAACTATTTTCATTTAAAATCTTTAAAATTATATATGTTTTGCAACTAAAACATAGAAAAATATATTGTTCTGCAAAACATATTCGGTTTGCAGAACATTCATCTTTAGTTTGCAAAACTTACATGATTTTCAAGATTTTCAATGAAATTGTGATTTTCATAAAATATACTTTGCAAAACAGTACGTTTTGCAAATTTTTGATTGCAAAAAAGGTGGTCTCCATAGAACTTAACTCATATATATTGTTATGGATTAAAAAACGTGTTTGTATATTAATTGCTAGGATTTATGAGCTTTCGAGCTTTAATGGTTGCACTTGTGTTTCGAGACTAAATCGGTCCTCACAAGATGCCTACGTATCTCAATCAGTGCTGAGAATCAAGCCAAAGACGTAGTTCTTGGTATTGCCCTCGGGGCTATGGCGGCAGGGGCACACCAAGGACGTAGTGACTTGTATATCCTTATCCGAGGATGAAGTCTAAAACGTTGTAGATGACGTATGGAGCTGTGTCCAAAACATAGTGGATGACGTATGGAGTTGTGTCCAAAATGTAGTAGATGACGTATGGAGCTGTGTCCAAAACGTAGTTCTGAGATGAGGGGTCAGACCCTTTATATAGGCGTTTAAAAGCCTAATGGATAAGTATTGATTTCTTTGAAAGATAAGTCTTATCCTTGACGGTGGATAAGTATTGACTTTCTTAAAGGATAAGTCTTATCCTTGACGGTGGATAAGTATTGACTTTCTTGAAGGATAAGTCTTATCCTTGTTGATAAGGACTGTGACTCATTGTTTCTTTTAATTGGGATTCTGGATCCTTCTTTGAAGAATTTACCATATTTTGGACTCCTTTTATGAGCTGTATATTTTCCCTATTTATTAATTACGAAATTAATAAATAATTAGGGTTTCGGGCCTTGCTTATTGGGCCGTGTTTTTTGACCAATTCGGGTCTAATTAATACGTAATTAATTGCACTTTCTAGGATTATTTTTCAGCCCATATCATTTGCCCCCCGACTTCTATGATAATGCACTAGGATTTCATAGAAGTTATACTGGTCTTTTTCGAGACTTGGGGTCTTTTTATCCCTTACCTGGGACTTACTACCCTTTTTTGGGGATTTTAATATACACTAGTGTTTCACGAGTATCATCTTGGTGTAAAGTGTGGAGCGACCTACACATTTACGATGATTTTGCCTTATTCGAGGCTAGTTTGACATTTGCATAAGTCTTTTATGTCTTATACCGTCTTATTTTGGCTTCAAGCCTTTCATTGAGCATATCGAATGATGAGGTTTGGACTGAATGTCTTAGATTTCTGGGGTTTCAACCCTTCACCCTTACGAGTTCTTACTGATGGCTGCACTCGTAGTGATTCATTCTCAAGTCTATCATATCAAACTTCTCCCGAGCTTGAAATTTTTGCTAATTAACAATAGGCATCTTTGGCTTTCTTTTGTATGTTTATTAGCAACATTCACCCTTCGGGGTTCGTTGTATTCAACTCTATTTGTGCAGTTGACATGCATATTTGTATGCTTTCCTTTGCATTCATTTGTAGTTTGTCTTGGCAAAGCTTTGATTGGATGTTTCTACCAATCAAAACGAGTTCAACCCTTCATCTGCTTTCTAGGAAGCTCATGATTTTATCGAACCTTATTTCTACTTGTCCCATTAGAGGATCATTTTAGGATGCACTAAACATAATAAACTTTTAAGTTTGAGGCATGCCAAGTTCTTGGCACTTCGATCCCTTCCAGGGTTTCCAATTTGTAGGAGCCTCGACCAAATACGTTCTTGACGCGATATGGTCCTTCCCAATTTGGGGCCAACTTGCCTTTTTGTCCAACTCCGGATGCCTCAATCTTTCGGAGGACTAAGTCTCCTTGATGGAAGAATCTCTCTCTAACCCTTAGGTTATAGTAGAAAGATGCCCTTTTTTGATGTTCAACTACTTTAGCATTTGCCTCATCTCTAACTTCATCAATTAGATCTAAGGCCAGCCTCATGCCTTCTTCATTTGTCTCTGGCTCATAAGCTTCGATTCTTGGAGATGTGTGAGTAATCTCCACTGGAACCACTACCTCTGTCCCATATGCCAGCAGAAAGGGGGTTGTTCCAGTAGTGACTTTACAAGTAGTACGATATGCCCATAATATGGGGAGCAATTCGTCTACCCAAGTGTTTCTAGAGCGTTCAACTCTTTTCTTTAGTCCATCCAAGATAATTCGATTGGCAACCTCAGCTTGCCCATTTGCTTGAGGATGGGCAACAGAAGTGAAGCGTAACTTGATATCATTCTCGTCACAATACTTCTTGAATTCATCGTTGTTAAACTGAGTTCCATTATCCGTGACCAAGATTCGTGGAATTCCGTATCTGCATATTACATTTTCCCAGAAAAAATGCAATACTTGCTTGGTGGTTATCTTAGCTAAAGGTTTAGCCTCAATCCACTTGGTGAAGTAGTCGATTGCCACTATCAAGAACTTTCTTTGCGCACTTGCCATTGGAAATGGTCCAAGTATATCCATTCCCCACATGGCGAATGGGATAGGTGAGTTTATGGATGTCATCATTTCTGGTGGTTGCCTAACCACCGGTGCATGCTTTTGGCACCGTTCACATTTTTTACGTAGCTTTTAGCATCTGCAAGTATGCTTGGCCAATAGAAACCTAGACGAGTGATTTTATGAGCAAGAGCTCTACCCCCCAAGTGCTGTCCACAAATTCCTTCATGCACTTCCCTTAGGGCTAATTCTGCCTCTTGGGGTCTCAAGCATTTCCGATAAGGAACAATGAAAGACTTTTTGTATAGGATTCCCTCAATCAGGGTATACCTTAGTGCTCTCACATATAACTTTCGTGCTTCTGAAGTGTCGTTGGGTAACCACCCAGTTTCCAGATGAGATTTGATAGGATCCATCCAACAGCTGGCAACATCAATGGGTGCTACCAACTTTCCATTGATGCTTGGGGTCTTCAAGACTTGGAAGTATACACTTCCTGTGTAATTTTCAATTTCAGAAGAGGCAAATTTAGACAAGGCATCGGCCTTCATGTTCTCTTCCCTTGGAATGTGTTCCACATAGCATTCATCAAACTGCGTCATGATGGCCTTGACAAGTTTTAGGTAATTGGACATGACTTCATCTCTGGCCTCAAACTCCCCATTTACTTGGGAAACCACTAGCCTCGAGTCTCCACACACTTTCAGAGTTTTAACTCTCAAGGCTCCAGCCAGCCCTAAGCCAGCTATCAGGGCTTCGTACTCAGCTTCATTGTTTGTCGTTGGGAAGTCCAGTTTTAGTGCATACTCTATGAGAAATCCATCAGGACTTTGTAGCACCAAACCTGCTCCACTTGTTTTTGTTTTTGATGCTCCATCAAAATAGAGCACCCAACATTCTTTAGACACCATGTCTTCATCTTTCTTGTCTTCCACTATTACTTCCTGCCCCCCGACTTCCTGGTTTTCAATAGTGCATTCAACCATGAAGTCAGCGAGTGCTTGAGCTTTTATGGTCGTTCGAGGCTTATACTTGATGTCAAATTCTCCCAATTCGATAGCCCATTTGATCAACCTTCCACTAACTTGAGGACTATGCAAGATGTTTCTTAGGGGCTGATTGGTCAGGACCTCTATCTTGTGTGCCTGGAAGTATGGGCGTAGCTTTCTTGAGGCCATAATCAAGGCTAAGGCAAACTTCTTTGTCGTAGAGTAGTTTATTTCTGCCCCATGTAGAATCTTGCTCACGTAATAAACGGGCTTCTGAACCTTCAACTCTTCTTTTACCAAAACAGCTCCAAGGGCTGTGTTAGAAATTGCCAAGTATAGATAGAGTGTTTCTCCAAGTTTTAGTTTTGCCAAAAATGGTGCTTTAGTCATTTATTTTTTTCAAGGCCTCAAAGGCTTCTTGGCTTTCTGCTGTTCACTCAAAAATTTTCATGTTCTTCAATGCTTTGAAGAAGGGTAGACATTTTTCCCCTGACTTGGAGATGAACCTTCCCAATGCTGCCACTCTCCCAGTGAGTTTCTGAACATCTTTAACAGAGTGCGGTGGTTCCATATCCACAATTGCTTTAATTTTTTCGAGGTTGGCTTCAATTTCTCGTTTAGAGACCATCAGACCCAAAAACTTGCCTGACCCTACGCCAAAGGCGCACTTGGCAGGATTCAACATCATTTTATGGTGTCTCTGCACTTCAAATGCCTCTCGGAGGTGCTCTATGTGATCGGCCTTATCGAGTCTTTTGACTAACATGTCATCCATGTAAACCTCCATGGTCTTGCCAATGAGATGTTTGAAAAAAAATTTCACTAATCTTTGGTATGTGGCACCTGCATTCTTGAGTCCAAAGGCCATAACTAAGTAGCAGTAAACACCAAAATTAGTAATAAATGATACCTTGCGAATGTCATCCTTATGCATTTTGATTTGGTTTTATCCGCTGAAGCCATCCATGAAGCTTAGTATTTCGTGCCCTGTAGTGGAATCTATTAAAGTGTCGATCCTTGGTAGGGGAAAATAGTCCTTAGGACATGCATCGTTCAAGTCCGTAAAGTCTACGCACATTCTCCACTTTCCATTGGCTTTCTTGACCATTACCGGGTTAGCCAACCATTCAGGGAATTGAATCTCTTCAATGAATCCTACTTCCAAGAGCTTATCTACCTCTTGTTTTATGGCCTCTCGCCTTTTTGGAGCAAAGTTCCCCTTCTTTTGCTTCACCGTCTTCCTTTCGGGATCTACGTTCAACTTGTGAGTTATCAATTGGGGATCAATCATTGGCATATCAGCTGTTGTCCAAGCAAAAACATCTTCATTCTCTTGAAGGAAAGATATAATCTTGCCCTTCCAGGGTTCAGGCAACAGTGCTCCAATGTAAGTGACTTTATCTGGTTCTCCTGGAACTAAATGAATAGGGATCAAATACTCAGTTGGTTTTCCCCTTCTATCTTCATCATCCCTTGAATCCATGTCCTCAATTGGGAGAACCTGTCCCCCGATTCCATCAGGCCTTAACGCGGCTACATAACAGCTTCTAGCCATCTTTTGATCTCCCCGTTCCTCACCAATTCCATTCCTCGTTGGGAACATGATTTTCATATGATAAGATGAGGCAACAACCTTGAACGCATGAAGACCCGTCCTTCCCAGGATTGCATTGTAGGTCGAAGTTGCATTTATAACTATGAAGTTCAACATCTGAGTAGACGTATTCGACCTTTGCCCCCATTGTCATTGGGAGTTGGATGGTACCTTCCACCTTTGATTCCACTCCATTGAATCCATATATGGGCATATTCGAGGGTGTCAACTGAGAGTCAGTATAGCCCATCTTGATAAAAGCATCATGGAACAAGATGTCCACCGAAGCTCCATTGTCGACCAAAACTCTCTTCGTTTCAGAATTCCCTATCACGGGTATGATGACTAAGGGATCATCGTGGGGAAATTTCACTCCCTCCAAGTCAGAATCATCAAAACCTATTGATACTTCTGTTCGGGCACGTTTCAGTGCTTCTCCGACCACAGTCATTACCTCTCGGGCACATGCTTTCCTTGAGTTTCGGGAGGACCCAGCAACGGTTGGTCCTCCGAATATCATGTTGATGACTGGCCCTCGGGGCTTGGGATTACGATCTTGATTGTTGTCCCTTCTTTCATAATCCTTCCGTTCATAGTTTCCTCTTTGACTCCCTTGATTTCCGTCCTTGGTTAATTTATTAAGTTTTCCTCTCCGTATCAGAAACTCGATCTCATCTTTCAATTGTCTACAATCGTCGGTATCGTGACCGACTTCCTTGTGGAACCGACAGAATTGATTTTGATTCCGTTTAGACATATCAGTCCTTAGTGGCTTCGGCCATCGGAGTTCCTCCTCCTTTGCTATTTCCATTAGAATTTGGCTCCTGGGAGTGTTCAATCTTGCATACTCCGTAAACTTTGGCCCAAAATTGCTTCTCTTGGGTGGAGAATCAGAATCATTTGATATCCTAGGAAACTTTTCCTTGATGTCATACTCATGTGTCTCCTTTCTTTTCTTTGAATTTACACTACCACCAGCAGTGGGTTCATACTTTCTCATGCTTTCTTCAGCCTTGATGTACTTTCCGGCTCTATCTTGGAGCTTCAGCATGCTCTCGGGTGGATGCTTTGCCAATGATCTTTTGAAGTGATCATCAGTGGTTCCTTGCTGCAGAGCTATCATAGCTACTTTGTCCTCTAAGTCCGGGACTTTCAGAGCCTCCTGGGTGAATCGGTTGATATAATCCCTTAAAGCTTCATTCTTTCCTTGTTGGATTCCCATGAGTGATGCAGAACTTTTCTCGTGCACCCTTCCACTAACAAATTGATTGATGAATGCTTTGATTAATTCCTTGAAAGACCCAATGGAATTAGGAGGTAGACAACTATACCAACGTTGGGCCATGCCTGCCAAGGTTTGTGGAAACGCCCTACACTTGACCGTATCATTGGTTGGCTGCAACAGCAGTGCATTAGAGAAGGTTCTTACGTGATTTGCGGGATCTCCCGTTCCATCATAAGCTTTAATCGTTGGCATCTTAAATTTCCTGAATATGTTAGCTTTCATGATGTCTTGAGTAAATGGTGGTGTAGGATCATCAAGATCTCCTAGGGGTAACAAAACACTAGGATCACCCCTTGGGGGCTTCAGCCCTCTTGGTTCTTCTCGGTGTTGGGTCCAGGTTGATTATCGGGACTCTTCCACTTGCTTGGCTTTGTGCTTTCGCGGCCTCCTGTTCTGCCAGTAATTTCTTGAGCCATGCAGCCTCAGCCTCATGGGCCGCAATATTTTCCTTAGTAGTTTGGGGTTGTTCCCGATTTGTTTGGGAAGAACGCCTCCTCCTTGGGGCAACATCCCTCTCTTCTGCAGATGTATAATTCTCGTCCTCAGTATAGGGACCCGAGTAGTCTTGAATCAAAGGGGTCCGTCGAGTTTGAGTTTGTTGATTTTGGGGTCCTAGACCTTGTATATAAAGGGGAACATATGCTTCATGATAAGTGGGGTTGAGACCACTACTGCCCATCGTGGGTCGAGGAGGCATGTCATAGTTTGGCATCTCAAGAGTTTGAGTTGCGTATTGGGGAATATCCGTAGTATGAAGTTGAAGACCACTTGGTGCATTCCTGAGCAGTGGGGAGGTCGTGATTGGTTGTTGGTGAATGGTCTCTTGTGGATTAGATCCATGAATAACCATCTGCAGGGGATTCGTCCCTTCAGCCGAAATTGGGATCTCCGGTCCTTGAGTATTGGTGGGGATATTCGCCCCTTCAGTTCCAGTAGTTGGCGGTGGTTGATTTATGTGAGTATCAGCCTCAGAGGTGATAGGAATCTCCTCAGAAGCTGGAGTATCTCGAGTTGTCCTTCGTGTGTTTGCCATGGTTGATGTTGTCTTCCCACAGACGGCGCCAAATGTTATGGATTAAAAAACGTGCTTGTATATTAATTGCTAGGATTTATGAGCTTTCAAGCTTTAATGGCTGCACTTGTGTTTCGAGACTAAATCGGTCCTCACAAGATGCCTACGTATTTCAATCAGTGCTGAGAATCAAGCCAAAGACGTAGTTCTTGGTATTGCCCTCGGGGCTATGGCGGCAGGGGCACACCAAGGACGTAGTGACTTGTATATCCTTATCCGAGGATGAAGTCTAAAACGTTGTAGATGACGTATGGAGTTGTGTCCAAAACGTAGTAGATGACGTATGGAGTTGTGTCCAAAATGTTGTAGATGACGTATGGAGCTGTGTCCAAAACGTAGTAGATGACGTATGGAGCTGTGTCCAAAACGTAGTTCTAAGATGAGGGGTCAGACCCTTTATATAGGCGTTTAAAAGCCTAATGGATAAGTATTGATTTCTTTGAAAGATAAGTCTTATCCTTGATGGTGGATAAGTATTGACTTTCTTAAAGGATAAGTCTTATCCTTGACGGTGGCTTAGTATTGACTTTCTTGAAGGATAAGTCTTATCCTTGTTGATAAGGAATGTGACTCATTGTTTCTTTTAATTGGGATTCTGGATCCTTTTTTGAAGAATTTACCATATTTGGGACTCCTTTTATGAGCTGTATATTTTCCCTATTTATTAATTACGAAATTAATAAATAATTAGGGTTTCGGGCCTTGCTTATTGGGCCGTGTTCTTGGACCAATTCGGGTCTAATTAATACGTAATTAATTGCACTTTTTAGGATTATTTTTCAGCCCATATCATATATACATATATATTTATTTATTTATTGAATAAGTAAGTTTTTTGGCTCATTCTGAGATAATTTAACAGAAAAACTCCAAAACAACACAGTAAACTAAAAAAACTGCCCATTAATTAAGAAACAAAAAGAAAGTGATGTTTTTTTTCTTAAAATGTAATAGATCACATAAGTTAAAAATAAAACACATATCATAGGTGACATAGCAATTAAGTTTCTAAAACTTGTTTGACATTTTTTTTAATATAAAAATTGAAAAAAGTCCCAACTAGAGAAGAAAATACACAATTATAGCAAAGTAATTAAAAAGAGCCCAAATTTGACCAACTACAGATTAACTCTTTTATTAATATTGGAATTCCAAAACTTAAATTAGTTTTTTTTTTATCTCCGATTACTCGATAATTTATGTCAGCAACAGAAGCCCCAAGCTTATGGAATTGTTGATGTTGTAGCGGTGGTTGAGTGAAAAGCCCGGATTTTTTTCGCGCAAATTCTCGAGTTCCTATTTTATATTTTTTCTGAATTTACTATTTACTATAAAATTAAATAGAAGTAATTAAAAATTATCAGGTTAGGATCGATCTAAACCAGCCCATTATTTATATGATTCAACATGCCAACTATTAAACAACTTATTAGAAATACAAGACAGCCAATCAGAAATGTCACAAAATCCCAACAATCTCAAGTATTAAAAAAAATGTAATAAGTAAGGGTGTGTGCGCATTTTGGGATAATTTGAAGTGAAAGGTGTGAAACAACATATTTTACCATCTCATTGTTAACAGGGGTAAGACATGCATTTTAAGTTGTATATAAAATATAGCCTCATAATTTATTTATTTTCAAATTTTTTTTTTTTGAATAAAAGTTTAAACATTAAATTATTATTCATAATAAAAAAAATTAAAATAATTAATGCAACTATACTTTATATACAACTTTAAATTCGTGTCGAGCACTCTCTCCCAAATGTTAACAATTAAATGGGATCGAGAGAGTAAAAAATTGTAGAAACAGATACGAAAGTACTATTTTCTTTTGTTTGAAAGTGATTTTGAAAATAAATTGGATCACAAAGGTTTAAAAAATGTATCACAAGGTAGTGAAGTTTTCAAAATTTTGTTTGACATTGTATAAATCAAAATAAATTGAAAGAAATAGCTATCCATAGAGTAGTCTGAGATTAAATGATATAGTATTATTTTAATAAATGTAAATTTTTTAAATAAAGACATGGAGTTTTGTATTAATAACACTAGAAAACATATCCGCTTAATAACACTAGAAAACTTATCCGCGTACCGTTTACACGGTTTATAGATTTTTATTCTTATATATTTAAAAGAGTAAAAAATATTTTTTATTATTTTTGAAATAAATTAATATCTATTTGAAGGGTTTTCCAACAAAATTTATTCAGAACAATATATATGAATCATTCGCTATAGGAATACTCTCCTTATATATCTAAAACTTTAACGATCTTAAATTAATCATAATGAAAAATAAAAATCGGGTTGGTCCCATGATGTAATTTCTTCGTGTGCTTGTATTAGTTATACTATCTTAAAACTCATGCGATATACGGATTATTTTTTATATTATATGTCAAATTTATAAGACATGAATTTGATAGGCTTAAAGTTTTAAATGATATGACTTGATAATAATTTTATATATGTTGCCCATAATAATTTTAAAAAAAAGAGGGTGATTAATTCAAAAGTATAATTATCTGTCTTAATTAGAATATGTATGTAAAATAGTCTGGCCCGTTATCCTAAATTTTAAATAAGAAAACCTCATAAAAATTAAAAGGAATATGTCCGAGATATTAATGTACACAAAGCCTGATCCAAGATATCGGCTAAAATTTTAAATGAACTTGATTATAATTTATATATATATATATATATATATATATATATATATATATATATATATATATATGTTATCAGTAATAATTTCATTAAAAAGGTGAAATTTACCGTCCGACTACCAAAGTTTTAATATTTTAACTTTAATAATATAGTATTATAATTTTTTAATAAAAAAGCTCATAAAAAATTAAAAGGACTAGAGCCAAGTAATTATAGTACATAAAATCATATAATAAATTTTTAATAGGAAAGCCCAATAAAAATTAAAAGAATTAACTTAGCAAAAAAAAAAATTAAAAGGAGTAAACATAAATCATTAAAGTACTTAAAGTTCGGTTCAAATTACCGACTTATCATGATGCGTTCACAACATTGAAAATGAATTTTTCGCAATGTATGTCTTAAAGTCATTCGAAAAAAATTACTGCGGTCTTAGAGCATCTCCAACGGTGTTGGCTAAAATCGTTAGCTAAAATAATATAAAATGCTGATTATGTAAAATTTGCTGAACCTGTAGGATATTGTGTTCCAATGGAGTTGGCTATACTAGTTGGCTATATTTTAAAAATAGAATGTTATTATTATTTCAAGTTGTTAAAAATAGAATATATGATTTGAATATGGTAATAATTGATGTGGAGTTTTACTACAGGTCCATAGGGGTTCGACAAAAATAGCCAACATGGAGAGGTTGGCTAAAATTTTAGCTAACAGTTTTATCCCATTGGAGCGGATTTTTTTTTACACATTATCTAAATATTTTATTTATGGCAATCCACCTATGATTTTAGCTAAGGGTTCTCCACCATTGGAGATGCTCTTATACAAGGAATAGAAAACGACACATTATAAATAACTAGTTTACTAAGACGCGCTTCGCTGCGGTTTTATAATAATATCTCTAAATTTTCTCAAAAACTATTCTACAAAATACGTTTTTAAATAAAATAATATTTCTAATCTAAAATTATGTTTTGTTTTGAATTATATATATATAGGTCATTGCTCCATGAAGAACACTCTTATATAAAGAACAATAAAGAACACCATAGAATCTTACATAAATTGCATGTTGATTCTAATTTTCTCACCAAAAAAAGTTTATTACGAATAAAAATAGAATCTAACAAAAAATTAGAATCAAATAAAACATGATTACATGTAATTTCATTGTGATAAATATATATACAAGATTCTGTACTGGATTCTATACTGGATTATATGTAATGTTTAATTTTTAAATTTAGATGAGATTCTACGTTAAATTTGATATGTTAGGCTTAATTGTTGTTCAATTTTATGATTCTAATTTTAAAGAATCAATTTTTATGAAAAATAAAGTGTTTATGATGGTGTTCTTTATTGTTCTTTATATAAGGTGTTCTTATATATATATATATATATATATATATATATATATATAAAGAAAGTTTAGGATAGCAGAATATTTATTTTCTCCATTAGTAGAGATTTTAAATGCAAGAATATTGAAATTGTATATTTAGTTTCCTCCATTATTAAATATTTAAAAGACAATTGAGATTTTTTTCTAATCTTTGGTATTAATTAATCTATTATATATATAATATCACAACAAGGGGTTTGGTATAAGCAATTTAAATCAAATGGACCATTTTACCCTTACTTATACTATACATTTTTAGGGTTATTTTGGTCTTTTAACATCAATAAATTTATTACATATTATTAAATGCTACAAAATTAATATGGATACTTATACATATATTTATTACATATTATTAAATGCTGCAAATTAATATGCATACTTATATATACATACAACATTTACCTGAATATATATATATATATATATATATATATATATACATATAAATACTTATATTTATGTAAATTTATGATAATATATGACCATATACACTTACATATTATATATCTCATACTATTATAGTATCATTTAGATTTATTGTAAATTTATGAATTAAGAAAATTTATAAATTAAAGCATGTTTGTGAATTGTAATTATTTATCTATATTAAATCAAACTATACATAATTTCTGACATGCCTTAACTATTATATTTGTTACGATACAAATACGGTCCAAATCAGTACAAGCTAACAAAAAAAAATTTCATGTATATAAGTGTAATACAAACTTGTACTAATTTTAATGTCGTATAACTCATCAATTGCTGCTCTAATACAAGGACATACAAAAATTTGACGAAAAAATAAACAATTTACTCATATTTAAAGTAGGCCCGTGCATTGCACGGGCTAAAGAGCTAGTTAATTTCTTATGCAAGACCGATTTAATTTCTAAACTTCTTATTTACCAAAATGTTCCTGTATTTTCTATTATATCGCATAAAAAAAGAAAGTTTAGGAGAAAAGAATGTTAAGATGTTAATTTCATTTGAAAAGAAATATTATGAGAATATTTAGATAATAATAGAGGAAAATTCAAAATAATGTAAGGTAATACATTTTTTTTCTAATTTAGATATTTTGAAGGCAAGAATATTATAATTGAATATTTAGTTTCTTCCATTAGTGATATTTAGTTTACTCCATTAGTAAAGATCTATTGTATATTTACTTTCTCCATTTGTAGGGATTTTAAATGCAAAAATATTATATGTTTCCTCTATTATTATGTATTTAAAAGTTAATTGAGATTTTTTCGAATTTTTAATATTATTAACTCAAAAAATTGAGAAAATTAGAAAAATAGAACGGAGCGATATGACTCAAAAAATTGAGAAAATTAGAAAAATAGAACGGAGCGATATGAGAGCGCCACCTCACCGCCCCCGTCTTCTCCTTTATATAATAGTACTAGTCGACTAAGCCGCGCTTCGCAGCGGCCCTATAATATTTTTGTAAATTTTTAAATATTAACTATTTAAGAAAAAATCAAGTAAAAAAATAGATAATCTATACTATCTTATAATAGACCAAACATTAAAATTTTGGTCGGTTGGTACTTCGTAATTTTACCTAATTACCCCTACTTATTTAAAAAAAATATATTGTTAAGTAATAACATTATTTATTTATAACCAATAACTTTTTCAGCTAAACTACATTACTTTTTCTAACAAAATCCCCTCTTTTTGTAAAACAAATCACGGGCAATTACCTTTTTTAACTAAAACACATTAATTTTTCTATTTTTCTTACTAAAATACTTCCTTTTACAAAATATAACGGACAAATCCTTATTTACTTATTTTAAAACAGATTTTCATAATTTTAGTTACATGCAATTAACTTTTTCAACTCAAACATGTTACTTTTTCTATTTTTCCTTACTAAAACTTTTCTTTTCCAAAAATATCACGGGCAAATCGTTAGTTAATTATTTTAAAATATATTTTAATACCTTTAATTATTTAAAAAAAAAGTTAACACGCCTAATTATTTTTTTAACAAATACAATTAACAATATATTAAAACGTAAATAATAAAAATAACAATTATTCAAAATAATTCGTGCATCGCAGGGGTTTTAAGTTAATATATGTAATCGTGAACATAATATTTAACAAATTAACATACATAAACAATGAAATAAACTATTGATATGTTTTTATGCCGATTTTGTATAATTTTTTCTTGAGTCAACACTCGTTACATTAAATACATATAAAGAAATACTAAAAATATGCAGTAATATAAATTTAAGTATTAACCACCACTTAATTCTTCAACCATTCATATTTATCAGAAAAATTACAAATTTCTTAAATATTCCTATACTTTATATGTCGATTTTGTGTCATGGTTTTTGAGCTGAGGCCCGTTGCATAAATAAATATAAATAAAAAATACTACAAATATATGAAATAATAAAATTTAGGTATTAACCACCGCTTCAAACTTCAATTATTAGTATCATAACAAAAATTACAAAATTCTTAAATATATATAAACTTTATATGTCGATTTTGTGTCATACTTTATTGAGCCGACGTCCATTACGCACGTAATTTTAAGTGCTTTGACCACATAGTAAAAATAATTATTTTTTAAATTTAATTTTTCTGAATAAAAGTATAATATTAATATTTGTTTTAGAAAAAAATTTAAAAAATATTAATTTTTACTATGTAGTCAAATCACCTAAAGTTATATACAGAAAATTCAAATTCCTTATATTATGAACAGAGGGGGTACCAAAAGACTTGGAAAAATATAACTCTCATGTTTTTTAGTGGTGTTATTAAGAAGCCTATCACACTCCTAATTTAATTAATAACACACAACACATCCCGCCTATACAAAAACGTACAAATTAGTGAAAGATTCATAACTAAGCAAACACATGTTGACATCAAGTTATGGTAATTCAATTAATGCAAAAATTGAATTAGCTAAATAAAATTAATGAAAAAATTGTATGAATCAGTTGGAGAATTACTTTACAATTTAGAGACCAAGTTCAATATTCATATATCAAAACCTAGATGTCCAAAGGTACAACATACAATACAAAATTATCCATAATAAACATATTTTGTACAAATAAATTCAACCGCATAAAATATTATAACTTAATACGAAAAATGTGCCACCTGTAAAAAAAACAAATTATCGATTAATTATAAGTAACAACATTCAAACAAATTTTGCGAGAGAAAAAAATCTTTATATCAATGCAATATTTTAAACATGACATTAAATAATTAATGCATGATAAGATCATCACAATAATAAAAGTAATGTTTAATTATAGTCGTAAAAAGTAATCACCTATGAGTTGAAGGAAGAAAGAAGTTGAGAAAGCATATCCGCACCTTTATTAAGCTAATCGAGCAAACAGCAACATAAAAAAAAATTGTATTCCACTTGTTAAGCCTTCGTAGGTGAGTCACAAATCAAAAAAATTATTAGAGATTCAACTGCACATGAAGATAAAAGAAAATATATATGCAATCAAACCAATTATTGAGAATGAAAATTTAATAACATGCATGGTTAGAGAGGCATTCATATTCTATATCTATAGCTATGGAAGTCCACGCACAAATGCGCTATAATTTACTCCAAGAATTTTAATGCAATGCATGTGTATATATACCGATTTTGAGTGCAGTGATCTAAGGAAATCAAATTGAACATTCCTTAAATTATAATAACTTAGCCTATAAATATTTCTCACAATCATTATTTTTTTAGGTCATAAATATAGAAATCTACAATATCAAATTTTCAAATTTTGAGAAAATTAGAAAAATAAATTGAGATGATTTGAAAGGTGTCATCTCATATTTAGTTTAATCCGTTAGCGAAGATATATAGTTTCCTTTGTTAGTATATTGATTTAGTATTTACTCAATTAGTAAAGATTTTAATTGTATATTTGGTTTCCTCCCTTAGTAAAGATTTTAAAGACAATTGAGATATTTTCCAATTTTTAATATTAATAATTCAAAAATATGAGAAAATTAAAAAAATAGATCGAAGCGATTTGAGGGCGCCACCTCACCACCCTCGTCTTCTCCTTTATATAAGTATATATATATATATTGATAAAGATATATTGTATATTTAGTTTCTTCCATTTGTAAAAATTTAAAAGGCAATTGCTAGTTTTTCTATCATATAAATTCGAATTTAAATAAGAAAATTTTAAATTGAGAAAGGAAAGAATGTTAAAATTGTATATTTAGTTTCCTGCATTAGTAAAAATTTGAAAGACAATTGCTATTTTTTCTATCCTATAAGCTCGGTCCAAAAAGGATCCGGATCCAATTCCGACGACGATCTGAGAGCTCATCGGGGTTTTCCTTTATATATATAATTCGAATTTAAATAAAGAAATTTAATTTTATTGAATTAAAATTCAGAAGCTCTAGAAAAATAGATAAATAACTTTCGGACGATCTGAGAGCTCATCGGGGTTTTCCTTTATATATATAATAAAAGAAGAAGATAAAGATATTGATTGTATTCCCTAAAAATTCAAATTAAATTAAAATAGTGAAACTCTAGAAAAATATATTAAAACTTAAATAGGATTTAAGTTAGTTGAGAAAAAAAGTAATACTTGTTTAATTAAATTTTAAATAGGATTGACTTTTATATATTTACTGTCTTACCTAAAATTTTGAGTGTAAATAAGGAATGTCTTCCCTAAAAATTCGAATGTAAATGAGGAAAATATTTATTTTGAATTAAAATTGTGGAGCTCTAGAAAATTAGATAAATATGAATCGAGCGATTCTAAATAATAATAAGGAAATTCGAAAATAATAAGGAAGTTGTAATTCTCTAAATCAAAGAAAGTTCTATCAAGTCCTACAAATTCGAAAATAATAAGGAAGTTGTAATTTTCTAAATCAAAGAAAGTTCTATCAAGTTTGAAAATAATAAAAGAAAGTTCTATCAAGCCTACAAATTCGAAAATAATAAGGAAGTTGTAATTTTCTAAATCAAAGAAAGTTCTATCAAATCCTACAAATTCGAAAATAATAAGGAAGTTGTAATTTTCTAAATCAAAGAAATTTTCTAAATCAAAGAAAGTTCTATCAAGTCCTACAAATTCAAAAATAATAAGGAAGTTGTAATTTTCTAAATCAAAGAAAGTTCTATCAAGTTTGAAAATAATAAACGAAAGTTCTATCAAGCCTACAAATTCGAAAATAATAAGGAAGTTGTAATTTTCTAAATCAAAGAAAGTTCTATCAAGTTTGAAAATAATAAAAGAAAGTTCTATCAAGTTTGAAAATAATAAACATGCAATTTTTAATTTCCTTCCTACAAAATCGAAAATAATAAAGGAAGTTGTAATTATTAAAATTAAAAATTGTGAAAAATTGAGAAAATTAGAAAAATAGAACGGAGCGATTCTAGAGGCGCCACCTCACCGCCCCCGTCTTCTCCTTTATATAAGTATATTGATTTTAAAGGCAATTGCTATTTTTTCTATCCTATAAATTCGAATATAAATAAGAAAATTTAGTTTTATTAAATTAAAAAAATGGTTGATTTCTCAACGAATTTTTGGTCCTTAATTAAGTTTTTAGGTGTTTTTAGAAAACAGAGCCCCATCTAAATTTAGAATTCTTTCAATTGTCATGTGATAGTTTTACGATAATCATATGAATCAGACATATTTGTAAAAAAAATGCATATTGAATTGAAAGAGAGAAAAAAATAAAAATATTCTATCAAAGTTATTATTGAATTGTACATGATTTCAGTTTTACAATGCCGCAAACCTTTATGGCTGAAACAAAAGATTTTTCACCATTACAGTCATACAAAAAATAATTAAAAAAAAAACATAACTTGCTGAATATGATGTCTTCTAGGTCAGGGTACAGAAAAGTATTCATGATTAGATTAATATGAGCTTGTATTATGAGTTAGTAGGTATTTACCTATTCAGACACACTTATCTGCTTTGGTTCGATCACACAACCTAATCAATGAAAAGAGAAGCAATTCAATTAAAAAAAATGTAAGCAATAAAGCAAAAAGATATTAGCATGCATCAATTTATATCAAAAACGACATGTTAAGAAATTTGGAGTTAATTTCTGGATATAAAGATGATAATCAATTGGGGTAAATTTAAGATTTAACTAAAATTATAATATAAATTATATGGTACCAATGATTTACCGTGTCAACACACTCGAACATCAAGAGAACATAGTATTGATTATCTCTAATCCTGAACAAATCGAAAACATGTGTTAACACACTCAGAAATTTGATAATAAAACTTTAAAATGGAACATGAAATTTAAAATTCAAAATATGAAAAAGAGACATGCAGTTTATTGTAGGATGGAAGGCTTTATATAGACTTTTGGGTCCGAATTAATAGGATTGACTTTTATATATTTATTGATTTCTCTAAAAATTTGAGTGTAAATAAGGAATGTTTTTCCTATACATTGCAAATAAGGAAATTCAATTTTATTGAATTAAAGTTGAGAAATTCTAGAAAAAAAGATAAATATTTTTTAGACGATCTGAGAGCTCCTGGGGTTTTCCTTTATATATATATAATAAAGAAGATATTGAAAATAATAAAAGAAAGTTCTATCAAGCCTACAAATTCGAAAATAATAAGGAAGTTGTAATTTTCTAAATCAAAGAAAGTTCTATCAACTCCTACAAATTCGAAAATAATAAGAAAGTTGTAATTTTCTAAATCAAAGAAAGTTCTATAACTTTGAAAATAATAAAATAAAGTTCTATCAAGTTTGAAAATAATAAAAGTGTAATATTCAATTTCCTTCCTACAAATCGAAAATAATAAAGAAAGTTGTAATTATTAAAATTAAAAATTGTGAAAAATTGAGAAAATTAGAAAAATAGAACGGAGCGATTCTAGAGGCGCCACATCACCGCCCCCGTCTTCTCCTTTATATAAGTATATTGATTGATTTGAAGTCGTAAGTTTACCTAAACATTTTCTTACTTTTATATAGATAATTAATATTTTATAGTAAAATGATATTATGAAGCTCAAATAAAGTTTGATATTTTTTATAAATTAAGTGGTATAGATATTTAATTGTTGTAACTAATGACTAATTAAAATGAAATTAAATGCAAGAAATTGTTTTCATAAAATATTCAAAAAGGAAAATTTTAAGAAAAACACCTTAATTAATGAGTGTTGATAACCTCTTTATCGCTTATCGTTATAATATATACTAGCCTATAACCCGTGCAAGGCACGGGTTTCAAAAAATAATAAACTAAAAAATTTAATATTAAAATAAAAGAAAAAATTAATATGATAAATTATAAAATGAGAAACTTAAATATTAATTGAAACATAAATTATAAAGCTAACATGTTTTAATTACAAAAAATAACTACCTATAATATTTTTAGATGTGTTTTAATTATATTAATTGTATTTGTTAAAAAATACGTTCACTTATTAAAATAGGTAAGTTTTTTTACATAATTAAAAATATTAAAATAAGTTTTAAAATATATAAGTAAGGGTTGAACTTGATATTTTTGGAAAAGAGATATTTTAGTGATAACAAATATAAAAGATAATATATTTTAATTTAAAGATATTTGCCCGTGATATTTTTGGAAAAGAAGTAGATTTTGTTAGGAAAAAAAATATTTTAATTATAAAAGGCAATCAGCTAGTTACTATTTTTATAATATTTTATTATTTATTAAATAGAGTATTAAAATAGATTTTAAAATAAATAAGTAAGGATTGCACCTCATAATTTTGGAAAATATAGATTTTAGTGATAACAAATATAAAAGATATTATGTTTTAATTTAAAGGTAATTGTCATGATATTTTTAGAAAAGGAGTAGATTTTGTTTGAATTTTTTTTAATTATAAAAGGCAATCAGCTAGTTACTATTTTTATATTATTTATTAAATAGAGTATTAAAATAGGTTTTAAAATAAATAAGTAAGGATTGCACTTCATATTTTTGGAAAACATATTTTTGGAAAATAGAAATTTTAGTGATAACAAATATAAAAAGTAATATGTTTTAATTTAAAAATAATTGTCATGATATTTTTGGAAAAGTAGTAAATTTTGTTAGAAAAAAGTTTTTGTTATTCTAAAAAGAAAGAAATATATTTGTAGCATTATATCCTAAATTTAAACAAATTATATCGCACATTTCCATTTTTTATTAGATTTCAATATTATTTGATTTTTATGTAGTAAAATATAGTGAAATATTAATGTAGAATAAAATTTTCCCGAATTTTGATTATATTATTAATTTATTAATTAGAAAAAGTACCGAAAACCAAAAACTAACCGAAAACCAAAAACCAAAACTTTCAATGTTTCGGCTTTAATAATATAGTATAGATAGATTGATGTGTGACGTGCCTGAACACATCCCCGAATCTAGTTTTCTCATTAAAAAATTAATGCAAGTTGAAGTTGTATTAATATTAGCAAAATTTTAAAATAATAGCTTTTTACCCTTGTTATATAAGTATCCACTATTTAGTTGGACACTTGGATACCATATATGTTCTGGAAATAAAATACATTCATAAAATGCTCTATAAAATAATATATTGAGTAATATTTTGTAAACATAACATATGTGGTCTATAAAACATCCAATTTGATGATAATTTTAATTCTACAAAGATATTATGCACATATCTTATTTGCAGAACATTTGTAATGAACTAATATGCATGACAATGTTCTGCAAGTATAACATGCACGATTTACAAAAATATTGAATTAGTGATGATTTTATACGGCAAGATATCTAATTTGACAATGATTTTTATTATGTAAAATATGTTCTACACATTATTTAAGTTGCAAAACGTAAATGGTCTCCAAGTCTCCAACTAAATCATGGTCTGCATAGAACTTGACTCTATATATATATATATATATATATATATATATATATATATATATATATATATATAGGCAAATGCTCAAATGAGACCCTATGTTAAAATGAGAACTGAGACACAATCTCAGCCCCACACTTTTAATATCTAAATTAAATCATGGCCATACAAATAAAAATCTAAATTTTATTTTATATCATTTATCTCTCTCATCCACCTATTTTCAATTTTCTCTCTCTCTCTCTCCCCCGCCTCTTGTCTCCATTGCATCACACCTCCGAGTCTCCGATCATTACTCTTTTTATCCCGCCATAATATGACCACCATCACCGGAAAAATTTCAGCACCAGAAATTCATCACCCTCGTCACATCACTTTCAATTTCTATCGTTCCCGATCTATATCATTTCTGATCTACCATGGTTATGCTTCATGTTGGCGTTACTCCTTGTTTCTCTTTTTTGATCAATTTAGTCTAAAAATAAACACCTACCAATATATGTTACCCTAGATTCATAATTTTTCACATCCAATGATTTTCGTTGAGCATGTGATTAAGACGATTTTGGTTGTGGAAAAGGTATAGGATGAAGGTTATGTGGTGACGGTGGTGGTATACATGGTATAAGTAGTGATTTTTGGTGATTTGTTTTAAAATTGTTAATAATTTTTTTTGAAATTTTTTAGTGATTTTGATTGAAATTCGGTGATTTGTGTTGAATTTTTTGGTGATTCTAGCCTAAATTTGGTGATTCTGATATGGTGGTGATTGTGATATGGTGGTGATTGTACATGAGACACAAATAGTGAAAACAACAGTTAAGGCGGTGGTGCTAGGTGCAGCAGATGGTGACGAAAATAGGGGTTACACTTATAGGCGCAGTTTGTGGAGGAGTGGAGGTGGTGGTACGGAGTGGGCCAATTTTGTACGAATATAATTTTTAGTGATTCGGGATAAACTTTGGTGATTCTATGGTGTTGAGGAGGTGGTGGTAGGTGGCAATGTGTTGTTTTAAACTCTGGTGATTCTAAGAAATATCGATGACAAAATCTTCTTTCACCATCAGATCTGGGAATTTCGTTGTTTTGATAAGAGCAACAAAATTGATACGGTCATAGGGAGAAAGGTTAAAAAGGAGAACAATGATGGTAGTGTTTGATTACGATGGCGGTGGTTGAGGTGTTGGTGATGGAAGAAGTTGGTAGTGGAGATAGTGAAGAGATGGAGGTAGGAGGAGACCTACGGTAAAAGAAAATGAAATCTAAATCTAATTTGTGTGGTTGAGATTAGTTTTAGATATGAAGAATAAAGGGATGTGATTTAGTCTCAGTTCTCATTTTTAACTAAATTCTCATTTGAGCATCTCCCTATATATATATAGGGTCTTGCTCATAAGAGAACCCACATTATTGTGAAATTTGAGATCTAATCTCAGCCCCTCTTCATTTAGTTTAGTCATAACCACCCAATTGAATTATATACATACACGTATGTATCACCCTCACCATTTCCTCCAACAACCACCCCTCCCTTTCAACCACCATCTCCGACCAAACTTCGACACCGAATTCCGTCCAACCTTCATTCTTTTTCGATTATCCACGCAAATCCAGATTTTTACTTGTGATTCTCGTCCATATTTTAGTGATTTTTGCATTCTGGTTTTTGTGGTGTAGACAGTATGATGGCTGGTTGTGCTGGTGGTAATCGAGAGTGCTAACGGTGGTGATTATTGGTAGCGAGGGTGGTGATTACTGGTTGCTGCTTTAAAAAGTAGTGATTTTATGGTGGATTTTGATAATTTGGAGATGGTGTTTGAGTGATGGTCTAAGGTGGCGATTGGCAGGTGATGTTAATGGTGGTCGTGGCGGCACGTATGGTGGCTGGAGAGGATGGCAATATGAAGATTTTTGTTTACTTGTGGTGATTTTTGGTCTAGTATCGGTGATTTGCGGAGGTAGTGGCCGGAAATTGTGGCCAAAGGTGGTGGTTGATGATGATCGGAGGAGGTGGTTAAAATAGGATAGAGATGATGGTGGAGATTAAAATTTTTGATAAGGTTAATGGATGGTGGGAGATGAAGATAAAAAATTAAAATAAATATCTATGATTAGATCTCATTTATCACAATAGTGAAAGTTCTCATTTGAGCATGACCTTATGTTTATAGAGAATAAGGATCATAAGGTCAACCTAGTATACTTTTCTAATATAAAAATAAAGTAAAAACATGGTAAGTATATATTTGATAATAAATAACTAGATATGTTATTTACATGTATTTTGAGTGTATCTTAGGAAAAAATATCATAAGATTAACCTTAGGATCCTTATTCTCATATATATATATATATATATATATATATATATATATATGAGAATACTCCATGAAGAACACTCTTATATAAAGAACAATAAAAAACACTATAGAATCTTACATGAAATTACATTTAGATTCTAATTTTCACACCAAAAACGATTCTTTAGGAATAAAAATAGAATCTAGCTAAAAATTAGGTTCAAATATAACATAAGTACACATAATTTCATTGTTACAAATATATATAAGATTCTATACTTGATTCTATGTAAGAGAGATTTGGAACAACATCTTATAACTTGACTTGTATTCTCAGATGAATTTATACATATCTGCATTAGAATATGAAAAACTGTTGTGAGTCGTCCCTTTCTTTCTATCCAAGTAGAAGGTTATATTTGACTTTATTGATAGATTTAATTGCATAGTAACCGTAATGTTTATCGAATTTCATGCACAATAGCAATATCAAACACAAAAACTGTAAAAACCAGATAATGTGCAAGGATTTTTGTTAATTACTCAAGAAAAGATATACAGTTGTTACCATATATACAGTAAACTCGTATCAGAAAAAAAAATTACTGAATTCTTTTCATTTTAGCGAGGTAGTCAGTGGCAATAAGGTCAAATTTGGAGGGTAGGATTTTATGGATTGAAAGACAAAGGGAAAACTTTAAGAGTTTAAGGAAATTATCGACAAATTTCCATATGTATAATCGGAAATCACATTGCAGTTATGTATCAGCTCTAATATAGTGTCTGGTAATTATTGGTGTCTTATATTACAACTGCTAAAATCTTAAAAACAAAATAGTATATAATGCCATCGTAGAATCTCTTACGACTTTTTGGCATGAGCTCGTCCAACACTCAGGAGTTTTATTTATGTTGCATTGACATTCCATGCAGATAAATCTACCTTATATCTATTAGATATAAATTAGCACCTACTAAACAGTCATATTTACAACATATTTAATGGGGCAGACGAAGTTGGCAGCAGCTACAAATGCTTCTGAAATACATCTGCTTGCAAGCTTGGTACTAATTCTAGCTGGTGGCTACCTACTGATTTAAAGTTAGATGCAGTAACTTGAGTTTTCAAGAAGCAATATTTGCAATGAAATTGGCTAGAATGCACATTAAAATCTCCCCAGTACATTAATTGTAATGCAATCAATTTCCAGTTAATGGATGAACTGAATTAGGTACACTGATATAAAAGTCCTTTCGGGTTCCTAATTAGAGATGCATCTCAACAATTATAATTGACTAACTGATATGCAGTAACTAAAATTCGGATATGAATTCAGTTTTTAAGAATGAACAAAAATGATAACTAGTAGTATTCTCTGTAATTTAGTTCTGGGAAGTTTGAAATTTATATGCAAGATTAATTCGCTTAATCATCATTTTTTTTTCATTTCTAGTAGTGTAAGTTGTAACAGACCAAAATTTCAAGATTAAACATACCACGTGAAAACCTCCATTTCGTAAGACCATCTAAATATATCTAAATTATAAATTATACAGTAGACATGTAAGACATGCAAAAGCTGCAAGAGAAATGTAAGAGAAATGTAAAGAAAAGGTTGATGCAAGAGAAATTTAAAGAATTAAAAAGACTAAATTTTACTCGGTATCCGATAATCAAACTGAAATATTAATCAGGTACTCTAAAGTAAAGCATACCGCATATGACTCATGACAGTTAATTTTTGTTACAGAATCTCCGCGTCCCAGTTCCTGGGAAAAGCCATAAGCGGTGGTATACAGCTTTGGCCCTGTGTCTGGCATCAAATGGTCGTTGGATAACTTCACATCAAGATTCAAGTAGCCGCTCTGTGGATGTGTGTACTCCTTAAATGGTAAAGCACTTATAAACTCCACGTTATGACATGGAAGATGATCCTCAAATAAACCAGATCGAGGCCAATCATTTAACTTGAGCATTAGGGGTCAGGAAGACAAGTCAAGTATACCCTCTGAATAGCCTTTAAAGAATGAACTTACCCTATAATCCACCTGCAAGACAAATAACAATTATTAATAGAGTTTTATGAGACATAAGAGACCATAAATGGATAACACCGATTTCATTTAATCAACAACGTAATTCCAAAATTAACAATAAACAAGAGCAAGATCGATTTGAGATAATACACCTCATAGGGTATTAATAACTTTAAATTTAAGATTCATAGAGGTCTCATATGGTACCTTCAGGACGAAGAATGAAGATTTCCAAAAAAGACTATAAAAATAAATGTTAAATGACAAAAAAGAAAAGATCTAGAAACTATGACGGCCCTACCGGAATGAAAGTCAAGAGGCTTCCCTTTCTTGCAAAATTAAGTAAAACTAGACACATAATTAAATAAAACTAGACACGTGATTAAACAGGGAAAACTGTGTACACTATACATAAAAGCCAGAAATAGACTTACCTCGCACCAATTCAAACAATTAACGACGTCCACTTTTGTCTGAGACTTCTTATGAATTGCTCGCGACATCACCATTGGTTCCCAGCTCAAACCATACGCACTTTCAAGCACATTTCTAACAACTATAGATTTTCCACTTGACCAGTGGGCCTGAAAACACTTCAGATCTTCAGCTTGAATGTCCATGTTCTTAGATGCCAAGTTATAATAGGAGGACCAGTGTGCAGGGGTCTCTGGCATGTCATGCAGCTTATACAGATCATGCAACTTTTCAGCTTTCACTAGCATATTTGCAATCCAGTTGTCTGGTAAGGTTTGTTTAAGCCTTAGAATCCCCTTACCACACCCACCCATACTCCCCGGTGGACAAGAAATACTACCGTCCTTGTTAGCTTTCCATTCCGATTTTGTCTTCACAAGAGCACCACCCCTCGTTTCAGTAGTTGTGCCCAAATTTCCTTTGCTAAGAGGTGAACATATTTCACCAAGTAGATAGCCCACCCCAGGAACTACAGATTGCATGATTTTCTTCAGACCGTGCAAACAGCACTGACGCATCTCCTGACAACAAGTGATGCAAAGATCATACCAACATCTTGTACAAAATAATTATTAAATATATTTTACTTAAAAATTAAAAAAAATAGTGGGGGTCCCCTTTTGGGGCCCACATTTTTAATTATTTTTTAATTAAAAGTTAATTGTTTTTTATTTATTTTTTAATTAAAATCAAATGCAACACTATCTCGCTAGAGTAACACAATGAGTCTTCTGCAATAGAATCTGTTCTACTACAACATGACGTTTATGTGTAATGTAACATTGTCTCCGAAGTATTGCATTAGTTAAAAAATAGTGTATCAATTGTAACACAAAGTGGGCATTGCAATTTAAAAGTATTACATCTGGCCATCTATGGCGTAGTGAACGGTTCTCATCTATTTGATTTAAAATATCTAACGATTGTTGTTCTTTTGTTGGTTAACCAAAACTACTAACTACAAGTTACAAAAGATCTTAATTTTGCTTATTATATAGGCTTTATGACCTTTTCGCCCTTCAAGTTTGGATCGTTGTACCCATAAATCCTTTAAGTCTAAAAGTGTTCTTTTTCTCCCCTCGGGTATCAAAAATGTAACTTTTTGGGTCAAAAATGTACCTTTCCACCCAATCGGTTGAGTGTCAAATAGGTACAATTTTGATTCTCGAGGGGCGAAAAAGAACGCTTTTAAATTTGAAGGGTTTATGGGTACAAAGGATCAAAGTTGAAGGGCGAAAAGGTCATAAAGCCTATTATATATTAGTATAGAAGTATAGATTAGTATAGATAGTATAGATATTTAGGCAAAAGTTCAATATAGACCCTTAAACTTATGATTTATCGTAGACCAAGTAGTTTTTATATATGTAATGCGGTATATACTGCAAGTTGTGTAAAGAATATGTGCAATACACACACACTACAACACATATATAAAAGTACATGGTTTACGAGTGGTCCTAAGTTTAAGGTCCTACATATATATATGCTCTTAACTTCCTATAATGGTCTAGGAGTAGCATCAAACAATCACTAAAAAGGAATCTAATCAGTAAGATTGATGTATCAATTACATATATGTCTTGCTTAAACATAGCATAAAGGTCAAAAATAGATACTAATTAATAAAGATTTGATAATGAGAGACATTAATTTAATACGTAAGAAAGAATGTCACCTTGGCAACTAATTGGACAATATTAATTCTTCTTGGAGCATTATCTTCATTGTTTACTGCAAGTAATTTCATAAAATATATGAAAAAGATTGATTGAGCTTAGTAAAAATTAAAATGACAGATAACTTTAAAAGTAGAAATATTCATAGATCTGATGTCTATAACATTTTTCTCCAAAATAACAACAAATGTATAAGAGCTATTAACATACATTTGGATTAGATCGGGTCGATCAACATATTAATTCAATTTTTTTATCAGAGTAAATAAGCTTTCAAAAATGTGATAGACTTCAAATTACAAACTAGTTTTAGTTGTGCAAATTATCCTTCTTATTCTTTGGAACCTATAATCATTGATTACCCATCGATCATCATGGATACATAAAAACAAACACACACATGCACACATATATTAACTAAATCAATAGATCTCGATATTATTAACATCGATCCATATAAATCTTGATCAAAAGTTGTCATATATACCTTGAAGAGGATCAGGACCAATTCACATCTTAATTACATTTTGTTATATGATAAAACTAGCTTAAACATTTTGATAGATTCCAAAAAATGCACCAACTTTTGGGTGTGAATTATCATTCTTCTACATATATTCGTCGCTCATCAATTATCACGAATACATCTAAATAGACACACATATATGCAAACATGAATTAACTAAATTAGTGGATATTAGATCAGTGAAACTTACCATTCAATCTCGAGCTGAAAAAGGTTTGGAAAGAGAAAGAAACTGCAAAAAGTCTTGAAGAGACATCGACTATTATTCATCTTGTTGGATAATTGTAGCAGTCAATGGCAATTTATACAATAAATGAGCATAAATCTAGAATCTTCTAGATTGTGGGCTCTAAAATGGGCTCAAAATTTTATCATACAATTTGATCCATAGTTATTTCGATTTGGTCCTATGTAGTCCTCTACCCGTTCTTATAACATATCCAGTGGCGAAACTAGAAAATAAGGAAAAGGTGTCTATAATAAATTATTAATTTTATAATTTAACAAACTTAAACACTATTGATAAAGATTACCTTTTAACAATTAATTTGATTTTATCATGAGTTGATATATTAACTTTAGAAAGCAAGATATAATATAATTTTTTTCTTTAAATGTTTAACTTTTTTATGTAATGGATCACAAAATGTAAAAAATAAGAAATATATCAAAAAATAGTGAAAATTTGTTTGATGGTTTTGTTATAGCCAAAATTTGATATCGGGCTTTTAGGTTAAATTCGGGTCAGGTAGGATTCAATTGGGAATAATCAAGGTATAATTAGGGATGAGATTGTCATAAGGAAGACTTAGGTCTTGTCCTCATAAGGGTAAAGGTGTGCCCCTTTAGGTCGTCCACCCCTTGAGGGCGCGTCTTGGGTTTAAAATGGCAACTTGGTGAAGGATGACTCATTTGCCTTGGTACTAGTAAGATATTGAAGGCTTCTCCATTAGGACGCATCCTAAGGGAGGAGTATCCGTTATTGAAGGCCTCCAGGCGTATGCCTGTGTATTGAAGGCCTCCTCGTGTATTCAATGGGCGCGTTCTCATTGGGGATGCGGGGTGAATCTTTGTGTTTACTTTGGGAGCTCTGTTCATGTACTCAATGGGCGCGTCCTTATTGGGGAACTTTGGAGTAATCCTGCACTTTGCACCCAAACGTTTGAGATCACTTGTCCTGTTATCTGGTGGGTGCTTCTCATTCGGGGGATAAGGATGTGTCTGGCATTTGAGGTAAGTCATGGATATACTTGCGTCTATGAAATAAGGAAATAGCTGGTAATGGATAGGACTAGTCCTCGACGGAAGAAGTTTCCTTATCCATGAAGTCCCGAAATCATAGACGAGTCTTAGGCCTTCGTGACTAGGCCTCATCGTTGGACATTCCTAAAGCGAGTCAGAGACTAATTATGGATGGCGGTGGAAGTTCCCTACTGGGCTTCGAAGATCAGAGACCAAGCACACAGAGGTTATTTGCTCTCCAAGAACTACGTTGGCTTGATCCCCTATAAATAGAGATACGTAGCCACATTGCAATGGGTCGAAAGTTGAGAGTTCTGAGGCAGCCAACATAAACCTTAAGCAATCTCAGCCACCAATTAAACACAACCACTATACTCTGGCGGATTCACAACCTAAGAACCACCGCTGTAGATCTTAATTTCGGCGACAAACCTCGAATTTTGTTAATACCAAATTCCTCTGTTAACAAGTTTTAGTAAAAAATTGGAAAAATAGTCAAATAATGAAATACAGCAAAAAAAGAAAACAAAATTTTGGCAAAGTTTTAAAAAAGAGCGCAGATAAAGCCCACTACAAAAATAAGTCTTATATTACTACTAGACTGTTGTACATATTTAACATACACGATCGTGTAAATGTCACATATATATTGTATTTATCTACATCTTTCGCAAATCAACACCACTTGGCAAAATTTAAAAATTTACACATCATTTAACAATTTCATATTTAAAAAATTAAATTTAATAAATAATTTAAGGTTTTTGGCTCATTCTGGGTTAATTTAACGTCAAAAGGTCTCAAAACAACACATTAATCCAAAAAAATACCCATTAAGAAACCAAAATAGAAGTGATGTTTTTCTTTCTTAAAATGTAATAGATCGCAAAAGTTAAAAAGAAAACACACATCACATGTGACAGTTAAGATTATAAAAAAAATTTAACATTTTTTTAATATGAAAAATTGAAAAAAGTTCCAAATATTGAAATGAAGAAAAAAACCACAAATGTAGAATTTTTTTTTAAAAAGAACCCAAATATGACGAATTACAAAAATAAGCCTTTTATTTATATTGGACTATTATACTCATATAACTGAAGTCGTGTACATGTCATATATGTTAAACCACCACTATTGGGCAAAAAAGGTTTAACACTTTTAAGTATAAAAAAAATGTAACTAATAAGGGTGTTTGCGCATTTTGGGATAATTAGAAGTGAAAGATCTGTAACAACACATTAATCTAAAGATTAGCCTTAAGAAATGGATAATACAAATAGTTTTTTTATTTGTATTGGACTATTGTACTCAGTGTTCTAAAAATCGGCGATTAATCGGGATTAATAGCCGATTAATCGCTAGACGGCGGGCCATCGAACTGATTAAGCGAGAATCGGTCAATTAATCGTTTTTTCAGAAAAACGGTCAAAAATCGGCTAAATCGGTCAAAAATCGGATTAATCGATCAAAAAATGGGCTAATTATTAAAAAATAGTAAAAAATAGTTAAAATTTTAAAAAAAAATAATTAAAAATTTAAAAGGTAGAAACTTGATTAAACAATAGGAAAAAACATTATTTTTGTACATATAATTATAATTTTAGATGCCTAAATCGTAAGTTCTCTTAATTTTTCATCTGAAATTGATCTCTAATTGAAAAGTTAAATCTTCAAAATTTTATTTATTACAATTATATAATATTTTTAACATATTTGCATAAATATATGATAATAACATATGTTTAGTTGAATTAACGAAACAATTATATACATGAATATAAATGTATATAAAAAATATTATTAAATTTATTCCGATTAATCCCCGATTACCCGATTAATCTCTGGACGGTGCCTTCACCGATTAACTCTGATTCCCGCTTTTTACAACACTGATTGTACTTCCTAAATAGACACAATCGTGTATGTATTATATTTATTGTGTCTATCTACGTATTCAGCAAACCATCACCACTTTAAAACTTAAGCATCACTAACAATGTAAATTTAAAAATATAAAAGCAAGTGAAAATTAGTAAGTAAAAGTACTTTTATTTTCATTCATATTTATACTCCCCAGTTTTTAATAGAAATGAATTTAAGTGAGAATGAATGTAAGTTTAGCATTATTTCACTCCAAAACTGAGATAAAAGTTTTTACTTCTTAATCATTTACTTTTCAGTTTTAAGTGACCTATTTGATATAGTTTGAAGTTAAAGGGTTTAAAACTACACATTAACCCAAACAAATGTTGTTTAAACAAAAACAAAAGTGATATCTTTTTTTGTCAAAATGTAATTATTTTGTGTGCCCAGTGGTTATTGAAAAAATTAGTTAGAAAACACAAGTTTTTATCTAAGATCACCTTCAAACTATCCTAGCCTAAGATTATAATAGTTTTTATCTAAGTTGATATCTTGTTCCGCACTTATCTAATTCTATCTAGTTTTTGGCACTGCGCATTGGGTTTAAAAAAAACAAGAAGTGTTTTAATAATAATTAATTGAAAGATATTAAAAATGGACTAGTGTTAAGTAAATGTTTATGAAAAAACTTCATATTTAAGTAACTTTGTAAATAATAATACTAGCTCATAGCACAAATTATTTTTTAATAATTTTAAGTAATATATTTTTCTTTTAATTTTTCAATACTTTTTAAATAAACATATAACAATACATAATTGATGTGATTTCAAATGTTAATTTTAATATGTTATTGGTAATTATCGAACCTTAAACTAATGTAAAACAACTTTTAATGTTGTATCATACGACATCCAAATGAATCATGATTGAGAACTTAAAAGCTATTTTTTTATTTATATATAAAAACAATTATTTTTAAAGTGAAAAAATTAAGTGCATGTTTGGGTAATTATAAAAAAGTTGATTTATAGCTTAAAATGAGTAAGTGTCATGTAAGTGATAAGTTGATGAATTCTTATAAGTTATACGGGTGTTTGGATAAATTTACTTATAAGTTAGTTAAAAGTTTGATAAATTAAATTTGAAAAAATAATTATTAAATACAATGATTTCAACACTTGCATTTTAAATTAAAAAAATATTTAAAAATACAAATGTAAAAATATAAAGTATTAAAAAACAAAGAAATCAAGTAATAAGTCAATAAGTTCGGTAAAATGTATCACGTTATTAACATTCAACTTATCAACATATAAGTTAAAAGTTGAGGTCATAAATTGGGTTGACAAACACCCTTCTTATTAATTTATAATGCATAAGTTACGGTTGTCAAACACGCCCTAAGTCCTAAGAGACTAACTGTAGTTGCTTTTATTCACCTTAAAAGATAAACTAATTGTTATGCCATATTTTGTCATAGTTCAAATTTTTCCGTTTAATAATTATTAATTCAGATTAATATAAAACAACTTTTAATGTTGTATCATTCGACATCCAAATGAATCATGCTCTTTTTTATTTATATATAAAAACAATTATTTTTTAAGTGAAAAAGATTAAGTCCTAAGAGACTAATTATAGTTGCTTTTATTCACCTTAAAAGATAAACTAATTGTTATGCCACATTTTGGCATATTCCAAATTTTTCCGTTTAATAATTATTAATTCAGATTAATAATTAATTGTTTAACCACTAAGTAATATCTTATTTCTGAAACGAGGAAAAAATCAATTTCAATCAAGAAATAACGGAAAATATCTCCAAACGATATCCTTCAAATCAGGAATATATCACAACGCCAAGATAATGTAAGATAAAATCTGTAATTGCCCACATTAACAAAGTTTATCCCTAAAGTCTCTCAGGCATAAATACAATTGCACAGAATTGCGTGGGATTAATCCAATATAAATTGGTACGCAGGCATCTTGGCAAAGGGATCCGATATACGAGAGAAATCGAGACACCTCCCAAGTCCAGCCCCCAAACATCCAAAAATCCCAAATTCCCCTATTTTCATAATTCGTTATTTCAGCAATCTCCAAATTCGTGTTGTTACGAAATTCCTCCAACAACAATTGGCGTTAGAAGGAGAGGATTATTTTTTTATTGTGGAGGACAATCAAATCATCTACATCATGCACAAGGGGGGTTTTATCAGATCTGGAGCGGCTTTAATGGAGGAGAAGAACGGTGGAAGCGGTGGTTCGTTGTTCTATTCAAAATTAAGATAAATTTTCTTATGATTTTGTCCGTACAAATAAGTTATCTTATAAAATTCGTAGTAAATTTAATACATGTCAAATTTTGATGATTTTTTATGATCCGGAAAGATTTTGCGATTTCCTACAACTTTCGTTCTTGGTGTTTTCTGAGATTATGTTTCGATCTATTTTCGAAATCACAAAACATAATCAGATCCCGTTTTTCAGTATTGAGAAGTTAATCAGCAGATGTTTTATTTGATTCCTGATTCGTTATAAGTCCGTTTCTGACGAGCCAAATAGCATCAGAAAGATCTTTTCGTTTTCTACAACTTTCATGTTTTGTGTTTTACCAAGAAAATATCATTTACAGGGTCAAAAAGGTAAAAAACGGATCTGGGCAGAATCTCAATCATGAAGATGTTAAAGAATTGTGATGCAATATTCGTAGCACATGATTTGATTACTTCACTAGCTCATACTTGGACAAAAATAAGTGTGGAAGGTCCTTTTCTGAGAAGGGTAATGTTTTCGAAAGCTCTATTTTTCGAGTAAGATAATATTTTTGAAGACCCTACTCTCAGAGGAGAGTTCATGGATAAAATTACATTATTGAAGGTCCATTAGTAGATGGATATTTCTTGGTTGGCACGGGACATTCATATAATCACGAGAAGAAATGCGGAGATGCCGCGAGATTGCAGAAAAACGTGTGGGACCGGACGTCATATGGTTGGCACCAGACATTCCTACAACCATGGGAAGAAATGCGGATATGCCGCGAGATTATAGAAAAACGTGTGGGACCGGACGTGATATGGTTGGCACGAGACATTCCTACAATCAAGGGAAGAAATACGGAGATGCCGCGAGATTTTAGGAAAATGTGTGTGACCGAACATGATATGGGCTGAAAGCCTGACATTTGAAATTGGGTAACTTATTAAAGCCTCAGCTCGGGGGCTCGTGGATGAACGAATACACATCCTTATCTTTTACCTTAAAAGATAAACTAATGATAACTAACAATCTCATTTTTTGAAGCACCAATCAGGAGAACTGCCAACAATTATTTAACTGACGAATTATTTTAACAATTTAGCCTCATTCTAAATTCAAACAGTATTCTTAGATATAGAACGGAAAAAAGATCTTCATGCATTAAATATTTCAATGTATTTAGCAAAAAATCCCCGAATCCCTCCCAAAATGTTAACAATATTGTCGTTTTGAAAAAATTGAATCATTTCAAATTTTCTTACCGTATACGTTTTACAAAAATATGTATAAATAAACGGAAATACAACATTCCTAATACTATCGAGTATTGTTGAAATTCTTTCTTGCAAAAGAAAATATTGGAGTCCTTGTATCTAGAGACTCGAAATGGGTTGCAAGCAATTTGTTTGCATGGTAGTTATCTTGATGATCCTGAATGTTGTCGTGTCAGATTTTTCTACTTGCAGTAATATAAGTAAGTATCATTAAATTATAATGTTAAAATTTTCAAGATATGTTATATTTTCTACTTGCAATAATGTAAGCAAGACTGCTTAAATTTATCAGGGAATAAGTTTCTGATTTAGTTTTTTTTTTTGTTTTTGTTTTTCGTCTTTTACAGATCATTCTCCAGCTTATAGTGTACAATCTAACAAATGTCGAGGTCTCCCATGTTGCGGATGTTCTATTATATACGACCACAGGTGCCATGGCACAAAGTGTGTTACTACATGCTGGAAAACTTTTAACGTCAAGCTGCTGGATGCTAGTTGTACCAGTAGAAAGACATGTGAATGTCTATACGTATGTTAATCCTAATGTTAATCTTTTTGTTTCTTATTAATTATGAAAAATATATAGCTTTAACCTTTATGGTTCGCGAAAAAATATGTAACTTTTTAATTTAGTGGCTTCTTCAGTTGTTAGGCCTTATATTGGGATGCACGCCCTCAATTGATTGCATGTTTATGTTTATTTGACCAAATTACCTTCATTTAAACTCATACTAATGTCCAATCTGTCAACTAAAGTGTCTACTCATTCTAAACTAGGTTTTAATTAATGATTTATCTCGATATTTTTGGAAAAAAAAAAACAAGTTTTAATAATTAAATATAGAAAAGGTAACATATTTTAGTTAAAAAAGCTAATTATTCCTCATATTTTTGGAAAAAGATGTGATTTTGTTAGTAAAAATAGAAAAGGTAATGTGTTTTAACTAAAAAAAGTAACGTATTTTAGTTGAAAAAGGTAATTGCACATAATTTAGGCCCCGTTTGGCATTGCTTGCAGATAGCAACAGTTTTTTTTTCTGAAAAGCGGGTAAAATTTAAAAACCGTTTTTCTAAAAAGCGTTTTTGACTAAAAAGCTGCTTTTAGAGAAAACAGGTCCCCCATGCTTTTGAAAAAAATTGTTTTTGCGCTTTTGACTGAAAAGCTGCGTTTAGATCTAATATTTTTAAAAATAAACGATCAAAATTGTATTATATAAAAATAAAAATTATTTCTAAAAAGGATATAAGTCAAAAGTGAAAGTATTATTATTAGAACTGGATTTGAAGTATTTATAACTATTACATATCAAAAAAATAAGAATCATTATATTTTAAAATAAATAAATGAGAATCGTTGGATAAAACATAAAAAGTTTATTTAGTTGTTAGTTGAATTTTATTAAAAATACTGAAAAGTATGTCTTGATAATTTAAACCAAATACATGAAAATCTCCTAAATCAATTAGAATTCTCAAAGTAAATTTTTTCACTTTCTTCCGTCTTTAGTTTTGATGTAGTTTTAATTTTTAAAAAAATTGTTAAATCATCACTAAATTAAAGATTATTTTGTTAGATCTTAAAATAGATAGATGAAAACCATTAGATGTAATATTAAAAAATGTATTTGGTTGTTAGTAGAACTATATTCAAATACTAAAAAGAGTATTCTGATAATAAGTTCAATAAGAATTCTTAATGTAAAAATCCATCACTTTATTTTTTTTCTCTCTTCAGTTTCAGGGTATTTTCAATTGGAAAAGAATTGTTAAACAATTACTAAATTAAACATTATTTTATGAGTTTCGTGTGTGTCGTAGAACATTTAAATCTGATTTTTAGAACTCAAGATACAGTACAAATAGTTAATTGAGCGTATAAAATCAAATAAATAAAATTCAAAAATTATTAACATATAAATATCAAAACAATATAAAATAATATAATTATAGATATTAAAAAGGTAACGTATTTTAGTAGAAAAAGGTAATTGCATTTAGGCCCCGTTTGGCATTGCTTGCAGATAGCAACAACAGTTTTTTTTTCTAAAAAGCGGGTAAAATTGTTTGGTAAAATTTAAAAACTGTTTTTCTGAAAAGCGCTTTTGACTGAAAAACTGCGTTTAGATCTAATATTTTTAAAAATAAACGATCAAGATTGTATCATATAAAAATAAAAATTATTATATAAAAAGGATATGAGTCCAAAGTGAAAGTATTACTATTAGAACTGGATTTGAAGTAATTATAACTATTATATATCAAAGAAATAGGGATCGTTATATTTTAAAATAAATAAATGAGAATCGTTGGATAAAACATAAAAAGTGTATTTAGTTGTTAATTGAATTTTATTAAAAATACTAAAAAGTATGTATTGATAATTTAAACCAAATATATGAAAATCTCCTAAATTGAATAGAATTCTCAAAGTAAAATTTGTCACTTTCTTCTATCTTTAGTTTTGGTGTAGTTTTAATTTTTAAAAAAATTGTTAAATCATCACTAAATTATAGATTATTTTGTTATATCTTAAAATAGATAAATGAAAACTGTTGGATGTAATATTAAAAAATGTATTTGATTGTTATTAGAACTATATTCAAATACTAAAAAGAGTATTCTGATAATAAGTTCAATAACAATTCTTAATGTAAAAATCTGTCACTTATTTAAACGAAATCGAAACGGGATTTTAATTCAGTTAACCGAAACCGAAATTCACTTAAAATGGCTATCAAAAACCGAACCGATTTCAATTCAACATAAAACTGAACTGATTTAAATTTTTCGGTAATAACCGAAAATCAAAATTGAAAACCGAATTTAGTGTAAATACAGGATATGCAAAGGAAACAAAAAGAATTATCAAGACCAATATTTAAAATCTGAAAAAATTAAACATAGTAAACTAAGAAGGATGTATAGATAATAGAGCTTCTACATGAATGATATTTGATGATAACCGAATACAACAGACAAGTAAATTACAAAGTAGTAGACCAAGTCACTCACACCAATTCATTTTTAACTTAAGGTTAAAGTTTAAACAATTGTTATTCATTCTCTTACACTAAAACATATACTGGGTTAAGTAATCAGTCAATCTAAAATCTTTAGATGTTAGAAGAAGGCCCCAACAGGTATTCAACACTCCCCCACAATCATACGATACGTTTCGTCACGACTGACCAGAGAGACGATTGACCAGAGAGACGGCAACAGACAGACATACAAACATTTAAATTAAATAACGAGGGTGGGAGGACTCGAATCTGATCTCATCCCTAAACCGAGCTCTAATACCATGTTAAGTAACCAATCCATCTAAAATCTTAAAGTGTTAAAATCTTAAAGTGTGAGAAGAAGGCCCCAACAGGATCTTATACTCTTATACTATAATATTATTCAACATACTACACTTATTATAGTTCCGGGCTTGTCAAGACAAAGAGCTAGCCAATAGGCAGGAACAATAATTTCGTTTAGTTCATCTCCAATAGACTCTTAAACAAGTTCTTAAGTTCAAAAATAAAGAGCATACAAAAAAATGAGCTCCAATAGACTCTTCGTAGCTCTTAAAAAGCTTAAGAGTCTATTCTCTCTCCTCAATTTTAAGAGCTACTTCATAGCTCCGAACTATTTTATAGTAATAAAATATTCACTTCCACATGATTGAATTTAAATATTTGTTATAGTTAAGTTTGAAATATGATTAAAATCTATATTCTATTATTAAAGCCGAAACATTGAAAGTTTTGATTTTCGGTTTTCGGTCGGTTTTCGGTCTTTTATTCTATTTAATAAATAATAAAAATATATAAAAATAGTAACTAGATGATTGTCTTTTATAATTAAAATATTTTGTTTCTAAAAAAATTTACTCATTTTCCAAAAATATCATGGCAATTATCTTTAAATTAAAACATATTACATTTTATATTTGTTATCACTAAAATCTCTGTTTTTCAAAAAATATGAGGTGCAATCCTTACTTAATTATTTTAATACTCTATTTAATAAATAATAAAATAATATAAAAATAGTAACTAGCTGATTGCCTTTTATAATTAAAAAAAATTCTAACAAAATCTATTTTAATCAAAAAATTTGGTTATTATTAAATTCGGGTTCGATTCCTTGCAAATACATAGTTAAACAACGGATTCGATTCACTATAACTACAAAATTAAATAATATTTGTTCATTGTATATTTTATCAAATTTTAGGTTCAATTATCTAAAGATTTAATATTAATATTTTAATATCGGTTCGTGCTTGGGATGGCTTATCAATATTAAATAAAAGTTGTGTGCTCATACAGCGTGAACATACATCATCTCTAGTTTGCTAATTGATATGTGTCTTTTAAGTTTTCCAATTCTGGCATAGCGACTAGCGCCATGCAACCCATTAGCGTAATCATGTCATCACGCATCCTACCTATCGTGTCTTTGTTGTGTGATCATTATGATGGTGAAATAATGCCTCATGCACGTGCCTTCGTTTTATTTACAAGATGAATAAAGTTACAACTCAGCAGTCTCAATAATAGTGTGGTCCTACCTTGGAGGGTATAAGGTGTTATCTTTGTGAGGGGTTTTCTGTCTTTTCACCCAGAGTTTGTTATTTATGATAGGATCATTTTCTTTGTTGTGTTGTACGTACTAGCCTAATATATAGTAGTGGAGGAGTGCATTTTGCGGGTAGCAATTGTATCAGATATTTTTAACTTCTTGTTTAAGAAAGTATATGTGACTTTTGCTCTTTTTCTTAGTTGTGTTTATTCATACCTTGTTGCAAGCTCTTGTTGCTTTTGTTTACGTGGTATCAGAACTTGTATAAATTAGCTGTCTTGTTTGGAATGGAGTGTTTTTATTGTTCTTGTATATCTGGTGTTTTACATTGCTCGTGTCTGGTTTACAGATCTTGAATCTTGTGTTTTGTTTGTAAAAACACAACCATTGTTCTTGATTTCTTGAGTCATGGCTGCTGGTGGGCGTTTTACATTTGCTGATATGGAAAACCCCTTGTTCTTGCATCCTTCTGATAGTCCTCTCTCTGTTAGTGTACAAAAGTTAGAAGGTGTTGGTGATTATAGATCCTGGAAGAGGTCTTTGGAGATCCAGCTTGCTTCAAAAAGGAAATTGGGGTTTGTTAATGGGACTGTGGTTCGAAGTGCTGCTGATGACTCTGAAGCTTTGTAGTGGGATACTTTCAACAACCTGGTAATTTCTTGGATTCATAACAATGTTTTTGAAAATATTAAGAAATCTATTTTGTTTATCAATAATGCTAGTGACATATGGTCTCATCTAGAGAAACGTTTATCTCTTACTAATGGGTCTAGAAAGTATAAATTAAATAGAGATATGTATGAACTTAAGCAGAATAAGTTGTATATAGCAGAGTATTTTACTTGTTTGAGTAGCTTGTGGGAAGAACTTGACTCCATGAATATATTACCTGCTATATCTGCACCTACTGAAAAGGTGACTAAATTGTTGCACGCTATAGAAGTTGTTAAAGAAGAATCTAAATTACTTCAGTTTCTTAATGGTTTGAATGATAAGTATAGTGCTCAAAGGAGCCAGTTGTTGATGTATTCACCTCCGCCTTCTGTTGAAATAGCATGTGCAGCTATTCAACAAGAAGAGTCTCAGAGAGTGGTTCTCAATTGTTCTCATGTGTCTGAGTTTGAGGGGTCGGCTATGTTTAGTAAAAATGTTGGAGAAAGTAAGTATGTGTGTACCATCTATGGAGCAAAGGGGTATACACGTGATAGGTGTTGGAATGTTATTGGTTACCCTAAATGGAATCCTAAGTATAAGAAACCTGGAGGTCGAGGGGGAGGTAGAGGCTCAAGGTGGCAAAATAATAGAAGTGGCTCAGATGGACAGAGAATGGCTAATAATGTGACTATAAGTGATAAAGTTGATCAAGCAGACTCACTTCTCAGTCCTCAGAAATTAGAGCAGATCATGAAACTAATGCCAGCTACATTGATGAGAAGAATGAAGGGTTCAGAAACTGATGAGGAGTTGAAGAATTGTTTTTCTGGTTTATTTCTTGTTGCATGGTTGATGTTGTTCATACTCATTGGATCTTAGACTCAGGTGCCACAGATCATATGACTGACACCTTGGAGTTTCTTACAAATGTTAGAATTGCCTCCTCTAAGTTCACTATTCATCTGCCTACTGGTGATGTTGCAGAGATATCTCATATAGGTGATGTTCATTTGCCTAATCTAGAACTCATTAATGTCTTATATGTGCCTAAGTTTAAGCATAACTTGATTTCTGTGCAAAATTTGACTAAGGAGAGCAACTGTACAGTCAATTTTTTGTCTCAGTCATGTGTCATTTCTAATGCTAACACAAAAGAAATTAAAGTTGTGTCATTTCTAATACTAAGATTGTTTGATTTGCTTTGCTATCTTTATCCCGTATGATTGTCTGAGACTTCTTATGAATTGCTCGCGACATCACCATTGGTTCCCAGCTCAAACCATACGCATTTTCATGCACATTTCTAACAACTATAGATTTTCCACTTGACCAGTGGGCCTGAAAACACTTCAGATCTTCAGCTTGAATGTCCATGTTCTTAGATGCCAAGTTATAATAGGAGGACCAGTGTGCAAGGGTCTCTGGCATGTCATGCAGCTTATACAGATCATGCAACTTTTCAGCTTTCACTAGCAAATTTGCAATCCGGTTGTCTGGTAAGGCTTGTTTAAGCCTTAGAATCCCCTTACCACACCCACCCATACTCTCCGGTGGACAAGAAATACTACCGTCCTTGTTAGCTTTCCATTCCGGTTTTGTCTTCACAAGAGCACCACCCCTCGTTTCAGTAGTTGTGCCCAAAGTTCCTTTGCTAAGAGGTGAACATGTTTCACCATGTAGATAGCCCACCCCTGGAACTACAGATTGCATGATTTTCTTCAGACCGTGCAAACAGCACTGACGCATCTCCTGACAACAAGTGATGCAAAGATCATACCAACATCTTGTACAAAATAATTATTAAATATATTTTACTGAAAAATTAAAAAAAATAGTGGGGGTCCACTTTTGGGGCCCACATTTTTAATTATTTTTTAATTAAAAGTTAATTATTTTTTATTTATTTTTTAATTAAAATCAAATGCAACACTATCTCGATAGAGTTACACAATGAGTCTTCTGCAACAGAGTATGTTCTACTACAACAGGACGTTTATGTGTAATGTAACATTGTCTCCGAAGTATTGCATTAGCTGAAAAATAGTGTATCAATTGTAACACAAAGTGGGCGTTGCAATTTAAAAGTATTACATCTGGCCATCTGTGGCGTAGTGAACGGTTCTCATCTATTTGATTTAAAATATCTAACGATTGTTGTTCTTTTGTTGGTTAACCAAAACTACTAACTACAAGTTACAAAAGATCTTAATTTTGCTTATTATATAGGCTTTATGACATTTTCGTCCTTCAAATTTGGATCGTTGTACCCATAAATCCTTTAAGTCTAAAAGTGTTCTTTTTCTCCCTTCGGGTATCAAAAATGTAACTTTTTGGGTCAAAAATGTACCTTTTCGCCCCAGCGGTTGAGTGTCAAAAAGGTACAATTTTGATTCCCAAGGGGCGAAAAAGAACGCTTTTAAATTTGAAGGGTTTATGGGTACAACGGATCAAACTTGAAGGGCGAAAAGGTCATAAAGCCTATTATATATTAGTATAGAAGTATAGATTAGTATAGATAGTATAGATATTTAGGCAAAAGTTCAATATAGACCCTTAAACTTATGATTTATCGTAGACCAAGTAGATTTTATATATGTAATGTAGTATATACTGCAAGTTGTGTAAAGAATATGTGCAATTCACACACACTACAACACATATATAAAAGTACATGGTTTACGAGTGGTCCTAAGTTTAAGGTCCTACATATATATATGCTCTTAACTTCCTATAATGGTCTAGGAGTACCATCAAACAATCACTAAAAAGGAATCTAATCAGTAAGATTGATGTATCAATTACATATATGTCTTGCTTAAACATAGCATAAAGGTCAAAAATAGTTACTAATTAATAAAGATTTGATAATGAGAGACATTAATTTAATACATAAGAAAGAATGTCACCTTGGCAACTCATTGGACAATATTAATTCTTCCTGGAGCATTATATTAATTGTTTACTACAAGTAATTTCATAAAATATATGAATAAGATTGATTGAGCTTAGTAAAAATTAAAATGACGGATAACTTTAAAAGTAGAAATATTCATAGATCTGATGTCTATAACATTCCTCTCCAAAATAACATCAAATGTATAAGAGCTATTAACATATATTTGGATTAGATCGGGTCGATCAACATATTAATTCAATTTTTTTATCAGAGTAAATAAGCTTTCAAAAATGTGATAGACTTCAAATTACAAACTAGTTTTAGTTGTGCAAATTATCCTTCTTATTCTTTGGAACCTACAATCATTGATTACCCATCGATCATCATAGATACATAAAAACAAACACACGCATGCACACATATATTAACTAAATCAATAGATCTTGATATTATTAACATTGATCCATATAAATCTTGATCAAAAGTTGTCATATATACCTTGAAGAGGATCAGGACCAATTCACATCTTAGTTACATTTTGTTATATGATAAAACTAGCTGAAACATTTTGATAGATTCCAAAAAATGCACCAACTTTTGGGTGTGAATTATCATTCTTCTACATGTATTCGTCGCTCATCAATTATCACGAATACATCTAAATAGACACACATATGCAAACATGCGTTAACTAAATTAGTGGATATTAGATCAGTGAAACTTACCATTCAATCTCGAGCTGAAAAAGGTTTGGAAAGAGAAAGAAACTGCAACAAGTCTTGAAGAGACATCGACTATTATTCATCTTGTTGGATAATTGTAGCAGTCAATGGCAATTTATACAATAAATGAGCATAAATCTAGAATCTTCTAGATTGTAGGCTCTAAAATGGGCTCAAAATTTTATCATACAATTTGATCCATAGTTATTTCGATTTGGTCCTATGTAGTCCTCTACCCGTTCTTATAAAATATCCAGTGGCGAAACTAGAAAATAAGGAAAAGGTGTCTATAATAAATTATTAATTTTATAATTTAACAAACTTAAACCCTATTGATAAAGATTACCTTTTAACAATTAATTTGATTTTATCATGAGTTGATATATTAACTTTAGAAAGCAATATATAATATATTTTTGTTTACATGTTTAAATTTTTTATGTAATGGATCACAAAATGTAAAAAATAAGAAATATATCAAAAAATAGTGAAAATTTGTTTGATGGTTTTGTTATAGCCAAAATTTGATATTGGGCTTTTAGGTTAAATTCGGGTCAGGTAGGATTCAATTGGGAATAATCAAGGTATAATTAGGGATGAGATTGTCATAAGGAAGACTTAGGTCTTGTCCTCATAAGGGTAAGGGTGTGCCCCTTTAGGTCGTCCACCCCTTGAGGGCGCGTTTTGGGTTTAAAATGGCAACTTGGTGAAGGATGACTCATTTGCCTGGGTACTAGTAAGATATTGAAGGCTTCTCCATTAGGACGCATCCTAAGGGAGGAGTATCCGTTATTGAAGGCCTCCAGGGGTATGCCTGTGTACTGAAGGCCTCTTCGTGTATTCAATGGGCGCGTTCTCATTGGGGATGCGGGGTGAATCTTGGTGTTTACTTTGGGAGCTCTGTTCATGTACTCAATGGGCGCGTCCTTATTGGGGAACTTTGGAGTAATCCTGCACTTTGCACCCAAACGTTTGAGATCACTTGTCCTGTTATCTGGTGGGTGCTTCTCATTCGGGGGATAAGGATGTGTCTGGCATTTGAGGTAAGTCATGGATATACTTGCGTCTATGAAATAAGGAAATAGCTGGTAATGGATAGGACTAGTCCTCGACGGAAGAAGTTTCCTTATCCATGAAGTCCCGAAATCATAGACGAGTCTTGGGCCTTCGTGACTAGGCCTCATCGTTGAACATTCCTAAAGCGAGTCAGAGACTAATTATGGATGGCGGTGGAAGTTCCCTACTGGGCTTCGAAGATCAGAGACCAAGCACACGGAGGTTATTTGCTCTCCAAGAACTACGTTGGCTTGATCCCCTATAAATAGAGATACGTAGCCACATTGCAAGGGGTCGAAAGTTGAGAGTTCTGAGGCAGCCAACATAAACCTTAAGCAATCTCAGCCACCAATTAAACACAACCACTATACTCTGGCGGATTCACCACCTAAGAACCACCGCTGTAGATCTTAATTTCGGCGACAAACCTCGAATTTTGTTAATACCAAATTCCTCTGTTAACAAGTTTTAGTAAAAAATTGGAAAAATAGTCAAATAATGAAATATAGCAAAAAAAGAAAACAAAATTTTGGCAAAGTTTTAAAAAAGAGCGCAGATAAAGCCCACTACAAAAATAAGTCTTATATTACTACTAGACTGTTGTACATATTTAACATACACGGTCGTGTAAATGTCACATATATATTGTATTTATCTACATCTTTCGCAAATCAACACCACTTGGCAAAATTTTAAAAATTTACACATCATTTAACAATTTCATATTTAAAAAATTAAATTTAATAAATAATTTAAGGTTTTTGGCTCATTCTGGGTTAATTTAACGTCAAAAGGTCTCAAAACAACACATTAATCCAAAAAAATACCCATTAAGAAACCAAAAAAGAAGTGATGTTTTTCTTTCTTAAAATGTAATAGATCGCAAAAGTTAAAAAGAAAACACACATCACATGTGACAGTTAAGATTATAAAAAAAATTTAACATTTTTTTAATATGAAAAATTGAAAAAAGTTCCAAATATTGAAATGAAGAAAAAAAACCACAAATGTAGAATTTTTTTTTAAAAAGAACCCAAATATGACTAATTACAAAAATAAGCCTTTTATTTATATTGAACTACTATACTCATAACTGAAGTCGTGTACATGTCATATATGTTAAACCACCACTATTGGGCAAAAAAAGTTTAACACTTTTAAGTATAAAAAAAATGTAACTAATAAGGGTGTTTGCGCATTTTGGGATAATTAGAAGTGAAAGATCTGTAACAACACATTAATCTAAAGATTAGCCTTAAGAAATGGATAATACATTTTCCGCATTGTTTTAATTATAAAAAATTGAAAAATCAGTCAAATAAGGCCATTACAAATAGTTTTTTTTATTTGTATTGGACTATTGTACTCAGTGTTCTAAAAGTCGGCGATTAATCGGGATTAATCGCCGATTAATCGCTAGACGGCGGGCCATCGAACTGATTAAGCGAGAATCGGTCAATTAATCGTTTTTTCAGAAAAACGGTCAAAAACGGTCAAAAATCGGCTAAATCGGTCAAAAATCGGATTAATCGGTCAAAAATCGGGCTAATTATTAAAAAATAGTAAAAAATAGTTAATATTTAAAAAAAAATTTAAAAATTTAAAAGGTAGAAACTTGATTAAACAATGGGAAAAAACATTATTTTTGTACATATAATTATAATTTTAGATGCCTAAATCGTAAATTCTCTTAATTTTTCATCTGAAATTGATCTCTAATTGAAAAGTTAAATCTTCAAAATTTTATTTATTACAATTATATAATATTTTTAACATATTTGCATAAATATATGATAATAACATATGTTTAGTTGAATTAACGAAACAATTATATACATGAATATAAATGTATATAAAAAATATTATTAAATTTATTCCGATTAATGATCCGATTAATTCCCGATTACCCGATTAATCCCCGATTACCCGATTAATCCCTGGACGGTGCCTTCACCGATTAACTCTAATTCCCGCTTTTTACAACACTGATTGTACTTCCTAAATAGACACAATCGTGTATGTATTATATTTATTGTGTCTATCTACGTATTCAGCAAACCATCACCACTTTAAAACTTAAGCATCACTAACAATGTAAATTTAAAAATAGAAAAGCAAGTGAAAATTAGTAAGTAAAAGTACTTTTATTTTCATTCATATTTATACTCCCCAGTTTTTAATAGAAATGAATTTAAGTGAGAATGAATGTAAGTTTAGCATTATTTCACTCCAAAACTGAGATAAAAGTTTTTACTTCTTAATCATTTACTTTTCAGTTTTAAGTGACCTATTTGATATAGTTTGAAGTTAAAGGGTTTAAAACTACACATTAACCCAAACAAATGTTGTTTAAACAAAAACAAAAGTGATATCTTTTTTTGTCAAAATGTAATTATTTTGTGTGCCCAGTGGTTATTGAAATTAAAAATTAGTTAGAAAACACAAGTTTTTATCTAAGGTCACCTTCAAACTAGCCTAGTCTAAGATTATAATAGTTTTTATCTAAGTTGATATCTTGTTCGCACTTATCTAATTCTATCTAGTTTTTGGCACTGCGCATTGGGTTTAAAAAAAACAAGAAGTGTTTCAATAATAATTAATTGAAAGATATTAAAAATGGACTAGTGTTAAGTAAATGTTTATGAAAAAACTTCATATTTAAGTAACTTTGTAAATAATAATACTAGCTCATAGCACAAATTATTTTTTAATAATTTTAAGTAATATATTTTTCTTTTAATTTTTCAATACTTTTTAAATAAACATATAACAATACATAATTGATGTGATTTCAAATGTTAATTTTAATATGTTATTGGTAATTATCGAACCTTAAACTAATGTAAAACAACTTTTAATGTTGTATCATACGACATCCAAATGAATCATGATTGAGAACTTAAAAGCTATTTTTTTATTTATATATAAAAACAATTATTTTTAAAGTGAAAAAGATTAAGTGAGTGTTTGGGTAATTATAAAAAAGTTGATTTATAGCTTAAAATGAGTAAGTGTCATGTAAGTGATAAGTTGATGAATTCTTATAAGTTATACGGGTGTTTGGATAAATTTACTTATAAGTTAGTTAAAAGTTTGATAAATTAAATTTGAAAAAATAATTATTAAATACAATGATTTCAACACTTGCATTTTAAATTAAAAAAATATTTAAAAATACAAATGTAAAAATATAAAGTATTAAAAAACAAAGAAATCAAGTAATAAGTCAATAAGTTCGGTAAAATGTATCACGTTATTAACATTCAACTTATCAACATATAAGTTAAAAGTTGAGGTCATAAATTGGGTTGACAAACACCCTTCTTATTAATTTATAATGCATAAGTTACGGTTGTCAAACACGCCCTAAGTCCTAAGAGACTAACTGTAGTTGCTTTTATTCACCTTAAAAGATAAACTAATTGTTATGCCATATTTTGCCATAGTTCAAATTTTTCCGTTTAATAATTATTAATTCAGATTAATGTAAAACAACTTTTAATGTTGTATCATTCGACATCCAAATGAATCATGAGTGAGAAGTTAAAAGCTCTTTTTTATTTATATATAAAAACAATTATTTTTTAAGTGAAAAAGATTAAGTCCTAAGAGACTAATTATAGTTGCTTTTATTCACCTTAAAAGATAAACTAATTGTTATGCCACATTTTGGCATATTCCAAATTTTTTCGTTTAATAATTATTAATTCAGATTAATAATTAATTGTTTAACCACTAAGTAATATCTTATTTCTGAAACGAGGAAAAAATCAATTTCAATCAACGAATAACGGAAAATATCTCCAAACGATATCCTTCAAATCAGGAAGATATCACAACGCCAAGATAATGTAAGATAAAATCTGTAATTGCCCACATTAACAAAGTTTATCCCTAAAGTCTCTCAGGGATAAATACAATTGCACAGAATTGCGTGTGATTAATCCAAATATACGAGACAAATCGAGACAAATCGAGACACCTCCCAAGTCCAGCCCCCAAACATCCAAAAATCCCAAATTCCCCTATTTTCATAATTCGTTATTTCAGCAATCTCCAAATTCGTGTTGTTACGAAATTCCTCCAACAACAATTGGCGTTAGAAGGAGAGGATTATTTTTTTATTGTGGAGGACAATCAAATCATCTACATCATGCACAAGGGGGGTTTTATCAGATCTGGAGCGGCTTTAATGGAGGAGAAGAACGGTGGAAGCGGTGGTTCGTTGTTCTATTCAAAATTAAGATAAATTTTCTTATGATTTTGTCCGTACAAATAAGTTATCTTATAAAATTCGTAGTAAATTTAATACATGTCAAATTTTGATGATTTTTTATGATCCGGAAAGATTTTGCGATTTCCTACAACTTTCGTTCTTGGTGTTTTCTGAGATTATGTTTCGATCTATTTTCGAAATCACAAAACATAATCAGATCCCGTTTTTCAGTATTGAGAAGTTAATCAGCAGATGTTTTATTTGATTCCTGATTCGTTATAAGTCCGTTTCTGACGAGCCAAATAGCATCAGAAAGATCTTTTCGTTTTCTACAACTTTCATGTTTTGTGTTTTACCAAGAAAATATCATTTACAGGGTCAAAAAGGTAAAAAACGGATCTGGGCAGAATCTCAATCATGAAGATGTTAAAGAATTGTGATGCAATATTCGTAGCACATGATTTGATTACTTCACTAGCTCATACTTGGACAAAAATAAGTGTGGAAGGTCCTTTTCTGAGAAGGGTAATGTTTTCGAAAGCTCTATTTTTCGAGTAAGATAATATTTTTGAAGACCCTACTCTCAGAGGAGAGTTCATGGATAAAATTACATTATTGAAGGTCCATTAGTAGATGGATATTTCTTGGTTGGCACGGGACATTCATATAATCACGAGAAGAAATGCGGAGATGCCGCGAGATTGCAGAAAAACGTGTGGGACCGGACGTCATATGGTTGGCACCAGACATTCCTACAACCATGGGAAGAAATGCGGATATGCCGCGAGATTATAGAAAAACGTGTGGGACCGGACGTGATATGGTTGGCACGAGACATTCCTACAATCAAGGGAAGAAATACGGAGATGCCGCGAGATTTTAGGAAAATGTGTGTGACCGAACATGATATGGGCTGAAAGCCTGACATTTGAAATTGGGTAACTTATTAAAGCCTCAGCTCGGGGGCTCGTGGATGAACGAATACACATCCTTATCTTTTACCTTAAAAGATAAACTAATGATAACTAACAATCTCATTTTTTGAAGCACCAATCAGGAGAACTGCCAACAATTATTAATTAACTGACGAATTATTTTAACAATTTAGCCTCATTCTAAATTCAAACAGTATTCTTAGATATAGAACGGAAAAAAGATCTTCATGCATTAAATATTTCAATGTATTTAGCAAAAAATCCCCGAATCCCTCCCAAAATGTTAACAATATTGTCGTTTTGAAAAAATTGAATCATTTCAAATTCTCTTACCGTATACGTTTTACAAAAATATGTATAAATAAACGGAAATACAACATTCCTGATACTATCGAGTATTGTTGAAATTCTTTCTTGCAAAAGAAAATATTGGAGTCCTTGTATCTAGAGACTCGAAATGGGTTGCAAGCAATTTGTTTGCATGGTAGTTATCTTGATGATCCTGAATGTTGTCGTGTCAGATTTTTCTACTTGCAGTAATATAAGTAAGTATCATTAAATTATAATGTTAAAATTTTCAAGATATGTTATATTTTCTACTTGCAATAATGTAAGCAAGACTGCTTAAATTTATCAGGGAATAAGTTTCTGATTTAGTTTTTTTTTTTGTTTTTGTTTTTCGTCTTTTACAGATCATTCTCCAGCTTATAGTGTACAATCTAACAAATGTCGAGGTCTCCCATGTTGCGGATGTTCTATTATATACGACCACAGGTGCCATGGCACAAAGTGTGTTACTACATGCTGGAAAACTTTTAACGTCAAGCTGCTGGATGCTAGTTGTACCAGTAGAAAGACATGTGAATGTCTATACGTATGTTAATCCTAATGTTAATCTTTTTGTTTCTTATTAATTATGAAAAATATATAGCTTTAACCTTTATGGTTCGCGAAAAAATATGTAACTTTTTAATTTAGTGGCTTCTTCAGTTGTTAGGCCTTATATTGGGATGCACGCCCTCAATTGATTGCATGTTTATGTTTATTTGACCAAATTACCTTCATTTAAACTCATACTAATGTCCAATCTGTCAACTAAAGTGTCTACTCATTCTAAAATAGGTTTTAATTAATGATTTATCTCGATATTTTTGGAAAAAAAAACAAGTTTTAATAATTAAATATAGAAAAGATAACATATTTTAGTTTAAAAAGCTAATTATTCCTCGTATTTTTGGAAAAAGATGTGATTTTGTTAGTAAAAATAGAAAAGGTAATGTGTTTTAACTAAAAAAAGTAACGTATTTTAGTTGAAAAAGGTAATTGCCCATAATTTAGGCCCCGTTTGGCATTGCTTGCAGATAGCAACAGTTTTTTTTTCTGAAAAGCGGGTAAAATTTAAAAACCGTTTTTCTAAAAAGCGTTTTTGACTAAAAAGCTGTTTTTAGAGAAAATAGGTCCCCCATGCTTTTGAAAAAAATTGATTTTGCGCTTTTGACTGAAAAACTGCGTTTAGATCTAATATTTTTAAAAATAAACGATCAAAATTGTATTATATAAAAATAAAAATTATTTCTAAAAAGGATATAAGTCAAAAGTGAAAGTATTATTATTAGAACTGGATTTGAAGTAATTATAACTATTACATATCAAAAAAATAAGAATCATTATATTTTAAAATAAATAAATGAGAATCGTTGGATAAAACATAAAAAGTTTATTTAGTTGTTAGTTGAATTTTATTAAAAATACTGAAAAGTATGTCTTGATAATTTAAACCAAATACATGAAAATCTCCTAAATCGAATAGAATTCTCAAAGTAAATTTTTTCACTTTCTTCCGTCTTTAGTTTTGATGTAGTTTTAATTTTTAAAAAAATTGTTAAATCATCACTAAATTAAAGATTATTTTGTTAGATCTTAAAATAGATAGATGAAAACCGTTGGATGTAATATTAAAAAATGTATTTGGTTGTTAGTAGAACTATATTCAAATACTAAAAAGAGTATTCTGATAATAAGTTCAATAAGAATTCTTAATGTAAAAATCCATCACTTTATTTTTTTTTTCTCTTCAGTTTCAGGGTATTTTCAATTGGAAAAGAATTGTTAAACAATTACTAAATTAAACATTTTTTGTGAGTTTCGTGTGTGTCGTAGAACATTTAAATCTGATTTTTAGAACTCAAGATACAATACAAATAGTTAATTGAGCGTATAAAATCAAATAAATAAAATCCAAAAATTAATAACATATAAATATTAAAACAATATAAATTAATATAATTATAGATATTAAAAAAAGAGTCATTCGTTGCACGAGATCTTATACAAAACTTTGGTATATGTACCGTCAAACTAATAAGAACGGTTGGTTTTAAAACAGAAAAATAAGAACAGTTAGATCCAATATTAATAATTGTATTTAATTGTTCTTAGAATTATATGTAAATCTTAATAATATAAACTGAAAATGAGTAGGTTTTCTAAGTTGAATAGAATTGCCAATGTAAAAATCTGAAAAAATTAATTGGTTATAAATAGTTAGTGTTATTAATTTATAATTTTTTATAGAGAATTAAGGGTAATTATGTAAAAACACGAAGTACCAAAAGACTTTACCGACCAACCAAAATTCCAATGTTTCTTCTTTAACAATACTAGCTTATAACCCGTGCAATGCACGGCTCTTTTTTTAATATTTATAATTATATTAATCTTTAATATAATCTTTAATTTAGTGATAGTTTAAAAAATTCATTTCCAATTAAAACTACCCTGAAACTGAAGAAAGAATAAAATAATCAATTTTTACATTAGTTCTATTCAACTTAGGAATAGAATTAAAATAAAAACCAACTCAACTTACGATTAAAGTATAGACCAAGAATCAAATGAACCTACTCAACTTAGAATTTGAAGTTATGAATTTTTACAATGAGAATTCTAGTCAACTTAGAAAACCTACTCATATTTGACTTATATTATTAAAATAAATCTTTTTAATATTAAATCTAAGGGTTCTGATTCATCTATTTTAAGATCAACGGTTCTTATTGATTTGGCGGTACATGATCAAAGTTTTGGATAAGATCCCTCTTACGCTTATTATATATAAGGATTTAATTTAATTTAATGTAATATGAATTGAATATTAGTATTAATGGAACTGGTATTTTTATTAAGTTCTAATTACTTGTAATCCAATTCTAATACTAATACTACCACTTTGATTTATATCTTTTTTAGATAATAGTTTCTATTTTTATATGATATAATCTTGATCGTCTATTTTTAAAAATATCAGATCCAACGGTTGAGATTGTTTTGACGGTACTGAGGACCGACCAAAGTTTTGGATAAAATCTCCCTTACGCTTATTATATATAAGGATTTAATAGTCTAAACTAGCTTAAAATCCGTGCGACGCACAAATTGTTTTTAATAGTTATTTTTTTATAATTTACATTTCAATAATGTATTAGTTGCATTTGTTAAAAAAAATAAGTAGGCATGTTAAAATAGGTAAACTTTTTTAAATAGTTAAAATTATTACAATATGGTTTAAAATAAAATAAGTAAGGCCTAGCCTGATAGTTTTGGAAAATGAGGGTTTTTAGTAATGAAACATAGAAAATGGCAATATGTTTTAGTTGAAAATGGTGATTGCCCGTGATATTTTTGGAAAAAGGGGGAATTTGTTCCAAAAAATAAAAAAAGTAATGTGTTTAAGCTGAAAAATATAATTTCCTATTATCAAGTGTTGTTGTGCATTCGGTTAAACGAAACTGAAACTGAATTTTAATTCGGTTAACCGAAACCGAATCACTTAAAATGGCTATCAAAAACCGAACTGATTTCAATTCAACATAAAACTGAACCGATTTAAATTTTTCGGTAATAACCGAAAATCGAAATTGAAAACCGAATTTAGTGAAAGTATAGGAAATGCAAAGGAAACAAAAAGAATTTTCAAGACCAATATTTAAAAACTGAAAAAATTAAACATAGTAAACTAAGAAGGATGTATAGCTATTAGAGCTTCTACATGAATGATATTTGATGATAACTGAATACAGACAAGTAAATTACAAAGTAGTAGACCAAGTCACTCACACCAATTCATTTTTAACTTAAGGTTAAAGTTTAAACAATTGTTATTCATTCTCCTACACTAAAACATATATTGGGTTAAGTAATCAGTCCATTTAAAATCTTAAGGTATTAGAATAAGGCCCCAACAAGTATTCAACACTCCCCACAATATATTATTTCTACTCATATATATCTGATTTATATTATTAAAATTTATTTTTTAGTATTTGAATATAATTATAATAACAATCGAATATATACCCTCTTTAATATTAGATCTAACGTTTTTTTTTTTTTTTCAAAATCAACTGTACTTATTAGTTTGATGTACACATACCAAAGTTTTAGATAAGAGTCTGTGCAACACACACACGACTCTTTTTTTTATATCTATAAATTTATTATTTGTATTTTTTTAATTATTTGTATGTTATTAATTTTTAGACTTTATTTATTAGATTTTAGACGCTCAATTAACTAATTAACTATTGAGTTATAAAATTTAAATTTAAACGTTTTACGACACACACAAAACACACAAATTTATCTTTAATTTAGTGATGATTTAATAAAAAAAATTCCAATTAAAAATACTCTGAAACTGAATAGAAAAAAATTGACCAATTTTTACATTAATAACTCTTATTCAACTTTGGAAATTTATTTATATCTTGTTTAAATTATGAAAATACTCTTTTTAGTATTTGAATATAGCCCAACTAACAACTAAATACACTTTTTAATATTACATCTGACGGTTTTCATCTATCTATTTTAAGATCAAACAAAATAATCTCTAATTTAATGATGATTTAACAATTTTTTTACAATTTAAACTAATTCTTCCACTTTTGATTTATATCTTTTTTAGATAATAATTTCTATTTTTAGTTAACCGAACCGATTACACACCCTAGGTAATATTGTCATTTAATCTTTAATAAATAAGTAAGGGTAATTAAGTAGAAACACGAACTACCAAAAAAACTGTACCAACCAACCAATCAAACTTTTAATGTTTCATTTTTAAGATATCCCAAACATGCACTAAGTCCTGTCTTTTTCTGTTCTGGTTTTGCTTGGGTGTCGGGCCCTATGAATCAGAATATTATCTTTTGTGATGCTAAGCTTCAGCAGCTAATTTTGCGATCCTGATTTCTACTCTAATTAACTGGTAAGCAAAATAATTGATGTTTTTAGTAGCTTATATCAATGTGATGTACATGATATGTAATCCCAGGCGAGTTTCATCCTTTGGATCACACTCGATGTTCTCATAAATTTTGTCTTCTGCTTTATGTTTTTTACAAATTAGCTCTAAAGTCTAAACTACTCAAAAGAGATCCAGAATTTCTTTATTTCCCTCATTGACACTTTGAATTTGTATTAGTAACCTTGTCGGAGATTTAGTCAAAGGCGTATAAAGATTGTTTGATTTGCTTTGCTATCTTTATCCCGTATGATTGGTGTAACTGGAAGAACGGACATAACTGATCTGTATTTTGCAGGTATACAGGGAGATGGGCGTGTAGCATGCTGTTATAGCTTGTGAAGTTGCTGCAATTGTGATCTCGGTTCGCTCTTCAACTGATGTGGTTAGGTGTTACGTCTGGCGCATGTAAACTTATGAATAGTTTGAATCTGAAAATACTTTCTCTTTTATTAAAGTCTTCTTTCTGAAAGTTAGATTTTCATAACCCCGCAGTTCAAATTAGGATATATATGCACGTGAAATCGATAGTTGAGGTATGATGTTTACATATATTTTTTCTAGACAACTTACTTTGACATGCTGAAACTGTGTAGTAACGTTGCAAGGTATCATAGTAGAAGTGATCATAAAAAAACTAGCAGCATCAAGGAATAGTTGATTCCTTTGTCTAAAGCATAAGCTGACAGGGTCTGTGTATTAGAAACTGTGTAGTAATGTTTCTAAAGCATAAAGCAGACATTTTGTAACTATGCTATGACGTTGATGGTTTTGGGTATTATTTCTCTTCTGTGAATTATTTTCTCTTGCACCACACCTAATCTCAGTTGTTAGATGCAATAGTAGATTGTACTCCTAAACTTCAAAAGACCATATTATTAGAAAATGAGGAACGCATTGGGCTTACCTTCTTCCGCTTCCTAGCTTCACAAGATGCTTTTACAGATTTGCACTTGCATAGCGCTTATTTTAGCATTTGCATTTCGCTTTTAAGCGCTAGCCACCGCTATGCAAGTGCATAGAACTTATATAGCACTTATTTTGCCACTATGCAAGTAGAGCCCTTAGACAATGTTTTTTGAAGATATTGAAGCTGGTGGTATGTAAGCCAATGTAGTTGCGCGCATAGCACTTTTTTATGTGTTATGCAAGTGATATATTCAATAGGAAAATGCCGGAAAAATCAAATTTGTTCCCAAAATTCTTCCCAAATACACATGGCAATTCCTGACTCGTTGTAATAATAAGTGGACCCTGCATTCACACCAACAACACTAATCAAAACATTCTAAATTGTCACATCACCTATGTCATGTCATTTGCTAACAAATTTTTGTACCAAATTTTGTGCCTCTAGCACTGCTCTATTCAATATCTTGCATCACTTGAATAGCGCTATCTAATATATTTGAAAATTCATAAATAAATTATTTTTCTGCATTTTTTACACTTGTAATACTCTTAAAAATTTATAAATACAATAAAAAATAAAATAGACGAATGTCAACTCCAAAATAAAACCACAAACCGTAAATGTCACTAATTCAAAAAATTAAACCTATATGTACAAACAATACAAGGAAAACTACGAGTCAGATCTGATTAACTTAAATATTTTTCCTAAAACTATACAGAGAATGATGTGAAGGATGTAGTAAGTTCAATCTTCAACAAAATTTTACAGCCGACGACAAATCTCGACTTCTCCGCCCATTATGATCAAAGTTCAGTATGCGAGGAGAAAAACCACATCAAAATTTAGCACATTTTAGTATTTCACGGTTTGCCCATGTTAGAAACTAACGAATTCTAGCCTCCATCGCAAGCCATACCAGACCGACGAATCCCTCTACATCTTGAATGTGAAAATCAAGAGCCTTTTTAACAGATAGCAAATCCTCTCGGTACCAGGTCTCCTCCCTTGAATTAACAGCTACTAAAGCGATCACCGAACTAAGGCCCTCTGTTGTGGGAACAAAATAACAAAAGTGAAATATCTTAAGTGCAATGCCCAGAAAAAATCCTTGAATAAAAGAACTTGGTGGCTTTTCCGGAAAATGAAAATTTCATATCAGAAACCTAATAAATATCTCAAGATATAGCCAGGAAAGTGTGACTACAAATAGAAATAAAAACAAAAAATTATAGAAATGAAGAAGAACTAAATTATGCATTTATTTGCAGTGTTAATACACTAGATAGTAATTATTCAATGAGTATATGATACAAAAGACTAAATTCTACTTGGTATCCAAAACAAACTGAAGTGTTAAGTAGGTAATCCAAAGTAAAGCATACCATGCACATTTGACTCATGACAGTTAATTTTCGCTACAAAATCTCGGCGTCCTAGTTCCTGAGAAAAGCCATAAGCAGTATACAGCTTTGGCCCAGTGTCCGGCATCAAATGGTCGTTGGGTAACTTCACAGAAAGATTCAAGTAGCCGCTCTGTGGATGTGTGTACTCCTTAAACGGAAAAGCACTTATAACTCCACGTTATGACGCCGAAGATGTTCCTCAAATAAGCACTTATCAAGCTGCATTTGATTCAAAAGAACAAATAGCTACTCAAATGTTGGAAGTTAATTAAAATTTGAATCATATATGGCATAAGCAGCGCAGGTCTGTTCTGTTGAAATATAACATAAGATCCATTTGGGGCCTTCCTCTAACACCTTAAGGTTTTAGATGAGTTGGTTACTCAACATGGTATCAGAGCTCTGGTCAGGGGGAGTGTTGAAATATAACATAAGATCCATTTGGGGCCTTCCTCTAACACCTTAAGGTTTTAGATGAGCTGGTTACTCAACATGTTCTAGTGTCCTGGTCCAGAGTGAAACTATCACAATTTCAAGTAATGGACTTGCCTTTTTTGCTTGAACCACAGTCCTGGGGAACATGTCAGAAGTTGATCCTTTTTGTTTTATATCGGAAATAGAATTGTTCAATTTGATTCATATCTCTTACCATTTAATACACAATAACCAGAGCAAGTCACTTAATCTCTCAGTTTTTGAAGTAAACAAAACCATGATGTTTCTTTCACACAATTTTCTTAAAGTCGGGATGAAAAAGCCTCTTCAGCACACAACAAATGGACTTGATATATGAATAAGTCATGGTGTCGAAACTCGAATCTACCCAGTAAAAAAACAATCGTCACTAACTTAAGCTCCAAATCATTATCATCTCTTGGCCCTCAAGTTCACTATGCAGAATCAATTCGGCCAGTATAGCAATAATGAATAGATAATTTGCCACACTAATATTAAAGGAAAAGAGGATAAAACTAGTAGAGTTTTACAATAGTGAAACTTCAATACTACAAGTTGGATTTTCCTTTGCATTTTTCTTCGTATAAAATTCGGGATAATGTTAATTAAAGATGAGTAAAATGCACTACGTGTACTGTTCGCACAAAATCACGCAAGCGTACGCGATCAACAAGTAATATATGAAAGTAGAGTTCGTTCCCACAGAGACTGCTTTGGTTACTATAGTTATGCACGTATGCAACAATGTATGGCTATTGTTCAATGCTAAGACAAGTATCAAGTTGTGTTTTGATTAACTAAATTATCTAACAATTTATCAAGACTATAATTAACTAAAGATTGCTATTGATTTACTTATGAGAATAAAATATGGGATCCTAACTTCATTAAATACTTCATCTAGAGTCTTTTGTCTTTAATCAATGCATGTGACGATTGTGATAACTAATCGGATAACACGAAATAAGTACACGCTACCTTTCAGTATACGTATACCAAACCACTCAACATCCACAAAAGAGATAGAAGTTAAGCAGACACCAATTATGCTTAGACCCTATATGTCTATAAGATTTGAAAACATAACGGTTTAACGAGCAAGTTATCCATTCAGATTACATAGGGCAGGTAAGATGGTTAAAATCACCTACGAATCATGCATGACAAACATACATAAACCTATGCTAGCATGGCAAGTTCTAAATCTCTATATCCACTTTCGCAATCAATAGAGATTAACAAACGACTTAGATGTTAGCTACGCATCCAAGAAGAATAAGCACAACCAAACTAGGATATCAATTAGCCATCACACACAAATCTTTAAAACAATTAACTACTAAAATCCATAAATAAATCCGTTAGAATCCCACGATGACGATTAGTTCATAATCGAACCGTTCATCATCGTGGGTTCTGATGAAAACATGATAATAAAGATGTCTGGAATACTGAATAAAGTACTAGAGATAAGGTTTGAGAAAAACAAAACCAACGAGAATCCAAAGTATCGCCTAATTAGAAGAATACAAAGAAAAGATGAAAAGTAGATCTTCGTAATCAGCCGTCTTCTTGTTCTCCTCACCGGTGGATAGATATGTATGATTGTATGTCAATGTCTCTCTCAGAAATCATCCACCAGTTGATTATATAGGTCTCTGGGTTCACTGGTCTTTTCGCAACTTTCCTTTTCTGACTCAGAATTGCCTTTTACAGCTTTTGAAGAGCGCGGGCGTGCCTGGTTACTGTCCAGAATCCTCAACTTTGCATTCCTTGACAATTCTTTGTGTTCTCTCATTCCGCAACCACTTGACCTTAACGACTTTGCTCAGAACATCACTGCAAACCACAGGAACTCCACATCTCTGCTGACAACTCAACTCTGCAAATACAAACACCAAACACATCACAATCACCACAAACTTGAGAACAAACGATCAATTCAAGCCAATTTAGGACGATCCAAGTGGATATGAAATCCACTTATCATGTACTCGCATTTTTGGTGTCACGCCACTTGAGATACTAAACTTCTAAAACTACCACTTGTTATACTTCTAACATTTTTACAATGTGTGTACTTTCATCAAATTAATTTAATGTTGTTAGAAAATTGAGGGGTAAATTCGTCTTTTATCAATCATCTTCTTCCTGATCAAACTCATTTTCAATATTGACAATCTTTGTGAAAACTTAAAACTCGAATTTATCATCCGTTTTATAACGAAATAGAGTCATTTAAATTGCATTAGAATTTTCTTTTTCTCCTCTACAATGGTATATTAATTATAACTATCAAAGGTTTACTCTCATAAATTTATATATTAAACAAATTTTAACAAAATCTTAATTTTGTTTATTATATATTAGTACAATTAGATTAATAATATAAATATTTATTTTAAGATGTTATTGATGGGATTCGAATCTTAAACATTTGTTAGCATTTTAGATATTAAACTATTAATTATTCACTAATATTGAATCTAAAGCACTATGCCATAGATGGCCGGATGCAATGCACACCTACTGTTGATTTATATACGAAAACTGTTGCATCAGGCCAAAGGTAACGCATTTTTACTATTTCATCCGTCAATGTTACCTTTGACATAAAATGCAACGCTTTCCTTCTCAATGGTAACACAGGTGAAAGTATTACATCATGTCCATAGAGTAACACTAAATCAAACAAACGCAACACAAGAAACGTGTTAACTCAGCTTAACCAAAAACAAAAATGTGGGGCCCACAAAAGGGGACACATCACTGATGGGTGCCACATGTAGGCCATGTCACTGGTGGGTCCCACATATGGGGCCATAGGAATGCCACATCACGTGTGTGCCACGTCACTTCTCGGTCCCACATGTGGGGCCCACTAAAATTGCCACATCACCTGTGGGGCCCACAAGAGGTCGCGTCACTTGTGGGTCCCATATGTGGGGCCCACAAGAATTTACCACGTCACATGTGGGTCCCACATGTGGGGCCCACAAGAATTGCCACGTCACCTAGGGGCCGACATGGGTGCAACTGTGGGGACCACTTTCTATTGCAACACTAAATCTTTAGCTAATGCAACACTAGATGTTGTTATAATATAACTAATGTAACACTAACTATATCTATTAGGACAACAGAAAATGAAATATTGCAACATTAGTAACAATAACAATTGCAACACTTACATTCAAAAATTTACAAGATCTGGTTGATACATATATCAATCATTTTACAAAATAAACCAACCAATTCATAATACAAAATCTATCACTAATCAATACAATACTGACCTTCTACATTCATCCACCACTTAACCAAAATATAATCAAACTCCTTCCATCATCCACCACTTAACCAAAATATATTCCAAGTACCAACTCCCTAATGCTACTACTGATTATAAGAAAAAAATTGCTAAAGGGTAGTCCAGGCAGTCAATGGAGTACTATTTCATCATCTTCGCTTGAAATTGGTAGGACAGTGGCTGAACAAGAGAGAGTTGGAACAACATCTTATAACTTGACTTGTATTCTCATATGAATTTATACATATCTGCATTAGAATGTGAAAAACTGTTGTGAGTCGTCCCTTTATTTCTATCCAAGTAGAAGTTATATTAGACTTTATTGATAGATTTAATTGCATAGTAACCGTAATGTTTATCGAATTACATGCACAATAGCAATATCAAACACAAAAACTATAAAAACCAGATAATGCTGCAAGGATTTTTGTTAATTACTCAAGAAAAGATATACAGTTGTTAGCATATATACAGTAAACTCATATCATAAAAAAAATTACTGAATTTTTTTCATTTTAGCGAGGTAGTCAGTGGTATTAAGGTCAAATTTGGAGGGTAGGATTTTATGGATTGAAAGACAAAGGGAAAACTTTAAGAGTTTAAGGAAATTATCGACAAATTTTCATACGTATAATCGTAAATCACATTGTAGTTATGTATCAGCTCTAATATAGTGTCTGGTAATTATTGGTGTCTTATATTACAACTGCTAAAATCTTAAAAACAAATTAGTATATAATTCCATCGTAGAATCTCTTACGACTTTTTGGCATGAGCTCGGCCAACTAAACAGATAAATCTTAAAAACAAATTAGTATATTATTGGAGTTTTCTTTATGTTGCATTAACATTCCATGCAGATAAATCTACCTTATATCTATTAGATATAAATTAGCAACCTACTAAACAGTCATATATATTTACAACATATTTAATGGCGCAGACGAAGTTGGCAGCAGCTACAAATGCTTCTGAAATACATCTACTTGCAAGCTTGGTACTAATTCTAGCTGGTGGCTACCTACTATTTTAAAGTTAGATGCAGTAACTTGAGTTTTCAAGAAGCAATATTTGTAATGAAATTGGCTAGAATGCACATTAAAATCTCCCCATTACATTAACTGTAATGCAATCAATTTCCAGTTAATGGATTAACTGAATTAGGTACACTGATATAAAAGTCCTTTTGGGTTCCTAATTAGAGATGCATCTCAACAATTATAAGTTACTAAACTGATATTGTGACAACCTGGGTCAAATCCCGAGCCTTTTTCGAAAATCGGGTCAAGTCCCGATCACGAGTCCGAAATTAAGCCGAAGCCTACTGGCCCAACTGCAACCCAACTTGGGTAAAGACAAGCCCACCACAGGCCCCCAAAATATCATAATTTTATTGGTGCTAATTAGTAGTAGTACTCTGCCTTATAAACTGAACAGAAGTCCCAAATCTGCTCTATGTGGGACTGGGGTGTTACAAACTCCCCCACTTAAACTCCTAACGTCCTCGTCGGGCCTGAACGGATATCCATAGGTTCCAAGATCGTTCCTCACTAGCCATTGTGGGATAATACCGGCTAGCTTCGTGTCCCCACCTCCAGACCTCTATCCATTGTGGGATAATACCACCAGCCTTCGTGTCCCCACTTCTGGCAACTTGCGTTAACAAGCTTTCGAGAGTCGGCTCTGATACCATATGTGACAACCCGAGTCAAATCCCGAGTTTTTTTCGAAAATTGGGTCAAATCCCGATTCCGAGTCTGAATATAAGCCGAAGCCTACTGGCCCAAACGCAGCCAATTTGGGTAACGACTAGACCACCGCGGGGCCCCCAAAATATCATGATTTTGTTTGTGCACTTAGTAGTATTACTCTTGCTTATATACTGAACAAAGTGTCCCCAATCTACTCGATGTGGGACGGGGTGTTACAAACTCCCCCACTTAAACTCTTGACGTCCTCGTCAAGCCTGAACGGATAGCCCATAGGTCCGGATCGTTCCTCCCTAGCCATTGTGGGTTAATACCGGCTGGCTTCGTGTCCCCACCTCCGGATCTCTGTCTATTGTGGGATAATACCACTAGCCTTCGTGTCCCCGCCTCCGGTAACTCGACGAATCAAGCTTTCGAGAGTCGGCTCTGATACCATATGTGACAACCCGGGTCAAATCCCGAGCCTTTTTCGAAAATCGGGTCAAGTCCCGATCACGAGTCCGAAAATAAGCCGAAGCCTACTGGCCCAACTACAACCAACTTTGGGTAACGACAAGCCCCACCACAGGCCCCCAAAATATCATGATTTGTTGGTGCTTGTTGGTAGTAGTACTCTATCTTATAAACTTGACAGAAGTCCCAAATCTCCTCGATGTGGGACTGGGGTGTTGCAAACTCCCCCACTTAAACTCCTAACGTCCTCGTCGGGCCCTGAACAGATATCCATAGGTTCCAAGATCGTTCATCTCTAGCCATTGTGGGGATAATATCGGCTGGCTTCGTGTCCCCACCTCCGGACCTCTATCCATTGTGGGATAATACCACCAGCCTTCGTGTCCCCCACCTCCGGCAACTTGCGTTAACAAGCTTTCGAGAGTCGGCTCTGATACCATATGTGACAACCCGAGTCAAATCCCGAGTCTTTTTCGAAAATTGGGTCAAATCCCGATTCCGAGTCCGAATATAAGCCGAAGCCTACTGGCCCAAACGCAGCCAATTTGGGTAACGACTAGCCCACCACGGGCCCCCAAAATATCATGATTTTGTTGGTGCACTTAGTAGTATTACTCTTGCTTATATACTAAAACAAAGTGTCCCAATCTACTCAATGTGGGACGGGGTGTTACAGATATGCAGTAAGTAAAATTCGGATATGAATTCAGTTTTTAAGAATGAACAAAAATGATAGCTGGTAGTATTCTCTGTAATTTAGTTCTGGGAAGTTTGGACTTTAGATGCAAGATTAATTCGCTTAATCATCATCATTTTTTTTTTCATTTCTAGTGGTGTAAGTTGTAACAGACCAAAATTTCAAGATTAAACATACCACGGTGAAAACCTCCATTTCGTAAGACCATCTAAATATATCTAAATTATAAATTTTACAGTAGACATGTAAGACATGCAAAAGCTGCAAGAGAAATGTAAGAGAAATGTAAAGAAAAGGTTGATGCAAGGAGAAATTTAAAGAATTAAAAAGACTAAATTTTACTCGGTATCCGATAATCAAACTAAAATATTAATCAGGTACTCTAAAGTAAAGCATACCGCATCTGACTCATGACAGTTAATTTTTGTTACAGAATCTTCGCGTCCCAGTTCTTGGGAAAAGCCATAAGCGGTATACAGCTTTGGCCATGTGTCTAGCATCAAATGGTCGTTGGGTAACTTCACAGCAAGATTCAAGTAGCCGCTCTGTGGATGTGTGTACTCCTTAAATGGTAAAGCACTTATAAACTCCACGTTATGATGCGGAAGATGATCCTCAAATAAACCAGATCGAGGCCAATCATTTAACTTGAGCATTAGGGGTCAGGCAGACAAGTCAAGTATACCCTCTGAATAGCCTTTAAAGAATGAACTTACACTATAATCCTCCTACAAGACAAATAACAATTAGTATTAGAGTTTTATGAGACGTAAGAAACCATAAATAGATAATACCGGCTTCATTTAATCAACAACGTAATTCCAAAATTAACAATAAACAACAGCAAGATCGATTGAGATAATACATCTCATAGCGTATAATTAATACCTTTAAATTTAAGATTCATAGAGGTCTCATATGGTACCTTCAGGACGAGGAATGAAGATTTCCAAAAGAGTCTATAAAAATAAATGTTAAATGACAAAAAAGAAAAGTTCTAGAAACTATGACGGCCCTACCTGAATGAAAGTCAAGAGGCTTCCCTTTCTTGCAAAATTAAGTAAAACTAGACACATAATTAAATAAAACTAGACACGTGATTAAACAGGGAAAACCGTGTACACTATATATAAGAGCCAGAAATAGACTTACCTCGCACCAATTCAAACAACTAACAACGGCCACTTTTATCTGAGACTTCTTATGAATTGCTCGCGACATCACCATTTGTTCCCAGCTCAAACCATACGCACTTTCAAGCACATTTCTAACAACTACAGATTTTCCACTTGACCAGTGGGCCTGAAAACACTTCAGATCTTCAGCTTGAATGTCCATGTTCTTAGATGCCAAGTTATAACAGGAGGACCAGTGTGCAGGGGTCTCTGGCATGTCATGCAGCTTATACAGATCATGCAACTTTTCAGCTTTCACTAGCATGTTTTCAATCCAGTTGTCTGGTAAGGCTTGTTTAAGCCTTAGAATCCCCTTACCACACCCACCCATACTCTCCGGTGGACAAGAAATACTACCGTCTTTGTTAGCTTTCCATTCCGGTTTTGTCTTCACAAGAGAACCACCCCTCGTTTCAGTAGTTGTGCCCAAAGTTCCTTTGCTAAGAGGTGAACATGTTTCACCATGTAGATAGCCCACCCCAGGAACTACAGATTGCATGATTTTCTTCAAACCGTGCAAACAGCACTGACGCAATTCCTGACAACAAGTGATGCAAAGATCATACGAACATCTTGTACAAAATAATTATTAAATATATTTTACTTAAAAATTAAAAAAAAATAGTGGGGGGTCCACTTTTGGGGCCCACATTTTTAATTATTTTTTAATTATTTTTTATTTATTTTTTAATTAAAATCAAATGCAACACTAACACAATGATGTGTATGTAACATTGTCTCTGAAGTATTACAGTAGTTCAAAAATAGTGTATCAATTGTAACACAAAGTGGGCGTTGCAATTTAAAAGTATTACATCTAGCCATCTATGGCGTAGTGAACGGTTCTCATCTATTTGATTTAAAATATCTAACGATTGTTGTTCTTTTGTTGGTTAACAAAAACTACTAACTACAAGTTACAAAAGATCTTAATTTTACTTATTATATAGGTTTTATGACATTTTTTGTCTTTCAAGTTTGGATCGTTGTACCCATAAATCTTTTAAGTCTAAAAGTGTTCTTTTTCTCCCCTCATGTATCAAAAATGTAACTTTTTGGGTCAAAAATGTACCTTTTCGCCCCAGCGGTTGACTGTCAAAAAGGTACAATTTTGATTCCCGAGGGGCGAAAAAGAACGCTTTTAAATTTGAAGGGTTTATGGGTACAACAGATCAAACTTGAAGGCTGAAAAGGTCATAAAGCCTATTATATATTAGTATAGAAGTATATATTAGTATAGATAGTATAGATATAAAAGTACATGGTTTACGAGTGGTCCTAAGTTTAAGGTCCTACATATATATATGCTCTTAACTTCCTATAATCGTCTAGGAGTAGCATCAAACAATCACTAAAAAGGAATCTAATCAGTAAAATTGATGTATCAATTACATATATGTCTTGCTTAAACATAGCATAAAGGTCAAAAATAGATACTAATTGATAAAGATTTGATAATGAGAGACATTAATTTAATACGTAAGAAAGAATGTCACCTTGGCAACTCATTGGACAATATTAATTCTTCTTGGAGCATTATCTTCATTGTTTACTGCAAGTAATTTCATAAAATATATGAATAAGATAGATTGAGCTTAATAAAAATTAAAATGACAGATGACTTTAAAAGTAGAAATATTCATAGATCTGATGTCTATAACATTCCTCTCTGAAATAACATCAAATGTATAAGAGAGGTCAACATACATTTGGATTAGATCGGGTCGATCAACATATTAATTCAATTTTTTTATCAGAGTAAATAAGCTTTCAAAAATGTGATAGATTTCAAATTACAAACTAGTTTTAGTTGTGCAAATTATCCTTCTTATTGTTTGGAACCTACAATCATTGATTACCCATCGATCATCATAGATACATAAAAACAAACACACACATGCACACATATATTAACTAAATCAATAGATCTCGATATTATTAACATCGATCCATATAAATCTTGATCAAACGTTGTCATATATACCTTGAACGGATCAGGACCAATTCACATCTTAATTAAATTTTGTTATATGATAAAACTAGCTTAAACATTTTGATAGATTCCAAAAAAAGCACCAATTTTTGGGTGTGAATTATCATTCTTCTACATGTATTCGTCGCTCATCAATTATCACGAATACATCTAAATAGAAACACATATGCAAACATGCGTTAACTAAATTAGTGGATATTAGATCAGTGAAACTTACCATTCAATCTCGAGCAGAAAAAGGTTTGGAAAGAGAAAGAAACTGCAGCAAGTCTTGAAGAGACATCGACTATTATTCATCTTGTTGGATAATTGTAGCAGTCAACGACAATTTATACAATAGACGTTTATATTTCTAGAATCTTCTAGATTGTGGGCCTTAAATCTTTTACTATAGTTTGATCCATATTTCTTTGAATTTGGTCCTAAGTAGTCCTCTATCGGCTCTTATAACATGTCCATTCGCGAAACCCAAAAATAAGAAAATGGGCCATATATAATAAATTATTATTTATGACTTAACAAACTTAAACACTGTGATTAGAAATCTATCTATCTATCTATCTATCTATCTATTACTATATATAATAGGCCAACACAAGGGCAAAAGTTGCCAATTAAATGACCGCAAAATTACTGTTTTACCCTTTTCTTTTGAAAAATAACAAAAATGCCACTCGTATATTATTATACAAAAAAATTTTAATAGATGTGTTACTACAGAGATTCGAACCTCCAACCTCCTTCCAAGATATCCATGAGCTTAACCACTATGCTACATACTTTTTTGAGTTTATTTCAAAAAACTTATTAGATAACCCATGTCTTTTATCTCTTATATTATTTTTTTTTACTTTGATGATTGAATAAATAAAATGTTGGTTTGAATTATTTATATAAATTTGTTTTTCTTCTTTCCTTTTCTATCTATTACTATATATTATATGCCAACACAAGGGCAAAGTTTGCCATTTTAATGCTTGTGAAGTTACGATTTTACCCCTATTTTTTGAAAAATAACAAAAATACCACTGTTATATTATTATGCAAAAATATGTTAATATTTGTTAATGTAGGGAATCGAACCTCCAACCTCCTTCTAAGAAGTCCAAAACATAATCACTATGCTACGTTATTTTTTGAGTTTACCTGAAAGATTTTATTAGATAAGTCACATTATTTCCTCTAATTCTATATTTTTATTTTTTTATTTTGAACCTTTGAGTAAAGGAAATACTGGTCCATATTATTTATATAAATCTGTATTTTTTATTTACGTTATTATATATATATATATATGTAAATGATCAATCATTGTTTTAAATTTTTATTATAGTTGTATATTTTTGATTAAATATACTTTAGTTATGTTGTTGATAATTCATATTTTTATATCATATTATATATCACTATTTTACATTATTAGAATTAATTAATTATACATAAAATATAGTAATGAACTTGATCTAATATAAGAACTATTGTTTATGTTATGTATCTCATTATTTGTTAAATCTATAATTTAAAATTAAGAAAATAAGCATCAAAATTATGTAATGCTAATGCTTATACACTTTGTTCGTCACATTCATTTCTTAACAAATTTCTTTTCAAAATAAACACTTCATTTGTTGATATTTTCTAATATTACATGTCATTCTTTATTAACTTCGGCATATCTCTAATTTACTCATTTTTTTCGTCAATTTTTTCACTTTTTCCACCATTTTAATCCCCCAATTGATGTCCGAGTCAAAAATCGGGGTGATGATTTAAAATGTAAAATATTACGGAGTATATAATTACAAAAAATGTTTTCTTTCATTATAAATGATAAATGTAAAAAATAAAATCTTTACACTCTCTTTGTCATGATAAATGATGAGTATGAAAAATAAAATTTATATGATATAATTTCACATGTTACACATGAATGTAAATTATTTCGGATAAAAAATATTTTCATTTTCATTTTTCTCTTTGGATATATATAAATGTATTATACTATTTAAATAAAAATATATAAATTCTATCTATAAAATCATACATAATATATAACTACATCAAATATGAACTATATATCATAATTTTTAAGTATATAAAATATCAAATATTTGAGTTAAATTAGAAATGTTTTATTGATCAAACATTTGGACTTTGAGGGGTTTAAATGTATAATTCGACTAAAAAGATAAATATTTGAAAATGTAGAAGATACAATTGAATTGATTCCAAAAAGACAGTAACTCAAAAACATGATCTATGTTTTAAATAAAAAATCAACATGATTAATATGCAATAGATGAAAATAAGATATGATTTTTCTCGATCATAAGAATTATAAAATTGTCTAACTATTAATGACGACCAGTTAGACTATAAGTTTTAATAATAAAAATTCAAATTGTATGTATGGACTCTATTAGCAGCTTTTTAATTAATTACGAAATTAAAAATTAATTAGGGTTTTGGGCCTTCATTCATCAGGCTTGATTCAATGACCCACTGGGTTTAATTAACGGACTATTAATTATGTCTCTAGGTTTATTTTCAGCCCATATCAGAAGGGATACAATTTCTCTTTAAAAAGTACTTTTAGTATAATATTTTTTAACTTTTCTTCTAAATTAGTATAACTTGGCCCTCACTGCTCTGTGTTTTTCTGGCTCCGCCACTGGTAAGCAATATAATTGATGTTTTTAGTAGCTTATATCAATGTGATGTACATGATTGGTAATCCCAGGCCAGTTTCATCCTTTGGATCACACTCGATGTTCTTATAAATTTTGTCTTCTGCTTTTATGTTTTTTACAAATTAGCTCTGAACTACTCAAAAGAGATCCAGAATTTCTTTATTTCCCTCATTGACACTTTGAATTTGTATTAGTAACCTTGTTGGAGATTTAGTCAAAGGCGTATATAGATTGTTTGATTCCGTTTGCTATCTTTATCCCGTATGATTGGTGTGTACTGTGCTTTTAGCTTGTGAAGTTGTTGCAGTTTTTATCTCAGTTCACTCTTCAACTGATGTGATTAGGTGTTATGATGCTAATTTGGTGCATTCAATGCGGTTGATCTAGTTTCCTGGTTTCTGGCGAAACATTTTGTAACTATGCTATGATGTCGATGGTTTTGGTTTTATTTCTCTTCTGTGAATTTTTGTCTCATGCCCACCCCTAATCTCAGTTGCTAGATGCAATAGTAGATTATACTGGAAACCTAGTCTATGACGAATGTCTGGTGCATGTGTAAACCTATCTAATAGTTTGCATCTAAAAGTACTTTCTGTTAAATTGAAGTCTTCTTTCTGAAAGTAAGATTTTCTTAACCCCGCGGTTCAAAAAAAGGATATGCAATCAAAATCGATAGTTGAGGTATGACGTCTTCATATTATTTTCTAGACAACTGACTTTGACATAATAGAACTGTTGGAACCAAATTTCTGCCGGGTCGGATTCCGAAAAGCTCTTCGGGTTAACCTGAAAAAGAGAAAAATGCGAGGGGTTTATCCCCCGATTCACCTCCGGTGTGAGAATAAGTTAATCGGTTCCGGTGAGTAAAAACAGAACGTTCAAGTGCTTTTGTGTATATTGTGTATTAAGTTGTTCTCGAAATGGAACCTGGCAAGAGCTTTTATAGACTCTACAGTTGCTGACCTCCGAGATATTCGGGCGCACACCGAACGTGGGGACGTGACAACCTCCCACCTTAGAAGTATGATAGACTTGATTTCAGTGGCATAACGGTCACATGTAGTAGGCTGGGCCGAAGTAATGGGTCGTACTTCACAACCAACCAGACTTGCCATTTACATCCGGCCCAATTATACTTGGGCCTCCAACATGTCCCTGGGCTTCGGTCGGGCGACTTGTTCAATCGGAGTCCCAAACCAATATCCTTCTTCGGGATGACTTTTGATAAATTTGTACTTATCTCAATGGCACGTCACACAGGGAAACGTGTCATTTCAATTATGACAACTGTCGCTTCTCGAGATTTACGCCACATCTCAACCGTTGAATTTAAAATGTCTCAATCTACACCATTGAATATGAAACGCCAACACTCCTTTGTCCAAACGTCATTTATTGTCCTATAAGTATCAATTTCCCCTCAAATTTATTCACGCTATATTCAAAACACTCTCAACATTTCATGAAAAGGTCCACCCACTGCGCAAATCAACGTCGTCCCCAACTCTCCACAATCCAATCTTTGCATTCTCACTCCATCTCAATCACAAGTAAGTCCCTAGAATCATTTTCTCTTTCAGTACTTAGGCTTGTAATCGAATGCATGCTAGAAACTGGATGTTTGTTTCCTATCTTTAACTTCTTGCAAATGTTAAGAATATCAAATTTGGGAGGGCAACCGTAGGTGCTTAGCGTTCCTCTCTTTAATACGAAGATGCCTTTAGCTACCTTAGTAACTAGTCTTAAACAATCCCCGTATTGATTTAGGTATTTATGATAAGACAGAGTAATATATACCGTCACTGACCCGGCCCAATTATACTTGGGCCTCCAACAAGAACAGATAACAAATAAATTAGAGGATAAAGGAATAGTTGAATCCCTTTGATTCCCAAACTTAAGCTAGACCTGGCAAATCAGTCGTGTCGTTTCGTGTCGTGTAATTTCGTGTTTCGTGTACTTTTTGGCTATACACGAAAACGACACGAATTCAAATCGTGTACCTGGAACTGTAACACGAACACGACACGAGTGATACACGACTTGACACGACACGACACGAGATACCTGAATTTTTTCGTGTACCATTCGTGTACACGAAACGAAACGAAACGAAATAGACACGAATAGCAACGAAAACACGAATGTTTACACGAAATTTCTTAAAATTCACATTACTTTCATGTAATATCAATTAATATTTATATTATATATATAACATATATTTTTAATTATTTATATATTTATTTATGTCGTGTACTTCGTGTCGTGTCGTGTACTTGAAGGGTAAATCCAAAAACGACACTAAATCGGGGTCGTGTACTTTCGTGTTCGTGTATTTTCGTGTCGTGTACTTAAAATGCAAACACAAACACTAAATTTTCGTGTCGTTTCGTGTCGTGTAAGTCGTGTCGTGTATAAAATTGCCGGGTCTAACTTAAGCTAACACGGTCTGTGTATTAGAACTATAATCAGCTGGCAAGAAGAAAAATTAAGATGTGAATCATGTAAAAATATCAGTAAATTGAATGACAACGCAAGAAAACTGGAAAACGTTGTCTTTAACATTGTAAGGCTGGACTAATCCAAAACAAATCTCAGAATGACTGCCAATGCTGCCACGAAGATCAGCAAAGCTAGCAATGTATGTTTAATAATTCCCTTTGCCATGTCCATGGACAACTCTGTTGAACCAAATTTATCGATTGCATTCATAATAGTTCCCATAATTTTCTGCCAAAAATAGAAACAAATGTTGGAACATGGATAATACCGAAAGAAACATACCCTTTCCACCCTGTTTGGAATTTCGAAAGATGGATTAATATTTCACTGTTTTTTAATGAAAAAGTAATAATAAAATGTTTGTTGTAGCTTACCAATCTGAGTGGCTCAATGTGAAGCAATGGCTCCATGAACATTTCCACATTCTTTATCAACACTTTTCCTTGGTAAACATGGCACATATAGAAGCTGAACCCCTCTCCAAGAGTAATCCTTGTCTCCTTCCATTCTGCAGAAAAGTAATCAGCAGATTTCATAATGATAAGAACATGAAACATGCAAGCATGCAACTGTCATCCTAGAAAGAATGTCATGCTGCATCACACCTTTCAGGTCTAATCTTAGTTGCGAAGAACAGCTAGGTAACACGAACACAAAATAAGTTATTTCACAGTTTAAATTTTCCAGATCAAGCTAAATTTTGAAGGACTGGTGTAGTATGATAGAGTACCTAGTTTCCAGTGAACTCCTACTGTCATTCCATCATGAAATGTGGGTTCCACCACAAATTCAATGTTTTCTCCCAGTTTTCTTAGCAGATAGGAAAAGAATTCAAGTACTTGCTGCATAATAAATTCTCAACTGATATTTCTATGTTTACTTATTAATATACTTGTACTGAAATTCATGAAAAACTATATATTAAAAGAATTACACATACAGTCTTTCCTTCCCAGGGCTGAAAAGCAGAGACAAAGTTGCATACACATCGACATTCTTCTCCAATTACATCTGAAAGAACGTCAAGATCACGATCTTTGATTGCAGTATAAAGCTTGAGCACTGTTTCCAGTGCTCTACCATCTTCTTCGCCTCCAGGACCTTTAGCGTTTCGTGCTACAAATGATAAGCCAGAGTAGCTTGGAAGAAACCTTGTCTTTATAAAGGCATGATCATGATAAGAATAATTGGAACCAGAAACATGTGTTGTTTCAGCTGAATTTGTCTTGTTATATTTCACATTATAAAAAGACTTTTTTTTATCAAATTTTAATGGAAATCTAATTAATTGAAGAGAAGTAGATGGTAAAGAAAGTGAACTCATTGGAGGCTGACTGTACTAAAATAGAACATTTGATAAAAGCCATTTAAAGACAGTCTTGTGGTCTTGAAGAATAAAGCTACTTGCAATGGTCGCAAGTTAAGGATCTCCTTAGAAACTGCCAAAGTATACAAGTATGAACTAAGAAGACTTCCAAACTAACATCTACTTGTCCCCTTTTGTTAACTTCAAAGTTCATAAATAACTTTTCTTTCCTTCTTTTTTTCAAATTTATAGTTGCATATATAAATTTTCATAGAATTAAAATAATTTTTTTAATTACAATCACAATAATTAATATGATTAAAGGCTGATGGTCCAGAACAAACGTTTGATCCAACAAACTTACCACTGGTATTAAGCGCGGTAAGATAAAATACAAAAAATCCTAATCCTGGTGCAGTAAGATTAATCGGCCACTGTATTCACATAAAAAACAATATCTAATCTTACCGCGCTAAATACACGTGATAAGTTTAGTTGCAGCAAACACTTGCGAGCGACTGAGTCATATAATTAAAAGTTAAATTTCCAAAGAAGTGTTATCTTTTGCACGAGGGGATCATTTTACTTCAATATCACAAACGAATCACTAAGAACGAAATAATAGCCTTTGAATCACAATGTTATTACACATCCAGATTCAGTAAAAAGAATAAAAACTATCTGAATAAGGTTATAGACAAGCATCAATATTTTGACTGTTACAGTTGTGATGCTAGTCCTGCTGATGTGTCCATTGGAATAAACGCAAAACCGCACTTTTAGGGGATACAGTGCAATAATCACATAAGGTGCTACATGTGCTGCAGTGCAACTTCAACTAACAAGCTTCCTTAGTACAGCCTCAGCTCGCTGCTCAAACTTTGGCATTGCCCAGTCATGCTGAACTATGTCGAGCCCATCTTTTTCCGCACCCAAACTCTGACAGTATAGAGAGTAAGTATATGAATTAATTGATGGTGATTTGGGATGCCGAAAACACAACGCAAGGAGTTGGTACGTCAATATATACAGAAATCATATAGACAGATCATTTCCGGTTCTCCACAAAATTTCTATAACATCATAAAGAATTTTTATTTGGCGCAAAGTAAAACTGAAAGTATATACCAGAAGTATGGCCTGTTTTAATGGATTTCCAGAGAAAACTGCTGCCGTCAAAGAAACATCTAGGTCTAGTCGGTGATAAAAATTTAAAGACCCACTTTGGACCTAACCTTAAACACACAATGCTTGATTTTCAATACCTGGAGATCGTAACTTTTTATTGCTCAAATTACAGGACTTAAGCTCACAGGTTGCTTTTTTTAACAAAACCATATATTCAGTACAATGTTGCAAAATTCTTATATTGTTGCCAATTTTGCTGCAATATACTGAATAAGAAAGCAATGGCCTAAAGCCTAGTCTTTCACTCCTCCATCACCCTCTCACTTCCTTAGGGTTAAGATTCCTAGAGGATTTGAAGGCCAAAAAGAGGATGTACTTTTGGATTTGAAAGCATGATGACAATACTAATAATCTAAAATATATTAAACCTACCTTGGAAGGGTCAAATCCAAATCCACTCATTTGCATCATGCGTTGTGTGTCATCTGTAGCTGCATCACGTAGACATTTTAATCCAATATTAACTGATCTTGCTACATGTATTAAGCTAAGAAAATCGTGAAACAGTATTAAAAGTTGTAAAATATACTGACCATTTTCTTCTCCTAGAATAAGACTAAATAAACCTCTTAAACCAAACAGATTGAGAAAGTACCTGATAAAGAAATAGAACACAGTCAACAGCTAATCACTGCCAATAAACATTTACAAAATAACTTGATGCAAAGCTGACCAAAAATAGACTTCCTATTCATAAAGTTTGATTAGTACCATGATCGACTGCTGACATAGCTAACATCCACAGTACTCAAATCAATTCCATTCTGTAACATTGACCTAAACCTCTGAGTCAGCGGAAAAGGTATCTTTGCTGGAGAGGAGAAAAAATTACAGGGATCCAGATTAGCATAGAATCAGTGTTTATCAAGAGAAAAGGAAGAGATTAAGACAAGTGTGTGTAATACTGATATAAGATAACATGTTGAAAATTTTCATTGGAAGACAAAAAAACATTCAGGTTCATTTTTAAATAAAAGGGACCTCAAACAGAAATGGAAATAAGAGCACACAAACCTGCTACGAATCCGGAGAAAAAGAAGTTAACCCATGCAAAAGTAAGAGTCTGACCAAGAGAATTTAAATATTAAAACATTAGAAATCAATTTCAGTGAATTTAAACGAGAACATATACTTTTTTAGAATAGATAAATTACCTGGGGTATGATCATAGAGAGGTTTTTCTTCATCATATCCATAGCCATGTTGGGATCAGAGAACATTTGAGCCTGTGGATTTGAAGCAGCCTGGCCCTTGGGAACATGAAGTAATCCATTTTCCTGCAATGTTGTACCCAGTTGACATACATGTAATCTGAATATTATTATCAGTCTTAGCTTGTGCACTAACTCTCAAACGTGCAGAGTTGCAACCCCTTGCCTAATAATATATACAGGAAAAAGCACAGCAGTTGTATGCTATTGTTTAATTTGAACTTCTAAATTGACCAATCTAGCAGTAATATGCTACTCTAAATTTTCTAAATTAATACATCGATAAGGAGCAGATAACTTCTATATCATATATTATCAACGAGGTTACCCTTTTCTAGTATAGAATCTATATAGTACAGAAACACTAACACAAGGTATCATTTCCATAGAATGTAGTATAGCAGGCAGAAAAAATATTTAGTTAGATCTGCATCATTTCAGCACCCTTTTGAAACTCTATTCTTAAGAAAAGTAATATGGATATATAGGAAGTGTAATCTTATTTCTTGCCTACACAACATAAAACTAAGAAAGAAAGAAAAAAACCCGAGCTATGCCCTATAATATTAACCTGTAAATTACTTAAATTCAAGATATGAGAAAGCATCTAAGCATACAGGCGAAAGCCTCTACATTTACTCTACTAATCTTCCTCTAGCTTTTTCTCTCACTACTAGTTGTAATGCTCGTTCCCTATCTCTCTTTTGTTTCCAGAGGTTGACAGATTCTTAAAAAGAACTTAATGGCACATATGCAGTACTATGCACCAAAATTATAGTGCTAGCAACTCAAATCAAGTAAAGTAAAAAGTTTCCAATCTTCACTAAATGAAAAGATCACAAGTTTCTGTTCTTTCACATATGACGATATAATGAGAATTCATCATCCTAATTAAAATTTAGGTGCATCAATGTTTTATCTGTATCCAAACCAAAACCACCAACCGTTGCGATTTCCCAACTATGTAAAACTAGATCAACTTCACACCTACCAAACAATTCAAACTTTGTAAATCCTTAACAGTGAACTAATTTTAAAAATATGACGACAATATATAACCCGACTATTCAATTTCCACAGTGATACCTAAAACAACAAAGAAATTTAACCAAAAACATAAAGTTTCAATCTTTCTCACTTCAAGGATCATCCAAATCAGTATCCTACAATACATAGCATACCGCTACAAAAAAGGCGCACTAAAAATCATTTCCGACTATTCAATTTCAACAGTGATACCTAAACTACCAAGAAAAATCACCAAAATCCAAAAAAGTTCCAAACTTTCTCACTTCAAGAATCATTAAATCAGTACCTTATACATCAAAATTCACACAACAAAACAATATTTAAAAAAAAGGGTACATTCAAAAACCAAACCTCATTAGTAAAATAAGCTTTTCGAGCCCGAAAAGACTTAACAGGAATAAAATTAGCAGCAGCCCTCAAATTTCTAGCTCTCATTATAACTTGCCTGCAAACCAACATCACAAATCCACATTCAATAACAATCCTAAAAAAATCAATACATACATAACTACACACATACAATAAATTAAAAAGTACCCTTCTTTGACAATTTTGAGATCAGGGGTTTGAGAAGAACGCATGAGCTTAGAAACAAAGTATCTAAGAACACCAATAAGAACCATTACTACAGATAATGGTACAAGTACCCAGTTTCTTATTGCTGTATCTAATACTAAATCTTCTGCCATGTTTTTTGATTTGGGGTTGTTGATTTGCAGCTTATTTTGCTGCCCTTTTTGTTTTTCTAGCTGCTTTTGATGTACTGTGTTTTCTTGGTTTGATCGGAGAGGAATTGATGGGTTTGTGATTTTTTTGCCAAACACGGTCTTAGTTTTTTGTTTGGGCTTTTGGATTCAATGGGCCTTGACTGTAAATGTTCTCACATATAGGGCCGGCTCGTATTCTTATTCTAATTCTAATTCTAATTCAATGGGCCTTGACTGTAAATGTTCTCATGGGTCTTAGTTTTTTGTTTGTTAAGTTGCATGTATATTTTTTTCGATTTTTTTATTTTGTAAAAAAAATTATCTATCTAAAGTCAAAAAAAATTATTTGGAGAGTTCTGCATAAATAGTCTGCCAACTCTATAGTAACCTACAGAAAAGGCATGTTGACGGATCATCTTTACGTCCAATTTGTAAAGTGTAGTGCTAGGTTTCTAAAATATTTATAAAATGATGTTGATGATAGCGTTTTTTAATTCATGATCGCATATTAATGTATGCGGGGTCTCATATTATTATTAAAAAAATTATCATTCGAAACTCATTTGAGAACACTTTTGAGACCTCTAACATTTTCCATTTTCACAGGAATGAAGGTAATAAGCAAGACATAGGCAAACCCTTGCACTACAAAGGCTCCACTTTAATTCCAGGAGTCATGTGCCACGGAGGAAATTTAGCTCTTAATGATGAAAGTGGAGGGGAGTCCATTCCCGGTTCTGACAAGTTACTTTCCGAGAATTTCAAGAAAAAGCACACTGGGCCTGGAATATTGTCTATGGTGAATACCAGAAAGCACACTGAGAATTTCAAGAAAAAGCACATACTTGTACACTTATTTCATGATGCTTATAGCCTTTTGTTTATTGATAATTATTATTATTTTCTATAAATGAAAAATAATAGCATTGCATCTTATTTGTAATTATTTATATTCTAATTTCTATTTTGTTTTGTTATAAAGTTATTGTATTAAAGTATAGGTTACAAAAATTTAGTACATATCATTATGCTGAATAAATATAACATAATACAAATATGTTCGGGTATATAATCATGAATTTTAGAAAAGATACAAAAAAAAATAAAACATTTAGAGATGAATTTCACATTAATTACTATAGCAAAGACAAAAGCTATAAATTTATTTGATATTAATCTTTATTGAAATATAGATATTAAACTAAATTACTATCTTAAAAAGAAGTTAATTAAATAAAAGTTAAAACTTTAATTATATTCTTTTATATAATAAGCGTAAGGATATTTGATTAATAAGAACGTTAGAACATTGTTAATAAAAATATTAAAATATTTTAATAATATAAATCAAATATGAATAGGTTTTATGAGTAGAAATCTCAATATAAAAATTTGTAACTTTGATTCTAAGTTAAGTTGAGCAGGTTTATTTGATTGTGGTTTATACTGTAAGTCTCAATAGGTTTTTTTTTATTTTAATTATATTACTAAGTTGAATACGATGAATGCAAAAAAAATTCTTCACGTTATTCTTTCTTTACTTTCATGATATATTTTATTGAAAAATATTATTAAACCATCACCAAATTAATGATTATTTTGTGAATTTGTGTGGGTGAAAAATATTTTTAAACCATCACCAAATTAAAGATTATTTTATGAGTTTGTGTGGGTTATAAAATCGTTCAAATCCAATTTTTAAAACTCAAGATATAGCATAAATAATATATTAAGCGTATAAACCCTAATAAATAAAGTATGAAAACTAATAACATAAAAATATTAAAAAAAATTATAAATTAATATAATTATAGATATTAAAAAAAATCATGCATTGCACGGGTTATAATCTAATTAATATAAAAAGGGAATGTAAATTAAGAAAATTTGGTTTTCATTGTAGAATAAGGTACATATATTACCAAAAAAAAATTAAAACAAGTTATTACAATCAGCTGATCAAAAACATATTTAAATAGAAAAATTGTAATAAGACTATAAAATTTATCTACAAATTTAATAACTAAAAGTTTACTATATAACAATTTCTTTTAGTTTTTTCAATTTTGTTGTAAATATATAGTACTAGCCTATAATCGCACGGGCCTTAAAAAATAATAAACTAAAACATTTAATGTCAACGAAAAATATTAAAATAAAAATAAAATTAATATGATAAATTATAAAATGAAAAACTTAAATATTAATTGGAACGTAAAAAAAATATTAAAAAATACAGATGGGGCTGATGAAGATAAATGAGGTATTATTAATATTAATTTATAATAAAATAAGTAAGTTTTTTTAATAAGAACAAATAGGAAAGCTAACATGTTTTAATTAAAATAAAGTAACTAACTATAATATTTTTAGATGTGTTTTAATTATATTAATTGTATTTGTTAAAAAAAAACGTTCACTTCTTAAAATAAGTAAGTTTTTTTTAAATAATTAAAAGTATTAAAATAAGTTTTAAAATATATAAGTAATGGTTGCACTTGATATTTTTGGAAAAGAAATATTTTAGTGATAACAAATATAAAAGGTAATATATTTTAATTTAAAGGTAATTGTCCGTGATATTTTTGGAAAATAAATAGATTTTGTTAGAAAAAAAAATATTTTAATTATAAAAGGCAATCAGCTAGTTAATATTTTTATATTTTTATATTATTTTATTATTTATTAAATAGAGTATTAAAATAGGTTTTAAAATAAATAAGTAAGGATTGCACCTCATATTTTTGGAAAATAGAGATTTTAGTGATAACAAATATAAAAGATATTATGTTTTAATTTAAAGGTAATCGTCGTGATATTTTTGGAAAAAGAATAGATTTTGTTAGATTTTTTTTAATTATAAAAGGTAATCAGTTAGTTACTATTTTTATATTATTTTATTATTTATTAAATAGAGTCATATTTTTGGAAAACATAGATTTTAGTAATAACAAATATAAAAGGTAATATGTTTTAATTTAAAGATAATTGTAATGATATTTTTGAAAAAGAAGTAGATTTTGTTAAAAAAAATATATTTTAATTATAAAAGTCAATCATCTAGTTAATATTTTGGTAACTTGACAATAATACAATTCCATAAAAGATTTGATTTGTAGTAACTTTCTTTATCCTAAAAAGAAAGAAGTATATTTGTAGGAGTGTATCCTAAATTTAAACAAATTAGATCCCACATTTCCATTTTTTTGATTAGATTTCAATATTATTTGATTTTTATGTAGTAAAATATAGTGAAATATTAATGTAGAATAAAACTTTCCCGAATTTTGATTATATTATTAATTTATTAATTAGAAAAAATACTGAAAACCGAAAATCAAAGTATAGATGTCTTTAACACAAAATAAATATCTCATTTATAATGTCTATTAATATAAAAGTACATGTATTGATACATTAGATCCAAACATATTTATATTATGTTATATTTACATGGTATAATGATGTGTACTAAATTTTTGTAACCCATATTTTAATACAATAACTTTATAACAAAATAAAATGGGAATTACAATACAGATAATTATAAATAAGATGTGGTGATATTATTTTTCATTTATAAAAAATTAAAAAAATTATTAATAAACAAAAACCTATAAAAATAATATTAAAGTAAAGTATAGTGGCTGAAAAGGTATTAATAATGGTGTATTCTTGGTTTGATCGGAGTCCAGAGAGGAATGAATGGCCAGGTCTTGGGTTTGGGCTTTGGGATTAAATGGGTCTTGATTGTAGATATCTATATTATTTTTGGGCCTGCTTTTGTTGCTACTTACTAATTCTAACAGAATCAAAAGTTGGCTGCATGCATTGAATTTGTTTGACCAAATTTAATTTTTATTGTTAATGAAATTTCGTGAGTCAACATTTGTACAAATTAAAATTTTTATATTATACTTAAATTAGCTTTATATTAATTATTGGAACTGCGCAGTGGACTTTGACGATGAAATCACACTCGTGAGATCTGCGGCGGATACAGCTATGTCAGGTGGGGTTATCTGACCCCACTTAAATTTTTAATTTTATTTTTTTATCTTTGTATGTATATTGTAGTTTAGTTTAAGAGTAATCCTAGAGGTACCGAATTTTGGTACCAAATGATGTGACATTGGTGATGTGGAAGTTTGGGATGATTTTATTAGAGGAATTATTGTGAATGCGGGAGGGTCCACTATTATTAATTAAGTTATAGCCAATAAGAACAGGACATGTGGCATTTGGTACCCCTAGCATTATTCTTAGTTTAATATGCAGGTTTATGGTCAAATGGGGAACAATTGATCTAGGATATGTGTGAAAGAATAGAACAGAAGCTCACTTTATTAAAGCAATAACGAGCCCAAGACAAACCCTACTCCATATTTATAAATAATGGTTATTTTTAGCAAAAAAGAATGATCCAATAAGAAGTGTTCTGATTTAAATTAGAGGCCTCCAAAATTTTATAAAATTCTTTTCTTTTTTTTTTGCCAAAAATAGAGCATATTTCATTAATACTTTGAAAGAGATTCAATCGGGACAAACCCCCAAATGATCATGCAACCAGGTTGAAAAACAAATAAACAAACTAAGTAATTAGTTGTTTTGTTTCCGGATTGCTTAACTAATTGAATACAAATATTCTTAAAATTAAAAATGAAGATAACAGTTTCCCGAGCAATCCAGCTTGCATCTCCCCTGAAAACAGTAGCTTCACAATTGACCTTCACATTAACTTCATGGATAGTGCAATGGTCAGAGGACTCAGTTGCAAAAACTAAGCTTAGATACCTCATGTTATGAACAAATATTTTTTGTGAGAGGTGAGCACATGCGATTTTCACCACCGTTCCAAACGCACCCCAGCTATCTACTTGCCAGACACCAGCTATAGACCTGCCGAAAGTGGTGTTGATGCGAGATATTCAGATCTCCCAATACACCGCAAAATTCATTTTCAACACAACCAACACATCGCACAAAGCGAGACACATCGCACAAAACGAGACAATCAAACACACACCTAATAACTCAAACAGAACGAAACGAAAAACCCCAAAAATTCAAATGGATTTTGCGAGTTTTGTGGAACAAATCTCGATTTTATTGAAAAAAAAATGAAAAAACAAGAGAAGAGGTGTTGTGTGGACAGAGATGGGAAGAAAGGGGATGGGGATGGAGATGGAGATGGGAAGAAAGGGGATGGGGATGAAGATGTTGGGACTAGGGTTAGGGGAAGATGGGTCATAGCATGTTTAAAATTTTCAATTGTTTTTTTACTAAATACATATACAATTAAAAATAAAATTAGTTGTGGCTAGTTAGTTGTATCTTGTGAACTTCTCTAGCGGTGTTTCACTAACTAAAGCTTTCTTTTTAATAATATTTCATTTACCGATCAAAAAGAAAAAGTTGGTAGTAAAGCTCAATTATCAAATTTCGCTTAAAATTATCGAAAATGTTAAATCGACTCGATTTTTAAAAAAAAAAAATTTGATCCCCTTGACTCAAGGTCTGGATCCGCCACTGCGTGAGATTGTTCTCCTGTAAGATCAAAACTATATTAAACTAGTTGAAAAAGCCGCGTTTCGCGGTGACGTAATAATTTTTTTAAAAAACTCTATCAAATAAATTACGAAAATTACTCAGTTCTCGCTAATAAGACGTCCTCCCGTGAAACACGCTTTCCTTTTTAATATTAAAATCTCAAATTTAATATATTGAATATATACTTGTCTTATATATTAATTTTTATGTTACCTGAGACACTCTTTCGTTAAAAAAACACATATATAACTTTACATATTCTACTTCAAATAGAACTTTTAGTTATGTATTACAAACACTTATTCTACTTCCAATATAACTTTTAATTGCAAATACTTCTTTTACATCCGAACTCTTCTCCTCTATAAATCGAAACACCTATTCTACTTTAAATAGAACTTTGCAAGTACTTCTTTTATATTTGAACTCTTCCCCTCTACAAATTCAAACACATATTCTACTTCAAATAGAACTTTTAATTATATGTATTCGCTATAAATTCGAACTCTTCTACTCAATAAATTCGAACATCTATTCTACTTCTAATATGTTAAAGGATAGTTTTTTTATTTATCAGTATTTAAAATTCTAAAATTCTAGAAAAATAGATTGAGACGATCTTACGGGCGCCACCTAACCCCCCCCCCCCCATCCTCCTTTATATATATACTAGTTGACAAAGCCACGCTTCGCGGCGGTATTATATTTTTTTTAAAAAATCTATTTATAAAATTACAACAATTACTCATTTCTCTTCTCTTTTTTTTTTGATAAATAAAGGCATACAATAAATTAAATTATTGATTTGTACATCAACAATTACTCATTTCTCCGTTATAAGTCGTTCTCTCGTTAAATACATTTTCCTTGTTAAGATCGAAATCCCAAATTTTATACATTGAATACTTGTCTTGTCTTACCTATTAATTTTTATGTTAACATACTTCTTTCAAATGAGTCGCTCTCTCGTTGAAAAAATACCTATATAAATTTGCACTCATATTTTACTTTCGATAAATTTTTTTAATTATATATGTCTTACGAACAACTATTATACTTTTGATAGAACTTTTTTTATATATGTATGAAAAGTAATTTATATAAATGAAAAGAAATTTATATAAATTCGCACTCCTATTTTATTTTCAATAGAACTCTAATTATATATGTCTTACAAACACCTATTTTGTTTTTGAATGAACTTTTTTTATATGTATTTCTTATAAATTCGAACTCTTCTACTTTATAAATTAAAAAACCTATTATATTGATAGAACTTTTAATTACATGTCTAACCTACAAATTGACAAATCCGCACTTCACTGCGGCCATATAATTTTTTTAAAAAAAACTGTATCTATAAAATTATAACAATCACTCATTTATCCCTAATAAGCCGTTTTCACGTTAAACATGCTTTCCTTATTAAGATCGAAATCGCAAATTTTATACATTAGATACTTGTCTTATAGATTTAATTTTTTTAACATACTCCTTTCTAATCTTCTAATGAGTCGCTCTCTCGTTGAAAAAACACATATATAAATTCGCAGTCTTATTTTACTTCCAATAGAATTTTTAACTATGTATTACAAACGTCTAGTTTATTCTACTTCCACTAGAACTTTTAATTTCAAGTACTTTTTTTATATTCGAACTCTTCTCCTCTATAAATTCGAATACCTATTCTACTTCCAATAAAAATTTTAATTATGTCTTACAAACGTCTATTCTACTTCCAATAGAACTTTAAATTGCAAATATTTCTTATATATATAAACTCTTCTCCTTTATAAATTCGAACACGTATTCTACTTTAAACAGAATTTTTAATTCTATGTCTTACCTATAAATTCAAACTCTTCTACTTAATAAATTCGAAAACCTATTCTATTTCTAATATATCAAATGATATTTTTTAATTTATTAATATTTAAAATTGTAAACCTCTAAGAAAATTAAAAAAGCGGAAAAATGTAGTGGTTAACGATGCTTATGTCGGAAACCATTCATTTGGAAAGCCACCATAGTAATCGAGTTGTGTCCGGTCAGATACTTCATGCTCTATATCCATCTTGAGTTTTTTTTTGTATCGAGTAAAATTTGATATGTTAAAATTAAATTACATTGAAATTGAATTTGGCTTTTAAGGGGAACTTTTATATATACAAAAATATTAAAGTAATGAATTTTTATTTTAATACTACAGTATTGTATGGTCTGTTATATATTTTATTAATTATTATAGAAAAATTAAAATCATTCGAAATGATAAATTTTCTTAAAGTTTTTAGTTTTATATTAGCTTTTGAAAAAGCAACTTCCCGTCCTCTATTTACACTAGTTGATAAAGTCGCGATTCGGGCGGCGTTATAATTTTTTTTTTAAAACTCTGTCTATAAAATTACAACAATTAGTCATTTCTCCCTAATAAGTCGTCCTCCCGTTAAACACATTTTCCTTGTTATGATCGAAATCGCAAATTTTATATATCGAATGCTTGTCTCATATATTAATTTTATTATTTACATACTACTTTCTAATGAACTGCTCTCTTGTTGAAAAAACACTTATATAAATTTGCACTCCTATTTTACTTTCAATAATTTTTTTAACTATACATGCCTTACAATTCACAAACACATATTCTATTTCTAATAGAACTTTTTTTTAATATGTATTCTTATAAATTCGAATTCTTCTACTCTATAAATTCGGAAATTTATTCTACTTCCGATAGAACTTTTAATTATATGTCTAACGCATAAAGTCTCTATAAAATCGAACTCTTCTCCTTTATATACATTCTCGAACACTTATTCTACGTCCAATATAACTTTTGATTGCAAGTATCTCTTATATATTCGAACTCTTCTACTCTATAAATTCGAACACATATTCTACTTTAAATATAACTTTCAATTCTATGTCTTACATATAAATTCAAATTATTCTCCTTTATAAATTCGAACACTTATTCTACTTCCAATCAAACTTTTTATTTATATGTTTTCCCTATTAATTCAAACTCTTCTACTCAATAAATCCGAACACTTATTCTACTTCTAATAGGTTGAAGGATATTTTTCATTTATTTATTATTTAAAATTCAAAAATTCTAAAAAATTAGAAAAATAAATTGTGACAATCTTAGATGCGCCACCTCATCTCCCGCGTATCCTTCTTTAATATATATATATTGATTATATGAACACACTTAGTAAATTCTTTAATAATGTGTTTGACATATCGTTTTACAGTTACAAATTTTAATCCAATTTTTTTATATATATGATCATCGTTTACTTGTAATAATGTGTTTTAACTTGAATATATATATATATATATATATATATATATATATATATATATATATATATATATAATGTAATTATTGAAGAGATAACTGATATCGAGTACAAAATTCAAATCTCATATCGATTAATTTGATTATATATAGGTGACCCAAACACCTTAAATTCACATTATATTTTTTTTGAAATCGTAAAATGAAAAAAGATTACATAAATTTTTTAAGTATATTAACATATGTACAAATTGATATGATAAATGATGAAAAATCTGAGTCATTATCTATTTGATACAAATAAATATCATTTACAATATTAAAATAATCATATTGTTTTTAGACCAATTTCATTTTGTATACTTACTTATCTTTATATGTTGTGTTTTTTAAAATACTTGTTTTTATATGTTAATTCAACTAATAACCAATATCGAGTCCAAAATTTAAATATTAGTGGTTGTGAAGGACTTGTTTTTCAATCTTTCATTATTATTATTTTTTAAATCGTAGATCCAATCATGTAAATAAAAAAAAATGTAAAAATTGTAAAATGTATTAAGTTACGTATAAATTAGTACGATAGATGATGCAATTTGTAATTTATAATATATAAAATCTAAACCATATGCATATATATATATATACACACACATATATATATATAATTTACAATGTTAAAATAATATAATTTATAACATGTCAATTTTAAAGTATTTTGTATACCTAATTTTTAATGTGATATTTTCTTCCAGTATGGTTACATTTGCAAAATACATGTTAAAAACAGGATAGAGATGAAACATTCAGTTATATATATTTTCAACCCAAACATCCTTAAATTTAAATTATTTAATACGATATAAAATCAGGGCCATTATATATATATTGCAAATAAATATAATTTACCATACTAAAATATTACATATTTTTTACTGGTAGAATTTATAATATTTTATGTAGTTGGTTGTATTTCTCCGATTTTTTTCATTTAGTATGGTTAGATTTGCAAAAATTTACTGAAAACATCTATGTAAAGCACTTGTGTAAATCGATTTCATATCTTGCCCTATAAATTACAAGAAAAAATCAAAAAACAACCGATATAACATATTGGGTACTCACACTTATTGATAATAAATTTCAAAATTTTATCAAAATGAGTTTTTAGTGTAGTTTGAGATGGTTAATTCTAATTTAAAGGTTATGGGTCAACTCCCTACACCAATTTTTTTTTTAAATTAACATTATAACGACAAATTACGTAAAATTGTTGAGTATACATATTTATAGAGAAATTGTTATGGTAGATGATGCAACTTGTAACCTAATAAGACATAAAATCCAAGTCTTTATACATTTGATGCAAATAAATATAATTTATAATATTAAAATAGTCTAGTTTTTAGGGGTCAAATTTATAATATTTTACGTAGTTGATTATTTTTTATTGATCTTTTCTTTTAGCATGGTTATACTTGCAAAAGAATAATTAAAAACATGTATTTAAGGTATTTGTGTAAATCGAATTCCTACTTAAGTAGAATTACAAGAAGAGAAAAAATCAATCAACAGAATATAATGGCTGGACATTCGCACTTATGGATGAGCAATTTTAATATTTTTCATCAAAGCAAGATTCTGGGATAGTGGTTGAGATTGTTACTTGTAAGTCTAAGTCATGAGTTCAATTCTCCACACCTAATTTCATTTTTTTTATTGTTAATAGAACTATAATGACATTTTTATAATTATTGAATAAATAAGGTTATAATAGAAATTTCACAAGACAAAGTTTTGGCACTTTTTGCCCTTGTATAGCCATTTAATATATAGTAATAATAGAAGATTATATAAATGTACGAGGACATACTTATAATTATATAAAGTTTTATTAATTTGCAAAAGTGTCACACTTATTTACACTACGAAATATTTTAGAACTTAGGTAATTCTCCTAAAACTAATCTAAGGAGTTTCTTTCTCTTCAATTAAGTTACAATATAAATTAATAAAATTAATGTACTCTTTCCGTCCTACTACTAAATTATATACATTGGGGGACGGGACTCGGTACGCATTTTAAACCTTCTATAAAATATATTTTAAAACTCCTATGGATCTTGTTTAGACAGTAACATTAAATCACAAGTCACAAGGTTTCTTATTGGAAAACTTTAAAAGACCTAATTGTTTGCGTAGGAGCCATCATATTCATGTTTACAAGTCGTTCATCATAATTCCAATACCATTATTTTCCTTTCTTTTTCATGAGAATAAAGGCAAAACAAAAAAGTTCTATCATGTATCATTACAAAATCTATAATCATTGTATGGGTAACTGAAAATTACTGCACTCTAACTTTCTTGACTTCAAGTTTGAAAATATGATGTAAAGCGAAAAGGATGGTATTAATCCCATGGCTGAAACTAAATTAAACTTTTTGACTTATACTTTTGCATTTTAGAGAAATTTCGGAAAAGTAAATATCGAAAAGGTAACATATCTGGGAAAAAAAGAACGAGAATACAGAACATGATACATTTCAAGTAATTTTCCTGAAATGTGGATAAAAATCGTGTGTTTTTTATATATACAATCTTTAGATATGTACAAATTTTTTAAATATTTTTTTTTGTAAAACTTTTTTAAATATTATTTTGATATACACAATCTTTTATAATATAAAATAATTTTATTCACAATCTCAAAAAGGTTATCTTATTTTATAATAATTTTTTTAAAATTATCTACTATAAAATACGTACACAAGTCATATTCAACTTCCTGATTATTGAAAAATTGTACCAATTTCAATTTGTTTATTCAAATATTCGAGTTGAATAAATAAACACCATTACGGATATACCAAGAATTTTTAAGTACAAGGACAGTTCAGAGTCGCCTACGTGGGATTTACGTAACTATGACAGCACAACCTAAACGCAAATTATATTTTTGCATGGATTGTATCATTAAATAACTAAATGTTTAAATTACATTTTTTCTTAATTTCCGTGTCCAACTTCGATATAAAGAATCGAGGCTCCGCGGCTGCTCTTCTTGGAGCTAAACGTACGAATATAATTTTGGTGGACCAGAATAATTAAAAAATTGTAAAATTTGCAGGATTAAAGTGATAATGTAATGGAGTGTAGAATAATGAAACCTCAGCAATGAAGTAATCATTACTCCTGTTTCTTAAGTCATCATGTGGCTATCAACAAAAGAAAAAGACAAATGAATATTAGATTAAAATAATAATATTATTATTACTTTATAATAAATTATTAAAAATCACATGATAATTTCCCAATAGGAAGCTACTTCGACGAACTAGAGCGTCCCGAGTAACGAACGAATCAGCAACCGTCTTGACAACGCGGTGTTTAGTGTTTTTACTATAATACCCCTCTTTTTATTGTTAATAACGGTAGTGCCATTTGACACTTCCTATACTGTGTACGGAACCGCCTCTTTTTATTCCATGTTTCCGATACTGGAGTATAAATTAAGCGAAAATTGAAGGGGTTAAATATCAAATACATTATTAATTATGTTTGAATGTATCAAAATAGTCATTCATTGTAAAAATGATTCAATTTAGTCATTAATTTAAAATTTTGTATCAACTTAGTCATTAAAATGTTGAAATTTTGTATCAATTTAGCTATTCTCAAGTGATATTTTTGACACGAAATTTTAAATTAGTGACTACATTGAATCATTTTTGTAATGAATAACTAATTTGATACATTTGGACACAACGAGTGATGTATTTGATATTTAACCCAAAAATGAAGGTCATTGTTTCAGAGAACCATCTTATATAGAGAATCGGGGGAGAATCAAATATTCTATTATAGAATCTCATAAATAATTTTAAATGTCTTTACATAAAATATATAATCTGATTCTAATGTAGAATATTAGCATATACAAATTTTATAAAAAAAATAACATATAAAATTTGAATAAAACCATTGATTTTAAATTTGATTCTGCTACAGAATCATTTTGGATAGATTTGATTCTGCTGTAGAATCATTTTGGACTATTTGACTAATTTTCAATTTTTTTAAAAAAATTAGTTTAATTTCGTTTTTTGGTTTAAAAATTGAAATTTATAATAATATCTAATAAAAAATGTGATAAAAATATATATTATCAATATTTTTGTAATGGTTCTCTCTCGCACTCTATGTAAGAAGTTCTTTCTTAAATGTCATCCAAAATATGAAATACGGAAAAGAACTTTTGTATACGGATAATTAGGGATTTTTTTTTACCAATGATAATTTTTTTCATGAATTGTTCATTTTTAGAAATAGATTTTTAACTTTTAAACCAAAATATTTCTCATTCATATCAAATTTAAGAAAGCTCATCAACTATAATATTCCAAAAAATCAAATCGAATCAAATATATGTCATTTTTGATAAAGTTATAAATTACATAAAAGCATATTTTACTTGTATTTTGGAAATTAATTATTATCCTTGTTTTTATCATCCTATATATTGAAAATAAAATTTTAAAATTTAAGAAAAAAATGCATGAGTTTGACCTTGGAGAACTTACTTAGGGGTCATTTGTTAATAGGTGAATGAATAAAATGAATGGGATCATTCATTTCAGATTGTTTGTTTACTTTTTCCCAATCTGGACGACACTAAATCTTCTGGATGACTGCCTAAGTTCTTCTGGATGACTGACTCTCAAATTTCCAACTGAACCAGTAATTGTTCAAATAAATGTATGGTTTTTATAAGCAAAAAAAATAGTCATATAATAATATCTTTATGTTTGTAATTGTATCATATTTGGTTATATAATTGTAATTGTATCATATTTGGTTACATAATTTGTTATTTAGTTGTATTGATTAAATCAAATGTAATTTTAAATGCAACTAAAAATCATTTCAATCGATTTCAAGAAAAAATGAGAAAAGAAGTTACATTTATTTGCTTTTGATTGCAAACCGGATTTTTATGAATAATTAAAAAAGATAGTGTTTTTAATAATTTCTCTATATTTAATAATCTTATTTGTTATTTATTCAGAAATAGTAATCATAAACTATATATTATTTAAGCTTAACAGATGAATCCTTTTTAATATTAACAATTAAAATAAAATTTTAACTTTTGTCATCCAGATTTTTAACTTTCATTCATAGTTCAGATTATTCATTCGTTCAGATTTTAATCGGTTCAGATATTACCGTTCAGATTTAATAAATGGCCCCTTAGGCTTCATTTGTTAACAGGTGAATGATACTGTAGGAACTGAACTGTTCCTATCTCCTATCTCTGACTGGCGTTCAGATTGTTTGTTCGTGATCCGGAACTCTGGACGAATCAAAAAGGTTACTGAACAACACCCCCACAATATTTCAACTGAACGATTCACAATTGCACGTCTTCTTTCTCAATCCATATTCATAGAACAATTCTTCTATTTAAAACCCTTAACTCATGTTATATATTTATAAACATGTGCAAGAGTATAAAATATTATTTAAATAATTATAATAAAACAAAGACTATTTCCAAAATACTAATATATAAAAATGTAAATTAAAATATTTGTTTATGTTTACGTACAAGACAAAAATTTACGTGTCTACTTGGATTAAACTAATACAAATACACAAATTTCTTTAAACCTTTCAAAATTATGAAATTATATTTTTAATCATGTTAATATTTTAAAATTTTGGTATTTTTTAATTTAACGCTAACCAGATTAGACATATCAAATGTAATTTTTTAATAAAAATTATTGATAATTTATCCTGGAAAGATAGGTAAATCAATTGTTCAAAAATTTAAATTTATTTTTCATCAAACGATATTATTCATCCAGCATTCAGATTTTGATTCATCCAGAAATCTTGATTGTTCAGAAAATATCATTCAGATTTATCAAATGAAAGTTAATGTTTAATGTAAAAAATGTATGATTGTTAGTCATAGAGGCATTTCTGTAAACATATAAATAACAAGCCTATAGTATTGTGTCACTTTGTGTCACTTACTTGCCCCTTTAACTAGGGGATCTATTTGTTCCTAAAGGTTCTATACTCTGTAAATCAATATGTGTAACTATGTAATAAGTTCTGATGATGACCTGGAAGAAGATCACAAGATCATGCCCCAAGACATTTGAAGACAGTGTGAAGAATAAAGAAGTTACAATATTGAAGTGTGAAATTTGTCTAAGTGAAGATTCGAGAAGTGCAAAATGAACTTATTCGAGAAGTCATATGTTCGAGAAGTACTAAGTGTGAAGAGTCGATAAGTCACGTATATTGATTCGATAAGTGGTTATTATATTGATTCGATAATTCAATTTGATAAGTCAGAATAACACTGGTTCGAGATGTCATGATTCCATAAGTCAATATATTGATTCAAGAAGTACATAAACTACTGGTTCGAGAAGTGGAGATAGCCGATTAGAGAAGTGTCTTTATACTCACTCGAGAAGTCAATTCAAGAAGTTAGTTTACACTGTTTCGAGAAGTCAAGTTGTCGAACCTAGTATGTCAGAGATGTCGAATGGAGGACTTAGCAGAATTCGTAATCAACAACGAGACAAATATTATGGGGACAAGGATTGAATTAAAATCAAGGCATATGCAGTTGTCTCAATCAATTGCAATATGCACATGGAAAGTCTACAAAGAAGTTTGGAGAGACAGTCAAAAAAATCAGCTAAAGATAAGGATCTGGCAGTATGTAAAACAAAGAAGAAATTTACATGAGGCCAACTTTCACCAAAATAGTATAAACGGGGTTTGGCAAGCTGTCTGTCTGTTACTAATTTTGTAAAAGCGAGTTGTGTGTAGTTTATAAACACACAGTTTCCTTATCTTTAGAAGTTAAAATTTTCACATACATACAAGCTGCATCTCTCTAAGAAAAACGCAGCTGAGAATTGAAGTTCGAATTCACAGTTTGTAGCATCTTTCAATCTAATACAATATTAGATTAAAAATTAAATTGTTTGTGTTGTTTTTATTCCGCATTACTTTCGTGTTCAACAAACAAGTTTCAAGCTACAATAAACCAGATTTAAAACGAAGATAATCACAAAATTTATTGATAATATATTCACCCCCTCTATATAATCTTCTTGTAAAACTCATACTCAACAATGATAATTTGTAAATGAATAAAAAATTTTAAAATTAAAATAAAACTCTAGTATATTTATACGGTAAATCTACTTAATCAGAGAGGTACTAAACTAGTTACCTAAGTACAGAGGAGTTACCTAAGTACAATCGCAGTAACATGAAATCCTTAAAATTTAGATGTACATTTTACAAAAATTACTTAATTTAAATGATGGGGGAAAAAGTCAATATAATATTTCATCTAAATAAAGAAAAATGTTAGAGTACCCAACAAAATCTCCCAAAATATCTTTCAAATACTTATGTGTTCATTTTTAAATGGTAACATTCCTAATAAAAATAAGGGACCTTGCATATATATTCATTCACAAATTAATAATTATCTTATAAGTATCATTCATATCATTATATACAAATTTTGAAAAATTTTGTTCGGTGTTCTAGCATTATTCATAAAAATATCAATTTTCACAATAAAATCTGATTTTAAATATTTATTGACTCACAAAGGAGGAATATTCCCCCCAACTTCCGAAACCAGTCAATGTAGCTGAAACTAAACCGCAGACCAGTACTTTTGTCAGTGCAAGGCTCCTGTCGGTCCTAATCCTCCCTCAGTGGCAAACCTGTAATTACCCCAAAGATCAAGGGCAAATTTTTAACAAAGACCTTATATCAAGAAACACATAGACACAAATCTAGAGTTTACCATTTGAACAGAAGACATTTTTAAACACACAACATCATTGAGTGTACATCTCTCTCACCCCTCCATCAAAACACATTAAAGTTTCAAACTTTAGGTCACTGCTTCACTTATAAAGGTATGTGTATAAGCATTTAAAGAAAATATATGTTTCTTGAATTAAAGTTGTGATCTTTAATTAAATTTTTTATTTTTTTCTTGATTTTCTTGGAAATATGTGTGTTTTGTATGTTTAATTGACATGGGGTTGTGCAGATTTGGGTGATTTTGGTGTTTAATTGTGTTATTTGAATACCCTTTTGAATTTGTGTTGATGGGTGGTCTTGATTTTGATATGTTATGATAAATTGAAAACTGGATTAAATTAAAGTTTGTGAATTTAGGGGTTTGTTTTGATTTGATTATCATGTTAAGTTTTGTGGTTTGATGTTGTTTTCATAAGTGAACTGGGATTCTGTTTTTGTACAATCATGATTTTTAAGATGCTTTAGCTATTTTTCCATTTTGGGCTATTATGTGGGAATCTTTATTGCTTCTAAATTTGGCAAACTAGGAGTGTTTCATATGGGGTCGTGTGTGTGGGAAAGCTGAATTGAAGTTTGTACCTTAACTTAGTTTGTGATTATGATGAATGAAGTCTTTTTCTTGTGTAAAGAGGTGTTCATGGGTTCTTGTGAGGCTTAAATTTCGTGTTTACTGGACTTTTTTGATTTACAGAATTGGAGTCAATTGTATTGATTGATTTGAGCAGTTAAGTTGTAGTATGTTGCTGTGTTCTGAGTCTCATATGCAAATTGCGATACATATATATCACCTACTAGCCTTTGGAATTTGGATGATAGGTCAACCTTTTCTAAATGTCTCAACTCTCGATTCTAATTTTTAATTCTGTTTGAAGTTCTGTGGTTGTTGTCTTACTGTCTAGTTGCATGTTAATGCTGATGACCATATTGAAAGATAGAAGTACCCTTGAGTTTGAGTTTCTAATTAATAGTTTTGTCATATCTTAAGTTTGTGTAGAAATTATGGACAATCGTCTGGTCCATTCCTTTCTCTCAAGTTATGATATATTATTTAGTCCAGATAACTTTAAAATGGGGTATATTGCTTTTGTGACTATTGCTGATTATTTGAACTATAAATGCCTTGCTTTAAATTTGTCCTATACTGTATTTTCAACAAAATTTGCATTAATTATGTGTTCTTTATGCAGGCTTCACCTTGTTCCATAGTTCGCTTTTTTGTTCTCCGGAGGTGGCAACATATCTGAATATACTAGTACGAAGATGATCATGCTTCTGCTTTTAGATGTCATAAAGATTTCTCAGATAATTGTGATTTTTTGAGACTGATTTTGACATCTTGCTGTCTGGTAGTTGTAAAATCTTTCGAATTTTTCCAGAAAAGTTGCAGGTTACAGTTTTTAGTCGAGTCAATTAGTAATTTTTAAATGCAAACATTCCATGGAAGTCAGAGTTCAGGGACCACCCAGAGGTTGTATCACAAACCAATGCAGCAGGCGGAACCATATTGTGTGTCTCGCTTTCAGATATTGAACAACGTCTCCTCAGATAATAGCAGTCAAGGGACAGCAGATTCATCTCATTACAATGAACAGTTTTTCACCCTTGACTCATCTCCAGCTGAATATGTTGGCTATGATTCCCCTTCTGGTGCAAGCATTTCGTCTAATCGAAGTCCTCTATCTCCGCAATATTCTCAGTCATACCGGTCAGATCAACATCAATCTCCTGAAAATACTTATGGGTCACCATTGAGTGGCTCTTCGATGATTGAAGATGGCAATCCACTGAAGCACATTCTGAGGGAATTAGAAAGTAAATTGCTCGGGCCTGAATCGGAAGCTGATGATGTTTGCAGTTACTCCTTCAATAGTATTACTCCAGAAGTCACTTCTTTGACGAAGGCTGATAGATTGTTGCAAATGCTTCCAAGCTTGGATGTGAAACAAGTGCTTCTTGCCTGTGCTGAAGCAATAGCAGATGGTGATATGTCAAATGTCTCTCCGCTAATTAATGTATTGGAACGGATGGTTTCAGTTACCGGGGAGCCTATGCAGCGGTTGGGTGCATACATGATGGAAGGGATTAAAGCTAGATTGTTGTCTTCTGGGAGCATAATCTACAAAAAGTTGAAATGCAATGAGCCCACAAGCTCCGAACTAATGTCTTACATGGGTGTCATCTATCAAATTGTTCCATTCTACAAATTCGCGTACATGTCTTCTAATGTCATCATTAAAGAAGCCGTGGAAAATGAGTCTAGAATCCATATTATTGATTTTCAAATAGCACAAGGCAGCCAGTGGGTGTCCCTCATCCAGGATCTCTCATCTCGGCCTGGAGGTCCCCCAATTATCCGTGTCACAGGTGTTGATGATTCCAATTCAGCTTATGCTCGAGGTGGTGGACTTCAACTAGTTGGGCAGAGGTTATCAAAAGTTGCAGAATCATGTGGGGTACCATTTGAATTTTACGGTGCAGCCATCAATGGTTCAGAGGTCAAGCTTGAAAACCTCAGGGTTCAACTTGGTGAGGCCTTGGTTGTAAATTTTCCGTATGTGTTGCACCATATGCCAGATGAAAGTGTAAGCACCGCAAATCACCGCGATCGCCTACTAAGATTGATCAAGAGTTTGTCCCCAAAGGTGGTGACCCTTGTTGAGCAAGAATCCAATACCAATACTTCTCCATTCTTACCTCGATTCAGAGAGACGCTCGACTATTACACAGCCATGTTTGAAGCAATTGATGCATCTCGCGCTAGAGATGACAGGCAGAGGATTAGTGCAGAGGAACATTGTGTGGCACGAGACATCGTTAACATGATAGCATGCGAGGGGGAAGAGAGAGTGGAAAGGCATGAACTTTTTGGGAAGTGGAGATCAAGACTATCAATGGCTGGATATACACAATGTCAGCTGAGTTACACTGTGGGGGGTGTCGTACAAGATCTGTTGAAGGAGTATAGTGGGAATTTTAGGCTTGAACATCGCAATGGGGCCTTATTTCTTCGATGGAAGAACAGAGATTTAGTTACTTGTTCTGCATGGAGGTGAAAACAATAATAGTGTCTGCTATGCAGGTTCTGTAAATTTTGTGGTGAGGGTTTAGAATTTCATGCAATGGTAAATGGTGTTTTGTGTAGGGTGGAGTTTAATCTGGTTAGTCATAAACTCTTGTTATCTTGTAGTTCAAAGGACATGCACTAGACTAATTTCAGTTTTCTATCATCTTTCTGATTGCCTTGCAATTAGTGATTTCATGTTCATAGTTATGGTCATTGACTCATTAAACTAGTTTGAGCTGAATACGCTTTTGTCAGGGATCTGAATGCATCCAAGACATTGCACAACTATTTCATTGGTAAAATATTTGTGTATAATCAACTTCAGCACCTTTTTTATAATTTATTATGGATACGAAGACAAATTGACGACGGGTCTGATAAAATTGATGGTTATAGTTTTGACAACTTAAACCTTTCCGATTAATAAGAGGAGAATTAGCTGTTGTCCATAGATAACTCTATAGACTACAGAGTAATAAAAGATACGTGATTTTATTAGACACGTAGCCTTCAAATTATAAGACCTCACCTCGAATAAAAGAATACCAATTTCAATCTTAATATGATTTTTAAAGGTCAAATTAATTTTGAACAAAAAAAAGTTAAAATTAATTAATATTGACTTGCAGATTGAAAACTAGTTTTTATAAATTTATATTAAACTAGCTTAAAATCCGTGCGATGCACGGATTGTTAATTGTTATTTTTTTATTATTTTTTTAATATTTTATTAATTGTAATTGTGCAAAAAATAAGTAGACATGTTAAAATAGCTAAACACTTTTAATTAATTAAAAATATTAAAACATATTTTAAAATAAATAAGTATGGGTTTGTCCGTTATATTTTTGGAAATAAGAGGTTTTAGTAAGAAAAAATAAAAAATGTAACATATGTTTAGTTTAAAAAAGTAAATGCCCGTGATATTTTTGAAAAATGAGGTTTTAAAATTTAATAATTAAAAGTATTTAAATACGTTTGAAAATAAATAAGTAAAGGGTTTCATGTGATATTTTTGAAAAAAGAATGGATTTTAGTGAGAAAAATAGAAAAAATAAATTGTAAAAGACAATTTCCCGTGATATATTTAGAAAAACAGGGACTTTATTAGAAAAAATATATATAATGTGTTTTAGCTGAAAAAGTAATTGGTTATAAATAGGTATTTGATTATTTATATTTTTAGTAATTGCATTTGTTAAGAAAAATAAGTAGACCTGTTAAAATAGGTAAACTTTAAAAAAATAATTATAATATTAAAATAGGTTTAAAAATATATAACTAAATGTTTTTCCGTGATATTTTTGGAAAAGGAGGGGTTTTAGTAAGGAAAAATAGAAAAACTAACATGTTTTAGTTAAAAAATGTAATTGTCCGTGATATATTTGAAAAAGTAGGGGAATTTGTTAGAAAAAATAGAAAAAATAATGTATTTTAGGTACAAAAAAAAAAGGTAATTGGTTATAAATAGGTAATATTATTATTTAATAATATATTTCAATAAATAAGTAAGGTTAATTAAGTAAAAATACGAAGTACAGTTAATTAAGGCCAATTAAGTAAAATCAAAACGTACCATACCGACCAACCAAAATTTTAATGTTTCGTCTATTATATAATAGTATTGATATATATAATCTAGAATTTGAAATTAGTCAATTTGATTTAGATTTGACAAAATTGCGGGACAGATAAATTTCAATTATTACATCATCCTATTATTCCTACTTCGATATACATAAGGAAATCCGAATATTTCTCGATGACAAAATTCAGTCCAAATCAAGATTTTTACAATAAATTTAAAACCCGAATTGAACATGAACTAGCTCTACGAATTATTATAGGAATTTAAAAAGGGTACCTCTATAAAAACCTATATAAGGCCATCAGTTTCATTATTTTCTGTTCTTCTTGTACCATCTTCTCCGTGATTTTTGATTTTTTTTCTCATACTTCGAATCTTGATCATGGAAAATCACAATGGCCCAGTATATTCAACACCCTATTACGCTCAAGATTTCGATAATGTCGTGACTTCTCTGCAAAATCTTGATTTGAACAATGTGGTTTATAATAATCAAGAAAGTTCTTCAAGAAATCTTGATCATGGTGCGTTTGATGGTTCACGTTACTCTGCTTTTTCTCCTCAGCTTCAGTATGGTGATTGGAGCAACAGTGTGCATAGGCCACAAGTTCAGTGTGTTGATTGGAGCAATTCTTCTGTTTATAGGCCTCAGGTTCTTGATCATACTAGCAACTTCGGACGCTATGGTAGCGGAGGTAATTCTTTTTAACCCTAATGTGTTTTTGTGTAGTTCATGCACATTCATGTGTTTGTTTCTGTTGTCTGTTTCTTTTTCGTGTTTTCGAGATTTTTTTATAAGCTGCGAGTTTCTGCAAGAAGACTAGGGTTAAGGTCTACTTCGTGTAAAGGGTATGTTTGGTTTGATATGTTGGTGTGATTGTGTGTGGTGTGTGTTATTTTTTGTGCTACTTTGTGGTACGGTGCTTTTCTGGGGATCAAAGAATTTGATTTGCTTGTCTTTGCCCTGTATACGCAAGATTCGTACAAGAACTTGATTTATTATATTATCTCTCAGAGTTTTAAGGGGATTGATGCTGATTGAAACTCGAAAACATATCGTTTTAATGTAGTATATCCACCTGTAGTCTTTGCTGTTCTGCTTGAACTTGAGGCTACTGCGTTGCGTTCTGTATATGTATGTCTATGATGTACTATCTTTTGCAAAAATTAAGTAGTGTATTGATGGTTTGCAGAAAATCTATTTTCACGAGTGCCTTCTGTGAGGAATTCTGTGGGCACAAGCACTTATTTGGAAGATGAGCGAATGAGAACTAATCCTGTTTATGAATGCTCCGGGATGTACAATGTAGCAAATCAATTTCCTGGAATACCAATGCAACGTGATGCAGCCAGTGCATACGATCCATGGGACTTGAGTGGTTACACTACGAGTCGGAATGGATATTATGGTCCAGGGCTAACTCAAACAAGGAGCAATGGTCAGAATAGATACCATAATCAAGAGGTTACTGGAAAAAGGAGTAATGTTCGGAATGTGAACTGTAACCAAGGGTCAAGTAGGAATGCAAATTCTGTTCAGAGTGTGGATTGTTTAACCAATCCGCTGGATATTGTATCAATGGCTATGATGAAGGAGGGCTCGATGTGTTTGCAGAATCTCTTGTTAGGAGGAAACCAGGAGCATAAAACTACTATACTTAAGGGAGCTCTTGATCATATATACCAGCTACTAATGGATCAATATGGACACCACATGATTGACAAGCTTGTAGAATCTTCCGGAGAATACGAACTGCAGAAAATTTTGGAGAAGCTTGCAGCAGAACCTGACTTGCTAGTCACAGCTGCCTGTAGCAAGGAAGGGTGAGTACATGTTTACTAAAAACCTTTTTTACAATTACATTATGTGTGGAGATAACTAATGAACTTACCAACTTCTGAAACAGATCAAGTTCGCTTCAGAAACTCATTAAACACCTCAAGAAGTCACCACAGCGCTTTTGCTTGACATCAGCTCTGGCACCTAATGTTGTGGATCTTGCAACTAACAAAACAGCCAGACATGTTTTTCGAGAATGTCTCAATCTTCTTGGTTCTCAGGCAAACAAGGTAGAATAACTTTTGTCTGTCATTTTCCTAATTCATTTGTGTTTATTTTGATTACATATACCTAATTTAATCTTTCGGAACTCAGGTACTGTATGAAGAAGCAATCAAAAATTTCGACACATTGGCCAGAGATGAAGTAGGTTGCCTGGCCTTGAATGATTGCATCGATTTTGCAACCAACTACTTTGAAAGGGAAAGAATTCTACAGCTAGTTATAGAGAATACAGTGTCTCTTGCATATGATCCTTATGGGTATTGCTCAATTTTTTTATTTTGGTTCACTTGAATATATGATCAACGATATCTATATATTATAGAAGTACTAAAAAATCAATGTCCTCTTTCCTTCCAGGAACTATATTGTGCAGAATGCAGTTAAGATTCCAGAGTGTGGTGATCAAATCTGCAGAAAACTAAGGGGTCATTACATATACCTGTCGACGAAGAAATCTGGCAGTCACGTTGTGGAAAAATGCATGGAGGCATGTAGTTCAGCAGTGATGCAAGGAATTGAAGAGATCCTGGAGAAGAAACAGGCTCTTGAACTTGCTTGCAATGAGTACGGTAACTACGTGATCCAAACAGCTTTACGGGCAACACAGGTAAACGAGAAAATTTTATTTTCCTATGTTTCAATCGACAATTTTTTTACAATATGATGAATACTAATGCTTGGCGAAAATTACCTTTGTTAATTTTACAGGTGCAGAATTGTAATATTCAGCTTCGTAACTCCCTGGTAAAGGCCCTCCTACCAGGCCTGGACAGGCTGAAAGACACTAGAGCAGGAAGAAATTTGGCTAACAAGATACTTGACCTGGCTTCTCCACGACGTCGATGATTCGGCTTGAAGCAAACTTTGAGAAATTGCAGAAGTTTTGTCATCTATTTGTTTAGGCTTATGAAATTATCTTCTGTGCTTTAAAGTTTATGTATTGTGAAGTACCATTCTTTGGTTCGCAATGTAGCAATTGTTCAGGTTCTACACTTGCTTATTTTTGTATTAACAATGCTCATTCTAGTTGTAATACTTTCAATGAATATTTTTTCAGTTGAGTTCTCTGCAGCTTTAGTTCCTGTTTGTGCTCCATGAATTTGTTTTAGATTTTTACTTTTCCCTCGGCACGGGCTCATTTACATCAAAAGAATTAACTTATAAGCTTAGACTCAAAAATTCGAACTCTCAACATTATCGATTATTTGACAAACTTACAAGTCGGACTTATTTCCGATGTTCTAAAAAACGTTTTATACGGGCGCTTATGCGGGTGACTATGCGGAAACGGGATGTAAACGCTGCGGTTAGTGCATAATCAAGTTTTAAAACGATTAATGAAGTTTAGGCGGTCTAGTAAACAGATTAAGCGGTCATTAAGCGGATATAAGCGGTCAAAATTATGTTGACCTGCAATTTTTTTAATTTTAAAATAATAATGTTTATTATAATATGACTATAATTATCATAAAATTTTAAAATACTTTTTTTGATTAAAAATATTTTATCTTTAAATTATTATTACTTAATTATTACATAATTTTAATTTTACATGTAATAATATTATATTTAAAAATTAAAAATATATATTATTAATCCGATTAGTGACCCGCTTAAAATCCTGCTTAAACGTCCGCTTAGCCGCTAGAAGCTCTCACCGCTTCGGACCGCTTGACGCTTTTTAGAACACCATTTATTTCTACTACTTTTATACCCATGCAATGCAAGTAAAAATTAATTTTATTGTTTATGTGTAACACGTTTGCTTATTGTTTTGTCTCGGCTCAATTTTTATAAACCACTGGCCAGCCAGAAATTTGATGTAACTAATTTATACCCAATTACTTAGCTCGGAGTTGTTGCTTATGATTGTATGAAAATCATAAATCATTTCTTTATAAATCCATAAGTTGGTTTCATTGATTAGAAGTGGCACGCTATTCAGAAAAAAGGGTGATTAAAGACGACGAGGTTGAAAACAAAAAACCAAGAGCCAGATTAGAAGCACAAGGGTGATACACCAAAAACCATTAAATACTCAAGCAGAAGAAGAAAGAAGAAGCATAAGTTTGTCCCGCCACATACTATACAATTAAAATTTCACGCAAATGACAAGCAAAAGAAGCTAGTTACATCTCACGCATTCAAGAAATATGCTCTTAGCTGTTTGAATTTATGATCTGCAACCATAGCTTTAGGATCAAATCGGAGGCACTGTAAAAAGCTAGTTACATCTCCCTGTGTGACAGCCGTAGTGCTTCTTGACATGCTTGGAAGAGCTGATAGAATAGGATTCTCCATATTCTCACGAAAACTACTTGATCTATCCAATAAAGCACCACCTGAGTATGATCCTTGCTGCCCAGAGGCATATAAGGGCCTATCTGGGCTTCCAGAAGACATATCAAATTTATTAGATGCTGCCATTGCATCAGTTTAAGAACTTTCTTGCTGTTACAGAGTGCATGACAATATGATAGCACCCCTGGACAAAAGAGCTGTGCACAAACCCTTCACAATAGTACACAAAGAAGGGATCTTCAAAGAATATCAAGCTCAAGGGCGACCTATACTACCTTACCAAACGCACATGTCAGAACAACCAGTTTAAGAGACCTAATAATTTATCACACATTTGAAATTTACTTACAAGAAGAGCACAGAGTTAAAAGTAATACAAACAACAAACAGCTTTAGAGTTATTTAAAGTACAAATCCAGCCCCAACTGCTGGACTTAACACAGTTCAACTTAATCAGGAATTAAGAATATTAAACACCCTTCAGCCTTCTTTACTAGATTTGGGGGAAATTGTCTACAATGGCTAGCGCACATATGCAACATTATGTATATTTATTTATTGTCATACAAAAATGGCTGAGATACTTGATAGGGTACATGTCACAATTTCTTGTAAGTTTGTCCCAAATTGCTTGTTGCTTTCTGAGTTTCACGAGCATCACTAAAACAGTGCTCCCTTGAGTTTTCGAATTATTTAGGAATATCGACCTTTGCCATATAATTTCGAAATAAGATCAATCAATATTCATAGTCAATGTTCACATTTTTCACTTCAAACACTGTATTATCTGCTCCATCATCCAAATGCATCTGAATTTTCGCAACAGATCCTTTCCTACCTTACCAGCAACTCCATGTTTTGGTAAATTTAATTTGACTGGAGTTTTACTTTTAATAATTTAAATCTACAACTCTGAAGCCAGGACAACATATGTATTATATAATCAATGTCTTCTACTTTCTCAGGTGTCCATTTACATCTCTGAGCTCAGCTTACTTCAAATCTTTTGTACAACAATAAATTGATGTACGTCCTAAATTTTGTGAATCAAATTACCCCCCCCCCCCAAATAATGAATGTATAAAAGAAACATAGTGTCAAATTGGATTCTGATTTGTTCTATTTCGTTAGCGAAGTGACGTGCTTAACTTTGACTTGCTCGATTTGTTCATGTACAATCCAAAATGCTTGATCACAAATTCATACTTCCCCTGTTACGTTTCCAAATATTTACATCTCTACACTGATTGGTTTGAGAGGTTGAGATATTTAATTATTCAAAAAGCAAATATGTACCACAATTATAGAAGCAGTATACATCAAAACAAGAGTAAAGATTAAAGAAAATATGTACCACAATTATACATCACAATTCAGTAAAAGTATCATAACTTCAAGAAATAAACAGGCAAAGAGCCAGTGCACGATATACATCACAAGATATGTTACTAATCGATATAGATAAACAATTAACAATAAACTAGAGGGAGACATGTTGTAAAGAATGAAGATGCCGGAGTTTTGAATGGTGACAACTTACAAGACATAAACAATGACATTTAAATTCCTCAAACCTCTGTGCAAAACAGTAGAGAAGATCTGCATGAACCAACATAAAATATCAGTAGATTTAGATAATAGATCGATACCAACTTAAGGATCCAAGACAGCTCACTTTGCAGATGTCAACAGTTCATCCCCATTTAAACTCTCTATGAAGTAGGTGTCTACATTAGGAGCATAGTCTATTGGCTTATAAAATTCAAAACTTTTGAAATGATTGCTCTTGAGATTACATGACAGTAAACTAGGAGGGCTCGTAATTGGGGATAAGGACTCCATTAAAAGTGCTCCACCCTTTGTGATATTCAGTGGCAAGTAAGTGTCTACATTACGAGCATAGTCTATTATTGGCTTATAAAATTCAAATTTTTTGTAATGATTGCTCTTGAGATTACATGACAGTAAACTAGGAGGGCTCGTAATTGGGGATAATGACTCCATTAAAAGTGCTCCACCCTTTGTGATATTCAGTGGCTTCCCAAATTTCTCCAGAACAACTCTAAAACAAATAGTGGAAGAAACAATGCCATCTTCATGGCTAAGTAGCCACATACAACAAGGCCGGTGGAGCATTCCATTAATTGTAGTTATGCGATCACAAACACAAATATATAGTGAACCCTCAAACTTCATTAGTTGAAAATCCATAATTTCTCCTTTAGAATAGCAAACTTCAACCCCCAATCTTATTTGCCCAAACAGCTCAGTAATGAAATCAAAAAACAGGATACACACTCCTTCAGCATAAGTCCTAGAGCTACTTTCTTTTACCCAGTAAACAGTACAATTAACAGTTGTACCAATGTCAGAAGCTACTCTCGGAACTATAAAGCTTTTAATCTCCCTCCAGGGCCTCCACTTATTCATTCTTAAGCTAAAAACCTCAACCCTAGGAGAATGTTTTCCAAACTGCTTAAAGTCGGAACTTTACACTGTTTCATAGCTCAATTGGTTAGATCACCCGTTTAGTAAGCGGGAGGTCTTGAGTTCAACTCTCAATGAAAGCATTTTAATTCTCCGTTCAATCAACGGTCAACCCCAATCAAAATTACCCTCATGAATATACATTTTTGTGTATCAAGTTGTTAATTTTATTTACTAAAACTTATCGGATGGGTTTTTAGGAGTTGGAAGAAGCTTAGACGGAGCCGATGACGTTCATTACCAGTGAGAAGGGTATGATGATTTCCAGAACAGAGTCAATGGCTGATTCTCGTGGGTTTTCTGATTTTTATTCGTTTTCGAAAGTTTGATGGGATTGTGGTGACGGTGATTCACCGGCATTTCAACTTTAATGTGGTGGAGCGGCAAAACGGGGATGGTTACGCATATGTTCTCAACAATTGATGTCTTAAAAAAACTCAAGATTGCTTGGACATTTATGAAATTAAATATAAGATGATTGATAAATTGGAAGATTCTTATCCGAGTTTGGAGAGCTTTGCTCAGGTGAGAAGAGTTGTTATGCTTGTTGGAGCTGTGGGAATGGATTTTGCTTTAGAGGCTTTTTCTATTCCGAATGCCAACAACAATTCACGAGCTACTGGATATGGATTTTTGTTTTTCACGCATTTGATTCCCGAGCCTCTTCGAGTTGGTCCTATTAGGGATTGTTTACTCGATGGGTTCTCGGAAAAAGGAGTGCTCATACCGGAACATAAGCTACAATATGAGCATGCTTGGAAAGCTCTTTCCTATCTCTTAAATGCCGATCATTTTGGAACCAGTGCACACTTCTCGAGTGCACTTCTCGAAGTATAGGTTCCGTTCGATAAAAGCGATTTTATCATTGTGATCGCTAGTGCGGACCGTATACTTCAAGAAGTGTGTACTGGTACCAAAATGATCGGCATTTAAGAGATAAGAAAGATCTTTCCAAGCATGCTCATATTGTAACTCATGTTTCGGTATAAGCACCGTTTTTTCCGAGAAGGCATCGAGAAAACGATCCCTAATAAGAGCTACTCAAAGAAGCTCGTGAATCAATTGCATGAAAAACAAAAACTCATACTCAGTAACTCATAAATCGATGTTGGCATCCGGAAGAGAAAAAGCCTCCAAAGCAAAATTCATTCTCACAGCTCCAACAAACATAGCAGCTCTTCTCATCTGAGCACACAGCTCTCCAAACTCGGATAAGAATCCTCCAATTTATCAATCATCTTATATTTAATTCCATAAATATCCAAGTAATCTTAAGTTTTTTTTAAGACACCAATTGTTGAGAACATATGCGTAAACATCTCCGCTTTGACGCTCCACCACATTAAAGTCGAAATGACAATGAATCACCGTCACCACAATCCCATCAAGCTTTCGAAAACGAATAAAAATCAAAAACAAACGAGAATCAGCCATCGACTCTATTCGGGAAATCATCATACCCTCCTCTCCGGTACTGAACATCACCGGCTCCGTCAAAGCATCTTCCAACTCCTCAAAAACCCTCCGATAAGTTTTAGTAAAGTTAACAACTTGATAGGTATATTCATCAGAGTAATTTTGATTGAGGTTGGCCGTTGGTTGAAGAAGAAGGGAGAATTAAGAAGATAACGAAGAAGGGAGAATTAAAAACAGTCGGTTGTGATTATTTGAAGAAGATAACGAAGAAGAAGGGAGAATTAAAATGTTTAGGGTTTAGGGTTTGTGATGTTTTAAGATTGGGGGTAGGTATCATTTATTTGATGATGGATATGTCGCCGTTTAAAGGGACATCACCTCGGTCGTTATGTTCTTCTTTGACCATTTATTTTTCAACTCCTAAAATTTCAAAATTTTAAATTAACACACTTGTTCAAACTTTAAAGTCAACTCTATTTTGTTTTTTTAAGTCAAATCTCTTATGCCGAGAGAGTCCAGGTTTACTTCTTAAATATAGAACATTTAACAGGCAGATCAAAAGCTGTGATGCTCGGACTCTCTGGAAGACCCAGCCGTACCCGTGTCCACAGGACACAACATTGACACCGACACTCGGATCCGGATCTGATCCTCCATGTGAAAATGGACACTTCATCTCCGACAACCTAACTTAACTTCGACAACTTATCTCTAAGAAAAAGAGAAGAAAATACCTATTATGAGTATTATCATATAACTTTTTAACTTTTGAAATCGTACATGTTACACGTTTATTTATTCATATAGCAAATATGATTTTATCTTTTTTTTTTCAAAAGTTCATTTGTTATCTTTACATTAAACATAGGCATTTATTTTATAAAAAGTATCATATTAAATTTAAAAAAAATAACTGTCGTGTCCAAATCCAAGTGTCTGATCCTTATAAAACGTGTCTCCGGGTCTTTAGTTTTGGACTTCAAAGAATCTACACTCCGATTTGTGTCAGTGTCATAAATTAATAAGTTACTTGCACGTGATACCAAATCCATATTAAAACAATTGTTGTAAAAGACGTGTTATACAAACAGTGTATACTTTGTTCTGAAGAATGATAAGTGGCATATAATGGTATCTAGTACTAACTAAATCAGGAAGAATAAAATCGAAGAAGTGAACCTACAAATGGTCTGATTATCGGGGGAAATATTAATAATCAGAATCCGACACAAGGCGGTAAATTAAAGCAGAAATAGATACATAATCTTTGAAGACTGAAGAGTACGAGAATTTAATCGAACTATTATTATAAGAATAATAACAATTACCATAAAACTCTTTTGTTATAGTAGTATAAAATATCAATAGCATTTCAATTACAGAAAATAGGGAGAACGGTAATTGTATCTTATAAAATTCAACCAATAATACAAGTATACATTTTTGTATGAGTATATGTGCAACTGTATATATTTCTCTAAGTATACTTATATTTGAATGTAGGCAAAAGTATCGAAACTGTCAACCTTAAGATTTGGATGAGACTAAAATGCTGCAAAAATTTCAGAGCTTCCCTTAACATGATATCTATCACATCGAATGCTATCGGTGCTGCATCAGGTTGTATTTTTTATAGAGCTAATTAAGCATAAGAGAGTAAACAGCCTATTATCCCAGTCTACTGAGTATATCAAAACTATATTTCACGTGAGGTGATGAAAGTAGTGAGGCACAAGTACACTTATAAAAGGAAGGTAATTTTGCTCCAAACGCTTGCAGGATCTGTTCAATGCTTTGATGTATCAGCCAAACACAGAGATGTATAAGGCATGAAAACAATGTTTCATATGACAACCTATCTTTTGGTAAATGTGAGCTATATATTCTCACATCTGACCTAACTGCAGATGCAATAAATACTAATGCAAAGAGGATAAAACAGTGAGAGATACCTGATCTCGCAAATCTCTATTTCTGCTTTACGTGCCCGCTGCATAATGTCAGAGGTCACCTCCATTTGCATAATGTCAAAGGTCACCTCCAATGGAGCTCTTTTCCTGCAAGGCACATTCGTCATTGTTTCCTCCGGACCAAACTCATACACGTAGGTGTTACTAAAACATACCTACTAAAACTAAAACATAAATGATGTTCATTGAGGTAATAAACGGACTAAGATATTTTGACATCTTTGTTTTCATAGTTGGCCTTCAAAAAGATAAGATCTATTACTCAATTATTAAGCTCCTTTCAATTGTTCAAAACAAATATTATGCGTCTAAATCTCAATACTTGCAGCCATATTAGCCATATTTACCAAAGAGATGAACTATTCATTTAGCAAAAAAAAAAGAAAAAGAGATGAACTATTCCAAAGGAGTTGCAATTCGTTAAATTTAAATTGTTACACTGAGGCTTTGGTTAAATTTACTACTCAAGACTAGTTATTTTGATGAATTCTGTTGCATCTCTTTCGACTCTCTTTCGACTAAAAAATGGTCACTGGCTGAACATTTAAACACATTAACCCAATTAGGTCCTCAGATGGCGCAGCAGTCCATGGATGTTCTGAATTATTTACTTGGCTATATTTATTGTCATTATTATTATTGTATTAATATTAGTTATCACCTAATAGCAGTTAAGTGTGTGTTGTTACTTGTTAAGTGATGTGTTATTGGTTAGTAGCGGTTAAACATCCATTAAATGTTTATGGATGTAGTGGGCAGTTAAATGCTAGATATCTATCTCTATATATATAATTGTAAGAGCTGTGTTCTATGAAATTATAACTTGAAATTAGGGATTTTACCGTAGTTAGCATACCGGTTTAAAACCGGCCGGAGAGGGACGGTTGGGCCGGGGAGAGAGACGAGAGACGGTCGGATTGGGAGAGGTGAATCTAGATCGACGAGAGGAGTGGCGGAGGAGAGTGGATAAGAGCCGCCGTGAAGACATGGCGGAGAGATAGAGGGAGGGAGAGAGGGATAGAGAGAGAGAGAGAGAGAGAGAGAGAGAGAGAGAGAGAGAGAGAGAGAGAGAGAGATTTTAGGGTTTGAAATGCGATCTGAAAGAATAGAGAGACAGAGGGAGTGTATGTAGAGATTTGAAAATAGATGGGCTTGTAATTGGGCTTTGTTGTTTTATTTGGATATTGTGTTGGGCTGAAAATTTGAAATTCCATTATGTTGCTGCACAACTTTGATAACTAGAAATCAATACTATTATATAAAGGAGAAGACGGAGGCGGTGAGGTGGCGCTCTCAGATCGTTTCGTTCTATTTTTCTAATTTTCTCAATTTTTTGAATTAATAATATTAAAAATTCGAAAAAATCTCAATTACCTTTTAAATAACTAAATATAGAAATTTAATATTATTTCCTTTAAAATATTTAGTAATAGAGGAAAGTAAATATACTATTTAATCACAATATTTACTAACGAAGGAAAGTAAATATACAATTTAAATAGTCAACTAAAATTTTGATTATTTTAAATATTTACTAATAGAAGAAAATAAATATAAAAATTTAATATTCTTTCCTTTAAAATATTTAGTAATGGAGGAAAGTAAATATACTATTTAATCACAATATTTACTAATGAAGGAAAGTAAATATACAATTTCAATATCCAACTAAATTTTTGATTAGAAAATATCTAAATTACCTTTTAAGTCTTTCTTAATATATGAAACTAAATATACAATTTTAATATTCTTATTTTTAAAATCTTTAGTAATGGAAGAAAGTAAAAGTACTATTTAAATTAAAATATTTGCTAATGAGAAAAAGTAAATATTTAATTCAAATATCTAATTAATTTTTTTATTATAAAATATCTCAATTATCTTTTAAATATTTCTTAATGGAGGAAACTAAATATACAATTTTAATATTTTTGCCTTTTAACTCTTTACAAATGGAGAAAACTAAATATACAATGGTAATATTCTTCTAAATTTATTATTTATCAATATACTTGCTGATCAATATCTATAGTTTTGCTATTATTTTGTTATCTTTATATATGTTATATATATAAATATATTATCATTATGTTATTATTATTATATTATATAATGGATGATATGCGAGAGCTTTGAGATTGTCCGAATCTTATTTATTTATATTTGTAGAGCACCTCTATTTTAAATATTAAAATTTTGATTTGCTCTATTTTTGTAGAGCGCCTCTATTTTTGCTTTGTAGAATATGTCAACTTTCTTTGAATAAGAACCCAAACGATTAAATAAACAAAATTTTCAAGTTTTGTTGTACCACGAAGAAACGGAATTTGATGACAATAGTTGTATTATCAACGCAAGAAAGTGGATGCATGTATGATGACATTTTGCATATATCTGATTCATACGAATCTTCAGCCCTACTATAGACGACAAGGTGGAGATTTTACACAATCTAATATAATTTTTCTATTATTTTGATAAAAGCTTTGGTGTATCTATTCTCTCTTTTTGGGTATTTTTTCCGGATTTACTATGGTTCTTTAATATAGTACATCTCATCTCATTGTTATTTAATGAAGGTTCTGTTCCAAAATTTCTCAAAGAGAAAATTTTAAAAACTTATCTTCAAGACTATAAAGGCAAGCTTTTTAAATATGACATGTCAAGAATATAAATAAAATTGAGAATCATGTAATTTATTTAGTAGATTATTGTGTTATTTCTTAAATTTGATAATAACGATAGAGTGGTTTGTTGGGAGAAAACATCTTTAAAGGGAGGGCGGTTCATTAAAAGCAGCGTATTATATGTTAGAATTAAATATTAATAATATATTATGTATTTTAGAATATAAGTTGGAATTTAAATTTTAAAAAAGATATAAATATTAATCAATATAAAAATATTCAACATAATATTAAAATAATATAAATATTAAACAATTGCCTTTTTCTATATTTATTCAGAATTTCTGTGAATGATTAAGACGACACTGAAATTACAAAAGAAACCTTATGTTAGAAATATAATTATTTATTTTATTTTAAATAATATTTTTTGTAGAATGTTTTTTCTAAAAATTGAGAAATTATTATAAGGCCGCTGTGAAACGCGGCTTAGTAAACTAGTTATATTTTAAAAAAACAATAAAATAAACAAGTATATTCGGATTCCAACGGACAAGGTAATGTTAAACTCAATAAAAATACAATTTTGATATATAGGAAAACGGTGTAAAATATTCATTTATCGAAATTTAATTTTATTATTAAAAAATAATTGAAAGCCTCGTTTATTTACCAAACCGAACAATTGGCATCCTTGAGCGAATTCCCTCGATGAATAAAATAGCTATAGGATCCCAGACTTTAATTCTTTTATTTACACTATTTATTTATCATGATTAATATATACTAGCATATAACCGTGCAAAACATGAGTCATCAAAGGAGATTAAAAAATGATAAACTAAAAAAATCAATGGAAACAGAAAATATTAAATAAAGAATAAAAATCAATATATTGTGGTTATGTACGTTAGAGCCCCAAAATGTAATTTTAACTAAGATCCCTCAAAGTTCAGAATCGCCCCGATTCAACACCATAAGTAATAATAAACTAATATTAATTTTTGATAATTTGATAACAAAATTAATTCTGATTTTCGCTTTTTTACAACGTATTTATGCAAACTGAGGCCCCTTATACAAATTTAGAAGTTTTGGGCCTTTTGGCCATGTCAAAAACATGTTTTTGTGATACATGTTTGAATCTTCATCCCTTGCCTCTAAATGAAGCAAGTGGATTAGGGATAAAGGATGTGGCATCACAAAATTTCACTAACAACTAACAAGCTGCAACATGTTTATTCTTTACATTTTTTTGTAGTGTTATAATTGATTTAAACTATGTGGGCGTTTGGGGTATAAGCAAAAGTTGATTTATAGCTTAAAATGAGTAAGTGCTTTATAAGTGATAAGTAGAGCTGAGCTTATAAGTCCTAGAGTGTTTGGTAAATCAGAACTTATAAACAGTAGAGGAACTTATAAGTTAACTTTTTTTTATTATTTTTAAAATATTTATTTTTTAATATATATAAATGGATATCAATGGATAGATCTCGATGAGTAGAGAAATTTGATATATACATATCAATTTTTTAATGAACGGATCAAAAGATATATGGTTTTGAAGATTTGAAGGATATTATATATTGCGTGTATCGAGAATAAGTTATAAGTTATAAGTTGAATGTTAAGGATTCTTAACATTCAACTTATCCATTTTAAGTAGCCATAAGTTGGTTTCACTTATTTTGGCAAACACCCCCAATAAGCATTTTTGGGTTTATAAATCATAAGCCGCAACTTTAAGTTGCAGCCAAACAGGCCCTATGTCTTTGCAGTCTCGAAATAATAAAATTTCTATTTTGCACCTTAAAATACGTACAGAAAGTCAAATCGACACTTATTTTGAAACGGAAGAAGTATAAATCAGGTTTGGTTGCCTAACGAATAAGGAATACCGGCTCTTGTTCTTGGTCTCATATATGTTGTTGATAAATTCTACATGTTTGATGTGATTTTTAGTATTATAATAATATATTAAATTGCATATTGCTAACATTCTTGTTATAGTTGTCAACGGGAGTAGTAGTTTATTTGATTCGAGTGGTAAAAATATGACACAATCTACTAGTAATACATAGGTAAGAGCATGTGTAAATAGTAAATTTATACCTAAACCATTCGGTTCTAGCACACGATATGAACAATAAAAAAATGGTGCATCTATATGGACGTTTTGTATAACAGAAATTTAAATTTATTAAAGCATCTCCAACGACGTTATGTAAATTAATTAGCTATATTCAAATAAATAGATAATCGTTTAAAATTTGCTGAACATGTAAGACAATATACTCCAATGTTATTGATTATAATGGTTGGTTATATTCTAAAAATAGTATGTTATAATTTTTTCAAGTTATTATAAATAGAAAATATATTATCTCAATATGGTAACTGATGAGGTGGAATTATGCAACAGGTCCCTAGAATTATTTTTGGTATGCCAACTAAATTTCTAGCTAAGGGTTTTAATCCATTGGAGATGCTCTTACCGTACGTAACAAAAGGTAAAAAAAAACAACTGCCATCATTTATTGGTAAGGAAATGTTATAAATATTTTGCACGAGGTGTTGATATTGAAATTCTTGTGGGTAATTTTGGAAAATTGTTAATGCCATATTATTATGACACATTTAGTAGATAATATAAGAGCATCTCCAATAAAATTGTCGGAATGTCAAATTTTATGTGGCATGACATTTTTGGCTACCTCCCTGTTGGAGTTATAAGGGTGTCACAAAAATTTGTCAACTTTTGGCACCCTCTTGGCATCTCCTCTAAATGAAAATGTCCAAATACTTGTACTAAAAGTATATATTATAATTTTTATATTATTTGTTTGAGGACCATCTAAGCATATTACATGGGGTGTTTGGACTTGAAGGGTGATAATTATGATATAAATGAAGTAAAAAGTAAAATATTATTATTTGTAATGAGTTGGACAAGTTTGACATCCGTCATGGATGTCTCTGTCGGAAATGTTCTAAGTAGCCTGAAAAAAATTGTCAAGGAAATATTTTAAATCGGAAAGTAGTGACTTTTTTTTTTTTGCTAAGTTAGAAAGTAGTGACTTGACAATAGTAAATAGAAAAAAATAAGGAATATTCCTAATGATATTATTGTTGTTTGGACTTTTGTTATTCGTATCATTTTTTTATAGTATTGATTTCATCAAATGATATTGGTGGTACCATCGAAAATTCTCCAATTGCAATTAATAGTAGAAAAAAATTATAAAAAAATAAATTTGGTTAAGAGAGGATAATAAAAAGTAGACAATTGAAAAACAAAATACTAAATTATTTGTTCTTCGATAAGCGGAAGAATATCGAACCGAAGCAGACGCAGATTAATGAGGGAGGGGGGCCAATTTTTCATTAAAATACAAAAATCTGAAAAAATATTATAAATTTACAATATATCCAATAAAAAATATTCCTTTTAAAGGTAAATATCTATACATTTTATAGAAGGTGAAAGTATTTATTTAAAATTACATATACAACTAACAATACAAAGATTATTACTATTTTTGAATAGAGTGGATATTTTTTTATTTATTGCAAGGTAATTTGCAGGCAAATGTGGGTAGAATAGAAATAGCCAAATAATACTTCTAGAGCATAGGAATAATGAAACATATTCTAAATATAAAATTTGATAAAATTACTAAACGTGCCTTCTAATTTTTTTTAAATATTAAATCCTAAATGCTAAAAAGGAAATTGTAAATACACATTACTAAAACATTATAAATGTTGAATTCTTATAAATTATGTATTCAAAAGAAAAGTAAAATACATGTAATATTACTTGAACAAAAATATACAAACATACGAAGCTTAGATATACAAATGTGTGTAAGTATAATATACCCACACACGGGAAAAGTGAACAACTCTGTGTTTCAGAAATTTTTTCTGGAAAGAAAAAAAAAGAAAGTGGTGGATTTATTTTCTTTAGTTTGTTCCCGAAAGATTTTTTAGGAGAGAAAAGAATTGATTTATGAAGATTTGGGAAGAAAATCTTTATAAATTTATCTCCAAAACCTTCTTTTAACTTTTGGAGTGATTTAGAGAGAAAAGAAAATATTATATTTTCTATTCTTTTATTTTCTCTCATAAATTCGGGAACACTAAGGTCTACTGAAAATTAAAAACAACTATAGGTTTGAGACAAAGTTTAAGACATCTTAATCTTTTGAGATTAAGGGGTCATTTGTTAAATCTGAATCAAATTAATTGAATTGTTAGTTTTTCTGGATGATTAATAATCTGGATGATCTGGATGATTAGTAATCTGAATGATCTGGATGATTAATAATCTGAATAATAAGTGATTAATAATTTATTAATTGCATTTGTTAAAAAAAAGTAGGCATGTTAATTTTAGTTAAAGGATGGGTTCTAACAAGGAAAAATAGAATAGATAACATGTTTTAGTTAAAAAATATAATTGTCCGTGATAATTTTAGAAAAAGAGGGGATTTCGTTAGAAAAAATAGAAAAAGTAATGTGTTTTTAGCTGAAAAGGTAATTGATTATTTATAAATTATAATAAATGACCGAAAATCGAAAATCAAAATTTTTAATATTTCAGCTATCATATAATAGTATAGATACATATTAAAATAAGATTCTGTAGTAATATTTGGAATTTAGTTATCAATTTTTTTATTAGAAGAGATGCATTTAGTTTAAATTTATAAATTTAATATAATTTTCAAGCTTATTTTTACTTTTATACTCATTTTGGTATTATAATAATTCAAAAACAGTGAACGCAAACAAACTTAACAAAGTGCAAAATGACAAATAAAATACAAGTCAACCAAAAAGATTATTTTTAATACTACACATGCATTTATTGACAGAGTAACATGTACGAACCCGTCCAGCTTCAATTTTGTGCCAGGACCATTCATAACAATTTTGGTGTCGTCCAGGAGATTGTATAATTTGTCAAACAATCTGAATCGGTTGATTTTTGTCGTCCAGTAAATTATCTAGCTTAGCAAACAATCTGAACTGGCAAACGATTCAGATTCAGCTATTTCAGTATGGTTCAGGTGTTAACAAATGGGGCCTAAGAGTACTTAGTGACAAGACAAGTCGAGGATGGCCAAGGCCACCTGTGGTCCTATTGTGCGTCAGCCCGTGAACCGAAGTTATCTTTATCTTTTACTTCCTTTGTCTCTATCATTTCTTTACACTTTCCTTTTTGGTACGTTCCTCTCATTTCTTTACATATCAAAAATAGTAACATTTTATAATATAAAATCCAATCACATTCACTACTTTCTTCCACTATACCTAATTTATACATATTTTATACATTAAATATTGACTGATCCAACACTTTACTCATTTTTCTTATTTTTCCCTATTAATTTATACTTTTCCTTAACCTCCGTGTCGTACCCTCAATGTAAAGAATTGAGGGGGACGGAGGGAGTAATATTTAATGATAGTTAAGAAATTTCTTATTTTGACAAACAATGAAAATATAAGATTAATAAGTCAAAAATTTATGTGCATTATGTTTAAGTAAAAAATAGGATATGGTATCATCAGAAAAAGTCTAATATTACGATGATATCATTGAGAATTTTCCAAAAATTTCGACTGGATTCTCGCAATTAGGGTGCAGTTCTATACCAGCAGGAGCTCTCAGATCGTACAAAAATTATTTATCTATTTTTCTAGAGCTTTTGAATTTTAATTCAATAAAATTAAATTTTCTTATTTAAATTTGAATTTATATGATACAAAAAATAGCAATTGCCTTTTAAATTTTTATTAATAAAAAACTAAATATACAATTTTAATATTCTTTCCTTTCTCAATTTTAATTCAATAAAATTAATTTTTTTATATAAATTTGAATTTATAGGATAGAAAAAATCTCAATTGCCTTTTAAATCTTTACTAATGGAGAAAACTAAATATATAATTTTAATATTCTTTCTTTTAAAATCTTTAATAATGGAGGAAAGTAAATATACTATTTTAATATTCAACATCTTTATCTTTTTATATTATCAATTTTAATTTTCTTTCTCTTTTAATTTATCTTCTTCTGTATATATATAAGGAAAACAACTCTCACATTGTCTGAAAGCTATTTATCTATTTTTCTAGAGCCCCTCAATTTTAATTCAATAAAATTAAATTTCCTTATTTACATTCGAATTTTTAAGGAAGAGCATAATTATAAATCAATCTTATTTAGAATTTAATTAGACATAAATTAAAAAAACTCTATATAAACTAGATGTCCCAACAAAATTTTTTAGTCTGTCATTCGTCTTCTTTTTCCCTGCATATTGTACCTTTTCATGTCTTTTTTTCTCTTTTTTACTTTTATGTCCATTCTTCTTTAATTTTCGATTTCGTTACAGGTCATTGAAGAATAAAATAATTAGGAAGATAAAAGCTCACCTTTGTGATTATGTGGGGTGCCTGTATTATATTATGCATGGTAAATTTTTAATAAGTGTTTTGGGTGTTGTTTTCTGTGCTACTTTATATGTAATTTATAGGTGTTAGGCTTGCTAAAATTTATATTTATGATCTATAAAAAATAGGTTTAGTGTTTATTTGATCATGTATGATCTTGAATGATTTTATTTGGTCTTTGCAAGGTGCATAGTAAGAAGGATGATGAACATAAAATTTCATAGCAGTTAAAACGTGATATGGAATATTGTGGGGGTGGTGCAGTCCAAGATGCCCGTAAACTTAAGACTTATCAACCTAATGATGATGATATGCACTTTCTTGAGCCAATCAGGTTTGACAAATAGTTTCTACCACGTATGTTTTTTGTATTAAAAAAATCTGTTAAAAAAAGCTAAATATGGACACTGCCCTATGATGATTATGATCAGTGAAATAAAAGTTTATTTAGATATTGGCAGGATGTAACTTATGATATTGCATGCAAATCAAATTATTAAAGGTACTGGAAATCTCCTACCAACTATGAGATAATATGGTCTTAACTGAGGTCCTATGCTAATTTAGAATGGAGACTGTATTTATTTGTAAACAATTATTGAAAATTTTATACTTAAAATAAATAAAGTAATTAATATTTTAATATTTATTGATCTTACTTTAATTTTTGGTTAAATCTGTCAAAAAATGTATACATTATTATATATTTATATTTATATATATAAAGAAAAATTCACAGTAGCTCTCAGATCCTCCAAACAAATATTTATCTATTTTTCAAGAGCTCCTCAATACTAATTCAATAAAATTAACTTTTCTTATTTACATTCGAATTTTTAGGGAAGACAATAAATATATATAAATCAATCATATTTAAAATTTAATAATATTACATTTTTTCTCAACTAACCTAAATTCTATTTAAGTTTCAATATATTTTTGTAGAATTTTACAATTTTCATTCAATTCAAATTTTCAGGGAAGACAACAAATATATATAATGAATCCTATTTAACATTTAATTAAACAAAATTAACTTCTTTTCTCAATTAAATTAAATCATTTTAAGTTTTAATCTATTATCCTAGAAATTCTCTATTTTAATTCAATAATATTAAATTTTCTTACATAAATTCGAATTTATAGGGAAGACAGTAAATATATAAAAATCAAACTTTTTTAGAATTCAATCTTTATTATAAAGTTATATTACAATCCTATTTAGGATTTAATCTTTATTAAATCTTTATATTATAATTATATTTAGAATTAAATCTTTATATTATATTTTAAATTTTCTATACAAGCACGTCAAAAATTTGAGGTTATGATAAAATATTCTTGTGCATTAATAACATTGCATATTCATTGATAACTGTTTATATATTTTAATTTATTTAATTATTGCTAACATCTGTAATTTAAGGTTTTGCAGGTTATAAAGCAAACTATCATAAATCATTTAGTTTTTTTGGGTTTAAGAATATGTTAGGTATATATGTCCTGTTTGAGTTTGATAGGCTATTGTTAATCATTTAGTTTTTTTGAGTTTATGAATATGTTAGTATATATGTCCTCTTTGAATTTGATAGGGTTTAGACCTATTATAATATTTTAATAGGCCTATTGTAATATTGTAATAGGTTGCATAATGAGTGTAGTGTAGGGATTCAAAGAAGATGACGATTAACATTACATATCTGTATCAATTGTTTCTTATTTTTTTAGTTGATTTCTATATCTAATAATAATTATATTGAATGTTATCATTATATATAGTTTTTGATATATATTCTTTTTCTGATTTTAGGAATTAATTAGAGTTATTCAATACAATTATCTCATAAATTTTTTAATTAGTCATTTTTATATAATTGAATTTCTTTATTTACATTCAAATTCATAGTAAAAACAATAAATATATAAAATTAAATCATGTTTAGAATTCAATTAAACAAATATATTTTTTCTTAACCAAACCAAAATTGAAATCCCTTATTTCCATTCAAATTTAGAGATAAGACAATGATTATATAAAAATCAATTACGTTTCCATGATTGACCTTTTATATTATAATGATGCACATGTACGCACTAATTTTTTTTATAATAACGTCTAAGAATATTTAAGAAATTTATAATTTTTGTGATAATACAAATAGTTGATGTTTGAAATGGTGAATAATACTTATATGTTTACTATTGCTTAATTTTGGTATTTTTAATTTATATGTATTTAGTGCAATGAGCACCGGCTCAAGAAAATATGACACAAAATCGGCATATAAAGTCTACGAATATTTAAGAAATTTGTAATTTTTGTGATAGTACAATGGTTGAAATTTGAAGTGGTGGTTAATACTTAAATTTATATTACTGCATATTTTTGGTATTTCCTATTTATATGTGTTTGGTGTAACAAGTATCGGCTTAAGAAAATATTATACAAAATCGTCATAAAAATATGTCAACAATTTATTTTTTTGTTTATGAAAAATATTGTGTTCATTGTTTATATATACTAGCTTAAAAACATGTGCGATGCACAGATTGTTTTAAATAATTTTTATTATTTATGTTTTAGTATTTTATTAATTGTATTTGTTAAAAAAATAAATAGTCGTGTTAAACTTTTTAAAATAATTAAAAGTATTAAAACAGATTTTAAAATAAATAATTAAAGATTTACCCGTGATATTTTTGAACAATGAGGGGTTTTAGTAAGGAAAAATAGAAAAAATAACATGTTTTAGTTGAAAAAGGTATTGAAATAGATTGTAAAATAAATAAGTAAGGATTTGTCCGTGATATTTTCGGAAAACCAGGGGTTTTTAATACGGAGAAATAGAGAAAATAACATGTTTGAGTTAAAAAAAGTTATTTCCTGTAATTAAAAGTATTAAAATATGTTTTAAAATCAATTAATAAGGATTTATCCGTGATATTTTTGGAAAATGAGGGATTTTAGTAAGGAAAAATAGAAAAAGTAACATGTTCGAGTTGAAAAAGATAATTACCCGTGATTTTTTAGAAAAAAGAGGGGATTTTAAAAAAAATATAGAAAAAGTAACGTATTTTAGCTGAAAATGAAATTGGTTAGAAATAATGTTATTATTTAATAATATTTTTTTAAATAAGTAACGGTAATTAAGTGAAATCACCAAGTATCGACCGACCAAACTTTAAATGTTTCGTCTTTTATAGATAGTGTAGAAGTATAGATAGTATAGAAGTATAGATTTTATATATTTTTTCCTTGATTTGTTTCTTAAATACTTAACATTTAAAATTTTACAAAAATATTATAGGGCCGCTGCGAAGCGCGAATTAGTCGACTAGTACTTATATAAAGGAGAAGACGGGGGCGATGAGGTGGCGGCTCTCAAATCGTTTCGATCTATTTTTCTAATTTTCTCAATTTTTTCAATTAATAATAACAAAAATTAGAAAAAATCTCATTTGCCTTTAAAATGTTACTAATAGAGGAAACTAATAATTAGAAAAAATCTCAACTGCCTTTAAAATATTTACTAATTGAGCAAACTAAAAAAACTCAATTGCCTTTAAAATATTTACTAATGAAAGAAACTAAATATACCATTTTAATATTCTTGCATTTAAAATCTTTAATAATGGAGAAATGTAAATAAATTCCTTTATTATTTTCGAAAAAAATTCAAAAAAATGCAATACTATTTACAACTTCCTCTTTTATAATATGTATTATTATTTATAAATTTATTTTTTATTTTTGAATTTGTATTAACTATTCATACATGGAACCTTCAAATTACGTAAAAAGTATGTTTTTAAGAAAGTTAAATAACTTTTAAATCTTAATTTACTTTTAAATCCCAATTTACTTTTAAATCTTTACCAATATAAGAAACAAAATATACAATTTTAATAATCTTGCCTTTAAAATATTTAGTAATGGTGGAAAGTAATATTTAATTTAAATATCTTACTAAATTTTTTATTAGAAAATATCTCAATTGTCTTTTAATTTTTTTCTAATGGAGAAAACTAAATATACAATTTTAACATTCTCGCCTTTAAAATCTTTAATATTGGAGGAAACTAAATATACAATGTTAATATTCTTCTAAATTATAAATATATTATAAATCATATTATAGAAAATAAATTCTTTAAAAATTTTAAACCAAATCATTGATGGTAATTATTTTAATCTTGGCAAGAAACAATTGTCCATTATTTTTTATGGTTCTTTTTTCTCAATTAAGCATATATCGGAACCTATATATATTAATCTTCATTATCAATCTAATCACTTTTAAGTGTATTGTTTGTTTCTAATCTTCTAACTATATATTATTTGTGTTTTCCGATCTTCTAATGGATTATATGGTGTTTCATGTTTGTAAAATTCTGCATCATAAGTTTATGATTGACACCAGGTTCGCCTTTACACAAAAAAGGAAAGGATATCGTATCAGGTGATCATGATCAATTAATACATGTTAAATTTTATGTTTGCTTATTTTCTTTAATTTTAATCACTCTTTGATTATTTTGGTCATAAATTTGATTTATTTCAGTTGTCGGGCATATTTGAACATAAAATTTGAGTGGACTTCAATGTGAAAAAGATGAATTATATATGAGAAAAAAAAAACGAATATACTTGACATCTTAATTAGATTATTGGATTACGCAAGTGGACGATGATTAATCGATCGTATTTATGTAAGATTATCTCTCGTTAGGAATTCTAAGTTGTCTCTCTCTCTCTCCTTGAGAAGCCGCATCTCTCCTTAAACTCAAATTTCAGTATTTTGTTTAGGGGCTATCATCGGCCTTTTTGTTGGTGATAAACCCTCATTTATTATTTTTCGCTTGATTTTCATAATATTTAATAAATCATTCTTTTTGTTGAGAGTATTTCTACTTATTAATTGAGTTTTCTATACCCATGTTGTGGGCTTGTTTGTCTCTCCTTTGAGAGTTTTTTTTTTGTAGTTTTGTGTTTGTTAGTGTCTCTCCTCTTTGTGAAAGTTTGGTTATCTTTACATGTATCACATTGTAAATCTGCAGGATTTTCACAATAATAATTTGTTGATATGAGTTTGTATGGTACTGCAATTATGATGAATTTTTCGAATATGTTCTAACAAATCATGTACACATTATCGTAATGGCTACATCAAATTATTAGATTTTCTTTCTAGAAAAGTTGTATATCTCAACAATACGAGCGAGAGATGCGCGACAATAAGGATATGCTCAACGATGATAGTTTTAGTGATGAAAATCTTGATTTGATCTTTACAATGTATTCGTCAAATTTTGATAATTATTGTAGATGTCGTATGACCTAAAATTAATGAATTATATTACCTTCAACAAAAAAACTGCAAGATAATCTGTCAAGTCTAAGAAAGAATTTACAAAAGTGTTGTTTATAAATCTTAAAAGTTTGATGTTAAAAGAGCGGTTATTTAGGAGCATTTTTACATGCTAGAATTTAATAGTGATATTATATACTAATGTATTTTAAAATATAAGTTGGAGCTTAAATTTTGAGAAAATAAAATGATGATAAATACAATAATAATTGATATAATATTAAAATTATAAAAATATTAAAAAATTGTTTTTATATATTTATTCAAACATTATTATTTATTTTATCTAAAGTCATGTTTTATAAAATATTTAAAAAAAATTAGAAAAATATTATAAGACTAGTTTAAAATAAGCGGAGATAAACGTGATGAAATATCTCAACGGATGATAATTTATTTTTTATTGTTATTTGATTCTAATTCATCCCGATATTTATTTTAATTTACACTCATTTGCAAAGTTTACAAGTTATTATCAAAAAAGAAAAAGAAAAGTCGATATAAAACGTTATAATTTGGGCAACTTAAGTATTAAGATCGCATATGAATATATGGGCGTTTGGGGTATCAAACAAAAGTTGACTTATAGCTTAAAATGAGTAAGTGTTTTATAAGTGATAAGTTGATGGATTCTTATAAGTGTTTGGGAGAACTTAAAAAAAGTGAACTTATGTCTTATAATGAGTAAGTGTTATATAAGTGATAAGTTGATGCAAACTTATAAGTTACGTAAGTGTTTGGATAAATTTACTTATAAGTTAATAGTTTTTTTGTTAAATTAAATTGAAAAAATAATTAATTAATATAATGATCTCGATAAATACATTTTAGATTAAAAAGCATTTAAAAGTATAAATTTGAAAAAAGAATTAATTAATATAATGATCTCGATAAATACATTTTAGATTAAAAAACATTTTAAAGTATAAATATAAAAATATAAACTACTAAATAGATAAAGAAATCACGAAAAATGAAATAAGTTGAGCAAAATGTTAGTATTTTCTAACATTCAACTTATCACTTTATAAGTTATAAGTTAGATTATAAGTTGGGTAGACAAACACCCCATAAGTCATAAGCTAAAAAAATAAGTTATAATTTATAAGTTAATGAAATAAGTTGAGTACACAAACACCCTCCATAAGTCAAAATTGATTTATAAGCCATAAGCTTATGCCAAACAGTCCCACTATAAGGGCCTGTTTAACTTAGGACCTGTTTGGCAATTGATTTATAAGTCAACTTATGGCTTATAAATCAATTTTGACTTATGGAGGGTGTTTGTGTACTCAACTTATTTCATTAACTTATAAATTATAACTTATTTTTTTAGCTTATGACTTATGGGGGTGTTTGTGTACCCAACTTATAATCTAACTTATAACTTATAAATTGATAAGTTGAATGTTAGAAAATACTAACATTTTGCTCAACTTATTTCATTTTTTATGATTTCTTTATATATTTAGTAGTTTATATTTTTATATTTATACTTTTAAATGTTTTTTAATCTAAAATGTATTTATCGAGATCATTATATTAATTAATTATTTTTTCAATTTAGTTGTTTATATTTTTATATTTATACTTTTAAATGTTTTTTAATCTAAAATGTATTTATTGAGATCATTATATTAATTAATTATTTTTTTAATTTAATTTAATAAAAAAATTATTAACTTATAAGTAAATTTATCCAAACACTTACGTAACTTATAAGTTTGCATGCACTTATCACTTATAAATCACTTACTCATTATAATACATAAGTTCACTTTTTTTAGTTCTCCCAAACACTTATAACAATCCATCAACTTATCACTTATAAAGCACTTACTCATTTTAAGCTATAAGTCAACTTTTGCTTGATACCCCAAACGTCCACTTAATACATTATAAGTTGATAAGAGTTTATGAGAGGTGTTTGTGTACTCAGTTTATTTGATAACTTATAACTTTTAAATTGATAAGTTAAATGTTAGAAATCACTAACATTTTACTTAACTTATCAACTTATTCTTTGATTTCTTTATTTTTCTAATATTTTATATTTTTACATTTGTGTTTTTAAATATTTTTTTAATTTAAAATACAAGTGTTGAAATCATTGTATTTAAAAATTATTTTTTCAAATTTAATTTAGCAAATTTTTCACTAACTTATAAGTAAATTTATCCAAACACCCGTATAACTTATAAGAATTCATCAACTTATCACTTATATAACACTTACTCATTTTAAGTTATAAATCAACTTTTTTGTGATATCCCAAACACGCACTAAGTCTATAATTATGTGGCTAGACACACGAATTATTTACAAGAGAAAATTAACTGAAATGAGTAGTTATGAAGAAATTATGACAAATTTAAGTGAATAGTCATAACAACGAGATATTCAGCTAGTAAGGACAATAGATTTTATAAAATCTGAAATTTAATTGAGGATATTTCATATTAAAGCAAAATTTGATAAATTGATGTAATTTAACTTATGCAACAATGTAAAAAAGTAAAAGTATTAATCAAGATTCGATTACCTTTCGACACTTATAAATGTTAGATGAGGGACTAAGGCTCTGTTTGAGATTGCTGTTAAAAATTGGTCTGTCGTTGAAAAAATTGCTGTTAAAATAAGTGCGGTGACAAAAATGAGATAATTATTTGGTAATATTTTTGATATGTGCATGTTTTGAGGTATAATATAAAAAATTAATGTTGTTGGTAAGGTTTGATGTTGATGTTTTGAGGTATAATATAAAATTTTTTTCAATGAAATATTGGTCTTCATAGAACTTAACTCTTAGTTTTAATCTAATACTCCCTCTATCCCTCTCATTTCTTTACACTTTCCTTTTTGGTAAGTCCCTCTCATTTCTTTACATATCAAAAATAGTAACTTTTTATAATATAAAATCCAATCACATTCACTACTTTCCTCCACTGTACCTACTTTATACATTAAATATTGATTGATCCCACCACTTTACTCATTTTTCTTACATTTCCTTATTAATTTATACTTTTTCTTAACCTCCGTGTCATTCTCTCAATGTAAAAAATTGAGGGGGACGAAGGGAGTATCAACTATATATCTTACGTAATTGTTATTAGATTTGCTTTACTTAAGATTGAATTTTCATAACATTTAAATTTTTTATTTTTAAAATATGTGCGATTTATTTTGTTTGTCTTAATGTCTTATTATAAAAAAGGTCTTGCACAAAAAAAGTGAAAATTAACAAATTAAAAAATATTTTGAATGTATTAGTTTTAATCTAATATCAACTACTCCCTCCGTCCCATGAAATTATATACATTGGATTCGGATAGAGAAATCAAGAAAATATATAAAAAATGAGTAAAGTTATATGAAAAGTGAGTAAAGTGATGAGACCTATTAATATTTAAAAATAGATTTGAAATAGTGGAGGAAAGTAGTGTTTATATTATTATAGAATAGAGATAGTGGAGAAAAGTAGTGAGTGTAATGTGTTTTTATATTATTAAAAATTAATATTTTTGGAATGTATAGAAATGAGAGAGAAATCCCAAAAGAGAAATTGTATAGAAATGGATGAGATACAACGAATATACTTTATCTTACATAGTAAATATTCAATTTGCATTGCTTAACTAATTTATAAGTAAATTTATCCAAAGACCAATATAATTTATAAAAATTCATCGACTTATCACATGCAGTAAAAATCTTCTTACGGGCTTTGAAGCCGTAATATTTCCTTCGTAACATTTGAAAAAAATTCTAATAAATTTCAAAACTGGAAAGTCACCATGTTCCATTGTCTCCACTTCACATTTCTTACACAACATGATAACCAAACGTATACATACACAATACATACACATCAATTTAAATCCAAAACAAATATATAAATATCCATTACCATTGGCTATGTAAATTCACCTCTCTTTTTTGTCACCATTTCTTTGCCATTTCAGTAAACATAAAACAAGAAAAAAATTTATATACAAAGGAGAAGAAAAGAGGGTGCCTCTCGCCCTCTGTTCTTCTTTATGCACCATCTTAGATCTTAATTTACATACACATATACATATATATTAGTACCCATCTCTTAATTTCCTAGCCCAAGTCCTCAGGTTGTTGTTTTTTGAATTTTTTGAGTAAAGTTTGAATTTTTATGGATGTTTGTGATGATTTCTTTTGTTGGGTCTTGTTTGATTGAAGATCAAAGCAATCTTGGATTGAAATCTTGATGTTTTGGTTGATAAAAATTGAATCTTTTTGAAATTCTTGGTGTTTTGTTTGATAAAAATTGAATCTTTTTGATTAATCTGCATTTCAAGATTTTTTATCTGATGGATTTTTTTGATTGTTATCAGATTGGTATGTGTTTATACGTATGTATATGTTGAATATTAGATCTGCCCAGATGATAATTTGATCTGGATTGTGTGATATTGGTTGTAAATTGTATGTACAAATGGATATAATTATGTGGATGTATCTATCTATTTAAATTTGAGATTTTTAAGATGTTTTTGAGGTATATTGATTGATGGGATGATTGAATTATGTGTGCAGAATGGAAATGGAGCCTGGAAAGTTGTTCATTGGTGGGATTTCGTGGGATACTAATGAAGATCGTTTGAAAGAATATTTTCAAACATTTGGTGAAGTTGTGGAGGCTGTGATAATGAAAGATCGAACAACGGGTCGTGCTCGTGGTTTTGGTTTTGTTGTTTTTGCTGATCCTGCAGTTGCTGAAAGGGTTGTCAAAGATAAACATATGATAGATGGCAGAAGTGTAAGCTACAATTTTTTGTTTTGTGTTTAAATTTTGCTTGTTTCAAAAATTAGGGAGCTACATTGTAGCATTTGATAGGCAAGTGTTATATTCCTTTTGTGACTTGAAGTTGTAGTTTTAATCTATTGCAATTGTGGTAAAATTGGTGATATGTTTGCGTAGTTTGAACGAGTTTACTTGTGTGCTTTCTCAGGTGGAAGCAAAAAAGGCTGTTCCCAGGGATGATCAACAAACTCCGAATAGGATCAGTGGAGGTAGTGTTCAAGGCTCGCCAGGTCCTACCCGTACTAAAAAGATATTTGTAGGAGGTTTAGCGTCCACAGTCACAGAGAGTGACTTTAAGAACTACTTTGATCAGTTTGGGATCATCACAGATGTTGTGGTAATGTATGATCACAACACACAGAGGCCTAGAGGCTTTGGATTTATCACTTTTGATTCAGAGGAAGCAGTAGATAAAGTGTTACTTAAAACTTTCCATGAACTTAATGGTAAAATGGTTGAGGTCAAGCGGGCTGTTCCTAAGGAATTATCTCCGGGACCAATCAGGAGCCAGCTAGGCCAGCTCGGAGGGCAAAACTATGGGTTGAGCAGAGTGAGCAATCTACTCAATGCCTACACTCAGGGTTATAGTCCTAGCCCAATTGGAGGCTATGGACTAAGAATGGAGGGTAGGTTTAGTCCTGCTACTGTTGGCCGCATCGGGTATCCTTCATTCAGTTCTTCTGGTTATGGTGTAGGACCAAATCTTGAGCCAGGTTTCGGACCAAATTTTGAACCAGCTGGGAACCTTGTTTCTAATATTAATTATGGTCGTGGTTTGAATGCTTTTCAGAATGGGAGTCCAAACAGGTATGGCAGTCCAGTGGGGTACGGCATAGGTGGTGGAATTGGTTCCGTGTTCAATTCAATGAACCGCAACTCATGGGGGGATGGCAGTCTCAATAATGCTAACTCAAACAACTCTGCTGAATTCATGGGCTCTGGGAATGGGGATACTGGTTTGATTAATGCACTTGGTAATATTGGAGCCATTTGGGGTTCCTCACCCGTTATTGGTCAAGACAGAGGCACCGGTTCTGCTTACAGCCATGAAAATATTAATTTTGGCAATGCTGAAAGCAGTTTTGAATTGGGTGCAGTGGGTCAAGCAAGGAACACAAGAGCCAACATGGTTCCATCTCCAACATCAACATATGCTGCTGTGGATAGTGGTGATGATGGTTCTTATGGTAACTTTCATAGCAGTGGTTCAGTTTATGGGGACACCACTTGGCGTTTATCATCTCCTGATCTCGAGGGTCCTCGAAGTTTTAGCTATGACCTCAGGGATGCAGTTTCAGAAGTCACACCTAGAGATGCTGTTGGTTATGTTGGTGGTTATAGTGTTACAGATAGATCTAATAGAGGTAAACCTCTCTACTACTCTACTAACAATGATTTTTTTTTTTTTACTTTCAATTATGCTTTAATGTTGTTATGTTGTGTTAAATGAACACTCAAAGTTAGCAACAAAAAAGAAGAAGATAAACACTTAAACATAAATACCACATCAATTTTTGAACTTGTTCTCAACTGGAAAGACTCCAGACCTCTCAATGTATAGCACATGAAATCCCTCCCTTTTTACGATAGGGAAAAGAACTTGAACTCAGGATCTCACTTCAAATGTGTATTATACTTGCGCATGCATAAAGTTTGCATATATGTTCTGGGAATTTGACCGTATAGCTAAGCAACTCCTCATCTTCATAGATGTTTCGTGTCATACTTTGACTGTGGCTTATATAACATTGAATATAAGTCAGTCAAAGGAAATCAACTTTGTAGTCTTGATCATATGGATATATTTGTTCTCCTTAGACAAACATTCACACTAAATCATTATAGAGAACAACTTGATGCTTCAGGAGCTGCAAATTGTGTGGCGTCGAGACTCGAGAGTTGCATATTGTGCCCAGACTGTATTAAAGCTACGAAAGTACAAATTACTTTCATTGACATAGCAAACCTTAGTTGTGTTCCCAAACAAGTTGCTCCTGTGTTACATTGTTGTTAATTCAAGCCCCTGAAGTAAACAGATCTCAATATCTTAATAAGTCTTGGCTGCTCAGGCATCACATTGCACATTGATCGTTCTTTCTAAGATCAGCTTGTTGATTGAACTGTGTACTTTTAAATATAGCTCCACTGCAACACAATCCTAGACAATTATAGTTTTTAAGAATTCACAAATTTTTCGATAGAGAACCCCTTCTTAGCCTTTGTAGCGTCTTAGTGTCCTTGTCAGTTCACTGCCTGTGTAGCGTCTCAGTGTCCTTGTCAGTTTCACTGAAATGATCTGCTCCTATACATCATTTCCCTTGGGTTCCATAATACATTAGTTCTCTTCACCAGTGTTGTATAATGTGCAAATTCATATATAGTGCAACAGCCATTTTAAAGCGCGACTTGTGAAGCTCAATTAAAAATATAACTAATAAAGATAATTCTATGTATACTTACTAGAACAAATTTGTCGCCAATCTACATTTGTATATTATTAAATATAAACTGTACCTTTCTCTTTTTGGATTTTCTGATTTTATAATTTCACCTTATGCCAATGCTCCAAGTCATTTTCCTACAATCATTGTGAATTACAGAATAGAACAGAATAACAAGATCGTAGTTATATATCTATACGTATTTAATTGGTTATAGATGTATAGAAGAGGTCTATTTTGGTCCTAGTTCAAGAAATTGCCTAGCGTTTGATTCTCACCTCCCAAATATTATTTGAATTAAATCCAAAAACCATTTTAAATGCAATATAGTGCAATTAAAGTGTTTGGTGAGGCTGAATCAAAAGAACTATAAATTCAACATATATAAGAATTTACTTGGTAAAAGATGAGCAGAATTTGAATTGTTCCAAGTTAATAGAATTACATTTAATTTCAATTTCTTGTTCATAAAAAAATCTGAATATACTTGAAATATATTGCATCAAATAGAATTAGTTTAAATGTTCTTAGCAATATAAATTTTTTTGGTGATATAATTTTAAGGCTTCATGTTTTTTCTTGATTATGAATTTGTTTTGGAATTCTTTTGGAATGCTTCATCTTTCTAACAGAAATCCCGCTTGCTTCAGATTTTTTTAATTGCATTAATCGAAATGCAAAGTTTCAGATGGATCTCTCATTATCTTAATAAATTTTGATGCATACTGCGAATAAATGACCAGACTTTACTTGATTTTTGTTATATGTATTTAAGTAAACAATTGACATGGTGGTTGAGCGATGTGGTTCTTCCACAACATTATAATACAGTTTATTGGCTCTCGTCTCTTTTTAGGTTCTAGCCGTGTTTATTTGAAATATGACTGATCTGGTAACACTTCTACATCATCGTTCTTATGTTTTCTTTATCTTCATTTGGTTCAGGATTGCTACCTAGGAAGATTATTATATGAATGTCACAACGTTAAGTGGGTAAGAACTTCTGGTGTACCAAAATTGGAGGAATGTGAATTACTCAAATACGCTTGGAGATATTTCAGTTTAGAAGTACATTTGATTAGGGACCTGTTCATAGAGCTCATCAGAGAAGCATTTTATGGGGGATTCTGATTTCTGTGTAAGGCGTAAACTCAACTTATTTGAATAGAGATTTTCTTTTGGATTTTGGCTGAGATGTAAAATTGGATTACGGGACATGGTCAAGAACACTTGAGCATGCATGCATCTCCAGTGACACGACCATATAAAACACAGAAAATATAAAGAAGACTTATTTATAATTTTTTTTTGTTTAGTTTTTTCTTCAGTGCCTGTAATTGTAGCAAACTTCTTGTCGTGTACGTGATTCCTCGTTCTGGATTTTTTTTTCCACGAGTAGACTGTAAGAAACATTTGGTTGATTTACATTTGTTTAAAGCTGTTGGGGGTTTACAGTGAAACCCCAAAAGAATAATTTAGACGATACCTATTTTTCTTGCCTGAATTTTTCATTATTGTGATTATACGTTTATAAATTTAATATATCTACCGTCTTGTGCTTGCTTAGCTTTCCCCTTATCTTGATAGCTGAAATTCTTCCATCAGCAATCTATGCAATCTTGCATGTAGAGGATACTATACTAGCGTCTAGCGGATAACAAATGGACACTTACATCCGTAAAATTTATTTTACGAGATCAACAAGACTGAACTTTGTTATCTCAGACCAACCACCAGGAAGGCCAGAAGATAGGTGGTCCCTTAGTCTGTGATGGATCTTGATAGTAATGGATAGAAGGAAGATAGTGATACTATGAAGCTTATGGGTGACATGTATCTTATTGGGTGTGTGGTCATTTTAAAAGCTTATCTCCATGTATCAAAATCCATGCTAGATAAGTCACTGGACCTTTCATCTGTTTTCTTTAATCAATCATGTTATATGTATTTTTAAAGTGGGGAATAATGTTCTTGTGGTCCTGGTGTTCCTCATATATTTAGGGAAATGTTATTTCCAGAGCACTTTTATATAAATATGTTTATATAAATATATTCATATCATAATATTTACAAATTATCTTAAAAATATAATTTTATAAATAATTATAAAATAATATTATTTATATCCTTATTATAGTATTTTATATAAAATATTTTAATGTTTTGTTCTGTATTATTAAATATTTTTAAAATTCTCTTAGAAATAATGTTATATATCATGGGAGCTATAAAATCGGGCGGTTGAACCGTTTAGTCGTAAACTTAAGCATATAATGCATTTTGGTAGCAAAACCCTGCTTCATTTTAAGTTTTGCAGGCCCAGGCCCATTAAGCAAGAACTGTCAAAAGTTAATACTGTATACACGATCTTGTGTCTTAAAAACAACTGTAGTAATATTTGGGAACATTTTTTTAATTGTGATATTTAGGATATTTTAACATAAAATTATGATAATGAAGGTCATTTTTCTAAAAACGAGTACAGTTAAACCTCGATTAAGTAATATCCGATAAAGTAATAACCTCGCTTAAGTAATAATTTTCATCGGTCCCAACTTGGGCCAATGTTGTAAAGTAATATTCTCGCTAAAAGCATAAGATAATAAAAAATTCGAAAGTCATTAAGGGCCCAAGTAATACGTAAAGTAATAATTCCATAATTATATATATATATATATATATATATATATATATATATATATATATATATATATATATAATGTATATGATTACAAAATTTAATTCTTATTAAAATATGAATCTATTGTAGCTTGTTTCTTCTTTCCACCAAAGCCAAAATTAATCTCGTCCTTGACTTTATGTAAAGCAAAAATAACTCCTGGTATGTTTTGCTCGTGTTGTAACAAGTAATTGTTCAAAGTGGTGAGTGCTTGAAATGCTTCCTTTGATGACACGCTTGGGATGACATTGCTATCGTCGGGTTCAGGATCAGTCCCTTCATCAGTGCTCATTACCGACTCAATGATTTCTTCATCCGTAGGTGATTCCATAACCGCATCATTCTCGTTTGGATAGTTTAAGAGATGCTCGACATCCATCACATTCCTATATCGTAAATTAGAGATAACTTCATTTAATCCTTCGACACCTTCATTTATTTCTCCAAGTTCTTGTTCATCATTTTCTTCTGAACGAATCTTGCAATGCCGAAAACAATTTGCAATTGTGGTTGTTTTCACATCAATATTCCAAGCCATGTTAGCAAAACTAATAGCATTCAAGATATTAACTTTTTCAGGATTTGTTGCATTAACTTCAAGACTTTGCAACATGCTAGAATATAGACGACGCCGATAGTGAACTTTAAATGCTCGAATAATTCCAGCATCGCATGGTTGAATCTTAGATGTTGTTGCATTAACTTCATTCTTGCATGTGATTAATTCTAGTTTTTATACGTACATCTATTATTATATATCTTATACTGCAACAAGTACTTTGTGAACCATTTTATTCAACACTTGAAATTACATAACTGCCCCTCCAAAGTCAAATGTTATAAAAATGTAAGAAAATTTTGATCTTGATGGGAATCGAACCTAAGACACTTCAATACTAATTACTAAGAATTTCAAGTCACCAATTTAACCATTGAGCTACTTGGGCTTTTTTGTTGTGGTATAGAACCCATTAGTGTGGTAATATCTTTCACAAATATTATTTTACACTTTAGTTTTTATTCAAGATTCTTTCATGATAATTTCATTTGTCTGATTATTGATAAAAGTGGTTATTGGTATAAAGTATATCCAATAGACTCGTATCTCTTTAATTAAATTTAATTATGTTTCTTCCTTTGTATTCACAATTTTAAGACAAAGTACAAATGCATTTTTAGTCACATAATATCACTTTTTAGTCCGAGCATCCAATAATATAAAATAATACAAAATAGTAATCATTTTGTCTCAACTATATTCATACATATCAGATAATATAAGTAATAATATAAGCACCTCTATAGTTGTTACCCTGAATAGAGATACGTAATCCGGATTCAGGTCGGATTTTTCGATAACCGATAGGGCCGGGCTTTTTTAAATCGAGACAAATTTTCTCTAAAATATTTATACATGTAGATAGGGTCGGGTCAGGAGGGGCCAAATCGGATTTTTACAAATTATTTTAGATATTGATAACTTTAACTTTAACTTTACCTTTTTTTTATTTTTTCGGATTTAATTAAAAAAATTAAGCTTTTATATGATATTTAATTGAAAATTCTAGCTTTTTGGATTGGACTTTTATCCTGATCAAGACTACGTCCAAATCGAGATATTATTTGGGTTTATTCGGCTCGAACCGGATCTGGGTTTTGTGAAAAATATGCGATTCGTTTAAGCCTGCGGGCTGGATCCAATTGAGGTGGACTTTTTTTTTAATCAGATTTTTTCCGATTTTTTTAACCAGTTCGAACAGTTTTTTTCGAATACGAATTTGTGTGCATCTCAATCCCGCCACCTCATGCATTAAGGACATGTATACTACTCCGGCCGCTTATAGAGAATTATGGAGCCCGGAGAGTATTGGTACTTTCGAAATGGAGCATTTATTTGACACCTTTAACTAATTTCTATCTGATTATTAATTAGCTTATAAAACTAATCATCAAATACATTCAACTAAGAACAAAATCTTCTTCGGACTAATACCAAACCGATCTTCCTTGCAAATCTTCTCAACCATGTCACATAGTGTCACCAACAAGTTCAAACCGGTGGCAGAATCACCACAACAAACTGAAGAATACTTATCATCACAAAATTAAACTGACGTGAACTAGAAAATATCGTCACAAAATAACATCAAGTTCTGTCGGTTAGAGCGATCCCGTGCCTTGCACGGGGGGTTCGTGAGACAATTTATTCATCATAAAATTACTAAATTACCCCTATATAATAACACAACAAAAAAATTGTTTCTGATGGAAATTAAACCCTTGACCTCTAAATTAGAAGTAACATACCTTACCACTATTTTAGACATCTATTTTAATTGTATTTTGAAACTTTTTATTAATATGCACAAATACTCAATATGTTATACTCTATTTTAGTACAAAAAAATTGTTTCTGATGGGAATTGAACCCTTAATCTCTAAATTAAAAATAACATTCCTTACCACTATGATAGACATCTATTTAGATTATATTATGAAGTTTTTTATTAATCTGCGCAAACACTCAATATGTTATACTCTATTTTGGTCTCTTTTTGTAATCTACTTGGTAAGGTAGATAATTTATTTTCGCAAGTGCCTTAAATAAATATTTCTAACCATATTTGAGAAAAACTCGCGCAAAATGTTATAAAATTGTATTTTAAAAAAATGTTATAAAATTGGAATTGGTCCATAAAAAAGGATTATATTAATATTCTTATATTATAAATCATGTTTATTTGCATTAAGTACATAATGGCTCATATTATATATACTATTAGATTACAAATTCTATATACTATCAGATTATATATATATTAGATTACTAAATTACCCTTTCAGTATTATATTGATGATATTAGATTAATAAATTATCCCTCCAATTGTATATTGATGATAAAAAAATTTATTTTTAATGTGAATTGAACCATGACCTAGGTGATAGTGTGACAAATATTGACATCTATATCCAATATCACTCATTATATTTTTTTTTAATATTTTTTTTAAAATTTAAAACTATCAACATATTTACTTCTTTTCAATTATATCCTTATATATAATAAGCGTAAAAATAGATTTTATCATTATTTTACATTTATTATTGTTTAATTATAAGATATTAACAACTTATAATTATATATGCATTTTTGAAATTTTAGCTACTAATAAGATTAAAACTGTAGTTTTATTATGATCCAATATATTATAAATCTCGTCTTCAATAGATAAATTTTATACGTTGGTCATTTTCGAAAAATCCACTATAGTATATAAAGTATTGAACCCGAAAAATGCAAAAAAGTTTTATATTTGTATATAAATAAAAAAGTTTGTGTTGGAGATTTTTACAAGAAAGTTGAAGTTGTCATCGTACGACTAAATCAAATCTAAACTAAATTGGTTTAATTTTTTTGAATATCTATGATAAAATATTAAAAGTACTAAATGTTAAATTATTTGTGTCAAGTGGCAATTGTAAGGTGAAACGAGTAACTTATCACGAATCAGTTTAGCATTATCTTGAAAGGTATAAGTAATAGTTTTCTAAAATAAATTATATCCACACCTGTACAATTATTGTATTCAACGTGTCTGCAAGGAGACCCTTCTTAAAACGGGCAAAGTGGTATGCATTCGTTTAAATAGTGTATCCACACATACTAATACAACTTGTACTTCTACATTTTTACTCTATTATGCACACCGATCAAATTTTACAACACTCACTTAACGACTACCCCATGAACTACAAACAGGTAAATAGAGTGCTAACGTTCCCCCTGCAATGAAAATGATAAAAGGCGCCCAATTCTCTTTCAAAGTGACACTAAAACCATCTTCTCATTCAAATACAATTGGAAAAATTATAATCGCCGAAATCTTGCAGTACACAAGGTCACGACTACCCCATGAACTACAAACAAGTAAATGGAGTGCCAACGTTCCCCAGGCAATGAAAATGATAAAAGATGCCCCATATTCTTTCAAAGTGACACTAAAACCATCTTCTCATTCAAATACGATTGACAAAATTATAACCGACGAAATCTTGCAGTACAGAAGGATCGTGCGTGCTAACAAAACATGTTAATTAGTCAAAATATTTGCGCCTACTCAGGTCATAATAACAACCTTATAGACTGGGATTTTGTAAAACATGTATCATCAAACCTTCGACATATTTCCTACTGATATACCGTTACATGCTTATGTCTTTTCTTCTACATGCATTCCACCAAACGATGAGACCAACATAACCGAAAATAACTAGAGCATGCCCGTGCCTCGCACGGGCTATAAAGCTAGTTATATATTATACTGTACCACGTAAACATAAAAATTCGGTAAAGTAATAAAATATTACTTTATCGATAAAGTAATAAAATATTATTATATCGATAAAGTAATAAATTCGGTAAAGTAATATTTTTTCCCGGTCCCAAGGGTATTACTTTAAAGAGGTTTAACTGTAGTTGAATAGAAACGATTTTTGCATAATTCAACATAAGAACAAAATACAATTAATTTTCAATTTTAATCTATTTATATAATAATTCCTGAACAATTTTAAAGGGGTAAAAAGGTAATTTTACTTCCAAAATAATTTTAAAAAAGCCACGTCAGCATTGTTATAAATGTAATCATTAATGTTATTAGCTAAATATGGTTACCACAATCATGCATTTTATTGTTTTTTTCACTAATTATGGTAAGTTTTGAAATCAAATTTTAGATTACTACAAACAAATTAAGTTATGCATATTAGCATCTTTACATTTGGTATATCCAAAAATTAGATCTCCAAAAAATTTCTATTCCTTTCTTTGATATTCTCAATTTATTTTCTCTTTTTTCAACACTATCAAATCAATAATCAATTTTGATTTTAATATAATTCAAAATGAATTAACTTAATTTAATTTTTTAAATCTCAATATACGATTTTTTTTTCTATAAATCAATGATATATGCATGTGTAAGATTCTACTATACGATGAAAACTTCTTAGTTTTAATTTCTTAATGCTTAATCATATAGTATATTTTATTATTTAATTGGTACATCAATCAGACGACAAGATATAAATATGTATCACTTAAGTTATCTAATCATCACAAAATTATGTTAAAAAAGAAAATAAATCATCTTGGATCTTTTTTTTATAAAAAAATCAAAATCAAAATTTTGAATAATTTATCAGATTGACTAGGATTTTTTGATACTTAAATGGTGAGTTTTGAAAATAATTATATTTACTTATAAGTATAACTTCTTTTCTCTAAATTAAAATAAAATATACATAGTTTATCGAATCAAATTTTATATTAACGGTCGTATACATCTTACTAATAAATCACTTTTGTTTTCTCTAAAAGAAAGATAGTCATCGACTTAATTGAGTCAAACAATTTGAATCAAGATTTATAAATTTAATTTTTTTTCAAATATCTTTCAAACACATCTTATATCTTCCTAGTTGAAACTCCTATCCTATGAGCTACTGCCATATCTCGAAAGACAACTTCAAATCCAAATTCAAAATCTTAAATATATTCTATAAAAAAAATTTATAAATATTTTAATACTTTTATCAACATCAAACCCACCTTCTCCTACTAGCAAGTAAACTCAAGGTCAAATGTTGCAAGCAAAAAGATTAATTTATGGTAAAAAAACAAACAATTACAAAACGAATTTCTACCTATAAATTATAATTATAAATTTAATCATTAAATAAATTAAAAGGATATGATATAGTTAATAAATAAATAAAATTGAAAGCCCGAGCGCGGAGCGCGGGCAAGAAAACACTAGTACACTTTATTATTGCTAGACTGAGAACTAGACTATCAAAATTTTGAACGAAATATGCACATATCTTTTCAAATTCTTATAATTTTATTAATCCATGAATTTTCTTTAAAATTTATATTTTCAATTCTTAAACAACATTAGAAATTTAATTCTAATAATATGAATATCAAATTTAAATGTGTTATTGATAAAAATTGAACATTAAACTTTTCAACCTTGTTAGGGTGAAATAATATACTCCCTCGGTCCCAACGAATTATATACATGAGGCTGGGCACGTAAACCAAGAAAAGATATAAAAAATGAGTAAAATTAGATGAAAAGTGGGTAAAGTGGTGGGACCTATCAATATTTAATAATAGATTTGAGATAGTGTAGAAAAATAGTGGGTGTAATAGTATTTTATATTATTATAGAATAGAGATAGTGGTAATGTTTTATATTATTAAAAGTTATTATTTTTGGAATGTATAGAAATGAGAGGGATATCCCAAAATGAAAAGTGTATAGAAATGAATTGGACGGAGAGAGTACAATATATTTATACTATATATTAAAACCGAAACATTTAAAGTTTAGTATTAGATCAATCAATCGATTGTGTACCTTTTTTTTAAATAAAAAGTAGTTATCTATTTTGTCTTTTTATTTCGTGAATAAGCGAGTTAAAGCAAAATATTACCAAATTATATGTAAATTTATTTATTTTAAAATAATATGGATGTGTATATTTATTATTTTTGCATTATAATAATCAGCCTAAAGAAATGTTATTTAACGGCCAAATAATGAATATACAAATGTGAATAAATATGTAATAATTATAAAATTTCATGTAAGTAATAAACCGGCCCAAAGGAAGGTACCAAATTTAATGTAAATATTTAATTTTTGCGTAGAAAGTACCATTTTCAAATTAATATTTCCATACAAAAATTAAATATTAATATTGTGTTAGGAATCTAATCTAAATGGACTAACACAGGTGTAATTAAATTCAAGTATTATTAATTTTTTTATGCTTTTATATGCATGTGAGACTTATGTATTTTTTTTGAAATTGCTAATCAATGTATCGGGTGCTAATTTAACTACCGACATGAACAACAAACAAACATTAACTACATTTAATTTAACTACATTCAATTTGAATTGGTATGCAGAATTCAACGATATAAGAAATAAAACTAATCCCTAATCTTATAAGCTTCTGCATTAAATATGAGAATGATGATCTCCATCGTGAGAAAAATGACCCCAAATATCATAATTCACAGAAAAATGACCCCAAATATCACTTTAAAATGCAATTTAATATTAGGTTTCCTAAAATGCAACTTTGTGTAACATTTTTATTGAAATTTTGTTTTTTTTGAAAACGTAAGTTAAATTTGTGTTTTTGCAAAATATTTTTTTAAAAAAACAAGAAAATGTAAATGCAAGAATATAATTACGTTTTGCAGGCCCACAGAAGAGACACATTAAGCAAGAATTGTCAAAAGTTAATATACACAAAACGCCACACCATCTTGTATCTTAGAATTGTAGTGATATTTGAGAACATTTTTTTCAATTGTGATATTTAGGATATTTTAACACAAAACTATGATAATGAGGGCCATTTTTCTAAAAATGAGTTTTGCATAATTCAACGTAAGAACAAATTACAACTAATTTTCAATTTTAATACACTTTACTATTGCTAGACCTCGTGTTAAAAGAAAAGAACATTTCAAATTAGATATAAATAATTTTTTTAAACATATCTTAGACCTGGTTTTGAAAGAAAAATACATTTTAAGTTAAATATAACTAATTGTTTAATATTTTTTCGGAGAGAATGTAGAATTAACAAACAAAAACAAGTAGAAAATTATAAAAATGATAAATTATATGTAACTTTAAATAGGACAAAAATAATCTGATAAGAAAACAGAGCCTCCAAGTTAGCTCGGGATTTGACAACATGATTCCGATTTCCGAGTTCTGTTCGGATAAGGAAAATACAATAATATTTTAATCTGTACTTCACAAACTCTTGAATTTATATCCTATAACAAGTTGAAAACTCATGCGTGCATAGCTTTTCCAATCCTTGCATGAATCGGAAAGAGGGATTAGGGGGTCTATATAAACACACAAGTCCATGAGTTTCATTACATAAATCTTCTTGTTACACTTTTTATTCAAAGCCATGGAAACTTATATTCGCCCACCAGTTTCATCACACCCTTATTCTCAAGATTTTAACTATAACAACATGATGTCTTGTCTTCGAAATCTTGATTTGAGTCATCGTAATCAAGAAAGATTTTCGAGAAATAATCATCTTGGTGGAATTGGTGCTTTACATTATTCTTGGTCTTCACCGAAACCGCAGTGTGTTGATCAGGGGAATTCTGTTCGAGGGTTTACTCAAGCAAGGAGCAATGAGCAGAATGGATACGGTGATCAAGAGTTTACTGAAACAAGAGGCAATGGTCAGAATGGATACGGTGATCAAGAGTTTACTGAAAGGACCAATCCGCAAGGTGTTGTGTCAATGGCTATGAGGAATGAGCAATTGATGTTTTTGCAGAATGCAGTTGCGGTGGAATTGGCACAATGTATGCGTACTCTGAATGGGGTTCTGCGCCGGGCTCTTCCTCAGCTAGAAGAAGGTCCGCCAGGTCCTACCATTTCTACAAGAATATTTGTAGGAGGTCTACCATCCACAGTCACGGAGAGTGACTTGAAGACTTACTTTGATCAATTCGGGACAATCACAAATGCTGAGGTCAAGTATGATCACTTCACCCAGAGGACTAGAGGTTTCGGATTCATCACATTCGATTCAGAGAAAGCAGTAGATAAGGTGCTACTTAGAACGTCTTTCCATCAACTCAATGGTAAAATGGTTGAGGTCAAGCGGGCTTTTCCCAGGGATATATACCGGAAATCAATGAGGGGCCAGCTAGGTGGGCTAAACTATGGGCTGAGGAAAGTGAGCAATCTACTTGGTGCCTACACTCAGGCAGCTAGTCCTAGCCAAGCTGGAGGTTCTGGAAGTGCGTAATCAGAGGTTACACCTGGAAATTCTGTGTTGGATTTTGCTAAATAGAGCACAATTATGGCATAAGCATGTTAAGGTCACTATGGTGACATTTTTTAATGCAGACTTGTTTTCCTTTCTAAGTAGGCATAACTTTTTCTTTGTAATATGCAGTATAAGTAATGACAATTACCTTTCTCATTTCTCTCAATAAAAGTTCCACCTAGTTTACATTTCTTATGCAATCCAGGAGATATGTTGGTAGCTCTAATGCTACAAATATATAGACAGAGGTAAATGCACTTTTTTCTTATCAATTATTTCTCCGTTTCATTCATCATTTAATCTTATTATGTCGTGTTAGATAAACTCTCAGAAAAAATCATCACATCAATGTTTAAACTTGTTTTCCAATGTTAAGTCTCCACACTTCTAAACGGATACGAAATCCTTCCTGTCTATCTAAAACAGAGAGGAGAAGTCCGCCTACTCATGCCTTCCGAAAATAAAGTGACTTTTTTCGATGAATCTTACATGCTTGCATCTTAGCTTTCAAAATTTAATTCATACTGTGCTAGAAGATGTCCAAACTTTCTTTAAGTATTATTTGAAATGGTGGTTAAGTGATGCACTCTCTGTACTTCCATGAGTAATAGGATTGATCTATTGTGGTCCTTATAGTTTCCAATTTTTTAGTGTTGTGACTTCTTTCCGGAAAAATACTAAAGGCACCAAAAATGGTCCCAAAAATTGTTAGCAAATTACAAATGTGTCATACTTAAAATGGAAATTTTCCTAATAATGATATGAGATCTCGCGTGCATAAATATGCACCATGAATTAAAATACTTCACGGCTGTCACGTCATTTGATAAAAAAGTTGAAACAAATTTGGGGTACCTAGCACACTCTAGATTCTAATGAGACCTTGGAGACTTAGATAACATTTACGAACCTAAATAAATAACGTGTATGAACATACTTTAAGTAACAAAATCATTGTCAAATTAGATATATTGCAGTACAAAATCATCATCAAATTGAATATTTTTGTAAATCATACATGTTATACTTGCATAACATTATCATGCATATTACTCATTATAAATGTTCTGCAAATAATAAGATATGTGCATAATATCTTTGTAGAACTAAAATTATCATCAAATTAGATATTTATAGATTATGCTTACAAAATATTAGTCTACATATTATTTTATAGAACATTGTATTTTAGTTGCAAAACATATATGGTCTCCAAGTCTCCAACTAAATATGGTCTCCATAGAACTTTTCTCTAGTTCTACTACCGATTAGATTCAAGGTTTTAATCCATGTATTTTAAGATATAATGATCTTTATTACTAATGTATTTTGGTATATAAATTGAAATCGGATATAATTTATGTATTAATTAAATTGGTCCGGTCCTTATTAGATTCTAACTATTTCTTAGTTTAGACTTTTGGAAAATCCAATTCTAATACAATTTTTTTTTATATATGTCTTAGATAATACTTTTTTATATGATATAAATATAATTTTGAACGTCTTTAAAAAAAATATTAAATCTGATTATTAAGATTGTTTTAGCAATACTGAGAACCAGACTACCAAAATTTTGGACGAAATAACCAGTGCGACACACATATCTTTTCAAATTCTTATAATTTTATTACTCCATGAATTTTCTTTAAAATTTATATTTTCAATTCTTAAACAACATTAGAAATTTAATTCTAATAATATGAATATCAAATTTAAATGTGTTATTGATAAAAATTGAACATTAAACTTTTCAACATTTTTAGGGTCAAATAATATACAATATATTTATAATATATATTAAAACCGAAACATTTAAAGTTTAGTATTAGATCAATCGATCGATTGTGTACTTTTTTTTTTAAAAATAAAAAGTAGTTATCTATTTTGTCTTTTTATTTCGTGAATAAGCGAGTTAAAGCAAAATATTACCAAATTATATGTAAATTTATTTATTTTAAAATAATATGGATGTGTATATTTATTATTTTTGCATTATAATAATCAGCCTAAAGAAAGGTTATTTAACGCCCAAATAATGAATATACAAATGTGAATAAATATGTAATAATTATAAATTTCCATGTAAGTAATAAACCGGCCCGAAGGTACCAAATTTAATGTAAATAATTAATTTTTGCGTAGAAAGTACTAGCAAATTAATATTTTTATACAAAAATTAAATATTAATATTGTGTTAGGAATCTTATCTAAATGGACTAACACTATATTTAAATTCAAGTATTATTATTTTTTAATGCTTTTATATGCATGTGACACTACAACAAATCAGGGCAATACCGACGGAATTTTTGCATTGAATTCGTCGTAAATGCCACCATTTACGACGAATTTGTTTCGTCGCTTTTGCTCAAGCACAAAGTTCAGATTTCGTCACAAAGTGAAATTTCGTCGTAAGTTTGAGCGTGGGCCCACGATCTGTAATAAAAAATTAATGTAATTTATGACGGAACGTTTCGTCGTTTGATTTGTTCTTGCGACAGAAAGTACGTCGTAAATTAGAATGTGGGACCCGCCAACAAGAAAACCTCATCCAACTTGTGACGGTATTATACGTCGTATGTTTATTATTTACGACGAAATTTTCGTCACAAGATAGTCACCGGGACCCACGTGCTTGCAAAAACCAAATTAAAAAAATGTATTTAAAAAATGATAAAATGCTACATTACGACGGAATATAAAGGATGAACATTCGTCGTAAGTTGATTATTTCAGAAAAAAAAGGATTTGCTGATTTTTGAATTCCCAGCCATTTTCGGCTTCCAAAATAAAATCCTAAACCTGCCTTGCCCAATCATGTGTAGCGCAAGCCAACACTCTAATCTCAATATGCAAGCAACCACATTACTAAACATAATAAAATATAGAAAACTACATAATCAAAATACTCCATAATTTACATAAATTAAGTCACAAATTCATAGTTGTTCATGACAAATGTTAAATCATCTTACAGAAACTTAGATGGTCATACAAACATTCAAAAGTAACTGCCACTAATATCAACCCCTAATAACAGGACCTCCGTGAGAGACAATATCATAAGACGGAGCACTCATATCACGATCATCATCGGTGTCGCTACTCTCACCATTGCCCAAACCATCATCAAAATCATCATTTTCAGCTGCGGGAGCCTTCCCCTACAATATAAACATAGAAAATTAGCTATAAATATCGGAAAGACAAATCTAAACAATATGACCAGTATCATATTTTTTTCTACAATAAATGTGGTAGCAAAAATGTAACTGCCACTATGTTTACATATATATGTGTCGTATGAGCGGATATAGATAGGTTTGAATTAGTTTTAAAAAATAAATTCCTAGTTTTCTACCAATTTATATAAATCTATACAAGTATGTTTGAATAGTAATCACTCATTCCAACTTTGGGAGTTGTAGAAAATTATTCAAAGCCATCATATATAGCAATCAACTTTTACTTCACATGCCAAGCAAAACCTAGAGATATAACAATTACATCCGACATTTTTTAATAACAATTAAGATCCAAGAATAATATGTATATGAACATGCGTTAATGAGCTATAAACATATCCTAGTTAACTCCTTCAAATGTTAAACAGTTAATTATTTGTCATACGAGCTTCTTTAAACCCTTAATAGTCTGCAGTCTTTGACGGTGAAGCCCAACATTTTTAATTCATAACGAAAGCTGTAACATTGAAATTTTTTTAAGTTATATATAATACCTTGACACCACCACGAGCCTAAAACTTGAAAATTAACTCTGAAATTCACAGGACTATTCTGGCAGCCTCAACAGATTTTGGTCACCAGAAGATTTGAATACTAAAACTTTTAAACATTGAGGTAAATCATGTAGCTACATTTAAGGAGTAAATTGCATTTTAATGGCATATAATATAATATTTTAGCAGTTTGATGGCTGAATTTTAAAATTGACAGATTGATGGCCTCAACTTTTTATTTCATACCAATTTAAGGACTTCCGTCGAATTTTAAAAAACGGTGTTATTTTGCAAGGTGTAATCTCTTTAAAACTTTAAACACAAGTTCCTGGATAACTAGGTTTTACCTTAGCTGCTCCTGGTCCATCTGTCTTGTATATATTGTTTAGCACATCGACCGCGACTTGGATAATGGCATGTCACGTCTCTCTAGTAATAGGATGGTCTGCAGGTAGCGTGGAGTCTCCTTCCACCACATCTCGTGCTAAGACACGGATCTGCTCGGGTGTCAACATGTACTGCTCTGGATTGGCTCGGGCCAGAACTAGGGTCTCATCCACGACTCGCATGAACATTTCATCCTGTAAGCGGGCCAATGCAGATCTGCCGGAGCTTCCTTCTCCTTTTCGAGGCCGCGGGGGACGTCCATCAGACTCTGTGACAATATATATAACATAGATTTCTTATTACTATGAACAAAAGACAAAAGACATGGGATAATTAGGGCATGTGAAACATTTCAAGTAATATAACAGATCGAATTATACCATAAATATCAGAGACACGAAGCTGCGGATGTCCAATAATCATGTTCTTTCGAACACCTCCTACCGCCTCTATCCAACACTGGATCTGGGTTTTCGTGGGATCAAGGCCTTTCTTTAGACAAATGCTAATGTACCGATCCTGAAACACAATTAACATTATATAGATAAATGATATAGAAATGTAATTTGTAAATATATCAGATTAAGGAATTCTGGTAAAGGTTGAATGTATGAATGTATTTGCAAATTATGACTTGACTAAATGACTAGACTAAATGAATATAAAGTTAGTCCTTAGGTCGAAAGATAATCTGCAAACACCTACAGAAATTGTAAAGGCTGGGATATCCATGGCTATATTGCAAATTGTAAAGTCATTAAAAAATTGAAAACTATTGAGAAATGCTGAAAATCGGGAAAATAATACACGCTGCATGTAATATAATTCAGATGCATTTTTGAAATTACTTTCTTAATAATGTATAGCTACACTAAGGGTCATTTGACAAATCTCAATAAAACTTATCTGAATGATTATAACTCTGAATAACTAAGATTTCTGAATAATCTGAATGTTGAATAAATAAGATTGTTTGGAACATAATTTTCTGAATATCTGAATGATATAATTTTTTTTAATATCGTTCATGTAAATACATATAATTATTTAATACATTACGACTATAGGGGTGTTTTATTAATATAATATTATAATAATATATATTAAAATATAACAATTTGTATATTATATTCTTTTTTGAGAGGATATGTATATTATAACCTTTTTAAACACATTTATCACATTTATTTAAAAACAAACACATCTAGCACATACAAGAAAACAAAAAAAATGTATTAGAAAATAGAAATTAGTCATAATTTAATTATGCAATGTACAAACCTAGATTACAAATTTTCAAGTTTTATCGTAATTTAATTGTACACTATTAAAAATTATTACTTTCATATATAGTTGTATTATTCCAAATCATTTTAATACAAAATTAAAGTTCAAACTTACTTTTTTAACTTATATATGACTTAGATAATACTTTTTTATATGATATAAATATAATTTTAAAAGTCTTTTAAAAAAAATATTAAATCTGATTATTAAGATTGTTTTAGCAATACTGAGAACCAGATTATCAAAATTTTGGACGAAATAACTCGTGCCACACACATATCTTTTCAAATTCTTATAATTTTATTAATTCATGAATTTTCTTTAAAATTTATATTTTCAATTCTTAAACAACATTAGAAATTTAATTCTAATAATATGAATATCAAATTTAAATGTGTTATTGATAAAAATTGAATATTAAAGTTTTCAACCTTTTTAGGGTCAAATAATATACAATATATTTATACTATATATTAAAACCGAAACATTTAAAATTTAGTATTAGATCAATCGATCGATTGTGTACCTTTTTTTTAAATAAAAAGTAGTTATCTATTTTGTCTTTTTATTTCTTGAATAAGCGAGTTAAAGCAAAATATTACCAAATTATATGTAAATTTATTTATTTTAAAATAATATGGATGTGTATATTTATTATTTTTGCATTATAATAATCAGCCTAAAGAAATGTTATTTAACGGCCAAATAATGAATATACAAATGTGAATAAATATGTAATAATTATAAAATTTCATGTAAGTAATAAACCGACCCAAAGGAAGGTACCAAATTTAATGTAAATATTTAATTTTTGCGTAGAAAGTACCACTTGCAAATTAATATTTCTATACAAAAATTAAATATTAATATTGTGTTAGGAATCTAATCTAAATGGACTATAATTAAATTCATGTATTATTAATTTTTTTATGCTTTTATATGCATGTGAGGCTTATGTATTTTTTTTGAAATTGCTAATCAATGTATCCGGTGCTAATTTAACTACCAACATGAACAACAAACAAACATTAACTACATTTAATTTAACTACATTCAATTTGAATTGGTATGCAGAATTCAACGATATAAGAAATAAAACTAATCCTTGATCTTATAAGCTTCTGCATTAAATATGAGAATGATGATCTCCATCGTGAGAAAAATGACCCCAAATATCATAATTCAAAAATGACCCCAAATATCACTTTAAAATGCAATTTAATATTAGGTTTCCTAAAATGCAACTTTGTGTAACATTTTTATTGAAATTTTGTTTTTTTTGAAAACGTAAGTTAAATATGTGTTTTTGCAAAATATTTTTTAAAAAAAACAAGAAAATGTAAATGCAAGAATATAATTACGTTTTGCAGGCCCACAGAAGAGACACATTAAGCAAGAATTGTCAAAAGTTAATATACACAAAACGCCACACCATCTTGTATCTTAGAATTGTAGTGATATTTGAGAACATTTTTTTCAATTGTGATATTTAGGATATTTTAACACAAAACTGTGATAATGAGGGCCATTTTTCTAAAAATGAGTTTTGCATAATTCAACGTAATAACAAATTACAACTAATTTTCAATTTTAATACACTTTACTATTGCTAGACCTCGTGTTAAAAGAAAAGAACATTTCAAATTAGATATAAATAATTTTTTTAAACATATCTTAGACCTGGTTTTGAAAGAAAAATACATTTTAAGTTAAATATAACTAATTGTTTAATATTTTTTCGGAGAGAATGTAGAATTAACAAACAAAAACAAGTAGAAAATTATAAAAATGATAAATTATATGTAACTTTAAATAGGACAAAAATAATCTGATAAGAAAACAGAGCCTCCAAGTTAGCTCGGGGATTTGACAACATGATTCCGATTTCCGAGTTCTGTTCGGATAAGGAAAATACAATAATATTTTAATCTGTACTTCACAAACTCTTGAATTTATATCCTATAACAAGTTGAAAACTCATGCGTGCATAGCTTTTCCAATCCTTGCATGAATCGGAAAGAGGGATTAGGGGGTCTATATAAACACACAAGTCCATGAGTTTCATTACATAAATCTTCTTGTTACACTTTTTATTCAAAGCCATGGAAACTTATATTCGCCCACCAGTTTCATCACACCCTTATTCTCAAGATTTTAACTATAACAACATGATGTCTTGTCTTCGAAATCTTGATTTGAGTCATCGTAATCAAGAAAGATTTTCGAGAAATAATCATCTTGGTGGAATTGGTGCTTTACATTATTCTTGGTCTTCACCGAAACCGCAGTGTGTTGATCAGGGGAATTCTGTTCGAGGGTTTACTCAAGCAAGGAGCAATGAGCAGAATGGATACGGTGATCAAGAGTTTACTGAAACAAGAGGCAATGGTCAGAATGGATACGGTGATCAAGAGTTTACTGAAAGGACCAATCCGCAAGGTGTTGTGTCAATGGCTATGAGGAATGAGCAATTGATGTTTTTGCAGAATGCAGTTGCGGTGGAATTGGCACAATGTATGCGTACTCTGAATGGGGTTCTGCGCCGGGCTCTTCCTCAGCTAGAAGAAGGTCCGCCAGGTCCTACCATTTCTACAAGAATATTTGTAGGAGGTCTACCATCCACAGTCACGGAGAGTGACTTGAAGACTTACTTTGATCAATTCGGGACAATCACAAATGCTGAGGTCAAGTATGATCACTTCACCCAGAGGACTAGAGGTTTCGGATTCATCACATTCGATTCAGAGAAAGCAGTAGATAAGGTGCTACTTAGAACGTCTTTCCATCAACTCAATGGTAAAATGGTTGAGGTCAAGCGGGCTTTTCCCAGGGATATATACCGGAAATCAATGAGGGGCCAGCTAGGTGGGCTAAACTATGGGCTGAGGAAAGTGAGCAATCTACTTGGTGCCTACACTCAGGCAGCTAGTCCTAGCCAAGCTGGAGGTTCTGGAAGTGCGTAATCAGAGGTTACACCTGGAAATTCTGTGTTGGATTTTGCTAAATAGAGCACAATTATGGCATAAGCATGTTAAGGTCACTATGGTGACATTTTTTAATGCAGACTTGTTTTCCTCTCTAAGTAGGCATAACTTTTTCTTTGTAATATGCAGTTATAAGTAATGACAATTACCTTTCTCATTTCTCTCAATAAAAGTTCCACCTAGTTTACATTTCTTATGCAATCCAGGAGATATGTTGGTAGCTCTAATGCTACAAATATATAGACAGAGGTAAATGCACTTTTTTCTTATCAATTATTTCTCCGTTTCATTCATCATTTAATCTTATTATGTCGTGTTAGATAAACTCTAAGAAAAAATCATCACATCAATGTTTAAACTTGTTTTCCAATGTTAAGTCTCCACACTTCTAAACGGATACGAAATCCTTCCTGTCTATCTAAAACAGAGGGGAGAAGTCCGCCTACTCATGCCTTCCGAAAATAAAGTGACTTTTTTCGATGAATCTTACATGTTTGCATCTTAGCTTTCAAAATTTAATTCATACTGTGCTAGAAGATGTCCAAACTTTCTTTAAGTATTATTTGAAATGGTGGTTAAGTGATGCACTCTGTGTACTTCCACGAGTAATAGAATTGATCTATTGTGGTCGTTATAGTTTCCAATTTTTTTCCACCGAAGATTGAGTAGTGTTGTGACTTCTTTCGGGAAAAATACTAAAGGCACCAAAAATGGTCCCAAAAATTGTTACCAAATTACAAATGTGTCATACTTAAAATGGAAATTTTCCTAATAATGATATGAGATCTCGCGTGCATAAATATGCACCCATGAATTAAAATACTTCACGGGCTGTCACGTCATTTGATAAAAAAGTTGAAACAAATTTGGGGTACCTAGCACACTCTAGATTCTAATGAGACCTTGGAGACTTAGATAACATTTACGAACCTAAATAAATAACGTGTATGAACATACTTTAAGTAACAAAATCATTGTCAAATTAGATATATTGCAGTACAAAATCATCATCAAATTGAATATTTTTGTAAATCATACATGTTATACTTGCAGAACATTGTCATGCATATTACTCATTATAAATGTTCTGCAAATAATAAGACATGTGCATAATATCTTTGTAGAACTAAAATTATCATCAAATTAGATATTTATAGATTATGCTTACAAAATATTAGTCTACATATTATTTTATAGAACATTGTATTTTAGTTGCAAAACATATATGGTCTCCAAGTCTCCAACTAAATATGGTCTCCATAGAACTTTTCTCTAGTTCTACTACTGATTAGTTTCAAGGTTTTAATCTATGCATTTTAAGATATAATGAGTTTTATTACTACTGTATTTTGGTATATAAATTGAAATAGGATATAATTTATGTATTAATTAAATTGGTCCCGTCCTTATTAGATTCTAACTATTTCTTAGTTTAGACTTTTGGAAAATCCAATTCTAATAATTTTTTTTATATATGTCTTAGATAATACTTTTTTATATGATATAAATATAATTTTGAACGTCTTTAAAAAAAATATTAAATCTGATTATTAAGATTGTTTTAGCAATACTGAGAACTAGACTACCAAAATTTTGGACGAAATTAGCGGTGCGACACACATATCTTTTCAAATTCTTATAATTTTATTACTCCATGAATTTTCTTTAAAATTTATATTTTCAATTCTTAAACAGTATTAGAAATTTAATTCTAATAATATGAATATCAAATTTAAATGTGTTATTGATAAAAATTGAACATTAAACTTTTCAACATTTTTAGGGTCAAATAATATACAATATATTTATAATATATATTAAAACTGAAACATTTAAAGTTTAGTATTAGATCAATCGATCGATTGTGTAATTTGTTTTTTAAAATAAAAAGTAGTTATCTATTTTGTCTTTTTATTTCGTGAATAAGCGAGTTAAAGCAAAATATTACAAAATTATATGTAAATTTATTTATTTTAAAATAATATGGATGTGTATATTTATTATTTTTGCATTATAATAATCAGCCTAAAGAAAGGTTATTTAACGCCCAAATAATGAATATACAAATGTGAATAAATATGTAATAATTATAAATTTTCATGTAAGTAATAAACCGGCCCGAAGGTACCAAATTTAATGTAAATAATTAATTTTTGCGTAGAAAGTACTACTTGCAAATTAATATTTTTATACAAAAATTAAATATTAATATTGTGTTAGGAATCTTATCTAAATGGACTAACACTATATTTAAATTCAAGTATTATTATTTTTTTATGCTTTTATATGCATGTGACACTACAACAAATCAGGGCAAATACGACGGAATGTTTGCATTGAATTCGTCGTAAATGCCACCATTTACGACGAATTTGTTTCGTCGCTTTTGCTCAAGCAGAAAGTTCATATTTCGTCACAAAGTGAAATTTCGTCGTAAGTTTGAGCGTGGGCCCACGATCTGTAATAAAAAATTAATGTAATTTACGACGGAACGTTTTGTCGTTTGATTTGTTCTTGCGACAGTAAGTATGTCGTAAATTAGAATGTGGGACCCGCCAACAAGAAAACCTCATCCAACTTGTGACGGTATTATACGTTGTATGTTTATTATTTACGACGAAATTTTCGTCACAAGATAGTCACAGGGACCCACCTGCTTGCAAAAACCAAATTAAAAAAATGTATTTAAAAAATGATAAAATGCTACATTACGACGGAATATAAAGGATGAACATTCGTCGTAAGTTGATTATTTCAGAAAAAAAAGGATTTGCTGATTTTTGAATTCCCAGCCATTTTCGGCTTCCAAAATAAAATCCTAAACCTGCCTTGCCCAACCCAATCATGTGTAGCGCAAGCCAACACTCTAATCTCAATATGCAAGCAACCACATTACTAAACATAATAAAATATAGAAAACTACATAATCAAAATACTCCATAATTTACATAAATTAAGTCACAAATTCATAGTTGTTCATACCAAATGTTAAATCATCTTACAGAAACTTAGATGGTTATACAAACATTCAAAAGTAACTGCCACTAATATCAGCCCCTAATAACAGGACCTCCGTGAGAGACAATATCATAAGACGGAGCACTCATATCACGATCATCATCGGTGTCGCTACTCTCACCATTGCCCAAACCATCATCAAAATCATCATTTTCAGCTGCTGGAGCCTTCCCCTACAATATAAACATAGAAAATTAGCTATAAATATCGGAAAGACAAATCTAAACAATATGACCAGTATCATATTTTTTTCTCCAATAAATGTGGTAGCAAAAATGTAACTGCCACTATGTTTACATATATATGTGTCGTATGAGCGGATATAGATAGGTTTGAATTAGTTTTAAAAAATAAATTCCCAGTTTTCTACCAACTTATATAAATCTATACAAGTATGTTTGAATAGTAATCACTCATTCCAACTTTGGGAGTTGTAGAAAATTATTCAAAGCCATCATATATACCAATCAACTTTTACTTCACATGTCAAGCAAAACCTAGAGATATAACAATTACATTCGACATTTTTTAATAACAATTAAGATCCGAGAATAATATGTATATGAACATGCGTTAATGAGCTATAAACATATCCAAGTTAACTCCTTCAAATGTTAAACAGTTAATTAATTGTCATACGAGCTTCTTTAAACCCTTAATAGTCTGCAGTCTTTGACGGTGAAGCCCAACATTTTTAATTCATAACGAAAGCTGTAACATTGAAATTTTTTTAAGTTATATATAATACCTTGACACCACCACGAGCCTAAAACTTGAAAATTAACTCTGAAATTCACAGGACTATTCTGGCAGCCTCAACAGATTTTGGTCACCAGAAGATTTGAATACTAAAACTTTTAAACATTGAGGTAAATCATGTAGCTACATTTAAGGAGTAAATTGCATTTTAATGGCATATAATATAATATTTTAGCAGTTTGATGGCTGAATTTTAAAATTGACAGATTGATGGCCTCAACTTTTTATTTCATACCAATTTAAGGACTTCCGTCGAATTTTAAAAAACGGTGTTATTTTGCAAGGTGTAATCTCTTTAAAACTTTAAACACAAGTTCCTGGATAACTAGGTTTTACCTTAGCTGCTCCTGGTCCATCTGTCTTGTATATATTGTTTAGCACATCGACCGCGACTTGGATAATGGCATGTCGCGTCTCTCTAGTAATAGGATGGTCTGCAGGTAGCGTGGAGTCTCCTTCCACCACATCTCGTGCTAAGACACGGATCTGCTCGGGTGTCAACATGTACTCCTCCGGATTGGCTCGGGCCAGAACTAGTGTCTCATCCACGACTCGCATGAACATGTCATCCTGTAAGCGAGCCAATGCAGATCTGCCGGAGCTTCCTTCTCCTTTTCGAGGCCGCGGGGGACGTCCATCAGACTCTGTGACAGTATATATAACATAGATTTCTTATTACTATGAACAAAAGACAAAAGACATGGGAGAATTAGGGCATGTGAAACATTTCAAGTAATATAACAGATCGAATTATACCATAAATATCAGAGACACGAAGCTGCGGATGTCCAATAATCATGTTCTTTCGAACACCTCCTACCGCCTCTATCCAACACTGGATCTGGGTTTTCGTGGGATCAAGGCCTTTCTTTAGACAAATGCTAATGTACCGATCCTGAAACACAATTAACATTATATAGATAAATGATATATAAATGTAATTTGTAAATATATCAGATTAAGGAATTCTGGTAAAGGTTGAATGTATGAATGTATTTGCAAATTATGACTAGACTAAATGACTAGACTAAATGAATATAAAGTTAGTCCTTAGGTCGAAAGATAATCTGCAAACACATACAGAAATTGTAAAGGCTGGGATATCCATGGCTATATTGCAAATTGTAAAGTCATTGAAAAATTGAAAACTATTGAGAAATGCTGAAAATCGGGAAAATAATACACGCTGCATGTAATATAATTCAGATGCATTTTTGAAATTACTTTCTTAATAATGTATAGCTACACTAAGGGTCATTTGACAAATCTCAATAAAACTTATCTGAATGATTATAACTCTGAATAACTAAGATTTCTGAATAATCTGAATGTTGAATAAATAAGATTGTTTGGAACATAATTTTCTGAATATCTGAATGATACAATTTTTTTTAATATCGTTCATGTAAATACATATAATTATTTAATACATTACGACTATAGGGGTGTTTTATTAATATAATATTATAATAATATATATAAAAATATAACAATTTGTATATTATATTCTTTTTTGAGAGAATATGTATATTATAACCTTTTTAAACACATATATCACATTTATTTAAAAACAAACACATCTAGCACATACAAGAAAACAAAAAAAATGTTTTAGAAAATAGAAATTAATCATAATTTAATTATGCAATGTACAAACCTAGATTACAAATTTTCAAGTTTAATCATTATTTAATTGTACACTATTAAAAATTATTACTTTCATATATAGTTGTATTATTCCAAATCATTTTAATACAAAATTAAAGTTCAAACTTAATTTTTTAACTTATATATGAATTAGATAATACTTTTTTATGTGATATAAATATAATTTTAAAAGTCTTTTAAAAAAAATATTAAATCTGATTATTAAGATTGTTTTAGCAATACTGAGAACCAGATTATCAAAAAGTTTGGATGAAATAACTCGTGCCACACACATATCTTTTCAAATTCTTATAATTTTATTAATCCATGAATTTTCTTTAAAATTTATATTTTCAATTCTTAAACAACATTAGAAATTTAATTTTAATAATATGAATATCAAATTTAAATGTGTTATTGATAAAAAATGAATATTAAAGTTTTCAGCCTTTTTAGGGTCAAATAATATACAATATATTTATACTATATATTAAAACCGAAACATTTAAAGTTTAGTATTAGATCAATCGATCGATTGTGTACCTTTTTTTTTAAAATAAAAAGTAGTTATCTATTTTGTCTTTTTATTTCGTGAATAAGCGAGTTAAAGCAAAATATTACCAAATTATATGTAAATTTATTTATTTTAAAATAATATGGATGTGTATATTTATTATTTTTGCATTATAATAATCAGCCTAAAGAAATGTTATTTAACGGCCAAATAATGAATATACAAATGTGAATAAATATGTAATAATTATAAAATTTCATGTAAGTAATAAACCGGCCCAAAGGAAGGTACCAAATTTAATGTAAATATTTAATTTTTGCGTAGAAAGTACCACTTGCAAATTAATATTTCTATACAAAAATTAAATATTAATATTGTGTTAGGAATCTAATCTAAACTAGCATGATAGCCCGTGCAAAGCACGGGTACCATTGAAATTCATAAAATGTTGTTGTTTTGATTTTATTATATAGACGATTTATAATTTTTGAAATACTATACGTCGTTAATGTGGTATTTTTTATGGACATTGGTAATAACTCAAATTTCTTACTTGAATTTCATATATGATCGTAACAATAGAATCACATCTAACCATTTAAAAAAATAAATTGGAATGATTAAAAAATATGTAATTTAAAAGTCTAATCTTGAGTCAGTAGACTCACGTGTTTATATATAAAGAAGTGCTAAATAAGATAATTTACATAAATAAGAAGCGAAAACTAATTATGGTCACACATTCAAATCTAATTTACATCTCAACCATCACCCATATTCACTCTTATGCCCCTTCCATTATCGGCGACCTTGCACACCATCACTTACTTTACACCGATCTTATCACCATCTCATTCCATTTGTCATCATCATTCATGATACACACACACACATATACATATATATATATATATAATGTGTGTGAGTGGGCGAGAGAGAGAAATTGTGTGTATAATAAACCATAATCACTCTACAATATTTTGTTGTCACCAAATCGACCACCACTCCGAAAGTAACTTATGAACATGTTTGTCGCAAATTCCAGTCTCATTCCTGACCACACCTCCAGTAATTCATTCATCCTTCTCTCAACATATCTAAGTTTACCGATCGATGTCATTTTCACTCACTCTACTACCGTCAACACTATTACCAACAACTTCGAACATTTACACAATTCCAAATTTGGAATATTCTTATTATTTGCGTTCAAATTTTTTAGTGATTTAAGTTTAAATTTTGATAATTTTAGTTGAATTTCTAGTGACTTGCTTTGATGATGGTAATTTTGGTTGTGTAAGTGGTGGTGTTCACGTGGTTAGTGGTGGTGGCGTGGTAGTGGTCATGTAACACTGATTTAATATTCTTCTAGTTCATATTAAAATTAGCTAAAATTTTGGTTTGTATTCATGTTCATTGTGATATATCATCTACTAAGTAGCATACTTCAATAATACAGTGAGACGTTTTAAATTATTTTTAATATAGTATCCATATTCTATTTTTTAATAAATATTTTTGAACTAATTATGTGTTTTATCTAAATATTCATCTAATAACTAATATGAATTCCAAATCTTATCTACAATAATTTTTTGCCCCTTAAATTATCTTTTTATAGACTATAAAAATATTTTTCCTAATAGCAGTGAGAGTGGGGGTGTAATCGAGTCGAACACTGCCGGACTCGAGTTCAAACTCGATAAAAAAATTATGTCAAGCTTGAACTCGAGCTCAAGTTTAATTGGTCCTCCAATTTTTACATTGAATATAATTCATTTTTTTAATATTAATATGATGGAAGTGTGAATTAGTAAATTACTAAATAGTCTGGAAAGGACTTGTTGGCCTATAATATATATATGTAATATATATGAAAATAAAAATGTAAAATATTATAACAATGAGTTATTGGTGTATGTAGTTAAGAGCATCTCCAACCTTACTTATCACTTAGGTTAAAAGTACAGCTGACAACTAAACAGTGTGATTTATAGCCAACCTCTGTGAATATGGTCACTCCAACCACTAACTGTTGTTCAAAATTATAGCCATCAAGATATGGTTGGCCATATTTGGCCAAGTCTTAGAGATATGTAGAGACTTTCTCTACCTACTTTTTCTCTCCCTTGCTTTTTTCTTTCTTTTTCTTTTCAGCTGCAACTTTGATTTGCACCGACCGAAATTTTCAATATCCTTTTTAATATATTTTTTTTTGTGAAATTAAAAATTATGGAGGCAACACAAAAAATTAGCCAGTGTTAGTATTAAAAATAATGCTAGAGGTATTAAATTGGATATAAAAATAGATATAAAATGACATGTTTCATTATTTGATTATTTATAAATAAATGTATAATGTTATTTATATCATTTTCACAAATTAAAATATTTCAAATTGACATATTAGCAACTCCACATTATCTTGTACCCAATTTCGGCACCTCTAGCATTGATATTAATATATATAAATTATTTTTCAATGAAAAAGTATTGTTTAAAATTATAAATATACTATTTTCAAAATATATCCAACCATTATAATCAACTCATTGGAGTACAATGCCTTACAGATTCAGTAAATTTTACCCAAATATTACTTTATATTATTTTAGCCAACCATTTTAGCTAACTCTATTGGAGATGCTCCAATGATTCATAAAATGGTTCTCAAAATTTCTTTGGTGTAGGAGATGTGAATATAATTCATTTTTTTAATATTAATATGATGAAAGAGCGAATTAGTAAATTACTAAATACTCTTAAAAGGGCTTGTTGGCCTTTAATATATGTAATATAATATATACCGGATGGATGGATGAGTTTTAAAATAAATTTTAAATAACATACACATATTAACAGTTATTTAAATATGGGGTAAATGAGCTTCAAAATTTTATCAAAATGGGCTATAAATTAATTTTCAATGAAAAAGTATTGTTTAAAATTATAAATATACTATTTTCAAAATATATCCAACCATGATAATCAACTCATTGGAGTACAACGCCTTACAGATTCAGTAAATTTTACCCAAATATTACTTTATATTATTGTAGTCAACCATTTTAGCTAACTCCATTGGAGATGCTCCAATGATTCATAAAATGGTTCTCAAAATTTCTTTGGTGTAGGAGATGTGAATATAATTCATTTTTTTAATATTAATATGATGAAAGAGCGAATTAGTACATTACTAAATAGTCTTAAAAGGGCTTGTTGGTCTTTAATATATGTAATATAATATAATATATACCGGATGGATGGATGAGTTTTAAAATAAAGTTTAAATAACATACACATATTAAGAGTTATTTAAGTATGGGGTAAATGAGCTTCAAAATTTTATCAAATGGGCTCTTAGCATGTTGGTTGAGGTGGTAACATAAAATACCTTTGCATCCAAAGGTCATGGGTTCAATTCTTGCTAATAACAATATTTTTAATATATTTATACATTATAGGGGTATATAAGTAATTTAATAAATGGCATAGAAAGCCATGTTGGCCCATAATAAGTACATTATGAGTTTTAAAATAAAGTTTAAATAACATACACATATTAAGAGTTATTTAAGTATGGGGTAAATGAGATTCAAAATTTTAACAAATGGACTCCTAGCATGATGGTTGAGGTGGTAACATAAAATACCTTTGCATCCAAAGGTCATGGGTTCAATTCTTACTAATGACAATATTTTTAATATATTTATACATTATAGGGGTATATAAGTAATTTAATAAATGACATAGAAAGCCATGTTGGCCCATAATATAGATAATAGATGGACTAACACAGTACCGTGTAATTAAATTCATGTATTATTAATTTTTTTATGCTTTTATATGCAAGTGAGGCTTATTTTTTTTTTTTTGAAATTGCTAATCAATGTATCCCGTGCTAATTTAACTACCAACATGAACAACAAACAAACATTAACTACATTTAATTTAACTACATTCAATTTGAATGGGTATGCAGAATTCAACGATATAAGAAATAAAACTAATCCTTGATCTTATAAGCTTCTGCATTAAATATGAGAATGATGATCTCCATCGTGAGAAAAATGACCCAAAATATCATAATTCACAGAAAAATGACCCCAAATATCACTTTAAAATGCAATTTAATATTAGGTTTCCTAAAATGCAACTTTGTGTAACATTTTTATTGAAATTTTGATTTTTTTGAAAACATAAGTTAAATTTGTGTTTTTGCAAAATATTTTTTAAAAAAAACAAGAAAATGTAAATGCAAGAATATAATTACGTTTTGCAGGCCCACAGAAGAGACACATTAAGCAAGAATTGTCAAAAGTTAATATACGCAAAACGCCACACCATCTTGTATCTTAGAATTGTAGTGATATTTGAGAACATTTTTTTCAATTGTGATATTTAGGATATTTTAACACAAAACTGTGATAATGAGGGCCATTTTTCTAAAAATGAGTTTTGCATAATTCAACGTAATAACAAATTACAACTAATTTTCAATTTTAATACACTTTACTATTGCTAGACGTGTTAAAAGAAAAGAACATTTCAAATTAGATATAAATAATTTTTTTAAACATATCTTAGACCTGGTTTTGAAAGAAAAATACATTTTAAGTTAAATATAACTAATTGTTTAATATTTTTTCGGAGAGAATGTAGAATTAACAAACAAAAACAAGTAGAAAATTATAAAAATGATAAATTATATGTAACTTTAAATAGGACAAAAATAATCTGATAAGAAAACAGAGCCTCCAAGTTAGCTCGGGGATTTGACAACATGATTCCGATTTCCGAGTTCTGTTCGGATAAGGAAAATACAATAATATTTTAATCTTTACTTCACAAACTCTTGAATTTATATCCTATAACAAGTTGAAAACTCATGCGTGCATAGCTTTTCCAATCCTTGCATGAATCGGAAAGAGGGATTAGGGGGTCTATATAAACACACAAGTCCATGAGTTTCATTACATAAATCTTCTTGTTACACTTTTTATTCAAAGCCATGGAAACTTATATTCGCCCACCAGTTTCATCACACCCTTATTCTCAAGATTTTAACTATAACAACATGATGTCTTGTCTTCGAAATCTTGATTTGAGTCATCGTAATCAAGAAAGATTTTCGAGAAATAATCATCTTGGTGGAATTGGTGCTTTACATTATTCTTGGTCTTCACCGAAACCGCAGTGTGTTGATCAGGGGAATTCTGTTCGAGGGTTTACTCAAGCAAGGAGCAATGAGCAGAATGGATACGGTGATCAAGAGTTTACTGAAACAAGAGGCAATGGTCAGAATGGATACGGTGATCAAGAGTTTACTGAAAGGACCAATCCGCAAGGTGTTGTGTCAATGGCTATGAGGAATGAGCAATTGATGTTTTTGCAGAATGCAGTTGCGGTGGAATTGGCACAATGTATGCGTACTCTGAATGGGGTTCTGCGCCGGGCTCTTCCTCAGCTAGAAGAAGGTCCGCCAGGTCCTACCATTTCTACAAGAATATTTGTAGGAGGTCTACCATCCACAGTCACGGAGAGTGACTTGAAGACTTACTTTGATCAATTCGGGACAATCACAAATGCTGAGGTCAAGTATGATCACTTCACCCAGAGGACTAGAGGTTTCGGATTCATCACATTCGATTCAGAGAAAGCAGTAGATAAGGTGCTACTTAGAACGTCTTTCCATCAACTCAATGGTAAAATGGTTGAGGTCAAGCGGGCTTTTCCCAGGGATATATACCGGAAATCAATGAGGGGCCAGCTAGGTGGGCTAAACTATGGGCTGAGGAAAGTGAGCAATCTACTTGGTGCCTACACTCAGGCAGCTAGTCCTAGCCAAGCTGGAGGTTCTGGAAGTGCGTAATCAGAGGTTACACCTGGAAATTCTGTGTTGGATTTTTCTAAATAGAGCACAATTATGGCATAAGCATGTTAAGGTCACTATGGTGACATTTTTTAATGCAGACTTGTTTTCCTTTCTAAGTAGGCATAACTTTTTCTTTGTAATATGCAGTATAAGTAATGACAATTACCTTTCTCATTTCTCTCAATAAAAGTTCCACCTAGTTTACATTTCTTATGCAATCCAGGAGATATGTTGGTAGCATTAGAGCTACCAACATATAGACAGAGGTAAATGCACTTTTTTCTTATCAATTATTTCTCCGTTTCATTCATCATTTAATCTTATTATGTCGTGTTAGATAAACTCTCAGAAAAAATCATCACATCAATGTTTAAACTTGTTTTCCAATGTTAAGTCTCCACACTTCTAAACGGATACGAAATCCTTCCTGTCTATCTAAAACAGAGGGGAGAAGTCCGCCTACTCATGCCTTCCGAAAATAAAGTGACTTTTTTCGATGAATCTTACATGTTTGCATCTTAGCTTTCAAAATTTAATTCATACTGTGCTAGAAGATGTCCAAACTTTCTTTAAGTATTATTTGAAATGGTGGTTAAGTGATGCACTCTGTGTACTTCCACGAGTAATAGAATTGATCTATTGTGGTCCTTATAGTTTCCAATTTTTTTCCTGCGAAGATTGAGTAGTGTTGTGACTTCTTTCGGGAAAAATACTAAAGGCACCAAAAATGGTCCCAAAAATTGTTACCAAATTACAAATGTGTCATACTTAAAATGGAAATTTTCCTAATAATGATATGAGATCTCGCGTGCATAAATATGCACCCATGAATTAAAATACTTCACGGACTGTCACGTCATTTGATAAAAAAGTTGAAACAAATTTGGGGTACCTAGCACACTCTAGATTCTAATGAGACCTTGGAGACTTAGATAACATTTACGAACCTAAATAAATAACGTGTATGAACATACTTTAAGTAACAAAATCATTGTCAAATTAGATATATTGCAGTACAAAATCATCATCAAATTGAATATTTTTGTAAATCATACATGTTATACTTGCAGAACATTGTCATGCATATTACTCATTATAAATGTTCTGCAAATAATAAGATATGTGCATAATATCTTTGTAGAACTAAAATTATCATCAAATTAGATATTTATAGATTATGCTTACAAAATATTAGTCTACATATTATTTTATAGAACATTGTATTTTAGTTGCAAAACATATATGGTCTCCAAGTCTCCAACTAAATATGGTCTCCACAGAACTTTTCTCTAGTTCTACTACCGATTAGATTCAAGGTTTTAATCTATGCATTTTAAGATATAATGATCTTTATTACTACTGTATTTTGGTATATAAATTGAAATCGGATATAATTTATGTATTAATTAAATTGGTCCCGTCCTTATTAGATTCTAACTATTTCTTAGTTTAGACTTTTGGAAAATCCAATTCTAATAATTTTTTTTATATATGTCTTAGATAATACTTTTTTATATGATATAAATATAATTTTGAACGTCTTTAAAAAAAAATATTAAATCTGATTATTAAGATTGTTTTAGCAATATTGAGAACTAGACTACCAAAATTTTGGACGAAATTACCGGTGCGACACACATATCTTTTCAAATTCTTATAATTTTATTACTCCATGAATTTTCTTTAAAATTTATATTTTCAATTCTTAAACAACATTAGAAATTTAATTCTAATAATATGAATATCAAATTTAAATGTGTTATTGATAAAAATTGAACATTAAACTTTTCAACATTTTTAGGGTCAAATAATATACAATATATTTATTATATATATTAAAACCGAAACATTTAAAGTTTAGTATTAGATCAATCGATCGATTGTGTAATTTGTTTTTTAAAATAAAAAGTAGTTATCTATTTTGTCTTTTTATTTCGTGAATAAGCGAGTTAAAGCAAAATATTACAAAATTATATGTAAATTTATTTATTTTAAAATAATATGGATGTGTATATTTATTATTTTTGCATTATAATAATCAGCCTAAAGAAAGGTTATTTAACGCCCAAATAATGAATATACAAATGTGAATAAATATGTAATAATTATAAATTTTCATGTAAGTAACAAACCGGCCCGAAGGTACCAAGTTTAATGTAAATAATTAATTTTTGCGTAGAAAGTACTACTTGCAAATTAATATTTTTATACAAAAATTAAATATTAATATTGTGTTAGGAATCTTATCTAAATGGACTAACACTATATTTAAATTCAAGTATTATTATTTTTTTATGCTTTTATATGCATGTGACACTACAACAAATCAGGGCAAATACGACGGAATGTTTGCATTGAATTCGTCGTAAATGCCACCATTTACGACGAATTTGTTTCGTCGCTTTTGCTCAAGCAGAAAGTTCATATTTCGTCACAAAGTGAAATTTCGTCGTAAGTTTGAGCGTGGGCCCACGATCTGTAATAAAAAATTAATGTAATTTACGACGGAACGTTTTGTCGTTTGATTTGTTCTTGCGACAGTAAGTATGTCGTAAATTAGAATGTGGGACCCGCCAACAAGAAAACCTCATCCAACTTGTGACGGTATTATACGTCGTATGTTTATTATTTACGACGAAATTTTCGTCACAAGATAGTCACAGGGACCCACCTGCTTGCAAAAACCAAATTAAAAAAATGTATTTAAAAAATGATAAAATGCTACATTACGACGGAATATAAAGGATGAACATTCGTCGTAAGTTGATTATTTCAGAAAAAAAAGGATTTGCTGATTTTTGAATTCCCAGCCATTTTCGGCTTCCAAAATAAAATCCTAAACCTGCCTTGCCCAATCATGTGTAGCGCAAGCCAACACTCTAATCTCAATATGCAAGCAACCACATTACTAAACATAATAAAATATAGAAAACTACATAATCAAAATACTCCATAATTTACATAAATTAAGTCACAAATTCATAGTTGTTCATACCAAATGTTAAATCATCTTACAGAAACTTAGATGGTCATACAAACATTCAAAAGTAACTGCCACTAATATCAGCCCCTAATAACAGGACCTCCGTGAGAGACAATATCATAAGACGGAGCACTCATATCACGATCATCATCGGTGTCGCTACTCTCACCATTGCCCAAACCATCATCAAAATCATCATTTTCAGCTGCTGGAGCCTTCCCCTACAATATAAACATAGAAAATTAGCTATAAATATCGGAAAGACAAATATAAACAATATGACCAGTATCATATTTTTTTCTCCAATAAATGTGGTAGCAAAAATGTAACTGCCACTATGTTTACATATAGAGTAAAGTGCACTTTGTGTACTCATACTTTAGTCAAGACACCACTTGCAATACTATAGTTTAAAATCGAGCAGTTGCAATATCAATGTTTGTATTTCACTGCACTTTGTTGCATTCCGTTAATTGAGGTTAACTCCGTCATTAATTTAGGGAGTAAAGTGCACTTTGTGTACTCGCACTTTACTCTAAAGTGCATTTTGTGTACTCGCACTTTACTCTAAATTTTGAACTAAAGTATTGCATGTGATGTATTGAGTAAAGTGCGGGTACACAAAATGCACTTTAGAGTAAAGTGCGAGTACACAAAGTGCACTTTACTCCCTAAATTAATAACGGAGTTAACCTCAGTTAACGGAATGCAACAAAGTGCATTGAAATACAAACATTGATATTGCAACTGCTCGATTTTGAACTATAGTATTGCAAGTGGTGTCTTGACTAAAGTGCGAGTACACAAAATGCACTTTACTCTTACATATATATGTGTCGTATGAGCGGATATAGATAGGTTTAAATTAGTTTAAAAAAATAAATTCCCAGTTTTCTACCAACTTATATAAATCTATACAAGTATGTTTGAATAGTAATCACTCATTCCAACTTTGGGAGTTGTAGAAAATTATTCAAAGCCATCATATATACCAATCAACTTTTACTTCACATGCCAAGCAAAACCTAGAGATATAACAATTACATCCGACATTTTTTAATAACAATTAAGATCCGAGAATAATATGTATATGAACATGCGTTAATGAGCTATAAACATATCCTAGTTAACTCCTTCAAATGTTAAACAGTTAATTAATTGTCATACGAGCTTCTTTAAACCCTTAATAGTCTGCAGTCTTTGACGGTGAAGCCCAACATTTTTAATTCATAACGAAAGCTGTAACATTGAAATTTTTTTAAGTTATATATAATACCTTGACACCACCACGAGCCTAAAACTTGAAAATTAACTCTGAAATTCACAGGACTATTCTGGCAGCCTCAACAGATTTTGGTCACCAGAAGATTTGAATACTAAAACTTTTAAACATTGAGGTAAATCATGTAGCTACATTTAAGGAGTAAATTGAATTTTAATGGCATATAATATAATATTTTAGCAGTTTGATGGCTGAATTTTAAAATTGACAGATTGGTGGCCTCAACTTTTTATTTCATACCAATTTAAGGACTTCCGTCGAATTTTAAAAAACGGTGTTATTTTTCAAGGTGTAATCTCTTTAAAACTTTAAACACAAGTTCCTGGATAACTAGGTTTTACCTTAGCTGCTCCTGGTCCATCTGTCTTGTATATATTGTTTAGCACATCGACCGCGACTTGGATAATGGCATGTCGCGTATCTCTAGTAATTGGATGGTCTGCAGGTAGCGTGGAGTCTCCTTCCACCACATCTCGTGCTAAGACACGGATCTGCTCGGGTGTCAACATGTACTCCTCCGGATTGGCTCGGGCCAGAACTAGGGTCTCATCCACGACTCGCATGAACATGTCATCCTGTAAGCGAGCCAATGCAGATCTGCCGGAGCTTCCTTCTCCTTTTCGAGGCCGCGGGGGACATCCATCAAACTCTGTGACAATATATATAACATAGATTTCTTATTACTATGAACAAAAGACAAAAGACATGGGAGAATTAGGGCATGTGAAACATTTCAAGTAATATAACAGATCGAATTATACCATAAATATCAGAGACACGAAGCTGCGGATGTCCAATAATCATGTTCTTTCGAACACCTCCTACCGCCTCTATCGGATCTGGGTTTTCGTGGGATCAAGGCCTTTCTTTAGACAAATGCTAATGTACCGATCCTGAAACACAATTAACATTATATAGATAAATGATATAGAAATGTAATTTGTAAATATATCAGATTAAGGAATTCTGGTAAAGGTTGAATGTATGAATGTATTTGCAAATTATGACTAGACTAAATGACTAGACTAAATGAATATAAAGTTAGTCCTTAGGTCAAAAGATAATATGCAAACACCTACAGTAATTGTAAAGGCTGGGATATCCATGGCTATATTGCAAATTGTAAAGTCATTGAAAAATTGAAAACTATTGAGAAATGCTGAAAATCGGGAAAATAATACACGCTGCATATAATATAATTCAGATGCATTTTTGAAATTACTTTCTTAATAATGTATAGCTACACTAAGGGTCATTTGACAAATCTCAATAAACCTTATCTGAATGATTATAACTCTGAATAACTAAGATTTCTGAATAATCTGAATGTTGAATAAATAAGATTGTTTGGAACATAATTTTCTGAATATCTATATCTGAATGATATAATTTTTTTTAATATCGTTCATGTAAATACATATAATTATTTAATACATTACGACTATAGGGGTGTTTTATTAATATAATATTATAATAATATATATAAAAATATAACAATTTGTATATTATATTCTTTTTTGAGAGGATATGTATATTATAACCTTTTTAAACACATTTATCACATTTATTTAAAAACAAACACATCTATCACATACAAGAAAACAAAAAAAATGTATTAGAAAATAAAAATTAGTCATAATTTAATTATGCAATGTACAAACCTAGATTACAAATTTTCAAGTTTAATCGTTATTTAATTGTACACTATTAAACATTATTACTTTCATATATAGTTGTATTATTCCAAATCATTTTAATACAAAATTAAAGTTCAAACTTACTTTTTTAACTTATATATGACTTAGATAATACTTTTTTATATGATATAAATATAATTTTAAAAGTCTTTTAAAAAAAATATTAAATCTGATTATTAAGATTGTTTTAGCAATACTGAGAACCAGATTATCAAAATTTTGGACGAAATAACTCGTGCCACACACATATCTTTTCAAATTCTTATAATTTTATTAATCCATGAATTTTCTTTAAAATTTATATTTTCAATTCTTAAACAACATTAGAAATTTAATTCTAATAATATGAATATCAAATTTAAATGTGTTATTGATAAAAATTGAATATTAAAGTTTTCAACCTTTTTAGGGTCAAATAATATACAATATATTTATACTATATATTAAAACCGAAACATTTAAAGTTTAGTATTAGATCAATCGATCGATTGTGTACCTTTTTTTTAAAATAAAAAGTAGTTATCTATTTTGTCTTTTTATTTCGTGAATAAGCGAGTTAAAGCAAAATATTACCAAATTATATGTAAATTTATTTATTTTAAAATAATATGGATGTGTATATTTATTATTTTTGCATTATAATAATCAGCCTAAAGAAATGTTATTTAACGGCCAAATAATGAATATACAAATGTGAATAAATATGTAATAATTATAAAATTTCATGTAAGTAATAAACCGGCCCAAAGGAAGGTACCAAATTTAAAATAAATATTTAATTTTTGCGTAGAAAGTACCACTTGCAAATTAATATTTCTATACAAAAATTAAATATTAATATTGTTTTAGGAATCTAATCTAAATGGACTAACACAGTACCGTGTAATTAAATTCATGTATTATTAATTTTTTTATGCTTTTATATGCATGTGAGGCTTATGTATTTTTTTTGAAATTGCTAATCAATGTATCCGGTGCTAATTTAACTACCAACATGAACAACAAACAAACATTAACTACATTTAATTTAACTACATTCAATTTGAATGGGTATGCAGAATTCAACTATATAAGAAATAAAACTAATCCTTGATCTTATAAGCTTCTGCATTAAATATGAGAATGATGATCTCCATCGTGAGAAAAATGACCCCAGATATCATAATTCACAGAAAAATGACCCCAAATATCACTTTAAAATGCAATTTAATATTAGGTTTCCTAAAATGCAACGTTGTGTAACATTTTTATTGAAATTTTGTTTTTTTTAAAACGTAAGTTAAATTTGTGTTTTTGCAAAATATTTTTTTAAAAAAACAAGAAAATGTAAATGCAAGAATATAATTACGTTTTGCAGGCCCACAGAAGAGACACATTAAGCAAGAATTGTTAATATACACAAAACGCCACACCATCTTGTATCTTAGAATTGTAGTGATATTTGAGAACATTTTTTTCAATTGTGATATTTAGGATATTTTAACACAAAACTGTGATAATGAGGGCCATCTTTCTAAAAATGAGTTTTGCATAATTCAACGTAATAACAAATTACAACTAATTTTCAATTTTAATACACTTTACTATTGCTAGACCTCGTGTTAAAAGAAAAGAACATTTCAAATTAGATATACATAATTTTTTTAAACATATCTTAGACCTGGTTTTGAAAGAAAAATACATTTTAAGTTAAATATAACTAATTGTTTAATATTTTTTCGGAGAGAATGTAGAATTAACAAACAAAAACAAGTAGAAAATTATAAAAATGATAAATTATATGTAACTTTAAATAGGACAAAAATAATCTGATAAGAAAACAGAGCCTCCAAGTTAGCTCGGGGATTTGACAACATGATTCCGATTTCCGAGTTCTGTTCGGATAAGGAAAATAAAATAATATTTTAATCTTTACTTCACAAACTCTTGAATTCATATCCTATAACAAGTTGAAAACTCATGCGTGCATAGCTTTTCCAATCCTTGCATGAATCGGAAAGAGGGATTAGGGGGTCTATATAAACACACAAGTCCATGAGTTTCATTACATAAATCTTCTTGTTACACTTTTTATTCAAAGCCATGGAAACTTATATTCGCCCACCAGTTTCATCACACCCTTATTCTCAAGATTTTAACTATAACAACATGATGTCTTGTCTTCGAAATCTTGATTTGAGTCATCGTAATCAAGAAAGATTTTCGAGAAATAATCATCTTGGTGGAATTGGTGCTTTACATTATTCTTGGTCTTCACCGAAACCGCAGTGTGTTGATCAGGGGAATTCTGTTCGAGGGTTTACTCAAGCAAGGAGCAATGAGCAGAATGGATACGGTGATCAAGAGTTTACTGAAACAAGAGGCAATGGTCAGAATGGATACGGTGATCAAGAGTTTACTGAAAGGACCAATCCGCAAGGTGTTGTGTCAATGGCTATGAGGAATGAGCAATTGATGTTTTTGCAGAATGCAGTTGCGGTGGAATTGGCACAATGTATGCGTACTCTGAATGGGGTTCTGCGCCGGGCTCTTCCTCAGCTAGAAGAAGGTCCGCCAGGTCCTACCATTTCTACAAGAATATTTGTAGGAGGTCTACCATCCACAGTCACGGAGAGTGACTTGAAGACTTACTTTGATCAATTCGGGACAATCACAAATGCTGAGGTCAAGTATGATCACTTCACCCAGAGGACTAGAGGTTTCGGATTCATCACATTCGATTCAGAGAAAGCAGTAGATAAGGTGCTACTTAGAACGTCTTTCCATCAACTCAATGGTAAAATGGTTGAGGTCAAGCGTGCTTTTCCCAGGGATATATACCGGAAATCAATGAGGGGCCAGCTAGGTGGGCTAAACTATGGGCTGAGGAAAGTGAGCAATCTGCTTGGTGCCTACACTCAGGCAGCTAGTCCTAGCCAAGCTGGAGGTTCTGGAAGTGCGTAATCAGAGGTTACACCTGGAAATTCTGTGTTGGATTTTGCTAAATAGAGCACAATTATGGCATAAGCATGTTAAGGTCACTATGGTGACATTTTTTAATGCAGACTTGTTTTCCTCTCTAAGTAGGCATAACTTTTTCTTTGTAATATGCAGTATAAGTAATGACAATTACCTTTCTCATTTCTCTCAATAAAAGTTCCACCTAGTTTACAATTCTTATGCAATCCAGGAGATATGTTGGTAGCTCTAATGCTACAAATATATAGACAGAGGTAAATGCACTTTTTTCTTATCAATTATTTCTCCGTTTCATTCATCAATTAATCTTATTATGTCGTGTTAGATAAACTCTCACAAAAAATCATCACATCAATGTTTAAACTTGTTTTCCAATGTTAAGTCTCCACACTTCTAAACGGATACGAAATCCTTCCTGTCTATCTAAAACAGAGGGGAGAAGTCCGCCTACTCATGCCTTCCGAAAATAAAGTGACTTTTTTCGATGAATCTTACATGTTTGCATCTTAGCTTTCAAAATTTAATTCATACTGTGCTAGAAGATGTCCAAACTTTCTTTAAGTATTATTTGAAATGGTGGTTAAGTGATGCACTCTGTGTACTTCCACGAGTAATAGAATTGATCTATTGTGGTCCTTATAGTTTCCAATTTTTTTCCTGCGAAGATTGAGTAGTGTTGTGACTTCTTTCGGGAAAAATACTAAAGGCATCAAAAATGGTCCCAAAAATTGTTACCAAATTACAAATGTGTCATACTTAAAATGGAAATTTTCCTAATAATGATATGAGATCTCGCGTGCATAAATATGCATCCATGAATTAAAATACTTCACGGGCTGTCACGTCATTTGATAAAAAAGTTGAAACAAATTTGGGGTACCTATCACACTCTAGATTCTAACGAGACCTTGGAGACTTAGATAACATTTACGAACCTAAATAAATAACGTGTATGAACATACTTTAAGTAACAAAATCATTGTCAAATTAGATATATTGCAGTACAAAATCATCATCAAATTGAATATTTTTGTAAATCATACATGTTATATTTGCAGAACATTGTCATGCATATTACTCATTATAAATGTTCTGCAAATAATAAGATATGTGCATAATATCTTTGTAGAACTAAAATTATCATCAAATTAGATATTTATAGATTATGCTTACAAAATATTAGTCTACATATTATTTTATAGAACATTGTATTTTAGTTGCAAAACATATATGGTCTCCAAGTCTCCAACTAAATATGGTCTCCACAGAACTTTTCTCTAGTTCTACTACCGATTAGATTCAAGGTTTTAATCTATGCATTTTAAGATATAATGATCTTTATTACTACTGTATTTTGGTATATAAATTGAAATCGGATATAATTTATGTATTAATTAAATTGGTCCCGTCCTTATTAGATTCTAACTATTTCTTAGTTTAGACTTTTGGAAAATCCAATTCTAATACAATTTTTTTTATATATGTCATAGATAATACTTTTTTATATGATATAAATATAATTTTGAACGTCTTTTAAAAAAATATTAAATATGATTATTAAGATTGTTTTAGCAATAGTGAGAACCAGACTACCAAAATTTTGGACGAAATAACCAGTGCGACACACATATCTTTTCAAATTCTTATAATTTTATTACTCCATGAATTTTCTTTAAAATTTATATTTTCAATTCTTAAACAACATTAGAAATTTAATTCTAATAATATGAATATCAAATTTAAATGTGTTATTGATAAAAATTGAACATTAAACTTTTCAACATTTTTAGGGTCAAATAATATACAATATATTTATAATATATATTAAAACCGAAACATTTAAAGTTTAGTATTAGATCAATCGATCGATTGTGTACTTTTTAAAAATAAAATAAAAAGTAGTTATCTATTTTGTCTTTTTATTTCGTGAATAAGCGAGTTAAAGCAAAATATTACCAAATTATATGTAAATTTATTTATTTTAAAATAATATGGATGTGTATATTTATTATTTTTGCATTATAATAATCAGCCTAAAGAAAGGTTATTTAACGCCCAAATAATGAATATACAAATGTGAATAAATATGTAATAATTATAAATTTCCATGTAAGTAATAAACCGGCCCGAAGGTACCAAATTTAATGTAAATAATTAATTTTTGCGTAGAAAGTACTACTTGCAAATTAATATTTTTATACAAAAATTAAATATTAATATTTTGTTAGGAATCTTATCTAAATGGACTAACACTATATTTAAATTCAAGTATTATTATTTTTTTATGCTTTTTTATGCATGTGACACTACAACAAATCAGGGCAATTACGACGGAATTTTTGCATTGAATTCGTCGTAAATGCCACCATTTACGACGAATTTGTTTCGTCGCTTTTGCTCAAGCATAAAGTTCAGATTTCGTCACAAAGTGAAATTTCGTCGTAAGTTTGAGCGTGGGCCCACGATCTGTAATAAAAAATTAATGTAATTCACGACGGAACGTTTCGTCGTTTGATTTGTTCTTGCGACAGAAAGTACGTCGTAAATTAGAATGTGGGACCCGCCAACAAGAAAACCTCATCCAACTTGTGATGGTATTATACATCGTATGTTTATTATTTACGACGAAATTTTCGTCACAAGATAGTCACCGGGACCCACCTGCTTGCAAAAACCAAATTTAAAAAATGTATTTAAAAAATGATAAAATGCTACATTACGACGGAATATAAAGGATGAAAATTCGTCGTAAGTTGATTATTTCACAAAAAAAAAGGATTTGCTGATTTTTGAATTCCCAACCATTTTCGGCTTCCAAAATAAAATCCTAAACCTGCCTTGCCCAATCATGTGTAGCGCAAGCCAACACTCTAATCTCAATATGCAAGCAACCACATTACTAAACATAATAAAAAATAGAAAACTACATAATCAAAATACTCCATAATTTACATAAATTAAGTCACAAATTCATAGTTGTTCATACCAAATTGTAAATCATCTTACAGAAACTTAGATGGTCATACAAACATTCAAAAGTAACTGCCACTAATATCAGCCCCTAATAACAGGACCTCCGTGAGAGACAATATCATAAGACGGAGCACTCATATCACGATCATCATCGGTGTCGCTACTCTCACCATTGCCCAAACCATCATCAAAATCATCATTTTCAGCTGCTGGAGCCTTCCCCTACAATATAAACATAGAAAATTAGCTATAAATATCGGAAAGACAAATCTAAACAATATGACCAGTATCATATTTTTTTCTCCAATAAATGTGGTAGCAAAAATGTAACTGCCGCTATGTTTACATATATATGTGTCGTATGAGCGGATATAGATAGGTTTGAATTAGTTTTAAAAAATAAATTCCTAGTTTTCTACCAACTTATATAAATCTATACAAGTATGTTTGAATAGTAATCACTCATTCCAACTTTGGGAGTTGTAGAAAATTATTCAAAGCCATCATATATACCAATCAACTTTTACTTCACATGCCAAGCAAAACCTAGAGATATAACAATTACATCCGACATTTTTTAATAACAATTAAGATCCGAGAATAATATGTATATGAACATGCGTTAATGAGCTATAAACATATCCTAGTTAACTCCTTCAAATGTTAAACAGTTAATTAATTGTCATACGAGCTTCTTTAAACCCTTAATAGTCTGCAGTCTTTGACGGTGAAGCCCGACATTTTTAATTCATAACGAAAGCTGTAACATTGAAATTTTTTTAAGTTATATATAATACCTTGACACCACCACGAGCCTAAAACTTGAAAATTAACTCTGAAATTCACAGGACTATTCTGGCAGCCTCAACAGATTTTGGTCACCAGAAGATTTGAATACTAAAACTTTTAAACATTGAGGTAAATCATGTAGCTACATTTAAGGAGTAAATTGCATTTTAATGGCATATAATATAATATTTTAGCAGTTTGATGGCTGAATTTTAAAATTGACAGATTGATGGCCTCAACTTTTTATTTCATACCAATTTAAGGACTTCCGTCGAATTTTAAAAAACGGTGTTATTTTGCAAGGTGTAATCTCTTTAAAACTTTAAACACAAGTTCCTGGATAACTAGGTTTTACCTTAGCTGCTCCTGGTCCATCTGTCTTGTATATATTGTTTTGCACATCGACCGCGACTTGGATAATGGCATGTCGCGTCTCTCTAGTAATAGGATGGTCTGCAGGTAGCGTGGAGTCTCCTTCCACCACATTTCGTGCTAAGACACGGATCTGCTCGGGTGTCAACATGTACTCCTCCGGATTGGCTCGGGCCAGAACTAGGGTCTCATCCACGACTCGCATGAACATGTCATCCTGTAAGCGAGCCACTGCAGATCTGACGGAGCTTCCTTCTCCTTTTCGAGGCCGCGGGGGACGTCCATCAGACTCTGTGACAATATATATAACATAGATTTCTTATTACTATGAACAAAAGACAAAAGACATGGGAGAATTAAGGCATGTGAAACATTTCAAGTAATATAACAGATCGAATTATACCATAAATATCAGAGACACGAAGCTGCAGATGTCCAATAATCATGTTCTTTCGAACACCTCCTACCGCCTCTATCCAACACTGGATCTGGGTTTTCGTGGGATCAAGGCCTTTCTTTATACAAATGTTAATGTACCCCTCCTGAAACACAATAAACATTATATAGATAAATGATATAGAAATGTAATTTGTAAATATATCAGATTAAGGAATTCTGGTAAAGGTTGAATGTATGAATGTATTTGCAAATTATGACTAGACTAAATGACTAGACTAAATGAATATAAAGTTAGTCCTTAGGTCGAAAGATAATCTGCAAACACCTACAGAAATTGTAAAGGCTGGGATATCCATGGCTATATTTCAAATTTTAAAGTCATTGAAAAATTGAAAACTACTGAGAAATGCTGAAAATCGGGAAAATAATACACGCTGCATGTAATATAATTCAGATGCATTTTTGAAATTACTTTCTTAACAATGTATAGCTACACTAAGGGTCATTTGACAAATCTCAATAAAACTTACCTGAATGATTATAACTCTGAATAACTAAGATTTCTGAATAATCTGAATGTTGAATAAATAAGATTGTTTGGAACATAATTTTCTGAATATCTGAATGATATAATTTTTTTTAATATCGTTCATGTAAATACATATAATTATTTAATACATTACGACTATAGGGGTGTTTTCTTAATATAATATAATAATAATATATATAAAAATATAACAATTTGTATATTATATTCTTTTTTGAGAGGATATGTATATTATAACCTTTTTAAACACATATATCACATTTATTTAAAAACAAACACATCTAGCACATACAAGAAAACAAAAAAAATGTATTAGAAAATAGAAATTAGTCATAATTTAATTATGCAATGTACAAACCTAGATTACAAATTTTCAAGTTTAATCGTTATTTAATTGTACACTATTAAAAATTATTACTTTCATATATAGTTGTATTATTCCAAATCATTTTAATACAAAATTAAAGTTCAAACTTACTTTTTTAACTTATATATGACTTAGATAATACTTTTTTATATGATATAAATATAATTTTAAAAGTCTTTTTAAAAAAATATTAAATCTGATTATTAAGATTGTTTTAGCAATACTGAGAACCAGATTATCAAAATTTTGGACGAAATAACTCGTGCCAAACACATATCTTTTCAAATTCTTATAATTTTATTAATCCATGAATTTTCTTTAAAATTTATATTTTCAATTCTTAAACAACATTAGAAATTTAATTCTAATAATATGAATATCAAATTTAAATGTGTTATTGATAAAAATTGAATATTAAAGTTTTCAACCTTTTTAGGGTCAAATAATATACAATATATTTATACTATATATTAAAACCGAAACATTTAAAGTTTAGTATTAGATCAATCGATCGATTATGTACCTTTTTTTAAAATAAAAAGTAGTTATCTATTTTGTCTTTTTATTTCGTGAATAAGCGAGTTAAAGCAAAATATTACCAAATTATATGTAAATTTATTTATTTTAAAATAATATGGATGTGTATATTTATTATTTTTGCATTATAATAATCAGCCTAAAGAAATGTTATTTAACGGCCAAATAATGAATATACAAATGTGAATAAATATGTAATAATTATAAAATTTCATGCAAGTAATAAACCGGCCCAAAGGAAGGTACCAAATTTAATGTAAATATTTAATTTTTGCGTAGAAAGTACCACTTGCAAATTAATATTTCTATACAAAAATTAAATATTAATATTGTGTTAGGAATCTAATCTAAATGGACTAACGCAGTACCGTGTATTTAAATTCATGTATTATTAATTTTTTTTATGCTTTTATATGCATTTGAGGCTTATGTATTTTTTTTGAAATTGCTAATCAATGTATCCGGTGCTAATTTAACTACCAACATGAACAACAAACAAACATTAACTACATTTAATTTAACTACATTCAATTTGAATGGGTATGCAGAATTCAACGATATAAGAAATAAAACTAATCCTTGATCTTATAAGCTTCTGCATTAAATATGAGAATGATGATCTCCATCGTGAGAAAAATGTCCCCAAATATCATAATTCACAGAAAAATGACCCCAAATATCACTTTAAAATGCAATTTAATATTAGGTTTCCTAAAATGCAACTTTGTGTAACATTTTTATTGAAATTTTGTTTTTTTTGAAAACGTAAGTTAAATTTATGTTTTTGCAAAATATTTTTTAAAAAAACAAGAAAATGTAAATGCAAGAATATAATTACGTTTTGCAGGCCCACAGAAGAGACACATTAAGCCAGAATTGTCAAAAGTTAATATACACAAAATGCCACACCATCTTGTATCTTAGAATTGTAGTGATATTTGAGAACATTTTTTTCAATTGTGATATTTAGGATATTTTAACACAAAACTGTGATAATGAGGGCCATTTTTCTAAAAATGAGTTTTGCATAATTCAACGTAATAACAAATTACAACTAATTTTCAATTTTAATACACTTTACTATTGCTAGACCTCGTGTTAAAAGAAAAGAACATTTCAAATTAGATATAAATAATTTTTTTAAACATATCTTAGACCTGTTTTGAAAGAAAAATACATTTTAAGTTAAATATAACTAATTGTTTAATATTTTTTCGGAGAGAATGTAGAATTAACAAACAAAAACAAGTAGAAAATTATAAAAATGATAAATTATATGTAACTTGAAATAGGACAAAAATAATCTGATAAGAAAATTGAGCCTCCAAGTTAGCTCGGGGATTTGACAACATGATTCCGATTTCCGAGTTCTGTTCGGATAAGGAAAATACAATAATATTTTAATCTTTACTTCACAAACTCTTGAATTTATTGTTGGGTATAATTACTAACTACACAGCAACAATAGGGCAGTTATATATATATATTGTATTAACTAGAACAGGCAAAAATACCAAATAACGAAACAAACACAAAGGTCGAAACAAAAGTATAATCAGAGACTGAAAATAACATGACAAGAAAGAACACTTATCTCTCAAGAGCTTTAGCAAATACTGATAGATAAATAAAACAGCTGAGTCGCCAAGCCTTCGAGAAGTCTTGACTGTTCTTGAAGAGATTATTGCCCCACTTACGTTGTGTTGGGTTGCAGCAATATCACTCCCAGGATAAAACAGCACAGATCAATCCACTCACAGATATGGCAATGATCAACAGCGACCTGCACCTCACTTCGCCCAAGAACTATGTATTCTGTATGTGTTGAGAGAAAAACAGAGAAGATGATAGTTGCTAGGGTTTTCAGAGTTACGTCTATGTCACATATTTGTCAAACGTTATGTTTTGTATCTATATAAAATACAAAATAAAACGTAAACAGACAAAATATTGTAACTGAAGATATGACATTTAATACTAATTATTCTGATTTAATTACCATAACAGTAGTCATAAGGATTTAACAGCTCAGTCAGGATTTCCTGGTCCATCAGGATTTGATCATCATCAGTACTTGCTGTCCGTCAGGAGTGGCATCAGTACTTGATCGACGATCAGGATTTCGTCAGGACTGGACCATCATCAGGATTTAACTCCGTCAGGATCCAAATACTGACGCAGGCCATCAGGATCAGTAGTCATCAGGATTTCACTCCAAGTACTGACCAGGCCATCAGGATTTGATCCAAGAACTGGTCCATCAGGATTTAATATAAATCCTGACCCAGTTCATATAGCTGTTACAAATAAATACTGATACTGATACTGTTAAATTAAATCAATAAATAATATTAAATAAACAGGTAATAAAATTCCTCGCCCAGGTCACCTCGCGTACGCGAGACGCCGAGACATTCGCCCAAATCGCCCTTCGACCCGACCCGACCCGACCCGACCCGAGTCGAGTCGTGACGTGGCGTGGCGGGGCGAGGCGAGGCGGGCGGCGGTGGCGCGCGCGCGCGTGTGTGTGTGCGCGTGAGGCACATACTAACACCATGCACACCCACATGCCTTAGTAGTTGTACACTACTCTTGCACATGTTTCTATATAAACCCACCAACCTCTCATTACCAATTCTATGTGGGATACAAGTTATTTCAATATAACCAACCCACATAACCCATTTCAAGCAACCTATTTCAACTCAATTTATTTATGGATTACACTAAGAAAATGTCTTAGATCCAAACATGAAAGTTTAAGTCCTCATTACAAGGAACAACCTCCACTTGTTAGTTTCCAGAAATTCCATCAAAAACATATATAAAATATGTCTCAAACTTTCCATTTTCTAACAATCCCCCACAAATCCATACAGAAATGCATATCGGTCCTTATCATGACTTGTTTTTCAGAGTCGGTACCCTTCCGGGTTTGAACCCTCCTAAGTCCTCTACTTCGATGGCTACCGGATCTAGATGGAATGTTTCACCTTGAATCTTTATCTGTTTGGTGTAACCACACTCCATAGACGACGACAAATCAAAGGCTATGGTGCTGATCTACGGCTTTGAGACGTTAATGGTCCTGTCTCGATCCTGTTCATCGAATGCTTCAAGGAATAACCCTTTCCTCTAATTGCGACCACACAATTACATTCGCTTAGCTGGGCATCTCCAGAGATGTACTGCGATCATCTCGTCAAATGACTTGACCCCATTCAGAGTTCAAAATAACTCTTGCTATACTGGCAGTAACAGTACCTTTTAGGTTTACAGGGGATAGACACAGATACGTGCGTATCAAGGTATATAGTAAAGGTACTACCAACTCACCCTCACATCTTGTTATTACCACATTGAATACACTTCAAGGGATCTCCTCTCAGGTGTATTGGGTTCCCGCTGCTGATGAATCATTATGGGCTATCAGTCCCATCCCCAACCTAGACTTAAGGACTACTGCATGCTCAAGTCCTTTAGTCAAAGGATCAACTATATTATCCTGAGTTCCAATGAACTCTACAGCAATAATCGTTTCAGACAAAAGACCCCTTATAGACTTAAGTCTAACTTGGATGTGTCTCTTTGTTTTAGCATTATACTTTTCACTATTGATCTTGTCGATAGTTGTACGGCTATCACAATGAACAGCAATGGCTGGAAGCGGTCTGATTACTACAGGTAACACTGACATAAGTCCATGCAACCATTCAGCCTCCGTCCCCGTGGCATCTAGTGCACACAACTCAGCCTCAAAGGTAGACCGAGTTATCAAAGTCTGTCTAGTAGACTTCCGGGATATTGCTCCACCTGCTAGGGTAAACAAATATCCAGTCACTCCATTGGTACCAGATTTCTTAGCTATCCAACTTGCATCACTGTATCCCTCGAGTACTCCAGGGAATCTTCGATAATGCAAACCAAGGGAAATAGTTCCCTTAAGATATCTAAGAACTCTATCTAGTGCCTCCCAATGAGTCTTGTTCGGACAGCTTGTCTATCTAGCTAACTTAGACACAAAATAAGAAATATCTGGTCTAGTCACATTAGCAAGATATTGCAAACTCCCAATAATCTGAGAATACCTTAACTGAGACACATGAATACTTGAACTATTCTTGACTAGGGCAACTTTAGGATCGTACGGTGTACTAGCGATTCTACAATTTGAATAACCATACTTCTCAAGTATAGATTTCTCTATATAATGAGATTGTGACAATGTTATTCCATCAGTTGACTGTGTCAACTTGACCCCAAGAATAACACTAGCCTCACCCATATCCTTCATTTCAAAGTGCCTTTTCAAGAAACTTTTTGTCTCGTTAATAATCTCAATATTGGTTCCAAACAATAAAATGTCATCCACATATAGGCATACGATAATACATTCATTTCCTTTAACCATATAGTAGACACACTTGTCACTTTCATTAACTACAAATTCTGATTCTAAAACAGTATCATCAAACTTTTTATGCCAGTCTCTAGGAGCTTGTTTTAAGCCATATATAGACTTGATCAACTTACATACTTTACTTTCGTTACCCGAAGCAACAAATCCCTCAGGCTGATCCATATAAATCTCTTCTTCAAGATCACCATGAAGAAAAGCTGTCTTTACATCCATTTGATGGATGATAAGACCATGTACGGAAGCTAATGCTATAAGCATTCGGATTGTTGTCATCCTTGCAACAGGAGAGTATGTGTCAAAGTAATCAATGCCTTCCTTTTGCCTAAAACCCTTAGCTACCAGCCTAGCCTTATACTTATCTATTGAGCCATCAGGATTCATCTTCCTTTTGAAGATCCATTTACATCCTATAGTAGTACACCCAGGAGGAAGATCAACCAACTCCCATGTTCCGTTAGAAACAATAGAGTCAATCTCACTTTTTACAGCACCTTTCCAGTGCCTTGACTCCGAAGAATTCATGGCCTGCCGGAAAGTTAAAGGTTCATCCTCGACATTGTAAGTGACAAAATCACTTCCAAAGTCCTTGACTACCTTTGCACGCTTACTCCTTCTAGGTTCATCTACTTCGTCAGGAGTAGAACTACTATCAGGATCTGCCCCCACATTTGTTATCTTTTCCACATGATCAGGAATAGAACTCGATGTGTGAGTAGGATCATCATTAGAAATATCTTGAGGTATGCCAGTCTTCATAGGGAACACATCCTCAAAGAATGTTGCATCACGAAACTCAACTATAGTGTTAGCCACTATACCGTCTATGTCAGATTTTAATACTAAAAATCTCATAGCCGTAGTGGTTTCAATATAGCCCAGAAAGATGCAATCAACAGTTTTCGGACCTAGTTTCTTTCTCTTGTGTTCAGGGACAAGCACCTTTGCAAGGCACCCCTACACACGAAGATACTTTAAACTTGTCTTTCTACTTTTCCATAATTCATAAGGTGTCTTGTCCATATGTTTCAGAGGAACTCTATTCAGAATATGGCAAGCCGTATTCAAAGCTTCTCCCCACATGTACTTAGGCAACCCAGAATTAATAAGCATGCTGTTAATCATATCTTTAAAGGTTCTGTTCTTTCGTTCAGCCACCCCATTAGACTCAGGAGTGTATGGTGGAGTCACCTCATGAACTATACCATTGCTTGCGCAAAATTCATTAAACGAGGTACTAGTATACTCACCACCTCTATCAGATCTCAAACGTTTAAGTACTTTACCAGTTTGTGTTTCAGCTTCAGTTTTGAACATAATGAATTTTTCTAGTGCTTCATCCTTATGTCTAAGTAAATAAACATAACAGTATCTACTACAATCATCTATAAAGGTAATAAAATATCGTTTATTATCCTTAGTCAACATGCCACCAAATTCACATATGTCCGTGTGTACTAAATCTAAAACTCCTGAATCCCTAACAACATTATGAAAGGGTTTCCTAGTTTGTTTAGCAGTCACACATACTTGACATTTAGATTTCTTTTCAATAGCATATTTTGGAATCAACTCTAAGTTCATCATATTCTTTAGAGCACCAAAATTTAAATGACCAAGTCTAGCATGCCATAAATCAGATGATTCAACACAATTAACAGAAGGTGCAACACTATCATTAATAAAACTGCCCAAAACAGGTTCAACATTTATTAAAAATAAACCATCAGACAAATAACCTTTGCCAAAGAATGTACCAGTATGTGTAATAACTACTTTATTACATTTCAAAGAAAGTTCAAAACCATTTTTAACTAAACAACTTCCACTTATAATATTTCTACGAATATCAGGAACATGGTGCACTCTAGTGAGGGATAGAACACGCCCAGAAGTAAACTTCAGGTCCACGTTTCCTATTCCAAGAACTTGAGCAGCACTAGCATTCCCCATCCTCACTGTCACTCCATGACTCTGTTGATAAGATACAAATAAACTAATATCAGTACAAATATGTACATTAGCTCCAGTATCAATCAACCATTCATGTGACAGATAAGTGGAAAGAAGTACAGGGTCATAGGTAACATACCCGTCATTGGTTCCAGAGGCAACAGCCTCACCAACAACCATGTTAACCTTAGGCCCATCATTGGTTGCAAGCACAATATTAGCTTATGCTACCACAACAGCTTTCTTTGCTTTCTTTGTAGGACAGTCCTTGCTCCAATGACCAACCTGTCCACAAGACCAACATGGTTTGTTTGTCTTTGGTTTCTTAGCCTTGTTCTTGTCATTTTTAGTTTTAGTGTTATCCTTCTTAGTGACAGCCTTTCTTTTCTGTCCAACAGTCACTACATTAACCTTTGAACCCCCATGTTCAGCAGGCATCACATGTCCCTGTTTGGACTTGTGCTGTTCCTGCACAGAGATGTCCAACATCAGGTTTGTCCAAGTGATCTCTCCTTTCTGTCTTTTCAGGGAGAGAGCAAACTCTTCCCAAGACTTAGGGATCTTTTCAATCACAGCCATAACCTGAAACCTCTCAGGAAGGTCCATTCCGGACTCCTTCAAAGCATGAACCAACATCTCAAATTCATGTGCCTGCTCGGTCATGGACTTTGTATCCACCAGTTTAAAATCAAGAAACCTAGCCACAGAATACTTTTCCAACCCTTGCGAGTCAGTATTGTGTGTCTGGTCCAGCTTCTCCCATAAAAGCTTAGCAGTGAAAGAGTCAGATGAATAAACATCAAATAGAGTGTTCGCCAAAGCTGCCAGTATAGCAGCCCTAGCCACCCCATCTTTTTCCTCCCACATAGCATAGGCCTTAACAGTTTCAGCCTTTTCCTGATCAATAACTGGTTTCTCATACTGCACCACCGGCCATAGACCCTTTACCGTTAACCACAGTTTCATCTTTTTCTGCCAATGAGAAAAACCAACACCCCCACCGAATTTATCAGGCATTCCGGACAAATCAATAGGCTGTGGGAAACGGTACGTGGTCCAATCAATTGTGGGTACAGTAACACCAGAACCAGAAGCAATAGCAACATCAGGAGTTACAGTTCCGTTAACCATCTTGTTAATTAACAATATATAACACAGAAATAAAAATAATCTCTTCAAGATTGTTGGGTATAATTACTAACTACACAGCAACAATAGGGCAGTTATATATATATATATATTGTATTAACAAGAACAGGCAAAAATACCAAATAACGAAATAAACACAAAGGTCGAAACAAAAGTATAATCAGAGACTGAAAATAACAAGACAAGAAAGAACACTTATCTCTCAGGAGCTTTAGCAAATACTGATAGATAAATAAAACAGCTGAGTCGCCAAGCCTTCGAGAAGTCTTGACTATTCTTGAAGAGATTATTGCCCCACTTACGCTGTGTTGGGTTGCAGCAATATCACTCCCAGGATAAAACAGCACAGATCAATCCACTCACAGATATGACAATGATCAACAGCGACCTGCACCTCACTTCGCCCAAGAACTATGTATTCTGTATACAAAATAAAACGTAAACAGACAAAATATTGTAACTGAAGATATGACATTTAATACTAATTATTCTGATTTAATTACCATAACAGTAGTCATCAGGATTTAACAGCTCAGTCAGGATTTCCTGGTCCATCAGGATTTGATCATCATCAGTACTCCAAGCCATCAGGACTTGCTGTCCGTCAGGAGTGGCATCAGTACTTGATCGACCATCAGGATTTCGTCAGGACTGGACCATCATCAGGATTTAACTCCGTCAGGATCCAAATACTGACGCAGGCCATCAGGATCAGTAGTCATCAGGATTTCACTCCAAGTACTGACCAGGCCATCAGGATTTGATCCAAGAACTGGTCCATCAGGATTTAATATAAATCCTGACCCAGTTCATATAGCTGTTACAAATAAATACTGATACTGATACTGTTAAATTAAATCAATAAATAATATTAAATAAACAGGTAATAAAATTACTCGCCCAGGTCGCCTCGCGTACGCGAGACGCCGAGACATTCGCCCAAATCGCCCTTCGACCCGACCCGAGTCGAGTCGAGTCGTGACGTGGCGAGGCGGCGGCGGCGCGCGTGTGTGTGTGTGCGCGTGAGGCACATACTAACACCATGCACACCCACATGCCTTAGTAGTTGTACACTACTCTTGCACATATTTCTATATAAACCCACCAACCTCTCATTACCAATTCTATGTGGGATACAAGTTATTTCAATATAACCAACCCACATAACCCATTTCAAGCAACCTATTTCAACTCAATTTATTTATGGATTACACTAAGAAAATGTCTTAGATCCAAACATGAAAGTTTAAGTCCTCATTACAAGGAACAACCTCCACTTGTTAGTTTCCAGAAATTCCATCAAAAACATATATAAAATATGTCTCAAACTTTCCATTTTCTAACATTTATATCCTATAACAAGTTGAAAACTCATGCGTGCATAGCTTTTCCAATCCTTGCATGAATCGGAAAGAGGGATTAGGGGGTCTATATAAACACACAAGTCCATGAGTTTCATTACATAAATCTTCTTGTTACACTTTTTATTCAAAGCCATGGAAACTTATTTTTGCCCACCAGTTTCATCACACCCTTATTTTCAAGATTTTAACTATAACAACATGATGTCTTGTCTTCGAAATCTTGATTTGAGTCATCGTAATCAAGAAAGATTTTCGAGAAATAATCATCTTGGTGGAATTGGTGCTTTACATTATTCTTGGTCTTCACCGAAACCGCAGTGTGTTGATCAGGGGAATTCTGTTCGAGGGTTTACTTAAGCAAGGAGCAATGAGCAGAATGGATACGGTGATCAAGAGTTTACTGAAACAAGAGGCAATGGTCAGAATGGATACGGTGATCAAGAGTTTACTGAAAGGACCAATCCGCAAGGTGTTGTGTCAATGGCTATGAGGAATAAGCAATTGATGTTTTTGCAGAATGCAGTTGCGGTGGAATTGGCACAATGTATGCGTACTCTGAATGGGGTTCTGCGCCGGGCTCTTCCTCAGCTAGAAGAAGGTCCGCCAGGTCCTACCATTTCTACAAGAATATTTGTAGGAGGTCTACCATCCACAGTCACGGAGAGTGACTTGAAGACTTACTTTGATCAATTCGGGACAATCACAAATGCTGAGGTCAAGTATGATCACTTCACCCAGAGGACTAGAGGTTTCGGATTCATCACATTCGATTCAGAGAAAGCAGTAGATAAGGTGCTACTTAGAACGTCTTTCCATCAACTCAATGGTAAAATGGTTGAGGTCAAGCGGGCTTTTCCCAGGGATATATACCGGAAATCAATGAGGGGCCAACTAGGTGGGCTAAACTATGGGCTGAGGAAAGTGAGCAATCTACTTGGTGCCTACACTCAGGCAGCTAGTCCTAGCCAAGCTGGAGGTTCTGGAAGTGCGTAATCAGAGGTTACACCTGAAAATTCTGTGTTGGATTTTGCTAAATAGAGCACAATTATGGCATAAGCATGTTAAGGTCACTATGGTGACATTTTTTAATGCAGACTTGTTTTCCTCTCTAAGTAGGCATAACTTTTTCTTTGTAATATGCAATATAAGTAATGACAATTACCTTTCTCATTTCTCTCAATAAAAGTTCCACCTAGTTTACATTTCTTATGCAATCCAGGATATATGTTGGTAGCTCTAATGCTACAAATATATAGACAGAGGTAAATGCACTTTTTTCTTATCAATTATTTCTCCGTTTCATTCATCATTTAATCTTATTATGTCGTGTTAGATAAACTCTAAGAAAAAATCATCACATCAATGTTTAAACTTGTTTTCCAATGTTAAGTCTCCACACTTCTAAACGGATACGAAATCCTTCATGTCTATCTAAAACAGAGGGGAGAAGTCCGCCTACTCATGCCTTCCGAAAATAAAGTGACTTTTTTCGATGAATCTTACATGTTTGCATCTTATCTTTCAAAATTTAATTCATACTGTGCTAGAAGATGTCCAAACTTTCTTTAAGTATTATTTGAAATGGTGGTTAAGTGATGCACTCTGTGTACTTCCACGAGTAATAGAATTGATCTATTGTGGTCCTTATAGTTTCCAATTTTTTTCCTGCGAAGATTGAGTAGTGTTGTGACTTCTTTCAGGAAAAATACTAAAGGCACCAAAAATGGTCCCAAAAATTGTTACCAAATTACAAATGTGTCATACTTAAAATGGAAATTTTCCTAATAATGATATGAGATCTCGCGTGCATAAATATGCACCATGAATTAAAACACTTCACGTCTGTCACGTCACGTCATTTGATAAAAAAGTTGAAACAAATTTGGGGTACCTAGCACACTCTAGATTCTAATGAGACCTTGGAGACTTAGATAACATTTACGAACCTAAATAAATAATGTGTATGAACATACTTTAAGTAACAAAATCATTGTCAAATTAGATATATTGCAGTACAAAATCATCATCAAATTGAATATTTTTGTAAATCATACATGTTATACTTGCAAAACATTGTCATGCATATTACTCATTATAAATGTTCTGCAAATAATAAGATATGTGCATAATATCTTTGTAGAACTAAAATTATCATCAAATTAGATATTTATAGATTATGCTTACAAAATATTAGTCTACATATTATTTTATAGAACATTGTATTTTAGTTGCAAAACATATATGTTCTCCAAGTCTCCAACTAAATATGGTCTCAGAACTTTTCTCTAGTTCTACTACCAAACAAATACACTTGTTAAGATTAGATTCAAGGTTTTAATCTATGCATTTTAAGATATAATGATCTTTATTACTACTGTATTTTGGTATATAAATTGAAATCGGATATAATTTATGTATTAATTAAATTGGTCCCGTCCTTATTAGATTCTAACTATTTCTTAGTTTAGACTTTTGGAAAATCCAATTCTAATACAATTTATTTTATATATGTCTTAGATAATACTTTTTTATATGATATAAATATAATTTTGAACGTCTTTTAAAAAAATATTAAATCTGATTATTAAGATTGTTTTAGCAATACTGAGAACCAGACTACCAAAATTTTGGACGAAATAACCGGGGCGACACACATATCTTTTCAAATTCTTATAATTTTATTAATCCATGAATTTTCTTTAAAATTTATATTTTCAATTCTTAAACAACATTAGAAATTTAATTCTAATAATATGAATATCAAATTTAAATGTGTTATTGATAAAAATTGAACATTAAACTTTTCAACATTTTAGGGTCAAATAATTATAAATTTCCATGTAAGTAATAAACCGGCCCGAAGGTACCAAATTTAATGTAAATAATTAATTTTTGCGTAGAAAGTACTACTTGCAAATTAATATTTTTATACAAAAATTAAATATTAATATTGGGTTAGGAATCTTATCTAAATGGACTAACACTATAATTAAATTCAAGTATTATTATTTTTTTATGTTTTTATATGCATGTGACACTACAACAAATTAGGGCAATTACGACGAAATTTTTGCATTGAATTCATCGTAAATGCCACCATTTACGACTAATTTGTTTCGTCGCTTTTGCTCAAGCAGAAAGTTCAGATTTCGTCACAAAGTGAAATTTCGTCGTAAGTTTGAGCGTGGGGCCCACGATCTGTAATAAAAAATTAATGTAATTTACGACGGAACGTTTCGTCGTTTGATTTGTTCTTGCGACAGAAAGTACGTCGTAAATTAGAATGTTGGACCCGCCAACAAGAAAACCTCATCCAACTTGTGACGGTATTATACGGCGTATGTTTATTATTTACGACGAAATTTTCGTCACAAGAGAGTCACCGGGACCCACCTGCTTGCAAAAACCAAAATTAAAAAATGTATTTAAAAAAATGATAAAATGCTACATTACGACGGAATATAAAGGATGAACATTCGTCGTAAGTTGATTATTTCACAAAAAAAAGGATTTGCTGATTTTTGAATTCCCAGCCATTTTCGGCTTCCAAAATAAAATCCTAAACCTGCCTTGCCCAATCATGTGTAGCGCAAGCCAACACTCTAATCTCAATATGCAAGCAACCACATTACTAAACATAATAAAATATAGAAAACTACATAATCAAAATACTCCATAATTTACATAAATTAAGTCACAAATTCATAGTTGTTCATACCAAATGTTAAATCATCTTACATAAACTTAGATGGTCATACAAACATTCAAAAGTAACTGCCACTAATATCAGCCCCTAATAACAGGACCTCCGTGAGAGACAACATCATAAGACGGAGCACTCATATCACGATCATCATCGGTGTCGCTACTCTCACCATTGCCCAAACCATCATCAAAATCATCATTTCCAGCTGCTAGAGCCTTCCCCTACAATATAAACATAGAAAATTAGCTATAAATATCGGAAAGACAAATCTAAACAATATGACCAGTATCATATTTTTTTCTCCAATAAATGTGGTAGAAAAAATGTAACTGCCACTATGTTTACCTATATATAGGTCGTATGAGCGGATATAGATAGGTTTGAACTAGTTTTAACAAATAAATTCCCAGTTTTCTACCAACTTATATAAATCTATACAAGTATGTTTGAATAGTAATCACTCATTCCAACTTTGGGAGTTGTAGAAAATTATTCAAAGCCATCATGTATACCAATCAACTTTTACTTCTCATGCCAAGCAAAACCTAGAGATATAACAATTACATTCGACATTTTTTAATAACAATTAATGTTAGATATAATTGCTGATGTTTGTTTAATCAGTGTTTAAGTAACAGGTACTGTTCAGAGTTTAGTCTGAAGTACTTATCAGAGTTTACTGGAAGCCGGTCAGAGTTTGTTAAAGTCTGACAGGGTGAAAGTTGATTTAGCTGTCGGTGTATATCATGAAGATTCTAGAAGCAATATATTCTGAAGATGAAAAGAAGCAGAATATATTGATTACAAATTGTATAGCTAATTTGTAGGAGTATCAATTAGAGATTGATTGTAACTGTGTACTATATAAACACAGATAGGTTATCCCTAGAAGGGATGCGAACATAGAAAACATTATTCTTGTAACCTAGTAGCTCTTTGTGATTCATTAACATCACTAAGAGAGAATTATTTAATATAATTCAGTTTGTTGATTTACAAAATTGTGTTCTTGATTGTTATTCTAATACATACTTGATTATATATTGTGTATTCGGCCTAACAATTGGTATCAGAGCCTAGGCTGTTTAATATATACAGTTTTACGATTCAAACACAGTAATAATCATGTCTGAAGAAAATCAAGCTCCTCCCAAGGTTGAACAGGTTAAACCTAATTCTGTGAGTCGATATGAAACAATCAGGGTTCCAATTCTCAGGCCAGTGGAGTATCCAATTTGGAAGGTGAAGATGACCATGTTTCTGGAGGCTACAGATCCAGAATATCTTGACAGAATCAATGATGGTCCTCATATGCCAACTAAATTGTCTCATGTTGTTGATGGTCAAGAACAAAAGACTGTTCCAAAGGAAAAGAAAGATATGACTCCTGAGGACATCTCATCAATTGCAAAGGATGCAAAAGGTAGACATCTACTCCACAGTGCTTTAGACAATGTTATGTCTAACAGAGTAATTGGCTGTAAAACTGCCAAGGAGATATGGGATGCTTTAGAAGTCAGGTGTCGAGGAACCAGTGCTATAAAGAAGAACAGGAGAACAATACTCACTCAGGAGTATGAGCACTTTGATTCAAGAGCCAATGAAACCTTGACTGAGACTTATGACAGATTCTGTAAACTGTTGAATGACAGAATTCAACAATATAAGAAATAAAACTAATCCTCGATCTTATATGCTTCTCGATTAAATATGAGAAGGATGATCCCCATTTTCACAATTTG